>CM022182.2:2135119-4535119 GCA_011420285.2 Erysimum cheiranthoides
AAACAAACAACAAAAGAGTCATATTTCACTAAATATATTCATATATACAACATATCTATAAATATATTTTGATATATTTATAAAATTATTAATTTATAGTATTAATGGGACCATATATTTACATAGGATTTCTAAAAAAATTATTATATTATTATTTTATCGAATTGTGTCAAAATTTACACTAGTCCCAACTCGGGACCGGAGAAATTTATTAATTTATAGAGGTTATTAATTTATCGAGTATTAATTTATAGAGGTTCTACTGTATTTGGTTCAGTTAGCCATTCTAGTTATGTTGTTTTGAATCCTTGAAGTTTTTAGTGATCAAATTTTTCATTATATTTTGCAGAAATGGTTTTCTAATGGTGAAGGCAAGCCCAGCAGTAAATCCCCAATTAGTGACAACTGGATTATTGGACAAATCTATATATATGCACTAGTATATACAAGCATTCGTTGATAATATGCTTGACTTTCTAACTCATATGCAGTTATGCACAAACCTTTTGCAAAGAAGAAAAAAAGTAGCACAGGAAAATCAGAGACTAGCCCAACGTTGTTGCAACTCATTGTGATTTTTTTAATCAATAATCTGACCGATTGAGTGTAGATTGGTGCAACAATGAAAGTCTTTCTTTATGTCTTCTTGTTTCTTTGTCTCCTCCAGTCCCATGTGAGCCCTTTGCTATTCTTTTGTTGAACTGTTTCGTGTGAGAGTTAAACCAATTTTCCATTTTTTGTTCTAAAAATCTTCCAAAATCACCCAAAGGTTTTCCGTAAAATCTCATCAAATCACAAAGTATTTTGTTATAAAGAAAATAAGAAAACTAACAATTCCACCAAATATCTTAAAAACTCACTCAAATCTCTCAAAATCTAAGATTTTCTAAATTCCACAAAATCCTTCAAAATCTTGAATCCAATACACCCCCCTTAATTTTTAGTTTTCTTTATCGTATACCTAAATATTTATTAAAATATATGTATAAAATTTTATAAATATCACAAAATAAACTATTTATTTAAAAAAATGGTGTATTTTCTTTTAAAATAAACATTATAAATATTTCTCAAAATATTTTTTTAAAATTAATTTAAAATATTATATATTATATTTTCTATTAGATTTTTTTTAATTTCTTCTTTTAAACCTTTAAAAAATAATTTTATTATTATTTTAATATTTTTTTTTATTTTTGGTGAATCCGGATATCTACCGGTATTAGCGTATCCGGATTCCAAAATTTCAAATATCACTGTGCCTATCCCTACTTTACACAAATATATAAAATATTTTAAGTTGGACTAATTCATAGAAGACTTGTTACATTTTCAAAAGTCACATACGCATTTTCATTGGATATTGAAAATAAAACACGTTGAGAGACATAATAATAGGTTCCCCACGCGGTACACACCAAACTTTTTGACATGGATTCATTTCTAAAGAAGAATCCTGTAAAACGTGAGCTTACTTTATCATTCTATAGTCTATATATGCACGAATGTACATTTTTTATTCATGCCTTTAAATTAACTCAAAATGTATAAATTCGTCGTTTGCTTACTAACTTTGAGCTTTCTCTTGCTCTCTGGACTATCAAACACAGCATTGGCCCGAGCACAATATGAATCTTCAAATCCAAGTAAATTTTTTAATTTTTTATTCTGAGAAATTTTATGTAAGTTTGATCCGATTTTGGTTTGATTGTAGTTAAAATTTTCGGCTTAGAGATATTGAATGATTAGTCGAATAGTATTCAGTTTTGGTTGTACTTTGAACTTCGGTTTTGATTCCATGTTTGCAAAAATTTTTTTTTTTTTTTTGGAACAAATCAAAATATATCTTCAAATCAAAGAATATCGAAAGAAAATGATATTTATAAGTCGTCAAATTTACTTCTTCTTTTTTTTTTTTTTTATTGCGGCTGTTTGAGTTTACGATTTGCTCGTATATGAAAAATTAAACTGGATCATTGTAATTATTGTTCCGATACAGTTCTTGTCGATTTGGACTGGTTTCCTCTATTTACGTACAAAATATATTGGCTTAAAATATTCAAAATTGATTTGTTAATTGTTGTTTTTTTTCCGGTTTGGAAAGAAATAGAAAAAAGGTTCTGGTATCAAAAGATCTTCAACGATATGAAGACTGGTGTAGGCCCGAGTGTTTCAGACCGTGGACCTGCATTACACAATTAGAACTGGCTGGCCAAAAAAAATGTTATTATATTTTCTCTGTTCCTTCTTGTAAGATATTTAAAAAAATTTTGTTTGTTTCATTTTATTTGATTTTTTTAAATGTTTAAGTACAATGTTTATTTATTCAATTTTTTTAGACCATTTAAGTTTTGCAATTTTATTTGGAACAATTGAAAATTAATAATGTTTAAATTTGACTTTGTCCATTTATACCTCTAATTCTAATGTTTAAATTTGTCTTTGTCCATTTATACCTCTAATTCTAATAATTGGTAATATATGATTAATAATAATTAAAACCTAATTATGCTCTCAATTTTAAAATCATTATTATATGAAAAATAGAGTTTTCAAAATTTTATATATATCATCAACTTTTATTAATTCATAAAATCCATAACATATATCCATAAAATTTATAAATCAAACTCGATCGGACCGGTTGGAATGGTTAGACCAGCCACTCAGTAACAATGCCGGTCCGGTTTTTAAAACATTGGTCTTATCCTTCATGCAATCCGACAACATTTCGAACGATTTCCATACACGACATGATATACATAAATATGCAGCATATTCATCTATGCACACTACAACAATATGAAAAAATATTAAACTTTCTTCTTTAAATGTTCTTATTTATTGTTTGTTTATGTCTTTTTCAGTTTTTTTTCATAAAAAAATCATATTTTATATAGTAGTAGGGATATACAAGTCACAAGTGACAATTCCAAATTAAGGTATACAATATATGGGTAAAGAAAAGTTTAGACATCCTTTATTTTCAATTTGCCCTTCTTTTTTTATTGGTTAAACTAGTATTATTCTATACTATTAAATAATAGTTTCTTAAAACTTACACTTGTAGCAAAAATCTTATAAAAATGAATAGAAAGAGTATATTAAATAGAATAATTAATCAAAATATCATCAAAAATAAATTCTATTAAAAAACATTGGTATATTTTAAGAAAGCACATAGTAAATATGTTTTTCTTAATAATGGAGTATCTCTCAACATTCTTGATATCGATTTTGTTTCTTATCTTTAGACCCATGAAGTATAATATATTAACGATTCTTGGAGAATCAGATAAATGCAAAAGAGGAATAAACACCTAACACATTATCTTTGGTCCATAATAGTTAATCTTTATGCATTCTTCAGCTATCTCATACGCCTATGTGATAGTGATAGTTTCCTCCCACTTGAAACCTAAAGATCACTCAACATCACACAAAAACACTACCCTCAGTGTAATAAGAACATATTAATCAATAACGAGTCTTGCCTTTAGGACTTGTTCAAGCCTCTATTCGACTGCATCGAAATGCATCTGTATAGCTCAGTCTTTTGGAGAGAACTGTATGCAAGAATTGAATGAGAAGGTTCCTTAGGTTCTCTCTGCATACGATTGGAAAACTTGGTACAATTGAATTGAAAGAGTATGAATTTGGTTGATTCTAAGAAGAGTTCAAAAGTAGAAATTTCAGCATACTTTTGCACGACACAACGTAAAGAACCATTTTATTCAACTTTAGACGTTTTTAACAAGTAAGAACATCTAAAAACACCACAACTTCTGAGACCTTATTAAAACCAGCAATCACTTCAACACCCGGAAAAACTCTAGGGTCTCTCTCTCTCTCACTCTCTCTCTAGGTTTCATTCACGAAGATGAATTCTTCTGCACCCATTCGACAAGTGTGGCAACACCAAAACCTGTCCCAGACTTCTTCTTCTCGTTCCACACTGGTCCAGCCATGTCGATATGCATCCATTGCACCTTCTCGCTCACAAACTGACAAAATCGCGAAACATAATATTGGTTTACTTACTTTTCACCAATGATTAAACATGTATGTATATAGTCTTTGAAAAGACTCTTGTCTTTCACCTGTTTCAAGAAGAGAGCTGCGGTGATGGAGCCTCCTGCACGCCCGCCTGTGTTGACCATATCAGCAACTCCAGACTTCATCATCTCCCAATAGCTCTCTTCCAATGGCATCCTCCACAGCTTCTCTCCACTCCTTTCTGATGCAGCAATCACTTCCTTTGCAAGCTCATCACTAGGGGTATAGATCCCTGTCAAGTAAAGAACACAGACCCATCATCTTGAGTCAAAATTTGAACTCAAAATCGAGACATAGATGAAATGATGAATGGTTTCTGCAGAATTATTGAGCTATGTACCTGCCATTGAAGATCCAAGAGCAATAACGCAGGCCCCGGTCAACGTAGCGAGGTCAACAATCTACAAGTGATTTCACAATGTTTAAAATCAAAAAGATAAATTTAACAGAAACAAGCTCATTTAGTTTCTCTTATAAATAAAGCAACGCAATACCTTGTCGACGCCCTGGTTACAAGCATACACTAGAGCATCTGCAAGTGTTAGACGACCTTCAGCATCTGTGTTGTTGACCTACACACACCATTGCCAACAATTAGCATGGCATAGGAGAAACAGCAAATGCTCAAAACTTGAGGGGAAAAAAACAAAAATTAGATATACCTCAATGGTCTTTCCGTTTGAGGCTGTGATGACATCTCCAGGTCTCATTCCGGTTCCACTAATCATATTCTCACAGGCTGCAACGATGAAATGAACCTAATTGTGGAAAGACCAACTGTTTAGTTGCGTGAACAAACTATAACTTTACAAGATTCTGATGGGAGAAACTAACCTCAACACCAGGAGGCTTAATCTCACCAATAGCTTTCGCAGCGCCAAGAACAGCAGCTGAACCGCCCATGTCGAATTTCATGAGCTCAATTAAGCAGCCAGGTCCAGTCTTAATGTTGTAGCCACCACTGTGAACACAAGACATTCAAATCAACAACCACTAAACTAACAAACAAAGAGACCAATTCGTGATTGATTACCTGTCAAAGGTTAATCCTTTTCCGACAATAGCAAGCTTGGTCTTAACAGAGCCACTAGAAGGTTTATACACAAGGTGGATGAAATGAGGCGGATTCGCCGAGGCAGCAGCAACAGCTAGATAAGAACCCATCTTCAACTCTTTGCATTGCTCTTCGTTCAAGATGTTTGCAGTGAAGACATCACTATATGTAGAAGCCACTTTTGCTGCTTCCGCAGCTAGTCCAGCTGAAACGATACAAAAACCGTAACCAGATTAAGACAACACAATGAATCACACTACACAAACATGACAATGTTTAATCTCATAAATCACAATTCCTACCAGGAGTAAGCACATTGGCAGGAGAATTAGTGAGTTCTCTTCCGAAAATCACACCGTAAGAAACATCTTCAGCATACTTCAACTTCTTTTCAATCTCAGCTCCAGTTCCAAATCCAATGACATCAACAGACTTCAAAGATGGTTTCTTTGATTCAGACTTAAACCTACTGTCTTCAAACAAACCAAGAACTATGCCTATCCACAAAGTAAAACAATCAAAACCTCCAAAATCAGTTCCAAAAAACTGTAATAAACAAGACACAAACTTCTCTTCATCACTAATCAAAGTTACCTGAAGCTAAAGCTGATGCAGAACTAAGCTTAGATTCATCAGAAACACTTGAAGCAAGTACAATAGCAGCACTAACAGATTGAGAAGCTTTTGAAACTGTAGCTACACCTTCACCAAGGCTAAGAAAAGCTGATGGAGATGAAACAGATTGACCAAGACCAATCAAACCGATTCGCTTTGATCCTAAACCAGGAAGCCTAAGAACAGTTGATTGACCAGGCTTTCCGGTGAAATCTTCCTCGGAAGAGACTTGTGCTAAGAGTCCACTCAAGTGACCATCGAGCTTGTTCAAGATCGGATTCTCAAACTTTGAGCTCTCGTCTTTGACTAAATCTTTCTCTGTCACACCAACTAAGAGTATGTCTCCTTTCCATTCAATTACATCGATCTCCTTAGCAGTGAACGAGATCTGCCAGAAATCAACATTAAAAAACAAAACTTTGAACTCGATCGATCAAAAAAACACACACGGATCATTGAATCGGAACTAAATCAATACAAAACCCATCTCAAAATCAGAGTAAAGTTAAAACCTTGTGTGGCTCAGTAGAGTTGGGTTGAGTGAGGCCGAGATTGTGAGACATGTTGTGGCTAAACTCAAAGGAGGAGGAGGAAGACGAAGGAGAAGAAAGCAATGAAAGTGACGGCCTTTCAAAGGAGTATATATAGAAGGAGAAGATATGTTAACTTGTTAGGTGTGATTTACACATGTGCTTATGAGTTCATTCACTAGAGGATAAAATTTTATGTAAGTGAAAAAACCAAACACTAGCCTCAGTGCCTCACAGTAAGTGCAAAATGAAATGAAATGTCGAAAAAAAAAAAATGAAATGTCGAAGTTTTGATGGCTTTTAGGCTATTGTACTAGGTAGTCTAGGTTCATGTGTTTCTTATCAAGTACTATATTGGTTTAAGTTGGTTCAAAGAACCCAACCATATACTTTTTCATTTTATATGTACTTCCAAGTAGATGTCAATACTTTTTTGATAAGATCTACTAGAAGATAGTTTGGTAAAAAGTTTTATGAAAAAAAAACCGTCAACTCGCTAATTTTTATAATTTTATCCAATCGTCTCAAAAAAATATAGATAAATTCTTTGAAGTTAAAAATAATACGCAATATGACTTTTATACATATTTACTAAACATTTTCAAAATCAAAATTTTATAAACTTGACGGAGAAAAGTTATATTGCATATTACTCGTAACTTCGGATGATTAATCTAAATTTTTTGGAAATAAAGAGTAAAGTTGCAAAAAAAATTATTGACTTGGAAATTCTTTCTTCATTTTGGTATAATTAAGAGGATATTGTCAAACTGAACTAACTTCCTCAAAAATTAATAAACTAATAATGGTAAAGTTCAAAGTAAGTTCACCATTGGTTTGCATTTGGGCTAGCTTGAGTAGTGATATCTTTTGATTGTAGGAAGCCAAACATAATATGTGGGAAACGTTAGAATCACTGTTTTAAATATTATATTTAATCATAACCTCGTTAGTCCTATTAAATAAAAGTCTTTTGTCCACTATTTATCCGATTTTGAAATGTAAAATAATCATAATGGTTCCGAATTGATTGGTATTTGCAAATTACATCGGAGAAAAATAAATGAGAAATTGACGTGCTTATCTCCACCTCTGAAATTTTGTCTTCCTCCACGTTTGTATAGCCGCCATATAAGCACTTATGTACACCTTGACTTAATCCTCTATTTGGATTAACAAGACCTTGGGTCTCAAGAATGACGATTGTATACGTTACTGATTGGATCATAATCCACATGACCCATTTATTAAAAACAAAACCATTCGCAATAAGAATGCTCCACATAAATCTCATTCCATCCTGTCATATAAGTTTAACTCATATACGTAATAAATATTTGTTTTTTCTATACATATTTTAAAAATTGTGCTACAAAAATAATTCAACTATTTTTCCTCAGAAGAAAGTCACTTTCTAGACAAGTGTACACGGCGTACTAGTCAAACATGGAGCCTCAATCAATTCAACTATTTTTTCTAATTTGTTTTGTCAACAACGGTTTAGTTGAAACATCGATTTTTTTATTTAAGGCTGACAACATATTTTGTTTAAAGAGCATATATTAAAATTAGATAGATCGCAGACGGCAAAGCAATATCATGGCTTATTGACAATCTTCTAATCCTTCTATATTATCCTAAGCTTTGTTAGTTCTTGGAGAAATGAGATGAACCATCGTTTTCACAAAGCCCAACAATACCAAAAATTGGCCCAATTGAGTTTTGAAGCCCAGACAAGAAGGCGCGTTTACAAGCATGATATGGTGCATGAAGTATGCTAGAGAGATTCGAAAAATATACTGAGCATCTTCATGGATATTGATGAAGAATATGAATTTATCTGTATTGTATTCAAAACATTATAACTACTATAACGTTGCAATTGAAAACGAATGTGGAAAGCTTGATAGAATTTTTCTAATCAGATTTGATATAGCTCTTTTTTCCCTTCCTATTACGATTAAAAAATCCAACTTAATTCATCTTGCCCGTTACATGTTTAGGGGGTTTCAACTCTTTTTCAATGTTGGAAGGAAACCGCAAATTAATTACCAAATAAATTCAAAAGAGTTTCACTTAAAATAGTTAAAGCTAATTCTTAACTTCTTTCATATAAATTAGAACTAGGATCCTCTATTATTTTCATCACTCAATTACAAACTTGAAAAGGAATCACACATAAGGATATTTTTCAGTTTTCTTTTTGTTTTGCCATAACAATATATATATCATGATGATCAAGAATGTGCTTTTTGTTCTTGTAACCATTTGTGTTGCAGTTTCTGTGAATGCTCAACTACCACAATTTCCGATTCCGTTTCCTTTTCCATTTCAGCATTCAGGTGGTATGTCAGGATTACCCGACATAACAAAATGTTGGTCATCAGTGATGAATGTTCCTGGATGCATTGCAGAAATCTCTCAATCTATATTTGTTGGCAGATTCGGTAACATTGGACCTGCTTGTTGCAAAGCTTTTCTAGAAAGCACAACTAATTGCATGCCAAATCTACCATTCAATCCATTTTTTCCTCCCATGTTGAAAGAACAATGTTCTCGAATTGTCAACCAAGTTACTCCCACCAATACATAAGTTGTTTTAGAATATTTGCTCTAGCTATTTTCTTTTTAATTTAAGTTGTTTTTCATATTCAAGTTAATTCTAAAATGTAATAAAAAGTTGCAATAATAATAATAGTGGCACATTTCTTATACTTTTTGTACTATATATCTTCTTCAATACTTCCTAAACCATTCACTTCATTGTTCGTGATTAAATGATGAATGAGTCTGAAAGACATGCCTCGATTATATTATTTTCATTGAACATAGTGGAAGAAACGAAGAAGAAGCTCTGTACACCTCTGTTAATTCATTTTTACTTATTTCAAATTGTATATCAAAGGATTGGAAGAGGTCTAACGTTTTTTGGAAACGCTGAACTTGTTACACTATGTGCTATGGTGAAGAATTTAAGGAGATGAGAATAGAGAGATACGTTCATCTCTGGTTGATTTCAACACCATACATATATGTCCTTTTCTAATTCTGTCACTTACTACAGTTGCTAGTTTTGATTGATCATTGTAGGACCAGACACACTCAAGGATGCTTGTAGGAGATGTTCCTTGGCAGTATGTCATTGCCCTTAATATATTGTCATTCATCACATGTTTATGTAATGTGGCACATCAATCTCATTTAAACCATCCTTGTATTTAAAAAAAAAAAAATCTATGAATAGAATTCACGGTGAGCTCTACAAATATCAATTCATGATTTATCTTCATTTTACCATATGAATTGTATTCAAGAAACAAATACTTTCTTTACAATAACTTAATTCATACCATCATATGAAATCTATTCGCGCGTTACCTGATATTTTATTATTTATTTTTTTATTTGATAATTTATCATTTGTTTTGTCAATTTTTTATTTCAAGAGTAAAATAATAACTAACCACCAAAAAGGATTAATTTGCAAGCAATTCAAATTTTTGGACAAAATCACAATCTCGTTACCAAATAAGCATAGTTCACTGCTTTTACATTTATTCTTTACAGAAATATTGTCAAATCTTTTAACCATTTTCATCATAATCCAGTAATGTACCATTTACTCCTCTTAAATCGTGAGTCAAATCGTCTTATTTGGTAACGAGAGGAGTAAATAGTACATTTTCATCAGAATCCAAATAATGATTCATTTACCACGAAGAAGAGGACGACTCAAGCGTCTTGTGACGCTTCTTCTTTCTTTTGTAATCAATAGATGGGCCATGTCTTAAGGATTCTGATTTTGGGCCAAAATAGAATTGATTTAGGCCACAACTTACAAACAATACCATCAAAATATATAAAAAAAAAAAACTACCAAAATAAAACCATGGAAGTGGATTGCTATATTTAGTGGGTTTCAATTCATGCCCGAGGAATGGTTTTGTTGTGTGTTCTAGCATCATGCTTCAATCATGTTTCATGTCATCGTTTGATTGTTTGTCTTGCTTTATTTGATCGTATAGTTTAATATTTTTCCCAATTTGCCTTTCCAATTGCTTGCCTTCTTTTTTTTTTATGGGCAAACACTTGCCTTTTATTTAATTGATTATGATATCTATCGATTTAACCTAATACGTGTCCCACATCATTCTTTGTTGATTCAATTCGATCACAAAAATTTATTATGTGACATGACATCTATCGATTTAACATAATATATGTTCTACATCATTCTTTGATTGATTCAATCACAAAATTTGTTACATGTAACATGACATCTATCGATTTAGCCTAATACGTGTTCCACATCATTCATTGTTAATTCGATCACAAAATTTATTACATGATACATGACATGTGACATGACATCTATCGATTTAGCCTAATATGTGTCCCACATCATTCTTTGTTGATTCGATCACAAAATTTGCTACATGTGACTTTGTGCACTTGCGGATTTTATCGTCCAGAGTTTTTTTTTTCTCAAGTCGAGAGTTAAAACTTGACATCACTTTTTAACCACTAAAACACCATAAATTAGTTGGTGGTATTGTAAATGTTTACAAAATTAATGTTCTACATACATTTCCATTTCAAAAAACATTTTCTTTTTGAATTCACACGAAGCTAATCTTTCTTTGCTTTTATATAATACCTGCTCTGTTTCTTACTATTCTAATTTTTAGAAAATAAATTTTGTTGAAAAAGATACATTATTATCTTTTTTTTTATTAGTTATTATTACTGAATGGTAGATTTTAAGAAAAAATAATTGCATACTATTTGACTATAATTATGAAAATTTGTTAATCATAAAAAATAATGTATTTATAATATATATATTTGTAATATATGTAAAAAACTTAAAAATTGAACTAATTGGAAAGAGAAAGAACGTATAAAATAGGAGATGATGGTTAAAAAAAAACAAAAAGAATGATTTCTATTTTATTTGTTTGACATCAAAACAATGATTTTCATTTGGTGGTCATGCATGACATCAACCTGTCATAAATTAATTCATATTCGACCTGAACCTGTGACCTCGTTTCACCACGTTAAAATGTGAGCTTCACATTTTTTTTTTTTTTTTTTTTTTTGAATACAAGGAGGTTCTGGGCCGAACCCCGTAATTCTCCCAAACCCAAAACCACATCATATAATATTAGTTTTATATTTTTGACATCAATAGTTCCCTTTACTTGAGACCCCTTAGTTTTTTTTTTTTTTTTTTTTTTTTTGTTAATTTACTTGAGACCCCTTTATTAGTTGACTCTTTTTAGTTTTTATCTAAAGACAAATTAGTGTGACCAACTATAATCAACCACCATAATAATACAACCCAAAAACGTGATTCCTAGCAAAAACGATGACAGCATAAAAAGCTTGGTTGTGTTTAGCTTGATATATATACACACAGACAGAGAGACATACACATCTGCAAAAGGTAAGTAGCGTAAACTTTTATTCAATGGCCACTCTACTGCAGATAGGCTCAGCTCTTATTTACAGTAATAATGCCCTTGCGAAGAAACTTCAACGTCCTCAGTCTTCCTCATGCATCACATTCATGGCCAAAACGACACAAGGTGATAAGTCTCACATAGTTCCCCGTCGTTCTGCGAACTATCAGCCTTCTCTTTGGGACCATCACCATCTCCTCTCGGTCGGGAATAAATATGATGTACGTAAATACAATACAAAACTATATTGGTCGTATTTTCGAGTACACTATATATGTTAACTTGATAATATTTTTATGTTCATTATTTGCATTCAGAAAGATAAAAGTGTAAAAGAAAGAGATTTGTTGAAGGAAAAAGTGAGAATGATGCTTGATAATGAGAAGAACACTTATCTCGACCAACTGGAGTTCATTGACGATCTACAGAAACTTGGGGTTTCTTATCATTTTGAAACGGAAATCAAAAACATTTTAACATCTTTTTATCAAATTGATAGAACAAACAGGGAAAGTGACCTACATGCCACCGCACTCGAATTTCGACTTTTGAGACAACATGGTTTTAATGTTTCAGAAGGTATGACATACTCATCCCACAAAAAAAAAGATCATTACTTATGTATATGCTAAATCTTTGTTGTATGAAAATCTGGTCTTATATTATAACCTATGAATTTTTTATTGCAGATGTATTCGATGTTTTCATGGAAAATTGTGGGAAGTTTGATACCGATGATATAAATGGTTTCATATCGCTTTACGAAGCTTCGTATCTCTCCACAAAAGCAGATACTAAACTGCAAAAATTTATCAGACCTTTTGCAACACAACTACTAAGAGATTTTGTTGATGATACTCGTAATATTAATAAAAAAGGCGTCTGGGAGATGGTGGTCCAAGCGCTAGATATGCCATACTATTGGCAAATGAGGAGGCTAGCCACGAGATGGTACATAGATGTGTATGGAAAGAGACAAAACAAGAACCTTGTCCTAGTTGAATTCGCCAAGATTGATTTCAACATCGTACAAGCTATTCATCAAAAAGAACTCAAATACGTTTCCAGGTAATATTAAATTACTAGAATTCATATAGCTAGTTTAGATATCTTAAATCTATTTAAACACTACATTAAATTACGAAATAATCAAGTACATTAGCTATAGATGAACTTATCAGTTGTTAATTAAATTGAGATGAAAATTCATGAACTTTTAGTCCCAAAAAAAAAAAAAAATTCATGAACTTTAAAATGGTATAATATTCTTTGACACTCTTGCGACATATATTCTTTGTCAACAACATAATCCCAACAGATATTAACGTGGGCAGCAACATGTATACTGCAACAGTACTAGTATATATATATATATATATATATATATATGTATATGTAAATATTCTTTGACACTCTTGCGACACATATTCTTTGTCAACAACATAATTTCAACAGATATTAACGTGGCAGATATACTGCAACAGTACTAGTACGAAGTACTGATTTTTTTTTTGTATATAAATATGTAAATTTTCATTTATAATCAAAAGTTTGTAGAAGTTACAAAAGCTGAATACAAAATATCATCCCTTGCCAAAAAAAGAGAAAAACAATTAAGAATTAGATTCAAAGAATATGAGTAGAGAAGAACTAGTCATATTTACATGTTACATGTGTTAGTCACAGAAAAATACAGATTTTTGAAATCTTGGATTGAAAATGATATAACATATAATAAAGTACATAAGAGTATATTTAATCTTCTTTGCTTTCCTATTGCTTTATATCTGTCGTTAAGCTGGTGGAGGGAGACAGGTTTAGGTGACCAACTTCACTTTGCAAGAGATAGAATTGTGGAGAATTATTTCTGGACAATTGGACAAATCCAAGAGCCTCAGTATGGATACGTTCGACGAACAATGACTAAAATAAATGCACTTCTTACAACTATTGATGATATCTACGATATCTATGGCACTATTGAAGAACTTCAACTTTTCACTGTCGCGTTCGAAAAGTAAAGAACTCTACACTTTTAATCTTCTACGTAATTTTCTTGTTATTTTATAATTTTTTATATATATAATATGTTGCAGTTGGGACGTCAACCGTCTTGATGAACTCCCTGAGTACATGAGGTTGTGTTTTCTCGTTGTATACAATGAAGTCAATAGCATTGGATGTGATGTCCTCAGAAATAAAAATATCAACGTGATTCCTTTCCTCAAAAAATCTGTAAGTTATATAATATATGTAAGTATATATTATCATTATCTTTTTGGATACTTCGTTAAAACAATTTATTACTCTTAAGAATTTTTTTTGTTAGATTCAATTTTGTAGATTTTTTGAAAAAACCATTTGTGGAAAAAAAAAACTTACTTGTTATTATTTTAAAAATGTTGCAAATATATTTTGGATCATTTGTTTTTAATATTGTACACTTATGATTCATTTGGATGGTTACTTGAAATTTTTTTCGAATTTTTTTTTGATATATATAATACAATGATTTTTCAACATTGTACGATTATTTAATATACTACTAGCTTATATATTCTTCATATTTTAAGATGATTTTTCAACATTGCCTATAGCTAAATTTGTTTTATTTTCAACAAATAGTTTTTTTCATTCGACTGTTTCAAGACTAAGATAAAAATTTTCACTTGAAATTTTATTTAGCACTTTTCGGAATAATAATTTGTTAACAAATTTATTAAAACGTATAACATTATCATCACATAATGCATATGTTGTAACCAATACTCCTTTTTCAATTATCTTAAATTTCAGTGGACAGATGTATGCAAAGCATATTTAGTAGAAGCAAAGTGGTATAAAAGAGGGCACAAACCAAATCTGGAAGAATACATGCAAAATGCTTGGATTTCAATCTCGGCCCCAACGATATTTGTTCATTTCTATTGCGTATTCTCCGACGAACTCTCTATTCCGGCCTTGGAGACTTTGTCCCAACACCAACAAAATGTGGTCCGATGCTCTTCCTCCGTGTTCCGTCTAGCCAACGACCTTGTTACCTCACCGGTAAAACAATTTCTTCCACCTATATAAGTTTGACCGCTTTGTTAAAATTTTTTTGCTAAGAATAGGGTTACAAATTCTACTCTCCTTATTTTTAAGAATCGCAAGTAAATATTTTATTAGAAAGTGAACCGAAACTGTATATATAACTAAAATATGGCCTTGTTATATACATATGAATATGTGTGTGTATGTATCTATGTATAGGATGAATTGGCGAGAGGAGACGTTCATAAATCCATTCAGTGTTACATGAATGAGACCGGAGCTTCGGAGGACAAGGCGCGTTCACACGTGAGGCAGATGATCAACGACATGTGGGATGAGATGAATTACGAGAAAATAACACATAGCTCTTCGCTACTTCATCATGATTTTATGGAAACTGTAATGAATTTGGCACGCATGTCGCAATGCATGTACCAATATGGCGATGGCCATGGTTCTCCCGAAAAAGCCAAAATCATTGATCGTGTCATGTCCATACTGTTCAATCCCATTCCTTTAGATTGACTTTCATATTACAATTAAAATATTATATGAGTTTTTTTTTCTTTTTTTTTATGATGTAAAATTTATTCACACAAAAAATCGTTTGTGCAATAAATGTTACAATGTGTTTAAAAGTGTCCCAATATCATATGGTTTTTAGATAATCAAAGACAAATTAGTTCCATAAAATTATATTTGGTTTAGGCTTTATAAAATATTATATCATACGATTGTTAAACATTTACATTTCAACTTTAACAAGAATTTGTATAAATAATTTCAGGTTCTTACATCCGATGGATATTATGAAATTAGGGACCCAAATCCATAGTTCCATTAAAAAAAAAAAAGAAAAAAAAAGTCCATGGTTCGACCATATATATATCATACTGTGTTCAGTGTCGACCATGCATGTGGATAAACATGTTAACCACTAAAAATCGGTTGGCCTTGTAAATGTTTTAAAATTAAAGTTGCATATATATACATACATATATATATATATATATATTTCACGTCAAGAAAACGAAATTGAAAAAAAAAAACAAAAAGAAGTCGAATGACATCTAAACAAATTTTTGTTTCAAATATATAGGATCGTTATCAACTATGATTTTAATTTCTTTTTCCTATTTGTGGTACGCATGACATCACGGGTCATTGGCGTCATCTTCGAGAGCATGTGACATCTATCACCATCGTTCCCCATATATGTAAACACGAGGCCTTTAGTAGCTTGATTCTTTTTATCTAAAGAGAAATTAATGTGATCAATAATAATCAAGCTACCTTATATAATAAGTATTAAAATCTCCCAGCACAAACGGTGACAACATAAAAAGCTTGTATATAAATATTAGAGAGAGAGAGAGATAGGCATACATGTAAAAAGGTAAGTAGTGTAATACTTTTGTTCAATGTCCACTTTACTGCAGATAGGTTCAGCTCTCACTGACAATAATGCACTTGCGAAGACTCTTCCACGTCCTCAGTCTTTCACATGGACCACAATGGCCAAAATGACACCGGATGAGTCTCACGTTGTTCCTCGTCGTTCTGCAAACTATCAGCCTTCTCTTTGGGACCACCGTCATCTTCTTTCAATCGAAACTAAGTATGCGGTACGTAAGTAATCCATATTCAATATAAGTCTACAATAGTGTCGTATTATTGAGTCCTATGTTGATATATAGCTATGTTCAATACACTGCATTCAGAAAGATGAAAGTGTGCGAGAGAGAGATTTTTTGAAGGAAAAGGTGAGAAAGATGCTAGATGATGAGAAGAAGCCTTATCTCGACCAATTGGAGCTCATATCAGTCTCAGAGTTTCGGTTTGTAAAATACTAATAATTCTGAAGTTGTTCCACATTACCAGAAAAACAAAATATGTTAATCCGATGACTTGAGTTGGGTATATAACTTGTGTTTGCGGGAATAATTTCTAGTTCATTGGTAAAAGTGTTTTTAGATGACGTTAAAGTGCCTTGACAAAAAAAAAAAAAAAAAAAAAAGATGACGTTAAAGTGTTGTATTTTTAGTAGATTTTTTCTTTTTCTTATTTTTTTTTAAAAAAATTTCATTGAGTCTAAATGTTTTTGGAGTGCATTCCTTTCATGTTTTCACATGTTATATATTTTTAAAAGGTCATTTGGATAATTGGATGCGAACAAGTAAATTGAAGATCAAAGTATAGAGATACACATAAGGAATTAGGACATTCTACACAAAGATCATGCATAAAAATTCTAGCTGTAGTATTCAATGAGAAGATTTCAACCGTTGGATTAAATTAAAACTTGAATAAAATATAGAAAATATATGAGTTTAATTTGCGATGGTTTGAGTTTAATGAAACCATTGAACCTTCATGCTAGTGTTAGTAATCTGAAGCTGTTGAAAAAAAAAAGCAAAGAATTGAATATCTTTAAAAAAAAAAAAACGAAGAAAAAAAAACAAAACGTACCAAAAAGAACCAGTGGGTCATCAATACAAATCTTTAGTTGTGACTGTTCTCAGCCGTTTATTGCAGTTCTCATCGGATTTACTGTCTTACTGACATGCAGCAAAATTTACAACTAAAGATCTCAGCCGTTAATAGTCAGTTAGCGAATCCGACGGCTATGGATCCGTGAGCTCCTAAAGCTCATGAGTCATGAGGCCTAATCGCATGCTCTGTTTCTTCACCGGAAGAATTGCGACTTAAAAAATAAAAGAACTTCTAAAAATGACAACTTTCAAAGACGATACTCCCGAGTCAAATTTATCAGTCAGTAAGTACTCTCAACTCTTTATTTTCCTCTGATTGTTCTTTCTCAATTTTGGTTGTTAAGTGATGAATTTGATTCTAATCATCGAAACTTTCAGTATATTTGAAAACTTTTGTTCTTTGGTCAATTTTTTTATACAAATCATGTGGCTTTTCTTGTTGAACAATCCTGTTTCTGTACTTAGGGCTGATAAAAACTGAGGCTTTTTTAGATTTGGTAGATTAACATGAGACGATTTCGGTCTTTGAATCATTCGAGAAACTCCAAAAAGTTTTGATTTTTAGTTGTTAGATTCAGAACAGAGACTTGTCTTGATAGTATCTTCACTAGTCTGTTTATTACTGTTGATTGATTCAGATCCTAGAGGCCTTCATAGATTGTTTCTTCATGGGTTTCTTTGAATCCTTGGTACTTCAAGTGAACAGTGTGATTCTCATTTGCTTCTTCAGGACTTCTAATGGATGAAACAACAGAACGCTCCTCTGTTTCATTTTCATATTCAAATTGGTTGTCAAATGTCAAGAAATCAACACTAGAAGCTTATGAATCAAAGCCTATTTCACATTGGATTCTATTGTTTCTTAGTGGCGCCGCAATGCTCATAGCGTTCCCGGCTTCTAGTCTACTGTCTCGTCTTTACTTCTCCAATGGTGGTAAAAGTAAATGGATCATCTCTTGGGTTGCTGTTGCTGGATGGCCAATTACTTGTCTCATTTTACTTCCTACATATATCTTTCAAAAGATCAAACCGACACCTCTCAACACAAAGCTTGTTCTTTCGTATGTTGTGCTCGGTTTCTTGAGTGCTGCGGATAACCTTATGTACGCTTATGCCTACGCGTATCTCCCTGCATCGACTTCTTCGCTTCTAGCATCTTCGTCGCTTGCCTTCTCTGCTTTGTTTGGCTATCTCATTGTTAAGAACCCGCTGAATGCTTCGGTTGTTAACTCCATTGTGATAATAACCGCTGCTATGGCTATAATTGCGCTGGATTCAAGCTCTGATCGGTACAGTTATATAAGCAACAGCCAATACTTTGCAGGTTTCTTTTGGGACATAATGGGATCTGCGCTTCACGGTCTCATTTTCGCCTTATCCGAGCTTCTCTTTGTGAAACTGCTTGGAAGAATGTCTTTTCACGTTGCTTTGGAGCAGCAAGTCATGGTTTCGCTTATAGCTTTCGCGTTTACCACTCTTGGGATGGTTGTGAGCAACGATTTCCAAGGGATGAGTCACGAAGCTAAGAGTTTCAAAGGCGGCGAGTCTCTGTACACTCAGGTTCTTCTCTGGAGTGCAGTCACGTTTCAACTAGGCGTTCTTGGGGCAACCGCGGTCTTGTTTCTGGCATCCACAGTCATGGCAGGAGTCCTTAACGCCGTGAGAGTTCCCATCACGAGCATTGCCGCTGTCATATTGATGCATGATCCAATGAGTGGCTTCAAAATCCTGTCTTTGGTCCTGACGTTTTGGGGATTCAGCTGTTATATCTACGGGAGCTCGAGCTCGAACTCAAGTACTCAAGCTTCCTCTTCATCCTAGTTTGTACCCTTTTCCTCTGTCCTCATTCCTTGAAGTCATTATTTGCGTGAATGTGATCAAGTACATATTTATGTAATATAAGATTATGTTCCATCTCAAACTATTGTTGTTGGGTCTTATTATCTCTTTGTGCAACAAGTTTTATGTGAAGCAAGGACATTTGAGATTGAGGTAAAAGCAAACAGGCTTGTATATACAGTCGATACACATGAAGAAACTTGGAGCAACCATGGAAAAGAGCAAAATACTAAGAAAAAGAGAGGACAAGAAATGAAACTTTCAAGGGAAAAAGGAAGATTTTTGCAGAGATTTCAGAATGTGATGTTGCTTCATTGATTATGTTTCGGTTCGATATCTTTAAGAAGACCAACTACTTGCTGCATACTCGGCCGCTTTGAAGGAAGATCAGCTGTGCAGAGGTATCCGATCTTGAGAGCTTCTTCCATTTGATCTTCTGAGCCTGTTTCTTGGATTTTTGGATCAATAGCTTTTGATCCTTGATTCTTCCTAACCAGACTTCTAACCCAGCTCACCAAGTCGGTATCTTTCTCGTCAAGATAATCATCTTCAATCGGCTTTTTACCTGTGATCAGTTCAAAAAGAACAACCCCGAAGCAATAGACATCGGATTTAGGTGTCGGCAGCTCTTGTTCGGGTTGCAAGAACTCAGGAGGGAGGTAACCGGGTGAGCCGCGTGTAAATTCATCATCCAAACCATTTCCAAAGACTTTGGCTAAACCGAAATCAGATAATCTTGGTTCCCAGTTCTGGTCAAGATAGACACTACTAGCTTTCACATCCTTATGGACCATTGGCGGTGAACAACCGTGGTGAAGGAATGCCAATGCTCGGGCAGTTCCAAGTGCTATCATGTGCCTAAACCGCCATGTCGCCACCGGGCCTTCGGTCCCTATGTTTTGGATTCCATTGTCAGTTTCTTCTTCCCATGTATCTGTGCTCCAATCATCAGTTGTCTGAACTCCAAATGGCAGATCATGAAGCAGGTTTTGCAAGTTACCATTCTCCATGTACTCGTAAATGGCGATCCTTTGTTCACCAGCAATGCAATATCCAGTTAATGGAACAAGATTTGGGTGCTTGATCCTTCCAAGAAACTCAAGCTCTCTAGCTGCTTCTTGGTCACTAAGGGTTGAGCCGTGGACCAAAACTTTTACTGCTACATGAATCCCACCGGGGAGGAAACCTCTGTAAACAGGACCAAATTTACCGTCTGCTAAGAGAGTGTCTCTGTCGAAGTTGGAAGTTGCAGCCAAGAGATCCGAAAACGTGATATTCAACAATGGCTTCTCAAAGATAACCACAGGAACTGCATTTGCCTGCTTCACATCAGCCACCCATGTAGTGGAATCCGTTTGGAAAGAGAATGGACCTGAAATGCTTTGTTCCTCCTTTAATGAGACATCTTTGGCTTCACCAGATTTGGGTTTCCTTCTGCAGCCAAATGCTACAAAAATCAATGCTCCTATGAGTATACACATCGTCGAAAGCGTCACTGCCAAAGCCAGCTTGAGTCCTCCAGTGACCGATCTTCTTTTCTTGAAGAGCGCCGGGTTTGCAGCGATAGGACAGCTACTTGTAGAACCAAAGAAGCAACTGATCATAGTTTCGGGCGAGAACTTTCCGGTACAAAATGTTAAGTTGTTGAAAGAGAAGTTGAATCTCTCCATCCAAGGGAGCTTCTCAAGGATAGACATTGGTATCTCTCCCGTCAAATTGTTCCTCGAAACATCTATAGCCACGAGGTTCTTGATACTCAAAATCGGGATATTTCCTGAAAGATGGTTTCTTGAAACGTCTAGTGTACTCAAATCACTCAGCTCTGAGATCTCTCTAGGTATGTGACCAGAAAGATTTGTGTTTGACAAGTTAAGATACTCTAAACCTGAAAGCATCTCAATCCTCGGAAACATCCCTCTGTTGAATCTATTCCAAGCTAGATTTAAGTGCTTAAGTTTCTTTGGCAGAGTTTGATTCTTGAAGATATCTCCACTGAGCTCATTATCAGACAAATCAAGATAAATCAAACTAAACCAGTTGGAGTCTACCTGAGACGAGATATGACCTTGAAACCGGTTTTTGCTGAGATCAGCCACTACTAGAGTCTCCTTAAACACACCTGACACTGAACCTTCAAACTGATTCCCTGAAATGTTGAGAGAACTGATGGAATTCAAATCAGCAAAATCAGTGTCCCTGCCATGAATCTTGTTTCCTGCAAGATTCAAAGTTTTGAGCTTTGGAAATGCAGAGCCAAACCCATCAGGAAGAGACCCTTCAAGCTGGTTAGAGGAGAGATCAATGGAAACCAAAGATTGGCAACCAAGAAGTCCTCGTGGGATTGACATCTGAAACACATTGTGATCAAGCTTCAAGACTCTCAAACTAACAAGAGAATCTACAGCTTCAGGGATTGCACCAGAGAAATTGTTGTTAGAAACATCAAGAGACTCAAGCTGCCCAAAATTCCCAACATTACTAGGGAAAGACCCTGAGATTTTGTTGAAAGAGAGGTTGAGATTCTTCAAAGTGTTCAAACTCCAGAAATCAGATGGTAAAGCAGAGATTTTGTTGTTGCTAAGATCCAAAGATTGAAGCTTACTGAGTTTACCAATGGTGTTATCAGGGATTTGACCAGATAAACTCATACCAGAAGCAATTAACACAATCACATGCTCATTTTGGGAATCACAGAACAAGCCTTGCCATGAACAGAAAGGAGCAGAGAAGTTATAAGCTTGAGCAGAGCTTAAACCCATTTGCTTGAAGAATTCAGAGACAAAGAAACCATCAGTGTTGGGTTCTTGGCAATGAAATTGTTTTAAGAACAGAGGAAGAATCAATGCATAGCCCCAAAAACCAAGACCCATTGAAGAAAGCTCTGATTCAGCAACAAAATCTCCTCCAAGAAAAAAGAAAGAAGAAAGCAAAATCTCAGTAAAGCTACTTTGGGGACTACATGCAAGCAAGAAACCCAGAAGAGCTCTCAAGCAGTTAAAGACAAGAAATGATATTAAGGAGAGAGATCTGAAGATAGGAAAAAGTGTTTATTTAACTTTGTGGTGCTTCTCAAGAACACGAGAGACCAAAGGACATAAAAACAAGAAAAAGGAGGATTTTTGTCATAAGATTAATATATAATATTAAGCTTCTCCTACCTCTTGAGTCTTGACTATGACAAGACTATTATTTTAATTGGGAATTCTAAAATAACAGAGAAAGAAAGAGAAGAGGAAATGTAGACAGTTAGGAGCAGAAGAAAGATATTGAAGCTTTTCATAAATGAGAGAATTCATAATTCTCAGAGATTTTTCAGAAACAGTATCATTGGTTTCTTTTTTCTAGTTGAACAAACTCATTCATTCTTCTCACCAGAAACCCGTTTTTTTCTTCTTTATTTTAAGTTAAGTCTATATGTTTCACATTGAAATAACATTCATTTACCGAGTTGAACCAACCGCAATTTTTATAAAGTTTTAATTTTTATGAAAATAATTTATTAAAGTCTAGAAAAGGTTTCTAACTTCTTAAAATGACTGGTTTAAAAAAAAAAAAAAAACAACTGTTTTTGTCAACATGATCCGGTCCATTGGTTCGGATCTCACTATTTGCGGATGAGTGAAGTCAAACTCGGAAACTTAACCACTTAACCATGAGACTCTCGACCCAACTTCTTAATAGGACTAAAAATGGGTAGCATTTTACCCAAAAAAACAAAGACAAAAAAATGGGTAGCATGTAATTATTAAAGTTTGTGTGATATCCATGAAAATTTTTTTATACAAAAGATAAAGAACATTTTCTTAAATTGATAAAAAGTTCTTTAGTTATTCTTCTTTTTCTTCACAAAAGATCTCCTTCATGCACTTATTGGGAAATCTATCTCCATTGATGGTTTAGCATGTCATGCCATTAAAGGTGTGTGCAAAAGTATGTTCTTTTACTTTTTTAGATTGTCGGTTGTAATTCGTGGATATTAGTTGTTGTTACAAAACTAATGTCCGCAAATTCGACCAAAACATTAAAAATTTGTGGTATTAATTGTTGTGATTAGGAAAACCATAACTATTATTTATATTTGGTAATTTCATTATTTTTAAATAGAGCTGTCTCGAAAATCTATTATTTCATCAACTTAGCAATCTATTTTAATTTCACAAATCATTACATATTTCCTATAATTTAAGCCTATCTTTGGTACAATTTTTTTTTTGTCTACTCTAAAGTACATTTAATGCTTGGTGGACTTTCTTGTGAGAAAAGGAAAAGCTAATTCAGTGTATACAAAGTTAGGACGAAATATAACTACTACACACTTATATTAAAAGTGTACATATATGTGAGAGCATGAATTTTTGTTTCTGAGAGCATGAATTTTTGTTTCTTTAAGCTTGAACAACTGTGATCTAAATATGTATTTTGAAGATATGTGATCTAAATAAATATGTTTTCAATCAAAAATTCACAATCAACAACTGTGAGACTGTATGATACGTTATCGAAAGTAATTTGATGTGCAAATCATATATCAGGATCAGAGAGATAAACTCATGCATGTCTTCACTATTTTAAAAGCGTAACTGGAAATCTGGAATAGATGGTGGCATGGTGCATATGTGAGAAATTATAGTCATGTGATATTTTAAAATCACTAAATAAAAGATAAGTTTTATTTTGTGACATATTATTTCTTTATTAAATATCTAATTTATTAAATGGAGGGCAAGATTTAGGAATTGAATTTTGGGATTTGTTTTGTTAGAGTGTTATAAGAACAATTAAAGCCATATATAATAATGAATTTACAAAGTCATGTAATATATTGGACCTCTATATAATAAAATAATATGTTACATGAAAAAAAAATATATAATTTTTCTGTTAATAGATAGACGAAGGCAAAAAAATTCCAAAAATTGAAATAAAATACTATTTAGAAACAATTTGTCACATTGAGGGTTTTCTAGATTCCACCTCTAATATTGGTTTCCTCGTTTCCACCTCCAATATTGCCCATCACTTAATTAAACTTTTCAAAATAATATATATACATTACTTATAATAAAAGTATTAATTTGAGATTTTTGTTCTACTTTCGCTTGGTTTGATGTTACTATGTTATTTTTTTTTTACAACAATATATATTGATTAGCATAAAAGCCAATGTGATGGAACATCGTTTATAAAAGTAACATTTTGCGGAATGGTACGAACATTGCGTGCCAATTTATCCGCTTTTACATTCATGTTCCTAGGAATAAGAGAGAGGGAAAAAGTCAGAAATTCTTCCCTGTCACTCGCAATAGCCTCAAGGTAGACTGAGAACGCCGGCCATTCAGCAGGAGAAGACACCATCTTCACCAGGTCCGAACAATCTGTCAGGAAGGCTACATGGTCATTGCCTGCCCCAATCATGCATCTCATAGCCCACACCAGTGCCTCTACCTCCGCATGAAGGGGAGATAGACTTCGTCGTAGGTTCGCCGCCCCCATAGTTGTTACCCCATCATGACATGTACAGAGCCATCCAATACCTGCAAAATCATCAGTCTCTTTCCAAGAACCATCGACGAAGCATCGATAACCAGAAAAACTGTCCGGAAGAGGATTGGGATGTGGCCTAGGACATGGAGGCAAACCCGGGTTAGTTGGAGTTGTACACTCCTCCTCCACCTGAGCTTGATACCATGCTTGTGATTCCACATTAGCCAACCGAATTACATCCTGAGGACTCTCATCCACATTCTCAAAAACTTTGGCGTTCCTCGCCTTCCATATATACCATAATACCCAAGGGAAAGATTCACTTTGGGCCTGTGGTGGTTGTCGCCAAAACAAATAATCGTAATTCGTAAACAAAGAGGGAGTTGGGAATGATTGGGAGCCTGACGGTACCTGAGAAAGAGCCCAAGCTTGTCTGGCTGGAGGGCATTCGAAGAGGACATGATTAATCGTTTCTTCGAAGTACCCACATCTGGCACATGCCAAATCACAATTAATCCCTCTCCTGCTTAGATTATAAGAAACCGAGATACACCCAGAAAGAGTTTGCCACATAAAATGTTTAATTTTAGGTGGGCACTTGATTTTCCACACGTGAGCCTGAAGAGGAATACAGTCAGGACCGTAAACTCTGGGAGGAGCCGTAGAGGGGTTCGGAATACGTGCCGTATGATACCCTGATTTAACCGTGTATTTCCCTGTTTTTGTAAAGTGCCAGCCAAAAGAATCCGGTTTGTTCCGATCACCGATGGGAATAGCCGAAATGACTTGGACATCGGATGGGTCAAAGTAGTCTTTTAACCTATCCAGATCCCAAGAGTTTGTCTGAGTATCAATTAGATGTCGAATTTGAATGGACGGATCCATGAGGGTTCCGTTGCTTAAAGCTGGTCTCGGGAATTGAACTGGGACCCAGGGATCATTCCATACCGAAATGGTGTCACCTGAGCCAATTCTTTTAATAAATCCTTTTTTAACCAGAGATCGAGCTGAGATAATACTTCTCCACCCATAGGAAGTAGAGTAGGATTTTAAAGCGTCCAAAGGATTAGAGTTCCGATAATACCGTCCTTTGAAGACTCTTGCGAACAAAGACTCTGGGACCTCTAGAAGTCTCCATAGTTGTTTTGCCAAGAGTGCCGTATTTAAGTCATCTATGTTCCGAAAGCCTAAACCACCCAATTGTTTGCTAGTGCATAATTTGTCCCATGTCTTCCAATGCATACCTTTTGATTCGCCACCATTGTGCCACCAGAAATCTGCCACCGCGCTGGTAAGTTTTGATGTTACCGATTTGGGTAGTCGAAAGCATGACATGACATACGTTGGTAGAGCCGCTGCTACTGATTTAATCATGATTTCCTTCCCCCCCTTAGATAGAAACTTTGTCGTCCAACCGTTAATCCTACTGTGAAGTCTATCCTTTACAAAAGAAAATAATTTTGTTTTGGATCCTCCCATGCTTTCCGGTAGTCCCAAATATGAACCCATGCCACCCAAATTTGTAATCCCTAAGGCCTCATGTACCTCCGTTTTTACCGAGTCCTCAACCTTGTGCCCGAACTGTAATGATGATTTTGCAAAATTTATTTGTTGACCGGATATTTCCTCATATTGTTTTAGAATCCCTAGTATGATACCACATTGGTCCCTATTTGCTTTACAAAAGAAGAGACTGTCGTCCGCAAATAGAAGGTGGGAAATAGGTGGGCTCCTATTAGCCACCTTAACACCAGTAATTGTTTTTTCCCGCTCTGCCTTCCGAATGTTAGCTATAAGCACTTCTGTACACAAGATAAATAGGTAGGGAGAGAGAGGGTCCCCCTGTCTTAGACCCCGTTCCGGAATTATAGAACCCCGAGGTTGGCCATTAATCAGTACTTTATACCGTACCGATGTAATGCAACCCATAATCCATGTCGTCCATTTTTCACAAAAACCCATTTTCCGCAATAGTTTATCGATGAAGATCCACTCTACTCTGTCGTAAGCTTTGCTCATATCCGTCTTGATGGCAACATATTTTGTTTTACAAGACGGGTTGGTGCGTAAGCCGTGAAACATCTTTTGGGCAATCAAGATATTGCATTATAGAGAGAAAGCTATGAATGGCACGTGATCGATGTTAATGCAAGAGCTATAATATGATCATGTCGTGTGAATCCGATATAATCATGGATTTGATTTCGGTAACTGTTGGTATGATAGCAACACTAGTTGTTTGAATATAAAATGTTTCATTGCGCTATTATAACAAATGTCATGCTTGGTTGGTCCTCGTTGCCATGAAATTATGAACTTTTTGCCATAATACTAACGTAGTAATAATCATAAAATATACAACGTTTGTGAGATATATTAATGATGATGAAAAAATAAAAGGGAGAATAATGACAAAGATGATTTCTTTATACTTTATATATGTTTTCAATAAATATAAATTTTTATTCAAACAAAAAATATTATGTACATTAAATATAACTTTTTTCTAAGTTAACTGTAAATTAAACAGAGAAAAAAAATTTCTCTTGAACCAAACCATAGACGTACGCATCTCGTCATTGGGTTTGTTTGGGTCCAATTCTTTTAGACTTGAAAGTTTAATTTCGAACCGTACGATCAATAGCTTGCACTAGCATTGATGGAAGAGTTGGTTGTTTTTCGTGTTTCACCGATTACGTTGTCGCCAAATTGGGTGAAAAGAAACTTGAAATACATATCTTATGATAAACAGGAGAAAAATAATATAAATCATTTAATATATTTTACAAATACATACAATTCGCCAGACTTATAGTTCTAACTGTTTTATGAATATATCAAATTGTAACATAGAATAGTATCGCGAAAAAATGGGTTTTTGACGAAAAAAAAAAAAAAAGTCCTTCACTTGGGATCCCGAAAATTATCCTAAACTCTAAAGTATCGAACTAGCAAACTTTATCAAACCAATTTGGTTAGTAATGAAAAATATAATTAAATCACTTGTAAAATTGATATTTGAGATTTTAAAAAGGAAAAAATTTGTCATAAGTTTCTTTATTTGGTGTCAAATAAGGTCGGACTTGAAACTAATAAGCTTTAGTACGACAAGTTGGAGGAACCTGAATATATAATATGATAATGACGTAAAAGTTGCTTCAATCACAAAGTCTTTTGAAAACTCTGTTTTTTCTTAAGACTTCTTCTTCCACGTTTGATTAGTCGATTATTTCACCAGTTTTGTTATAATTGATGCGGGGAAGAGAGTTTTCTAATTTTTTTTTTTTTTGGGTCAAACTCTAACTAAATATTTGAGATAAACTTTCGGGATATATTCTAAATTCGGGAGCTATTTATTATTAATGCGATAGATATTAGCATATCTTGCATCAATCTCGGTAACAAATCAGAGAAGTATAGAGAAATCAGTGATCTCAAATACTTTTCTTTCATAAATACTAAATATTCCAATGATAAACATTGTGATATTACAAAATATCTAAACTCAAAAAAAACTCGGGATCTCAGTCACGGATTTGTTTTGCACAAAAGCTACATCAAAGATGCCTCGCTTAGTTGGGCAAGAGGGAATATATTCACCCCATAGGCTCCCTCCCAAGGTGCATAGAGCCTGCAGAGGACATGCAATCCTTTCTTGTAGAAGTTCAACCTTGGAACATCATCTTCACCAAGTTTCTCTGTCGCAATTACTTCTAGGTATTTTGTCTTTGGCCAAAGTTTCTTTAATATTCCTGCATATTCCTTGTTCTGGCTGAGCTCTGATTTAATGAAATGGGCCAGTTTTAGATCTTGTTTCATAACCTTCAAGATAGCCTCACGAAGACATCCATCCTTTAATTAAATAGAAAAATTAATTAAATCATTCAATTATATAAACATAATCTTATTTATTTTTGATATATCCAACTCAGTATGTAACTGATACGAATGCTCTTATCTATCGTATTATTCGTTGACAAAAATACAAGAGACAACTTCGTTGTTCATTTTTTGTACCATTTAGTAAAATCAATGTGGTTAGTAATGAAAAATATAATTAAATCACTTGTAAAATTGAAATTTGAGATTTTAAAAAAGGAAAAAACTTTTCATAAGTTATTAAGTTTGTTTATTTGGTATCAAATAAGGTCGGACTTGAAACTACAGTATAACCTCTATAAATTAATACTCGATTCATTAATATCTCGCTAAATTAATAAATTTTTTCGGTCCCAAATTAGTTTTTTGGTTCAATTAGTATACCGATAAATTAATAATCACGATAAATTAATAAAATATTATAAATTACTGAAGGTGCCAATATTATTAATTTATAGAGGTTTTACTGTACATTAATCTTGAAAACCAAAAAAAGGAAAACTATGTGCATCCTATGGAATGATAGTTGGTGATGAAAAAGTAAGAGAAGAGTTGGCGTACAAGTGACGTGTAACATCACTCACCTTGTGAGAGTCAAAAAAAAATTATTGCATGAGAAATGAAAGAACATTTACTCAAAGATTTTGCTTTTAATGAAAAAGAACCGAGTTACCGACATAATATTTATTTCCATCAAAAGTTATTTATTGTCCATCAATTCTCTATAAATGTTTTAAAACTAAAGAACCACATATCACTTCAAGTGGTTTGTTCTATAACCTTACTTTTTCTTAAATTTTTTTTACTTGAGTGTTGGAAGATCCTCAGAAACTTCGTTTAAACTAAAAGATAAGCGATTTTGACCATTTTTTTTCGTAATGTATATTTAAATACTCCTATAGCAGTCGCCTCTCCGAGATGCCCAAAAACACATGCCTAAAGGTGACATTGCACTAACACATACCTTTGGTTTTAGCCTCTAATTAACCAATGTATTGAACTCTACGCTGAATTATATATGTATCATAATTATACATGACCATATTTTATGTAATTAGCCACATATTCACGTACAAAAAAAACCTTGGATGCAATGCCTATTTTGAGGTAGACCTTGTAAAAATAGTAACTACACGCATCAATCATGAAATTCACAAATAAAATAAGTAGTAATTAAGTGTAACTGAAAATGATTTTAAAAAGTGTGAGGAGGAAGAAACCAAAAGACTTGAGTTGAGAGTGAAGATGGAAATGATGGTTTGCTTGACAACGAGATTGACCCACAAATGTGTTTGCCCTTTTTACATAAATCATAACACTTGTTCATGTTTCCGGCAAAATCATTTCTACACTCACACGCATTATCACTTCCTCGTATTTCCATTTATGCATTGCATACGTATGCATATACATAACTGATAAGTGTGTCCTTTTTCTATATACTTTTTCTAGAATCCCATACATTAGATTCTAAAAAGGCTGAGCTGAATTAAACAAAACTAAGTTTTAAATTCTTATTAGAATAATTTATTTATAAATACCAAAATCACTATCAAAAATGAATAAATGGGGATTTTTAAACTAACTATTAATTTAAGTGTGACTAAATTTTAAAAGTAATTTATTTTAAACATTTAATGTTAGATACAATACTACAATCATTTGTTTATTTCCTTAACAAATTAATCAAATAAGTAGGTTACATAATTATAACTATAAGTATGAAAGTAACAATGATTTGAAATATCTAATCATAATACTGATGTGCTCATTTGTTTTCTAATAGTGACTTGATATTTTATTTATCGACTAGAAAGGAATCAGGGGACAAAAACCAAAAGAATGGCCGATCAACATCTTCTCTTAAAGCACCGTGGGCATATTTAGGCCCAATAAAATTAAATTCAATTTTTGGGCTCTCATAAAAATTGCATTGAAAGATGTGAGTCGTTAAATGCAAAGCAGAGAAAAATAGAAGTGAATTAAATAAAAACACAGACTTTGGTCGAATCGTCGCTATAGCCTATAGCTCCTTTACTGTGCCTTCGCTCGTGACTTCATGCATGTTATGTTACACTCACCGTTTCTCCATTCATATGTCTCTTCTTCTTTTTTTTTTGGTCTTCGTCAACTTATAAATAAATTCAGTTCACAAGATTATTAAATGGCTGCACCTTCTAAAGAAGATTACCTACGTACCCTTTAGAAGGGATCAAACCAAACACGTAGTTCTAATCCTTTTTTTTCTCTCTCTCTAAAACTAATAAGTTATGCCACAACTTAGCATCTTCTTATATAGAGAAGAGTTTCCTAATCTCAAAAGGAAATCTTACATATTTAGATAACTCTTAAATATAACACTTTTCCTAATGTCTCTTGATATAGCTTATTGCTCAAGCTATCTTCAAGCTTATGCCAACATTCTCCCCCTTAAGCTTGGATTCTTCTTTTGACACATCTTGAACTCCCATAAAATCTCTCATCTTCTTGAACTTGATCCTTTCCAAGTGTGTTATGCACCATCGCTCTCTTCTCATTTAAGAACACGAGATTATAAAAGACTCACTCTTTTATTGCTTTAGAAAACTTACTCAAAAAATAAAGCTCACACAATCTCTCTTAACCTATGTCACGCCCAACAACGGTTCTCCGAGATTCTCTTAATCTATGTCATAACTCAACATAGATTCTCCCTTTTTTTTATTGTGTTCTATGCCTTGCGATGTGCAAACTTCACTTAATCCCAACTTGAATCACTCAAAACTGTTCCATTTCTCGTCTTTACTCCACTTTTTTGATTTTAAATCCCTAAAATCAATTATGCCCATATTCTTCTATCTCCCATGAGATCTATCATCATCAATTACAGCAAGCTTCTTATACTCTTCTCCTGATCGCCTCGTAATCCGTTTCCCATTCACCAATACCCAAAATCGAGACAGAATCACACTTCCTCTTCAATTTTGCCTTCGAATCAGAATCGGAACCATCGCTTTCGGTTTCTGACTTCGATTTTTTTTTTTTTTTTTTTTTCACCTTGCTTCGCTGTAACTCCACTAGCTTCTCTTGACAGGAATTTGTCGCAGTCTCGGTCATTAATCTACGAGTTTCGTCGTCTTCAATCACAATACTCTCGCGCTCAATCTTAACTTTCTCAAGCTCTTTCACAGTTGCTTCAATCATCTTTTCGGATTTTAAAACGCAAGTCTTAAGTTCCTCTCCATGTCTCTTCCCTACATCAAGCGCCTTATCATCCTTTTCTCTCTCGAGCGCCATCTGCTCAAGCGCATTGCTTAGCTTTCCAACTTCGCAGCTAAGTTTTCTCATTAGTCTTACCCTGAGTCCCTGACCATCACAATCGTTTTGCAGCACAGAGATGAAACGCGTTAACTCATCATCCTTTTGATCCATCTCATTCTCCCCCTTTTTAACTTAGTTTGATACTCAAGCAACTAAGTATAACCAAAACATCAATCCTTACTCTCACGCAATTCATCTCCCCCTGCTTGAGTGCACAACTAAGTTAAAAACACCATCAAACTAGCATATGAACAATCACTTACACTTCAACTGGTTCCATCTGAAATTCCTGCAATCCCTTCTGATATTACCTCTTCTCACCGATGCAAAAACATTGATCTCTCTAAAGTAATTTTCGCAAAACTTCTCCGAATCCACCATCTAATCCACAAAAACCCCACTTAGAAGTGCAGCAGCCAATATCACAAGGATTCAAGCCAGATAAACGTTCCCTAGTAGCAACAAGCTTCATTTATGCTATTCTTCTTTCATGTCATTCACTGTTGAATAAGACTCTGAATCCTTATTAGTAGCAACAAGCTTCATTTATGTTCCCATACTCCAAATCCAGTGCCCTTCTACCAGAATCTAGCCCCACACGTCTAGAATGGCTCTGCAAAAATTCATTTCTTTTCGAGTTCGTTTGATTGCCCATTTGATGTTTCCATGAGAACTGGTCAAATCTGAAACTTGGAATGAACTGTGCCCGGAACTGACTGAAGACGCATGAATATATCACATTCCAACCGTCAAAATTTCAATCCCACCGTTGAAGTTTCAACCAGTAATAGCACAAAGCTTGCCATAAAGTTTCAGCTCGATCGGATTACTTTGAGATCTCCTAATGATCAAGAATCCCACATCAAACCAAGACCTCTGTTGCTTCAACATCTTTCAGCACGGCCAGAAACAAGCGAGAGATTAATCTCCACCTTCTCATCAAACAACGCCAAATAAGACTTCCTAGCAATAATTCTTTACTGGTTGCATGATCTCACCCCTACAAGGAACCGAAGTTGCATGTAGTTAACAAAAATCTTCTTCACCATTGTCGTCTTCTTCTTCCTAGTTCTTGCGGAGGTTTCACTAATCCCGTGAAATCTGTTGGCGATGATACAGAGGATGCGATTCATCCTACAATATATTTTCTGAACTTGTGAAGTCACAACACGAAACCGATGACTCTTATCTTATTATCAATTCTTGCGACTTCGGCGAGCTTGTTCAAAAATTGATCTCTAGTGGATTGTTTTTCTGCCTTGAATCTCTTCTCTTCTCTAGTTCTCTAAGCTTTTGTCTCTCTCCTCACCGACAAGAGCACAGAACTTGAAGCTATGCAAACTTTGATCAACAGCTCTACATATTCTGATGACTTCTCTTCGCTAGAAAACAAAGATACCCGTCAATCCTTAAGCCAAATTCATCAACACAGTCCACCTTTAAACTCCATAGATTCCCTTTGTTTCTCTCCTCTCCGCCGCCTCGTCGTCGTCACCGTCGGTGCTTTCCAATTTCTCCTCATGACACGTCGACATCGCTCATCAAATTACAATTTTGGGCTTGATTAAACTATAGCCCACTTTGACGGTGGATACACGTCAATAAATAGTTGACAACAATACTGGCCCACAAGGCCCAAAACCCCATCTACGGCTTTCAGCTTCTCTTTCCCATGGGACTCCGACTCAGACAGGCGATTCCGGTGAGCTCTTCTTCGCCGACCAAAACTGTAACTACCTTTGACTTCAACCAATCAAATCTGCGTACTGCACGAAAGCTCATCTCCAAATCTGTATAATTCATTGATAAATCTTCTTAAACGGTGACAACGCTCCGCTTTAGATTTTCTCCTCCTAGCCACATATCCAGGACCAAACCCGAAACAAGAACTGATCTCTATCGAGAACCCGCTCTGATACCAATTATTAAATGGCTGCACCTTCTAAAGAAGATTGCATACGTACCCTTTAGAAGGGATCAAGCCAAACACGTAGTTCACAATTAAAAGGATTATGTTAAATTTGGGCTAATACTGGGCTTCCAACTAAAAACCAATTGGCAATTAGTGGATTTTCCCTAACCTTTTATATATTAGTATTAGTCCCTTCAAACTTCCGATGTGGGACTTGGATTGTATTCCCAACAATCTCCCCTTCAATCCAAGGACCACATGAATCTTAACACGCCTCCTCGATAAGCCCATTTCTCGGGCCCCCATTACTCGGGTTGAGGTATGTCCGTATCCATTTTTTTCTCAGGTCCACCAGACTTTAAACCTTGGGCTCTGATACCATGTTAAATTTGGGCTAATACTGGGCTTCCAACTAAAAACCAATTGGCAATTAGTGGATTGTCCCTAACCTTTTATATATATTAGTATTAGTCCCTTCAAACTTCCGATGTGCGACTTGGATTGTATTCCCAACAAAGATAAAACCAAAAAGATAATCAAATTCAGTGTAATTTTTTTTATTTTTTTTTGCGAATTTCTCTATCAAGTTGCATCTCTCTTTAGATGTATAGGAAAAAACAATTTCTGTTTAGGCGAAACCTAAAATTTGTAGTATCTTTTTTAGTTGAATCCTTTGCAGTAGGAAAACATTAACGAATATGATAATCTAAGTACAAAAAAAGGTACTTCAAAAATTGACCCACATAACAAAGTCTTAAATCAGCTAAACATCGTCATTTGACCGTCGTCTAATGACATTTTGGGCTAATGCAAATCCCAAAACGCAGTATACATGCCATTATTGGCCGTCGTCTAACACAAGATTTTTTAAAAACCTTTGCCAATAATCTTAAATTTCTTTATTTAGTATTCGTCAACTTTTTAATTTCACTTAATTACAAATCGAAAATATAATAGAAATCAAAATAGTAAAAAAAAAATCAAGTTAAATCTCTTGATGATAATTGACCACCTAGTTGACCTTGACGATAAAGGTAAGTCAATCTGTCCGACTAGCTAGCGTCAAACTTTTTTCGAATTCCAAAAATATATTGCTTATTACATAGAAATTCGTCCAACAATATTCTGAAGAAAAGAAAAAAACAGAAATATATTGAGTTGGCATATTGACCTAATACCTGAAAAAGTAAAAGCAAGAGGTGTGGTCGTGTGGAGGTGGTTAAGTAGTTCTGAGATAACTTAAGTATAACTAAAGAAGATGACGACAAGTTAACCAACGCATTAACCAAAATTTATTTCTCCATTTTTTGTCATAAAATATACTCCATAGAAGAACAATGGAGAACTACAACGCCGACGGCAAATGTTTAAAGCTTCGGAAATTAAGTCAACATACAACATAAAATTTTTGGAGACTACACAAAATCAGAAATCGAAATAGAGATAACAAATTGACAATCACATCCCATCTACTAATTTTCTATAGTTTTAGAGAAAAAAACATTTATCATGTAGGCAACTAATCATATGAAAAATGAAAACAATGAAAAATGTATATAACAACTGTTACATGTAATAATAAGTTTTTAAATATATCTCAAAAGCGGTAAAATTCTATTTCTAGTTTTCTACCAAAGGAGAAAGGGGAGGTGTATAGCGTGTATTGAGTATTGACTCGTTCAACCCTAAGTCTTAACAGTATTTTCCAAACTACCTTTCATTAATGATAATTTATTATAATATATGATCTAGCTAACATCCAATATATTATTCTCAACTTATCAATAACGATAAGAGTACTCAAGGGTCAAGAACGTTTACCTTCGTTTTTAATGGTTGGTTTCAAACCTTACCATCGGTGTCTTCTAGAGTTTCTACTCAGTTGACTAATCCATTTAACAATAATTAGAAATAATCAATAATAAATCATTATTTTGGGTTCTACTGTTCTAGTATCACTTTTTAGGTATAATTTCTGGTTTTTATTAGTCTAAAACAATAGATAATTTGGTGGTTTATGTTAGTGATGTTACCATTCAAATTTGAATATGCAAAATATATGTCGATAAAAGATTTTAAACAAAAATTGACAAAACAAAAAAAAAATCAAACACCAAGAATTAAAAAGAAAAGTTTAAACAAAAAGAAAGAAAAATGGTTGCACATCGACGTTTTAGAAAAAACTTTCCATTTAAATAGTGTGAATAGAAAATACGAGGACATTATGTTTTCTAGTACTGCAAAAAAAAAAAAACCTTATTTTCTAGTATCACACCCATTTTAATAAGAGGGGTCACAAAAAAAAACGAGGTATTCCAACAAGACGAGTGCCTTGGAAGTACACACAATTCAAATTTAATAGGAAATAGTAGGGACAACTCATAATTGACTATTAGTTTTCCTTAATTTAGTTAGAAAATTTAAGTATGGTTTATATAATACTCTCAATCATGTTTTGGACCGAAACACGAAGAAGAAGCCGATGTTGGTGTGCCGTCCACGACCCGCATGACTCTCCTTGACGTTGAACTTGTATACTATTATAAATGACTCATAAATAAATTCCACATAAACCCCTAAAATATGTTAAACTGTAGAACGACGTTAACGTTAGCTAGGCTCTATCTCATTCTCTTGGTTAGCCAAGACCAAGAGGACCGAAAAAATTGTAATTCATTTGGTGAACAAAACTTAAGAGATAGATTAGGTCCTTGCTTTGTAATGAAATATACATATTGTATATGATATAATCCTAGTCCTATGTTTGTTTTGGTTATGGACTATTATAAAATGAAATACTTTTAACCCATATCAAATCCTGCAACTGAAAGTATATTATTGCTAAGCTTGAACCATAAACTAACTTATTTGATTTAAAATATGTTTCGAATTTAACCGATACTTTGTCTTTATTCGAGTGGATATTAATGTTGTCTACATATGCCAATTCTTTAGCCTTGTGCTATGCAATAAATCACTTTGGTCCTCTCTTATCTAATTATCTGAAAGAACATAAATTGCATAACATTATCTTCTCGTTAACTCCTCTCAAGAAAACAGTTTTTAAATATCTTTTTTTAAAGGCGTAAACTAGTCCTCTCATATTTTTCTAATTATATAAAAAGAAATTTTCACGTTTGTCACTTATGTTGACTGACCTTTCACCCTTTGGCAAACTCAACTTTCACTCTCATGAAATAGCCACACGGAGGTTTTAGGACAATAATGCCCTTAATGAGCTACTGTGCTCGTTCGGTTACTTTTGGACAAAAAATTTATGGGTGAAAGTATTTGACATATAAACATAATAAAAAGAAAAAAAAAGTAACTGTTCACTTTCTCTTCCAAAGAGAAATTTCGGAGAAATGGAGAAAACCATAGGGAGAGAGAACGATTTGTTGGTCGAAATTTTGAAATTGAACTTCAAATCTTCTTCGTAAATCTAAAATCGAGCTTGGGGAGAAAGAACCCATTGTTGGTTTCCGGTTGTGTGAAGAGATATCTAGTTTCGGGTTGTGTGAAGAGATTTTGAGTTTCGGAGAGATTTCAGACACAAAATTCGCGCAACTTGTCCAGATTTGTGTTACAAATAGATAAGTCGGCGGTGGGTTGTTCTTGGGTGTGGAATTACTCTACAATTTCAAGCAAATCGTCAAAATTTCGAGTTGAAGCAAAGGGAAATCGCCGGAAAACAACTTTGGCCTTCACATCGGTGCCTCCGACGAGATTTCTGAAGGTAATATAACTTTACCTTAATCTGATTCACAAATAATGACTCTAGCATATTTTGTTGACGATTTCATTTAAAATTGGGAAAAAATCTGGGTGAATATTTCGTAGAGTTTCAATTTCTATAGTTGTGAACCGATTATCTGCCAAAATTCAAACTGAATATAGAAATAGAAACTGTCTGTGTACGTATATGCGAATTGCGGCTGGGTAAAAGAAATTGGAAAAATCTAATTGTGTACATAGTGTTATTGATTGTGTTAGGTGTACGAAAAATAAATTCACTTTTCGTGTACGTACATAGGTTACATCGTGTTTTAGCCCAAACAAAAAAAAGGTTACATCGTGTAAATTTTGATTTTGATTGATTTGTGGTGTATTTGATAATGTTTTGCACAACCTATTTTGCAGGGATTTCAAGCATGGATGATGTTATTGATGAAGATTTACCCTCTCGGTTGTTTGTCTTCGATCATTACCCCACACTCACGAAGATCAATGCGTGTATTCAAAACCGGAGTGACTTGCTACAATAGCTATTGTTCTTGAAGAAACTGAGCAGATGAAATAGCTCTTAGCTTATCTTTTTGGGAAGCTATTTACAATATGTCCAAACAAATGTTCTTTTTCTGGGAAGCTAGTCCTTCGATTGTTGTCCCGTCAATTGGTGACAAAAAAGAAGCACGAGATGTGGATTGTGTTTGCTGGTCATCCTATAAGGTTTGGTTTACGAGAATTCGCTATACTACCAGGACTGGAATGTGGCAAGTTTCCCAAAAAGAGAGTTGTGGAAGAAATGGTTAAAACTAAAGAAGGATTCACAAGTGTTTGGTCACGCATTTATATTAAAGATTAAATGGCAAGCTATCAGGTTGATGAAGTTGTATATGTATACATATGTTTTTTATATCTCGCACCCAATGTATTATGAGAGTCGATTGCAACGGTTTCTATATACGTACACTATAGTTCTAAAGTTTTTGTGTACATTAACGGGCATGTAAAACTGAAAAATACATATATATGAGCCGTTTATATGTTATAAGTACTTTATAGTGTACGTATGGGATGTATGTGTACGTACATAGAATGTATATGAATATTGAAAGGGAAAGATAAAGTCGGTAATTTGACACGTGTATAATTAACCAAATAAATATCAACTCGTTTGACCAGCGTGTTATGGAAGTTTTGAATTCTTTTGGATCCGGTTTAAATTATACACAAAAACCGATCAAACCGAAATTGGTTTTCCGTATTCCTAATAAATTAGGGTTCACCATGCCTGCTAATGAAATGAACTGCGTATGTACACGAATTGCCTATGATAAGCGTACACCACTTGTAAATAACATGCATATATTAATCAAAACCAAAACATACACCGTAGAACGAATATCCGTGGATTCAAAATCAGTATACGTACATCAAAAAACAACTAGAACCATACAGAACCAGAGTGATAGGGTTAGTTTATCTTTAATCTAAATAGGAGTTTTGCAGGTTTTCTTGTTATGTCATTCGGTTCTACATCTGGTACACCTGTTAGCAATAGCGCGTTTCTTCCTTTTCCCCATCTATCATAAACGATTTGAATAGTTAGTTTCATATGGAGAAAATGTACATGTGATTAAAACGTATGCTAAATTATCGAATATTAGAGGAGCATCATTATCTAGTATATTGACCTTAACACTTAACATTGAAGGGAAAAAAGTATAGACATCATAAGACTCTTCCAATGTGACAACACCATCGGTAAATTCTTCCAAAATCACTACTGTAGATCCTCCTGCAGGATTGTTCGCGACATTCACGTCACCAGTATCATCCCCTTCAGCATTCCCTTCAGCATCCCCTTCAGCATCATCTGTATCGGTGTACGACGAGTCTTCCACATCTTTATCTTTTTTGGTACACAGTTACCGGTGTACGTAATTTTCGTAGATGGTTGAGTATCACCAATTTCATTTAAAGCAGATGTGTTTGACCCACCACGTACATGATTATCCGTGTACGTACATGTTTGTAAAAGTTGACTGAATTCGTCTCTTGGAAGCAGAGGCGGTTACACATCACCAACGTCACGGTAATGGCCTATCCCATATTCACTGACTATAAAATCACTCCACTTATTGTAATCATAATCCTCGTCATCTCCTTCACTACCATCTACGGTCAGTTCTATGCCACTCGAACCGCTTGATCCATCGGTGTCATCATTATCAACGTTTCATCGTCTTCGACATCCTCACCATCCTCCTCTTCATCGACGTCATCCCCTTCTTTCTCAACTGAATTTTCTTCCTCATCCACCATTTCTTGGTCTTGGTCTTCCTCCTCCACGTTCTCCTTAGCTACTTCAACCGATGCATGATTAACGATTGGAGAAAATGACACAAACATGTCGACGCTTGGATCACCACTATAAATAGAAAAAAATGTGTCCAAGCTCACTTGATTGTCAATGAACACTGAAGGGCGTTTACGTTCAATCATTGTCGACATCTTTCCAGGCATCCAATAACTAATGTTTGGAATAAACTCCGTAAACTTTAAACTGAACACCTCACATAACGTACACGTAAGTTCCGTGTACGTCATATTTTCTTTAACACGTACACACCTACCAAACTTTCTTTTCTCAGCAACAAATTCCCATTCTTCTTTATCTGTGCACAACCACTCTCCAACAACAATAAATACATGTATCTCCATTATATATATGCATCATTAATTCATCACAAACAAAAGACATTAAATGTGACTGCAAAAACTAGTAATTAGTATCAAAGAAAGTAAAAAACTTTGCAATGGAAAATTACTTACTTTTTGTTTTTAAAAAATGATTACTTCTTGTGTACATATAATAAAAACAAAATTGATATACTTCTTATAATATCTTATGCATCAAACCTTTCTTTGCTTAGATTATATGATTTGGTAACCACAAAATAGCAATCTTCACGAACTCTCCATCATCTCCTTCGTTGTGATTTTTTTTCTCACAACCTTATAATATATACGTATACTACAACACCACATATACAAAGCATAATGATGATTTTCATTAATTACGGTAGCTCATTAGTCATATCTTAGACCCACTAACAAAGAAATTTAATATTATAACACTACAAGAAAACACGCCTATTGCGATGGAAGGATTCCTCGCTAGGCCCTCGCAAAACGAAAATAGTAAGGGATTTGCGAGAGACGTCAATTCCTCGCAAAACGCGTCTTGCAAATTGGAAAACGGCGTACATTTCTCGCAAATTTTGCGACGGATATTTTCCTCGCAGATATGTTACAATATGCATCATTGTAAGTCCCTCGCAACTTTGCTAGACTTTTGCGACATTTTTTTTGTCTGTTGCAATATATGAATAGTATCATAAAACACTCCTCACAAATTAATAGCAATTTTTGCTATATTGTTATCGATCGCAAATCCGTAGCATAATTTTAATTTTAACAATTATTAAAAATATTATTTGTAATAAATAAAATAAACTCTAAATCAAAAATAAAAATCAAACATAAAAATAATGAAAATAGAAATAAAAGAAGAGATGATTATTGAATTTAGTATTGTTGTTTGATAAGAGAAAACTAATTTCTCGGGACCCTTTTAATACACACACATACATCTCTTAAAAAGAGAGCACATAATGTAAATAAAACCCTCTCTTTCTAATAGAGTCTCTCAACCACTTGGGCATTCTTCACTCTGTCGCTTCTTCTTGCCACACGACCAGATCTGATTCCTTTCCTCACAAAAGCCAATGGCACACGGAGCCTATCTTGCTAAATGTAATCATCTTAGATCCACAATCAACACAAAATTCAGAGTTTTAGCATTGACATAAATAAGAAAAATTAGGTTTTTAAAATTAAGAACATACAAACACAAACCAGAGAAGAAACAAACACAAACAGTTGCATAAATGTTTAGAAAAAATCAAAGAGAAAGAAACCCTAATTTTCTTAGATTGATACACTCGATTGAAAAAGATGAACTCGATTTAAGCCTATGATTTTAATATTTAAGCCTGAAAATTGAGAGAGAAAAGAGTTTACCTTTTTAGATCTGGATACAACGGAGGAGAAGGAAGCTTCAGGGCAAAACGGCTGAAGATGAAGAAGAAACGGCAGAGGAGGAGGAGGAAGAGAACGGCGGCGGAGGAGGAGGAAGAGAACGGAGGAGAAGGAGAAGAAAGAGAACGGCGGAGGAGAAGGAAGAGAACGATGAAGAAGAATAAACGGCGAAGGAGAAAAACGGCGGAGGAAGGAGATATTTTCTCATTTTTTTTATATTATTTTTATCCTCTTTTTTAACTGTAGGAACTGAATGCTAACCATGTACAGTACATCGTAACTAAACGTACACAGTATCATTTGTTTCCTTTCTTTTGCGTGAGGGGCAAAGATGTCCGAAACAAAAGGGGTGGCTATTTGGTGAAAGCAAACATTGAGTTTGCCAAACGGTGGTTAAGAAAATGGGCCCCTGGCCATTCTGTGCAAAATCCCCTTATAAAAATTAACGTGGACGTACTAACAATAATTAATTATAAGATTTTATTTTTTTTTGTAAGTTTTCCTATTATAAATTCTGAATCCTAATATTTTTATGTAATTTGATAGGGACAACACATAAAATTATTAAAACTTGACATACAACAGGTCACAAATGATTGGTTATTATTATATTATTTTGAATTGTTCCACTAAAACATAGATGAATTCGTTCGCAATACACGCATGGCTTAAATATATTTTTACATTATCGAATTATAACATCCACTGTAACTCACTCTAACACTTCAATATTATTGTCGAAATCTCAAATTACCTATTATAAATTCATAATCCTAATTATTTTGTAATTCCATAAGGACCATACAATAACGAAACATGTCAATAAGTCACAAATGATTGTTTATTATTAGTTCATCTGATTGTGAATTGTTCCACTAACTCGAAAAATTATTTTAAAACTCAATAAAAAATATCCGAGAAAGTCTCTTCTTATCATTTATATCAAAGTTGTGTTTTTCGAAAGTCAATAAATAAAAGATAAGGACACCACACTTGATATTACCCAAACAAATACAAACTAGTAGTATCGTTTTGCTATCTCTCCAAATTCAACTTGACTTAAAGTAAATAAATAATATTTAGATAAAAAATTATAAATATTACCAATGAGGTGTAATCATCTGAGAATGTTCTCCCGATTTAGCAATCTACTACACTAAATCTCAACCGTTGGATCAAAAAACAATAACTTAAGAACACTAAAATCCAACGGTTCACACATTGCTTCTATTGTATAAAATGAACTAACAACTGTTGTGTGTAAACAGAATGAAAAAAAAAAGCAGAGAGAGAGAGAGAGTCAATTCAATTTCTGAAAAAAGTTCAAATTTTTCTTCAGGTCATCTCATGAATTTGATTTCACATTAATCAGAAACAGCTTCTTTCTCGTGCCCAGAGCTCAATTTCTTCAAAATTTGATCGAAATATCAAATCTTTCGTTTTCGTTCTTGTTCTTGAGTATCTCTCTGAATCATCTTCTCATGGCTTCTTGTCTTCTTATAAACAGAAAGATTCTTGATATCTAATAATTTTCTTGATTCCTTTTTGTAATTTTCCCGGAAAATTTTTCATTCCTTCAAAAATCTCTCTCTCTGTTTCTTCTTCCATTGATGGGTATCTCAAAAGATAGGATCAAATTCAACGTTAGTGGAAGACTTTTCGAAACGACGGCGACGACGTTAGCAAACGCAGGTCGTGATTCTTTCTTCGGCGCATTATTCGACGATGAATGGAATCTCTCACATCAAGATTCAATTCATTTCGTCGATAGAAACTCAGATTGTTTCGCCGTTCTTCTTGATCTCCTCCGTACCGGAGACCTTAACGTTCCCGCCAATATCCCTGAGCGTCTCCTTCACAGAGAAGCTTCTTTTTACGGTTTACTAGACCACGTACGGACCGCCAAATGGGGTCCGTTCGATGGTAACCGTCTCCGTCTCTCGGATTCCGTTAAAGGAATTGCTCCCGGAGACGGAACCGCCATCAGGGCGGGACCTGATGGCGGTTGTTGCGTCGCGCACGGTAGCGTTGTCCATGTTTTTGATTGGATGTTGGAGGAACATTCTCCGATAAACCTCGATTATCAGAGAGTAAACGATGTTGGCTGGATTGATTCAGACAACATCGTACTCTCTGCTTGTGAGAGATTAGGGAGAGGAGATGGAGGCATGGGACTGTTTAGTTCATCCTCCGGTGATCTCCGGTATAAGTTTCAGGTTTGTCATGAGAATCAGGTGAAGAGTTATACAGCTGGAGCTTTGAGTTTTTCGCCGGATTATGAGATTTTCGCGAGCTGTAAAGGTCGGAGTAATGAGTACGGAATCGGAGTTTGGGATCAGATAACCGGAAAACAAACCGATTTCTTCTACGAGAGTCCTGGTTGGTCACTTGGTGATGCAGACAAGCTTCAATGGTTGAATGGTAAGAACTGTCTTCTTGTAGCTACATTGTTTCCAAGAAAGGACAACTGTTACATTAGTTTATTGGATTTTCGAGACAAGAACATGGTTTGGTCTTGGTCGGATATCGGGTCTCCAATGGCGATAGACGAGAAGAGAGTGAGAGATGCTATAGCTATGGAAGATAGCAATTCTATTTGTGTGGTGAATGAGTTTGAGGATTTGGGGTTTATTGATCTGAGGATGTATGGAGGAAGCGTGAGATGGAGTTCAAGAAGTAAACTGATGAAGAGTAAGATGCCTGATGAGCCTTGTTACCCGAAACTGGCGTTGCACGAAGGCCAGCTTTTCTCTTCGATGAATGACTCCATCTCTGTGTTTTGTGGACCAGATTGGGTCTTGACTTCTAGGCTGAGAAGAAGCTATGGTGGCTCAATCTGTGATTTCTCAATAGGTGGAGATCGGCTTTTCGCTTTGCATAGCGAAGAGAATGTGTTTGATGTTTGGGAGACTCCGCCTCCTCCGATCATTTGATTTCACTTCCTCAATACTCTGGTCTGCTTTTGTTCACGTTTGCTTGTTTTAATTGTGTGTTTAGAGTCTTTAGAAAACTACAGAGAAAAAATAGCAATAGACAAAGACAACTATAGCAATAGACTGATCTTAGTTTTGTTCTATATACAAAGAAAGTGTTGCTTCTTGTGACCTGTTACTAAGAAATGATATCAATTTTTATACGATTTTGTGACCGATCAACGATAACCAATTCAGAGTTCTTAGTTTCAGCTCTGTTTCGATTTGTTCTTTGTTTTTAGCTTGTTTTTTTAGACTTAATTAAGCCTTTTAGCTGATTCCGTGGTGGTACAAAATCTCAATCTCAGTTTCTTTAAGGTTTTTTAAGGATTCGTTAGTTAGGACATGTGAGTGGTTGCAAAACTTGCAACTGCTACTGCCTTTTGGGGCAGTTAAAGTTTTATATCTTCATTTCACTTTTCCTTAAAGATGTCTTCAAGAATTTACCTTTAGTTTTTGGAAGGAACTATAGATAAGCTCTGATCCTCAAAGAATCTAATTCACTTCACACTTTGCAAAATCAATCTTTATTCCATTTCCATTCTTAAAAGCTATATTCTCATTTCAAAGATGATATAGGTATATGTTAAAAAAAAGGCTGGAAAAGGTATATGTTAAAAAGGCTGGAAAAGCTTACCTAATCGTCGAGAAGATCAAAGACTCCTTCAAGGCAAATATGAATGAGCTCGAGTAGTCAGGCATTGCTTTACTGAGGAAGTTTATTGGCATAGAGTCCTCGGAGCTAACCGGTTAAAAGCAGTATAGTTTATTGCTGTATTGTGGCTTGATGTTTCAGTTTTGGAGAGTGTCAATTTGTTTGAAAAGCTTTCAACACCTTTCTCCAAACATGGGTCTATATAGAACATTTTGTATTACCAAATATATAGGGTAGGCACAACGAACAGTTCCATTAGGCTGTGCCAAGATCATGATGATGAAATAAAGTTCGAAGAACTCAAACGTTATGAGTGAAGTGAAGTAAAAGAATCAGCAAGATCTGCTGAAGATTCTGATTCTTTTTCTTGATTGTTAGAAAGATTCTGGTTCTCTTTCTTGATTGTTCTCTTGATTGATTGTTAGTTGCACTTTCCATGTTCCTACAAGAACCTGTTTTGTTTATTGAGACAGAGTTAAAAAGTTTATGTGTGTTGTCCTGATTATCACTTTCTTTCTTGAAAGCTTCCCTGAATTACAGAAAAAAGCTCCAATTTGATACATTACTACAGAACTCAAACGTACCAACTTTGTCAAGATCTTCATAACTATCCCAAGGACAAAAACTAAAGACGAAGAGTTACTGTTTTCCGACCAGTTTAAACATGTAAATGCCTACTGATTTTTACCTATGGACTACACAACGTAGTAGCCATAGCCCATAGTCACTCAACAAAAGCAATCTACAACGATGAAAAAAGCTCTGAACAGAATAAAAGCAAGAATAAAAGCTGTATGATGGTATGTCATTGCTGTTATATGCCTGCATCAAGTTTGATATATAAGAACATAGCTGGTTACAAACAAAGTAAGAATCCTCAAGGACCTCAACAAATCTCTCTAGGCTAACTACAGTAGACCATTGCATATCCGCTACAGATCAGGTATGTAATGTTAGAGTTTTGAAATGATTTTGGATTATATTTGTCAGAAACATTACCAAGTACACAGCCAGACACAGCTTTGATAGTTCATGAGACAAAAGAACATGGTTATCTGGTCTTGAGAAGGTGGTGGGTGATAGTAAGAAAAAAATAAATATAAAAACTTTAAATACCAGTGATCCAGTCTCCAGAACAATAGCTAAAATCAGACATCACAAAATCTCGACGTCAAATAAAAGGAAAACACAGTCTTGGATCTAATAAAAACAGAATGATGGCCTAAAGCCAGAAAGCCACGATTGGAATAAATCTGTTTCACACTATTCTCCCTTGAGTATCTCCAGCAGCCATTGAGATTGTCATCCAAGCTGTAGCACGAAATCTCATTGTATGACTCATTTTTGAGCCAAATGGAGTTCCCACTCAAACCACAACCATGAGGGAACTCCTTAACCGAGCAAGAGACATATCCCAAGCATCCAATAAACAATACACGGTCTCCCAAATCGTTGACCGCATCCCATTTACCAGCCTCCTCATCTAGCCTAGTCACTCTACATGTTGATGGTATGATTACTTCAACGAGGAAAAGTTCATCATTGCCAGATGCAACCATATAGTGTTCCCGCTCCAGAGGTTGTGAGAGCAACATGAGAGTCACCTCCAGCGAATAAGGATCGATAACAACAATTTCTCCGGAACTAAAAGTTGCATAAAACCTTCCTCTATAAGTGACTATATTCATGCAAGAACTCCCCGGGACATTCTGAAGCCGCTTCCACCTCATTTCAGCACTTGTTAACACCAATAAAGCTTTAACGTAGCCCACAAGCACAACAAATTCTCCTCTTTTTCCCTCCTTGTCTAGCGGAAGAAAAGCCACGCGATTAGATTCCGAACCGATCATTCTGTACTGATGGCCCAAAGGGATGATCTGGCAGTCGACCGTGTTTATCAAAGTTTCAGATTCTAAGATCTTTACTTTTACTGAGAACTGAACTGACTGAAGAGAAGATGGAAGCAACTTATGATCCGGTGATTGGTTTCGGCCTATTTGTCCCAGCAAATACTGAGAAACACGCGCAGAAGAAGTTGGGACTCTAAAGAGGAACAAAGGGACCTTCTCAAGGATACACAAGTCTGTACTTTCTAAAGGGAATGGGGGAAGAGAGTAACTTTGACGTAATAGGGAAGAAGGGAATGGAAAAGTGGATCGCCATGAACAGCAAACAGATCGAGCATGAACAACATCGAAACAGTTATGTAGATGCGTCGAGATAAGATGTAGTAGCTCGCCAGGGAGAAGAGTCCAGTCTGGAATTATCGTTGATGTTGATGTGTTCTTCTTTGTTTCGAGTTCTGACATGTTTGTTGATGAAGAAGACAGAAAGCTGCAAATTTCGAAATCTGAAAAAAAAAATATTACAACTTTTTTTAGGGTTTAGGAACAGAGAAGATTTAATTTATATTCGAATTGATTCTACTCTTCTTTTACAGCAAATTCGCAGTTCTTTATTGGGAAAAAAGAAACAAAAACCGAAGATCAAACCTAGAAATTTGGTACTGTCGATTGTGAAGTTTGGCTTTGTTTGTGGAAGACGGCAAGACGCTTTAGGTCAGGGACAAGTTTTGCGAAGAAAAAGCTTCTCATTCAGGCAGAGACTTCGGATTTGAATTAATAAGTAGAGGAATTTGGTTCGGGGTTGAATCTGGAAAGAACCGAAGGAATTGGGTCGGGTTTAAATCAAGTGAAGCCGTTTCAGAATTTGGGTTACGGATAAGATCGAGACGGACGATGATGTTTTGGATAGTGAAATTGTCAAGTCGTTACTATGTCTAATGTCTCTTAAACTGGAAACAGAGTCCATAAGAGAGTATAAAGAGCTCGACCGACGTCATTACTTTGTGATTTTATCATTCTCATTCTGTTGATCTAATTTCTACCCTTTTGTCACTTCCCAAGAACACTTTTGATATAAAAATTGATAGATGAAACTTTGCCGAGATGTATCTTTGATTTGATCCTTGGGTATCACGTAAAGTGTTCTTGTTTATTCAATTCTAAACAAACGATTGATCGGAAAGGTGTTGTAAAGATTATGTAGGGAAAACTAGAAGATTCATGATTGAGAGAAGAAGATGATGATATTGATAAGATGTTGTTACAATAGAGAAAGCACACACTCTCTCAGCTTGAATAGGTTATGCACAAAGACCATATTGTACCCTTATTCAACCCTTTACTCTCCTTGTGTGTGACAACACAAGCCAGCTCACCAATCCGTACAAGTGCAAACAAACAGCTCATCCTACGGTCAACATGACCGTTAGCTCCTTCTCCTCTTAATTCAAATGATGTCTTGCGGAACAAGCTGCTATACTTAACATCTAATTATTGATTAATTAGTGTTAGGTATCTTCTTGATTAACAGGTGTGAGCTTGTGAGGTTTGTGCGCGATAGATTACAAGGTTAAAGCGATTGGTTTTGATGGAATCTGAAAGAGTTGACAAGCCAAATCACAATGGGCTTGGTACTCTACATGAAAGAACAAAGAGAAGAAGACTTGATCATTGAATGAGAGAGGCCCATACGTACACATGATGGTCAAAAACAACAAAGAAGAAGTCAGATCCTTTATATACAAGTTAGAGTTTTTCTTCCTAAAAGGTCACATGTTTTAACCTTCTTTTAAACTGTTCTTCTAATCTCTTTTGAGAGCTTGTGTAACCTTGATTTTCAATGAAAGTTTAAAAGACAAGAGATCCCTTGGTGTCGTCTACTCTATTATTGCTCATCATCTAAGTAACACAAAAAAGGAAACATATATAGAATAAGGTTGGATTTACCGTTGCGTAGTTAACAGAATCGGAGCATTGCTGATACATGTATCACCTGTGGATATTAAATAAATGAGGTGGTTGTTCATGAATCGTGATGCATGGTGATTTTCAAAGTTGTAATAAAACGAAAATTTGAAAGTAGAGAGGCTGCCGGAAACATACTCAAAGCTAAACATTCTAGACTTAATTTGGAAATGAGGTTTGCTAAGATATACATAAATTTTCTTTAAATCCATCGATCTATGAAAGATTATGCACGTCTCAAAGCGATTTAGGAAGATATTTTCAAGAGGAATAGCATTACAAAAAGACAGTCATAACTCATAAGGATATATGAAAGATATCCCTATACTATTAAAATAGAAGTACAAAATTTTGCATCCCATATGATTTAACAAAATTGCCCCTAACGTTAGCAACACAAATGAAGAATCATTAAGGGTATTAACGGTAGTTAATGACATTAAAGATAAACGGGTCGGTGCAAAATTAAAATTGACCCGAAATTAAGGAAAATGGATACTGATCCATTGGGTTAAACCCATTCTAACTCGGGTCAAAGAGTTTCCATTTCAAGTTTAGTGTCAACGAATCCGTTTGGACTTTGTTTCCTACAATTTAGTTCAATTCAAATCCTAACCAAATATTGAAATCTAAACTTAATATTCTTAATACAATCAATCTCCTTAATCGTAGTCCATATTAACTACAAAATCAAACTAAATTATTTATTACTTGATACTAAACTTATTTTCTTTCCACTTCATTGGTTCCCATTCATCATTATCATAACTACTCAATCCTTTTCAAACTCGCATATTCCGAAATTCTTTATTCTTAGACTATTCTCAAAGATTTAACCTAACAACTTAGACACACACATCAACCCCTATAAATAGGTTATTGTGTCAAGAAAGAATAACATTACCTTCACTATTCACATCTCAAAATCCTGCGATCAAAATGGCCTTGATTCAAGAACCTTTGACAAGCCTTGCTGACATTAAGGGCTTCAAAACTACCTGGAAAATACAAGTCCAAATCATTCATACTTGGAAACAGTATTTACCATCAACTGGGGAGACAATAGAAATGATACTCTCTGATCAGAATGTAAGTTTTCTAATCCGCTAATATTAGAAGCTTTTATGTTTAACGTTTTCTAATACTATATGTATACTATCATTTTTAGGGTACAATGATCCATGCTACAGTCAAAAAACCGCAAGTCCAGAAGTTTCAAAGAGACATCGTTGCTGGACAATGGAGGTTTATTCAGAATTTTACTTTAAGCAAAGCAGTAGGGAAGTTTAGTAATATATTTGTTTAGTGTGAATATAGTTATACTTTTCTTTTAAATCATTCAACCATTACTTTTTCTTATAATATGTTTTTGTATTTTGATATTTTCATTTTTGTTTGCTTTCGATTGTTTGCATTTCATGAATTCAATAAATGGTGTGTTCACTTAAATTTTAGTGTACAATTTGAAGTTACATTTATGCTTTTCGTTGCTTATATACTACAACTACATATAATCACAAGAGTTTAAACATGAAAGTAACTAACCTCTATATGACATGGATCAAAAGGTCAGGATTGCTCATAATGCAATTTCGTATTTGATCTTCATTTTCTCCTTTCCTGTAAAACTAAATTAACATTTGCAAAATCACCATGAGGATATAATCAAAGGTTCCTTCTTATGAACTCACTGTATTTAAATAAATAAACAACCAGCTTTGACTCAAAAATAACAAAATTCACTTATCTTTGATTCTGCTTCTGCTTTAACTTAAAATCTTTATGTCATTCATCTTCCTGTATACATTCCTGTAAAAAGATATAAACATTTCCAAATCACCATGACTAAAATTGTAAGAAGAATTGAAGATATTTTGACCAAAACATGTCAGATGAATAATATGCAAAACAATATACAAACAATGTGAGAACAATCAAACTTAATATTCAAGCAATAAAGAAATCCTCCAAAGTGAATCACCTATATTTCTAAGACTAACTTTATACGAGTCATCAAGTTTTCTGTTCACTGTCAATTTACTTACATATACATTTACTGATGATGTATTAGCTTCTAATCAAGTACACAAACATGTCAGATAGTTTTGATAGTTCAAATGCATTAAAGAGGAGAAGGGTTTATCATCAAATAGTAATGGTCAAGCAACTCAAGTATATGCACATCAAACTAATGGTTCCGTACCATTATATTCAGTTTTTCGTAGGATTTTGAGAGACATTAACAACATACCTAAAACTAAAAGGCAGAGACAATTTTCAAACTCCTCCAGCAAAGAAGATATCATCATCTGCAAAATTTTTTAGACATCAAACAGGTGAGATTTATATAAATAAAAAAATCTATATTATAAAACAATCAAACATGCAAAATTCACTTATCTTTCATTTTTCTTTTGTTATGGTCACATTATGTTCGACTCTTCTTCCTCACTTATAATTCCTGTTTAATTATAATAGAATACACAGTTAAACATAATCAATATATTTAAATTGAAAGAATTCGGAAATTTATAATCTGCATCTTATCAACTAATTTTGAAAGATAGAAAAGCCGTAAGTTTTGGTTAATAACAAGATATACGCAATCAGTATACCAACTTAGAAAATTTTACAGCAACACTAAAACCCCCAAATAATTTACAAAGCAACACTAAAGATTGATTTCACTGGATAAAGATATAAAATTTAAAACATGATTGATTATAGAAAAACTATATATTAAAATAATTAATAAACAAAGAGAAAAATTTAATTAAGTTATTATAAATATTTTACAGAATATCTAATTTTGTTTTTTATACGGGTTATAAAAAATTTAGTTATAAACCCCTTATGTGGGCATCAATTTTTTTTCTTATACGGGTTATAAATTTTTTTATTTTAAATCCGCGTATACGCGGGTCCTAAATCTAGTTCATTATAATACACACTAAACAAATACGCAACAATTACATATACGTTTAGTATTCATCTAACGCTATAATTTCCATTATATTAACCAACAAAATTATTTTTAAAATAATGTACAACAAAGGAATTTACGAAAATATAAACTCGCGGTGTGGCCGCTGGTTAGATCATAGCGGAAACCTGTTAGTTAAGACTAATGTCGTTTTTTAATTTACACAAATCCAAAACCGACCAATTCTAAGCTCCCGTCTATTCATGCACATTTAATATCATCCCCCAATCTAATTTCCCTTTTGTCCGACATTAACCAATAAAAAAAAATAAACCAAACAATGTATCAGAATATACACCCGCGGCGGCCGCGGGTTAATATATGGATATTTAAAGACATAACAAATCAAAGAAATTTTATTAGTAAATAGAAATTAAATATACTTTCTTTAAATATCATATCTTCTCAGATAAATTCAAATAAAAAGTATTATATATTATGGAACGGCTTATATAGCGGGACGAGTTATATAGCCGAATAGATTACATAACGGGACGGTTATATAGCATGACGGGTTAGAATCAAAATTATATAAATTTATAATATCATTAAGACGGTGCTATAACACGGGTTAAATCTTCAATTTATTATTTTGTCAATACTACCAAATTTTGAATATTAGACATATCAAAAACTTTACCTCGCCTTATCCTCAGCGTTATAAACCGACAATATAAAAAAATGTCAGCCCGTGCCGTAGCAAACTCACCGACAATACTAGCTTATTTAAATTTCATTGGTTGCACTAAATTTTGCCTTATTAACCTATGAAACAATTAATTATTAATATCCTTCCTAAAAATGTATAAAAATATATACACGCGGGCCGCCGCAGATTAAAACCTAGCGGAAACCTAAGGGTTGGACTCATGTCCTATTTTAATTCACACATGAAAAAACAACAATTCCAACTTACGTTTAATCATGTACGTTTAATATCATCCACCAATCTAAATCCATTTTTAAACACTAACCAATTACAAAAATACATACAAAGGACTCTAAAAAAATATCGTCCCGCGGCGGCCGCCTTCTGCTTTGGAAACATAAGTATCACAATCATGTCCTATTTTAATTCAAACGTATGCAAAATACAATAATTTCAACTACATCTAATCATTTACGTTTCAAAACACCCACCAATGTAATTCCGATTTACAACCACTAACCATTTACAAAAAAAAACAAAATAGATTATCGGCCCGCGGCGGCCGCGGGTTAGAATCTAGCGGAAACCTAAGGGTTGGACTCATGTCCTATTTTAATTCACACATGAAAAAACAACAATTCCAACTTACGTTTAATCATGTACGTTTAATATCATCCACCAATCTAAATCTATTTTTAAACACTAACCAATTACAAAAATACATACAAAGGACTCTAAAAAATATCGTCCCGCGACGGTCGCCTTCTGCTTTGGAAACATAAGTATCACAATCATGTCCTATCATAAAACACCCACCAATATAATTCCGATTTACAACCACTAACCATTTACAAAAAAAAAACAAAATAGATTATCGGCCCGCGGCGGCCGCGAGTTAGAATCTAGTGATAAATTAAAAGCAAGAATAGAAGCTGTATGAGGGTATGTCATAATGGACATAGCTGATACAGATCAGGTATGTATAGTTCGAGTTTTCAAATGATTTTGGAGAATTTTTGTTTGAAACATTACCAAGTACACAGCTAGTTCATGAGACAAAAACATGGTTGTCTGGTCTTGAGAAGGTGGTGGGTGATAGAAAGAACAAAATAAATATAAAAACTAGTAAATACCAGTGATCAAGTCTCCAAAATAATGTCTAACATCAGACATATCACAAAATCTCAGACATAAAATAAAAGGAAAACACAGTATTTGATCTAATAAAAAATCTGTTTCACACTATTCTCCCTTGAGTATCCCTAGTAGCCATTGAGATTGTCTTCCGCGCTTCCTGTATGTACTCCATATTTGTAGCACAAAATCTCACGGTATGACATATCTTTGAGGAAAATGGAATTCCCACTCAAACCATAACCATGAGGAAGCTCCTTGCCCGAGCAAGAGACATTTCCCAAGCGTCCAATAAACAATACACGGTCTCCCAAATCGTTGACCACATCCCATTTACCAGCCTCCTCATCTAGCCTAGTCACTCTACATGTTGATGGTAAGATTACTTCAACGAGGAAAAGTTCATCATTGCCAGATGCAACCATATAGTGTTCCCGCTCCAGAAGTTGTGAGAGCAACATGAGAGTCACCTCCAGCGAATAAGGATCGATAACAACAATTTCTCCGGAGCTAAAAGTTGCATAAAACCTTCCTCTATAAGTGACTATATTCATGCAAGAACTCTCCGGGACATTCTGAAGCCGCTTCCACCTCATTTCAGCACTTGTTAACACCCTCAAACCGGTAGAGTAGCTGAGAAGCACAACAAATTCTCCTCTTTTTCCCTCCTTGTCTAGCGGAAGAAAAGCCACGCGATTAGATTCCGAACCGATCATTCTGTACTGATGGCCCAAAGGGATGATCTGGCAGTCGATGTTTATCAAAGTTTCAGATTCTAAGATCTTTACTTTTACTAAGCACTGAAGAGGAGATGAAAGCAACTTATCATCCGGTGATTGGTTTCGGCCTATTTGTCCCAGCAAATACTGAGAAACACGCGCATAAGAAGTTGGGACTCTAAAGAGGAACAAAGGGACCTTCTCGAGGGTGCACAAGTCGTCTTTGCTTTCTAAAGAGAAAGCACGGAATGAGGGAAGAGAATAACTTTGACGTAATAGGGAAGAAGGGAATGGAAAAGTGGATCGCCATGAACAGCAAACAGATCGAGCATGAACAACATCGAAACAGTTATGTAGATGCGTCGAGATAAGATGTAGTAGCTCGCCAGGGAGAAGAGTCCAGTCTGGAATTATCGTTGATGTTGATGTGTTCTTCTTTGTTTCGAGTTCTGACATGTTTGTTGGTGAAGAAGACAGAAAGCTGCAAATTTCGAAATCTGAAAAAAAAATATTACAACTTTTTTTGAGGTTTAGGAACAGAGAAGATTTAAAGTTATATTCGAATTGATTATACTCTTCTTTTACAGCAAATTCGTAGTTCTTTATTGGGGAAAAAGAAACAAAAACCGAAGATCAAACCTAGAAATTTGGTACTGTCGATTTTGAAGTTTGGCTTTGTTTGTGGAAGACGGCAAGACGCTTTAGGTCAGGGACAAGTTTTGCGAAGAAAAAGCTTCTGACTGAGGCAGAGACTTTGGATTTGAATTAATAAGTAGAGGAATTGGTTCGGGGTTGAATCTGGAAAGAACCGAAGGAATTGGGCCGGGTTTAAATCAAGTGAAGCCGGTTCAGAATTTGGGTTACGGATTAGATCGAAACGGATGATGATGTTTTGGATTGTGGAATTATCAAGTCGTCACTATGTCTTATACTGAAAACAGAGTCCATAAGACAGTATAAGGAGCTCGACCGACGTCATTACTTTGTGATTTTGTCATTCTCATTCTGTTGATCCAATTTCTACCCTTTTGTCACTTCCCAAGAACACGTTTGAAAAAAGAAGGTCCTCAAGGATTACATCCCAAAGAATGTATCAATGCGATCAAGAGTGTGGAAGGTTGTTTTGAATCAATTCGTGGGATGTTCAAAGGACATTTTCATGGCATGAGGCATTCTTGTTGCAAAACACTTAATGGGCTTTCTGATAATTGTTGGCCTACTTTGTTTCCCGGAAAACTCTACCTACGTATCACGATTAAACTGGTGTGTCTCTTTAGTGAAATGCGTGTATATTATTGTTATTTTGTTTTTGGGAGAATAAGATGTTGACAATCACGTCAACAATGTAATCTTCCAATGTTTATTCAGATCAATAAAAGACAGTTATAGACAGATCAAAGTTTCGAGTCTCCTTACTACTATAACGATCGATACTAGTAGTCTAGTATCAACAAAAATACCATCTATGCATGTATTTAACTTTGTGTGGTTTGTTTAGTTTTTATAAACGAAAATTTCATGTACAAGCTTCTACATGAAACGCTTCTACATATGTATGTTTCCTCTTGCATATATATATACATTAAAAGACTTCAAATTTGCAATAATCAAAATCCAATTAAATAACATATTTTGTATTTTATTTCAGGTCAATTACCAATACACGTTGGTTTCGGAAGAGACATCGTTACAGTAACATACAAAGTAATCTTGATGTATAGCTTCCAACGTTAGTCTGGGAACACTCTCGTCAAGACCGAAGTCTTTAACTTTAACAATGGAGAACGAGCTAGGATGCATATGTTGTCCCAACTTAAAAATGGTAAAACATCAATCTTTGCAAATGGATCTCTTTTTTGGTTGATATTTAGAAAGCTTGCAGCTATGGATCTTCACACAGACAAATTTTGTTATGTGTTGTTACCAATTTGGTACAGCAATATCTCCGAAAGACGAAACTGTGAACTTATGGAGTCTAAAAGATCGTTTATGTCTCTCTGATGTGCTACAATATCCGAGTATGGACGTATGGATTTTGCAGCAAGAAGATCAAGAAGATCACAAGAAGATTAAGAAAGTGCGACAGAATCATGATCATGAAATAAATTTGGAAGAACTCAAAAGTGAGATTTGACTTAAACAGTAGAAGTTAACTGAAGTAAAAGAACCAGCATGATCTGCTGAAGACTCTGCTTCTATTTTCTGATTCTTTTTATTCCTTGAAAGATTCACTGCCTCAGAAATAACCCACCCATAAACCACAACGTTAAAGCATAATCTTTTAGCCACAGTCACTCAACATAAACAATCTACAATGATTGAAAGGTTATGAACAGAGACAAAAGCAAGAATATAAGCTGTTTAAGGGTCACATAGTGGACGATATTGCTGCTATGCCTGCAACAAGTTTGATAAAAACATTACCTACATTCTAGAGCTTCCAACAAAGTAAGAATCCCCAACGAATCCCAAGGCTAACTAAAATAGACTCACCTTACACTAACAACAATGCCTCATCCATTAATGCACAGTACCACAAGAGGTCAGTGGCCATTGCACAAACATATTGAGTATGTACAGTTCGAGTTTTCAAATGATTTTGGAGAATGTTTGTCAGAAACATGACCAAGAACACATCCAACACAACTTTAAGAGTACATAAGAAAAAAGACATAGCTATATCATGGTAACATAAGACAAAAATAGTTTATTACAACAAAAATATAAAAACACTTCAAACACCAGTGAGATCCAGTCTCCAGAACAATAAGTAACATCGGATATAACAAAATCCATACCTAAAAGCACAGAAAAAGTTTGTTTTTGATTTCTAAAGTGAGATTTTACGGCCGGAGAGCCATGACAAGAAAAGATCTCCATCAATTGAGCTTCGTGTATTTACTCCATATTTATAGGAGAAATTTACATTGCCTGCCCAATTGGTGAACAAAATTGAGTTCCCACTCAAACCACAACCATGAGGAAGTTCCTTAGCCGAGCAAAAGGCACTTCTCTGTTTTCCAATAAACAGCAAACGGTCTCCTAAATCGCTTGTCTCAACCCATTTACCAGCCTCCTCATCTAGCCTACTCACTCTAAAGGCTAACCCACTAAGCTTTAAATCACCTCTTGGGATGATTAGTTCAACCAGGAAAAGTTCATCTTTACCAGATGCAAGTGCCACCTTATAGTGTATACGCTCCGGAGGTTGTGAGAGCAACAGGAGAGTCACCTCCAGCGAATAAGGATCGATAACAACAATTTCTCCGAACTTCTTAAAAATTGCATAAAATCTGCCTCTATAGGTGACTATATGCAAGCAAACGGTATTGGGGACATTCTGAAGCCGCATCCACCTCATTTCAGCACTTGTTAACACCAACAACATGTTAAAGTAGCTGACAAGCACAACAAATTCTCCTTTTTTCCCCTCCTTGTCAAGAGGAAGAAAAGCCACGCGATTACCTATTCAACCGATCATTCTGTAGTGATGGAGCATAGGGATGATCTGGCAGTCGAGTATGTTCATCAAGGTTGGCTCAGATCTTGGAATCTTCACACTCACTGAACACTGAAGAGGATATGGAAGCTCCATATGATCATCTTGGCCTATTTCTCCAAGAAAATACTCAGAAGGCGACACAGCATCAGCAACAACAGCAGGACTTGGGACTCTCAAGAGGAACAAAGGGACCTTCTCGAGGGTGCACAAGCCTTTGGTTTCAAAGGGTACTCACCAAATGAAGGAAGAGAGTAAGTTTGACGTAATAGAGAAGAAGGAAATGGAAAAGTGGATCGCCATGAGCGGCAAACAGATCGAGCATGGACAACGTCGAAACAGTAATCTAGATGCGTCGAGATAAGATGTAGTAGCTCGTCAGGGAAAAGAGACCAGTCTGGAATTATCGTTGATGTTGATGTCTTCTTCTTTTTTTCGAGTTCTGACATGTTTGTTGATGAAGAAGACATAAGTTACTGCTGCAGATTTCGAACTCTTAAAAAAAAATATTACCAACTTTTGTTTAGGGTTTAGGAACAGAGAAGATTTAATTTTATACTTGAATTGATTCTACTCTTCTTTTACAGCAAATTCGCAGTTCTTTATTGTATAATTTAGGTTTTATTTGGGTTAAGCCGAAATATTTATTTAGAAAAATAAAAGACAAAAAATTATAAGTTTCGGTCTTTGTTAACGAGCAAAAGTTACCTCGATCACTCGATGGAATATGTTTTGGTTTTAGTTTGTGTTCATAGATCAAAGATGATATTTAAAAGAAATATTTCAAGTAAACACATTTTCAAAAGGAAAAACTCATTCTAAACACTCAAAATACATATTTTCCCCCTGCAATGGCTCAAAAAAACTCAATTCTTGTAGCTATTATCTTCTTAGCCTTAATGATAATGTCTTCATCGGCTAATCAGATATCACATTCAGACAACAACGAAAACAAGACAGTACTGGTGATGAAAAAGAAGATCTTCAAGGATTACATCCCAAAGAATGTATATCAATGCGATCAAGAAGCCCTGGGCATTCGGGTATCAGGTTCGGGTTCGGGTAAAACCCGATCGGGTTCGGGTAATCGGGTTTATGAGTATAAGACCCTATAGGGGTAAATAAAAAAATCGGTTCGGTTCCGGTTCGGGTCTTGTCGGGTTCGGGTTGGTTCGGGTCCGAAATCTAAAACCCTGTTAAAACCCAAAAAATTCGGTTCCATTTCGGGTTCGGGTTCGGGTACCCGAATACACCAATTGTCTACCCGAAAACCTGAATTTTACCCCTATACCCGAGATAACTTATCTGCATACACTTCAAGAACACAAGTTCAAACATCTATTCCTGCAAATTTAACACAAAAACTCAATAGATAATAGAATCCATGGCCATACTTTAAATCGAACATTCAAAGTCATACATTACTAGAAAGTAGAAACTAAAGAAGAGTTTTCAAGTTTTTGCCAACACAACAAGAACAAATCCAAGTCTAATGACTAGCATGAAAAGAAATAAGTCAATAACTAATAAGCAGCATGAAACTGGATAACAAAACACAATGATGATGGCTTGGTTTTGCTCTTCTTCTGGACCTAATACAAGTAATACATAGAACAATATCAATGCTAAACTAAACAAAACCGTAAGACTATACATTTTCATGGCATGAGACATTCTAGTTGCAAAACGCTTGATGGGCTTTCAGATAACCGTTGGCCTACTTTGTTTTCTGGAAAACTTTACCTATGTATCTGTAGAACCTTGAATTACTACGACATGGCAAACTGAAAATTGTAAAAGATAAAAACACAAATTGAATTGAAAATTACAGAGAACTCATACCAATCCTCTTATACAAAAGATGATATTGCTAATAATAATATGTTAAAAAGTTGAAAAACCTTACCTATGTGTGTTGTCCTGATTATCACTTTCTTGAAAGCTTCCCTGAATTACATTACACAAAAGGCTCAAATTTGATACATTACTACAGAACTCAAACGTACCAACTTTGTCAAGATCTTCATGACTATCCCAAGAACACAAACCAAAGACGAAGTGTTACTGTTTGCCGCTTCTGGACTAGTTTAAACATGAAGATGCCTACTGATTTTTACCTATGGACTACACAACGTAGTAGCCATAGTCACTCAACAAAAGCAATCTACAACGATAAAAAAGCTCAGCTCTGAACAGAATAAAAGCAAGAATAGAAGCTGTATGAGGGTATGCCAATGCTGCTATGCCTGCAACAAGTTTGATATATAAGAACATAGCTGGTTACAAACAAATTAAGTAAGAATCCTCAACAATTCATTAAAAAAAAAAAGAATCCTCAACAAATCTCTCTAGGCTAACTACAGTAGACCATTGCACATCTGCTACAGCCTACAGATCAGGTATGTATAGTTCGAGTTTTCAAATGATTTTGGAGAATTTTTGTCCGAAACATTACCAAGTACACAGCCAGACACAGCTTTGATAGTTCATGAGACAAAAAAAAAATGGTTGTCTGGTCTTGAAAAGCTAGTGGGTGATAGTTAGAATAAATAAATATAAAAATTAGTAAAAACCAATGATCCAGTCTCCAGAACAATAGCTAACATCAGATATCACAAAATCTCGACCTAATGTAAAAGGAAAACACACTCTTTGATCTAATAAAAACAGAATAATGGTCTAAAGCCATAAAGCCAGCACCCATTGAGAATGTCTTCCGCGCGTCCTGTATGTACTCCATATTTGTAGCAAAAAATCTCATCGTATGACATATTTGAGCCAAATGGAGTTCCCACTCAAACCACAACCATGAGGAAGCTCCTTAACCGAGCAAGAGACATTTCCCAAGCATCCAATTAACAATACACGGTCTCCCAAATCGTTGACCACATCCCATTTACCAGCCTCCTCATCTAGCCTACTCTTTCTACATGATTGGAAACTTACTTCAACCAGGAAAAGTTCATCATTGCCAGATGCAACCATATAGTGTTCCAGCTTCAGAGGTTGTGAGAGCAACAAGAGAGTCACCTCCAGCGAATAAGGATCGATTACAACAATTTCTCCCGAAAGAAAAGTTGCATAAAATCTGCCTCTATAAGTGATTATATTCAAGCAAGAACTCTCTGGGACGTTCTCAAGACGCTTCCACCTCATTTCAGCACTTGTTAACACCCTTAAAGCTTTAGAGTAGCTGACAAGCACAACAAATTCTCCTCTTTTTCCCTCCTTGTCTTGGGGAAGAAAAGCCACACGATTAGATACCGAACCGATCATTTTGTACTGATGGCCCAAAGGGATGATCTGGCAGTCGACCGTGTTCACCAAAATTTCAGATGCTAAGATCTTTAGTTTTACTGAGCACTGAAAAGGAGATAGAAGCAACTTATGATCCGGTGATTCGTTTCGGCCTATTTTTCCAAGAAAATACTTAGAAACACGCGCAGAAGAAGTTGGGACTCTAAAGAGAAACAAAGGGACCTTCTCAAGGGTGCACAAGTTTTTGCTTTCTAAAGGGTACTCACTGAATGAGGGAAGAGAGTAACTTTGACGTAATAGGGAAGAAGGAAAAGGAAATGAGGATCGCCATGAGCGACAAACAGATCGAGCATGAACAATGTCGAAACAGTGATCCTCCAGATTCATGGAGATAAGGTGAAGTAGCTCTTCAGGAAGCTGAGACCAGTCTGCCATGATCTTGATCGATGATGATATCTTCTTCTTTTTAATTCTTTTAGGGTTTAAGAACAGACGCTTTATGTTAAAAGAGAAGAGAAACTAGCAAAACTTCTGTTTGAGACAGAGACTTGGGATATGAATTAAGGAAGGAGCGAGAAATTGGTACGGGATTGAATTGGAAAATAACCGAAGAGATTAAGCCGGTTTAGAAGTTGGGTTGAGACGGTGACGTTTGGAAGAGATTATTACCACAATGTCGACATTATGCAATTTGCATTACGACATAATGTCTTCCATATTAATTATTAAGCTCAAACTATTCATACGATTTTGCTTTTTCCATGGGATTTGATGACTATGAGATACACTCCTATTTCATTCATGGTAATTTGCGTAATCACATGTGTGGGAGAATGAAAATAAGTAAACAAAGAGATTAATCGATATAGTAGACACAAAATTTCCAAAAAAGATTAGAGATATCTTCATAAATTTTTGAGTATGTTTCTCCTAAATCAAGGGTTCCTTATACCTCACACTCTACTATAAATTAACCCTCTTGATCATATCATGGTAAACACAATTTCAAAAGGAAAAACTCATTCTGCTAAACACTCAAAATACATATTTTCCCCCTCCAAATGGCTCAGAAAAACTCAATTCTTGTAGCTATTATCTTCTTTAGCTTGATGATCATGTCTTCATCGGCTAATCAGATATCACATTCAGACAACAAAGAAAACAAGACAGTGATGTTGAAAAAAGAAGATCCTCAAGGATTACATCCCAAAGAATGTATCAATGCGATCAAGAGTGTGGAAGGTTGTTTTGAATCAATTCGTGGGATGTTCAAAGGACACTTTCATGGCATGAGGCATTCTTGTTGCAAAACGCTTAATGGGCTTTCTGATAACTGTTGGCCTACTTTGTTTCCCGGAAAACTCTACCTACGTGTCACGATTAAACTTGTGTCTCTTTAGTGAAATGCATGTAGACTTATCCCAAAATAATTACAAGTAGTGTTATATTATTTTTATTTTGTTTTTGGAGAATAAGATGTGGTCAATCACGTCAGTGATGTAATCTTTTGATGTTTATTCAGATCAATAAAAGACAGTCATTGTTTTAGTTTCGAATCTTCTTATGCATCAATAAAAGTACCATCAATGCATGTATTTTAATTTTGTGTGGTTTGTTTAGTTTTACTAAACGAAAATTAAAACTATACACATTAAACTCGAAACAAAGAAGGAGAGATCATTGGCATTACATTTGCAGAAATGCTGGTTCCATCTCTCGAGATCTTTACAGTTTTGACAGTATGAATGTTCTGAAATTTTATCTTTCAGGATTAGAAAATAGATGTTAGCCTTGTGAGCTGTACGGTGCCACAAACATTGATCGATACAGAATTTAAACACTTGAAGCAGCACAAGATGCATTACCTAGTAAGGTAGTCACAATGAACAGTTCCATTAAGAAAGTGTGACAGAATCATGATCATGAAATAAAGTTCGACGAACTCAAAAGTGAGATTTGACTTAAACAGTAGGAGTTAAACTGATGTAAAAGAACCAGCATGATCTGCTAGACTCTGCTTCTCTTTCCCCACAACTTTAAAGCAGAATTTAGTAGCCACAGTCACTCAACATAAACAATCTAATGATTGAAAGGCTCTGAACAGAGTCAAAAACAAGAATAGAAGAAAGGGTGAAAAAAAAAAAGAAAAAAAAAGAAAGGGTGACATAGTGGACGACATTGCTGCTATGTCTGCAACAAATTTGATTAGGATATTACTTGAATTCTTGAGCTTCCAAACAAAGTAAGAATCACCAACAAATCCCCAGGCCAACTACAATAGACTCACCTTACACTAACAACAATGCCTCATCCATTAATGCACAGTACCGTACAATAGGTCAGTGGCCATTGCACAACTGCTACATATTGAGTTTTGGAAAATGTTTTCAAATGATTTTGGAGAATGTTTGTCAGAAACTTGACCAAGAACACATCCAGACACAAGTTTGTTTTTGATTTCTGAAAGAACAGAATGTCAGGTATCCAAAGCGAGATTTTACGGCCTAGCAGTCAACCCCGAGAGCCATGACCAGAAAAGATGTGTTAAGGATGATCACACGATTGATCAACATCAATGGAGCTTCATGTATGTACTCCATATTTACAGGAGCAAATTACTTTGCCTGCCGAATTGGTGAACAAAATTGAGTTCCCTCTCAGACCACAACCATGAGGAAGTTCCTTAGCCGAGCAAGAGGCATTTCTCAGTATTCCAATAAACAACAAACGGTCTCCTAAATCGCTGAGCTCAACCCATTTACCAGCCTCCTCATCAAGCCTACTCACTCTATAGGCTAACCCACATACAACTCTTAAGATAAATCTCTCAACCAGGAAAAGTTCATCATTGCCAGATGCAACCATATAGTCTACCTGCTTCAGAGGGTTTGAGTGAAACAGGAGAGTCACCTCCAGCGAATAAGGATCGATAACAACAAGTTCTCCGGAAAAAAAAGTTGCATAAAATCTGCCTCTATAAGTGACTATACGCGAGAAATAACCCTCCGGGACATTCTGAAGCCGCTTCCACCGCATGTCAGCACTGGTTAACACCAGCAAAGCTTTATTGTAGTCGACAACCACAACAAATTCTCCTCTTTTTCCCTCGTCTAGCGGAAGAAAAGCCACGCAAGTAGATTCCGAACCGATGATTCTGTACCGATGGCCTAGAGAGATGATGTGGCAGTCGAGCATGTTCATCAAGGTTGGCTTAGATCTTGGAATCTTCACTTTAACTGTACACTGAAGAGGAGAAGGAAGCTCCATATGATCATCTTGGTCAATTCCTCCAAGAAAATACTCAGAAGGCGACACAGCTTCAGCAGCAGGACTTGGGACTCTTATAAAGAGGAACAAAGGGACCTTCTGGAGGGTGCACAAGTCTTCACTGAATGAGGGAAGAGAGTAACTTTGACGTAATAGAGAAGAAGGAAATGGAAAAGTGGATCGCCATGAGCGGCAAACAGATCGAGCATGAACAACATCGAAACAGTTATCTAGATGCGCCGAGATAAGATGTAGTAGCTCGTTAGGGAGAAGAGAACAGTCTGGAATTATCGTTGATGTTGATGTCTTCTTCTTCTTTTCGAGTTCTGACATGTTTGCTGATGAAGAAGACAAAAAAAAAATTACAATTAACTTTTTTATAGGGTTTAGGAACAGAGGAGATGTAATTTATATTTGAATTGATTATACTCTTCTTTGACAGCAAAAAAAAGAAAACAAACACGGAAGATTCAGACGGAGATCAAACCTAGAAATTTGGTACTGTCAATTGTGAAGTTTGGCTTTGTGTGTGGAAGACGTTTTAGGTTTAGGTGATGTAAAACAGAAGAAAAAGCTTCTGATTGAGGCAGAAACTACGGATTTGATTTAACTATTTAAGAAGTATAGGAGTTTGGTTCCGGTTTTTTTTTTTTTTGTATGAATGTAAAATTTATTCACCCAAAAATCGTTTTTGCAATGAATGCTACATCGTTTTGAACTTGAGTTGAAGATTATTTAAAATTACAACAGATTTTGATGTTAGCCATTACGGGTATGAAACCAATAGCGAAGATCTTCCTCAAATTTTCCGGCGGTTTGAAGAGTGGTGAACCGATTGCGAACATTCTTGTCAATGAGTCGTATTATGGTTGGAGCTGAGATGGGAGCGTCACCATGACGTCGTCCGTTCCGTTCTCCCCACAGGCTGTGTATGGTTATTTGGAAAACATACCTCAAGGTAAAAGCTTCGAGTTTGGGCTGAGAAGTGTCAAGGAGAAGCGGGACCAGAGATGGCCAGTTCACCGTGAATCGATTCCCAAGAATGCCTCTAGTGAGAGCAGACCAGACTTGAGACGGACGGACGATGATGTTTTGGAATTTGGATAGTGTCAAGTCGTTACTATGTCCTAAACTGAAAACAGAGTCCATAAGAGTACAAGGAGCTCGACTTCACTACTTTGTGATTTTGTCTTTCTTATTCTGTTAATCTAAATGAAAGAACAAAGAGAAGAAGACTTGATCATTGAATGAGAGAAGCCCATACGTACACATGATGGTCAAAACAGACAGAGAAGAAAACATATCCTTTATATACAAGTTTAGAGTTTTTTCTTTTAAAAGGTCGAGTGTTTTAATTACATTCTTTTGAACTGTTCTTATAATCTCTTTGAGAGCTTGTCACGAGATGTTCCACGTAACCATTTCGGGAACTCGTTAAATCTTGGTGTCGTCTACTTTATTATTGCTCATCATCTAAGTAAGACAAAAAGGATGTTAGTTTTATAATTGAGTTTGGTCGTATTATGTTATATAATTAAATAAGTTAATGTGTTTGTTAAGTGAAGAGGTGTGTATGTAAGAAAGGTGAAGAGGTCTGTATGTAAGAGTCGTGACTTGTCTACTAAGACACAAGACGATCTGTCGTAGACTTGTATATAAGTGTGTTGTAGTAACTTGTAAAATGGTTGGTGTCCACTGCTATTTTGGGGGCAGTTAAAGTTTTATATCTTCAATTCATTTCACTTTTCCTTAAAGATGTGTATTCAAGAATTTAGCTTTAGTTTTTGGAAGGAATTTTCTTTTCTCATTTACACATTCGGGAAAATTTGCGGCTTAAGTATGTATGTAAGCTAGCAACTATAGATAAGCTCTGATCCTCGAAGAATCTTATTCACTTCTTTTCATCACTTTGCAAAATCAATCTCTATTCCATAGTTGACGACATTGCTGCTATGCCTGCAACAAGTTTGATATATAAGAACATAGCTGATTACAAACAAAGTAAGAATCCTCAACAAATTAATCTCTCTCTTGGCTAACTACACTACACCATTGCACATCTGCTACAGATAAGGTATGTATAGTTCGAGTTTTCAAATGATTTTGGAGAATTTTTGTTAGAAACATTACCAAAGTACACAGCCAGACACAACTTTGATATTTCATGAGACAAAAACACATGGTTGTCTCTGGTCTTGAGAAGGTGGTGGGTGATAGTTAGAACAAAATAAATATAAAAACTAGTAAACACCAGTGATTCAGTCTCCAGAACAATGGCTAAACATATCACAAAATCTCAGACATAAAATAAAAGGAAAACACAGTCTTTGATCTAATAAAAACAGAAAGATGGCCTAAACCGGAAAAAATCTGTTTCACACTATTCTCCCTTGAGTATCTCCAGCAGCCGTTGAGATTGATTTGCAAGCTTCCTATATGTACTCCATATTTGTAGCACGAAATCTCATTGCCATACATATATTTGAGCAAAATGGAGTTCCCACTCAAACCACAACCATAAGGGAGCTCCTTACCCGAGCAAGAGACATTTCCTAAGCGTCCAATAAACAATACACGGTCTCCCAAATCGTTGACCACATCCCATTTACCAGCCTCCTCATCTAGCCTACTCACTCTACATGTTGTTGGTACGATTACTTCAACCAGGAAAAGTTCATCATTGCCAGATGCAACCATATAGTGTTCCCGCTGCTCCAGAGGTTGTGAGAGCAACATGAGAGTCACCTCCAGCAAATAAGGATCGATAACAACAATTTCTCCGGAACTAAAAGTTGCATAAAACCTTCCTCTATAAGTGACTATATTCATGCAAGAACTCTCCGGGACATTCTGAAGCCGCTTCCACCTCATTTGAGCACTTGTTAACACCAGCAAAGCTTTATAGTAGCTGACAAGAAGTACAACAAATTCTCCTCTTTTTCCCTCCTTGTCTAGCTGAAGAAAAGCCACGTGATTAGATTCTGAACCGATCATTCTGTACTTCAAACAGATCGCCATGAGCGGCAAACAGATCGAGCATGAACAACATCAAAACAGTGATTTTCCAGATTCATGGAGATAAGGTGAAGTAGCTCTTCAGGGAGATGAGACCAGTCTGCCATGATCGATGATAATGTCTTTGTCTTTTTAATTCTTTTAGGGTTTACGAACAGACGCTTTATGTTAAAAAGAAGAGAAACTAGCAAAACTTCGGTCTGAGACAGAGACTTCGGATATGAATTAAGGAAGGAGCGAGAAATTGGTACGGGATTGAATTGGAAAATAACCGAAGAGATTAAGCCGGTTTAGAAGTTGGGTTGAGACGGTGACGTTTGGAAGAGATTATTACCACAATGACGACATTATGCAATTTGATTAGGACATAATGTCTTCCATATTAGTTATTAAGCTCAAACTAAATTGCAAGGGATTTGATGACTATGAGATACACTCCGATTTCATTCATGGTAATTTGCGTAATCACATGTGTGGGAGAATGAAAATAAGTAAACAAAGAGATTAATCGATGCTATAAATTAGTTCTTTATTATTGAGATGAAATCGATGTTGTATGTAGAAGAGACAAAATTTCCAAAAAAGATTAGTGATATCTCCATAAATTTTTGAGTATGTTGCTCCTAAAATCAAGGGTTCCATATAAATTAGGGGAATTTTCACACTTTGGCCAGGGCTCCACCAATTTAACCACCATTTGGCAAACTGAAGTTTCTCTTTCACGTATTGGCTACCACCCTTGATTCGGACAACTTTGCCCCTCCCGCTAAAAAAGGAGAGTAATGAGACTGTTGCTTTTAGTTATGATGTCCTAGTTCACTGTGTACGTTTAGTTACAATATACTGTATACGAAGAGGAAATCTCGTTTGCTACAGTAAAAAAGAGTATCAAAAATATAATAAAAAATTAGTCAAATATCTCTTTGTGTCAGTACAGGTTGGATATATAAAAATAAAAATATTTGGTTGTGGAGCTTAGAAATGACTAATGACCATCCGTAATAAATGAAAATAATCATCATGCTTTGTATATGAGAAGCATTGTATACGTACATGTTATAATTTTGTGAGATAAAAAAAAAAAAAACTTCTCAACGAGGGAGGTGATGGTGAATTCGTGGAGAGTGGTGTTTTGTGGTACTAAATCATATAATCTAAGGAAAGAAACGATTGATCCATAAGATATTATAAGAAGTATATCAATTTTGTTTTTACTATATGTAGACAAAAGTAATCATTTTTTAAAACAAAAATCAAGTAATTTTTCATTGGAAAGTTGTTTACTTTCTTTGATTACAAGCTGTAGAAGTGTAAATTCTTGGGGTTCTAATGTTTTTTGTTGTAAAATTCCTTTTTGTTTCTTTGACTATTGGTACTAATTACTGGTTTTTGCAGTCACATTTAATGTCTTTTGCTTTTGATGAATTTATGATGCAGGTTTGTAATGGAGATACCTGTATTTATTGTTGTTAGAGAGTGGTTGTGCACAGAGAAATCAGAATGGAAATTTGTTGCTCAGAAAGGAAAGTTTGGTAGGTGTGTACGTGTTAAAGAAAATATGACATACACGGAACTTACGTGTACGTTATGTGAGGTGTTCAGCTTAAAGGCTACTGAGTTTATTCCAAACATTAGTTATTGGATGTCTGGAAATATGTCGATGATGATTGAACGTAAACGCCCTCCAGTCTTCATTGACAATCAATTGAGCTTGGACACATTTTTTCTATTCGTAGTGGTGATCCTAGCGTCAACATGTTTGTGTCATTTTCTCCAATCGTTAATCATGCATCAGTTGAAGTAGCTAAAGAGAACGTGGAGGAGGAAGACCAAGAAATGGTGGATGAGGAACAAAAGTCGGTTGATGAAGAAGGGGATGACATCGATGAAGAGGAGGATGCTGAGGATGTCCACGACGATGAAACCGTTGACAATGATGACAACGATGGATCAAGCGGTTGGAGTGGCATGGAAATAACTGTAGACGGTAGTGAAGGAGACGACGAGGATTATGACTACAATAAGTGGAATGATTTTATAGTCCGTGAATATGGGATAGGCCATGACCGTGACGTTGGTGACGTGCAACCGACTCTGCTTCCAAGAGGCGAATTCAGTCAACTTTTAGAAACATGTACGTACACGAATTGTTGTGTACCTAGTGGGTCAAACCCCTCTGCTTTAATTGAAATTGGCGATAGTCAACCATCTACCAAAAGTACGTACACCGGTAACTGTGTACCAGAAAAAGACAAATATGTGGAAGACTCGCCGTACACCGATACAGAAGGGGATGAAGGGGATGTTGAAGAAGATGCTGAAGGGGATGCTGAAGGGGATGTCGAAAGGGATTATAGCGATGACGTGATTGTCGTAGACAATCCTGCAGGAGGATCTACAGTAGAGATTTTGGAAGAATCTAAATACGGTGTTGTCACATTGAATGAGTCTTATGCTGTCATCGACAAACCTTTAACGATTCTTATCAAGAACCAGTTATACGAATCGAGGATCCAAAAGAGGTTGAGATCCCCCATAGTATTTCAGATGTAATACTAATCCCTCCCCATAGTAGACGACCACCAGGTAGACCCGTTTCAAAGAGGATTCCATCAACCGAAGAAAATTTGGTTAGTTTGGTATTTACTTATAGCATACATTTTAATCACATGCACATTTTCTCCATATTAAACTAACTAATGAAATCGTTTATGACAGAGGAGGAAAAGGAAAAAACGACATATTGCTAACAGGTGTACGAGATGTAGAACCGAAGGACATAACAAGAAAACCTGCAAAAATCCTATTTAACTTCAGGATAAACTAACCCTATCACTCATGTTCCGTATGGTTGTAGTTGTTTTTTTATGTACGTATACTGAATTTGAATCCACGGATATTTGTTGTATGGTGTACGTTTTGGTTTTGATTAATATTGCATGTTATTTAGAAGTGGTGTACGCTTATCATAGGCATTTCGTGTACGTACACAGTTCATATATAACCACTAAATACATCGTTACCAACCAAGAGTTTCAATTTCGATACATCATACAAAAAAGTTGCTACATATATAGATACATCTTAGCTTCTAAATTCGAAATTACTATCACACAAAAACATCACAACCTCAACTCATCTTTCCGCAAATCCATACCATTGAAACTACAAAAACCGCCAAAAAGCAAACGGTGTTAGTACTCGATTTCTTCTTATTCTCATTTCTTTCAATGAGTTCATTCATTTTCTTGTTCATCTTTTCTTCCACATTAGTCACCATCTTCTTATGTACTTCCATATTATCGACCACCATCTTTCTTATGTCACTTACATCTGCAAAAATGTCCTTCTGTCTATTTTCCACCATCCTAATCTCTTCTAACAGAGCATCATCAACCCAGCAGAAGAGGTGTTTCTTATGAAGTTCCTAACCACATGACAAAAGATAATAATAATTTAGTTATTTACAAATAACATAGCAGCATAAGGAGAATGTACTTTACCTTCATGGCCCTAACGCATCTGTAGAATCTCCGATAGGGGTTTTCTTTTGTCGTCGATGTGTACGTTGTAATCTCGTCACCACACCAACACCTCGTAGGAATTCCTCTGTTTCTAGTAATCGAAGTCAATTGAGATGACCCAGGAGAAGATATGCTACTCATTCTCGTCGCAGAAAAGGGTTACAAGAACGCAGATGCCAATTTCGTTATTGCCCAACCCAACTTTGAAAGTGAAGACAAACAAGAGAAGGGGAGAAAGAGGGAATCGAAAGATATTACGATAGATAGAATTGGAGAAAAAAAAATTCTCTCAAGTTGCCCAGATTTAGAAAATGAGATTAGAATCGGCGCAGCCTATTTGAGGGGGCATGGGGAACCCTAATTTATTAAGGATACACAAAACCAATTTTGGTTTAACCGGTTTTTGTGTATGATTTAAACCGGAACCAAAAGAATTTAAAAATTTAAACCACGCGGGTCAACGGCTTGACTGGGCCATATTTATTTGTTTAATTAAACACGTGTGAAATTACCAAATTTATTTTTCACTTTAAATATTTATATACATTCTGTGTACGTACACATACATCCCATACGTACATTATAAAGTACTTAAAACATAAAACCTGGTGATATATGTGTATTTTCTGTTTTACATGCCCGTTAACGTACACGAATACTTTACAACTATGGTGTACGTATATAGAAATTGTTTCAATTGACTCACATAATACAGTTGTTGCGAGATATATAAAACATATATATACATATACAACTTCATCAACCCGATGTCAAACCCGTAGTACTTTTCCGGCGACAATTTTGGTCGAATTTGTCAAGAAATCAGAGACCCAACCACAACCCACCCCCTCTTCTCTTTTCTAACAGTAATCGGAACCCAAACCCCAACCCACCGCCGACAATTTTCAATCTAAATGTCGCCGGAAGTCGATTGTTCATCACAATAAACGAACCCAACTATGAGTTCTTTCTCCCTTAAACGATTTCAGATTTTCAAAGAAAATTGAAATTTTGATTTCAAAATTTCAACAAAAAACTTCTCTGTCGTTTTCTCCACAACTCCCAAATTTCTCTTTTTGAAGAGACAGTGAACAGTACTTTGCCAAAAAAAAAAAAAAGAGACAGTGAACAGTTACGTTTTTTTTCAGTTTTTATTTTTGTTTTAATGTCATTAACGCACCCCATAAAGTTGTGTTTGAAATAGCACAGCTCTTTGTCAAAGAAACCGAACGAGAACATTCCCCAATTAAGGGCATTATTGTCCAAAATCATCCGTGTGGCTAATTCATGAGAGTGAAACTCATGTTTGCCAAAATGTGAAACTTTGGTCAACATAAGTGACATATGTGAAAATTTCTTTATAAATTAACCCTCTTGAAATCATTGTAAAGACAACTTCAAAAGGAAAAACTCATTCTACTAAACACTCAAAATACACAATGGCTCAAAAAAGCTTCATTCTTGTAGCTATTATCTTCTTAGCCTTGATGATAATGTCTTCATCGGTTAATCAGATATCACATCCAGACAACAAGACAGGGGTGATGAAAAAAGAAGATCCTCAAGGATTACATCCGAAAGAATGTATCAATGCGATCAAGAGTGTGGAAGGTTGTTTTGAATCAATTGGTGGGATGTTCAAAGGACATTTTCATGGCATGAGGCATTCTTGTTGCAAAACGCTGAATGGGATTTCTGATAACTGTTGGCCTACTTTGTTTCCCGGAAAACTCTACCTACGTGTCACGATTAAACTTGTGTGTCTTTTTAGTGAAATGCATGTAGACTTATCCCAAACTACTTACAAGTAGTGTATATTATTGATTGTTATTTTGTTTTTGGAGAATAAGATGTGGACAATCAGTCAATCACGTCAATGAATCTTCCAATGTTTATTCAGATCAATAAAAGACAGTCACTGTTTTAGTTTTGAATCTCCTTAACCATCAATAAAAGATTAATACTACTATTACGATACTAATACTCGAGTATCAATAAAAGTACCATCAATGCATGTATTTTAATTTTGTGTGGTTTGTTTAGTTTTAAAAACGAAAATTAACAATCTAATGATTGAAAGGCTCTGAACAGATCAGTCAAAAACAAGAATAGAATAAAGGGTGACATAGTGGATGACATTGCTGCTATGCCTGCAACAAGTTTGATAAGAACATTTACCTGCATTCTAGAGCGTTCAAACAAAGTAAAAATCCCCAACGGCTAACTAAAATAGACTCACCTTACACTAACAACAATGCCTCATCCTTTAATGCACAATACCACAAGAGGTCAGTGGCCATTGCACATCTGCTACAGATTGAGTATGTACAGTTCGAGTTTTCAAATGATTTTGGAGAATGTTTGTCAGAAACATGACCAAGAACAGATCTAGACAAAGCTTTAAGAGTTGATAAGACAAAAGACAGGGCTGTCATGATCAGACAAAAGAATAGTTTAGAACAACAAAAATATAAAAACTTAATCCAGTCTCCAGAACAATGGGTAAGATCAGATATCACAAAATCCATAACCTAAAATCATAGGAAAAGTTTGTTTTTGATTTAAAAAAAAAACAGAATGTCAGGTATCCAAAGCGAGATTTTACCAGCCTCCTCGGCTACGATTGGTGAACAAAATTGAGTTCCCTCTCAAACCACAACCATGAGGAAGTTCCTTAGCCGAGCAAGAGGCATTTCTGAATCCAATAACCAACAAACGGTCTCCAAAATCGCTGACCTCAACCCATTTACCAGCCTCCTTATCTAGCCTACTCACTCTTGGTCTTGAGCTGATTTCCTCAACCAGGAAAAGTTCATCATTACCAGATGCAACCATATAGTGTTCCCGCTCCAGAGGTTGTGAGAGCAACATGAGAGTCACCTCCAGCGAATAAGGATCGATAACAACAATTTCTCCGTAACTAAAAGTTGCATAAAATCTGCCTCTATAAGTGACTATATTCAAGCAATAACCCTCCACGACATTCTTAAGCCACTTCCACTTCATTTCAGCACTTGTTAACACCCGCACACCCACTAAGTAGCTGACAAGCACAACAAATATAGTCACTATTAACAAGCACAACATAAGATATAAGCTTTGTTTGGGTTAAGCCTAAATATTTAGAGAAATAAAAGACAAAAGACTATTTTAGTTTCGGTCTTTATTAACGAGCAAGAGTTTCCTCGATCACTCGATGGAATATGTTTTGGTTTTTAGGTTGTGTTCATAGATCAAAGATGAAATTAAAAAGAAGTATTTCAAGTTTAATTTTTTGGTCTTTTGATTTGAATTAGAGACGTCTGTAGTGATTTAACTTAAACGGTTGGTGTCAACTGTCAAGTTAAGAAAGTGTTTTAGTATCGAGTAGTTCCAATTAAACAAAATGATATTGTCAATTTTTATGCTTTTGTAAAATTATTAAATAATTTCTAGTGAATGTATAAAAACGTACCTTCTTAAATTTTCCATGTCCTCACATTCTTTGATTTACAGAATTTTGATATTCTTCAAACTCATATCGTAATATATCCCAAGACTTTACTCCTCAATGAAACAACTAAACAACTAAAGTCTTGGATTCAATATTTGAGATTTGTGAGTCGACGACATTATAATCTCATGCTACAATATAATGTAATGCAGTGTTACCTAAGCTAAGTGAAAACCCAATACTATATCTTTTTCCTTTTTATATTTTTCCCACTATATTTTTTTACTAGCCAATGATATTTAGATAAAAGAAACCAACTTTATTATAATATAAAAACAAAAACATTGAAAAGATATTTAGAAAAAGAAAAAGAAATGTCCCTTTGAGTGGTTTTGTAGTAGTAGTTAAAATAACAAAAACTCTACGAAACATACGGTGTCGTTCACAGAACGCATCAATGATCAAACAACTAAACCTCATTCTTCGTAGACTTTGACTTTATCTCCCACTTCACCCCACTTTCTCTGTTTTGTTTTTGGTATCTCTCTGCCTAACCCCAAAAGTAAACGGCCGTTATCACGGCTTTGAAACGGATACAACCTCTTTAACGGCGACAGACGACGACCCCTCGATCACGCCGTTACCGTTACCATTTAACTTCTTGTTACCGTTACCCATTGTTGTATTCGTTGACTGTATAGTCATGCCGGAAAGATTGGGCGAGGAAGGACCTCCGACGTCGGCAGCTCCAGGGATCAAAGGGTTACGAGAGTGACACGTGGCGGTTGAGATGGCAGTGGCTAAAGAGATTGGCATGAGACATAGACCTTTGCCTTGAAGGTATTGCATGGCCGAGCCCATGTCTTCTTCCATTAGCTTAGCCACTTGATGTTCCGTCATCGTCAAGCTGTCGTTGGAGTTTCCGGCCGTCTGGTTACCGCCGGCCATGGCGGAGGATGCGTTCCCGTGGGACCCACCAGCCTAAGCAAAAAATAAAAATAGAAAAAACATTAAAATAAAAAAATAAAAAGACAAAGAAAGCGAAACCCTAAGTGATTAGTCGGCACGCGTGCTCTCTTTTTTCTCTATTTTAGAATTTTAATTTGTCTTCGAGTACATTTTCTGTTTTTGTGAAACTTTTTAACATATAGTATTTTGTTTTGATCCTCTTGCACAATTTATCTATTTTTGACAAACACACTCATAAATTTTATTAGCACTAAATTTCATAATTTTATCTATTCGCTTTGATGTTTATTGGAATATATGAAAAAGGAGTAGATGGTAATATTAATTACCTCGGAGATTTGAGAAGAAACAGAAGCAGCACCTCCCAATCTACTCATGCTCAGTACCTACAACGCATAATTAAATTCAAAACAGGGTTGTTAAGTACACTGGTCCACTACTTTTTAATTTAATATACATTATGTATATATATTTAAATAAAAATTTTGGGAGGGAGCATAGGGAATTTTAGTTGCAGAGGCCCATATTTGATTAATTGGTATGTAAAGGTTGTACTAATAATATGTCAGCTTTTCTTTTTGTTTGATATGTCAACTAAAAGGCAGAGAAAGAATCTTCCATCAATATTGAAGAGAATAAAAGAAATAAAAACACAATGTATTTTGTAAAAGAATTACCTCTTTGTATTAAAAATAATTATGAAACCAACTGAAGAATAACTGTAAAAAATTAGAAGAGAGAGATAGAGATTCACCTTGACTTGGAGTTGTAAAAACTTGACATAATCTATAATCTCATCGAGCATCGATGCCTTGTCTGTCTGTCAATTAATTATTATTAAAAATCTGTCAGAACTGAGATCCTAACCCATTTATTACTGCATTAGTTAACTTTAATATTGTAGCCTAATTAATTAGCTAATCAGTGTTTAATCATTTGATTGATACTATACTCCTCTATATATATATATATATATATAGACTAAACAAACCACCAATTATATGAGTAAAACAAAAACTATGAATTTGCTTATCAATGTTAGTTTTGGTCAATAAATATGTACTACTAAAAACAATAAACAGCTCCAGTTCCTGATCATTTTGATACTTATTTTTCACTGTAATTTAATGTTAGGTCTAGAAATATAAAGAGACAATGAAGTTATGATCATCTACACTAAATGGATCATACAAATTCAGAGTAGATGATGATTCAAATGATGAAAATTAAAGGTGAGGTTTATTCTTTTAATGATCCATAAATATATTAATTTATATAAATCTTAATTTTGGAAACTAAACTAAAAATGAATAAAATTAAAATACCTTATTGCCGTTAGGAACGAGTTCTTGAAGAGCTTTCATTCTTTCCGCAATTCTCTCTCTTCGTAACTGCCCCATAAAAACATTTTTTCAGAAAATACTCAAAAAGTTTTATAAAAAAACTAAAGTTTTTTCAATTTCCACACCTTTCTCGGTAACTGATACGAATTAATGCATCGAAGTATCAAACAAAACAAAAATAAAATGAAAAAAATGTAAAAAAAAAACTAACCCTTTCGGCGATACTGTGAGGATCAGTAGCTTGACCTCTCCTTGCTCGGACTTTAGTCCTACTCTGCGGCGGAGCCGCCACCGTACCGCCAGTAGCTGTAGACGCACTTGCCTGCGGTTGCGTTTGCGTTTGTCCTTGTTGGTTCATCAATCCACCTCCCGATCCCTAGATTGCATCATAAGTTACGTTTTAGAGAGAGAGAGAGAGAGAGAGAGAAATAGAGAGACAAAGAGAGAGATATTATGCCTGAGGGATATGGAAATTAGGAAGAGATCCAGCGGCGGAGAAGCCATCGTAAAGAGCGTGGACGGCGGAGGAGCCATCGTTTAAAGGCATCATCATGATCTGTTGATTTCTAGAGTCGACGTCGTGGCCGTGGAAGGCATCGGAGGGAGGAGGAGGATGAGCATCGTCGACGACGGAAGGCCACGGGGTGGAGGAAAAGATTTGGTCGAGGAAGTCTTCGTGGTCGAAAGTCGTCGCCGGAGTTTGGATATGGGAAGAAGATGAAGAAGAAGGAGTTAGAAGAGAAGAGTTCATCATGATGATGGCTTCTTCTCCTTCTTACACTTTTTTTTTTTTTTTTTGGGAGAGGTTGGAAATGTTGAGGTTTGGTCTATAAAGAGGAATTGTTGCAAATATGTCAAAAAAAAAAAAAAAATTGTTATAGTTATATTATTTTTTAATTATAGGGTTTAATAAACAAAATATCTCTTTTATTTGGCAAAAAAAACACCTTTTTAAAAATTGTGGTTAGCAATAGCAACCCATATGATGATGAATCGATGATTATCTTCGCCTCTCTACTTTCGTTTCCGTCTAAAGTTTGGTTTTCTTTACTCTAAATCTTTTTTTTTTTTTGGTCACGTTCTAAATCTTAATCAGTCTTTTTACAGCTTAATAGATATTAAATGAGTTTTTCTTTTCTTTCAAATACATTTATTGTTGTTGTCATTTAAATAGTTTTTTTTTTTCCCAAGTTGTCATTTAAATAGTTGTAAATTTTGAAGTTGTTTTTCATTTTATTTTATACAAAAATCTACTTTATAACTACTCAAGATTATAAAAAATGGTTTTCCTATAAAATAGAGAATTTAGTTTTTGAATAGTTATAGAATTTGAATTTCTTTTTTATTTTAGTTTTTTTAAGAATTTACTTTATAGCCAATCAAGATTATGAAAAAATATTTTTCCAATTATATAGGGAATCTAGATTTTGATAGATTTTGTCAATTTTCAAAAAAAATCTAAAATTTATGTTACATTGGTTTTTCAAATTTTTAACATAACTTGACTTTTTTTTTTTTAATTTTTAGTTTTTTTTATATAAAATCTAAAAATCATAAATCAAAATCCAAAATCCAAAGAAAAAGTATGTTTCATTGGTTTTTCATTTTTTAATGTAACTTGACTAGCGATTACTTAACTCACTGAATACTTTCATGTTGTTTTTCATTCGCAATTCTCTGGTTCTTCAAGCAATTCAGTGGATATATAAAATGTAATTATGATTGTCATCTATCTCGGAATGGAGGAGTGGCCAATGCAGGGTGGATTCTTCGTGATTCCCATGGTTTTTATATAGAAGCTACTCAGAGTAAAGGAGGATTTTGTGGCAATGCAACATGTAACTGGATTCGGGGTTACATGAATGTTGTTTTTGATGGAGATAATCGTATGGTGTCAAGGCTAATTAATGGTGAACTTAAGAATTTTAGACTCCACAACTGAGTTTGAGATATCAACTATTGGAAGAAGTTTTCTTCAGCAATAATTAAATGGATTCCTCGTGGAGGCAACAAGGTGGCTGATCGTTTAGCAAAAATTACTCATAAAATGTATGAGTAATTATGTATCTCATGTAATAACAAATTACTCATAAAATGTAACATATTTATATAAAATACTAAATGAAAATTAATTAAACTATTAGATTCATTTTTTTATATTCTTTTCACAATGATAAATATCTAAGATTATAAAAACTCGATTAGGTACATTCATCAATGATGCTAAACCCCATCATAGTGCTCTCTCGAAATTCTACTGTTTTTGCCTTGTCCCCAAGATCACAAACACCCTATCCCAAAGACGATACTACTGAGATCTATAATACAAAACATGATAACAAATTTTAGAAATGAATCCGTATCAATATGATAAGTTATCTTTTGAGATATAGTATAACTAATCACGACTTGGAACCCTTTTTTTTTTCTTTTGTAAAACTAGAAATTCATTTTTTTAACAGCTTACAATTTGATAGTCTTTAAATTGTGTCGGAATCACCATTCTTTTTTTTTTTTTTGGATAAATAGTGTATTTTTGAACTTTATTTTTGTTTCCGGATGTTTGATACCTTATCTGTTTGGATGCATTAATACAAATTAGGGTTTCGAGGTTTATATTTTGTTGTAAGAAAAATTGTTTTCCTTTTCTATTGCTACAAGCCTACAACATGAACAAATTTTCATGAAACAAATTTATATATTTATAGATAACAAAAATCTTCATTCTTGAAAACATATATACATATATATATACTTATATATATAAGTACATCTTGTGACTGTGTGCATGTATCTTCTCATGTTATCAAAAGTACTTATATCAGCCACTCATGTAAGATTTATATGTATTATATATATGTAACGGTTCGCACCTTGGAACCAAGTTCATTGAATAATATTCCCAAGTCACGATTCTCTCAAGTTCTCTAACAATTAAACAAACATATTACATATATGCTAACGTTCATGTATGCCTATGTATGTGCATGTGTGTATTATACGCATTTAAAATACGTAGACATATCGAGCTTTATAACTTACCCAACATTCTAAGGTATTATATAAAATAAAAAAAAAGTCTAAGGTACACGTCTTGTGTTGGCGGCGTGTCCACTTTCCACTATCCGAGTTATAAGTTTCAAAAGATAAAATTTTATTTTCGGTCAATCGATAGTGTTATAGATTTGTATTACTCAAAAGTGACATATCTCTATATTTAACTGTGGAACGTATAGCCTCAAAATTTCACGGTTTTTCACTTTTAGTAACACAATCTCTACGGCGATTAAGAGAGAAGAATAACCCATCGTTTTTTACAAAAGAAGCCTTAGGTTTTGTTAGAAAAATAAAATAATTTTAAAAGATAAATTTGATTATGAATTTGAGATATGAAATAAGTACAGTTAGTGCAAATTAACTTAATTGATTTTGTTTTTGTGAGAAAACCAATGCAACGTATAAGTATTTGTTTTTCAGTATGTAGTAAGTAGTATATGAAAGTATTAATGTAAGTTGTAGTATATTTATACTTATGTGGGATTAGTCTTACTACGTCAAAAAAAGTGGGATTAGTTTTAATAAAATATTCTGCGTGATTAAGCACATGGGACATTCTGCGTTTGCACAAACTCACAAGGGGGGAAAGATGGGCTTTAATTACACTCATTTATTAATTGCAATGTTGGTCAAATAATTAATGTACTACGCAACAAAGCTAGAGCGAGAGAGAGAGAGAGAGAGAGAGAGAGAGAGAGAGAGAGAGAGAGAGAGAGAGAGAGAGAGAGAGAGAGAGAGAGAGAGAGAGAGAGAGAGAGAGAGAGAGAGAGAGAGAGAGCAAAGAGTATTATTATTAGTATTAAGACAGAGATGTACTTAAACAATTATAATTATCTTTGTTTGTACTTAATAAAGTAAATCGAAGTCATAAAATATGTTTTTTCACATTCTTCAGAACAAAATAACACTCAATTAGCGATAAGTATATACTATTGGTATACGTCTTTGTCATTTCTTCCTTTACACCTCAATACGCATATACCACATATATAATCAATAATATATGAACTTAATTTTACATTTTTTGTATAAAGCAAAATACATTATAGATAATAATTAATGGCTTTTGATCCTGATAAATGTTTCAATGAATTTTAAATTTGATAAGTGAATTCTGTAATTAGAAATTTAAATAATGCAAGTACTCTACCTTTTAATGAGTATTGAAAACTTGAAGACATGATTATTAGATAGGAAATACCAAAGATTGTGATTAAAAAGAAAACGTCACTACGTGAGAGATAAATTAAAAAAAAAATATAATGATAAAATTAAAAAAAAAGAAGATAAATTAAAAGTCAATGTTTTTAACGAAGTTCCCGTTCCGTGTGGATGTCTCTATTGTGTGAGTGTGAGAAAATTAATATAGAATAAATCTCTTTTGTTTTTCTTTTCTTGGTTTAAGTTTGAGGTTTGATCAAATTTATTCGAAACAAAATGTGATACACTGATACGTACATGTATATATGATGTACTCTTTACATGAACTCCAACATCTTTGTGTTTACCTTCGTTAATTTTATACAAAATGATGTTTTTAAACTTCAATTTTTCTTTCATATAAATTAATGTTTAATAGTTTTATTTATAGATAATGCTTTATCATTTATAGACATATAAGTATAACGTTTTTTTATGTAGTAATATTTTTTGACAAAATAATCAAAAACAATGTATGAAATATTTTGAATATATTTTATTAATACATGTGACTAATACATATATCAACTACATAATTTTACAAAAGAACAATAGTATTTAATTGGGAGATATATATATATATATATATAAAGAGTATGTAATTAAAGGAAATGATATTTTTGTTTACTAAATCCATCTACAAGCTAATCAGGAGAAAACAAAAAGTAAAGTTTAAGAAATTGACAATACAAAATCGTTGTTTCAGCAGCGATTTTTTTTTTTTTTTAATAGTAAAGTCAACTACATAAACTTTCAACAATTAAATTACATAGTTTGAACTAGTAAATGTTAAAGCGTTTACTTCACTGATAAAACGCCGAAAGTTTGTGATGGAGCGGAAGCTTCTAAGGATAGAAATAGAGATCCGTTGATTCTGAAAATACTCGGATAACTAGGGTTTTATACGAAAAGGGTCTAGAGATATCAATGGATTCCCTAAGAACACTTTCGTAGCACAAGAACAGAGAATTCAAAGACTTCGTTTGAGCAAATAGCTTCTCTTTTATTAATCAAAAACAACCGAATAATACAAGAGGCCTAATAAGGCTATTTATAATAAAACCTCAAAACCCTAAAACCTAGAATATTCTTGAATAATAATAATTAATTAATTAAAAGATAATGATAATAGATATTTGGAAATATTCCAAATATCTCGCTGCATCAGGTCTCGTCGGCCAAGAAAGATTCGTCCTCGAATCTTGTATCTGCGCTGCATCAGGTCCCCTCCGGTAAGAAAAGATTCGTCTCTGAATCTGGAAGGTCGTTGTCGCCATGGTATTTAGACAGATATGAAAAGGGTCTAGAGATATCAATGGATTCCCTAAGAACACTTTCGTAGCTCGGAGTTCTTTGTTTTATGTATCAATGGATCACAAGAACAGAGAATTCAAAGACTTCGTTTGAGCAAATAGCTTCTCTTTTATTAATCAAAAACAACCGAATAATACAAGAGGCCTAATAAAGCTATTTATAATAAAACCTCAAAACCCTAAAACCTAGAATATTCTTGAATAATAATAATAATTAATTAATTAAAAGATAATAATAATAGATATTTGGAAATATTCTAAATATCTCGCTGCATCAGGTCTCGTCGGTCAAGAAAGATTCGTCCTCGAATTTTGTATCTGCGCCGCATCAGTTTGTGTAGAAAAAAATAACATTTACTGTATAAACTTTCATTAAATTTGGTCTAGAACAGTTTTTAATCGATATTACAATTGTGAATTTGAGTTGTTATTATTTTAATACAATGACTATAATTTTTCAATGTAACTAAATTATTTGAATTGAAAAGAGAGCATTACACTTCCACAACTTATTAGGATATTCTTCCACCTAATAATTTGGTGATCATATTTTAAAAATAAAATATTAATGTCTCAATGTCTAATGCAAGCAAGGATGAGAATTGAGACTTGAGAGTGGACTTTCTTTCCTCCATCAATCAAATGGAAACTGAATTATTTTTTTTGAAAATCACAGTTCGGTCATTTTTTAACGAAAATCTCTAAAGTTGTTTGAAAAAGAAAAACTATTTTGTTTAATTTCGATTGCAAGCTAAGAAGAAAACAACTCACATCTTACTATTCAACCATTTTTTTGTTATCAATTTGAACAAATATATATGTCATCATTTGTTTTGAAGTTGTTTGATATACAAGTCCATTATCTATTAAATATTTATTGGTTTTCAATTCAAAATTAACTGATAATAAGTTGATTAGCTCCTACCTTTTATATATTACTAAATTTTTTTTTTTTTTCGTTTCCAATTTAACATTCTAAATAAACAACCAAATAGAAAGACTCAGTTTTATAAAAGTTTTTGCACCAATGGCTAAAATGATCACTATTCGAATATTCGTGGAGGTTTTTGCTTTTCTAGATTGGAAAGTCCTTAGATGGATGTGCGCAACAAGATCCATATATAGTGATCTGGATGAAGCGATATCTCATGTTTGTATTGGATTATGATAGTTTATGTTATTCATATTTGTGAAAGTTTTGTTTTTCATAAACGGGGAAACAAATAGAAACATAATGGTGTCATTTTATCGGAGGTTAATCACATTTGGCACCATTTCAACTCTACATGTTTCTACTTCTACTTCTAATAAGCCTCTTGATCGGATAAAGTGATGCATTTTTTTCTCAAATTAGATGGTTGCTCCATACTCCAACTTAGATTGTTATATTTATTTTTCATAGTTATTCTCTACTTTATTCTCAACTCGTATAAAATATATCTATATGCGAATGATTTTTTTTTTTTTTTTTTTGTGTATCTTTTGAGTTTCTTGACATTATTAAGTGAATACATGATTTGTAAAACTAATTGTAAGAATCTTCTAAAAGTAAAAAAAAAAAAGTTTTAACTAATTAAATTTAACTGCTTTACTTTCAGACTAACCAAACTATGAATAAAGAACCAATAAACTTATGGTAGTCTAATTATTGAATGACTCATCCATGGGTTATGAGACTAGAGTTTGAGATTTCATGCAGTCATTGTAATCATAATTGATTACTGTGAATGTTTTAAATAGTAAAAAAACTCGGACTCTACATGTAGGGTTGGGAGACCTAAACATAAGTTAATCTAAGAAAATACAAAATGAATTTAAAACTGAAGTTAACACAAACCTATATCTAATTCGTAATAGTAAAAAGACCTTATGAATTTAGAAACGAAGTCCAATAATTGATTGTTCTAGTGAATCGTGAGATTGGAGCTAGTCTAGACTAAACAAATCGTTTCCCAACCATTGGTGTTCGTTTTTACTTTTTGCTAAAAGATGGGTCAGATCAGACTCAAGACAGAACTTAAAAACCATTTTTTTACCACATACAAAAAGTATTCATCTGACCAGTTTGTACTTTCGATACCATCTGAAAGAATAATTTATTGTAAGTAAATACTTGGAAAATTCCACCGGAGAAATCGATGAGATTGGTCTCAATATGAAATATTTTTTATTTTAATCATTAACCAAAAATAAAATTATTTTAAATTATTAAACTCCAAAGTTTTATCAATAGGATCTTTGTGTGCTCGAATCATAGTCGTGAGATGAAACCGTCCCCTGTTATAACACAACACAACCAAAGCTCTCACTCATTTTTCATAATATCCTCTTATTGGTTACATAGAGATTACAATACATAGTACGTAGTTACTCTAATCACTCCCTTTTATTCGCAGTTTTTCGATTCAATCCAAATACAAACATGACCGATTGATTTGATTCTAAGAGGACATAGAAAAGGGAAACTAACCCATAGAGTAAGAAGGTGTAGGCAAGTTAATGACAGTGGTCTTCACTTTGGTCATCAAATTGATGCTATTTGTCACACCTTGTGATCCTATTCCACTGTCCTTAAGCCCCTGTATTTTCCAATCCAAAACCGAGTTAGCTAACCGGTCATGACCAAGGCAAAAATGGGTGTAGAAAGAAATGATTTACCTGGAAAGGGAAGTGGTCCGGTCCACGAGCTGGTGCAGAGTTGATCTGAACCGTTCCAGTTTCCATTGCATCACTGATTAGTATTGCCTTGTTGATGTCCTTTGTGAATACACATCCCTTCAAATGACATTGCTGGGTTAGCTCCGGTTGAGTAAAAACCAAATAAACCGGACTAAACCAAACTAAAATAGCCAAACCTGGAGGCCAAAGTTACTAGCATTGCAATGATTGATCCCTTCTTCAACTGAATTGATCCTCAAGACAGGCAAGACAGGACCAAAAGGTTCCTCCCACGCAATCCTCATGTCCGGTCTAACATTGTCCAAAAGCAATGGCCAAATCAAGTTACCATCTCTTTTATACTCTTGACAAAACGTTGCTCCTTTCTCCTTAGCATCCATCACCAATCCTTCAATGAAATTAGCTGAAGATTCCGACACCACGGCCGTGATATCGCAGTTCTCTTCAGGCGGTCCAACCGTAAGTTTGGCCACTTTAGCTTTCACTTTCTCAACAAGCTCATCCGCCACTGATTCCATCACCAAGACTACCTTAACGGCAGTGCATCTCTGCCCACTGGTTTAAAGTAAATAAAACTGGTTAACTCAGAATCCTGATATATAAATCAGTTAATTACATTCATAGTAGCTAGCTAGTTTACCTGTAAGAGAATCCTCCTTTGATGATGTTGGAAGCAACTAAATCAAGATCAGCATCCTCTAGGACAATGCAAGCATCTTTTCCTCCAAGTTCCATTTGAAGAGGGATCATACCGGCTTTCTTAGAGATTGAGATTCCGGTATCACCACCCGTGAAACTGAAACCGGTCCATCCGAAATTTTAGTAATTAACAGGAACATAACCTGTTTGTTGAATGTATATATACCTAATGCAGTTAACAGCAGGGTGCATAGTGAGGAAATCGCCGATCTCAGAGCCTTTTCCGGTGATGCAGCTGATAAGACCTTTTGGGAAACCGGCTAAGTGAAAGCAATGTACCATATGAAGGCAAGAAACGGCTCCCTAAAGAAACAGACCGTTAAAAAACATTTTCAAAACATCAAATTTTAAAACAGTGTAAAGTTTTTTAGTTACTTGAGTTGGAGGTTTGAGGACAAGGGAGTTTCCGGCGATTAAAGCTGGAGCGATCTTTGACACAGCGAGATTGACCGGATAATTGAATGGAGGAATAGCCAAAACCACACCGAGTGGAATCTACAACTCAGAAGAACAACACATAATTTGATCAAAACATTTGTTAACTTCAACCATTGATGCAAACATATGAATCTAAGAGATTATACCTTGGAAGTGAGACAGTACTTAGTACGGTCATTACCGGGGAAGCTATCAGAGAGCAAAAACTTCCCTTCACCTAAGATCCTAACACCTTCTTCAGCACAATAAGAGATCAAATCTCCAGACCTCACAACCTTTCACCAAAATCAAACATTAGAGATCTTCAAAAAAACAAACAAAAATGGTTTTGAATCAGCATGATGCTAAGAGAGAGATAGAGAGAGTGAGACCTCAGTAACAGAATCTTTGGCGGGTTTAGCGATTTCCTTGACAAGAGACTCAGCCATGGGAGCTTTGTTGTCCTTGAGGATTGCAGCAGCTTTGTGAAGAAGCTCAGCTCTTTTCCAAAGAGGAGTCTTTGCCCACGATTTCTGAGCCGATTTCGCCAGTTCCATCACCGCGTTCACTTCTTCTTGTGTGCATGCTGCGTTTAACAGAAACAGAACATTATCTTATCTTAATATCCTCTGTTTTCATCTCCTCTGTTTCTCTTATCTTAATTGTTCTCAATTTCCCATTTTTCAATTGTTATCTCAAGAAATCAACCAATATTAATCAAATCTCCATAATATACATGCAAATTTGGCCTTAAAATCTGCTATGCAGAAGATCAAGTTCTGGATTTTAAGAATTAAAACACAAAAACCAAAAAGAATGAAACTTAAAGAAAACATTGATGAGACATACCTTGAACCTTGTACTGTGTCTTCCTTGTGGCCGGGTTAATGATGGCCACACTCTTACCGGAGGAAGAAGTTTTCCACTCTCCATCAGCGTAGTATTTGTAGACTTCTCCATCAAGAATTTCAGAGAACAATCCAGTCCCTGCCATTGAACAAAATTGTGTGTTTGTGTTGATTTTTCTGTTCACACAATGTCTGAATATATAAGCCAGAGAGACAAAAACAGAGAAGAGGACTCTCTCCTCTGTGTCTTGCTTCTTGAGTGTTGTGAGAGTAAGAGAAAGAGGAATTGATTAATGATAGATGTTATGGAAGGAGTGGTGAAAGAGCATGAAAGGTAGATAGATAAGTGATAGAAGAGTAAAAAGAAAATCTTGAAAAGGATAAAGAAAAGAAGATGAAAAATTGTATGGTGAGAAATGAAGAATTAGAAGAGAGTGAAGAGAGTTTCTTGGTGTGTGATCGTTTTGTTGGTTATTGAATAGCTTTGGTCCTACATCATTGTTTATTAACGAAGGGACTCATGATAGCCACAACCTCAAGCATGTCTATGAATTTATACATGCGTGTATTTAACTCCCAAGTGTCCGTTTTTTTTTTTGGAATATTCTGATTTTTTTTAAAAAAAATATATGGAAAAAATAAAAAGAATTTAATTGAATTTTTATGTCTTTAAATGTTTTTTTTTTCAAAAAATCTTTTTTTCATACTTCAGTTTTCTAAGTTATGTCCTATATTTGAAAATACCAAGCAACATTATTACAATTTGCAGTAGATTTGATTTAAGAAAGCAATTTTTAGCTAAGGTTTTTTTACATATAATTTACATATGTGGAAGAATTTAAATAACAAAACAAATAAAGTTAATAACATAATCTTTAAGGTGAGGTCCATTGGTCCAAAACTATCATGCCGAGAGGATGAGAACAAGAAATTGATGTAGGATGAAAATGTTATTTGTGACTTTTTTTACTTTAACAAATATTACAATGTACTTTTCAAAGATAATAAAAACTTTAGACCAAACAGATTTAAAAATTGTAGTAATGGGATGGTCAAGTCGCGAATGTCATTTAGCCAATGTAGATTTTGAAGAAGGTGGGAAATGAAGCTATCGTTGTTGGCCACTCATAAAATTCATAAAACCCAAAGAAGATATGAAAAAGGGAGATGAGGAGAGCAAGAGAAATGAGCGTGAAGAAGATGAATTATCTAGAAGAAGAATTCTAAGGAGGAGGATACTGTTAGAAGTAAGCCAGCTAGGGTATCAAAACCAAATGTGGTGAATGAGACGATATTATATGAAGATGATGCATTAGTTAAAATGTTTTTTGAGCTTAGCTTGACCGGATTTTGGCTGATGCTAAAAATTAAACATTTCGATTGAGTTAATTTTTTTTCTGATTATTAGACTTTCTATATCATAATAAAAATATCTAAATTCACACACTTGAAAATTTCGAATTCAAATACATATATACATGCTACATGAAAAAACTAAGATTAATACAACTATCGTGCAACTTTGAGAAAACAAAAACACGAAAAAAATTACACACCCTATGTTATTAAACTCTGAAAAATGAAAACAAAATTTTTAAGTTACCGTCTTCACTTTCGCGCATTTCATAATTGACTTCTTAAACAACAATTAAATAAAATAAAAAAAGATGATGAACAACACTCGAATGCGAGAATTTCCTAATATTGTTAATGCTACAGAGAATCGTGTTAAGATCGAATGTATTGACAAATCATGATAATCTTCCTACGAAATTTGAAATGCACGTGTTTGATGGAACAAATCCCTATTTGTTCGATTGCAAGAATTGAAAGTTTCAGCCAGAATAAGGAATCAAAGCAATTGTAAATTACAATTGGTTCATGTAATACCTCAGAAAGAAAAGTCTTACAGCAACTTTAAAAGACCAAGTTAGTTCTCTTGTCCTGTGAACTTTTGAGCGGTAGAAAAGGTGGCATCTCCCTTCGTTTTTAGAATAGGATCTAGGGTTAAGGTCAACTGTTCCAGGTGTTTTATATAAGCTACAAAAAAAAACATATATGTTAGTCAAAATCAAATGAAACAATAAATCATTGGAATAGTAATAATATACCAATAGATAGTCACCCGCGGTATACCGCGAGGCTATGAATGCTTCAATTTGTAAAGATGTGTTGCATGATATTTTATTTAATATTAAATGGGTGAGTTGATAGTTTATTGTGTGATTCAAATATTAGGATGTTAAGTTATTAGATAATATTTGGTTTACGGGGTTTTGGGTTGTGACCCATCACTATACACATGTATAATAATTTTAGAACATTTATTGAAATTTCTTTAATATTATTCAAGTTATATAATATTGTTTGTATATAAAGAGTTCTACATGTTATAAATATAAATATATATTTAGTAAAATTAGAAAAGTATTTATATGATTTTAGTATAGCTAGTGTATATATTAGATTCGTCGTAATTGAAATTTAAGTTTGTGATGGTAGTTTTGATTATCGAAAGATAGTATAGATAATGATCATATATGTGCACAATTTGAACATTTTATCAACACATCTTGTTTCAAATCTAATCATGATTCGGAATTGGACCGGTAAAAAGTGGACCTGTGATCTTTGTTACTTCAATTGCGAGAATTGCCTAATATTGTTAATGCTACAGAGAATCGTGTTAAGATCGAATGTATTGACAAATCATGATAATCTTCCTACGAAATTTGAAATGCACGTGTTTGATGGAACAAATCCCTATTTGTTCGATTGCAAGAATTGAAAGTTTCAGCCAGAATAAGGAATCAAAGCAATTGTAAATTGAATAAAGCCAAAAGTGGTTCAAGGCCTTACACGTATTGTCCTATCCGACTCGATTGATCTCTGTCCAACATGGTATGCTAATTCAAGGCATATATGTGCTATATGAAACTCTCTCTTTTTAGTGCATGGAAAATGGATCCACCAATTTTATCTTTCATCTACGGCTAAGTAATATTTTGTCTAATATCTTTCAAGCATTTGTTTGATTTTGAAACTAAGTCTCAACTATTTTCCGACTATTTTTCTGGTTTTTTTATAAAAGTATTAACATTTTTATATTTTACTGTATTTTTCTTTAATTCAGTGATATAATCAAATTTTCTTCTGTTTTTTAAGATATATATCTATATTATTAAAATTGAAGTACCTTTTGTAAAGTAGTTTTGGAGTTTCAACTTATTTACAAAGAATGCCATTGACATTTATTCATTTTTAAAAATTAAATCCCTTCAATTATTCTTCCAAGAATCTCTACAATCTTTATTTGATTTTTTGTTAAGATTTAAAATTATAATTCTCTTATCATCGTTATTTGATTTTATTTTTAGTTGTTTTGAATCATCATATAATACATAAAATTAATAAAAATCTAGATTTTTTATGCATATGTTGTGATTCGAATTTTAAAAAACAAACATATATTATTAACCTATAATTTATTTGTCTAACGTCTCATATCGTTAGACAATGATTCATATTCATATTTGTATAAATAAGATCAAAATTAATCTCAATTTAATTGAACAAAAAATTTAACGTAATAAGCATCTATATTTAAAATTTGTATTTGGTTTAATTTGGTTTTTTAGTTGAACCGTTTGGTTATACCAGATACAATAAATTTTAACGTCTCATATCGTTTGAATTGTGTCATCACTAATTTTCATTTTTAATAAATTATTTTTTTAACATGTAAATTTTTTTTTAAAATGTAGGTAAAAAACAATTGGACTTTATGTCATTTAAGACCCAAACACAAGAGATACTGCTACGGGTGTCAAAATGTGTAACTCAACCCAACTCAACTCATTACCCAATTAGGACCCAACTCAGTTAACCCATTAGTTCATTAATCCATCAACTCATTTAACTCATTAACTCATTATGACTTAAATGTTTAAACCATTAGGATTGATGGGTTGAATCGAGTTGAGTCGACCCATAAGATTTGATCCATTTTGACACCCCTACTGTATTAAAATATATGTTACTCAGTTCTTTGTTTTTTTTTCCATTATAAAGTCATCAAAAATTTAAACGACGGTTGTGAGTGGAAACTGGAAAGCTTTTGTCCAGAGTTCGTTATCTTCTTAAGACGATAAGATTTTTTTATTCAAAAAAAACAAAATGATGAAAACACGTTTTGAATATTTGTTATCATTGAGAATTTAAGATTATAAGTTTTATCGATGTGATTTCAACATTCTGAAACGCATGTTTATTTTTGCTGTATAAGTTTATGATATATTGTATTAGACCTCTACAATAACTGGCTAATTATTGTTATTCATCTATAAAATTAATATATAAAATATTTTTAACATTAACTATATCCAAATTGTTAGCGATATTTTTTAATCATTTGCTAATAGCAACAACGTCCTTCTAAAGTTCTAAAAATATAAACAAAGTATTCAACTAATAAATTTGGGTGGCTTAATTAGAAAATATATTCAAACCCTATAATAGAAATCATATTGTTTGTGATAGCATTTGAGACATGTAGTATTAATTATTAATCAAAACTAAATATTCGAAGATGTGATAGTTATTTGTCAAATACAATTCAATTCAGTTGAGAAACCAACATGGTCGACGGAAGGAAAAGAGATGATAGAGAATCTCTTTTTTTTTTTTTTTTTTTTTTTTTTTTTTTTTAGTAGATGATAGAATCTCATCACACATTTGTAAATTTGTAAAACATCTTTCTACCAATTTAGCACCTTTCATATAAATTTGAAACCAATGGTAACACAAAATTTGTAATGGATCTACAACAAAGATATCTTCATTGATCATAACATAGAATTTTACCGAAGAGCAAAGTCATGTGTAATTGAGTAGGTGAGGAGATGGGAAGAAAAGTAGATGCGAAATCTCATCACATAATTTTTGGTAGTTCAGAAGATTGAAGAACCACAAGTGTTTGGATAAAGAAAGAAAGAAAAAACTTGCAAAGTGACTAATTCATAGGACCACAAAAACCATACCATATCATCAAGATCCCCACCAAATGGGTATCAATCAATCACTCTTCCATTAATCTTGCGGACAAACCATAGCCTTGGAAATTTTTGTTTATTTTGTGAGTACTATTGTTAAAAAATTAAATATCTATTGTTTAGTGAATTGGCTTTGATGCATTGCTGTAAAAAATTTCGTTTTTACCTCGTTAATTAAAAGAAAAAAAGTATGTGTATCAGTAAGGCAAAATTTAAACCAAACTATATTGGCCGGATTAGACTATATATATTCATTCGTATTAAGAGATGCATCTTTAGTCTCATATTACTTTTTTTTTTTTTGGACAAAGTCTCATATTACTAAGAGTCAATAGTTTGGTTAGAGAGGTACCCAAGAATAATTTAAGAGATCACAGAATTGATGATCGAATAATTTGGCACAAATAAATTAATAAAGGTTGGTATGTGTCTAGGAGATGTATGGACGGACCTTGGATAAAAGCTTCTTAATTATCAAAAAAAAAAAAAAAAAAAAAAAAAAAAAAAAAAAATTCTTCAACCTCATATTTGGCCGGTGAAGTTTTTATCTAACGGTTATAATTTATGAAACTAGTCCCTACAAAAATGCATTCACTGATTCACATACCCTTTTCCTTTGTTCATTTTATTTAGCTTTAAGAAAGAAAAAAAAGAAGTTTTCTTCTTTTTTGTTTTTGCCGGAGTGAGTCATTGACATGTCATGTATTTACAAAACTGAAGTAATAATCATGGGCTTGCACTATCTTTATCCCACTCGTATCTATCAGCTAGACTCGCCGTATTGTATTGTGTGTCTATGCATTTTAGTGAACTTCTTTTCCTCTCCAACATTCTTCTTTGCTTTCATTAGCAGGAAGTTTTAGTCCTAATGCTATCACATCTCTTCGGACATAAACAATAGAGAATTAAAATAAAAATAGGGAGATTTTCTTAAATTTGGAAAAAGGGAAAAAACCAAATATTTTGAAAAAAATAAATATAAACTTTATTTTATTTTACTTTGAAAAATATATTCTTATATGTGTAAAGTACGAAAATATATTTGTATGTTATATTTATTTTAAACTGTTAATTCGTAATTTTGTTAGATGGTTTTCTAGTATATACTGTCTAAGTTAGATTCTCGACTTATATTCGTCAATTGTTTCATTTTTGAATAATTGATTTATATTGAAGTGATTTTCTAATCATCAACCTGGCCATGACATGTGACAAACCAGTTTAACAAAGAAATGTATTTGGGAGGACAATGCGTGTAAGAATCTACTATTGTATGAGCAACATGGTAAGGTACAATTCTCCAATGGGGCTCCTAGGACACCTCATTTTGTTTTCTATGTCTACAAATCACATATTAGGTTTCATATCAATTCCCAAACCAACTTAGACTCTTTTTTTTTTTTTTTTCTTATTTTACTTCTTGGATTTTTTTTTTTTATTCAACAAGTTTTATAGTTTCAGTATATAGTTGAGCGCCTCAAACTAATTCACTTCCGGTTAGTGACATAAATTTGTGTTTAAATGCGTTTTTGTATGTAAATTATAATAGTGATACTGTTTGTTTTCGTTAGAGCATATCATTGATTGAGTTTAATGATCGGATTTACAATTAATCAATTATTAACAAGTCGGTCAATCCGGTTTATTCCGGTTCATCCCGGTCTTGTCAAAGGGTAACTAAAGAGTAAAGGCATTTTCTTTTTCTCTTTCAAGCTCTCAGAATCGGCTCTGTGCTCTCATTAGTTTAAAGTATGAGGCTTTGTTCCCGGAAGTACCTATGATCTCGCCGTCGTTAGTTACCTAGAGCCAATGATCGAGCCACATACGCGCGATGATGATCCTCTTGAGCGCTTTTATAATCTCTTCTTATCATTTTCCATTTCTTGTCTTCTTCTTCTTTGGGGCTATGATGATTAGTTTGAAGTCAGTGGACCAAACATTGTGTAGGTGGCTCTGTTTCTTGGCGTGGCTACAAATTGGTACCCACTAAAGAGAGATCTGATGTCTCTCTGTGATGATTCCATTGATTTGCTCAAGAAAACTGAAATGTTTAATTTTGATGAACTTTTGTTCAATTGCATAATTGGTAGAATCACAGTCTTGAGTAATGAATTAAATAGATTCTCGGAGCAGCATCAAGAGCACATTCAGTCAGAATCTGAAAAAAGGTCTAGGCTTTGAATATGTTGTTGAAACTAATTTCTTAGCTGTTGCCTCTGAATGGTTATTACAGCAATGTAGGATACTATCAGTGGTTCTGTTTGAAAAGTAAATTGTGGGGCTAAACCATTAAAGAATGAAATTAAAGTTTGTGCCTTTGTGGTGCTCAAATTCAGCTTTTTCTTATTTTGTGACAACTGATGTGAGTTGTTTCTTGTTTTTAATCAAGATTGTGACTTTTGAAGCAATTTAGTCTTCCTAGGTTAGGCTGTGTGGAATTATTGGTGCTAACATCTCAATTAATTTGAGAACTCTTATCAGAAACTATTCTAAGATATGAAAGTGGTTTCTTTTCTACCTCATTGCCCTCATTGGTATTCTCAGTTTTGTTTTGGCAGTATTGTATTGGGAGAACTCAAATGGATTTTAACTAAATATTGTTATACCAAATTTGTTTTCTTGGAGATGGAGCTTGGCTTTGTTTGGACCATACAGCCACTTGTATGAGAGAGTTCTCAGTTGATTGATACTCTTTTTGTGTCATCATCATGCTTAAGACTTGAGAGAGATGGAGAGGCAGGATGATCACAAGTTCTGAAAAAGGACAAAACTTTTTTCTGATGTAGCTCACGTTTTCACTTCACAAGCTCCAAAAGAGTTTACTTGGGAAACCAAAAGGTTGACGAATGTAAAACCAATTTTGTTAGCATAAGACCAAACCCCACTTCTTCTTCTTCTTCTGTCTCCTTGCGTGTATTTCAATTGCTTTTGTTTTGAGAGATAGAAAGAGAGAGAGAAAATGTCTGCTTGTTTGTTGTCTCTTGTGTTCCTGCTCCTCTCTATTATTGCAGAAGCAAGTTACTCTCCAGGAGGTTTCAACCATCTTTCTTCTCTAAGACAAAAGAAGAAAGCCTCCTCCTCCAAGTCAAAGCTAGAGTTACCTTTTGAGACTCGTTACTTCCCTCAGAATCTTGACCACTTCAGTTTCACACCAGAGAGCTACAAAGTCTTCCACCAGAAGTACCTCATCAACAGCAGTTTTTGGCAAAAAGGTGGCCCTATCTTCGTCTATACCGGAAATGAAGGAGACATCGACTGGTTTGCTTCCAACACCGGTTTCATGTCCGATATTGCTCCCACGTTCCGGGCTCTTCTTGTTTTCATTGAAGTATGAGCTTTTGAAAACCACTTAATCTCATCTCTAGTTTGAAAAATGAGACTCAAAATGTTTATAATGGTGTTTTTTTCTGTTTGTTGCAGCACCGGTTCTATGGAGAATCGATGCCATTTGGGAAGAAGTCGCATAAGTCGGCCGAAGCATTAGGTTACCTAAACTCTCAGCAAGCGTTGGCTGATTTTGCGATCCTGATAACAAGCTTGAAGCAGAATCTATCGTCTGAGGCATCGCCTGTGGTTGTCTTTGGTGGCTCTTATGGTGGAAGTAAGCTCTCTCACCCATCACTTTCAGTGGAATAATCAATTGATAATACTTATTATTACTCATCATTTCTCATAAACTATTTTCTGTTGTGTGACAGTGCTTGCAGCGTGGTTTAGGCTCAAGTATCCCCATATAACAATCGGTGCATTGGCATCCTCCGCTCCAATTCTTCACTTCGATAACATCGTGCCATTGACGAGCTTCTATGATGCCGTTTCTCAGGATTTCAAGGTACTGTATGTTCTGTTTCAGGTAATTTTCATACAAAAATGAGATTATAATGAACTATTGTCTCGAGCAGGATGCAAGTATTAACTGTTTTAAAGTCATCAAGAGAAGCTGGGACGAGCTAGATGCAGTTTCAACAATGAACAATGGCTTGCAAGACCTCAGCAAAAAGTTCCGAACTTGCAAGTAATATTTCTTCAAACTTGCAGTGAAATGCATTCTCTGTTCTCTTAACTCTCAAGAAAATGCTTAATTGGAACTTTTTTGCTTGAATTTTAGAGGCCTTCATTCAAAATATTCAGCCAGAGATTGGTTAAGTGGAGCCTTTGTTTATACAGCCATGGTTAATTATCCAACTGCAGCTAATTTCATGGCGCCACTGCCTGGTTATCCTGTGGAGCAGGTGAGATATTAATTATTATGCCCAAGTGTGTCACCGAGTATTTTCTTTTTCCCGATCAAACCTTAGACCGGGTTTCTTTTGCATCAGATGTGCAAGATCATCGATGGATTCCCTCGAGGATCCAGTAATCTTGACCGTGCCTTTGCTGCTGCAAGCTTATACTACAACTATTCAGGATCAAAAAACTGCTTTGAGATGGAACAACAAACTGATGATCATGGACTTGATGGTTGGCAGTATCAGGTAAAGTTTAGACCGTCATTTAGATATCAATCATTTGGGGGATAGATATATTCTGATGGATTTGTAATCTCTAGAGAATGAATTGATTATGTTATGAAACTATAAATTACACAATGTGGTTACCAAATGGAAACAGGCGTGCACGGAGATGGTGATGCCAATGAGCTGCTCGAACCAGAGCATGTTACCTCCGTATGACAATGACTATGAGGCATTTAAAGAGCAATGCATGAGTAGATACGGAGTTAAGCCACGGCCCCATTGGATCACCACAGAATTTGGCGGAAAGGTCAGTTTTTCTCTTCCCCTCCATTGGATCAGTTTCTTCAGCTGTGAGATTCAATATCTCTCAGCTCTTTGGTAATGTTTTGCAGAAAATAGAGACAGTGTTGAAGAGATTTGGAAGCAACATCATATTCTCCAATGGACTGCAGGATCCTTGGAGCCGTGGAGGGTAAGTAGTACTTCTCAATGTTTGTACAACATCATTTTTATGTGGTTTTGGATCTTAACAGATCGATTTCGTCATCTAATTTCAGTGTTCTGAAGAACATTTCAAGCAGCATCGTCGCGCTTGTGACCAAGAAAGGTACACACTTTTGTTACGTGTATGAATGTTGGGGGAAGTTATGCATAGATAGGTTGAGGGATAAATCGAAACCCGACATTGTTATCTGAAACAGGAGCTCATCATGCGGATCTCAGGGCTGCTACAAAAGGTGACCCGGAGTGGCTGAAAGAGCAGAGGAGGCAAGAGGTTGCCATTATAGAGAAATGGATCAGTGAGTATTACAGAGATTTGAGAGAAGAAGAAGAGTAAATAAAGAGTATTACAGAGGTTGCACCAAATCAACAAATAAAGACATTGTGTGTTACTGTGTTTTGTTATGTATTTAAGACTCAGCAAACCTCTCTATTACAGGTTAGATCTCTTTCCTGAGCTTGAAACTGTGTATGCATTGTTTCTTCAGTATCTCTACTGATTTAAATATGAATGAGAATACCTCTCTGATGACGTATCAATAAAGACCCTTAATGGATCAGTTACATATTCTCATTACCAATAGAACGTCAATGAGCGAAACTAGTCATCTTAAGTAAGGTTCTTGATCATGTATGGGAGCCTGAGGTTTTCATCTGTTGCATTAGGAACAGACAGTTGTTATAGTTATCTCTGTTTTTCAGATGTTCTCTTTTAGTCCATGGAAACTAGAATATGAGTCTTGACTTATGTTTGAGTATCAGATTGTGGAAACTATGATCCATAGCTCAAACAGCAGATGGAGAAGCAGTTTGTGGATCTTCTCACAGAAGAGCTGAAGCTGCAAGAAGCAGTTGCAGATGTTGCAGTTAAGAAAACCTCACCTAATTGAGGAGATATCGAGAGCTTCATCAACTTCTGCTTCTTTCGGCCTACCTCGTCTAGAATCACCAGAGAAACCATAACCTCCTCCACCTCCGAAGCTTTTCAAACCTTCGCATCTAAACGAAGCTCTTATCCAGAAACGGAGATTGAAAAACTGCGTCGTTTCAGTTGTAAGTGTTGGAAATGAAACGGTAACGTTTTTAGCAATGGCTTACTGGGCTGATTTATATCAAACGGCCCAATTATGTTCAGGCAATCGGACACAAACCGGGGGCTATATAACGGGAACATATTAAAAATTAAAAATATTTGTTACTGTACTTTGTATTTTGTAACCACAATGTGACGTTAATGAATAATTCCTTAGGTTTGTGTTTTAGTATCGGTTAAAAATATTTGTTACTGTACTTTGTATTTTGTAACCAAATTAAAAATATTCGATTTCCTGATGAAAAATTCCTTTAAATAATCCCATCAAAAGTAAAACATATTATACGTTAAATAGAAATTCACCTATTCATTTCATCCGATAAAATAAATCATAGGGTATCTACCTACTACACCAATTATTAAAACATTTTTAACCGATACTAAAAGAATTAGGTTTTGATCAAAATTTACATTATTATACGATGATAGCTTATGGATCAATCAGTTGAAATATCACCCAAATTTTTATGCATCGATACATATGGTTTGTTACAGATCCTCAAAATCTACAACCATAATAAAAAAATACAATTAAAATTTCCAACAAATTATAGTAATAATTATAAAACGCAACAACCCCATATGAGTTGATACAAAAACCTATCAAAGTTTATATATAGGCAACTAAGAGGGTGTGAAAACTTTTTAATTTATGTAATCTTTTTTTTTGTTTTAGAAATAGTAATCTAAAATTTTAATTAGTATTATAATTATCTTTTTACACTTTTTAAAATACTTAAATTTAAAATTTTCTTAACATTATCTTTTATATTTTTAAAATTATTTATGTTATAATTTTCTTAACATTATCTTTTTATATTTTTAAATTTATTAAAATTTTAATCTTTTCTCATAATTATCTTTTTATATATTTAAATATATTATATAAAAAAAAATTGATACGTGTCAAAATATCTAAACGATAGATATGACACATGTAGCGATCTCTTGAGTTACTAACTTTGAAAACCCAACTTTATATAATAAGATTGTATAAAATTTTAAATCTTTGGTTTGCATTGATTATTTGACATTCACACCGGTTTCTCTATGATATCACATTACAAAAATGACACACTTGCGTAAAAGATTTTTTACTCTTTGGTCCTTCTGAGTAGAAGACCAATCAGCTTGATAAAAAAAAAAAAAAAATAGACAAGATTTCAGATTTATAGATTATAACATGTTTAGTTCACTCAGATTTAGAAACTCGTTCCAGCGTTTGTCCCCCCCGTTAAATCTTCTAATTCATCAACAATTGCGTTGTAGCAAAAGAAGTATTGATTTGAATGTAACGCTCGAAGATGTGTAAATTTGTGTCAAGAAATTAAATGATTTACCATGGTTTGAACCATGCATGCCAACACATTGGCTGCAAAATATTGCCATGGTTTTAGCAATATCCAATGCAGACATATGGCCAACAAGAATTCTCTGGATTGTGTTATGTATCAAACAGTATATTATGGTTCTTCTGATACTTGCACTGAAAGATACAAATAATTTTCCTAGAAGGCGTTGAACAATACTTGCACAGACTGTTTCGAATGAAGCCATTGATTTGGTAAGCAATGCTTCTTTCTCTCTGAATTCCTGCGAGAAAATGGGTTGGGATTGTGTTATTTTTGAGGTTTTGAACTCGTTTGGCTTGTTTGTGTTTGTTCTCTCTTCTCCAGGAACGCTTGTTCGAGTCCGAAATCGTCGAGATTGTCCCTAAACTTGACATGATTCCTCAAGCTATTGCATCCAAGTTTAAGGAGATGATACATTCCTTTCTTAAAGCTAAACAGAAGAATCCTGAACTACCAAAAGTGACATGTTTTCGACGGTTAAGTATAATCTACGATGATCAACACAAAGCTGTGTGTTTGTTCAAGGCATGCAAAGATGCCAAGAAGGAGGCAGCCGTGTACCTGTTGGATCATCCACTCTCATCGCACCGCTCCGAGTCTTCCGACCTTTTCAGTTTTGGGTGTTGTCCACCAACGGTCTTCATCCGCACCAAGGAATCTTCTGGCTCGTTAATCTCTTTTGTCGAGAATGATGGCCATCTCGGTAAGTTCACTCCGCTCGAGTTCAAGCCTCTTTATACCGAACTGCACAAGGTATGCATTTTCCATATACGATTTGGAAATGCAGATTGTCATAAGCTTAACACGCTTACCAAGATCGATACTAATGGGATACACCATCTAACTCCCATCGACCATGAAGAATGCTTCTGTGAAGAGGTAACGTTGGTTGTTTAATTCTTTTATTTTCATTTTAGTACAAAGTTGTAGATTGAGGCTTCTCTAGTACATACATATTTCATAACTTCCATATGACCATGAAAAATCTCTTTCTTTGTGCAGTATAATGTTCGACGACTGTGGTGGGAAAGTAAAGCCGGAATAGATCAAGCTTTCACGGAAGAGATGGTCACATATGTGAATGCCCTTGATGCTGATCGGGATCTAAACTTTTTGATGACTTGTGGATTTGATTTGCCCGAGATCAAGCTCACTTTCCAGATCTTTACTTTTTTCTTGAAAAAAAGCGGTTGAGCTGGGCTTAAGTGCAAAGGATATTGCGGTCATTGCAACAATTTATCCCAAAGATAGCCGGTTCCACTTTGCTGATATGGTATTCAATCATAATGATCCTACACGTGCAGATGAGCTGTTTTTAAAGAATGCCAAAAAGACGATCGTAACGCGCCTCAGTGATTATGTGAGGAAGAAGCAAGGGAGGAAGAATTAAGCAAGGAAGATAGAGTCTGAAGCCGTATGCGAAAGAAATAGTTTCACCTTTTCCTCTTTTTGTTTGGTTTTGTATATTTTAGAGATGCTGGTTTCTTAAAAACAAAAGGGGAAAAAAACCTTGGATGGTAATCATTTGGATTTTGGAATGAAAATAGGAGTATTTAAAACTTTTTATATCTTATAAATATTCTCCAAATCTTATAAATACATTGTAAAATCTTATATAATATCTAGTAAAATATTTTAAATATCTTATAAATATCCTGTAAACCTTATAAATACCCTATAAAACCTTATAAATACCTTGTAAAACCTTTTAAATACCTTGTAAAACTTTATAAAATTGTTTTACAATACATTTATAAGGTTTTACATGATACTATGATTTAACCCGCCGTATACCACGTGACAAATTTTTTCACATAATTTAATATGTCTAATAATTCAATATCAGTGGTGTTGACAAATAATAAGGTGATGATTTAACGCGTGTTGTAGCACCGAGTTAATGATATTATAAATTTATATGAATGTCGATTCAAAATACGTCCCGCCATATAACTTGTTCAATAAAAATTTTAACTTTTTATAAGTTTAAATATTCATGATATTTTTTTGTAAATATTAAATATATCTAAAACTTTTTATAAGTTAATATAGATTGTATTTGGTATAATTTAAATACTTCAACTAAAGAACCGAATTAAGCCGAATACAAACTTGTAAATTTGGATGCTTATTACGTTAAACTTCTTGTTCATTCAGATTTGGATTCATTTTAATCTTATTTATAATATAACTATGAATCATCGTCTAAAACTTTTCACCGATATGGGACATTGGACACACAAATTTTTCTTTATTGGCTAGTAATATATGTCCGTTTTTAAAAATTCGAATCATAACATATATTAAAAAAATCTAGAGTTTCATTAATTTTATGTATTATATGATGTATCAAAACAAATAAAAAGAATATCAAATAAAAATGATAGGAGAATCATAATTTTTAATCTTAACAAAAAAATCTTATAAATATCTATGTTATTAATTGTGGAACACTATTATGGATATTTCTGATTTTATAATTAATGTTAAAAAAATTTAATTTATTATTATTTATTTATTTATAGTTTTTTAAGAAACCTGGGAGATAGTGCCAATGTGGATGCTCTTGAAAACGTGTAAGCCGACCTATTTCAAATGGAAGCATGATTCAAGAATCCATTTCCCTCTTGGAATTGTCTTTCTTGTTCCACAAGAAACATGACCCCCTCAAAACATCTTCATGGGCTTCAATCTTGTTATGGCCCAGCTTTGGCGATGACCCGGTTCTCTGACCCAACAAGGGTGGTCTCTGTCTAGAGAATGTATGGCGGTACAATTTTTATCTAACTATTATTATAACTTATAAAACTAGTTCCTATAATGCATTCACATCTCCTTTTCCTTTTCTTTTTTATTTAGCTTAAGTGATAAAAAGGAAGTTTTCTTCTTTTTTGTTTTTGCCGGAATGAGTCATTGACATGTCATTCATGTTCAGTGTCATGCATTTACAAAATCATGGGCTTGCTTGCACAGTGCACTATCTTTATACACTCGTCTCTTCAGCTAGAGTCGTCGTATTGTGTGTCTATGCATTTTAGTGAACTTGTTTTCTTCTCCAACTTTCTTCTTCTCTTATATATCCATTAGCAGGAAGTTTTAGTCCTTATGCTATTACATCTCTTCGGACATAAACAATAGAGAATTAAAATAAGAATAGAGAGATTTTCTTAAATTTGGAAATGGAAAAGACTAAATATTTTGGAAAAAAAGTAAACTTTACTTTGAAAAAGTATCTCCTTATATGTGTAAAGTACGAAAATACCTTAACTACTTGTATATTTGTATGTTAGATTTATTTTAAACTATTACTAATACTTAATTTTGTTAGATGGTTTTCTAGTATTCTCTAAATTGTATTCTCGACTTATATTTATCGATCGTATGTCATTTCATTTTTGAATAATTGATTTATATTGAAGTGATTTTCTAGTCGTCAACCTGGCCTTGTGACAACTAATTTTCCAACATATTAGGTTTTTGATATGTATAAGCAACATGCTAAGGTAAAATTCTCCAATGGGGATCCTAGGACATCTAATTTTGTTTCCTAAGTCTACAAATCACATATTAGGTTTCATATCAACTGCACAAACAAATTAATTATAATATTTTTTCCCTCATTTTGTCTCTTGCATTTTTTTAATTCGACAAGTTTTATAGCTTGAGTATATATTTGACAATTGAGAGCCCGAGAACCATCGAAAAGATAATTTCCTTTCAAATGAGTGTATTTAATGATGCATATTAGTGTTTCATTTCCTGAGACCAAATCTGCTCTCCAAACTAATTCACTCCGATTAATGACATAAATTTCTGTTTGAAGACGTGTTTGTATGTAAATGATAAGATTGAGACGACAATAGCCAATTCTCCAAATCGGAAGAGTGCGTGTCTTACAGCAAACGTAACTTATTATATTATATGAAACGTAAACATGAATTATAAACAAAGGGAATTCAAATAAATTCAAAAAAAAAAAAAGACAAAAATGTACGATTCCAACTTAAAAGAAATATTTTTATATGGGAATTATGATAATTTTTATTTTTGTTCCAAACCTATTTGCTAACTTAAACGACATATATTATATGGAAGAATCTAGAAGATCCATGTGATTAAACAAGATACTATGAATATATTCTACAGATAATAAAGAGTAAGAAGGACACTCATGAGAAATCTAAATACCATGGTAGAGCCATACATTTGCTAGAAGTTTAACAATGGATTAGAATTTAAGGACCCGTTGTTGCGTTATTCATTGAAAACGCAATATGATGTAAAGATGGTAAAGTCAGAAGCAAACATAATAATGTTTTTTTGAAATGGGAGTTAACTGGTGATCTACTTGCTGCTGTCGACAGAGATCGAAGACAATAGGATGTATCCAATTCCATGGGTAGTTGTGAGAGGTGAAAATAAAGACACTTGGGGTTGGTTTGTTAAGAACTTGAAGAAAGACCTTGGCTTGGAGAATGGGGACAATTTGACTATCATTTCTCACAAGCAAAAGGTGTACCATTCTAGTTTTTGACTTTTGTACAATTGTACATTATTGTTTATTTTTTATTAATTGTTGAACTTGGCAGGGTTTAGTGATTGCAACAGAGGCTAAACTTCCAAATGCAGAGCATATAATGTGTGGAAGAAATATATACGCTAATTGGAAGAAGCAAGCTTTCTCAAGATCAGAATACAATAATCTCTTTTGGGGAGTAGCTTAGAGCTACACTGAAGGAAAGTATGAGGAGAAGATAGATTTGGTCAAGGTATATGATCCTTCAGCCTATCAAGCCTTACTAGCAACAGAGCCGAAAAGGTGGTGTCGTGCCTTCTTTAATGTTCTGTCACATTGTACTGCTGATGTACACAACAATGTTTCAGAGAGTTTAGATAGGCCAATAAAGATGGCAAGGTCTAAGCATTGCTGGATGATATAAGAAGAGAAGCTATGAGAAGGGTTTCTAAAAGGTGTCTAAAGGCAGAGAAGCTGGAAACTCCTATTACACCAATCACAATGGCATTATTGGAGAAGGCAAGGTTGACAAAGCAATATTATGATACACTACGCAGTAGCAAGAATTTGTATGAGGTAAATGAGTTTGAAAATGGATACAGTGTGAATTTGGCTACTCATGAATGTGCTTGTAGAAGATGGGATCTTACATGTAAATGAGTTTGATTAAGGTGAATTATATAAATGTTTTGCATATTCCATTGGTTATAATTGAATGCATGTATGACATGGATACCATGTAGACATGTTGTATGTGTTCTAGATGATCCAGTACGGTATGTGACTGGTTATTATTCCACCTCAGTTTTTAAGAAGACATATTAAGAGAACATCAAAACTTGTCAATGGTGAGAAGCTGTGGAGGAGAACAAATAAGCCTCCAACAGGGATATCTGAAATGAGAAAACCAAGAGGGAGACAAAAAAAAAAACAGAGACATACAAAATGAACCTTTTGAAGACTTACAAAATCTAGGGAAATCAACAAGACATGGCAGGATTCCACATTGCAGCCGATGTGGTCAAGCTGGGCATAACAAGAGTAGTTGTAAGAATGAACCAGTTGTTGTGGAAGTTTCAAAAAACAAACGTGGGAGACGAAAGAAGCTTATAGTTGAGGTACATTTAAAATATTTTTTGTTTTCATTGATATTGCTTATGACTTAGCATTCTTTGCTTGGTATGTTTCAGAGTCATCCTAAGCCACCACCAAAGCCAAGAAAGAAAAAAAAGAAACACTCCTGCCACTGGAAGTAGTTCTCAGCCTGTACAAGCTGGTGAATCAAGCTCATAAACTCATGTTACTTCTAGTGCTCCCAAGCCTTCAACCTCATCAAATCAAGTGCAGCCACATGTGAAGAAAGTCAAAAGAGGGAGGCCACTTAAGATTAGGAAAACGGGTAAAATTCCACACGGTGTTGGAACATTTTGGAGTCCATTCACGGATCGACCTTTTGAGGTCTTTGGAGACCGTGTGTATGATAGGTCTGGCCTAAACCCAAATTCTCGAGAAGACCGTAACAAAACCTAACGAATATGCACCATGTTTTGGTGACCAATAGGCAATATCATTTCCTTACCTGATATTATCAGATACTGTTACATCATCAGATTTGATATTTAAATTTTCCTTTTTGTAAACAGGAAATATTTAATAGTTATGTTCTTGTTTAAACTCATAAATACTAATTTTCAAATTGACATGAGGATTATGAGTTCTAATGATGATAGATAATTAACGACTATGGTACGTGCATATAATGATTTTTTTTTTAAGTGTTACCCATGTAAGTTTGAGGGTTAAAAAATGTGATTTTGACAGTTGATTTCGTTATCAGTATATAGCATCATTAATTGATATTAATGGTCGAAGTTACAATTAACCAATCATTAACAAGTCGGTCAATCCGGTTTATTCCGGTTCATCCCGGTCTGGTCACGGGGTGACTAAAGGCATCTTCTTTGTCTCGCTCCTTCCAGAATCCCTAAGCTCTGTGTTTGGACTTTGGACTTTGCATACTCTCAGAATCGTCTCTGTTCTCTCATTAGTTTAAAGTATGAGGCTTTGTTCCCGGAAGTGCCTATGGTCTTGCCGTCATTACCTTCCGGTGGAAACAGAGCCAATGATTGATCGAGCCACATACGCGCGATGATGATCCTCTTGAGTGCTTTCAAATCATCTTCTCATCATTTTCTATTTCTTGTCTTCTTCTTCTTTAGGGCTATGATGATTAGTTTGAATTCAGTGGACAGGACTTTGAGCTTGCTCTGTTTCTTGGCGTGGCTACAAATTGTTACCCACTAAAGAGAGAACTTTTGTTCAATTGCATAATTGGTAGAATCACAGTCTTGAGTAATGAATTAGATAGATTCTCGGAGCAGCATCAAGAGCATATTCAGTCAGAATTTGGGAAAAAGGTCTAGGCTTTGAATATGTTGTTGAAACTAATTCTTAGCTGTTACCTCTGAATGGTTATTGCAGCAATGTAGGATACATCAGTGGGTTTGTTTGAAAAGTAGTTTTGTGGGGCTAAACCATTAAAGAATGAAATTAAAGTTTGTGCCTTTGTGGTGCTCAATTTCAGCTTTTTCTAATTCTGTGACAACAAACTGATGTGAGTTGTTTCTTGTTTTTTATCAAGATTGTGACTTTTGAAGCAATTTAGTCTTCCTAGGTTAGGCTGTGTGGAATTATTGGTGCTTAGATCTCAATTAATTTGCCAACTCTTATCAGAAACTATTCTAAGATAAGAAAGTGGTTTCTTTCCCTATCTCATAGCCTTCATTGGTATTCTCAGTTTTGTTTTGGCAGTATTGTTATGGGAGAACTCTACTTGATTTTAACTAAATACTGTTATACCAAATTTGTTTTCTTGGAGATGGAGCTTGGCTTTGTTTGGACCATACAGCCACTTGTATGAGAGAGCTCTCAGTTGATTGATACTCTTTTTGTGTCATCATCATGCTTGAGACTTGAGAGAGATGGAGAGGCAGGATGATCACAAGTTCTGAAAAAGGACAAAACTTTTTCTGATGTAGCTCACGTTTTCACTTCACAAGCTCCAAAAGAGTTTACTTGGGAAACCAAAAGGTTGACGAATGTAAAACCAATTTTGTTAGCATAAGACCAAACCCCACTTCTTCTTCTTCTTCTGTCTCCTTGCGTGTATTTCAATTGCTTTTGTTTTGAGAGATAGAAAGAGAGAGAGAAAATGTCTGCTTGTTTGTTGTCTCTTGTGTTCCTGCTCCTCTCTATTATTGCAGAAGCAAGTTACTCTCCAGGAGGTTTCAACCATCTTTCTTCTCTAAGACAAAAGAAGAAAGCCTCCTCCTCCAAGTCAAAGCTAGAGTTACCTTTTGAGACTCGTTACTTCCCTCAGAATCTTGACCACTTCAGTTTCACACCAGAGAGCTACAAAGTCTTCCACCAGAAGTACCTCATCAACAGCAGTTTTTGGCAAAAAGGTGGCCCTATCTTCGTCTATACCGGAAATGAAGGAGACATCGACTGGTTTGCTTCCAACACCGGTTTCATGTCCGATATTGCTCCCAAGTTCCGGGCTCTTCTTGTTTTCATTGAAGTATGAGCTTTTGAAAACCACTTAATCTCATCTCTAGTTTGAAAAATGAGACTCAAAATGTTTATAATGGTGTTTTTTTCTGTTTGTTGCAGCACCGGTTCTATGGAGAATCGATGCCATTTGGGAAGAAGTCGCATAAGTCGGCCGAAGCATTAGGTTACCTAAACTCTCAGCAAGCGTTGGCTGATTTTGCGATCCTGATAACAAGCTTGAAGCAGAATCTATCGTCTGAGGCATCGCCTGTGGTTGTCTTTGGTGGCTCTTATGGTGGAAGTAAGCTCTCTCACCCATCACTTTCAGTGGAATAATCAATTGATAATACTTATTATTACTCATCATTTCTCATAAACTATTTTCTGTTGTGTGACAGTGCTTGCAGCGTGGTTTAGGCTCAAGTATCCCCATATAACAATCGGTGCATTGGCATCCTCCGCTCCAATTCTTCACTTCGATAACATCGTGCCATTGACGAGTTTCTATGATGCCGTTTCTCAGGATTTCAAGGTACTGTACGTTCTGTTTCCGGCAATTTTCATGCAAAAGTGACATTATAATGAACTATTGTTACTTGTAGGATGCAAGTATTAACTGTTTTAAAGTCATCAAGAGAAGCTGGGAAGAGCTGGATGCAGTTTCAACAATGAAGAATGGCTTGCAAGACCTCAGCAAAAGGTTCCGGACTTGCAAGTAATATCTTCAAACTTGCAGTGAAATCCATTCTCTGTTGTCTAAGTTCTCAAGAAAACGCTTAACCGGATCTGTTTTGCTTGAATTTTAGAGGCCTTCATTCTATAGATTCAGCCAGAAATTGGTTAAGTGGAGCATTTGTTTATACAGCCATGGTTAATTATCCAACTGCAGCTAATTTCATGGCGCCACTGCCTGGTTATCCCGTGGAGCAGGTGAGATATTAATTATTATGCCTAAGTGTGTGACTGAGTATTTTCTTTTGATTAAACCTTGGACCGGGTTTCTTTTGCATCAGATGTGCAAGATCATCGATGGGTTCCCTCGAGGATCCAGTAATCTTGACCGTGCCTTTGCTGCTGCAAGCTTATACTACAACTATTCAGGATCAGAAAAATGCTTCGAGATGGAACAACAAACTGATGATCATGGACTCGATGGTTGGCAGTATCAGGTAAAGTTTAGACCGTCATTTAGATATCAATCATTTGGGAAGTAGGATATATTCTGATGGATTTGTAATCTCTAGAGAATGAATTGATTATGTTATGGAACTATAAATGAAAACAGGCGTGCACGGAGATGGTGATGCCAATGAGCTGCTCGAACCAGAGCATGTTACCTCCGTACGACAATGACTTTGAGGCATTTAAAGAGCAATGCATGAGTAGATAAGGAGTTAAGCCACGGCCCCATTGGATCACCACAGAATTTGGCGGAAAGGTCAGTTTTTTCTTCCCCTCTATTGGATCAGTTTCTTCAGCTGTGAGATTTAATATCAGCTCTTTGGTAATGTTTTGCAGAGAATGGAGACAGTGTTGAAGAGATTTGGAAGCAACATCATATTCTCCAATGGACTGCAGGATCCTTGGAGCCGTGGAGGGTAAATAGTACTTCTCAATGTTTGTAGAACATCATTTTTTATGTGGTTTTGGATCATAACAGATCGATTTTATCATCTAATTTCAGTGTCCTGAAGAACATTTCAAGCAGCATCGTCGCGCTTGTGACCAAGAAAGGTACACACTTTTGTTACGTTTATGAATGTTGGGGGAAGTTATACATAGATAGGTTGATGGATAAATCGAAACCCGACATTGTTATCTGAAACAGGAGCTCATCATGCGGATCTCAGGGCTGCTACAAAAGGTGACCCGGAGTGGCTGAAAGAACAGAGGAGGCAAGAGGTTGCCATTATAGAGAAATGGATCAGTGAGTATTACAGAGATTTGAAAGAAGAAGAAGAGTAAATAAAGACCAATAGGAGCCAAAAGAAAAAGAAGTTTATTGCACCAAATCAACAAATAAAGACATTGTGTTTACTGTGTTTTGTTATGTGTTTAAGACTTAGCAAACCTCTATATGACAGGTTAGATCTTGTTCTTGAGCTTGAAACTGTGTATGCATTGTTTCTTCAGTATCTCTACTGATTTAAGTATGAATGAGAATGCCTCTCTGATGATGTATCAATAAGACCCTTAATGAATCAGTTACAAATTCTCAATACCAATAGAACGTCGATGAGCAAAACTAGTTTTCTTAAGGTTACTCTATATGGGGTTCTTGATCATGTATGGGAGACTCAGGTTTTCATCTGTTGCATTAGGAGCACTTTAAACAAACAGTTGTTATAGTTATCTCTGTTTTTCAGATGTTCTCTTTTAGTCCATGGAAATTAGAATATGAGTCTTGACTTATGTTTTGAGTATCAGATTGTGGAAGCGATGACTTATGTTTGAGTATTAGATTGTGGAAGCGATGATCCAGAGCTCAAACAGGAGATGGAGAAGCAGTTTGTGGATCTTCTCACAGAAGAGCTGAAGCTGCAAGAAGTAGTTGCAGATGAGCATAGTCGTCACATGAATGTAACACTTGCTGAAGACAAAAGGGTTGATTCACAGTACCAAAAGGAGGCTGAGAAGTGTAATGCTGCCACGGCGAATCAGCTAGAGAGAGCATTGTTGCTCAAAGAGCGGAAAATCACTTCTTTGTGGGAGCGCAGAGCTCGGCAAATAGGTTGGGAAGGTGAGTAAAGTAATTCACTGTTTAGTGACTTCTTGTCAGTCTACCCTGAAGAGTTTCTTGATGGAAGCAAACTAGATTTTCTCTTCCGCATACAGCTCATGAGAACATGGTAATCGCTTAATTCTCAAGGCAATGTCTTTCTCCCATGTTCTTTATGTATGTAGCTCTTTTATGTTTTGCTCTTGGATCTAAATCTAGCTAAAGAAAGGGCCTTGTATTGACTTCAGATATATTTTTGTCCAGTCACATTGGACGAGAAGTCACCGACCTCTGTATTTTATTGTTCATGTTCATTGGCAAACCAACCATCATTTTCTCATCTGCCAAAGCAAAATATATAACTATGATCAGATTTTGTGTTTGTTGAGATTTACATCAGATTGAGACAGCAAGAACTGATTTGATTCTTGAGACTTCAGAGGATACATATTTGTGAGCTAAGCATGGCCTAAGCAAGTGGGTCTAGAGTCACCTGGACTCTGTGTTTCTTATTTGTAAAATACTAACAAAGACTTTTCTGATGTTTAAGAAACATGAGAGTTTGTGAAGAGGGACAAAAGCAGAGGAAGAGACAAAACTAGAGAAGTCAAAAAAGAGTTGACAATATGAAAGCATATGATCACTCCAGGTATTACGCAGCACCAACTTTCAATATTCATTCATGCACAAAAACAGCTGCTTTTTGTCTATTTATTTGATTTGTTTATTTTTAGTGTCAGCCATTAATAATTCTCTCTTTCTCTCTTTGCATTATTCTAATGCTCACATGGACAGATTCCATAATGTTTTTTTTTAATCAACGCTTTAGATCTACCATTAAAGAACAGATCTCGGTTCAGTGACTTCTGCAAACCGTTTAGACCCATGTGGGTTGTCTAAACTCTATAGCTTGAAGGCTATTTGTTCTATATTCAACTTTATGTTTAATTTCTTTTGTGTTTCTTCTCTGAAGCTTCCTTAGTGGACTTCTGCTGTTTTTTTCTAACTTTGGAATAGTTTTTTTTTTTGTATATCTCTGAGACACAGAGATTGCAAATTCTTTTTTTCTTAAATGGAAGCTTCCATGAACAAGCGAGGATACGAATGCGGTCAAGAAGATACAGAAAAGTTGCCAGAATCAAAGAGACAAAAAGTACCTGCTTTAGCAAGGTAACTTCCTTAAGGCTTTTCTGTCATTTTCCATTTCTGCACAACGGTTAAACATCATAACTATCGAAGAAGAACATGCTTTGTTGTAAGATCATGGAGGAAAATGTAAACTAAGATTCTTTTAATCTTTCTGAGTCGAGATTTATTCTCTGTTGATTCTTTACTCTTTTATAAGCTCCTCTCAAGATTTTGTTGTTATGTTTCCAAACCTCTTGATTCGCTTGCAAGTTTGTTGATCTTCTCATCCTTCATATGAAACAAACTTTTTACAGTGTTATTGTGGAAGCTGTCAAGGTAGATAGTCTCCAGAGGCTTTGCTCATCTTTGGAGCCATTGTTTCGCAGAATTGTAAGTTTTTATTTGACTCTTAGTTTAGACATGTAATGCTTTTAGATTTTATTGTGAGATGATTGTGGAGTTGTAAACTTGGTATGGTGTGGACAAACAAACAGGTTAGCGAAGAGGTTGAACGAGCCTTATCAAGGTTGGGAAATGCAAAGTTAACATCGAGGTATATACCTTTCCTCATAGACTGGTTCTGTTATCTTTGTAGAGTTTTAGTTTTTGCTTAAACTGACATAAAAAGTCTCCAGGTCACCTGAACCAAAGAGGATCCAAGACCGCGATGGAAGAAACTTGCAACTTCACTTTAAGACGCGAATGCCTCCTCACTTATTCACAGGTGGGAAAGTCGAGGGAGAGCGAGGCTCGGCAATTCATGTGGTTCTTATAGATGCAAACACAGGAAATGTAGTCCAAACAGGAGAAGAGTCGGCTTCAAAGCTGAATGTTGTAGTGTTAGAGGGAGACTTCAATGATGAAGACAATGAAGATTGGACGAGAGAGCATTTTGAGAGCTTTGAAGTGAAAGAGCGCGAAGGGAAACGCCCAATCTTAACCGGTGATACACAGGTGATGCTTAAGGAAGGTGTGGGAACTTTAGGAGAACTTACTTTTACCGACAACTCGAGTTGGATAAGGAGCAGAAAGTTTAGGCTTGGTGTTAAGCCGGCTCCAGGGTATGGTGATAGCTTCCGCATTCGTGAAGCCAAAACAGAACCTTTTGCTGTCAAAGATCATAGAGGAGAATGTGAGTTTTTAGTCATTGGGTTTGTATTGACAAGTGTTAGTAACTACTAACTTGGTTCTGTCATCTGAACTTTTTCATTGTCATTGTTTTGCAGTATACAAGAAACATTATCCACCGGCTGTACACGATGAAGTCTGGAGACTGGATAGAATAGCGAAAGACGGAGTACTGCACAAGAAGCTATTGAAAGCTAATATCTTGACAGTCGAAGACTTCCTTCGACTCCTTGTTAAGGATCCACAGAAGCTGAGAAATGTGAGCTTATCTTTCTGTTAATGTGAAGAAAACACCAACATTGCCAAAGACATACTTGTTTAATGTTCTTGTTTTCTTTGTTTGCTGATATTGTAGTTGCTCGGAAGTGGAATGTCGAATAGAATGTGGGAGAACACGGTGGAGCACGCAAAGACATGCGTGTTAGGTGGGAAACTCTATGTGTTTTACACAGACCAGACTCACGCTACAGGTGTTGTCTTCAATCATATCTATGAGTTCCGAGGCCTTATTGCAAATGGACAGTTCTTATCTCTGGAGTCTCTTAACCATGACCAAAAGGTAAAGACAGACATATCTCTGTTCAAGATTTGAAAACAGTTTCTTGGTTATTAAGCTGATCATTGGTTAGCTCACAGATTTCAGCAGACATTTTGGTGAAGCTGGCTTATGAGAACTGGCATAAAGCTATTGAATACGACGGTAAGCTGTTGAATTGCTTACCAGTCGCCGAGAAGGAGATAAAAAGCTTACCGGAACCAAAAATGACCACGGTACAAACAGCTCAGAACCATCAACAGCTGCATAACCAAAATCATAGGCAAACTGTGCAATGTCATCAGAATGTTATTACCTATTCACCGGTCCCTCAACCGATAGATTATCCTCAGTTTACGCAGCAACATTGCAGCCAATTATTACCTTCATTCCCTTGCAATGTACAGGACTACAACAGGTCGATGGAAAGTTCAAATGATTCAAGCTCATACAATGGAGAAGACTGGTGTCGACCAAGAGCTGCAGGACAAGGTCTTGAAGACATTTTCAGTGAAGAAATCAGACTAAGAAGCTCTGAGATGCTTGAGACTGATGATATGCAGAGACTGTTGAAGACTTTTGGCATTGGTATGAACACTGTGGGAACACAAGGTGGGTTTGGTCAGACTGATGACTCTTGTTACGGTTATAGCATCCCGTACCAAGCTCAGATCGATAATACTTATAGGAGAGATCGTAATAGAGGCTCAGGGAAAGCTGTGGTGGGATGGCTTAAGCTTAAAGCTGCTTTGAGATGGGGTATCTTCATACGCAAGAAAGCTGCAGAGAGGAGGCCTCAGATTGTTGAGATCGATTGACAAAAACGACAAGTGTCTCTCTTGAGTTTTTTATTTTCTTTTCGTTTGGCTAATTTCGTCAAAGCTTGAAGACAGTTTCTATAAACACAAGAGTTCATCTTTTGGATGAACAATCTAAGGGTAGGGAGAAGTGGACTTTGCTTTTTTATTACATGTAATCCTTTATTATATATGTTTCATCTCTTATATTTCAAGTTAATTTATATCATTTTATAAGTTTTTTATATTGGAATATAACATTTGAAAGTATTAAAACTAAAAAAATGAATCCATCAAATAAGATTTAACAATTTTGCCATATAATCTCAAGTTTTATTGATATATAATTTTTCAGCTAGTATTTTGTTAGCCAACCACCACTTTGAAAATATACCAAAAAAATTCATCAAAACAATTAAAAAAAATCCAGCAAAAGTATTCATCAATTATCCATTAGAGAACGTGGAAATGATCAAAAGTGCAACCATATTTTTTTTCATTTCCATTTAAATCCGACAGCGAAACAAAACTCTATTATTTCCCAACTTGTCTATGTAATCTGGTTCATACTATACTTGATAATCTGATAATGTTTTATCTTTTTAAGATAATTTCAGATGAAAAAAGAAGAAATTTTTTTTTGTAATATATTACTCTATCCAACAAAGAACAAGAACAAACCTTTTTACAAAAAAGGTTGCAAAACTTTATTTTTCAACTTGATTGCTGACCAAAAAAAAAAAACATTATGCTGTCCAGGTCAGATGTTGCGAAAAAAGAAGGACCTAGAACGAAACTAGCGGTCGGTGTGAATTATCTTAGGCCGCAATGATTAGGACAACATGGCCTAACTGATATCTGCAAGGCCCAGCCCAATAAGATACTACCAGATCTAACCCTAATAAGATGTCTGCGTCTCTAGTTTTTACCGGGATTGGTTTGTTGTTGAGAAAAGTCTCTAAAAGTCTCGCTCTCCGTCGAAATAAGCCATGTCTTCCGATGGAGCCATGTCTCAGCGTCCTTACTGGGTCGACGATAGATACGCCGAGGGTAACATAGGTGTGTTCTGGGACGTGGTGGATTACCCAATCCCTGAAAGTGATCCTGATTTGATTTCAAAGAAAATCAAATCAGCTCTTGTGGAAAAGAGTTGTTATCGTGGTCCTGTCTCAATCCATTTGTACGAAGATGATGAGAAAACCCTTCTTGTCCCCAAACAAGAACTGACTGCCGGAATCACTTTCAATTTCGTACCCGAAGTTCCAGACGTACATGGATGTGCGAGAGTTCATAAGATGTTTTTGGACCTTCTTTTGTGGGCAGTGGCCAGTCCTTCAGATTCTTGCACTGTAATTTTACTCTCGAAACACCTCAAAGAAGAGGCGACCATCAATATTTTTCACAGTTTGAATGCGTACGTACTATATCAATGTTCTCTTATCAGAGCGTGCATCTGATGAAGTGCCTTTTCATGAAAGCTCAGAATGGCTTTCGCATACGTTTTGTGAAGGCCTATCATCATATGGAGACGGAAGCTCACAACGTGTTGACAATAAGCGGAAGCATGCTGATACTGATCGTTGTTGCTCATCCGAGGACTAGCAAGCCAATCGGAAGAGCCTTTTATGTTATAATGATGCCACACGATCATTTAGTATTTTCTTCAAAATAATCTCTATGGTCTATAAGATAACACGCCTTTATTGTTATTCTGAATAGTATTGTATTTGATGTTATGGTAAAAAAAGAAAAATTTAATTTATAGAAGTTTTACTGTAGTAAGGAATAAAAATCTTCTATGGAATCAAACTCAACCATGTCCTTAAATAGAAACAACTAAACCAAATCTCAAATCAGTAACCGAACAATTGAATACCAAAGATAAACCGGTTCTCTAGAGTTTATCGACGGGATTGGACATGTTGAGTGGCTCGATGTGCTGACGGTACCGACTGAACTTTAAGCCAATAAGATTAATTGCTTTTGAGATACATTTATTAATTTCACAAACCAAGAAAGACCAATAGTAAACCGAACCGGTATTAGAATTTGGCTGAACCGAACTTGGTACTACACTGAGCTGTCCTTTTAATGGAGGGAGACTGAGACAGTGGAAGAGTCACTTTATCAAAAATGGCCGAAACTGGTGGAAACGATTCGAGCGAAATCGAAAGCATTACTTCATCTCAGAAATCTTTCCTCAAGAACTGTCCTTTCGCCAATCCCGGAGCTTCTCCGACGAAATCGACGGATTCGGTTAGCACTGAGGTTCTAGGAAACCAGATTTCTCCGGCGGTAGTTAAAACTCCGATTCTCTCTTTCTCTTCTCCGACTAGCCTCGATTCAATCAACGATGACGTCTTCCGTACTCCTCCTGAGAACGCATCTCTCTCCTCTGCCGCTGATTCGGAACCTAGAGCTAGGGTTTCGGTGATTCAACCTCGTCGAGATTCGAATTTGACATCTCCGTTTTCTAACGCCGAGACTATGCCTCTTTCTTCTTCATCTTCTCCTCCCGCGGAAAATTTTAGGGATTTGGAGATTGATTCAACTCGTGGAGGTTCGAATTTGAAATCTCCGTCTTCTACGGCCGTGACGACGCCTGTTTCTGCTTCAACGACGGAAAAAGTTAGGGTTTCGGAGATTTATTCAACTCGTGGAGGTTTGAATTTGAAATCTCCCTCTTCTACGGCTGAGACGACGCCTGTTTCTGCTTCACCGTTGGAAAATGTTAGGGTTTCGGATCCTTCTGATTCCCTGAGCTCTCTTGGAGTTCTGAAACCTGATTTGGTGCCTCTTTCTTCTCCGCCGTCTGTTGTTAGGGTTCCGGCAAAGCTTCCAAATCCCGATTCTTCTTCTTCAACTGCAAAACAACCAATTTCTGAACTTGTGGCTAATAATGGGGTTTCGAAATCTCCGGTGACGGAGAATTCAGGTGGAGATTTGCCTTTCAAAGAAATTATCGAAGCTCTTCTTCGTAACAGTGGAGAGAATCTCAATGAAAGAGATGAGAATGTTAGCTGCGTTGACATACTCAAACGATGTGGTTTGAAATTCCCTTAAAGGAATCATCGAAACACAATCGATGCGTACTGATCTTTAGTAAGTGTTATTGCTTTTAGGCTCTATGTTCTTGTTGTTTCTTGATACGCATTCAAATTTGTATCCTTTTTTGTTTGTATGAATGCGTCGGAAAAAGTTTGAAGCTTTTTTGTTCTGTTGCTTCAACTACAAGTAATGAATGATTTACAAGAAACATTTGCTAATCCTACAAAGATGATAGTTTGTTTGCAATTTCGGGATTGCGTTCGTTAGCATTGTCTGAGGAAATGACTCCTTTGTGTGTGTTGTTGCAACTTAAGCAAAGGAAGGAATCATCTAGTTGTATGTTTCTATCTTCAAAATCCATTGGCTCTACCTTTTCCTGAATCTTAAGCACCGATTCTGCTTAGTATCCTTGATGCTTTGCTCGTCGTTTTGTTGTTTAGGCGGGTTATTAAGAGCGAGTTTTTCCATTGCGTTTATGAACTTTCTTATGTGCTTTATGTACTCAGGGTATGTCTCTATGTTGCAATGCCCTCCTCCTTTAACCCACAATGGATCATACTTGTCCTTTGCTAGCTCCCACAATCGCTTCCCGTGTGACATATTCACAATGTCATCATGTGTTCCCTGCATTTTCATAAAACCAAGTTTTAACATTCTCATTTGCAGTCTTTGCTGTGTGAGAACAAAGTGATGTAACCTTACATGTATGACAAGAACAGGGCATGTCACATGACGTATCTTGTCAATGTTCTGCAAAAATCCACATAACAAAAGAGTTTGAGAGACAAAGAACCAAATGTAACCAGAGAGAAAAGATGGAACTTACTTTGTATATATCGAACCAGAATGTCATTTTGACAGGATACAAAACTCGAAGGCCAGAGAGAATCGCGCTGTGAAGAACAATTCCTCTTAGTCTCTTCAATCGTGATGCTAAGTGCAACGTTGGTCCGCTTCCAACGGATTGACCGTACAGAATCAATTCCTCTTGCTTGACTTCGTACTCGGTTTTCAAACAATTGTACACAGCCTCGATATCGTGGTACGTATTGACTTCAGACGGCTATTTTATACAAGAACAATCAAAGGTTAAACAAATAGCCAAAAATCATAACAAATCTTTGAAATTTTGAATTGAATCTCTATCTTAATTACCTTGCCTGTTGAAGCTCCATAACCTGAATAATCATAGCTGTTTCAATGAACATATGAAGAGGTTTAGGTTCGTTCATCAACAAAAAGAAAATTGTTTTCAGGTTTTTTTTGTATAGATACCTCATAACGTTAACACGAAGATGAGCTCGAAGCTCGATGAAGAGATCAACCATTTGGCCAAGATCCGCGGCATTGCCATGTGAATAGAGAAGAGTGAATCTCGCAAAAGGGTGTTTCCAAAACGTTGCAATAACTTTGTTGCCGGATTTTGTGGTAAGCTGATGAACATCCATGCCTTTTTCCGGTGTAACTCCGGTGAACATAAGTTTTCCTGTCTCTTCATCTTTACTCACGCCGTATGTAGGTGTCGGTGGGAAGAATGCGAATTTCGCAGCCATGTTTGACGTCACATTACCCATATCAATTAGTAATGTTGTTGAAGAAAAAAAAAACTTTTCAATGAGAAAGAAGGAGAAAACTAAACCCAAACCCCAAAATCTCTCTCTGTCTCTCTCTTTCAATCTAAGAAAAGTAAAATGTTTTTTTGGTGGGTTTATGTTTAGGGGAGAGGAAGAACACAAAAATGAAATTTGATGGAGGAGAATAATTGGCGGGAGAAAGAAGCTGAGTTGTGTCATTACCAAACTGTATATGTATTTTGAAGAAAGTGAATAAAAAGTTTGTTAATAGGAAAAAAAAGTCTATTGATTGTTAAAACTATACATTATGACTTTTTCTTTAAATCATCAACAGAATAAATGTGCAATTGAATTTTTAATTGGCAGTTTTTTTAACCAAACTTTTGGATTTTAGGCAATTTATCAATCTAAGAACATTTATTGGGGTTTGTGAAATTCAATGTGTTTCAGTTGAGAAATTGCATGTTTGCAAACAAAATCATGTTGTCTATTTTAGTGTTTCGTGGAAGAAAAAAAGTTGCATGTTCATGGTCAGATGGTCTCATGCCTAATATAGTACAAGCTTTGATGATGAAGAACGTAATTCAAAAGAATCGATTCTTGAAGATCATGATTCTAGAATCTATTAGAAAAGTAAAAATTCTGTTTTTCTTAAAAAAATAATTATAAAATTTGTGATTCTTACAAATACATGGAACCTTGTATATAGAAAAATTCCAAATAAATAAAAGGAAACTACATTGAAAAAAAAAAAGAAAATTAAGAAAAGTAAAAACTTAACAAAAAAATAGAAATATACGGTTGACAAATATACCAAAAAAAATCAAAAAATGGAAAACATTAGTCTCCTATACGTATTATGCATCTTCTTTTTCTCTCTTTATTCATATGATTCTTTGACTTTGCACCACTTTACTCGAAATTCCTAAAACCTAAGAAAAAAAACTTCCTCACCGGCTCTAGCTAATATGGGTGTCGTCCTCCGTTTCATCTCAGCTCTCACTCTATCTACGTTCTTCCTCCTTTTTTCCTTCTCCGCCGCGGCCTCTCTTCACCGTTTCAGTAAGAACCCACTTATAAACTCTTTATCTACGTACTATGATGATATTTTATCTATTTAGCTTAGTTTAGTTGTTAAATGAATCTATATGGAATGCTATTTTTCTTTGTATAGTCATCATGGCTAGAATTCAAAACCTAAATTCATAGACTTCAGTGGCAATAGCATACTCAACTAAGCAAAATGTTTTGACGTACTATGATATATTTTGCTTTAATTTTGCATATTTACTAAATAGTGAATTTACTTTGTCATTAAACTAGGTGGAGGGCTTGGGCAAGAGAAGAAGGAGACAGCTAGGTCGGGTTTACCGGGTGGGATCGTAGATCAGAATCAAGGCAGGTCGGGCTCATTGCCTCCGAATTGTAGATCGAAGTGCGGGAAGTGTAAGCCGTGTAAAGCAGTTCACGTGCCTATGCAACAAGGTCCGATTATGCCATTGGAGTATTATCCTGCAGCTTGGTGGTGCAAGTGTGGCAACAAATTATACGTACCCTAAAACCAAAAACAGATCTTCATGACCTAACTTAATTCTTAAACAATTAGTCAACTTATTATTGTTATTTTTTTTTATATTTTAACTACTTATGATAATTTTCCGTTTATTCTTATTAGTTTCTTTAAAGAAATTAAAACGAATTTAAAAAAAAACAAAAAATGCAATTTAAAAACGAATTATCTCAGATTGAGAGCACGAGATGCTATTTCGAAGTTTCTTTGAAAAAAACAAAAATGATCAATCATGACATTTGAATCGAATATATATACTCAACAATTTACCTTTCGTCTCAAAAGGAAAAATAAGATATGAAAATAAAATTAAACCTATCGGATTGTCTGTGTTCAGACTTCATTCCACAATCAAAATTGCAAAGCAGCTACAAATTTTAGCATATCAACCTCTCTTTCTTTTAACACAACCATCTCACATTTTCTCTCTTTACGTATCTCTTTCTTTTTCTAGAATAAACACTTGAAAGCCTTTTTTTACCTCACAGGAACTTTCTCAGGTCAGTTTGGTGTCACGCTCTCAGCTGCTTCCGGGGCTTCTTCCACAATTTCTGGAGTGTTTAGCAAAGAAACTGGACTGTTACCACGTCCACTAGTCGAGCTACTGGTATTGATCACTTCTCTTTCCATTGGCTTCAGAGAAACTGTATGGAGTGCATCACCATGCTCTTCTGAAAGTTTCGGCTTGTTCAGAGCGTGACAATGAGGACAGTAATAAGTAATGTAGGCGAAGTCTTCTTTCCGGGCGAGTCCTGCATGATGAGAGATAACGAGAGACATTGTCCAGTTAAGTTATTGACGACACTGCATCCCGTGTGTTAACAGTATGTGTGAGTTTGGTGTAAAGACAGAGATAATGGCTCACTTACCGTTATGCATGCGACAGTTTCCACAAATGAGTGCATAGGACTGAGTTGGATCTTCGCCTACAAGGAGAGCTGCAATGCGTGAGATCCAGCTACCATCATGAGCAGCATATGCCTGAGGATCATAATGCTCAAACACCATTTGTTGGTTTTGCTCTGTGCTGGTCATTCTTTCGGATGTTCCTGAATGGTTAGACTCATTATCAGAATGATGGGCTGGAGTGGTCCCAGCAGTGTTGTGCTTTGTATTTGGTTGTCTTCGGTTCCTGAGCCCTCGTGTGTGTTTGTCTTCCATGTCATTGCTCTTGCCTGCGGTGGGGTCAAATTGGGATTCATCTGCTACAAATACTTTCAAGCCTGACTCAGCACCCAACTTGGATGCCAGAACAGTTGCAGCAGCCGCTTTTGCAGCTGGGTCAGGGTCATACCTCTGGTACAAAATAGCTCATGTTAAAACAAGTTACAGTCGCAGTAATGACAAAACCCAAAGTAACAAGCATATATATTGAGATATATCAGCCATTCATTTATTTGTTTAAGTTCCTGAACATATTCCAAGTCTATACTACCAGTAGAAGAACACAAGTGCAGGTCTTCATGTCAGTTATTTGTATCATTTCCAGTTAACTCAACTTGGGACACATGTCACATTATAAATTACAACTGTAACACTTTAGTTTAGATTGCTAACCGACCTTTATCCAAAGCTACAGTTAAACAATATTTGCCTAATACAGAGACATTAGTTTAACAGTTACAAAGTTAGCAGAGCTTGACATGTGCAGGTCTTCACGCCAGTTATTCGTATCATTTCTAATCAACTCAACTTGGGACACATATGACACTATGAATTTCAACTGTAACACTTAAGTTTAGATTCCTAACCACCAATTATCCAAAATTAGAAATAAAAAATCTTTGCCTAATACATAGAGTCAATAGTTTGACAGTTACAAAGTTAGCACAACTTGAAAACGAGCAAAAAAAGAGCCGTAGGAGGGTTGATCATTATAAAAAGAGAGGAAACTGAAATAGAAAAGAGAGACTCTTAACAAAAATAATCCAATCCCGATTCTAAAGGAATTCCAACCCCAATTCTCAATACCATGGTCTTTGCTAAGTTCAAGTTTTGGGACATTTCCTAATGCAACAAAGTGTAAAGATAACTTGCACTATAAAAAAAAAATGAAAACTGATCTAGTCACATGAGTACCGTATTGCCTTCATTAAGTGATCTGTATCTCTATCATATAGCTATAATCTAACATACCAGAGCTTAGTAAAGTAATGCAAGCAAGAAATAACAGCAGCACACATCAAAACATGACAATAGAACGCAAAATGCAGTTGTATGAACTAGCTTCACTCACACAAAAGAAAAGATTCTCTTTAACAGACTTGAATCTTACCTGAATAAGTTGTTGTGTAGTGTAATAATTGGTCCTTTCTTTTAACTCATTGATCTTCCCCACCAATTCCGTTTGAAGCTTTTCCAAGGTATGTTGATCTCTACGATCACCTAAACCAAACCAATTTACACACAACAAACAACAACACACCAAGCCTTAGAAAAATCCCAACATTTTCTCATGAAGATTAGCATATAAACACAAGACTCACACATCCTCCAAAAGCCAACGAATGAAGAATAAGCAAGAGAAGCAACAAGAGGTAAAAGAAACATTGGCAAGATCCTGAAACTCCTCAATTTCCAATCCAAATCCTCATCTCTGGTAGTCATAATCGCATAACCCACTGCAATTATCTAAAGGCACAAAAAGAAAGAAACTGTTCATAAACTGTTTCCACTAAACACATCAACTTCATCCATTAACATAAGCAAACAAAACTTCAATTCACAGGAAGAAGAAGAAGAAGCGAAACTAACCTCAAAGAAGACAGAGAAAACGATAAGATTTCTAATAAACTTCCTCCTCGTAATCGATCTACGCTTCATTCGATTCCGAACAGTCACTTCTTCCTTTGAGATATCTTTTAATCTCTTCTCAAAATCATCTCCTCTAACCCTAAATATCACATTCCAAATACGCGAAAACAAACCCTTACGCTTCGTCTTCTTCTTCTCGCCGCTTACAACAACGGAATCATTCTTCTCGCCGCCGCTGCTCTTAACCACCGTTCCTTCATCCTCCTTCTTCTCTCCCACCGCCATTTCCAAATCTCTACTACAACTTGATGAAAATCACAAACTACAGAATCTGAATCCTTTATATATACTTAGAATTGTTCACCAAGAATCGTATACTTGCAGAATACTTTCTCCTGATCTGAGATTGGTTCGAGAAAGGAGACTTCTTCGAATATCGTGAAGAAGAGGGTTGAATTGCGATACTTGGCTTCGCTCTCTGCCAAAGTTTTCTTCTCCTTCGAGGGAAATTGCCTTAACGAGAAAACTTAAAGAACTTTAAACTTTTGGGATAATTATTGATTAAGGGTTTATTGGACTCTCTTGATTTTTTTAAAGAATAATTTGGAGTTATAATTAAAAGAAAGAGACTATCTTTTTTACTATATACTAGTACTATTTAAATAAATCTTTTGTGTGTGCAAAATACAGAAAGAATATAACTTAGAATTCAGTGTTAATTAGTTTAAAATTTGAACAAATCTTTTGAGTAAAAAATTCTGAAATATTTTAAAAAATACATTCAAATCATTATTTTTAAAATATAAAATAGCTAATAGTTTTTGATAATTGAAAATACAATATTACTGTTTTGAGTTATTTTAGGACTGATGTTGAATTGGACAATGTACGAAATAAAGGTCAATTGGTGAAAATTTGGTCTGAAGAGCAACAACAATCACGGTGTGGAAGTTGAAACAGTGGAAAGACTTTAGTTAGACCATATTTTTCCAGCTCTCTGACATTATTTTATAACTTTAGATTATTTATTAATTTACCCATAAGAGCTTCAAAAAAAAAAAAGTGTGAAAAACTATTACTTTATTTCTTTTTTCAAGAATTAATCAATACGTGTTTAGTTGTATCCATCCACTTCCTTCCTAAATTAATAAATGGTATGACCATGTAATGTAATGTATCATTCATAATTGCAAACAACGCGCATTCTCCTGCCACAATTCCGGACGAATCATATTTATTTTCCTTATAAACCCGACGGAACAACACGTTTTCAACAATTAAGATATCGTATTATACATTGTATGAAGTATGAACAAAAAGTTCTCTATTTAAGCTTTGATTTGATTCTACCTACAAATCTTTTGTCATCTTAATTTGTGTTCTAAAAGAATTCTAAAGGCCGGTCAAGAATACCGTCATAATACCACTATCTTTCTCTATTTACCCTATATCATATGAACAAGAAGTTCTCTATATACTCACAATCTTTTGTCTTTCTTTTTGTGTTCTAAAAGAATCCTAAACAATGGCAGATGTACATTGGCAAAGGGTAGGGCACGTACCATCGTACCACATGATAATTTTTAAAAAGTTTTCAATCGACTAATGCATTTATTTAGCTGTTAGGTCAATTGGCTATTAGTACTATACATTGATGTTGAGAATGACAAGATCGAGTCTCCCATATCTCCCATTTTCTTTTGGCTTACATCTTTTCATATTTTTACTTTCTTTCCATTTGCTATATTTAATAGTTCTTTTTAGTTTTCTTTCTTATGTTTACATATACAATTCTTTCATATTTTTTTCTTGGTTTCAATTTTTAACAAATTCAACTTAAATCATTACATTCTAATATATTTGTTTCAGTTATGTAACATTTTCGAATCTAAAATTTGGGTGATATATAAAACTAATATATTTTTAATATATATATATTTTATTTATATATCAAGATGTAAAAATCAACGAAAATCCTTTTTTTTAATATAAAAATCATGCAGTTTTTAGTAATTTTGCAAAATTTAAATTTTAAATACTACTAAATAGTAAAATTTTGTCACATACTAATTTTTTTCCTTGAATCCGCCACTGATCCTAAAGTCTCATCGAGCATGAACTTCCGTTGGAATTATGAGAGTGTAGGCAAAGACACAGACCATTCGTACAAAACCTGCCCACCAAATGTAAACAACACATAAGTGTGTGTGAATGTTGTTAAGTTTACTCGATTTTTTTTAACGATTTACCTTTGTGGAATCACTACATCTCGAGAAATGTGCTTCTATTGGAGAGTTAGAGTGAACTTCAACAGACTTCATTAATGGGAAAAAAATTTCTTTTCAACGGCATAAATTTTCAACTTTCGGCCAGTTTCTTCAGCAGGCTGGTAAAGAAAGCAAAATGTATAAATGAATTTCAAGGTATCTTTATAATCAGCCTGATAATGCATTAGAACTCACCTGCAGTGATGACCTCACAAGGGGTCCTCTTCCCACAACCATCAGGACCTACAATCCACAATTTAATACTATCAAAGTTTCATCAATGAAACGCATTCAGTAGTTATTAGCAAAACATGTGACTTACAGTAGTTAACTTAGACGCTTTCTCATTAGGGACCCTTTCCTCTAAAGCTTTAGCTATTGCCTTTTGATACTAGCAAAACAAAGATTGATAAAAGTTAAGACACTGATAAATAATGGTATGATATTAGATTGTTCAACATTACACATTCATTAGTCTTTCAACTATTAAAGATCTTAAACCACTCATGATAACATTAAAGAGACATAGTAACTTAAACAGTGCCGGTCCGGCACTTTTGAGTGCCCTACGCAAAATTTAGAAATCAGACCCTTTTCATATATTAAAAAAAAAATCATAGCAAACTTTCATAAAACCTTTCCAAGTTCCATAAACAGATGAAAAAACCACAAAAATAAGTTAAACATCACATTTTTATTTGCGAAATTGTGATGGCCTGTGAGTAACATGGATCATAATTTGTTGACACAAAAACACAAATCTTCTAATAATCAAAGTTAATAAACGAATAACGATGCAACTTAAGTATGTAACGAACAAGATTTATAATTAGAATTTATGAAATCATATACTTTGCAGTTTTTGCCTCTTAATCAAAAGTAAAACTAACAATTAACATCAAAAACTATGATTCTATTTGTAAAAAAAAAGATAAATTTACTTACATAACCACAAATTGGAGAAGAGATTAGAGCTTTTAGCTTTAGAAGTATCACCAATGTCAAAAAAAAAGAAACTTAAGCGTCGTTAGGCCATATAATCGAGTCTAGGTTTTTTTTTGTTTTTATTAAATTAAAATTTTATTATTTAAACATGATAATTACTTACATCTTAAAGTCCACATACTTTTTTAAGGCCCTAAAAACAATATATATAAAAAAAAGCTTAAAAATATAAGAAAGCTTAAAAAAAAAATTAACTACCCTTATAATTTGGAGGCCCTAAGCAGTGGCTTCATTGGCTTGGCCTTTGGGCCGGCCCTTTACTTAAAGATGTTGTGCAATAAAACTAGCAAAATGCAACATACTTGGATGTATTTAATTACAGTCTCTCTCAATCATCTCATAGCTGATGGCTTCTATATTATCCTTCAGTGGATATAAAAAATAGAGGGGGTGTACATATACATTAAAAACAGAAGATACTATTTTTAAACCACTCATGAAGAAGAGATAATCTGCATGGGTGTGTACAATCAATCTCTGTTGCTAACTCCTCAGCGTTCTTGTTCAGAAAGTGGTACTGGTACTATCTTGCAAAACAGACTACTAAGATAGTCCAAGTATGGCTTATATGCGTCTGTATATCTGAGAGTAGTCGAAATGATAAAAGTTATTAATAAGGAAACAATCACAAAAGATAATAGTTGACCACAATGAATAGAGAAAACTGACCCACAGCCTCACTGATATCAACACACTCCGTTTGAAGATTATGCGTAGGTTTTCCGGATATTATAACCTGCATAACCAAAGATTGATGATTATGAACTTAAGGACAAATGAAATGAGAACCTGTTTCTAATAACTCTCGAGATTGAGAAATCAAAAAGCAATTGGCTTTCTACATCACATATAATATTACCTGAACATCGTGATGAAAAAATCTTGTTATTAGCTCTTGGTGACTCTTTAACAAGCACGGATAACGCTGAGGAGGATATGGTATGAAACACTGGCAATGGAATTAGAAGCATTTTTAAGAATTAGATGATTGATCATTTTTGTGCCTTATGATACGGAAACAAAAGATTGCTACGTCCTAAAAGTCCCAACGAGTTGTATTGTTGATCTTAGATTAACAAAACAGAGTATGAGAGAAAGAGTTGAGAAGAAGAACAGAGACCGATAACAATTCTCTCTTTGACAGAAACACACGACTTTATTAATCTGAAAAACTGAATTACATCATCGACAACAATGTGTTTAAATAGAAAAACAAACAGACACAAAGACACAAAGAGTTATGTCTCTTCCTTTGTGACTCCTAATTGAAACAACATAACCTATAATCTAAAAGTCACGACTCTTAATTAAATAAACTTAACATAACACAAAACATTACGAAACTCAATTATTTCCAACATGTATTACTTTAATCTGAATAAACGTTTTGTTTCTCTGACTTTCGAAGCTTGGTGTTAAAAGAAACAAAAGTAAAAATAAATAACATCAGAGCTCTCCACCACTCACTAAGTTTTAATGTAAACAAAATGTTATAGTTATAATAGAAGAAAATTTTAAATGTCCAACAAGATATACAGTCTGGAAATTTCAAGAAGACCAAAAAGCAAGAATTAATTCCAAGGGAGAAACCATCGAGCATCCATGAGATTCATCTTGCCAAGATCAGGAAAGCGTTGGAACTTCTTGGTTGAAAGATTGAACACACAGACGTCAATGTCACGATCAAAAGTGCATTGGCAGGGACGAAAGTGACGGGTGAAATAGATGCAGTCTGGTTCGAGACCAGGGAAATCCTTAGCAGGCACAGTGAAACCTAGGTCAAGAAGCAGGGCCTCACCATTAAGAGAATGTAGCTCAAGAACAGGGTAGGTACTGTCATCTGGGTTTTTTTTATCAGGATTCTTCTTGTAGAGGCGCAACCAGCCCCTCCTAGGGGAATCATGAGTCTCATCAGTCTCAACCAACAAAACCTCTCCTGATGTTGTAACCGCAATGCTAGAATCATGTTCATGACCAGAATACATTAGGAATCGATTACTCTCATTGATCTCCTTGAAGGAACCTTGCTGTCCAGACAGATCTAGGACTCGAACATAACGACGATTTGTTGAGATATAAAGAAGGTAACCCCGTAGTACCATATAAGATAAGCCATCCAACCAGTGGTTGTCTGGGTCAAACAGAGAAATGTCAGTGTAATGAGTATCCCCATTCTTGCAATAGCTTATATAACAGTGGCCAGGGAGGTCGAAGAACCATACCACAACGAACTCTTTTCCACTCTCGTCTACCCACAAAAGACCCCTCACAACATCAGAACTCAAATCTTGGAAATTCAAGCCACTACCTTGCCTTACAAATCCTTTATCTCCCACACGCTTGATACTACTAGTACTTGGCGTAATCGACTCTAGAGACGGAAGAGGGATCGTTTTCTCGCTAACTACATCTATGATATATAAATTGGATCCAGAATCTAACATCAAGAACCAGTTACCAGAGTTTGCAACGAATCGAGACCCTGAAAAGTCTCCTAGGTTCCTTTGGATCTTGCCCTCTTTCGGGTTGTACAGCAAACAACCACCGTCTTTCGGAAAAAGCATCACCTCTGGAGATCCGCCTCTATGGGGGAAAGGTGCCTTTGACTTCGATCGTAGTTCATCAAGATCCGACGAGCTCCAGCATCGTTTGAGTTTAGAAGATTCCTTCATTATCTTAGGGTTTGTGGCCTGTGCTTGAATGAGGCGTCACCTTTCGTCAATGTTACGTTAATAATGGCCTGTGTTGGTACCGCCTAGGGTTTTTTCTTGGGCTACACGAAGCCCATTATTGGATTTGACGATGTTTCCTTTCGAAAAGTCTTACTCATGTTGTTAAACATGTTATGTTCCTAATTCAAAAGTCATCTTACTTGTGATATATATACTCTTTTGGAATTCTTTGTTTGAATGAAACCCAAATTTAATTAACTACAAACCGATGTTAATTTTTTTCTCTTTTTTTTTTTTTTTGTGATTAAATTACTCTTAACAAATCATCCAATAGGTTTATCTCTTAATTGTGTAGGTTACTTGCCTGATATTAGAATTTCCATGTATGATAATACTCTTCTCAGATAGGTTAACGTAGATTTTCCTATCCGAAATTTTTCTAGCTAGGGTTTTCTTTGTTCCTTGGTTATAAATCATTCCACATCTTCTCAATTCCTCTTAGTACTCTTTGGCCATAAACCTGAGTTTATTTTCGAGTCGTCTCATGTTTTGTTTGATAGTTGTAGATTTATTTTGCAACTATCTAAGGTTTAGTTAATATAATCAATATTTTAGTTAATGTATTTGATAATCAATATTTGTAAAAATATTATAATTATCTACATATCTAGAATATAAATCTGCAAACTTTTTTTTATCTCTCAGAAAGGTTGACAAAAATGAAGAACTTGTCAATGGTATAAAAATTGATTACTAAAATATCAATTGTTTCAGTAGTAAATATACTATTTTAGTCAACCGATCAAGTAAGTTCTTTCTATTTTTAAAAGTTTGGTCAACCAAAAAATTAAGATTTTTCAATAGTAAAAAATATTTTTTTAATGTGAGAGGGAGGGAAATTGGCCTGCGCAGATGGGCCTTATATAACAGAATTATGTATTAATACAATTTAAACCAATTCCTTCGGTTATTTTCCGGTTCAACCCCGAACCAAATTCCTCTACTTCTTAAATCAAACCCGAAGTCTCTGTCCCAGTCAGAAGCTTTCTCTTCTCTTTTCGACTTTTCCCATCATAAAACTTGTCCCTCACGGCCTCACCTAAACCTAAAGCGTTCTTCCACACACGAAACAAAACTTCACAATCGACAGTACCAAATTTCTAGGTTTGATCTCCGTGTGAATCTTCGGTTTTTGTTTTTTTTTTTGTTTTCTCAATAAAAAACTGCGAATTTGCTGTAAAATTAATTCTTCTCTGTTCCTAAACCCCAGAAAAACGTTGTAATTTTTTTTTTCAGATTTCGAAATTTGCAGCAGTAACTTTTTGTCTTTTTCATCAACAAACATGTCAGAAAACAAAACGAAGAAGAAGAAATCAACATCAACGATAATTCCAGACTGGTCTCTTCTCCCTGACGAGCTACTACATCTTATCTCGACGCATCTAGATAACTGTTTCGATGTTGTTCATGCTCGGTCTGTTTGCCGCTCATGGCGATCCACTTTTCCTTTTCCTTCTTCCCTATTACGTCAAAGTTACTCTCTTCCCTCATTCCCTATAGAAAGCAAAGACTTGTGCACCCTCGTGAAGGTCCCTTTGTTCCTCTTTGGAGTCTCAAGTCCTGCTGTTGCTGATGCTGTGTTGCCTTTTGAGTATTTTATTGGAGAAATAGGCCAAGATGATCATATGGAGCTTCAATCTCCTCTTCAATGTTCAGTGAGAGTGAAGATCCCAGGATCTGAGCCAATCTTGATGAACATACTCGACTGCCAGATCATCCCTCTGTGCCATCAGTACAGAATCATCGGTTCGGAATTTAATTGCGTGGCTTTTCTTCCACTAGACAAGGAGGGAAAGAAAGGAGAATTTGTTCTGCTTGTCAGCTACTTAACGAGCTTGCGGGTGTTAACAAGTGCTGAAATGAGGTGGAAGCGGCTTGAGAATGTCCCGGAGAGTTCTTGCTTGAATATAGTCACTAATAGAGGCACATTTTATGCAAATTTTAGTTCCGGAGAAATTGTTGTTATCAATCCTTATTCGCTGGAGGTGACTCTCCTGTTGCTCCTACAACCTCTGGAGCGGGTAGACTATAAGGTTGCACTTGCATCTGGTAAAGATGAACTTTTCCTGGTTGAGAAAATCATGCCAAGAGGTGGTTTCTTTAGAGTGAGTAGGCTAGATGAGGAGGCTGGGGATGTGGTCAGCGATTTAGGAGACCGTTTGTTGGTTATTGGAAAACAGAGAAATGCCTCTTGCTCGGCTCAGGAACTTCCTCATGGTTGTGGTTTGAGAGGGAACTCAATTTTGTTCACCAATTGGGCAGGCAATGTATATATTGAGTACTGAGTACATACATGAAGCTCAATTGATGGAGATCAATCGTGTGATGATCCTCAACACATCTTTTCTGGTCGTAAAAGCTCTCCAGGTTGACCGCTAGGCCGTAAAGTCTCGCTTTGGATACCTGACATTTTTTTTTTTTAGAAATCAAAAACAAACTTTTCCTATGATTTTAGGTTATGGATTTTGTGATATCTGATGTTACCCATTGTTCTGGAGACTGGATTAAGTTTTTATATTTTTGTTGTTCTAAACTATATATCTTTTTGTCTGATGTTACCATGACAGCCATGTCTTTTGTCTTTTGTCCTATGAACTCCTAAAGTTGTGTCTGGATGTGTTCTTGGTAATGTTTCTGACAAACATTCTCCAAAATCATTTGAAAACTCGAACTGTACATACTCAATCTGTAGCAGTTGTGCAATGGCCACTGACCTCTTGTGGTCTGTGCATTAATGGATGAGGCATTGTTATTAGTGTAAGGGTGAGTCTATTTTAGTTAGCCTAGGGAATTGTTGGGGATTCTTACTTTGTTTGAAAGCTCTAGAACGCAGGTAATGTTCTTATCAAACTTGTTGCAAACATAGCAGCAATGTCGTCCACTGCGTCACCCTTTCTTCTATTCTTGCTTTTGACTCTGTTCAGAGCCTTTCAATCATTGTAGATTGTTTATGTGGAGTGACTGTGGCTACAAAAGTTTTGCTTTAACGTTGTGGTTTATGGGGCAGTGAAGCTTTCAAGGAATAAAAAAGAATCAGGAAAGAGAAGCAGAGTCTTCAGCAGATCATGCTTTTTTGAGTTCTTCAAACTTTATTTCATGATCATGATTCTGTTGCACTTTCTTAATGGAACTGTTCATTGTAATCTTCTTGCTACAAAATCCATACGTCCAAACTCGGATATTGTATCACATCAGATAGACATAAACGATCTTTTAGACTCCATAAGTTCACACTTTCGGAGATATTGGTGTACCAACTCGGCAAGACATACCAAAATTTGTCTGTGTGAAGATCCATAGCTGCAAGCTTTCTAAATGTCAACCAAAAAAGAGATCCATTTGCAAAGATTGATGTTTTACCATTTCTATTTTCTAAGTTGATCCCAAGGAATGGGACAACGTGTATTTTGAACTCACGGCGACTCCTTTCAACAAAAGCGGCGACTCCTTTTAGTGATTTGAACTCCGCCGACGTGCCGAACATATGCATTTTTGTTTATTGAGGTTAAAGACGTTCTCAGAATAACGTTGAAAATTATAAATAAAATACAAAAAATGTATGTTCCTGTAACGATGTCTCTTCCGAAACCAACGTTTATTGGTAATTGATCTGAACTACTTATAAAAAAAAAAAAATATACAAAACATGTTATTGGGATTTTGATTATTTAACATTTGAAGTCTTTTAATGCAACTATATGCAAAAATGTTATTTGGATTTTGATTAATTAGCACATAAAAATCTATAAAGAAAAGAGCATTTCATGTAGAAACCTAAAGTACATGAAATTTTCGAATATTAAGACAGCCTAAACAAACCACACAAAATTTAAAACACATGCATAAATGGTACTTTTATTGATACTAGACTATTGTGTAGGTTGCGCGCTGCTATTAGCATTTCTATATATGTATGATAATACTCCTCTCTGATAGGTTAACGTAGATTTTCTTATCTGAAATTTTTCTAGGATTTTCGTTCTTCTTTGGTTATAAATCATTCCACATCTTCCAAATTCGTCTTAGTCCTCTTTCGCCATAAAACTGAGTTTATTTTCGAGTCGTCTCATGTTTTGTTCGAGGTATAGTTAATATAGTTGATAATCAATATTTGTAAGAATATTATAGTTACCTACATTTTTTTTTTTTTTTTCGGCAAGGCAAATTCCATTAAATTCATAAGAGTTATTACAAAGAAATATGCAGAATTACTGTAACACAGTTATTACATACGCAGATGTATGTGCCATATATTATAGTTACCTACATATCTAGAAAATAAATCTGCAAACTTTTTTTATCTCTCAGAAAGGTTGACAAAAATGAAGAACTTGCCAATGGTATAAAATTTGATTACTAAAATATCAATTCTTTCAGTAGTAAAAATATTATATTTAATTTAGACAACCAATCAAGTAATTTCTTTCTATTTTAAAAGTTTGGTCAACCAAAAAAATTAATATTTTGCAATAGTAAAATATATATTTTGTTCACCAATATGTTGAAACCTAATTAAAAGTCTTAAAACCTGATTAAAAACCCTACTCCAAGATAATTATTAATTAACATGCGAAGGGAGGGAAATTGGCCTTCGCAGATGGGCCTTTATATAACAGAATACTTGTACTGTGTTCATTTTTTGTCGTTTTCTCAGAAGCGAAGAGTTCCGAGAATTGCGGCGGCGAGAGGTGCAATTTCACTGATACGAAGATGACTGAAGGAGTTGAAGCACTCACATTCCCGATGTTGAGAGAATCGGAGTCCGCTTCTCGACTCAAAACCATTATCTCCGATATGCTTCCTCGCTTCACTGGCGATTACTTCGACGATGTCCTCTCAGTTCGTCATCTTCCTTAATTTCATCTTCCTCTTGTTCTAGAGACGATTGTTAGGTTTTTGTTTTTCGAATTCTTTTGTTTACTTGTGGCTATTGTACGCACTGTTCTCTACTCGCAGAAGATTAACTTACAGTTTTCTTCTTCGTCTGTCTCATTTCTGTGAATTTTTCCGAACGGATTTGGTATATTTTGATTATAGTGTAGTAGCGGATTTGTAACCTTATTGCGTAATCATGCTCTTGTATAAGGTTATGTTGCATAAGGATTTTGGAATATTTGAGTTATAGGATCTGTATCGGCCTTATGTATATGTAATTACTTTGTCTGTATGAGGCTATGTTTCATTTTGTTGAAATGTACATTTGATCCGTGGGAGAAGATATTGCAGGTTGATGCCTGATTTTGGTGTGAAGATCAGGTAATTTTCGTGTTTACTGATGAATCAGCTTGTTTCAGGAGTATGTTACAGTGCTTGTTTGTAATGGAAAGAGTCAGAGTCAGGCAAGAGAAGATTTGGACGCATTTCTTGGGGAGCAATCTTGGGGATTTGTTGCCTGGTTTGCTTCTTGCATCCCTTTTTTTGTTGGTTTGGTGATACATTTGGTTGCTGAAAAGGTATCAGTGATTAAGATAAGATTCGATGTGTGTTTTTCTTTTCAGCTTATGGGAGCTTCTTGTGAAGTACTTCTCTCAAGGTAAACAAGAGAGTACTGCTTCTGAACCTAAGACTGTTGTTGACTTTGGCTCTCATGATACTCTAATCGAACAAGGTTCAAGCTCCAAAAAGCATGATGATAATGATCACAAAGCTGCTGATGCTATTAATCCGATGAACGTAAGACTAAGACATGTTTCTTTCATATCTGTGAATGCTACACCAGGTTCTTGGTCACGGTCTTAATGTGAATGGCTTTGCAGGAACAGCTGATATCAGTTACTGCTCCCATAGAAGACGTTGAGGCTCCTGTACCACCAAAAGTTGAAAATAAGAAGATGTTACGACAAGAGCTCATTGATATCCCTTGTAGAAGGGCACAACCAAAAGAGAAAGAAGATTGGAATTCATCTGGTTACTCTAGAAAAATACTGCGCTCTGTCATCGTTGCCATTAAGCAACCTTGTGGTAGGAATCCTGCTAAAAATGAAAAGGTGGGAAGGTTAATTTCTGTCTCTGAGTTGGTTTCTGAATCGTTTATGCAATTTCCATCTCTTAATTGATCCTTGTACATATGTGAAGTCCACGGAGAAAAGGAGTAGAATTCTACAGAAGCGCCCATACTTGCCAGAGAGAGAAATGGGTTCTCAATCTGTTCCTTCAGGTACTATTTTGCTTCTTGACAATTATGATCTTTTGACAATATGACGAGTAACATTTTCACACTCATAAAAACGTCTCAGGAAGAGCTGTGTCTGCAAGATTCCGTGTTGCATCTTCGCACCAAGATACGACGCGTCATGTTAGTGTTTGGGATCGTTTGGGCCGGGCAAGCTCCAAACATGTTCTTGACCCAGAAAGCCCTAGATTGCCTAAGTTTGGTATCCAGGCACATGAAAACCAAGTGTTTCAGCAGCATGGACCAGCATTTCCTGCAGTGTATAGTGAACAACTTAGCGAGACATTTGAAAGAGGAATTCCTGCAGTTGGTTACAGGCACGGAGTTTTCCAATCCGATAAAACCAGGAAACCCAAGAGTGGTACTATTACATCTTCTGAACCTCATACCGCGTATAACCTCAGCAGAAAAAGGCGTTATGGCATCGTTAACCCCAATTCAGGAGAGTTTAGCAGTGTTCTCCAGTATAAGCAAGCTGAACAGGATGTCATAAACCCAAGCCTGCTCTCTAATGAGTCAGCAAAGTCAGATCTATGTTCAGTACGTGTTCTGCTGTTATATGATAGTTATGCTTTATTGCTGTCATTCATGTGAATCTAGATGCCTCACATCTCAAACGATGATGTTTTTTCTTTCATCAGGAAATAGAGACCATGAAAGAAAAGCTTCAACAATTAGAACTCCGAATTTTTCGATCAAAGCAGTTGAAGAAACAGAAAGTTGAAGAACTCAAACGCTCACCACAATCTGGTATGGAAACTCTACGTTTTGGAAGTAGAACTCTAACATTTTCCCTCCATTTAGACTAAGTCATTTCCACTTACAACTTCCCTGACTGTCGTGCTGCCTCGTTGCACCTGATTAATTCCTATGTGCAGGTGAATTGCAGTATCAGCAAGTTGTCTCGGAATCAAGAATCATATATGTTACTAATGTAATCCTACAGGGTTCCCTCTTATCTTTTCTTTGTGCATTATCTATAGCCTTAATACACATGATTCTAAGATAGAGAAATTACCCAATTCTCTCTTGAAACTTACTAACACTAAAACATCTGGAACTTGTCTAAATAACTTCTACATGGACTTATCAGGTACACTATGCAGCTAAGAAAGAAGCTATATCAATGTTCTTCAGCAGCAAGTGTGGAGCTGTCAAAAACGTTACCATTGTAACTGATCCAGTAACTCAGCATCCAAAGGGGTAAAATCCTCTCTTCCTCATAACCTCTTGTTCTTTGCAATAGACTACACACAAAAGTCATTTTTAAGCAACAAATCGTCCTTATTACAAACGAAATCATCCCTTCTCCAGTACTGCTTTTGTGACTTTTGCTGCAAAGGAGTCAGTTAACAAAGCAATAGCTCTGAGCGGCACAATGTTCTATTCAAGACCAATCAAGGTCCACTTCAATTCTTCTGTCTCGGACCATATTACCTTGTCTGTTTCCCAACTTTCTTCGTTTTCCAACTTGTCTGATTTCCAACATTCCAGGTTCTGAGGTACGTGGTCACTTCTGGAGTAGTGTCAGCACCACAAGTAGTTACTGGAAGTTAAAACCCAAACGGAAGCTGTGCCTAAAAACATCACCTTAACGACGCTATTGTACAGTCCCTATGACAGGAAACAAGTGAAAGTCACAATCAGTTTCACTTTGATCGGATTTTTAGCTCATTATGATCAGATTTTAGCCCATTTACATTTCATGGGACATGATGAATTGAGTGAGCAAAAGCTAACGATGAAGAGAAGTAAAGAAATAGTAATAAGCAAACACTTGTTGGGACATAGTTCCCACATTCGATTTCTTCTTAATTAACACAAAATAGGGAAAAAAAAAAAACTAGAAAATCAGTAAGTCTAAAATGATGGTGGTGGGGTTACTTCTCCTATCTTGAGAAAACAAAATACATTTTCAGATTTTTATAGATACACAAACACACACTGACACAGGACAGACACACAAACTTATATCTAAAGCCCTTTTTTCTTATATCTTCTTCTTTTCTCTCTTTGTTATTTTTCTTGGGGTGGGATTACTTTTAGTCAATCGTCATCGGCTGGCTCAAGCAACACCTGAAACGGGCTTTTCTCGATGTCGTCATTATCTCTGTTTCCGCAGCTTCAAGCAGCTTCACAACCTCCACGAAACTTGGACGGACTTCTGGATTACCATCCCAACATCGAGTCATGATCTCACTCAGCACCGGGAGACAATCATTTGGGACTGTTGGACGCACTCCTCGGTTTACAACCGCAAACGCTGCCTGTACAGCTGTCATGTTCTGGAATGGTAACAGGCCCGTGATTAACTCCCACAGCACGATCCCGAAACTGTACACATCCACTTTTTGATTGTAGGCTCTATGCTGTATCATCTCTCTGCATCAACAGAAACAAACAACTATATTAATGTAAATTGCAGAAGACAAGAATGGTAAAATGATAAAAAGGTTAAGAAGAAATTTGAGAATCCCTTTGGAAACTTACGGAGCCATCCATCTGTAAGTTCCGGTTTCTGGTGTCATTCCTTCGGTTTGAACTTCGATTCTTGCAACACCAAAATCTGCAATCTTGATGGACTTATCTGCTGAAATGAGAAGGTTATCTGACTTGAGATCTCTGTGTATGAAGTTGCGTCCATGGACATAAGCCATACCCCTAGCAACATCCAACGCCTGTTTAACAGCTAACTTCAAAGGGACGGCTCGGTTCTGTCTCTTAGTCAAAAACTGCCTCACTGAACCTCCTTTGGCGTATTCAGTCACTATACACCACACCATTGGCTTGCGACACGCACCAATGAACCTCACGATGTTTGGGTGCTTCAAATTAGCAAGCATAGAGACCTCTTGCTGAAACTGTTGTTCCATGAACTGTGCCTTTTCGGGGCTGTTCTCTGGCCTCTCAAGTATCTTGATAGCTACATCCTCCCCATTGTATGTCCCTTTGTATAATTTACCAAAAGCACCTTGAGCAAAGGCAGGACCCATGTTGAGATTCCTCAGATCTATCGTCCACTCTTCATAGTTCGCCAGCCCTTCAGTTGGATAACTGTTATCCATCAGTGCTTGAGCTAAGGCATCATCATTCAACGCATGGGTAACTCTTCCCGGGCGAAACACGCTCTGCCCAACCGAGAGTGAGTAGACATTGCGCAAGGGCTTCAAACCCGGGTGGCCAATAAGAGCATCGCTGGAACCAACGCTACTGTTATCCACAGACATTGAGACAGATCCACCAGCGTTACTCGTCTGCATACTCTCCATAGACATGTTTGAACCTTCATTAAGTTTTTGATAAAACTCTTGTGTAAAAGCATAGTAATTGTTGTCATTGTTGTTGTGATGATTCCCAACAGCAAGCACGTTGAACTTTGCTCCCTCGAGCATCTTTCCCAAATCTAGCTTTTACGATCTCACAATTCTACAACCAAACTGCAAGAACACACACAAAAAAAAAATCTTTAAACCAAAGATAACACAAGCAAACACTACCTATATCCAAGAGATACATTCACACACAACAACTAGTCATCAGTAAAATGCTCTTACTATCATCAAAATTGGTTGTTTAATATCCCAAAAATTGAACAAACAAACAACTTTTCATTTTAATTGCAGAGAACAAGAAAAACATACTTCTGAAAACAAAGCAGGAATCTTGAAACAAAAACAACAGATTTCTCCTCTTAAAAGACTTGATTCTGTCTACACCATGCACAGCCTCAAATTAAGACAGACGAACTAGTCAACCAAGTACACCAACTAGGTTAACTCTTTACCATTAGATTCGAAAACTTTAATCAACAGAATCCATAGCCATTACAGAAAAACCAAAGTTAGAAACTTTAAGGTCCTAAAGCTACAGATCATAACACAAACCAAAACCCAGAAATAAAAAAGTTGAAGAACACAAAAAAAAACACAGATCCGATGAATCAAAGAAGAAATTAGGGTTTACCTAAAGCTTTTAAGCCGAATAAAACAGTCGATTACACGCAGTAACACATGAAAAGACGTCTCCTTTCTCACCCGATGAGTAAAAGAATCGAAGATAAGTGAAAAAATAAAATCAACCGATCAAGAAATTTACAAAAACCTAACTCATCAAATCACAAAACCCACCAAGACAACCTTTTTACCTCCGAATCAAAAACTAAATCCAGAGGTTTGAGAAATCAGAAACCTAAGAAAAAGATGAAGATTGAAGAAGAAGAAGAAGAAGAAGAAGAAGAGTCTCAGTCGTCGTTTCCCATTTACTTTCTCAGCTTTTGATTTTTTTTTTGTTTTTCCTTCCTTTTTTTGTTTATTTAATTTTGATCCGTCCTTTATTGGCAAATTCTTTTATAACTCACACTCTCACTTATAGAGAGTGTATCAAACGCGCTTTGGATTGGACCACGTGGCGGATTACTGTTCGGTGTTACGAGGTTGTCGTATGAGGCGGCGCGTTGCCGCTTTAAAGCTACGGTTACAGTACTCTTTTCTTATTCACGCTTGTCCTACTTTGCACAATTATTATTAATTTGCCTAAACTGCAACTTTGTTTCCATCTATTTCTTTTTTCCTCGAAAACATCCATTTGTTTTTTTGTATTAGAAAAAAAAACAAAAAAGTTTAGTATTTTCATTAAGAAAGAAATTACACAAAATCTACGAGATAATGATAAAAAAAACTTTTTGAAACAAAATAACTTTTTCAATGTAATTATTACATAATATGCCACAATTGTCTTTCAAATTGAATTAAGAAATGACACAATTGTCTTTCAGAATAATTATAAATATTTTGATTTTTTCACTTTATTTCTCAAATTTTTAATTAAATTAACTAAATATTATTTTTCAGCTATTTTTGTAACCAAAATATTGATTTTTGTAACATATTAAAATGTTACTTAAAACAAATGAAACTGTTAATTTAAAAAAAATATATATATATATAATTTTTATATTACTTCTTTAAGTATTAGACTATTTTTTTGTCTGGAAAAAAAAGACTATTTTTTTGTATAAAATATCATTTAAAAATTCTATTATAACCTCGTGTTAGTAAATTTTTTGGAATATGTACTATATCTACTAAACAAAAAGATTATTAGGTTTGATATCATTAACGGTCTATAACCATAAAACAATAATATTATAATTTATTTAATCTTTAACAATTATTTTATTTTTCTTTCCATAATCAGATTTTTTGTTAAAGGCAGTTGTGAAAAGAATAAAAATAATGTGTATGTTTTCATGTATTGATATGAGTAACTATTACATGTTTGAATTTTTTTTTCTTTAAAGTTAACAAGTTTTTTCTTTGTATTAGAATCTAAAATTAAATACGCCGCAATTATGTTTTTTAAAGACGACATCCAAATATATTAGAGATTCTTCCAACTTTACCGTAAATGTCAGAAACGACACGGATCAGTTAAAGTCAATTGTTTGTTCATTGGAAATAACACATGTAAAGAACTTTACAATAAGATTTCTCTTGGATTAAGTATTCTCTTGATTTTCTTTTGTCTATTCTTTTCTAGTATTTAAGACACAAATGCTCCAAATCTACCGTATATGTCAAAGGTTAAATGTTTATTCACAAAAAAATCACGTGTGAAAAATTAGCAGATCGTTTTCTTCATATTAAAGTCTTAAATATAAATACGCCGCAATTATGTTTTTGAAAGCGGACATCCAAATATATTAGAGATTCTTCCAACTTTACCGTAAATGTCAGAGACGAGACAGATCAGTTAAAGTCAATTGTTTGTTCATTGGAAATAACACATGTAAAGAACTTTACAATACGGTTTCTCTTGGATCAAGTATTCTCTTGATTTTCTTTTGTCTATTCTCTTCTAGTAATTAAATCACAAATGCTACAAATCTACCGTACATGTCGGAGGTTAAATGTTTATTTACCGAAAACATCACGTGTGAAGAATTAATGGATATTTTTCCTCATATTAAAATCTTAAATATAAATATGCGGAAATGAATTTTTGTCTAAAACGTCGACACCCAAAAAGATGAGAGATTGTTTTAGCCCTACCATACATGTCAAAGATGTGGATCAGTTCCCTTAAAGTCAATCATTTGTTCATTGGAAACAACACATGTGAATAATTTAACTACATAGTTTCTCTTGGATTTAGTATTCTCTTGATATTCTTTTGTCTATTATCTTCTAGTAATTAAGTCACAAATGCTCCAAATCTACTGTACATGTCGGAGGTTAAATGTTTATTCACCGAAAACATCACATGTGAAAAATTAATGGATATTTTTCCTCATATTAAAGTCTTAAATATAAATACGCCGAAATGTATTTTTGTCTTAAATAACACCCAAAAAGATGAGAAAATTACTTTAAGTCTACCATACATGTTAGAGATAGATCAATTCCCTTAAAGTCAATTATTTATTCAATGAATTCGGTTTATCGGTCTAATTCGGCTCAAAATAACCGAAATATAAAAAAATTCGGTTTATTTCAGAATTGATTTTAAACCCTATAACCGAACCGAAAAAAACTGAGTTCCAAACGGAATTTTTTTTCGGTTCCATTCGGCAGAATTTTAGAAAACCAAATAAACCGATAAACCGAATAAACCGACCCGATTGACCCGAGTGAACCTAATGTCCAGTGTTATTTTCTTTTACTAATTCTTAGTTGAGTTACCAGTTTGGATTTTGAAAGTGGATGACTCCATCAGGATTCTCACACTTTCAAATGGTGGGATCTAAAACATTATGTCTAGATGACATTAGAAAAACTAAAAATTAATACAAAGATTTTAGAAAAATTAGTCTTTTTCTTACAAGATTGGTGGTTAATTTAAAATCACATAATGTTTTATGAGAATATGAAAAAAAATTCAACTAATAACAAAAACTTAAGTATAATACAAAATATAATTAAAAATTATACTTTCATAAAATAGTAAAAATATCACTGAAGAAAATATTTTTCCAATATATTACTTTTTTTTTTTGTCATCTGCATTTATTAACTATTACAAATTATGGGAACTGTTACATAGACGATTTTACCATGGGCAATTTCTTCCGACCCTATTAGATTCACGACATATTACACTTCTCCTTCTCCATGCTGACGCTTCCTTCTGTATGTAGAATCACGGCGAACGGCTCTAATTGCGCATCACTGGAGATCTCTTGTAGACTTGCCTCCATTAATCTGCATAATTGTTAATAAATCGCAATTTCTGGGACTCGAACCCCATATCTCCTGGTGTAGAAGCATTAATGAACCCAATAAGACCGTTTTTGAGCTTTGATTGTACTTAATTGAGATATTTTGATTCCAATATATTACTTAGTATGAAATAAAAGAATAAAATTTTAGTAAAATTATGGTATTCGGGTTATGCTAAGCTGAGGTTTGTTCTACCCATATTACTGAAAAACTTATGATACATTACACATTTGTTTTAGTGAAATGGTGATACCTTTATCTAAGCACTGCATTATCTTTCAAATGTGTTGTTAACCTTAACAAGCATATAATAAAAAAAAAAACAACAAAAACACGAAACTCAGTTCCTCCATACTGAACTAGATATATGTTATGTTGGATTATAAGCAAGATCTGTACAATTTTAACACTTTGAACACTTTCTCTACAAGGGAAAGGCAATATATTATTACATCTCCTTATACTACGAGCATGTAAGTTGAGGATTCAAGATTGTTGTCTACATAAGTTACATCTGAATCCTGTAATTGTCTCTTCTTGTGTGTAGATTCAATTTTTTCTTACAGAACAAAAACTTACTGGGGCACAGGGATAGAAGCACCACTCATATGTTCCTGCAAATGTGTAGTCAAGAAGAAATCATAAACTGAGTATAGTAATAGATTCAAGTTAATGTTTTAGCTATTATCGGTTCTCACCAGTTTCAAAGAACTTTGGCTACCGGTTGGAGATGGTACAGACTGTGTTGATTCATCAGCAAGTGTTCTTAATCTGTTTAACTCTGGTAATATAACTTTAGCAAGATCAGGTCTATCTTTTCTCCTTAGCTCTGCACAGTTAAGAGCTAACTTAGCAAACTCTACCGTGTCTTCAAGTGGCCAATCGGAAACAGCTGGATCGAGTAAATCAGCCAAAGTCCCTTTCTCAAGTGCTCTCTCAACATAATGAGTTAGTCCCATTGGTGGTTTTGCTGTTATCAACTGCAAAAACATAATACCGAGCGAGTAAATATCGGATTTCACACCCAACATTCCTGTTTGTTGATACTCCGGATCGATGTAACAGAACGTGCCAGCGGTTGAAGTCATGCGGTATTGTGTCACTGTGTCTGCAACTGATGGAGGGACTAATCTTGCTAAACCAACATCAGAAATCTTGCTGACAAAGTTACGGTCTAGCAAGATGTTTCCTGGCTTGAGATCACGGTGAACTAGTGGCTCTGGTTTAGCTTGGTGTAAGAACAATAGTCCAGTGCCGATCTCTGCAGCGATTCTGAACCTCATCTGCCACGAGAGAGGCGGGCTGTTTCCTAGTCTGAAGAGACGATCTTCTAAGCTCCCATTAGCCATGAACTCGTAGACTAAACATCCGCATTCAGGACAAGCTCCAAGAAGTAGAACCATGTTAGGATGCCTAATGCAGCTCAATACCTCAACCTCTTGTTGAAACTGAGATCTTCCTTGAGCTGCATCAGGACGAAGAACTTTAACAGCCACTGGTGTGTGATCAAGATAACATTTGTAGACAGGTCCATAACCACCTTCTCCAATCTTGTATTTCTCGGCGAAAAACTCGGTCGCGCTCTCAATCTCTTCAATGGAATACTTTCTGTACCGAACATCCGAGTTTGCTAAAGCGGTAAGGGCCTTTGTTTTCTCCTCAGACTCCTTGAGAGCTTTTATTTCCGCGTTGACTCTCTTCTTAGCCTCTAATTCAGCAATCCTTTGAGCTGCTTCAGCTGCCTCCATAGCTGCTTTCGACTTTGCTTTCTCTTTCTCTGCAATGGCCAATGCTGCTTCTTCTGCAAGTCTTGCCTCTTCTAGTTTCCTCTCTTCTTCTAGCTTCCAACGCTGAAGCTCCGTTGCCTTTTGTTTTGCTGTGAGTGCTTCTTTACAAGCTGTACTATACATTTCCATAGTCTGCTTTAACTCTAGTTTAAGCCTCCTCATCTCAGCTTCTACATCATCCTGCTTTTGGTAAATATCAAAATGTCAATAACTCTAGCTATATATAGACCAAACAAATGATTTACGCGGTCGTACCATAGTTTGAGAGGCGGATGAAAATCTTTCGCTCTCGAACGAGCCTGATGACAAATCAGTAGGTGAGTTCATATCCACTGATCTTCTTCCATAGTTGGAGGACTGATCAAAGTTAGAACCATAGTCCATGTCTGAGAAATTTGACAGCCTAGGAGGAGTTCGGTTTGGATCATTATTGTCATACAAAGAAGGGAAGATACGGTCAATGCTCGGTCTTCCAGAACTGATAAAGGAGATGTCTGATTCTGGAACAGATAGATCTCCATATGATCTCCCATTTCCTCTTCTTGTAAAAGGAGATCTGTGTATCATCCATGGGAGTTTCAGTTTTCAAGAATCATATCAAAATGTAAACACAAGAGCGTTTTTTTACCTGAAGGACTCAGATTGATCCTCCATTGACCTGCGTTGCTGATCCTCCATGGACCGTCGTTGCTGATCTTCAATAGACCTGCGTTGTTGAGACTCGAAAGACCGTCTATCAGCTGCATTAAGGAAGATGGAAAAATAAGTTTAAGGTGAAATTGACAAGTGAAAGAAGTGGAAAAGAAGAGAAGTTTTGTGTTTATTTACAACCTCGCATATTGTTAGCGGAAGTAGAAGGCACAGGTTGAGGTGGTTTTAAGCTAGGTGGTTGGAACGGACTGCGTAGAGGAGCACTCATGGGAGCAGAACGAGAAGCTGATCTCATTGTTTGGATCTTTCCTTTGGATATGACATAAACCGTGCAGAAATCAGGCGCGGTTTTTGTTATGGTGCCTGGAATATCTGTAGGCTTGTTGAACCTGTAAAATTTAGTAACCAAACATTAATGAAGAATCAAGAAGATGCAGCAAAAGATGAAGAGGTTATTTTCTACCTGAGGAAGCCACCTTTGTTTGAGGAGCCAACCACTAAAACTTCGATGGCGGCTTGGTTTGCATATTCGACTAATGCTTTGGCTACATCGGTCTCCTCAAGCAAAACATCTTGGCATTGAATCTGGACAGTTTTCATTGCACAACATTATAAGGATGTAAGAGAGGAAAACAGAGAAGAAACTAAACCAAGAATACTTACATCTTTGCGCGTGCAGAAGCAACGAAAAGGAAGGAATAACTCCTTGGAAATGCCTTCTGGATCTCTGCATACCAATGAAGAATCTTGGCTAAGCTCTGAAACAAAAACACAAACAATCATCACCCGAAATATCGAAATAAGCAGAGAAAAAGACACGAAAAGGAAGAAGACGAAGAAGAAGAAGAAGATAGGGTTTGTTTACTTGCAGAAGAAGCATGAAGAGAAGCGCTATTGTTTAAAGGGGAAGGTCGAAGCTTAACATGGACGAGAATTACAGATTGACCTCTCTGTAACAAATGATCAACAGCCCATTTAAGAGCGTGTTGGCTGCTTTTGTCTTTGTCTATTGCAACAGCTACAACTCCGTTCGATCCACCTTCCTTGGCTCCCACGCTATTGTTCTTTGCCATCCACATCTTTGTCTCTCTTTCGCTTTCTTTTCCTTCAGTACTCAAGATTTCAGGCCAATAAAGAAACTTGAGAGGAAGAAGTCGAAAGAGAGATAGACGTGTTTCGAGGTTCAAAGATGGATTCTCTGTTTTTCATTTCGGTAATTTTGAAGGAAGGCGAAATAAGAGGATGAAGAGAAAGAAAGAGTTTCTATAAAAATACATTTGCCTCTTGTTCCTCTCCTCTCTCTATGAACGCTTCTCCTTTTTCTCCGCTTCTCTTTCTTTTAACCTCTTGACTTCTCTTTTTCCTATTAACTAAAAGTTTCTTCGTTAATTTACAAAACCAATTTGTGTATAGGTTTTTAGTGGAGAATGATTAATTTCCACGCAAGTAATCTAGAAGATGTGTTCAAATTATAAAAATAAGAAGATATCTATGAATAAAAATGATGAAAATTTAATCTTTGGCATGAGAAAAAGACAGTGACTTAGACTCTCTCCTTACTAAAATTGGAAATGTTAGGAATTTAATTATGTGTTTTACTTTTTTCTTTTTTTTTTTTATATGGTGAATGCCTTGTAACATTCTCTTATCTTCGGATCTATAATCTATACATTTCCATATTAAGACAAGAAAAGAGACGTCCACTTGTTAAGAATAAGAACTGTAATCTTTATTCTCAACACAAAGAGTGGATACACCGTATGAAAGAACCACTAGCATGTGTCACTTTTACAATCACAATGCATGTATTGTGATGTGTGTGTAACAAGCGTATGGTTTGTTAGAGGAGAGTTAGGAGATCTCTTGAACAAATCTCCATTGTTAGGGTTCTTGAGTTTGAATATTGGATTGAGAAGTGATAAGAGAGAAGAGTTCATATTCTATAACTTATCAATACCCATAGGTTCAATAGTAAGGAGAGAATCTAAACCCTGTGCCGCTGGAGGCTTCACAGTTGGGCCTGTTTTTTTTTGTTTCTTTCCTTTTGTTTTGGCCCGGCCCAGGCCCACGATTCTATCTCTTCGTCCTCTTCTTCTCCAAAGAGTTTGTTCGTCCTCTGATTAACAGAAGTTGCATTGGGTCGTTTCTCTACAGCCAAATCATCAAAATTCAGACTCTTCTTTGCTGAGCTTCCTGTGTCAGACAACGGAATCGAGATAAAAATCGAGTCTTTTTTTTGCCACTGACAATAACTATTAAAAGAGATGCGAGCAATTCATATCGTGACGACGCGATTGAGCTCGAGCTTTACACCTATTCTTCTTAACTTCGTTTCTTATTCGCCTCTTCGCCACTTCTCTATCCCTAGGCGCTTTATTTGTGCAGCGACCAAGGCCAATGGAGGCAGGTCTGGTTCGATTGTGGCTCCATTGGTGACTGAAGACTTTCAGAAGATCGATGTCAATCCTCCTAAAGGAACTCGTGATTTCCCTCCTGAGGATATGCGACTCCGCAACTGGCTCTTCAATCATTTCAAAGAGGTCAGATGAAACTCTATGAATTTGCTATGGATTACATGTTTAGTCTGTGTTCAAAGTTCCATCCTTTATTTGTTTACTTTGCATTGTAGGTCTCAAGGTTATTTGGGTACGAGGAAGTTGATTTTCCAGTTCTGGAGACGGAGGCATTGTTCATCAGAAAAGCAGGAGAGGAGATTAGAGACCAAGTTAGTCTTTCTACATTTCTCATTCATTTGCTTCATTCTTAGGATCTTAATCTGCAATTTAAGTTGAATTGTTGGGAGAATTTAGTTCCTTAGCTTAAACTCTTGCAACCTTGTTGTGTAGCTTTACTGCTTTGAAGATAGGGGTAATCGGCGTGTAGCATTGAGGCCTGAGCTTACACCTTCTTTAGCCAGGCTTGTCATACAGAAAGGGTAATAGGAATTTTCTCTCAACTCTTCAGAATTGTCCATGAAATCTGCAATAGGACAATTTATTTATTTTGCTTGTAAAATTTTGTATCCAGGTATGGATGTGAGAATGTTGATTCCCATGTTCTTTTTGGTCCAGAAAATCCGTTTCCCTTCCATTGAAGTGGTTTGCTGTTGGGCAGTGTTGGCGCTATGAGAGAATGACAAGAGGAAGGCGACGTGAGCATTACCAGTGGAATATGGATATTATTGGTGTGCCTGAAGTAACAGTATGTATCTCTCACACCTGCAATTGCTTTTATGCCTTCTAGTTTCTTGCTATATAAACCTCAGTCTGTGTTTTTAAGTCTATAAGATGTGCCGCTTATTTGGTTCTCAAACCTTTTCTTATAGGCTGAAGCAGAACTTATTTCATCTATTGTCACCTTCTTCAAGCGAATTGGGATCACTGCGTCAGATGTGGGTTTTAAGGTTTCAAGCCGCAAGGTAATTTTTACTTGTTTTTTCTCTTTGATGCGGATTATTTGTTCATCTTGTTTCTTGGTTTTTACTCTAGATACAGAACAAGATGGCAAATATGATTTGAGATTATTTTGCACATCTCCATCATCTTGATATCTACTGTAGCTATCATCTCCCATAACTTCTTCCTTGTACAGGTTTTACAAGAATTGCTAAAAAAGTATGGTGTACCCGAAGACCTGTTTGGAAGAGTTTGTATCATTATAGACAAGGTTAGTGGTCTAAACATCAATATACTGCTGCTTTATGAATGTGTTTGCTATTGCTGATTTTGTCATCCTACTTTTGTATGTTGCATGCTAAATAGATAGAAAAGATTCCAGTTGATGAGATAAAGAAGGAACTTGGGTTAACGGGAATATCAGAAGATGCTATTGAACAGTTATTGCAAGTGCTTTCTGTGAAGTCCTTGGATGATTTGGAAGGTACTATTTCCTTTCATTATTTTCCTTTCTTCAAAAATTGCTGCTAATAAAAAACTCTAATATGTGTAAGCAGATATACTTGGTGGATCCGGAGAAGCCATTGCAGATTTGAAACAACTCTTCTCACGTGCTGAAAAGTTTGGTTATTCAGAGTGGATACAGTTTGATGCATCTGTTGTGCGTGGTCTTGCTTATTACACTGGTATCGTCTTCGAGGTTAGATTCTATGACATAATCTTCTCCCATACATGGATACTCGTCCATAGTTTTTGTGGTAAATTAATTGATATAAATGTTTTGTGACAGGGATTTGATCGGAAAGGGAAGCTGCGAGCTATATGTGGTGGTGGGAGATACGACAGATTACTCTCCACTTATGGAGGTGATGACATTCCTGCTTGTGGTTTTGGTTTCGGCGATGCTGTAATTGTTGAAGTAAGTTACACTCCGCTGGTTACTATTAATCTTCTATTGCCCGTTTTTCGCAGTTAAAAGTTTAGTTTTGTTTCTGAATCTCTCTAATTCTCATTTTTTTTCTCTTTCATTTAGTTGCTTAAGGAGAAGGATTTGTTGCCAGAATTGGGACAAGAGGTAGAGAACATTGTGTGTGCTTTGGACAAAGATCTGCAAGGAGCTGCAGCAACCGTTGCAACCACTCTCAGAGACAAAGGCCAAACAGTTGATTTGGTATTGGAGAGTAAACCGCTGAAATGGGTGTTTAAGAGGGCGGCTCGAGTAAACGCAAGAAGGTTGGTTCTTGTTGGGAAGACAGAGTGGGAAGATGGTTCAGTCAGTGTCAAAGTTTTGTCTTCAGGTGAGCAGTTTCAAGTCAAACTTAACGAGTTAGAGTAGTATCTAAGGCTTGCACGAATTGTTCAATTGTCCTTTTCTAAAAGCTATTGAGTTGAGATTGGATTTTTTACTTTGTCTTGGAAGGTTTCATTAAGAATTAAATTGATGGATCTTGAATACTTGTTCCAAAAAAACAAAAATTGTTTATTCATGTAAGAATGGTTACAAAATGTATCTTTTGACTACATGATTAGTTGGAGAAATGGTTATGAAACTCATGATTTGCAATAGAGATAAAATCATTCATACATATATAATAGCGAAGAGTTTGTATAACTAGTTATATATTATTTACACTGAGATTAGACACAAAAGACTCTGTGGCCCAATGGATAAGGCGCCGGTCTACGAAACCGGAGATTCTGGGTTCGATCCCCAGCAGAGTCGTAGAGTCGTGTTTTTTAACTTTTTCCTATTTCCTGTTTTTATTTCTTAATGAGAAAAAAAAAAGAGAAGAATCTCAAGAAGATTCTGTTTTTGGACTAACTCAAATCCATCATCTGTATCTGTAAATAAGAGACGTTTCATATCGACGGCTCGCACAAGTCAGAGGAAGAAGATGAGTAGTACAGTGACGATGCACAGTGTCTTCGTATACGGTAGTCTCATGGCGGACGACGTCGTTCGTCTCCTCCTCAATCGTATCCCTCAAACCGCCTCCGCAATCCTCCCTGATTTGTACGATTCCTTCTCTTTCTCTGATCGATTTGTGTTTCTTGAAATTTGAAATTCCATTGATGACTGGATTTTGAGATTTTTGTAGCCATAGATTCAGTATCAAAGGTCGTGTTTATCCCGCGATTCTACCAGCTAAGGCCGATAAAGTCTCTGGCAGAGTAAGGATCCGAATCAGATTCATGCTTAGGGATTTTCAAGTCTTAGAGATTGAGTAATTTTGAATTTTGTGTAAGGTATTGTTTGGAATCACAGATCGTGAACTTTATATTTTAGATGAGTTTGAAGATATTGAGTATGAAAGAGAGAATGTTCAAGTTTTACTAACAGTGAGTAGTCATTTCTCAGATCATTATTCTCCATTCATTTCTATAGATTCTATGTAAATGCAGAGATGTTGAAATTTATGTTTACAGGAGAACTCAGAGGAGAAACTGCAAACAAAAACTTACATATGGGCCAATAAAGATGATCCTGACTTGTATGGTTCATGGGATTTTGAGGTGAGGTGTTTTAATTTGTTCACAAATTAGCCCTGTTCTTGTGCGAGTCGCTGCGACTGCGATAGAGGAAAGAGTCTTAGACGGGGATAAAGATAATTAAAAACAGTCGGTGTTGTCCGTGACTGTCTTTCATAGTAGCTGCAAGTTTTAGCGACACCTTTCATGCCAAAGCCATCGTTGTAGCAAGTCGCAGCGACACAAATTTGCCTCCACCCCCAACGTCATTACACTCGTTTTGCTCTGTTGAAGTCGCAGTTGCAGCGAGCTCGCACAAGAACATACCCTATGAGGTTTCTCTGGATCATGAGTTGTTTGAATTGGTATAAATGTGTGTTTGGTGTTTCGATTTTGCAAAGGAATGGAAGCAACTTCACATGGAAGGGTTCTTGAAGATGACTAAAGAATTTGCTGAAGAGTTGGATTTACCGGAATCTGAGACATTCAAGAGCCAATAGATGAAATTCGGGTATAGTTTCGACAATCGATTGGGTTAAATTGTATTATGGAAAATCATCTAGGAAGGGTTCTTCTTCTTCATGAATACACATATATTAGCACTTGGATGTTGAAGATTCTTGTGGTGTTTGTTATTATACAATACACATACATACATGTTCGATTGTTTGTTTGTTTGCATTTACCATTTATGAGAACTCTATTGCTATGGTCATTTGAGTAAATGGCTCTATGTTTGTGAAGAAGAATTGTGAATTTTTGTCACGGTACTGGTTATATAATTTCATATATATTAGCACTTGAATGTTGAAGATTCTTGTGGTGTTTGTTATTATACAATGGTCTCCAATGCTTCTCTTCAATTATATAGAAGATAAATTATTAAACCGAAGCAAATCAAGTTAACAAGTAGTAGTCAAATAAAATGCAGAAGGAAGAAGGAAACAATCCAATCACTTGTGTCTGGTGATGTGAACATCTTGAGGAAGGAGGGAGTAATCGATTTCAAGAGCCTCGAGTATTCGCTTGATCTCGATGATTAGCGCGGTTTTCCTGAGATTCTTCTCTGCGAAACGTTGGTAATTCATGGTGTGCTGGAAGAGCAGGTTCAATTTTAGTTTATTAACATTCTCAATCGCCCTCACCATAAACATGGTTTCTGGATACCAGTGATGTAGGTTCTGCCCCAAGTATCTGACCAAAAAAAAATAATAATAATACAGTGGGTGAGTGAGTGAGTGAGTGATTACTAGAGGGTTTTTTGGTTTGCCTAATACTTACTCTGTGACTCTTTCCTTGAGAGTGGCGATTTTCGCGGCCGGTGTTGAGAATGCGATTGATAATTCTACAAAATCTCCCATATCTGGACTTCGGTAGTAATTGCTTATCGGTTTCGATATTAAAATCGCATTTGGATAGAACACTTTCTCAAAGTCAATCTTGAGGAACACGGTCGTTAAAAGATGTATTTCTTCAACCATCAACTTTTTGTAAAACAAGAAGGCAATAGATTAGATGTTTTAAATGAGAGTTAGTAGCAGTGAGCAAAAAAATAAACTTCAAATTGACTTACCATTACACCATCAACAACGCAACGGTCACCGACATCATAAGGGTGCATCACAAACACAAACACAAAGGATTCAAAGATATTCTTGCAAGTGCTTCCAATCATGAAAGCAAGACCCACGAGTTGTGAGGAAAAGACCAACAAAAACTTGGTCGATGCTACATCAAGAAGTATCAACCAAATGATGAATGTGACAATGGTCAAGATTCCAATCATAAGTTTGTCCACCTGCTTAACCGCTGTTTTTGTGTCATCCAATGAATGTCCTAGAGCTTTCCGACTTGTGTAAACTTTAATCTGTCAAAAAAAAAAAATGGACAACAAATGCTTACTTACACATCTATCTTCTCCAAAATTGGCATGCACACAAAAACTAAGGACTTATTTTTATAAAGTAACAAGTGCGGGTAGGAATATAGCGGCAACCAAACTTATTTCAGGGTTGTAGCGTCTATAGTGGCCACATGAAAATGAAAAACTTATGTTCTGTAAAATGTTATGTACCACCCAATCTGTAAAAGCTTTGCGTGTGATTTTTCCGGTCTCGGCACCTTCTATCAAAGGGAGTACAAGCTCTACCTCTTCCTTTATCATGAACCTCAACATGTCATCTTCCTCTATATAACTGAAAAGAAGCAATATCAAGTTTGTATACATAAAGAAAGCAGAGTATTTTGTGATGAGTATACTCACTTGTGGTTTGGCTGAGCAACATTGTTGAAGATATCATAAGCAGCAGCCACAGCCTCCATCTCATTAGTTATCTCTTTATCGGTCCGTTTCCTATTGTTACACTCATCTAAAGTGTTAGATATGGTTGAGAGACCTGAAGATCCAACAGCTTCAATCAAAACTCGCATTGTCAAAGCTGAGACCTTCTCTTGTTTCATCCTATGAACCTTTCCCATATCAAGCACTTTCCTCCCTTTCACAGTTCCATCCTTGGTGCTCGTGAAGCTAAGATGGCCCGTTCTTGGCTTGCGCCCAACGCTCTCTGCCTCTTCTATAAGCGGAGGTCCCGAGAGGCTTTGGAGAACGTATTGATGGAAGACAGACTCTTGAAGTCTCTCAAAGAAGTTTCTTACGTTAAACTTTGAAGCAAGGACTTTCAAGGCCAATGTCTTCAACAAGAAAAGGATTGACCCGATGAGAAGGGAAACAATAGTCCAAGTAATTAAGTCGAGAAATTTCTTGATCTTCCGAGAATGTTTATGGTCTTCTTCAAACAGAACTATCCAAGCAACCAGAACAAGGCTTAACCAAATGAAGACTTGAACATTCTTCTTCAAACCATGCACAAAGTACAACACTTTTTTTCTTAGGAGATAGTTCCTTTCTATGATGAACACCGCTAAATGCATGAACCAATTCGTCACGAACATGCCGCTTAGCGTCACCATCACAAATACACACCATTTCCAAACTTCTAAACCCAAAATGCAATGCTTGTTCACCTTATCAACGGTTAAACTCACAACCAAAGTGCATAATATGGCCACAAACACTGCCAATTCAAGCAAAGCCCGAAATTTCATTCCACTACGCTTTACTCGGTTTAACTTAACCTTTTCGTAGATTTCCTCGTTTTCATCGGCTTCCTCCTCAACAACTTTACTCAGTGCTGCTGGTGCATCCACGCTTTCATCCGAAGAAGTCCTTGAAAATGAACGTTCCCCAAGGGTTCTACCATTTTCCTCTACTATAGTCTTATCAAATTGAAAAGACTGTTGTTTCCCAAACCTTGAATTAGGCTTGGAGTAAACTGACCTTGAAAAAGACTTACTCCGGGCTAGACCTTCATTTTTAGGAGGCGTGCTACCCGAGAGCTTATTGATTTCAGGAGTAGAATTGCTTAACGGCTCTGGTTTCTTAGTCCCTGTATCCGAATCTGTTGAAGCCTCTACTTTGGTTGAAGGAGATGTTGATGCATCTTCTTTATCTGAAACATTGATAACAACTTCTCCTCTGTTGCCTCTTTTCTTTTCTGCCATCCTTAAAGTCACCTCCAACCAATAACTTGCGATGCAAGTTGATCCCAATGGCTCTCAAAAGAGCCTAGAAGCTGGACCAAATCCTAAGAACACCAGAGTAAAAAATACCATTAGATCAATCACAAACTCTTACACCATTAGATATGATTTATCAGACTTGACACCAACTTTAGACCAAACGCAAGAGCACGTCTAATGTTTTTAAAAAGAAGAATTGTGAAAGCTAAAACCTTAAACCCTAAACTAAAACCCTACAAGGCTATACCAGAGATATGCAAGATTGATCATTAATTGTTCTTACATAATGAGTATTTAACTACTTTAAACAATAACCATGAACTCTTTAAGTAATAAAGATCAAAACTATCCTACTATATGCATACTTTCTCATAGATATAGAGAACCAACATTGCCTAGTCAAATATGAACTTACTAATATAAGCTATACAGAAAGTAACAAAGACAACACTTTAGTCAGGGGAGCCAAAAATGGAGACTACCAGAAGACAAACAAGAAGAGTCGATAGAAATGTCTCCAAATCAGAAAGCCAAGATGACAAGAAAGAGCAGGTATGAAACTTTATATCCTTTTGTGGACAAAAAAGAAACAATTTTTTAGAAACTCTAAAATAAGAAAAAGGAAAAAGAGAAAGGTGAAAGAGCAGAAGATCGTACAAGAACCCAAGTAAGGAATGATCTTCTTCAATTTAAGTGCATTTTAAACCAAAAGAATTCCAAAGTAATAAAAACAAATAGGCCTCAATTAAATAATATTACATGACTTTATATTTATTTTTTTTTAATTTGCAAAATGACATTGATGGGACATGTACTGTATTTTTAAAATAGATTTAAGCTGGGAAGAAATTCTGTATTATTCTTTCTAAATTTTATGCTAATTATTCTTCAATAATAATACGTTATATCTACTTTTAAGACGTTTATTTTAGGAATATAACCTGCTATTTTTTAATATAACATGTCATTTATACAAAATCCACACTAAAATTCGAAAGTGATGTCTTCTCCGTGTATTCAAATAAAAAGTCTCAAATTTATGCATTTATGCATAATAATAAAAAAAAAAGTAAGAATCATTAGTTGTATTATTCACGAGTTGGACAACACACTATTTGTTATGTAATCTTTGAACATACCTCAAATGAAAATGTAAGTATACATTATGATTCAAGAGAAAGACATCTTTAAGACTTCACAATATAAATCAAGTGCAATAAGATTTAAAGATTTGAAGAATCGGTGGATTTAAAGCGCACTAAATTCATGGAGAATAAAATGTTTGGGTTGAAATGTGAGTTTGCAATTAATTTGTAAAGAAAAATCAATCGCTAATTATTAGAGAGGAAGATAGAAAGGAGAGAGAGGCCGGTGAGGCCGAGCATGATCAAGATAAAGAGAGAAATGCAAAATTAGGGTCAAGGCCAAAGTTCACCATGACACATTACACACTCATGAACGATCCACACCATCTCTTGTGTCGTACGATCTTCACTTATGTTACTTGTACACCACTTCATCAACTTGTATTTCTTCCATTATTTATCTAAGATAGGCTTGATCAATAATCAAGACACTTTGATTAGGGTTCTTCGGCCTTGTCATGGTGAACTTCGGCCTTGATCCTAATTTTGCATTTCTCTCTTTATCTTGATCATGCTCGGCCTCACTGGCCTCTCTCTCCTTTCCATCTTCCTCTCTAATACTAATCATCGTGTTTTTTGGTGTTGAAATGTGCCATATGTAGCAGCAATGAAAGAACTAAATAAAGTCTTTAAGTACAATTGGACATTGCATCATTTCAAAATGTATATCGAACGATTCTTTTAATTTGTTCATGAGATATGCCATAGATGTTAGTTAGATCTTGAACATTTTGAATTATCTCTAGCGATTGCATTTACATGAGAGTTTGTTTTCTCTCTAGGAATAGAGAGGTACATGTCTTTTTGTTGTTAATCCAAATTAATGGGCCTTCTCACGACCCATTATCGGCCCACTAAATACGGTAGTAGCGGACTTTGTGTTTGAGAATCAACCGCCACGGAAATTGGGGATTGAGGAACGAAAGCAAAAATGGCGACTTGGATAACGTTACAACCTCCAAATTCATCTTATTTACGGTTTATGCCATCATCATCATCACCGTCGCCGGCTTCATCCACGTCGCGTCGAAGTCACCGTTATCTCCTTAAGCCATTTCGATGCGTTCCACTTCAGCAACAAGAACTCCAGCTCGAGCAATCGCAACAGGTACCAAACAAATGTCGTTGAAACTGAAATCGAATTGTCTGGAATTTGAAAATTGATTGAGGATTTTTTCGTAAAGGGAAACGATGGAGCTGTGATTTTGTGTGAGGATTGTAACGGGAAAGGATGGTTGCTTTGCGATTTCTGTAAAGGTCAGAAAACAAATGTGAAATCTGAGAAAAATCGAATCTATCGACGATGTCCATCTTGTAAAGCTGTAAGTATTCGTAATTTTGAATTAGGTTAACGATTACTTAGGCTTAAAGTAATTAGCAAGTGTTTCTGATTGAAATGTATGAGTGAGGTTATGAAATGGTTATCTGAATTTGGGAACTTGAATAATGTGATTACAGGTGGGATTTGTGTTGTGTAGAAAGTGTAAAGTGTTCAAATGTGTCACATTTCCGAATTCAGAAGACGGCGATGAACTTATGTTCTAAGCTTCTTGTGGTATCAAACACTTTTCTTGGAGGAATCATTTGAGTTTCAGGTTTCTTTCTTTTTCCATTTGTTATATATAACTGTTGTCTTTACTTTGGCAAGCTTGAGTATCCAATTTAGCCATATGTATAATAAGCACATTGTAACATTAATCAGATTAGTGATTGCATTGGCTTCCTGACTGATATCTGATTCATGTGTGAAGCTGACTTTCGAACCTTTCCTGGTTGATTTTTTGTCTGTAATGTGTCTCTCTGTAGATTATTTAAATAGATGCATTGATTAATCCTTAAAATATGGGATTCGCTTGTCGTTTAGCTTATAACCTCAACACTCATCTTTAAAGCTTAAAACTATGAGTCATGGACTACGTACACTCCAACGGTTTTTATGATTCCAAAGCATATGGTTTGTTCTTGTTAATCTGCTGCTGGATCTTGCTGTCTTTATAGAACCTGCAATTTTCTTTCTCCAAGTTTCTTATTCATTATCATCGATATCAGGTTCAGTAGATAAATGCACATGTATTAGGCGATTAGTTTAGATTAGATGGTATTTAATCTCAAGGTACAGATGTCATGTGGCGTTTTCCGTTTTATCAGATCTCTATGTTAATGTTTTGACTTTGACCCTCATTAATCATATGGCAGAGAACGAACATGTGAATGTATGAACATCTTTCTCTCCTTTTCTTGAAGATGGTTAAATCAGTCCCTTTGATTTGCCGTACTCTTTCGAGATGAACATATATGCATGTGATTGCAATGATGGAGCTACTTAGTTGACATAAGAATATTCCTGTGACTCTGTTATTAGCTTATTATATTACTAAGTATCTTTATTATAGCTTTAGTCTCCCTAAGAGAAGCTTAGGATACCGTACTTTTGCCTTGAATAGTTTAATAACCCACATTCCACTTGGTGATTAAAAGTACAGTTCCGTAATTATAGTTATGCTTACATTATTCTAATTGTTTATAATCTCTGATTACTTTAACATAACTGCAACTGCCATTCACATGGTTGGTCCGGAAAGAACGCAAACTGCACAATTAGAAACATGAACCATTCTATTGTTTTTTCTCTCTCTCTGTCTTCTTATTTCTTCATAGGCATAGCATTTTGGATTCTTGTGAGTTTGATTTCTGCTTAGAATTAGAAGACAAAAATGCAGACGTTTAATCCGCGTGACTCATTCTCCTCTAGTTATATTAGGTTTTGTATCTGTTGAGACTATAAATAAACTTGTATGATATTCCAAACTAATCAAATCTTCGGTTACATCAAGAATAAGAGGGTGAATGGGGAAGGCTGTAATATGAATTTTCTTGCCGACATGATATGTTTCTACTGACTTGTGTTGCAAATGCAGATGACTAAATTACAAAGGATTTAAATCTTTTTGTGTTAAAGTTCATATAGTTTTTGCTTGATTCAGTTTATACAGTATTTGATTTGTTCTTGTACAACGAGGCTAGTGCATTTTTCCATCAGGAATAGATGGTTAGATCAATGGGCTGGTGGGTTCTTGTGAGAAATTCCACCAGAGCAGTCGAAAAGAGTCATTTTAAGTTTTCATCAGTCAGAGGTAACTGCAACAAAAGTCGAAAACAGAGCAGAGAAAGAATAAAGAATCTCCAAGAACAGAGGTCCTCATAACAGTTTCAATGATCTGTTTGTACATTCCATTATTAAGAAATCTCTCATCTTACTCAGAAGTTTTGAAGCACACAAATCCATATTCCTAGAGAAAAAGTGGGAATAATCAGAATGGCTTAAGTCAATACAAGAGGAGGAAGAAGAAGATACAGAAGCAAGCAATGAACAAAACTATCTGCACATTGGGCTGCTGTGCGGTTGGTGTGAAGGAGTCCGAGGACAATCTGATGGATGCCGGTAATTTGTCTTATCATCTGCTGCTGCATTGAACTTACACTCCTGCTTAGCTGTTGTTGTCGTCACCAGGTACCCTTCGTTCTTCTCCTCCATTATCTTCAATATGCTCTCGAAAACAGAAACTTCACACGGAATCCTCAAGACACCAGCTTGTTGAAACCCGAACTCTTCTTCTGCCTCGCGTAGAAGAACATAGAAAGCTTGGTGGCTAAGGTACTCCGTTGGTATTGTGTACCTCTTCTTCTCTACCCCAACCGAGACAGCTAAATACCCTTTAGGCACAGCGGTTGCATCTGTAAATGACAGTGTCCTCTTCAGAAACTTGATGCTCTTGCTTCCTCCGCCACTGCTATTGTTGTCTTCGCTGTTGTTGTTGGCTGCTTTCGATGCAATTGCTTGTTTTCGCCATTTCTTGAGGAGCTGTTGAAGCTTAACGATCTCTCTGATCTTGTTTGACTTCTTGGCTTCCATGGCGGAGGTAGAAGACAACCAAGACAAGAAATGGGTTTGGTACTATGTTTTGTCTATGTGATGGTTTAGCGTTTGTCTCTTTCTACGTGCGTAGTGATGAAGACGTGGTGGATTTTGAGAGTTGGGTAGGATATATAGAGGTGGTGACCATCGAATTCTGATTTAATTAATCAAATTAGAGGTTAATTATTTTTTCTTTTAAAATGTTGAGCTAATCATATGCTTTGTGGTTATTTTAATGATCTAAAGTTCTAAACCAACTTGAACTTGTTGACAAAAAAATTAAACAGCATGAAGTTATTAGTAGATGATATTAATATAACGTTAAGGTTGTCACCGGCACGGTAGAAATCAAACACGAAGCTGGTTCAAGCGAGAAACACAACTATCTAATACTATGAGTTTATGACATATACTCGTTGGTGCTTGAGCTTGACCCTGATTTGATTTAATCAGCAGAATTCTTGTGCAACAGTACGTACTCTTGGGCCCTATACTAATTTGTACTCCCTCCGTATTTTATTAATTGTCGTTTTAGAATTTTTACTTCTTTCAATTAGATGTCGTTTTCAAATTTCTATGCAAAATTTATTACTTTTTAATGTTTTATAATGTTTTCTAAAACGACAATTAATAAAATACGGAGGGAGTATGATTTTGTCAATATCTTCTTCAACTCTTTGATCAAATCTTAACATTTTGATTTGTTTTATTTTCTATTAGTTCTCCATTTAATTGAAATCTTCTTCTAATATTTTTTAGTTGGTCCTCTTTATATAAATGTCAATCTTAAATTTTATTTTTATTTTTGTATTTAATTAATTGAAGAATAAATTTAGCATATATTTATATTATAATAGAATGTACAAATTTTAAATTTATATAACATTTAAAGAAAAACAAAAAATTGAAATAAAATCTAACATTAAAAAAAATGAAAAGAAGATGAAGATGATGATTGTGAAGATGATGGAGGAACCAAATAGACATGAAAACTACTTGGCTCTTCACCATGTGAAAAATTACACTTTTCGCCTTTCTTACAAATTCCTTTCCCGTTGGCATAAAATCTACAAGTACTAGTCTTGTTCTTGGCCTCAGGAAGACTACGAGCAGAGGAAGAAGTTGCATAATTATGGTTATGGGTCCTATATAAAATATTTTTCTAGATTCGCCACTGAATTTGGGCTGTTGTTGCCAAATTTTATGTACTTATATACACATATGATGTCGTTTACATATGCCTTAAATTAAAAAATTTAGAAACTTAAAATTTATGAGATGTTTAAAATTTTACATGCGTAATGAAATGCGTAATCCGTTAACTGTCTTTACAAATTTTGTACGAAACCAAAAATTGAAGGGGCCGATTGGTAACGACTGTTATTTGTGGCTGTCGAGACTTTGACTTTAAAAATTTTGGCTGTAGAGAATTTGGCTGTTGAGACTTTGACTTTAGAAACTGTAAAAAATGTGACTGTTAAAATATGATTGGTAATAAAAAAACTGTAGAAACGGTTATTGTTATTTTATTATATTTTTTTATAAATATAAATTATGTTAAATATGTGTTTATGTGCCTTATAATGATCATTGATATAAAAAAAATTATGAAAAATGGATATAAAAAAAACGAGAATAAAAAGATTATTATTAATCAATCAAAAATTTATTATAATAAATTACATATAGATTTACAAAGAGTTTTGAATGATTATGGAGAAAAAGAAAGAGAAAAAACTATATATTTTTAAAATTATTTATTATTTAAAGTCTTAAAAGTCTCTTATTTGGAGCTTTAAAAAATTCAACGGAAACTTTGTAAAGTTTGGAAGTTAGACTTTAGAAACTTTTAAAAAAAATAAAGTCCTAAAAGTGTGATTGGTAAATTTTTGACTTTTAAAACTTTAAAATAAATTTAAAGTCCTCAAAGTCTCTGCCAATCACTCCCGAAGTAGATAATTTAAAACTTTAAAAAACGTTTGGATATAATTCAACACTAATTGTTTGTACATATTAAATATGATACTCTGATAATTGTAGAAGTAAAAAAAAAAAAAAAAAAAAAAAAAACTCTTTTACCATGATTCCTCTGTTTCATGTCGGTTCGGTTTTGATTGGGTTGATTCAAGAATTTTAGCGGTTGGATTGGTGATTGGTTTGGTTAATTTTGTTCGGTTCGATGATAAAGTCGCTGGAAGTAGTTAATATAGACCATTAAAGTGATTAGATCATAAAAAAGCCCATTAATAACCTCCTCACTCACGGCCCAACTATATTTCCTTTACTTTTCCTCGCAATTAAAGCATTGTACCACCTACCCATTGGCATTGAGCCTTGTGCGCATGTGCAACCCAAAAACATTATTTACAGAATGTTTTAAAGTTTGATTTATTTCTAAAAATAATCTGTATATTTTCCTCATTTATCACATAATTATGGATCAAGATCTCTTGAATTTATTAAAAAAAAAAAAAACATCCTATTTAGTATTTTTTTCACTAAAAAATGGTAAAAAGTTCAATAAAACTTGAAACATAGGAAACGAAAAATTTATGACGTCAATAAAATTGGTAACACAGTTGTCTTTAGGAGTAAGTTTTCTTTCCATAACCTGAGAATTTTGCCACGTGTCTTTCACGAAACCACATTCTCATCTTGTCGTCTTTCTTCCAATCGTCAAAAAAAAAAAAAAAAACGATCTGTGTGTTCAATTTTGATCAAACAAAATTCATAAATTTCGAAGAGAAGAAACGAAAAAATCTTCTTCTTGTTGACAAATTCTCCGGCGAGATCGTCTTCTTTAGTTTTGTGATCAGACATGGCGGCCGCGAAACTCGTGGCTTTGTTACTACTTATCGCTTTGGTTTTCAATTTCACCACTTGTGTTTTTGCCGACGCTGGAATCGAAGCCGGTGAAGAATCGAAGCTTAGATCCGACGGTGGTGAAATCGAATTGGATAAGCTTAATGCTAAAATTCGTGCTTTAGGTTACACTCAGAATCTTACAGTTACTTCAATTTTTACTTCTTTGTGAATTCTCAAATTGAATTTTGTTTTGGTTTTGGTTTGTGAAGAATCTCAAATTGATGATAAAACCAAAGAACTTAAAGGAAGAGAAGAGTTAGTAACAGAGAAAGAGAAACTTCTTCAAGAGAAACAAAACAAAGTTGCTTCTTTGGAGACTGAAGTTTCTTCACTAAAGGTATTTTTTTGCATTTTTGCATGTTATAGTGTCTCACTTCAATTGCTTTATATCAATCTTGTGTGTGTGTTTTTACTTTTTTGCAGAAAAAAGGTTCATCAGATTTTGTGGAAGTGTTGAGTAAAGCTCAAGCACGAGCTACTGAATTAGAGAAGCAGGTGTGATTCTTTATCTGCGAATCCATCTTTTATATGTATGTAGTTTTGCAAAACTGCATTTTTTATGTTTTGATTGTGCTTCTGCATTCAGGTTGAGGTACTCAAGAACTTTCTAGAGCAAAAAAATAAGGAGAAAGAATCGATAGAAGCTCGGACTAGTGAAGCAGAGAAGAAGCTAAACGAATTGAACTCGAGACTTGAGAAAGTATGTTCTTTGCATCGCTTGGTTCACATTATTATCATTGTTTTCATTTCGAAAATAGCTTAGCTGGTAGTAGTAGTACAAAGTAATCAATTTACGACTTATTTCATCTTTGTTAAGGTTTAAACCAACAAAATTTTAGTTGCTCTGAGTCGTGTTCTGATTTATGGTCTTTCCTTTGGAGTTTTTGTTTCGCAGCCGTATTAAAGCCTTATTGGACACCTCCTTTTGATACTTGATGTTTGTTTTGAAATTTAGATATTGGAATTGTATGCAAGATATGTATAGATGTGTGCTTTTTTGTTAATGCCAAATTTAACGAGAGAGTCCTGCAGCTTCACAAGACAAATGAAGAGCAGAAGAACAAAATACGAAAACTTGAGCGTGCTCTTAAAATTTCTGAGGTATGATGATGCTCTTGGATTAAGTTTGGTTCTTCTCGACTTTTGGTTTCTGCCATCACTTTGACTCTTATCAAATTAAAATTATAGGAAGAAATGTTGCGGACGAAGCATGAAGCAACCACAAAGGCTAAGGAACTAATGGAGGTTCATGGCGCATGGCTTCCCCCTTGGTTTGCCGTACACTGGACTAAATTTCAGGTAAGATGAATAGAGTTTATCTTTTACGATTTTCTAGCACAATAGGTTTTCTGAATTAATATGGGCACTTCCTGGACTCAGACTGTTGCTGGGACACAATGGGACGCCCACGGAAAACCGGTTATGGAGAAAGTAACACATAAGGTACTGTTATATCTAGTTGAGTGGTGATACATGTCTATTTGAGGAAACTTATGTCTAACTGATAATTTATTAGGTGACACTAGGAAAGAATCAAGCTGAAAAATGGGCTAAACCGCACCTGGCTAATGTTAAAACTGTAAGCAGCTTACGACCAATGTGTTTTATTACTCGTGAGGCTCTTATGCTTATGCTTATGAATTTCTATTTCCAGAAATATATTCCAGCCGTGAAAGAGACTGTTAAAACGCATGTTGAGCCACACGTGCAAACACTATCTACCAAAGCGAAAGAGGCTTACCATGCTTCCAAGAGTGCAGTTACTCCACATATTGTCAAGTTTCAAGAACACGTAGATCCCTATTACCAGGTGAAGGGTTTTTTTTTGTATATCTAAAATTTTTCAGTTCCAGCGATAATGGCAATATCCGCTTAAAGCGTTTTGATTTTACTCTCCAGGATGCTAAAAAGTTTAGCAAGCCATACGTTGATCAAGTAGCCACGGCCACTAAACCACATGTCGATAAGGTGAGAGCTACGATGAAGCCTTACACAAAGAAGGCTATTCACTTCTACAAAGAGTTCCTAGAATCTGCCTCAACGTATCACCATCAGGTCAGAATCAGAGGCACTGTGTATAATATATACATACTCTAGTTATGAATAGTGCCCATTTCTGGAGGGATATGTTGTCTTTAAGCTGACAACTGTGTATATCTGTGAAGCTTCAAGACAATGTTGAAAGAAAATTGAAGAGCCATGAGCTGATGGAACCTTTTGCCACCAAAGAGTTCATTTGGTTTACAGTATGTTTTCTTATTTTGCACTCTAAGACGTCATGCCTTTTAGCTGTTTCTTCTCTCAACTTAAAATTTTAAAAACTGCTCACTGCAGGCCTCTGCTTTGTTGGCTTTACCCATCTTCATAGCGTACAAATTCCTCTGTTCGCTCTTCTGGCAAGTTATTTTTGTAACTAATCATTATTTATAAGATGTTAATATTAGATTCAGTATATTGCTCTATAGTTTTTAAAGATACTCCATCCTGATTACACCAAATAACCTTTTAGTTTGTTTGTTACATGTTTATTGCAGCACAAAGACAAGGAAGCCCACCCGACAGCCTCATCACCATACTCGCCGTAAGGCCAAAAGGGTTCATTCTGACAAGTGAAGTCACATGATTTGTACTGTTTGTCACTTCCTCGTACTATAAATATTAGAGGTATGTCTCGCTTTCTGCATAAATACACGTTGCAGAATGGATCATGAACAAAGAATATATGGTCGCTGAATAGTTCAATAGGCCAAGCGAACTTACTTTCCATAGACTGTGACTGTGTCTGTCTGATGTTGATATGTGGATAATGTATCTGGTTTCCGAATCCTATATGCATAGTCCTTTTGTTAAATCGAAAACTCTTTCATACAGTGTAGAAGCTATTAGCCATTAGTGACTGAGGTTAAAACTTTAGAGTGATTTGTGTCTAGTGTTTCTTGATCTTTCTCTATACTCTTTCAGGTAAAGACGGGTTTTGATGCGGTTCGCTTTGAGCTTCAGCAACAGTCTATATGTTTTCTTCGTTACCTATGAAAGAAACATCTTATGTTAGAGGTATCTTATGGGTCTTTTCTTAAGCTCTCTGTGCAAAGTGTTTCTTCACTCTCTCTCCGTTTTTGAGATGCCTTTTGGATATAAAGTTTTCAGTCTTTTTATACAGAGAAGATTTAGTCATCTAGAGGAAAACTAGTAAGGGCTTTGGTTTGTGTATTTTGTGATTCATGTGGATAGATTTGGGACTTGCAACATTACTCTTTAAAAAGGCTATCACTTTTGTCTTATCTTTTCGATACTTAGATTTTTATTTGAATAGGTAAACAAATGCAATAATAAAGACAAACAAAAAGGTATTATTACCAACAAGTAAATGGAACTTTCTTCTTCAAGCAAACAATTGCAATATAAAAACCATAGTTTAACTGAGAATTACTAATCAATAAGATGGCCAGTATCCATCCAAGTCCATGCACTGGCTCATCTCCACATTTCCAAACCCATTTTCGCCATTGAACGAAGCACTAACCGAAGCAACATCTTCGAGCGACACAACAGGTGGTGGTTGGACAAGTCCACCGCCGAGGTTGAGATTGAGCCCTGAGACAGGCATGTGGTTGTAGCTCATTAGCTGTTGTTGAGCAGAGTCCATGGTGTTGCTTGTAGAGGCACGGAAGACTCTAGAGAGCTCGGCTAGGTGAACCGCGTTAGCCATGAGGGATTGGTTGATATTGAGGCTTGGGTGTGGTTGTAGATGCGGTGGGAGTTGAAGGAGGTCTGATGAGTAATTAGGGTTATTGTTGTTGGTTGATAGCATTGAGGCTCTTGTGTGGTTGTGTTGATGATGATGACTTGTGCTGCTGCTACTATTGCTTATGTATTTCTTGGTTGCTTCTGTTTTCTTGAACACTCTACACACTACCCATTCGTCTTGCTGCACTTACATGTTACATCATGAAAAATGAAATGAGAATTATTGACTTTATACTATATATTCTTCTTGTGTAAACAAGTACATTCAAGATTCATATATTTAAAAGGGTAAATTTGACATAATGACCTTGTATAAAATTGTGTCATCGAATAAAATAACATATTATTTGCTCAAAACAAATTCGAAAAACATGCTCTTTTGCAAAAATACCTCAAAATCGAACTTCACTTAATTCTTGACTATTTTTCCATCACATTTTTTTTTTTTGTAAATAATTTCCAAAATTAGACATTTAGACTATCTAGTACATATGGTCTAAAACTAACCTTGTTTACTAGATTATAGTCAATCAAATTAATTTATACGATAACAACTAAAATGTGTTTAATGTATATGAACGTCTTGTTTGTCAAGATGAGGACTATGTCTTACAAATATTATAAAAAGAAGAAGCAACAACTCGATCATCGAAAGTCATTTTAATCATGACCATGATATAATGTATATATGGTAGAAAAATCCAAAGGAAAAGAGTAATACCTTGGAGGTTCTATAGGAGGACTTAGAGTGAAGTCGATATTCATGCATAACCCAACTAGTCTTCTCCCCGCGAGGAGCTCTTCCTCTGTAAAAGACCAAAGTCTTCTTCATTCCGACCAACTCCGAGGTTGTGCTATTGAATATCTCTTTGTCTTTTCCTGTGGTTTTCCAATATCCTGTATTTGTCGCCCTATTTGTCCTCACTCCCGTCGGATACTTCCGGTCGCGTAGACTAAAGAAGTACCATTCTTTACCTCCCATTTTCGCCTTCTCTATCAACAATTTACTCAAAGAGAAACATTGTGAATAACTTTGCAAAATATGTCCCCCCCAAAAAAACACCTTCGCGAATTAACTAAATTTTTTCTTTCTATTAAGTATTTCAAACATGTTAACATCTCATGCAATCTATCAAAAAAAAAATGTTAACATCTCATGCACTAATATAATTAAGCTTTTTGTTTAATGCATGATAAATATTAATATTATATATGTGACGATTGGTAGAGTAACTCTACGAAAAGATGCGGAATATTGACAAAGTGAACCAAGAAAGAAAACAAAGATTATGTTAAATTATTGGATTATGGATGAATTAGAGACAAAATGAGTAGATGAGAAATGAACGTACGTACGGTAGTGAATGCATGACTTCCATTCATGTAACTAATGTTTGTTAGGAAACTTCATTGTGTTATTTTAATATATATCTATTTTTTAAGATATGCTTACTATATTTTTCTTAACCGAGCTTTTTGTACGGAAACTCGAACTATTTACATTTTATTATACATGTAGCCACTCCAATCACATGTCCATGAGTTTATAGTAAGAGAAAAGATTTTTGTAAATTGTGGAGGGAATATGTAACATATACCAAGGAAATTACAACCAACGTATATATATATATATATGTATATATTTTACATTAGCCGACTTCGGTTAGTAATCAAGCATATTCTCATGATTTTATTGCATTTACATTAGCCAATATATGTAATTAGTGGGTGTTATGAACTTTTAGATGCTTCCCCAAATAGAAAGATCATTATTTTGTTGACAGCAATAGAAAGATCAATAAACAAAAATATGCACATATAGACACATATATTGCTTTAGATATCTTTCAAACCAACAAAATTTGGTCTTACCAAGTTCGGATAAAATCAAAGAGTTATATTGATATATATCCAATTATCCACCCATAAAAAATGATTTGTATACATATCATATATACATGCATGTGATCTTTTGTGTGTGTGTATGTGTGTAAGAAGAAAAGATTTAGAGTAATTAACGTACCAGGAAGCTCCCACGGTTCGGACTTATTGAGATCAACGTCGGCGATTGCTTTTCCGGTGAAGTTTTGATCGGCGATCTTATTAACCAAGTAATATGATATTAGCTCCTCATCCGTTGGATGAAATCTGAAACCCGGCGGCAAAGCTTCTTCTTCTTTCTTCTGCTGCTGATGATCTCCTTGTTCCATTTTAATCTTTAATTTACTCCAAATTCAAATAGCTTTTTATATCTGCTTCAAACACATAGCAAACATGTCTAAGTTTCACCATCCCTTAGAATACCAGAGGACATAGCTCCCAATGTTCTAAAAAAGTTGTATTCTTAAGATCAATAAGGATCCTAAAGCAGAAATTCGAAAGAAGGAAATAACAAGATATACAATAACATGTATAGGGTAAAATATTGGGCTTACTTGCATGGAAGAAGAAAAACCAGACAACCAAAACTTTTATGAGATTAGGGTTTTGGTGGTATTTATATATCATGAGACAGAGATGACTTGCGACTATTCTAAGGAGGAAAAGATGTAAGAAGAAGACAAAGAGTATTTTTTTTTTCTTCTTCTTACTTTTGTCGTGCATGCAATTAAAAAACAATTTTTTAACACGGTTTCGCCTCATATTGATCGAGATTGAAGATCAATATTCTAAATTTTATTGGAATATGTAGGAAAACCTATTTAGGAAAACCTATTACCATCAAAGTTTAAATGAAATATGATTTTTAAATTTAGGGTACTTACTTTGTAAGAATTTTACATTTCAATGTTTATGTGATATTTATAAATAATATAATTAAATAACATTATTATCAAATTGAGTAGAAATTAAAATGTAGAAAGAAAGAGGAAAATGTGGAAGAGAGAGTGTGCATGAAGCTCTCACCTAATAAGGGTCTTCAAGTACAAGGTACATGCAACTTAACCTCCCACGTCCAAATTTTATCCTTTGTTTATTTTGTGTAGTTGGTCAAGAAATTCTCCTTTTAGGATCGACCCTTATTAATTCATCTTACCATATACATATATACTCATATACACACATGACACACCTACATGTGTATATAACCCTATATGTATGAATGAACTACGTGTTGATGTTTGATCTGCATGATTTGTTCCATTTTGTTTCTAGACTCGATATATCACAAAGTTCAAAAAGATTCACTTGTTAACCTTGTAAATGGGTCAATGGTCAAAGGGTCTAATTAAGTTTTAACATTAACTTATGATTTAGTTCACAAATAAAATAACCATGAATAAAATTTAAGAAAAGAAAGAAGGCTATAAGATGGAAGAGGACCACCATATAGAGATACCCAATTTACTCACCTTTTATTACCACAAGAACAATATTATTCCAACAATTAGCAATTCTACTATGTAAACAAATACATATATATTAGTAAAGCTGACGATTTTATCTTTTAACCTTTTCAATCTATTCATGTCCAATATTTTACTCGTGGCTTGGTGTCTATATACGGAATATATATTTGATCACATTTATTTATAATTATTGTTAACCAAAATCGTATCGATTACATGTTTTTTTATTAATAATATATATATATAATATTTTGTTGAGTATATATGAATTTGTGTGTAATTGGAGTCTTTAATCCAACAATATCAAAATAATACACATTTGGAAATCAACCTAGCATTTTAGGTACTCGCACTTCGAGTCTCGAGATCATTTGGTATAAACTTAATATATAATCATTCTTTACGGTCCAAATGTTGCGGACACACTATTGATTTTCTTCCAAACTTGCCCGACAAAAAAAAAAGGCGTATATAGTAATTAATTAATCGAAACCCAAATTACCCAACATTTCATTTGAAATTCCGGTTTGACTGATTAGTGGCAGGAGATGAATAACTTGAAACAAAATAACAACATAACTTTGAAGGTTTCAGATTCATATTCTCATAATTAGAAACAATTAGCTTGGACTACGTACGTCCTCAAAAGTACAGGAAATAAGTGAACAATGGCCAATGGGGATTAATATTAATAAAAAAAAGCATTTGCATCAATAGTTATCGCAATTATCACTTATTTTAACATCTAATAATATTTGGACGAATACTCAATTTAAACAAAGTTGCTTAAATTTTCATTGAACTACAATAATATTGTATTTTTTTTTATCAGATGGAACATGTTAGGTTTTTTATTTTATTTTTATTTTTATTTTTTTAGAACATGTTAGTTTTGAAAATAACTACGACAATAATACTTTCAGAAGATATATTATAGTATTTCCCTCATATTCTTGGTCTTCCAGAAAAAACAATAGGTTTAACTTATCAAACACTTCAAGTAAGAAAACGAAATGCGTCTTTAATCAACTACGAGTGTCCCGATCATTAGAACCTACCGTTCTTTGTTCATTTTACCTCTTATGTTTCCTACGAAGCTACCATCATTACGTATAACGAATTTTTTATTAACAAAAAAACGTAAAAGATTGTTATAATCTGTTTACAGTCCAAAATTTTCAAATGTTAAGATATGCTCACTCGTACAAGAAATTACGACACATTTATCTCATCATTTCATCATCTCATCTTTCGCGTGTATTATTGGGCAAACATTTTTATTATGAAAAAATATAGAAAATGTCGGTTATAAAACAAGCTTAAGTAAATTTGCATGACTAGTTTCCAAAAATCAGAACTATGCATGTTGATAGAATTAAAATATTCGCAAGAGAGTTAAAATTTTAACATCCTATTCTATATAAAACAACTTTAATGAGCACTTTTTTTTTTGTATTATGGTATATTATTTATCCTACTGTGGTTATATATTACACGAGTTATCTATATGACTATATTCCACATACATGTGATATGTGATCATATAAAAGATATACCCATTATATATACTTTTAAAACTGTTTGGCAGTTTCACAAAAACTAATTAATAAATTTGACGAGAAAAAGTAATATATGATAGTAAATTACAAGTTGATATATACATACTTAATTAATCAAGAAAGTGACATATTCATGGAAAAAAAGGATTGATTCATGCGGAATTCATGCTTGGTATGCTACTTGTAGCACACTCCATATATAATTCTGGTATTTTTACCGTACGATTTGTCAATAATAATCTTTGATGTTGAATTTATAATTTGTATTTATCTATCTTTGCACAAATTTGCAAGAAACAATCTTTCGAGATGGACACGTACCTAGTGGTCCAATCCCAATAGTACTATCGCATTAGGTGTTAATTATATGACAGATTCTAATTTCTTAGCTAAATTTTGTTTTTAACCTATTTTGCTATATTATGTTTTGACTCTGCGAATACTCCTATGTTCCAATTTCCAAGTAGTTTTGGCTTGTTTGAGGTCTTGTCAGAACCTTTAATTATCTTGATTTATAAAGATCTTCCTTGATTATATGTTTCTCAGTCTTGAAAACATCATACAAGTTATAGATTGTGGTTTCTCCTGGATAATAATTAATTGAGCCATTGAGGTATATTTAGCAAGCAAGTTCAATATAAAGCTAATCAAATCACATAAAGAGTTGTTATTCATAAGAAAATTATAATGCTAATCAAATCATGCTTTCTAATGGACAACAATTAAATTTTGAGTATTATTAATAGGGTAGCAACATAAGGGGCATAATGTAATTCAGAATGTTCCTATATATATGGTTATTGAGCTCTTAAATCTTTAACACAATATGTTACAATAATGTTCCCAACATCTATATTATTAAACGACACGACGTGCGACTTTTGCAACCGTTTTTTTTTCATTGATTAACCAAAACAGCATGTAGTCTTAACCTATAAAACCGAAACGTCACGGTGTGTTAAAATGATGATAGTTCGTTCGTTCAAAACGCCTTTTATTATAACAACGATCACAATCGAAACAGTGTCAGTCTTCTTTATTATTCCCAGCTAATCATGACCGTTCATTCAAATTTTTGTCTGACGTGTCATTTCAAGGTAACTTTAACCCCTTCCAACGTCTTTTAACTAATGTAAAAAATAAAAAAACTAACGGTTGAAAAAAGTGAAATATCAACAGAGAAAGAAAGAAAGAGAGAGAGAGAGAGAGAGAGCCATTTGTTGCGGAGGTTTTTGGCGACGGAGCTTTCTCTCTTCCGTACAAATGGCGCCGCCGAAGAGTAACGTTGCCGGAAAAGGGAAGGGGAAAGCTGTAGTTCCTACGTCGACAAGAGTGACTCGAAGCATGGATCGGAAGACTCGAAGCGATACTCGACGAAGCGGTTCTTCATCTAAGCTCGTGCAGCTCGAATCTCCGGAGAAGAAGAAAAGAAAGACGAAAGCGAAGGCAGGTGGAGCGAAGAAGAAGATAAAGACTGAAGAAGAAGAAGAAGAAGAAGAGGAGGTAGCTGTGAAAATCGAGGAGGAGGAAGAATCGGCGGAGGAAGACGATGATGCTGCCGAAGAAGAAGAAGAAGAAAAAGAAGAAGATGACTCCGAGAAGAAGAAGATTGTGATTGAGCACTGGTAAACGAAATGTCTTCTTCTTTTCTTTTAGGTTTTTATGGAGAAAATTGGGGGAAAATGTAGTAGCGAATATTTAGGGATTTTGTTCTCCGATATTGAAGCTAATCTTTTGGTTTTTGTCTCTGTTCGTTAGAAATTTCGTGTTCTTAGGGTTATTAGGGTTTCGTTCTTGATTCTGCACACATTCTTGCTAATCTTGGATGTTTTTATACACAATGTGTCATTCTCACCTTTCTGATTCATTCAATTCGCTACTAAGGATAAATGTGTTGTTTGTTCTGAAGAGGCATTGGTTTTGTGCTTTCTCATCTTTGTTTCAGTTGGAATTATGATCTATTCTTAGGATAATTTGTTTCTCTGCTGAAGAGGAATTGGTTCTTAGTGTGTCTTGATTGTGATTGAATGATGTTAAAGGAAAGAAAGCTAGCTATTCCATTTAAGTGCGTTTGAATGATGTTCTGTCTTCGTTACCTTACAGAAGTTTGGTGTTGTTTTCTTGAAGCAAACAATGTAAATCATTCAAGGAGAGGGCTAATGAGGTGAAGGAAGGTCTGGAGGAAGCTGTTCCTGGCATCATTGTGACTTTGAATCCTGATAAGGTAGTGAATCTTTTTACTGCAGATGTATAGATTTGTCGTAAATGCTTGTTGTTTATGATTGTTTGAGGATGTTTGACACAATATATGCATTATTATACAGCCAAGGCGTGGTTGCTTTGAGATTCGAGAGGAAGGCGGCGAAACATTCATCAGTCTTTTGGTAAGACTTTCACTCTCATACTTTACTATAGTGTGTCGATTAGTCACACTTATGTGAGTGACTTGTTCCATTTGAATGAGTTTTCTCGTCTTGTCCGTATTTATATTCTCATAACACAGTTTCTTTGATGATATACTTTAGAAAATGAAAATCAACTTTATTTCCTTTAGAACATGCTTATGCTCTGTCTATGTTTGGGTGTTATTGTTTATTAGTCGCACTTATGTGAGACTTGTTCCATTTGTATGAGTTTTCTCGTCTTGTCCGCATCTATTCTCATAAAATGGAAATCAACTTTAATTCCTTAATACCCAAAAAATTGGTGCTATTTTTGCCGAGTTGACTGATCACACTGAGGTTTTGTGAGAGCATTCATAAAATGGCTTTTGGTTGTTTTCTTTTTAGCTGAAGTTGAGTGCTAAGTTGTTTGAAATAAGAAAGAACTAGCAGATCAGATTGTTACTTAGCGACTACGTATACAATAAGAAAATGTTTGCTTTCATGTTCTTTGTTTTCAGAGGTATATAGAAGATAATGTGACTTTCTTATGTAGGGTATGAAGCGCCCATTTAAAGCGATGAAGGAACTTAACATGGAAGAGGTCATTAAGGACATTGTAGAGAAGATTAAATGACAGATTGCAAATAGGTTCTACCAATGCCGAGTCTTTTGTTTCTTCTTCGGCCCTCGGCAAATAGGCTTCAATATCTGACTATCTAGAGCAACTGCAGGATATTTTAGGCTTACATTTGATGTTTTGGTGAAAACCCTTTAACCACCGGTTTTGTCATTTTGCAGTGCTTGATCGGCTTTGTGCAGTTTCTTTATGCTAAAACTTTCTGATATACTTGGTTGATTTGAGATGATCCATGTAGTTTGAGATTAAGGTCTTCGTACTACTAGTTTGAAGCAGTTCATTTTACTTATTGTTGGATTATGTTTGACGTTAATTACGTTACGGATTGGATGACTGAAGATAAAACATTTAGTTACAGTTTGGTAATACAAGTTTCACAGGACAGAACAACATCACACTTTCATTGCCTAATGATAAATGATTGAGGTACAATAATGTGAGTTAGTGTTTTCATCCACTTCATATCACCATGCCTCTGTCTGTGGGAGAGTCTCATTTTCAGTTTATTTTCCTCAACTCGCTCTGTCTTAAACCATCTTAAAACCCAGCAAAGCTAGCCACAAACCCGAGAATGAGGACCGCACCAAAGCTCAAACCGGCGTTAGAAGCAGAAGATGGTGGTTCAGCCTCGTCAGCTGCTGCCATCTTCTTCTTACCAGACTTCTCTGGAGCCGGAGCAGGAGAATCACCTTCTGGTGCTGATGCTGGTGCAGTTTCTGGAGCTGCACCAGGAGGAGCGTCTGCGTAATCCTCTACCTCAGCTGGTCCAGGAGCTGGAGTGGCAGCACCCTTCTTGGGAGATGGAGCTGGTGGTGCAGACATGGGTGGTGGTGGAGGAACCTTAACCGGAGCCCCGAGTCCAGGAGCCACAATGGGCATGCTGATCTGGACCACAGAGAGATTGTACGGGTTACGGAAAACGGTCGTGATGTACTCTGCGGATTGAGGAGCGCCTTTCACACCGGACCCAAAGTAAATTTTTCCGTTAGATTTGGTGCAGTTAAGGAAACCGTTTTGCTGTTGGCCTAAACCGGTGGATTGGTAAAGGGTAGTGAGCAATGTGCTCTTGTCCTTGAGAGCCTTGAGCTTAAGCTCATCATAGTAGTCAAGAACGACATGGTTCATAAGAATATTCTTGAGCTCCTCCTCGGGTCTACCAGAGATGGAACCGATCGCATCGTTGCTAAGAGCCAGGACGGTGATGGTCTGACGTTTGTTGATAATTGGTGTGAGCTCGGTCTTGGCGAAAAGCTCAGTCATGGTACTGAATTCAGGGTATTTCTCGAGCGCTCGGGTTATGTTAACCGCTGATACAATGGAGGAAACAGCGAGTAAGATGGTGAGACAGAGGAGAGAAGAGGAGACCTTGAGACCCATGTTTGGGTGTTTTTGTTTATTACCCTTATTTTTCTATAGTAAAAGCTCAAACCTCAAAGCCTGAGTTTGCAATAAGAGGATCTGGTTGGGTATATATACATACCTTAAGACAACCTCAAGATTAATGGTGGAGAGACATTTTCTTATATTGTTATTGGCTAAATTTGAACTTGACTTTATTCTTGTTACCTCTATATTTGGCTTTAGACTGTTTTATTTCTTACCTTTGGTTTTAGGGTTAGTGATATTAAGATTTGTTATTTTTCACCCAAAGAATGATGAGATGTTACAACATAAAATAGGTGGAATATAGAGTCAACGTAGAGAAGTTCATCCTAATCTTTATTTAGTCAATTCTTCTTCAACTTCTTAAGGTCCAAAGCTCGAATCCGGTAGTATTGACAGGGTCACAGGGTGTGTTACTGGTTTTAAAACCTTAAGGTATTATATTTACAACTAGATTAGGGTTTTGCTTTAACACGAAGGTTTCTAATTTGGACATTTTTAAACAATACCATTTTAAGTTTTAACGATATCATCACTTTTAAAAATACCAACAAAAAAAAATTAGTTTAAAAAATATCATTTTATAACAAGTTTTTTTAAGACTTTGTAAAATCATACGAAATTAACATCATATAACATGCATTATAATAAATCTTATAGAAATTTATAAATATATTTTATAACATGTTCTATAAAAGTTTATAAATCTGTATTTTATGGTATTTTTAGAAATAGACAAAAACACAATTAATGATATTTATAAAAAGTAGTATTATGAAAAATGATAACTTTTGAAAATTTTCCAATAGAAATGAGTATTGAAGTTAAGAATAACACTATAAGTTATTTAACATTAATTTAACTAGATAAAACTGTATCTATCACTACATTATGTAGTATTTTTATTCGTAAGTGAATATACAAAAAAAAAACTTGAAAAAAAATAATGATCTTATAGAAATAAATCTTTTATTTCTTTTTTACTAGTTATGTTTTAAAATTTTTTAATATAAATTAAAATATAGATTAGGTATTATACATATTACCTTATTTTTAATATCAAAATTTTAACTTAAATCCATTTAAATGGAATGCATAAAATAAAATCTAGTTAATCACGATAGAATTAGCTGTTAAATTATATTGCAAATCAAAATACGTAATCTCTATATTTAGTTTAAAACAATTATCAAATCAAATCAGGAAAAAGTGTATTAATTAACTTAAAATTCTGTTGTCGTTGGAATAATCAAACCATAATAAACCGGGAAACAAGAGGAAAAGTCACTTCGTTTAAGCTCCGGTACAGTGAGATATGTTACCGTACCGACATGAAAAAAAAAAAAGGAAATACGAAAAATGGATAAAAGGAAATTGCATATATAAACTTGACATTACACTTGAGACTTCTCCAACAATTTCATATTTCTCAACGATCTCCTCTTTCATCTAAATCTCTTACGACTCATCTTTCTCTCTGATTTTTGTCTAATTTCACTCCGATAATGGAAACTGAATCATTCAAACTCCATCAGGGCTCTTAAGCAACGTCATAATCCATCAAGAAAGAGAGTTCGAAGAATTTCTCAAAAACGAAAACGATGAAACGACTGTCACAAGTCTCAGATCATACCCGGATACTTCTCCTTACAACCCACTAATCTATCTGAAACTCGGAAACTTCGAACCAGACTACGTCTATCAACTTCTCCATAGCGAACTCCACGATCATGTCTTGTCCGAACACATAGCTGATCAGATTGTAGTCAAGGCCCAACAGCAAAGAAGTCAAACTTTGGACTTGCCACAAGAACCCTTATTCTTGGTACTCTCCGTCAAATTGACACAGAAGAGATACGTGACTCCGTTGACAACAGATTCGGACCAAGAGGACGAAGAGGAATCGGAGACATGTGCCATCTGTTTGGAGAATCTGTCAAGATCGAAGGATTACTGCCAGATGCCTAATTGTTCGCATTGTTTTCATGGAGACTGTGTCACCGAGTGGTTGATTCGACGTCATAACTGTTGGATAAGCTTGAAGAGGAAGACTTCCTAATCGAGTTATGATTAGAGAAGATAAGTTCAAGAGTGTTGAGATAAGCTTGGTCAATAAGCAATCCTAATGAGTTTAGGAAACTAGAGAAAAGGATATACTTGAGAATTGGAAGTTTTCCTAAATAAGAGAAAAGGAAAATTGTGAAAACCCTAGGCTTATATATAGAGATGTCGAGATGTGGCATTCTATTGAGAGAGACATAAGCTTTGTGAGTTTATCAGGTTTTTAGAGAGAGAGATTTAAAGGGTAAGAACTACGTGTTAGGCTTGATCCCTTCTAAAGGGTACGTAGGCAATCTTCTTTAGAAGGTGCAGCCTTTACAATACATGGTATCAGAGCCTAAGGTTTAAAGTCTGGTGGACCTGAGAAAAAAATGGATACGGACATACCTCAACCCGAGTAATGGGGGCCCGAGAAATGGGCTTATCGAGGAGACGTGTTAAGATCCATGTGGTCCTTGGATTGAAGGGGAGATGGTTGGGAATACAATGCAAGTCCCACATCGGAAGTTTGAAGGGACTAATACTAATATATAAAGGGTTAGGGCCAATCCACTAATTGCCAATTGGTTTTTAGTTGGAAGCCCAGTATTAGCCCAAATTTAACAATAACTCATGCCTCTCTGTCGCAAACCTGTTTTGGAACAACAAGATTGAAACAGAGTCTAACTAGCGTTTCAAAACATGTTTTGCTTGTGGTTGTGATGATTTAGTTAATCCGTGTGTTGGAAGTCTAATTAGGGTTTCAATGTTTTAGCTTAATCTTTGTCGTAGAATTTTGTTGGATAAGCTTCAAGCTTAGCCTAAGATATAGCTTAGGATAAGATAGGCCTAATGTATTCCTAATAGATCTAGTTAGGAATACATTAGATTCTCTCTGTAGTTTTTCATTACACGTTTGTTTCTTTGTTTGCAACAAAAATCAGAACGTGCTGAACCAAAGAACATTGTTGACTTAAAAAGATGAAAGAAACTAATATTAGACTTAAGCAGGACAGTGCCTAAGTTTCAGAATAGCATTAGACATGATAAACAGGTCTTGATGACGTACGTACTGAAAGAAATATCGAAAACTTTGAGGATACTTGAGACGAAGAAGAACGATCAAGGGAAGCTACTGCTCAGACAAGTTGGAGAAGGCTGGGGGTAACTCAAAACTCAGATGACTTAACTCCAAAAGACAAGCTTCAATGTTGTCTAGGATTAAAAAAAACGAGTAACACAATTAGGACATGAACATAATATTCAACCAGAAGAAAACAAAATGGTAAGCCAACATGCATAGTGAAAAGCTCTCACGAAACCAGTAAATGAGGTGTCACAATCACAAGCAAAATATATAGAGAGGTTATTAAGAAGCCATGTCTGACTTGAATAACTTACAGAGAGAATGCAACTTGTATCAAATAGCTGTAGAACCATCACCATCTAAAAGACACAGAGCATCAAATTTGTTAACGCTTTCAAATGTACGACGGTCTTGTTGCAGGTGAGCAACGGTCCTCACTTGATGATCTTTAGTAGATGTTGATGTGCTCGTGCGTTTGCGCTTCAGTTCTGGTGGGCTTATAGATGTTGAAGTACATGTTGTCTTCATAATGTTAAACTTAAGATCCTCCACATGGTCTACGAAAGCGTAAACTCTATGTCTTTTAAACCATTCATGGAGTTCTCCAAAACCTTGGATTTCAACACTTAGTAGAGTGTTCCTCTCGGGATTGAAGTAGAAAACATAAAATGGTTTAATAGTGTGTATGGAGCCATTTTTCGTCTTCGCCAAAACAATTTCACCTGTGGCAGTCATCCCAATTACAACGGAAAGATTTTCGTTAACCTTAACGACTTTATTGTTAGCACGCAAAGTGTAGACATATTTCGACCATTCATGTTTCTCGACATCCTCTAGAACCCACATACATAACTGAAGGGGAAATCTACCATCGTGAGCATACTTTATACTAACCCCACCTAATTTACCCTTATAGTTTAGCAATTTTGTACATGATAAATCACTACTAAAGTGTTTTGCTCCGGTTGAGGAGGCTTGTGAGAGAGGGATAGGAGCAATTGCAGAAGCAGGAGGAAGTATTAGAGATCAAGACGCCATTATTCGCTGCAACAAGTATTAAGTCTCGTCCTTGCTCTTAATGTCCGACATTTACCCCCGTTCGGTTAAAATGATGTTAAAAGGCTTTGGAGCATATACTCAAAAATTCACTAGATGATGTTAAGAGTGTAGATGCTTTTGAATCCCTAAAATAACTTTTTAATTCGACTTTGATTTGGTGTTTAGGTTTAGCAAAGCATATATAGGAATTAAATTTATTTTCAGATTCGACTTGGATTTGGTAATTTAATTAGCTTCATTTTTTGGTATAGATCATTAGTTTCAATTCCAATATTTTCTTTATATTAAACAAAAATATTGAGAAAACAAGTAACGTCAGCTTATACCAGAAGAAAACAAAATGGTAAGCCAACATGCATAGTGATAAAGTTCCCGCGCAACAAGTAAATGCATGAGGTGTCACATTCACAAGTAAAATATAGAGAGATTATTACGTAGATAACAACTTGTATCAAATAGCTATAGAATCATCATCATTTAAAAGACACAGAGCATCAGATTTGTTAAGCCCTCAAATGTTTCGACGATCTTGTTGCAGGTGAGCAACGGTCCTCACTTGAGGATCTTTTGTAGATGTTGATGTGCTCGTGGGTTTACGCTTCTTTTTTAGTGGGCACATGTTGGAGCACATGTTGTCTTCATAATGTTTAACTTAAGATCCTCAACATGGTCTACAAAAGGGTAAACTCTACTATTCCTAAACCATCCATGGAGTTCTCCAAGACCTTGGATTTCAACACTTAGTAGAGTGTTCCTCTCGGGATTGAAGTAGAAAACATAAAACGGTATAATAATGTCTGTGGGGAAATTTTTCCTCTTCCACAAAACAATTTCACCTGTAGCAGTCATCCCAACAACGGAAAGATTTTTGTTAACCTTAACGACTTCATTGTCAGCCCGCAAAGTGTAGACATATTTCGTCCATTCATGTTTCTCGACATCCTCTAGAACCCACATACATAACTGAAGGGGAAATCCACCATCATGAGCATACTTTAAACTAACCCCACCTAATTTACCCTTATAGTTTAACAATTTTGTATATGATGAATCAACAAAATGTTTTGCGTCAATAAACCTGAATTTCTCATACCTAACATCAAAGCAAACTATCACATAAGTCGACCCTTCACCAATTTTTTTAGCTAAGTAAAAAACAACACCATTGAAGCATATTTCTTCACCAAAACCATAATAGTTGTTTAAAGGACATTGGATCTTCCTCCACCTCATTTTTCCAGTTCCTAGTGTCAAAATATGATGATCATCATATGGAGGATAACCAATGAACAATACCTTGAATTGCTTGTCAATCGGATCAAACCCTAAAAAGCTTTTCAATGTTTTGAACGTGATCAGTGTAGGTAAGATCGCATACTGTCCTGTCGTAGGGTTACATATCGCACGCAGTACTGCATAGTCATCCTTTGACATCCACATATTAGGGAAATAGATCAAACCAGAAGCATAGCTACAAATGTAATGACAATTGGATAATTTCTTATGAAAACTGGCTCCAACTACAAGGGACGACTTCCCATATGGATTCTGTGGCTGAGGTGACGAGAAGAATCTCCACTCACTGTCTCGTACGACGGCGAATAAGAGACGTGGACGAGTCAATGACCTTGTCAAGAACAGCTCAGTGAAATATGGCCGGCGAAGCATGGATCCCCATGGCTTCGAGACGCAGAGAAACCTCGTGATTGACTTTGCGGGCAATCTTGAGAGTATATCAAGAATGAGATCCAGCGGGATGGAAGTCATGATCGTATTTGCTGACCGGACCAAGAGAGGCTCTAATATATAGAGTTCGGGGGTCTAGCTAGGGCATTCATTTATTCCGAACCAAATCAAGTTTTGGTTTATTCGGTTTGATTTCGGTTTAACGGTATGAAAACCGATCAACATATCCTTTATTTTCTTCTTATGAGATTACAATGGCTCTCTATCAAGAGATACAAGAGATATAGATATGGTTGTCTATTTTAGTTAGTGTTACCTTGTCTATTTTTTTTTCACATAAAGAATTTTATAAATATTATACAAAAACGAAAATACGCTGGTCCCGGGAGCTGCAATGCGAGAGTTAGGGGGTGTTATTGGTTTGGGATTTAGAAAGACTTTTAGTGATTTAATTATGAAAGATTTTAAAAGATTGCTAAAGAGTTTGATATTATCTAGATGATTTTTTTTCCAAAATCTTGTATTCTTTTAAAAACTTTTTTCCATAATCTTGTATACTCTTGATGACTTTTCTAAACTTTTCCAAACTTTTCCTACAAAATATTTTCTTTGTTTGTGAGGAAGCTTGCTATCTTTGACCAAAGTTTTGATTTTCTTTTTATAAGTTTTTATTTACCAGAGAGTTGTACCAATTTGGTTCTTCGATTTTACGGTTTTGAGTCTTGATAGTCTAGTTTTTGCTTTATCTTCTTCCTTTGATATCTTCTGATTCAGACCTCGGTTTGGAGATCTAAAAGATGTTCTGAAATCTTGAGATCAAGATCTTTCCAACCGTATGAATATGAGCTTTTGATTCCTTGTGAGTCGACCTGAGAAAAAGTTTGAAGTTGGTGCACTTCAGCTTCGTCGCTCTGTTCTTCGGTCTTGGTAGATTGGTCATAACTTTTAGACCGTGACAGAAAATCACGCTTTGCTTTTTCATGTAGCTTCGTATAGCTCTCTACTATTTTTCAACAAAGTTTCATATTTTTCTGGGTTGTTTTGATAACCCTTTCAGTCTTCGAACCAGAACACGTCTGTTCTGTTCTCCTTCTTCTTCTTTTTTGGTTTTCTTGTTTTTTTTATTATTATGGTTTTTCTGATTTTTCTGAAACAAAAGCAAATACATGAAGCGCACTTGTTTGGGGAATTAACCAATCAGCTATTTGTTCCTTGACTAGATGAATGTTCTCCGGATGGGAGCTGTTTCTGTGGTACGTAGTGGCCAAACGTTTGGGGAAAGGGAAGAGATTACGAAGAAGGTTAAAAACAAAGTCATGGACTCTAATGATACAATCTCTCTATTTTATGGGGAAGTTTTCATGACTTTTTTAATGAAGAAAATTATATCAAATCCTAAACCAATAACATAATATTTTAATTTATCAACAATCCAAGATTCTTTTGTTTTAATTGAATAACACAAAACTTTTAATGACTCTATAAAACTCTTAATCCAATAACACTAGATTTATAAAGATTTTAGTTTACTTTTTATAAATCCCAAACCAATAACACCAAATTGTAATAGAGTTTTTAAAAGTCTTGATTGAATAACAACATATTCTACATAACTTTTAATCTCATTAAAAGTCTTTGTAAATCCCAAACCAATAACACTCCCTTAATCAATAATTAAGACCATTAAACCAACATGAACCGGGAACAATAGGAAATAATGACTTGGTTTAAGCTCCAAAAGGAAATTCAATAAGTCAACAACTATAATGATTGTTGGTTTTCCTTATAATGTTATTATGGAGGAAAAGATGGAAAAAGGGATGGCCAGTGAAGTAGCTATAGGAGCTGCATTGGCCAGTGACACGTTCTTCCCATTTGGTATTTTCAAAATGTTCTACTCAAAATTTATGATTCGTCTTTCGATAGAAATTATCGATTTTAATAGTTTGTCTTATGGGATCAAAATGGAAAGATGCACTTGAGGAGGCGTGTGAGAGAGGGATATATAGGAGCAATTGCAGAAGCAGGAGGTAGTGTTAGAGATCAAGACGCCATCATTTGCTCTAATGTCTGACATTTACCCCCATTCAATTAAAATGATGCTAAGAAGCTTTGGAGCATATAATAAAACATCCACTAGATGATGTTAAAGAGTGTAGATGATTTTGAATCCCTAACCAACTGTTTGATTCCACTTTGATTTGGTGTTTACCAGCTTTTATCAGCTTAAATCTGAGTAAACAGAATACTTTAAAAGTCTTTTAAGACTTCTAATAAAAAAATGTGACTTCATTAATTTATACGTTTTGACAAAACATTAGTTTGCTCTTTCATGGATCTGATCTGTACAGACAATTACACACCACAGTGATCCCTCTTCGTATTTATTAACTTGAGGATTTCATAATCATGAACAAGACTTAGAAAAAGGAGCTTTATTACTACCTTTTGAAAGAGCTCCTCTCTCCAATCATCTCCATTTGGTTATTCCATTGGATATTGTGTTGCTAAGAAAAATAAAAGAGAGATTAGTTCATCATCAGAGACTGTAAAATACTAAAACCTAAATTAGAGGAATAAACTATCCATAAAACCATATCTTCTACTTCAAACACGAAAGAAGCCAACTATGAAAAAGGTTCTCCGAGGGCTCAATCAAATCCAAAGGTTAATTTGCTTTTGTTAGTTTCCATAGGGCTGAAATATAAGTGATCCGTGAAAAGCACGCAATAGGATAGGTGGCAGAAATTTGTTCGATTCTGAGCATCACAAATTCTATAAAAACTCTCCAAAATCCAAACAAACGAAATCTAAAAAAATCACCTATTGGCTATGAATCCCTTATAACCAGAGAGAAACGATTGTTTTTGATCATAAAGCTCACAGCCGATTTGCCTCGTAGCTGAAGAAGACTAGAGAGATTATTATGAAGATAACCTTAGCCATATATAGCTCTGACTTGAATAAAAATACTTTGTTTCTTAAGAACTTTGATAACTTACAGAGAGAATACAACTTGTATCAAATAGCTGTAGAATCATCATCACCTAAAAGAGACAGAGCATCAGATTTGTTAAGCTCTCAAATGTTTCAACGATCTTGTTGCAGGTGAGCAACGGTCCTCACTTGATGATCTTTTGTAGATGTTGATGTGCTCGTGGGTTTACGCTTCCGTTCTGGTGGGCTTATAGATGTTGCAGCACATGTTGTACTCTTCATAATGTTAAACTTAAGATCCTCAACATGGTCTACAAAAGCGTAAATTCTACTATCGTTAAACCATCCATGGAGTTCTCCAAAACCTTGGATTTCAACACTATGTAGAGTATTGTACCTCTCGGGATTGAAGTAGAAAACATAAAACGGTACTTTAATAGTGTTTGTGCTGGAATTTGTCGTCTTCGACAAAACAAATTCACCTGTAGCAGTCATCCCAATAACAGAAAGATTTCTGTTAACCTTAACGACTTTATTGTCAGCCTGCAAAGTGTAGACATATTTCGACCATTCATGTTTCTCGACATCCTTTAGAACCCACAAACATAACTGAAGGGGAAATCCACCATCATGAGCATACTTTATACTAACCACACCTAATTTACCCTTATAGTTTAGCAATTGTGTATATGATAATCTACCAAAGTGTTTTGCGTCTATAAACATGAATTTCTCAGACCTAACATCAAAGCAAACTATCACATAAGATCCTTCACCAACTATTTTAGCAAAGTAAAAAAAAAACGCCATTGAAGCATATTCCTTCAGCAAAAGGATAATGGAGTAAAGGACATTGGATCTTCCTCCACCTCATATCTCCAGTTCCTAGTGTCAAGATATGATGATCATCACATGGACGATAATTGATGAACAATACCTTGAATTGTTTGTCAATTGGATCAAACCCTAAAAAGCTTCTCAATGTTCTGTACGTTTCCAGTGAAGGTAAGATCGCATATTGTCCCGTGCTAGGGTTACATATCACACCCTCTGCAAAGTCATCCACATGGATCAAACCAGAAGCATAGTTACCAACGTAATGACTTGAGCCTTTAGATAATTTCATATGAAAACCGGAGTCCACTACAAGAGATGATTTCCCATATGGATTCTGAGGCTGAGGCGACGAGAAGAAGCTCCACTCACCATCTCGTACGACGGCGAATACGAGACGTGGACGAGTCAAGGACCTGGTCAAGAACAGCTCAGTGAAATATGGATGGTGAAGCTTGGAGCCCCATTGCTTCGACACGCAGAGAAACCTCCTGATTGATTTTGCGGGCAATCTTGAGAGTATATCAAAAATGAGGTCCATCGGGATGGAAGTCATTATCGTATTTGCTGATCGGACTGTGAGAGAGAGAGAGATATATAGGAGGAACAAAAATTATTGGAGAGACTCTAATATAGAGTTCGATCGGAGGCCTAGGGCATTAATCTATTCCGAACCAAATCAAGTTTTGGTTTATTCTCTTTGATTTCAGTTTAAAGGTATAAAAAAGTTAAATTTTTCCTTTTTTTTTTTTCTTTTTAGTAAAAGAGACAAATATAACAATCATCCATTAAAACTTTTATAATTATAAGTGCAATTAATTGAGTTATGAAAACTTATACATGTCCCACATCCAAAGAAGCGAACACAATAGAGTCACATATATACAGAGAAGATGCATGATTTGTCGCCGAGCTTGGTAACGTAAGTTTGTGATCCGAGTGGAAGTTTTAAGGGTAATGGAACGTTGGTTCGGTTCCATGTGGTTGGGCTCAGGATTTGGGTACGTACTGACCCGCCCAATCCAAGCCAGAAGCTAAGTCATGTGGTCTAAGCGAAGGTTTGAGCTAGCCAAATGGTTTCTAGAGTGGGGGGCAATGCGTGCTAAGCTGGTTTCACAGAACAACGAACACCTCCACCGTTTCTGGCAGTGGATGGAATACGGGTTAGAAACTATGACCTCATGAGCCGTTCACAATTGGACCATTACCTTTTTATTTTTTCCTCATTAGCTTCCTTGAGAATCAAGTAATTAACAAATAACATTACAAAACAGAGGTCGGCTCTGTTTCTTCGCTTACAAAATTTTAAGCTAAACTACAATCCCTATTATATTAAAAGAGAAGTACGTTTAGCATATATAGAAAGAATTTTTCAACTGGGTCGGGTCAATTTTTAAAATTGACCCGAAATTAAACAATTTGGATATGGGTCAGACGGATAATCCAATTCTATCGGGTTTTAATTAACACTTTCTATAACTACTATAATTCGTAAATAACAGAAAAAAAAATTGTTTCCTAAAAAATAGATGTGATTTCCATAACAAACAAATGCATTAACTATTACTTATTATATTTGGAAGATTTAGTTAATATTTAAATTTATGATTCATCTATCTTCTTAGTTTGATTTTAATTTAAAATTATTTTGAATTATCATATAATATATATGATTAATAAAAATATACATTTTTTTGCATATGTTGTAATTTAAATTTTTGAAAACTGAAATATATTACTCAATAGATGAAGAAAAAAAATATATATTCAACGTCCCACATCGACTAAAAGTTTTGAGCAAGGGTTCAGAGTCTTATTATATAAATGCCAAAATGATTCCAGATCCGAATGAGCAGGAAACTTGATTTATCATGTGTCCAAAGTAAAAAGTTTTATTCGGTTTAATCGGGTTTTTTAAATGAATCAAGAATTTTGGCGAATATAATTATTTTTAAATATTTAAACTTTTACATGGTTTCAAATATTATAAATATTTAAACTTTATGAAAGTTTAAAATATTATAAATATTTAAATTCTACAAAAGTTTAAAATATTAATAATACTTAAACTTTTCAAAAGTTTAAAATATTAATAATATCTAAATTTTATACAACGTTTAAATTATTATTAATATTTAAGACTTAAAAAATTTATACCTTATGACATCAATTTCTAAAACAATTTGTGGGTTGGCTCATGGGTTGGTTAGCGTGTATATACTGGTTTATTTAAATCATATATAAATTTTATCTATATCTTTTTCATATATTTTTTTGAATTAATCTCATAGCTACCTAAATTTTTATTTATTTAGTTTTCTAATTGTAATTAATTATAAATAAATTAATCAAAGATATTTTGGTTGTTCACGGGTTGGCTAGCGTTTACCGATTGTTTTGTCAATATAATGCTAAAGTTTAATATTCATATTTAATACTACAATAGACCTACACAACCTATAAACACTATTAATTTAAATATACCAACAAAAATATAAATAAATATATACATGCAGTGGATCGCGGGTTCAATCCTAGATCTCAAATAGTAAAATACATTTATCTTAGTTAATACTAATGTCTCATTCTAATTTACACAAAACAGAAATCCAACAATTCCAAACTTTCGTATAATCATGTACTGATGTACGTTTAATATTTATCTACCACTCTAATTTTCATTTTATTAACCAATAAAAATAATAATATACAACAAAAAAAATATACACCCGCGGCGGCCGCGGGTTAGATCCTAGTTCATTAAACAAAATAGAACACAATGTTTGATATGTTTTTTTTTTGATATGTTCCTTAGAATGTGTGTTAGATTAAATTAAAACTTTATAATTCTGAATTTCTGAGTACGACAAAAGATTAAATTAAAACTTTGTAATTCACCCGATCAGCATCCTTTATTTTGTTCTTACTCCCTCCGTTTTTGAATAATTGTCGTTTTAGAGTTTTTTTTGTTTTAAATTAGTTGTCGTTTTAAGGTAATAATGTAACTTATGCCAATAACCACCCAAATTACCCTCATTTTATTAAACACAAATTATTTGTAAATAATTACTTGTCATTTTTATGAGGTTAATATATGACTGTATACTTTTTCTTAATTTGTCCAAATACAGTTAAAACGACAACTTTTCAAAAACAGATGGAGTATAAGATTACAATATTTTTGAAAACTTTTTATTGCAAACTTTGTAAAACATTTTATTTTTCTTTTGCAATAAAACGGGAGCTAGTCTCCCTTTTTTTTTTTTTAACACCAAATTCATTCATTGATTTCAAGAGTTGTACAAGAGTTGATACATGAGAACATCACAACTAAGCGCATCAAAATACACATCCATAAACACATAAAAGCTTGTTAAAAGAGACGATGGAGAAGCGAATTTCCACGATGCTTTCGATATCGAAGCCTTACTCGCCAACAGATTATTAAATCTGTTTCTTTCCCTCTCCAGAATCAATCCCAAAAGAATGAGATCGTCGCTCTTGGCTATCTTCTCATGGAAGAAACTCCGAAATTGACTAAAAGTATTGATGAAACTCAATATCTTCTCTTGCACTGAGTCGCCAATTCTCCGTAAGTTTGATATGCCTGGATTCCACATCCGCTGATCGATATACCATAGAAAACGTATGAATTGAAACTCAATTCCTGTTATTGATCGGGAATGTGGACCATGGGCATCATGAAAAATCAAAAGACTCTTCACGGAGATGACGGGTTCATCTTGACTGGATGTATAACACCAACAGACTTCGACAAACCATGAATGAATTGCTTCCGTGATCGGAAGAAAGTGCTGGAGAACTTGGTGGTTCTCATGATGGTTCAAAAACAAGACATGAGAATCGATTTGAGTGAAAGGATGCATATTAATACCTTCAGATTTCGGATCTGGTAACAAATCGTCATGAGATTGGTGATTGTTTGTCACCGCTGTAATCAAGAGCTCCAACGCTGTCACCATCCGAAAGAAGAAGATAAATCGGAGAAGAAATCGATGTAAATCAGTCTCGCCCATCACCATCAAAGTTTTATTCAAAGCAAACCCTAATTACAATAACTGAAAGGAAAACAAAAGTACAGCCGACGCCGGAGCCGACGTCGGCCGGAGAGTGAATCAAAACGGAAGACGGTTTTCTTTTTTCGCCCTTGGAGTCGCCTGGTTTTTGAGAGAGAAGACGGTTAAAAACAACAAAAAGGAAATACAACAATAAATAAAACGTTAAAAATAATTTTTTTTTAAAAGGAAAATACAAAAGGAAAAATGGAAACGATGTAAAAAAAAATGGAAAAATGGAAAAAAGGAAATTGCATTAGCGGAGCGCGTTAGAAAATATTTGAACGTTTAATCAGACTTTTGCTTATATAAACATAACATTATTACACTCTTCACTTCTCCACAATTTCATATTTTCATTACAATCTCCTCTTTCATCTAATCTCTTACGTCTCATCTATTTTCTCTCTAATTGTTGTCTAATTTCACTCCAACAATGGAAACTGGATGTTCATGTTAGGGCATGTCCTCATACTCCATCGTCAGAGTTCGACAACAACGTTATAATCAATCAAGACAAAGAGTTCGAAGACTTTCTCATAAACGAAAACGATGGTACTGTCACAAGTCTCAGATCTTACCCTGATGATTCTTCTCGTCCGAACCCACTAATCTATCTGAGATTCTAAAACTACGAACCAGACTACGTCTATCAACTTCTCCATAGGCAACTCCACGATCATGTCTTGTCCGAACTCATAGCTGATCAGATTGTAGTCAAGGCCCAACAACAAAGAAGTCAAAGTTTCGACTTGCCACATGAACCCTTATTCTTGGCAGTAGTCTTTGTCAAATTGACACAGAAGGGTTACATCTTCGTGCCTTGTAACTCTGCTCTGGCGGCAACAGATTTGGACAAAGAGGACGAATTAAGAAGAATCAGAGACACATGTGCCATCTGTTTGGAGAATCTGTCAAGATCGGAGGATTACTGTCAGATGCCTAATTGTTCACATTTGTTTCATGAAGAATGTGTCACTGAGTGGATTATTCAAGGTAATAACTCATGCCCTCCGACCTGTTGACGAATAACCAGAGTGAAGGCAGAGTCTAATTAGGGTTTCAAACTAAGTTTATTTTTTGTGTGGTGGTCTTAATGATTTTCTTAATTTGAGTCAGAAGACTAATTAGGGTTTCAAACTATGTTTTTTTGTCTGTCTTAATGATTTTGTTAATTTGTGTCCGAAGTTCTAATTAGGGTTTTAGATTATGTTAATCTTTTTTTTTGTCAACATATAAAGATTATGTTAATCTTTGTCTTAGAGACTTGTAAGTTTTTTCATAGTTTATGTATCGATCTCTCGATACTGTTTTTGTTGACAACATGTAATGCAGTTTGATTTAATGTAATTCAAATTCAGATTCTTTTAGACTTGAGGTACTGAAACAAGAACATAGTTTGGCTTACCAAATTAAAAGAAACAAGGAAACAATCCAATACTCAGACTTAAGAAGAATGACAAAACCAAAGTTTTGTAATTGTACTAGACGTGATCCTAAATTCTGGATATTGAAACATCTTTCAAAATCACCAGACAACACAATTGACTCTATCTACGGATTAACCAAACTCTAGATGACTATTAGATAGATCAAAGCTCGACGTGCTTGAAGTGATACTCATCGATGGTCGAGTATATTAGACCATCTCCTTCCAGTGACTGAATAACGCCCCTGTAACGACACCGAAAATAAAGCAAATCAACAGCTTGAAAGTAAAGAAAGATAGAGATAATAATGAGAAAGGAAGAAAGAGCGTACTCTAGTTTGTTCTTTGGGACCTTCAATTGCTGAGCAATTTCATCGATGTGTATCCCCTGTTGTCTTGTACTGCAGTGAACAAATAACAATTATTTAGACCAGCTTTAGGTGGTGTAATGTGCGCAGCAAAACTCAAACTCAAACTCACGTGCAAGCTGGTTGCTTTAGATAGTCTAGAATCATGTCATCTAAGTTCTTGCGACCATTTCCATCGTTGTTTTGAGAGGATACCACCTAAAAGAGAGCAACAACAATGAGATTTTAAGCATGCAAATCATGTCATGAAGAAAACCAAAAAAGAATTTGTGAATCAACATACAGGATTCAATGGTGTTGTCTGGTTTGTGTTTGATCCACCTTGAAACGTTGTGTTAACCGATTGAGTGACATCACCGACTTGCTGTCCCGACTGAGAAAACACATGTCAGATAGGATTGATTGCAGATTGTGAACTTACAACAACACAGTTAATATATTGCTATGTTCCATTTTCTTTACCTGTGATTCAGAATTCTGGGAGTAGAAGTGTATACACTCAATATAGTGAAAGGTAACCTCATTGAAGTCCATTATAGGCCTGCAAAACAAAACAATCTTTAATGCTCAAAATCATTTCAAATAGTATCTAACAAGCTTCTATAGAATATACCAAAATCAATTAGCCAATTCTAAAGGAATCAAAAGCATTTCAAAACCAAAAAACAAAAACACATACCTCACAGAGAAAACAAGAAGCTGTGTTTTACCCTGAAAAGTCTTCAAATGACCATTGAGACGCACATAGATTCCATCACTGTTTCACAAGCTTACCATTAGAAAACACATTTCAAAACACGTGTGATCTCACCAAGTATCAAGGCAACAAAACAAAGAAGATACTAACCTCACCGACTCCATTTCTCTAGCGTCAAAAGTTTCATTCACCCTATAAGAAAGCCACAACAACACACAATTACAAACTTCAAACCTAACCATTGTACCTAAAAACAACTCTTGCATTTATCAAAAGGAACAGTTTCTCTATGTTTACCATCTTTTACAGTCAATTCTTCCAGTTCCATCATCAAGAGTGAATCTAACTTCTGTGACTTTAGAGACATCTTTGTCACACACTAACCCAACAAGTGAGACCTGAATACACCAAAAACATCACACAATTGAGTAAACATCGATTCAGATTGAAGAATAACGATAAACAGAGAAATCTAGAATTCATGTACGTTTGTTAGTGAGATTCCATTGATGACGAGACCAGATTTTTCACCACCGGATTGAAAAGATTCAGTAATTTGCTTCACCGTCACAGGAACAAGACCCTGAAACTCACGATTCTGCATATTCTCCAAAACATATACAAAGCGGATTTTAGTATCTCAAAAATTGAACAATCTAGGGCCAATCAATTGTTACAGCGATTCGGAAACTTTAGATCTGTTCTCTAACGGATGAAATTAAACGAAAAGGGAGATTGATTATCACCTTAGCGGTGGAGGAAGAGGATTCGTAGGCCTGAGAAGGTTGAGAAGACATGAATCCGCCGCCGGAGAAGCCGGAATTTGGCTCGAATTGGCTGCTGGAGAACATTTTTCGAAATCGGAAATCTCAGAATATCAGTGAAGAGATTGTGAAGTTGAGAAGTGATCGAAGTTGGAGGAAGAGAAGATTTTGGGAATTTTAAGAGCAGCGGTGGATTAATTTTTGGGGAATTTTCCCTCCAATTTTGATTAAAGCTTCCCGCCTATTAGGGTTGAAGAGCTGAGTTAGTGCGCTAGTTTAATTAAGGTTAATTCGACAAGGTAATTTTTTTTTTTTTTTAATAAAGAGTTTACACTTTTTTTAGATTTAATCGGGGATTAGTACTTTAAATAATGATAATCATATTCTACCCTCATATTTATTCAGATTTAACAGCAAAACATTCTCTTTTTTTTAATATATAATAAAATCTAATTAAAATATATTTAATAAAACTAAATCTTAGTAAAGTTACACATTTCCTTGTGTGCAGTGTTTTCCTTCTTCACGGTTTGTTTAGACTCTTCGCGGTGGTGAAGAAGTTTAAGGGAGCCGTGAAGAATGTTCGAAAGCGTAAAAGAGAAGACGACAGGACATAGGTAATGACACATTCAAGGCTAAAAGCATAAGGGTTCGAGATCACAAATATCGAGGCAGATGGCAATTGTTTCTTCAGAGCAATTGCGGACCAATTACGGACCAATTACAAAAGAAGCAAGGGAAGGAACCCAAGAAATTGCGTAAAAGGATGGTAACCTATATGTTGGCAAACTCTGTAATGTTCGATCCGATGGTGAAGATCTCAGATGGAAAAGACCTGAAAACTTATTGTGCCCGGATGGAGCAGCTTGGAACTTGGGCACGGGAACCAGAGTTAATTGCAGCAGCCAGTTTATTTAGAAAAGACATATATGTCTACTCGGTAAGAATTATTCTTTCTGTATGTTCTATTTGTTGCACAAAAATAATATAAGCTAACATTCTATATTTGTTGCAGATAAATAATTCGGAGCCGCGCCGCGATGCTATGCTGCCTTTGAAAATGAAAACACTGGAATTGACAGAATTCGTCTGTAAGTTTACAACTCTTTTTACTTAATTTACATAAAATTTTGCTATAACCTAATTATATGTATTTTCTGGGAAGCACCTTTGATACCAATTTAGTACATATTTTGCACTTTGATTTCATCCCACTTTGTTCTTAATGTTTTACCGATTGGTAAAATATAAATATAGACTGTAAATTCGTTATCAAAATAGTAGAGAGTAGAGAATATCAAATAAAAGCCAAAATCGTCTTTAATATCTTGCTCTAAAATAAGTATTCTCGCGGTTTTAAATTATTTAAAGCTTAAGGATTTTATACACTAATTAAAGAAGAAAATAAAAAAATATATGTTATAACTTCATCTTCTATTGTTTATTTCAATATTTTACCAATATAATCATTTTGAGTTTTTGAGCCTTTTGACCAAATTAATTTTGACAACATAAGAGTAAACAAATGAAGTAGTAGCAATTTTTATAGGATATTTAGAACATCCTTTATTTTGCAACTTAATATTTTTTCTTAAACATCAACTAAATTGAAATAAGGAGAATATTTTACGACTCTCATTATACAAGATCGTAAACCAAATCATTTTTTTTCTATTGTTTGCCGGTTTATTATGTGATTTATAACTAAATTATTCCACCCTAACAAAAGAAAAAAGAGAATCTATATTATTAAAATTGAATTACATTTTATAAAGTATTTTTGGAGTTCAGACTTATTTACAAACGATGACATTGACATTTATTAGCATTTATTTATTTTTAAATCGTTCTCCTAAAGAATCTTTACCATATATTTTCCAAAAAATCAATTTAAATTCGATTTTGATTATTCCATTTATTTAAGGAAATAATATTTTCTCTCTCTTCCATTTTTGTCAACAAAATTATTTTATTTAATTATTTCAAAATTTTAATTTTTTTTTATAAATTGATTTTTCACCTATCATCTTTGTTTGACTATATTTTAAAACATTTCAATCAATACATAGTACTAAAAATCTAGATTTTTTGGAATATGTTGTGATTCGAATTTTTAAAAATAAACATAACTTGCTCAAATATGATAAATAAACGTTTTAAAAATAATGTAAAAATTACACTAGATCATAAAAATTAGCAGATTGGTGGAATTTTATATTATAGTATATAATAAAAAAATCATTGTAATACATAAATCAACTATTTTACTACTATGAATATAAAAAACTAAAAACATATTTTTCAAAATTTTAAAACATACTAAATATTAAACTATTATATAAAAAATACTAAATATAAATTTTGTCTCGCGGTGTACCGCAAGTTAAATCCTAGTCTTTCTTAAAACTGTAATTAATATTGCTATAATAATATATCAAAACGATAAGAAAGATTTGCAATGTTCTTAGTCAGTACGTCTAATCAAAATTTAAGTTGCTTGCCAATAAAGATTTTTGTCGCAACCCACAAACAAACTAGTAATGAAAAATTTGAATTCAAGAATCTGAAATCAGGTTTTTCAACTTCAAAAGTTTGTGATTCATTACAAGTCATGATCGCTAATAAAAGTATTTACTTTTTGAATGACTCCAATCTCGGAGATAATGTAACTTACCTCAAACAAATGTTCTATTTTGTTTAATGAATCGTAGTTCAGCTTAAAAATTTTAAAGCGTAGGAACAGAGCCGACCTATGTTTTGTAGGTTATTTGTTAATTACTTGCTTCTCAAGGAAGCTAGTGAGGAAAAAATTAAAAGGTAATGGTCCAATTGTGAACGGCTCATGAGGTCATGCATATTGGGGCTCAGAAGGATTCTAACACGTAATCCATCCACTGCCAGAAACGGGAGGTGTTTTCTGTGAAGCCTAGCACGCATTACCCCCCACTCTAGAAACCATTTGGCTCAAGCCTTCGCTTAGACCACATGACTTAGCTTCTGGCTTGGATTGGGCGGGTCAGTACGTACCCAAATCCTGAGCACAACCACATGGACTGAACCAACGTTCCATTACCTTTAAAGCCTCCACTCGGATCACAAGCTTATGTTACCAAACTCGGCGACAGATCATGCATCTTCTCTTTATATATGTAACTCTATTGTGTTTGCTTCTTTCGATGTGGGACATGTATAGATTTTTTGGTTAACTACACTACTTTGTACTTCTTTTGGTATAACTACGTACAGAGTACTCTACTACATTAATCTCCTATTTCTTTTCATGAAAGATTAAGACATATATATAGTATACTATCACAATTCAAGTATATACATTACACTAATATATACTCCTATTGAATTTTTTGTTTTTGCAAATTAAGTGATATTTTCAATATTATAGATAAAAACTATCATTATTTAATGTTTTAGATTTGTGTTGTCAAAATCATTTTGGGTCAAAAGATGTTTACTATATGCATTCTCAACAAAATGGGGTTGTTCTTGAGTAGCGTATGTATCGTGAAAAATCTTGCGAGGATTGAATTGCGATTTCCCAAAAATATTTTAGAGGAAATGGACTTAAAAAGAGCATAAAGCATAACTCAATAGCTTCGCTGCACTATATATAAACTTTTCAGAAGTTATTCTCTCTTGACAACATTTTGAAGATATGAAAAGGATGAGACAGACTAAAAACAGTTGAACTCTTGCTGAAAAGTAACGATCCTTGAGAGAGTGTCACCATGCCAAAATGTGTCACTTATTGAGGCCTAAGCAAAAGATGAAGTAAATTAAACTCGAGGGTGTGACAAGATCACGCTCTGGAGGTTTCAGGAGCTCCAACGAGGCGCTTGCGAATCTGAAAAGATGAGAAGAAGATTTAATGAGAGTGATTGGAATAATGAGAAAATAAGAACATCCGATCCCAAAGCGAAAAAAACGAACCTGGGGAAGCTTCTGTCTGAAGGCAACGTCAAGGCGTGCGTCTAAAGTGTTCTCACATACAATCTTGCCATCTTGAGAGGCCAGAACCACCCCGCCCGAGCAGTGAGGTTCGTGAGAATCAGGGAGCTTAGGATTAGGAGGTGGAGGGAGGAAGACCTTGTCGTCAATGGTGATGTTAGGAGACGAGACTTTGGCTTTGTCCGCATATTGTCTTTTAGCATCCTCAATGACCGATTCAACAACCTTCTTGTCCATCTCTCTGCATCTCAGCAATACGGATGGCTCTTTCAGGCGCAGCAAACTCTGTAAGCAGTAATGTTATATAATGATGATAAGGACGTGTGGACATTGAGGGGCGAAAGGATGAAAGATATATAAACCTCAATGATGAGACTCTTGAGAAGCTTCTTGTAATTGTTCTTGTCGTTGGAGACACGGAGAAGATCCTTAGCTGCAAAGTCTTTTATGGAAGTGACAATGTCGTCTTGTGCTTGAAGGTACTTAATCCTACTTGCATTCAGTTGTGTGGAGTAGTCGCTGAAGATAAACATATATGAAATGAATTATTAAAGGGATCGATCACTACAAGAAAATATGATCATTGTGACAATTATTTTAGTGAAAGAAGGGGAAAAAAGGCTGACATTCGCTTGCGGATATCGACCTGCTTGAGCTTACGGTCATAGTCTTGACGGAGCTTACGCTTGGCAGACTCAAGAAGCTGAAGTCTCTCGATGTTGAATTCCTCCTCGGCGGAGATGGAGATCTCGTTTGCTTTCTCTTCTGCTTCTTGCCGGATGAACCGGACCATCTGTTGTATCTGCTTTGACACATCCGCATCGTTCATCTTTCTCTCTCTCGCACAGGACAACAATCATTACATCAAAACCTCCTCCTTACTCTTCTTTTATATATAACTTGAGGAGACTCCGCTTTTTGGTGCCAAATCTTCGTTTTATGGACCATTGACTCTTTCCTCATACCTGTTTTTGGAATCCCATTTAAATTTGTGTCATCCCCTCATGGTTACATGTGTATTGGGTCCTTTATCCGTTATGGTCATTTTAATTGATTTGAAACCTTTTCTTCAGAAAGAAATATTAAATGTGTAGACTTGTAGTAAAATGTGTAGACTCTTAATCAAAAGAAGTACAAAGTAGTTGGGGGCAAGAGATACAAACTCGACCAAGTAGTAAAATTTTCAAAAGACTAAGATCGGGCAAAACGGGCCCATTGGGCTTAAGAGACTTTGGTACAAATCAAAAACTCAGATAGGTTCCTTGATTCACTCACCAACGCAAGTTCAAACCAAACTCTGCTTTGTGACCTCACGATACAATGAAGCGTCACAAAATCAAACAAAGAGGAGACAAGGACCTGCGAGTTGAGGAGCAAGACTTAATACGTGACGTTGTTGGGCAGATTTCTGATGACGTTGCTCTTCATTCCGAGCCTCACGCTGCTTCTCGCTGCTCTTTTGTTCATCTCTCTCAGCACCTTCATCCTTACTATATGCTCCTTCGACTGCACTGTTGCTAGACCCATGATCTTGTACCTGTGTGTTTAAAGATCCATTCGAGTCAGATTCTGCAACGCTAATTCTAGAGAAAGATGATCTCAGATGTGTTAAAGACAAACCTCGAGGTTAGAGAGTTGACAATGTTTCTTTGAGAAGATGGGGGTGGCTTTTGTTTGTAGTAGCGCATGAACTCGCGAGATCCTAGAGTCCTAGACGTTACTTTGTTCTCGGTTCTTTTCGTGATCACAAGCTCAGACCCACCAAGAAGCTCTACGGTGTTAGCTGATTCACCGGATACAACCATCTGATTTTCGTCTCCATTGACATAGCTATACAAACACACATCAAAAGAAGAAACAATTAGTTCAAGCACATTTAGATAAGATTAGGTAATAAGATGCCAAAATAGGTGAGAGCAGAAGATTTGGAACCTGCTGCTGTAGTCATAGAACTCTTCTAGTTCTGCATCTTCTTCATCACCACCATCACCATAATGCACTTTGCAATGACTTTTGGCTTCCATATGCTTTCGTACAGCTTCCAAACTGCTGAATGGATGGCACAATTCATTGCAGTACAGACACACGAAATCCCTCTTGACCTGGAACAACAACCATGTAAGTAACTAGGCTAAGAAAAACAAAGATCTACGACCATGGACACCGAAAGCTGAGACAGACTAAGCAGAGTGCACAAACCTTTAGACCGAGGTAAGTTAGAAACCCTTTTGGATCCTTCAAGTACTCAATATCAGGAATGAAGAATCCATGGAACTTATGCATATGAACCATACATTTTTCTATCGTCTTATGCTTTCTATCACACATCAAACAGCAAGACGGGTCCAACTCAAACTCGATCTCATCTTCATCCATATCCTCTCCTTCTTCTTCACCAGAACCAGACTCATTCATTTCCGCATCCAAATCCTCATCCGAATCAACCTCAGTCCATTCATCTTCACTCTCTTCACTTTCTTCCTCAATCGAACCCTTCAATTGAACACTGTTATTCTTCTCAACACGACGAGGAGGAAGTTGCTTAATTATCGCTTTATCCTCCCCTCCGTTACTAGCCGCAGCCTTCAAAACATGACTCTTCGACTTAAGATGATCCTCATGAGCCTTAGAACTCTTGTAACCTTTATTACAGATTCCACAACTATAAAGCATTGGTGCTTCAACAGTTTTAACTTTCTCCTGAGCAATTGCAGCTTGTCTAGCTTCAAATAATGCTTCTGTAACTCCAGGAACACCAGCTATCTAAACATTTCCAACAAATTTCAAATTAACCAAACTGTTTCATCATAATCAAATCAATAAATCATAGACGAATTTCATCACAATCAGAGTTCTATACGCATATCAACTCTAAAGAAACTGCAATCTAAGTTAAATAAATTGGATTTTCCCGAGGAAAACAAAACGAAAACATGAGAGATTGATTTTACCTTGCGCTTGAGATTGTAACGATGCCATTCGGATTTGTAATGGAGCTTTTGCTCAGCGTCGTTCGCCAACTCCTTGTTACACGAATTACATGCTAAACCTGACATCTCCATTGGAAAACGAAGAAGAAAACTGAAGATTTTCCCGAGAAAAAGAGGGGTTTTTGGTATATATAGGAGGCGACGGCTCCGTAGGTCGGCAGAATTTGTTAACGATGACTAATCACAAAGTCCCTAAACCTCTTCGTGTTTGCGTAAGCGGTGATGTAAATATGGGTCGGGTTAAGAGGCCGTTAGGATTGGAGTTTGGCCCAAAGGAAATGTAAATGGGCTCTTATTCAGGCCTGTTTCTTATTTAATGGCCTCAATATATGTAAGTTTTATTAGGGACTTTTCTTAATGTAACTTTTAAGCATGAGACATAAAATCCGAAACCTAATCGAATAAAAAATCTTAACGGATTCTAAATATTTTTATCTGAATAATTCAAACCGAACCGAAAATCGAAAAAATATATCTGAACATATGAAATAAAAGTATATATTTAAAAATTAAATATTAGTTACATTTAATTATAATTTTATATCAAATAATAAAAATATCCGAAACAACCTAAATATCCAGAAATTCTTAGTTATATTTATCAAAATTATACAATAGAAAAAAAAAATATACCCAAATTTTATTAAAATTGAACCAATTTTTATTAAACTTAAATAAATTTTTAGTTTTTTTTTTCTAAAAACCAAACTAAAACCGATCCGAGCCCGATACATAAAGTGGCTGTGAATTGTGATGTTGACTTGGATGATGAGAATAAGACCATAATCTATATTGTTGGAGAGGATATATATAAACAAGTTTATAAAGAGACTACAAAGATCCCATATCAATTGGCCACTTCTTCTCAATTATGTTCCAAGTTTGGTGCACATTAAAGAAACATACACCCAAAAGGCAAAAGAAAAGGAAATCAAAGGAGTTAGTTAAATCAATTACTTAAGTGTCTTTCTTTCTTCTGGTTTTGGTTATGTTCCTTTGAGTGACATTAGTCAATTATTCAACAAATTGTTTCTATTTAGTTGATAAACAGATAGTAACTCGATAAAGCTTATCTTGTCCCTCTTCTTTTGTTTTTGAAAATTGGATCAGTCATGTAATGATTTTTACTCAAATACATTGTTTTGTTTATAGCCCACTTTCACATCTTGCAGAGAATATCATCACGTACCATATTTAACTATAACTATACATTCAAATGAACAAATATTTCAAACTGTATCACATCGTAATTAGTAATTTAACATTTAGTCATTTTGAAAGATTGTCCAATATTCATGTCCATAATTCAGGTTAAATTTAAAGCTTATAACAAAGTCATCAACCACATAAATACTAATCTTTTAAAAATGATAATCTGGTTCCCCGCTCGAGTCTCGACGATATAATTATAATCTTCGATTTGGAACTTCTTGTTTAAAAAAAAAAAAAAAGTGGAACTCCAAAACATAAGAATTAATTGATATTTCCACATGGCATCGACATATACAAAAAGAAAACAAAACTAAAAAAAGTAAATCAAAGAGAAGAACCCGAGGGGAAGACGATCATTGCATTGCATTGCCACGACCCACGAGCATCCAGCACCTTTTTGGGTTCACATGGCAAAGACAAGTTTGATCTCCCTTTTTTCACGTGAATTTATTATCTCTCTGATTTCTAGTCTGGTCGAACCTATATTTCATCATATCATCATTTAATGCATATCTTGATCATGCATGGGACCAAAAAGGTACTATGTATGGTCGTTATCATGTTAGTCAAGATTTAGAAGAAAAAAAACTTATGATGGACGCATTTTCCACTTTCAGTTAATCTTCTCCTTGGGATTTCACTTTCTTGTACAAGAATACATCTTACGCTAAACAAGTTCCTATAGATAATTCCCAAAAAATCATTCGCAAATCAAAAATGTTGAAAGAAAAAAACAAGCACAACAAAAAGAAGTGAACTCTTGTAGAAAATGGAAATGGAAAAAGAAGTGAACTCTTGTAATCTTTTATCGAGTCTCTTATATGATATCAGATGACAAAAAAAAATAAAATAAAAATAAAGCGAACTCGTGAACCGATATATTATTTACCAAAAGTACACACATAGACAAATGATCCTCATTAAATGCCAATTTCACACTTTCACATTTTCGTGACGTCTTTTGAAGTTTTAATGCTAATTAATGTTCATACGCTACAAAAGACCTAAAGGTTGTCCTATTTCTACACTTCATCTTCTCCGATCATAACTATTCTAAACCTTTTTTCCTTTTCCTCTTGTGCACTCTCTTTCTTCCCGGCGTCACTATGGCGGCTACCGCCGGTTATAAAGACAACGGACTCGACCATATCAAGGATGAATCCGTTGATCTGGTATACATATATTTATATATGTCTTCTTAGTTTTCTATATATTATCTATATGTTTTTCATCTTTGGCCCGACTAATATATATATATTCTAAATTTTTTGTTACGTAAAAAGATATATGTATAGTAAGTAGTTACTTATTATCACATACGACTAGATCTAATAAGTTATCTTTTGTCACATACGAGTTAGTACTTGTGTTTGGTTAGAAATGATTCAAGCTTAATTAAGAAATTTGAAAAATCAATAATAATAACATAAATAATGGGTACGTATACAGGTTCGAATACCCATGGAGGAAGTTTTCGAGGAGCTAAAATGTACAAACCAAGGTCTTACGACAGATGAAGCTTCTCACCGTCTTGACCTTTTTGGTCCCAACAAGCTTGAAGAGAAGAAGGTTTCTTCTTCTTAATTTTTCTTTAATTTGTAAGAGAAACAGTAATGAATTTTTTTTTTAAAAAAATGTTGTGACACAGGAAAGCAAGTTATTAAAGTTTTTAGGGTTCATGTGGAACCCATTGTCGTGGGTGATGGAGGCGGCGGCACTAATGGCAATCGGTCTAGCGAACGGAGGAGGACGGCCACCGGATTGGCAGGACTTTGTGGGGATAGTGTGTTTACTATTCATAAACTCAACCATTAGTTTTATTGAGGAAAACAACGCCGGTAATGCTGCAGCTGCTCTCATGGCTGGTCTAGCCCCCAAGACAAAGGTTTAACAATTTAAACTCTTTCTACTTCCAATCAAGGCAAGGGTTTACAGAAAAAAAAAATTTGTGGTTACCTGAAGACTGAAGTACGTAGTTACGTTGTGTAAGCAGGAAAATACCAATATACAAACTAATTATCAACAAAACCAAACTAATTAAGACAAAAGACAAAAAAATCTAACAAATGACTAGCCTTGAACCTTATATAAGAAAATACATGATTTCCTACGTATACACCTAATAGTAAGAAAACGGTAAGAAATAGTTGTTTAATTTCTTACCATTTTTCTACGAAAATAGTTTGTAAGAAATGTTCCTTGGAAAATCGAGTATGGTAAAAATTTATGCAAAATTGTTGTAAAACATTAAAAGTTTGAATTTGTAGATGAATTTCATTTCTTTTTTCCTACCTATTTCTTTTTGTCACGTTCATTAATTACGTATAGAAAACATAGAAATTGATATATACTGAAAATACGAAAAAAATTGAATACTAATCATCACATGCATATTCTTTATCTACGTACTGTGTATAATTATGATTTTACCAATAGATAAATTTTACTTAGCACGATTTGTAGAAAATATATTGGTTTGTGTTTTTTCTTTCGATTCAATTCTTTTTTTTTAATCGTTAGTGAGTGACATCATCATCAAATCTAGATGCAACACATGCAATCAAGTTATTTTTGAAAATTTGAAAAATTAATGAAATTTTTTGGTATAATTACTTTCGTTTACTTAATTGTTTTGGTTATGAGTGAAGGTTCTCAGAGATAATCAATGGAGCGAGCAAGAAGCATCAATTCTCGTCCCTGGAGATGTAATCAGCGTCAAGCTCGGCGATATCATTCCGGCCGACGCACGTTTACTCGACGGCGATCCACTCAAAATCGATCAATCATCTCTCACCGGCGAATCAATCCCCGTAACCAAAAATCCCGGCGATGAAATCTTCTCCGGCTCAACTTGCAAACAAGGCGAGATCGAAGCGATCGTCATCGCCACCGGAGTCCACACCTTCTTCGGCAAAGCAGCTCATCTCGTTGACAACACAAACCAAATCGGCCATTTCCAGAAAGTTCTCACTTCGATTGGTAACTTCTGTATCTGTTCGATTGCTTTAGGAATCATCGTTGAGCTTTTAGTAATGTATCCGATTCAACGACGGAGATATAGAGACGGAATCGATAATCTTCTCGTTTTGTTGATCGGAGGGATTCCTATAGCTATGCCTACTGTGTTATCTGTTACAATGGCGATTGGATCTCATAGATTGTCTCAACAAGGAGCTATTACTAAGAGGATGACTGCAATTGAGGAAATGGCTGGTATGGATGTTTTGTGTAGTGATAAGACTGGTACTCTTACGCTTAATAAGCTTACGGTTGATAAGAACTTAGTCGAGGTTTTCGCCAAAGGTGTTGGTAAAGAACATGTTTTCCTTTTGGCTGCGAGAGCCTCGAGGATTGAGAATCAAGATGCGATTGATGCAGCTATTGTTGGAATGCTTGCTGATCCTACAGAGGCTCGAGCTGGTGTTCGAGAGGTTCATTTCTTTCCTTTTAATCCTGTTGATAAGAGAACCGCTTTGACGTATGTAGACTCTGGTGGAATCTGGCATAGAGCTAGTAAAGGAGCTCCAGAGCAGGTATTGATGATGAACCGCCTTTTTCTATGGTTGATATGTTATTCAAGTCGTTGGTCTAAATAATCTTTCTTTGAGGTTGTTTACAGATACTAAACCTCTGCAATTGCAAGGAAGATGTTAGGAGGAAAGTTCATGGAGTGATTGATAAGTTTGCTGAGCGTGGACTTCGATCTTTGGCTGTTGCAAGACAGGTTTAGTTTTCGGTTAATATATATCCCGCGAAGTTTTGTGTCCTTGTTTCTTTGTTGTGTTTCATATCGATTTTATTAGTGCAGGAAGTTCCTGAGAAGAAAAAAGATGCTTCTGGTGGCCCATGGGAACTTGTAGGTCTTTTACCTCTGTTTGATCCTCCGAGGCATGACAGTGCCGAGACAATCAGGAGGGCGTTAAACCTCGGTGTTAATGTTAAGATGATAACAGGTAAGAATCACACAGTTTTTGTGAGCTGATCTTTGTCTCTCTGCATTTCATTTTGCTTGAAACTAGTTTGCCCGTCTCATTGGAACCAGGGGACCAGCTTGCGATTGGGAAAGAAACCGGTCGCAGGCTTGGAATGGGTACGAACATGTATCCTTCTTCTGCGCTGCTCGGACAAGACAAAGATTCTTCCTTGGGTGCACTTCCTGTGGATGAACTGATAGAGAAGGCTGATGGATTTGCAGGAGTCTTTCCAGGTATATTATCTTTAATAGAAGGCTATATCTTTAACCATGCATTATAATACAATGTCCAGATTCTTATTGATGAATTCTCTGGTGCATGAAAAATCGCAGAGCATAAGTATGAGATTGTTAATAGGCTGCAACAAAGAAAGCACATATGTGGTATGACTGGAGATGGTGTGAATGATGCCCCAGCTCTTAAGAAGGCGGATATTGGTATAGCTGTTGCTGATGCTACTGATGCTGCGAGAGGTGCTTCTGATATCGTTCTCACGGAACCCGGATTGAGTGTTATCATTAGTGCAGTGCTCACCAGTAGAGCCATATTCCAAAGAATGAAAAACTACACTGTGAGTTAAAACTTCTTCTCATTCAATTTTTCGTCCATTCACAGACTCACTAAATCCAATCCTGACATCGTCTATCTGTGTAGATTTATGCGGTTTCAATAACAATACGTACTGTGGTAAGTGTACTTAGTAGATCTCACGAGATTTCATTTGGTTTAAATGGTTTCAATCCTAATATAAAGTTATTGCAACGTCTGCAGTTTGGCTTCATGTTCATTGCTCTCATATGGCAGTTCGATTTCTCGCCTTTCATGGTCCTGATCATAGCAATCTTAAACGATGGTGAGGTCACATTATAGAGTATTAACTTCATACATTAGTGAACAGTCGATCAAACTAACAAAAGCATTGCTATCTATAGGAACAATCATGACGATATCAAAGGACAGAGTGAAGCCATCTCCGCAGCCAGATAGCTGGAAACTCAGAGAAATCTTCTCGGCTGGGGTCGTGCTTGGAGGCTACCAGGCCTTCATGACTGTCGTTTTCTTCTGGGTGGTGAAAGACACTGATATTTTCTCGGTATATACTCTAATTCTTAGTTGCTTCTCTAGACCAGTTCAAGAAGCTAACTCTTTTGAGGGTTATGTACTTATGTAGAACATGTTTGGTGTGAGACCATTGAGTCAACGTCCTGAACAAATGATGGCTGCTCTGTATCTACAAGTTAGCATTATAAGTCAGGCTCTCATCTTCGTCACCAGATCCCGTAGTTGGTCCTTTGTCGAACGCCCTGGTCTTCTCTTACTTGGTGCATTCGTCATAGCTCAATTGGTATGCATATACATAACAACACATCCTTCTCCTTGAACTCCTTTAAAAAAAATTATGAAAACAGAACAAGAAGTTCATAGCGGTCTATGCAATATCAGGTGGCGACATTTATAGCGGTTTATGCGAACTGGAGTTTTGCCCGGATAGAAGGAGCTGGTTGGGGATGGGCAGGAGTGATCTGGCTATACAGTCTCGTAACATACATCCCTCTCGACCTACTCAAGTTCGCAATCCGCTACGTTTTGAGTGGCAAAGCTTGGTTAAACCTTCTCCAAAACAAGGTATCAATACCAATACCCCAAAACTCAAATGAATCCTGGAGTAACCTGCGTATCTTGCTGCTTAACTGTTGTTTTCTATGTACCGAAAAAAAAAACAGACTGCCTTCACGACGAAGAAAGACTACGGTAAAGAGGAAAGAGAAGCTCAATGGGCTGCAGCTCAAAGAACACTCCATGGACTTCAACCAGCAGAGACAAACAACATCTTCAACGAAAAGAATAGTTACACTGAGCTCTCCCAGATCGCTGAACAGGCCAAACGCCGAGCTGAGGTTGTCAGGTAAGAAAACTAATCCATTCCCGTTTCTCTATCCTCTTAATTTGCACCATCAATTTAAAGCTCTAATAACTCCGTATATACATGAGTTTTAACCATTATTATCTTTCTCCAACTTCATACCATTAACCAAAACTCTCATAACTTGATCACACTCGAAATTCGTTTTTTCGGTTGTTCACAAGTTTTGATGATCTCTGCAGGCTGAGAGAGATAAACACATTAAAAGGGCAATTAGAGTCAGTAGTGAAGCTTAAAGGACTTGACATTGACGCGATTCAGCAACATTACACAGTCTAAGCTTAAATTGTGAAACCAAATCTTTCTAGCATATTTACTTTTAAATTTATTATTAGTTGAAAACAAAAACAAAGTTGCGTAGGTAGTAAAATCCTTTCCTTCTTTTGTCTTTTAACTGTCGAGGATCATAAAGACACCTTGTCTCAATGCTTTTTTAGGAACTTTAGTTTTTGTACTGTTGAGTTTGTTGTTAGTGTAACTGCTTACCTTTGTTTTTTTTTTATTCTTTCATCAAGCATTGTAGATTCGGTATGAAATTTACCAGTACCACTTGTACCGCATTAGCTAAGGGCCGAAAACCCCAGTAAGTCAGTAACCATTAGCTTTTCTATTCACAGTATTAACCAACCGTTGGAAAACAAAAAAAAACCTGTATGAAATTTATTTTTGTTAATTTTTAAGATTTTAGGGTCTTTTTTATTTATTTATTGAAATGGTAAACTAAAATTGATTTTGTAAGGTTTTAAGTCTTTAGCCCTTGTACGAAAAGAAATCTTTGAAACTTGAATGACTGATACAACAAAAGTAAAAAAAAAAACTATAATAGAACTACATGTATTCAACATCCAAATGAAAAATCATCAATTATTTAGCATATTTAAAAAGCTATTGAAACATTTAATGATAATTTTAATTTATTATTATTATTATTATTATTATTATTATTATTATTATTATTATTATTATTATTATTATTATTATTGAAATGGTAATAAATTAAAAATGATTTTGTAAGGTTTTAGCCTTTTAGGAAATTAAAATCTTAGAAACTTGAATGAGTGATACAAAAAAAGTCAAAAATGAAAATGAAAATACATTTATTCAACATCTAGATGAAAATTCATTAGTTACTTAAATATATATATATATATTTTTTTTAATTACACTGAGACATTTATGATAATTTTATGTTTTTTAAAATGGTAATAAATTACAATAATTTTTAAGCCTTTTAGGAAATCAAAATCTTAGAAATTTGAATGAATGATACAACAAATGTCAATAAAATACATTTATTCAACATCTAGATGAAAAATCCTTAACTACTTGACATATTTTGAAACTTTCCCATTGAAATCTTTAAAAAATAATTTTTAAAAGATTTTAATCTTTTTTTAAAAGAACTGAAATTATAATGAACTAAAAATGATTATAAGGTTTTAGCTTTATAGAAAATTATAATTTTAGAAAATGAGTGATCAATATATGTCAAAATTATATTTATTCAACATGTAGTTGAAAACTCAGTAAGTACTTAACATATTAAAAATTATATTGAAACAACTAATGATGATTTTTGGTTTTCTTTATTGAAATGGTATACTAAAAATGATTTTGGTAAGGTTTTAGCCTTTTAGGAAATTAAAGTCTTAGAAACTTGAATGAAGTGATACAACAAAGTTTTTTATTTTTTCAACAACTTATATAATTAAAATAGTACTTTCAGAAATCGATGGTACATAGTTGACAAAAAAAAAAAAAAAAAGTTGACAAAAAAAAGAAATCGATGGTACATAACTAATATTTTGTGGGTGTATAATCGAACAATGCGTGCTAATTTGTACGCTTAAAAATTTAAACTATGCTGTATAACCGAGATTGAAAAATATTAAATGAAAATCAAAACTTAAATGGAATAACATTTATTCAACATCTAGATGGAAACATATCAATTACTTGACATATATATAGAGAATAATTTCAATGGAAAATTACTTATAATTTTAGGGTTTTTTTAATTGAAATGGTAAACTAAAATTGATTTTTTATTATTTTTGCCTTTTCAGAAATTAATCTTTGAAATTTGAATGAGTACAAAAGTCCAAAACTAATATGGAAACATTTATTCAACATCTAGATTAAAACACATTCGTTACTTAATAAACTTTTACAAAAATTCCATTGAAGCAGTTAATGATAATTTTAGTTTTTTTTTTAATTGGAATGGTAGTAAATTAAAAATGAGTTTGTAAGGTTTTAGCCATTTAGGAAATAAAAACTTAGAAATTTGAATGAGTGATACAACAAAGGTCGTTGACAAAAAAAAAAAAAGATACAACAAAGGTCAAAAATTAAAATAAAATTGCCTTTGTTCAAAATCTAGATAAAAACTCATCAATAACTTAACATATTTTAACAAATTTACATTAAAACATCTAATGATAATTTATAAAATATTATATTTTTGATATATTACTATCAGATTTTTCCGTCTTTGTTTTTTTTTTTGGTGGAAAATTTTCCGTCTTTGTTTAGTAAATACAATAAAATTTTAGTATATTTATCACCATTTACTAACTATAAGTTAATGATAATCTTCTATTTCCAAAACAACTCTTAAGCTTCTTGATATTATTAGTGATTTTTTCTGTTGGTGTATTGATGCATCATGTTTTTTTCTTATTAAAAGCTTATTTTAAAACTATAATATTAGTCTTACCGATTGGATACTGTTCTTCCTTAACTACGATGTATAATTTCTATAAATCTTGATTTTATCTGATATTCGAAAGTTATTTTTATGTGATAAACCAATTTCAAGCACATCTAATATGTCTTTCATCCCATTCCGCTCCCATTCCATCTTTTATTAAAGCGAAATTTTTTTCGTGCAATATTGATTCAACTATCTTTAAGTATTTCACATTAGTCTTGGAAAAAAATGAGCGTCAATTCTTATTATTAATTGTTTGATCTAATATGTGTTTGACAATCCGCTTATTCATGCATCTCCACCATAAGGATTATGGTTTTGTTGTTTTTTCTTTCAGCTTAGAGTTATGATTTATTGTGTCTTGGTTTTTCATGGTTAAAAAAAGGACAAGTTGGTCTGATACTTGATTTATGCATTTTTTCTAGGATGTCGACTAAAACAAATGTAGATTTGCAATTTCCCTTACAGTTATATTCACTTGGTTTTGAGCCAGAGATTTCTAGAAACCTCAATTACCACAACAAGATTAATTTTCTGCAAGATGTAAAAAAGCATGTTGGAAAAGAAGTGTGGGACTACATTTGTGATTCGCCTTTGGGGGTAATTGCATGGTTCGTTGATAATAAATTCACTTGGTCGTCAAAGGTTGTCGAAAAGCTGCTTGTGAAGCAACTTGTCTTTGTTTAGTAAATACAATAAAATTTTAGTATATTTATCACCATTTACTAACTATAAGTTAATGATAATCTTCTATTTCCGAAACAACTCTTAAGCTTCTTGATAATATTAGTGATTTTTTTTTTCTGTTGGTGTATTGATACATCATGTTTTTTCTTATTAAAAGTTTATTTTAAAACTATAATATTAGTCTTACCAATTGGATATTGTTCTTCCTTAACTACAAAGTATAATTTCTATACATCTTGATTTTATCTGATATCCGAAAGTTATTTTTATGTGATTAACCAATTTCAAGCACATCTAATATGTCTTCAATCCCAATCCATCTTTTATTAAAGCAGAATTTTTTTCGTGCAATATTATTCAACTATCTTTAAGTTTGCTTGATCTAATATGTGTTTGACAATCCGCTTATTCATGCATCTCCACCATGACATACAGAAACTTAAAGAAATTTTAACATACCACAATAACGAATCATGAGATTAAAGGAAACATAAAATTATACGGATCGTAAGCTCCCGCTAGTTTTTAAGTTAAAAACTTCAATTATCATTTACCTAATTTGTAATATAAGTATTACAAATTAATCGTAAAGTTAAAAATATCAATATATCGTGAATCAATTTAATTCTTTTTCGCATGAGCATGATTTATCAAGCATTAAAACTTTTAAAATGTGAGTTTATTGAAAAAGAGAAATCCAAAAGGAAAAGTTTCTAATTTTACCACATCTAATATATATTTTGTATTGTAAATCAAGTGATTTAGAGTTATTATCACTATTACAATTATTGTAATTTTCATTAAATACAATACAATGTTTTATTGACTTCTATATTAAACAAGTAATTTATGTAACAGAAATGGCTTGAACCAAAAAAAAAAAAAAAAAAAAATGTAACAGAAATGGTTATATCGTTTTTATAGATAATATAGTTGAATCATTTTTTACTTATGAATAATAATTTTAATATAGTTGAACAGTTACTAATTTATAATCTTAAAACATTTACCTAATTTGTAATTAAAGTCTTCCTACATCACAAAGCTAAATAGTTAACAATATCAATATATGAGTCTACCTCTTTATTATAATCAACATAATTTAGTATCTTACCAATCCAAATTTAATATGTTAATATTTTTAAAAATGAATTATCCGGAAGAAAAGTTCCTTAATTAGGATAAAAACTAAAAAGTGGAAACATATTGAATAAATTAGATTCAATTAAGACTTAAAAAAAATAATTTAAAAGAACACGTTTGCAGAGAGAGAGAAGAGAGAAAAAAAAAAAAAAAAAAAGACAGAAAAAAAGGAAACCCAATAAGCAGCGATCGAAGCTTTAACTCAGAAGAGCGAAAAGCTCAGACATTCAAATCCGACGGCAATACGAGAAAAGCCACACAAGAGAATCCAAGATTTTTGGGTTTTCAATATAATCGAAGACACGAACTAAAGGAACCGAAGATTCATTTAAGGTTTGCGGTCGGAAGTTACTTCTTCTGTCTTTCGTTGTTATTGTCTGAAAAATTCTGGTCAAATCTTTTGCTTGAGTTAGGTCTCGAATCAATTATTTAACACTTGTTTTTTCTGCTTATAAGCTTGTGTCTCGCTTCTCATTGTCTTGTTTTCTCTTTATCCAATTCGAATTTCATCTTTTTGATACCCAATTCGTTGTTTCTTTTGCTCTGTTACCAAAGCTTGGATCTTTTCAAACTTCACTGATCTCGAATTAAATTTCGAAAATTTTAGAGTTTTTTTGGTTTTAAATTGAGATTGACAATGCTGGGTCTTTCCTTGCTGGTGCAGTTTCGTTGAAGTTGGCGTGAGGCTCCGTTGCGTTGTTTTCTTCTTCGAGAGGGTATGATTTGGTGACTCCAAAGTTAGGGTTTTTGATACTGAATCAGAAGGAGTGAAATTTGAGGGCTTTTGTGTGAGTTGGTCTGTGGATATGATCTTTTAGGGTTTTGGTTCTGAAGGAAGAATGAGATTTGGCTTTGCATTGTATGGATTTGGTATTTGCTAATTCTGGGTTGTTTGCTATAAAGGGGAACTTCTTCAGATACATTGCATTTGAAGGAGTTTAGATTTGTTTGTGTAAACGTTGAGAGAGAGTGTCTGTGTGTGCACTCTCCCACTGTTCATCTGGTTTTGTTGTAGAAGGAAAAAATACGTAAGAATTCGGATATTCTTGGTGAGAGAAATGATGCAACGTTCTCAAGATCAGAGGACTAATTTGGGTGAATTGAAAGGGCATATTGTGAAGAAGATTGGGGTCGAAAGATCGAGAAGATATTTTTATTATCTAGGAAGGTTTCTGAGTCAGAAGCTTACTAAGAGTGAGTTTGATAAGACGTGCTTTAGGTTGTTAGGGAGGGAGAATCTCTCTCTACACAACCAGTTGATCCGTTCGATCTTGAGAAATGCGACTGTTGCAAAGTCCCCACCGCCAGTTCAGGAAGCCGGTCATTCGACTAAACCTTTGGCGAATGCTTTTCAGAGTAGAGGAGATGGTCCTGAACAAAGTGGATCTTTAATTCCTAACCATAATCAGAATGAGCCTGTTTGGTCCAACGGGGTTTTGCCTATCTCTCCGCGGAAAGTTAGGTCCGGGATGCGTGACAGGAAGAGCAGAGATAGGCCTAGTCCACTTGGGTCAAACGGGAAGGTCGAACATATGTTGCATCAGCCAATTTGTAGAGAAGACAATAGAGGTAGTGTTGGTATGGAAAACGGAGATTTGGGTCAATTTGATTATCAAAGATCAGGCAGATATAGTGCTGATGAAAGAGATGGTGAATTTCTACGTCCTGTGGAAAAACCGAGAATACCAAATAAGGAAAAGGTTGCTTCTGCATCTATGAGAGATGATGGAAGTCAAGAAGAACAGGCTAGGCTAAATCTATCAAGGAGTCCTCTGATTGCACCTCTAGGGATTCCATTTTGTTCAGCTAGTGTCGGTGGGTCCCGTAGAACGGTTCCTGTTTCAACCAGCGCTGATCTAGCTAGTTGCTATGACAGTGGTGGATTACCAGATCCAGAGATGCTGAGGAAAAGGATGGAGAATATTGCAGTTGCACAGGGTCTTGGAGGGGTTTCGATGGAGTGTGCTAAGACGTTGAATAACATGTTGGACGTGTATTTGAAGAAGCTGATCAAGTCGTGCACTGATTTGGTTGGAGCCCGGTCCACAAACGGAGATCCCCGGAAACAATCTTCAGACAAGCAGCACAGTCAAAACAAGATTGTAAATGGATTGTGGCCTAGTAACAGTTTGCCAATACAAACTCCCAATGGACCTTCTGACATAACACAAGATCACCACTCTGTGTCTCTGCTTGATTTTAGAACTGCCATGGAGTTAAATCCTCACCAGCTTGGCGAAGACTGGCCAACTCTCCTAGAGAGAATTTCCATGCGGTCTTTCGAGGAAAAAGACTTTGAGGTGTGAAAGAAATCTTCGGCATGCATGTTGATGTTACATATTGTCTGATTCAGCCTGCTCTCGTCCAAAAGTGGACAACTGATTGTGAATGCAAAAAGATTTACTGTAGTTCCATGATGGACCGGAAAGAAATGAAGTTATGACTTCTGAGCTGAAAAGCACATCATTATGATCCTGCAGCAGCAGACTCAGAGCAGGTTAGTAGATTACTAATCCCAAAGAACCGTATAAAGATACGTGTTGTTGGTTGCCATGTTGTAAGATTAGCAGTAATTGGCAATCTCAAAGAGTTTCGAGCTTTGTGTGTAAACCCGAGGCAAATAAGGGAATTGGGGAAAGAGTTTTGGCAGAGATACACTGCTATTTAAGGTACAATGTCAATCATGTAATAGCTGCAGTTTGCTCTGTATGTAACGTAGTCTTTAGCATTGTTTAGAATTCATATCTTAATAACAAATTTGACATCCGTTTTTGTTTTCTCATTTCAATGGAAAATTTTATTTTTTGCAAAGTCCACAATGAATTGCCCTGGTCCTTGCTTTCGACTGGTGAATCATGAATGTGTCATGTCTATTATTACTTGTGCCTTAGAAGTAGATTCTTTGCAAGTTTTTATTTATATACTTTACCTGGAGTTGATACTTCGTATATGGAAAGTAAGTATCGAGAGAAATGATACAACTTTATTCAAGAAGTTGTGGCTATATAGGGAAAATCTCTTATATTGGAGCTGTAGGGATGTATTAATTCTGCTTTCAGCTTCTCGTCCGATCCAAGCATTAAATGTTGTTGTCTCTTGTCGAAACCGGTTGAAATCTTTTCCTTTTCATGTTCATGGTTCTCACTAGGGTAAGAAATGGATTGTATCATGTTTTTTTTTTCTAGTCGAAAGATAATTACGGTATACAAACTTGTATTGTGTTATATAAGGTTAGTGGCTACGATGTAATTAGAACATTTTGGTCCTATAAGTCAATGTTAAAAGGTATCAACGGTGAAGAACTTAGCGAATGAGCTTCACATGAGTCATTTTCTGGCAAGTCTAAGTCGTTGGAAATTTTGTTGCTTCAATTCATGTTTGACTGATGAAGCGGGCAATGTTTCTGGTGAGTTCTTCTTGAACCTTTTTACGTCTGTTGTATCGCTGTACTTGTGTAACCACGAAAAAGCTTCTCAACTTGCTTAAATTGCGATTATATACCGTTTTTGGACTTTTCTTATCTACAGGGAAGACAATTCTTGTTGTTTAAAGAGTTATTACACAAGTTGTTTTGATCGTCTCTTTCAGATTGGTTGAGAATATGTTTTGTGACAGCATATGAGGCTGCTTTTGTTTGTGGTTCTTAGACATGATACTGGCATGCTCAACACGTCTGAGGCATTTTACTGCACAACATTTATGACATCCAGAGATTTCCTGTACAAATCTTCTTGCTTTCAATATTTTTCCAGAGATTTTTATTCAATATCCTTTGCTCTTTCTTCAGATGATTTGTTCTTTACTGTTCCTGCTTTTGCCTTTACAGAATTCAAACGGGAAATAGGCGAAAAGGAAAAACAAATCAGCATTTCGCTTATGAGAAGGAGGAAGGTAAATCAGAAAAATGGAGCACGATACATGTGCTTATAGTGTAATCTTCCAACTTCATCTTCTTTTTGTATACTTATTCTTTCTCTTTTGTGATTTAGGAAATTATTTACGATTTCTATTTCTGTGCTTCCTTTTTGTATAATGTTTTACGTATAACTTTTACTATAAATAAGTGTTAGGTTTCATTTGTGAACGTTGTTCTCTTGCTTGTTCTCCAAATTCTATTCTTGTCACTTTGATTCCGTTTTAGTGAAGAGAGTGTTGGGTTTCATTTCTTGTTTTCGCGACTCTTTAACTTTAAGAGCATTCCAAAATTTCAGCTCTTGTTTCATTGAACCTGTTTCATTAATTAGCTTGATTTAACTTTTGTCGTTATGGAATAATTATATGATAGGAGACAGGGCTGAATGATGCTGCATTTGGTATTTTCCAATAAGACTCGTAACCTGAGGGTGTCACCGGATAAATCTTCGCTTTCAGGTATTTTGATAACTCTTCTATTCTTGAGTGAGCTACTAGTTCCTATGATCAGTCAAACGAGAAGACATGATGTAAATATTGAGAGTAATGTGGTTATAATTTTTCTCAAGACCTGCCAAATGTGACCTCATATGGGATGTTGTTAATCTCTTTTATGTTGGTCTTTGAAGCTTGGAGTTGGGCGACCCAGAAGAAGTAAAACCTGTGTGACTGTGTCCATGATAGGTTCTTGCTAATGGAGAGGCAAGTTTTGGTTTAATACAATATATCATAGATTCGTATGAGTTTGATATCTTGTTTGATCCTATTAAGCTCTAGTGAAATCTGCAGAAGCATTACAAGGATCAAACAAGATATCGAAATCCCAAATTTTAACAACGAAAATGATCTTGACCGGGCCAATGAACCCGAGGTCCAAAGAGAGATTGCGTGATATTTCAATCCAAATGGAAACTCTTTGTTACTGATTTTGGAACTTAATGTCATGCTCATAGCATTCTTGATATCTATTTAGACTTGTAACAAGTCACAACATCATACCAGAAACATCTCTAACTACTATTGTTATATTGCATATAAGAGCATCATTAACGCAGGTTCTAATTAAGAAATCGGCTCTTCATAGCCACGTGTCAGCAAATTAGTGGTTGGAATTTTGTTGATTAGAAATCTGGCTAAACCCTGTCTCTCTCCCCGATACACGATTTCATCTCCACTACCAAATCCAGTCTCTGATTTCAGAACTAACCAAACCTCCTCTTCTTCAATTTCACAGCTTCACCTGTCGTCGTCTTTGCGTCGCCGGACCTGTAGCTCCTCACAGTCAGTCCTGTTAGTATACTCGAACCTAATCTAACAATCGATTGATCTTCTTCTTTCTCGATTGTAAGATTCTATTTAACAATCGATTAATCTTATTAGGCTTAGTATAGCTTCTGCGGAACTTAATTGTTGAGAATCCCAAAATTGACTGACTTTTGTGATTATTTCTTAAGCTGTTGTTGTTTATCTTGCTACTACATTGATTAATGTTAGTCAACTGTAACATGATTGAAGTGGCTGTAGATGATCAAGTTTGATGTCAATGACATAGTGTTTACAATTCTGATATTGGCCTTTCACGCTCTAATGGTTTTTTTGTGTAAACCTTGGAAACAGATTTCAGCTTGTGCAAGATAGATACGGAGGATCTATGGCGTCTTCTTCCGATGATACTTTTGAGAAACAGTTTGAGCAAAAGTTTGAGCAACAGTTTGAGCAACAATTTGATCAAAATTTCAATCAAATGCTCGAGAGCATGTTCATGGTTGATGGTGATCATCAAGATGGAAGTGAGTCAAAGAGGAAAAGAGTCTTTATCGAAAGAAATTTCGAAGAAGGCCATACACGTTTATGGAATGATTATTTTGGTGAAGCTCCAACATACACTAGTAATGTATTCCGACAACGGTTTAGAATGAACAAGCCACTCTTCTTGCAAATCGTTGATCGCCTCTCTACTGAAGTTCCTTTTTTTCGACAAAGGGAAGATGCTACCGGAAAGCTTGGTTTGTCTCCACTTCAAAAATGTATTGCCGCATTTCGTCTCTTGGCTTATGGTGGCCGGACTGATACGTTTGATGAATACCTCCCTCTCGGTGATAGTACTACTCGATCATGTTTGGAAAATTTTGTCGAAGGAGTAATTACTTCGTTCGGTGATGAGTATCTAAGAAGACCCACACCGGAGGATCTTCAACGACTACTTCATATTGGAAACCTACGTGGATTTCCTGGGATGGTTGGAAGTATCGACTGTATACATTGGGAGTGGAAGAATTGCCCCACCGCTTGGAAATATCAATATTCACGTAGTTCTGGAAAACCCACAATCGTTTTAGAGGCGGTAGCTTCATATGATCTTTGGATATGGCACGCGTTCTTTGGACCTCCAGGTACTTTAAACGATATCACTGTTCTTGATCGCTCACCCGTTTTTGATGATATAATTAGAGGTGAAGCTCCGAAAGTGAATTTCTACGTCAACAAAAGAGAGTATCATTCGGCTTACTATCTCACAGATGATAGTTTTCCGAAATGGGCAACTTTTACCCCATCTATTCCAATTCCACAGGACTCGAAAGCATATTTATTTGCTCAACATCATGAAGCTGCCCGAAAAGATGTCGAACGTGCTTTTGGAGTGTTGAAAGCTCGATTTGCTATTGTTAAAAACCCAACTCTTTTTTGGGATATATTGAAAATAGGAAGGATCATGAGAGCATGTATCATACTCCACAATATGATAGTAGAAGATGAACGAGATGGATACACTCAATTTGACGTTGCAGAATTTCAACAGGAAGAAAGAAACAGAAGTTCGCAAGTGGATTTCACGTATTCTACAGATAAGCCAACAAATCTCACAAATATGATGGGTGTTCAAACTACAGTTAGTAATAAGAAAGCGCATGAACGATTGCAAGCTGACTTGGTCGAGCACATATGGCAAAAATTTGGAAATCATCATGTTAACGGATGAGTTTTGAAGCTTATTTTAAATGTTTTATCATTTCTTATTTCAAACTGTTTTCATGTTTATTTAAAATGTCTCCTTAGTTTTTATGATATAATATAATGCAATGAATGTTTTTATTTCAAGTGTTATAAATGTTTTTATTTTTAGTTACAATTCCATGGCACTCAAATTTCCAACCAAATTGAAAAAGCAAGAAACCAAAGAGGCTCAAAAAGCTTCACTTCAAGAAGGTCGAATGGTCCAGACATGTTAAACAATGTTCGTACCAAAAATTGTCCTATGTAAACAGTAACTGCAATTATAACTACATTTGAAAACTGTCTCTACATAGATACATACACGTAATCTGAAAATGTTGCATCCATATTACCACAAACGTGGACAAATGTGTAACCACTAGTTTCTGGAGACTCTCAACCATCCACCGTCCCATGTCGTAATTATGCGAATGTGACCTTTCATCAATTCAATCAACTACATTCATGGATTCGTACCTTTTTTTCCATAATTAACATTTTTATATCTTACAAATTTCCGCATTCACTTTAATCTTAAACCATTTTCATCTTCTTGAAAATCTTTCAACAACAATGGCAGAATTAGAAACTTTGTCAAATCAAGAACAAGAAGAAGAAACAAGAACAAAATCTCAGCCGTTGATCCCAGGTTTACCAAATGAGATCGCTGAGCTTTGTCTTCTTCGTCTTCCTTATCCATATCATGCTCTCTTTCGCTCTGTTTCATCTTCATGGAACAAAACCATTACAAACCCTAGATTCATCTTCTCCAAGCAATCTCTCTCAATCTCTTCTCCTTACCTATTTGTCTTCGCTTTCAACAAATCAACAGCTAAGATTCAATGGCAATCCCTTGATCTCGCATCTGGCCGTTGGTTTGTCTTACCTCCCATGCCTAACTCTTTCACCAAAATCTCGTCTCCTCACGCGCTCTCTTGCGCGTGTATTCCACGTCAGGGGAAGCTTTTCGTCCTTGGCGGCGGAGATTCCACTCGCTCCGCCGTCGTATACACCGCGATAACGAATCGTTGGTCGTTTATTTCTCCGATGATGAGTCCGAGAACGTACTTTAACGCCGGCAATGTTAACGGTAAAATCATGGCCGTTGGTGGGAGTTTAGACGGAATTGGAGAAGCGACGACGGAAGTTGAATCGTACGATCCAGAAAGTGACACGTGGACGGCTGTGAAGAAAGTTCCGTTGGTGTTAGCGAAGTATGACTCAGCTGTGATCGGTAAAGAGATGTGTGTAACGGAAGGATGGGCGTGGCCGTTTATGTTTCCACCGATGGGACAAGTGTACGATTCAGATGAAGACACGTGGCGAGAGATGAGCGGTGGGATGAAAGAAGGTTGGACGGGTGTGAGTGTAGTGATTCGTGACAAGCTGTTTGTGATCTCCGAGCATGGTGATTTTCCGATGAAGGTTTATTCTTCAGATGATGACACGTGGAGGTACGTGAGTGGTGATAAGCTTCCTGGTGAGAAAATGCGGCGGCCTTTCGCCGTGACGGGAGCTGATGATCGTGTGTTTGTGGTGGCTGGTGGGCTTAATGTAGCTGAAGGGAGAGTGAGTGAAGGGGCAAATGGTGAATTTAGTGTTGAGTGGAAGATGGTTTCGTCTCCTAAAGGTTGTACTCAGTTTTCACCTGCTAGTTGTCACATGCTTTATGTCTGATCTAATAATGATGTGTTAGTATAAATTGCTATTTTTGGTAACAAAAGATTTATACATTTGATGTTCTGTAAACATTGTCAATGAATGATGATGACCTCACAATTGCGAGAATGCTCCATGAAGAAATCTGAATCTTGATTTGCTATGGAAGAATCTTTGAAACGGAGAATGAGTTTCTGAAGAACTAATGAATTCTCGAGAAAATACTTCACTAATTTCTTTCCGGTTTCTTCTCCCGTAATCAATTCTCTAATCTCAATACATTTCAGACTCGATAACGAACAATGAGGGACATAAGTAAGTCCACCTTGCTCGGGGTCTGTTGAAACAGCAAAGTCCTGCAAGCGCAAAAGCTTGATATTACAATATATTCAGAGATGTTTTGAACTAACCAAATCACAGATTCATACCAAAATGAGGTTTTCTAGATTTGGGCAGCTATCAAGAAAGACGAGCAACAACTGCAACATGGATGTAGAGAACGCAGTTTGTAAACGATACAAGTTATTGAATTTGGGAATCGGTCCCAATTTGGAATATTGATAAAGAACCTGCAAAGAAGAAAGAAAAGGATACATCATAAGGAATCAAAGTACATTTCTTGTTACATATATGCATCACAAAGTACATACATTACCTCTAAAGTACGCTGAGAGATGATCATATCTCTTACACTAGATACACCAAAGAGAAAATCACGGATAGTATCTCTCTTGCTTAAATCCTCCGGTTCCAAAGGACTGCCGCCAAACTTAACATTAAATTCAGTATCAACATCGATCGTCAATAAAGAACTCAGGTTCTTGACTACAATCATATCAGATTGATTATCATTAAAATTCAAATACTCGAGTCTTGGAGCATCAATCTCAACAGAAAAACATTTACAACCCATACTATACTCAAACATGAGACGAAAGCTTCTAAGACTCTGAGACCTCACACGAAGAAACTGCAAAACGTCTATATCACAAAAATCAATAGGCCTAATCAATATAAGATCTTCAAGAACAGGACAACCTGAGATAACTTTCTCCATGATCAAAGGATCATCAAAATACCAAACGTCTTTTAAATGCATCATCTTAAGAGAAGGTAGAGAAACAACGAACTCGGGATTCGCGATTCCTACTGTTTCAAGCTTCAAAGACACCAATGTATGGCTTTTATAAAGGTTATGAGGCATGAATTCTCTTATACACATATCAGTCTCAAAACCCTTAGCATCTAAATGTTGAATTCCACGATCAATCGCTATACTAACCCACCCGGCGAACCGATCATCATCGTAAGTGTATTCATCATACTTCATCTTGAACTTTTGCATTGGTGAATTTTGATTAAAATCTAGAAAATTGTCGATGAAGCTTGCGTAGTCTTCGTCAGGGAAATCGCTGACTTTTAAGTCAAGGACAGGAACACTAAGCCAGAGAGATTCCCATCTCTTTGATAAAACACTTGTCTTAACGGAATCTTTGGTCGGAAGGTATGAGAGTACTTTAGTTAACAAAGAATCTGGCAATTCGCTGATCCAATCGCAACTCATCGCGATGAAATCCTAAAGTATCAAAAATAATCATATGCGAATAAAGTTTCAGAATTGATCCCAAAATTACATACATAAACATGGAATCGAGAGAGAGAAATCTGGGTCTGAAGAACTCACCGTCGATTTTAATCGCCGGCGAATTATTGTTGAAGTTATCGGTTAAGGAGTAAAGTTTCCAAATTGATCCCAAGATGTTTAAAATAAAAAGAAAAAAAAAACTGAGAGTGAGGAAAATGTGAGAGGAGGAAGAAGAAGAAGTCACCGTCGATTTGATTCGCCGCCGGAAGTAAGCTGAAACGATTGGAGACTGGGCCTAATTGGGCTTTATTGAGCCCATGGATATCTATCTTCTTATCTTATTTACGATTTATGCAGAAGTCTCTCTCAGCATCATCCAAAAGATCAATATAAGTAGAATATTCTCTAATGGTAACAAAATTGTGGTACGTTAGAAGTTTCTAATTTTGGTAACCAATTTGTCTTGGCAAACGAAATAAAAAAATCTACGATGTCGTCTTGGTTAGGCACTAGTAATGAACTAATGAGAATTTGACACTTTTTTCCTCTGTTCCCATATTAGCAACTATGAATTTGAAATTGTTAAATCGAAAATATTATTACATTTTGAAAAATGTTGGGTTGGTAAAGAAATGATTACCAGAAACGATACAAACTCAACAAAAAAAAAAAGGTCATTGGTCTTCATGGTCGGGATGCAATTTGATTTTTATCCTCACTTCTTAATCTAACCAACCAGTTATGTTTTTCCTTTCTGTCGGCAACCAACTATTTAACTAAACAGTAATTTTGATTAAAAATAAATGTAAATTATAGGTTGAAATTAGTTGGCACAACATCACTCTTTGCATATGTGAAAATTTGGGGGACCTAATCATTTTCTTGACAACCTAACTTATTCTCTCATATAGTTCATAATGTATATTAATATTGTTAAAACTAAAGATTATCCACACACAAAAAAACAAGAAGAAGAATTGTCTTTTGTAGATTAGGAAAAGTCTTAAAGGCTGCTTTACTAATGAATATAGATTAATAATAATTATTCCTAACAAATCAAATCTTCCACCACTGAAACTTCCTCTAATCTCCCTTTTAAAAAAAAACAAATTCACAAAGAAGAAATTAAAACAGAGTATTAAAGAAACAATATTACTTGATTAATTATTCATCATCATCATCATCACCATCATCTTCTTCTTGTAAACTACTTAAACAGAAACAACTTCGAGTTTGAGCCATCAAATCTCTTTTATTCTTCATCATCATCATTATCTTCCTATGATCATCATCATCACCATCATTGTCTTCATAATCATCATTGTGATGATGATCCTCTTCATTAGGTTCTTGGAGTGCAAGTAAAGGCATTGAATTAGGGTTTTGCCAAGAGTAGAAATTCGAAGCCGACATAGATCTTCCTCTTCTCCTTAGCTTATTAGCAATAAGTAATCTCCTTCTCTTGTTAAATGGATTCTCCACTTTCTCCAATTCCTTTGCATTACTTGCTGCTTGCATTAAATTCCCAAACGATTTCGATTTACCAACATAATGATTCGATAATCCTCTCCTAAAAAAAATAACAAAAATAAACAAACATATCTTCATCAGTATTCAGACCAAACACATCTAAAGGTTCCAAATCCAAACTATAAAACTCGCAAATATATGTTTAAGCAAATCACTAGATCAAAGTCTTCAATTCACCATAATAAAAGTATAAAGATCAAATTAAAAGATACTTTGGTAATAAAAGTAATTTTTTTTACAGAGTAAATATATATTCACGCGAAATAATTAATTTAATTCAATTCTTGATTTAAGTAAAAGAGTTAAAACGTACTTAATAGGCAAAGAGTCTTCAAGAGAAGAACTAAACGAATCAAGTGTTCCTCCTCCTCCATGGGACGAAACGGCGTCGTCTTCTTCATCCTCCTCGTTTTCACTGCTTTCTCCGATCGACGACGAACTATCCGACGATTCTTCCGGCGATTTACTATTATTACTCATCCTTAATCCGATCCCGATCTGTGATCCACCGCGTCCCGATTCATCAGCCAAGAACAAAGCCGTCTGTACAGCCTTATCCTGCGCGGAAACACCTCCACGATCTCTAACGTACGCCGCCATACCGATTCCAAACGATGATCCCAGCATAACCTCCATCTGATAGTCTTCGCCGACGATGTGCGTAGGTTAAGAGCTTTAACCGGCGCAGGTTAACGATACTATGAAGAAGAAGAAGAAAGAGAGAAATAAAAGGAAAAATGCAAAACACCACTGATAGAGAAAAATGGAATAAATTCTTATTTATATTTATAACGACAATATCGTATAAAAATACGATGTACGTATATTTATACGTATTTATTATGAGGCACACATGTTCTAAATATAGAATAGTCCGAGGCACGCTAACGGCGACTTTGACGCCTTGGACACGGTCTTGATGACGTGGTGAGTTTTAATTGGTTTGATTTTGGACTTTTGCCGGACGTTTCGGGTTACTGTCTCCGTTTAATCTGATGTTTGTCGTTGTACCGAAAGTTCGGTGGTCACTATCATACCATATCTCGACCTTATCCAATTCTCTCATTACTCTTATTGATTTTGTTTCTTAAATGTTTGAGATTTTTAATAAATATGTGAAAAAGGAAAAAAATCTTGAATAGTGATATCAAATTTGATTGGATGGATAATATTTGGTTTGCAATTAAAGATGCTGCGTTAATAAGTCAAAAGATATTACAAAAATATTCGTGTACGATTTACTTTATGTTTTTTAAATGGAAACTACTATAATGATTAAAAAAATATTAAGTACTATCTGAATGATTAATTTAATACAAGTGGACAAATTAAACCTTATCCCGTTTACTTTTTAGTACAATTAAAACCAATATCGTTAATGATATATATTTAAAATGAAAATTTGGAAGAAAGATTGCTAATGCTGGATTAGTGCGGAAGCAAGAACTTTGACTGGTTCAAAATGCGAATATGCATTAGTTTTATATTTAATTAGCAAATTACTTTGCTGAGTCATGCATGTTCAAAAAAAAGGTATTAAGGACACAGACAAAATCATTTGTATTTTACAACATCTTATTAGCACATGAGCTCAAATTATTTATCTAAATTGTTTGTTGCAATCCTAGAATTTTAAAATGTTTACACAATTCAAAACAATTAGGTTTTGTTTCATTCATGAGTTATATAGATCATATAATTATATATGGAGGATATCACTAGAGCAATTAGATTAATTTAACCTTGTCTCTTTAAGTGATAATCTTGTTTATGAAATGTGGCTTAATGTGAGTCTATTAATTGTGTCTAAAGGGTATCTTCCTGTTTTGCTTTACCTCTGGCAATATATTAAAACAATCCAAAGGTGGACTATGAAACATTTTTTTAGATATTATTTTTTGTCTTCCTATCGTTAAATTAATTACCAAAACATGTTTAGCTCTTAATGTTAATGTCTTTCCCCTTGTTTATAATTTACATTCTCAAGACTTTAGATCTTGACGATATTGAAAAGAATTGGTAGTTTGACTTGTATAATCGAAATTTGTGAACTTAGCTGTGGTGTTGTTTGCTAGTGACTAGATGGGTACCGATGCTATTGGGGCGGGTCTTCATTTTTTAATTTATTTTTATGAACATGCATGACTCAGCAATTGCACAAAAATGTAATATGGATTGTGCACAATTGTGTTTTATTAGTTTGTGAATGTAAATGAAAAGTTAGAAGGAAATAAATTGTGTTATGATAAAAAGTGCACAAGGTTTTTTGTTTCCTTGATCATCATACTACTAATAATTTTGGGATAAAATGTGAATTTCTATTACGAAAAAGCTTGTTTACAAGTAGTTAGGCTTAGCCTAAAGAATTTCTATGTTTGCAGACGAAACATTCACGTTGAGACTCAATTCTCGTAAGACAACTAAACAACAATTAATATGTACTTTGTTTTTTTAATGCCTGAAGTCAATTATCATTAAAACAACATTACGCAACATAAATCTTTTATTAGACCGACGGTGGTATACTTACCTTGGCCTATCGTATATTCGGTTTAGCTTATCACATGGTTCCATTTCCTACCCACTTTGCCAATGTTTCTGGTTAACACTAGTATTTGCATAATTATCAATCTCGAGATAGTTGTCCGATTGCTTATTCTCTCAGTCAACGATCACATCTTTATACTTAGCCTAACTACCACATTCCATTGATTACACGTGTTCAGATAAACCAACCATTACCCAATAACTGACTGATGTTGTTCACCTAGAAGGATTGGTCTTATAACCACCAATATGCCCTTTAACAAATCCGATCCAACCCCATCATTCCAGGATATTCCTTGGAATGGTCTTATTTACATCCAATTAGCCTAATGGACATTTTGCATGTATTTTTTGGCCCAATAATATAGAGGCCCAAGCCTAGCCTTCTCCTGCTTAAATTCAGGGCCGACATTGGGTGTCGGCAATGAGAATACACTATGAGAAAGTTGAAGAAAAAAAGACTCATGTGGTGTAGCTTCAGAGAGTGATGACAAAAGTATAAAGACTAGACAGACCCGTGATATCAATTATTTTTACTCTTCGACAATCAGACAAAAGGCAAACACGCTTACTCATCGCATACCTCTCTACTCAAATGTAATGTGAAACCTGATCTCCAATTTTTAGCAACTTCTGGAGTCAGTGTTTGTACTTTGTAGCAGACGCATCCCAATATGATAAGTTTCACTTCCCAAGTTATTGGATTTATCTAAAGAAAACTATTCACTAATAATGATTAGCAAAAAAGAACACTTTGCTCTAAGTATATACATGTACAATTGCACGCAAATGATTTAGTTTAATTATTAACTTAGGTACTCTTTTAAAACCAGAATTCATAATTATAGATTAGAGTCAAGTCAAGTTTGTTTATGTGGTTTTGTTTTTCACCTTATCAATTGTTAAATTGCTTAGTATATTTTCTTTGACCATATTGTTTTTTCAGTTGTTAATATCTTTATTTAGACAATAAAATTCAAAGCTTCTGAATTTTGTTTTTATTTTTTAAGCAAAAAAATAACAAACTCACACAATCAAAAATCCAGAAAAGAAACTAAAGTTCCTTATAAATCATCACAAAACACATTTCCAGATTAATCAAAACACAAGAAGAAAACAACAAAAATCAAAATAATGTCGACTTCTAAAATAAAAACCTTCACTTTCTTCATAGCAACACTACTATCTTCCTGCAACGCAGCAGCAAACGCCACAACGAAACCGCTCTTTCCAGCGATTCTAATCTTTGGCGATTCAACAGTCGACACAGGAAACAACAACTACCATTCACAAACAATATTCAAAGCTAAACATCTTCCTTACGGAATTGATCTCCCAAACCACAAAGCTAATGGAAGATTCACAAATGGGAAAATCTTCTCCGACATAATCGCAACAAAACTCGGCATCAAACAGTTTGTTCCTCCCTTCTTACAACCAAATCTCTCTGACCAAGATATTGTAACCGGAGTCTGTTTTGCATCAGCTGGTGCGGGTTATGATGACCGTACCAGTCTTTCCACTCAAGCTATTCGTGTTTCGGAACAACCAAAGATGTTCAAGAGTTACATTGCTCGTCTTAAAAGTATCGTAGGAGACAAGAAAGCTATAGAGATCATAAACAATGCTTTGGTGGTTATTAGTGCAGGACCTAACGATTTTATATTGAATTATTACGATATTCCTTCAAGGCGTTTTGAGTTTCCTCACATTTCTGGTTATCAAGACTTTGTGCTTAAAAGGCTCGACAATTTCGTGCGGGTAATATCTCAAATATTTGCTTAAATTACCGCTACAACAAAATACTGTTAAAGGGCAACAAACTTGCAATGAAATTTTGAATTTATTTTTTAATAACTTAATTAAAATAATTTCTAAATTGGACATAAATTAGCAATGGAGTTTTTAGGGCTTAGTTTATAGGGTTTAGGGTTTTAACCCGTCTTTGCTAATTATTTCCGGTATGTTTGTAGGAGCTTTACAGTTTAGGTTGCCGGAAAATTATGGTAGGAGGTTTACCGCCGATGGGTTGTTTACCGATTCAAATGACTGCTAAATTCCGCAACGCTCTAAGGTTCTGCTTGGAACAAGAGAACCGAGACTCTGTCTTATACAATCAGAAACTTCAGAAGCTATTACCTCAGATCGAAGCATCTCTTACAGGAAGCAAGATCCTTTACTCCAATGTCTATGACCCTATGATGGACATGATGCAAAACCCTAGCAAATACGGTATTGATACAATCTCTAACTTGTTCGACAAGTTATCTTATGCGATGATATTGAACACTGATTATATATGTTTATTCATGTGGAACTAAAACAGGGTTTAAAGAGACGAAGAGAGGATGTTGTGGAACAGGGCATTTGGAGACAAGCTTCATGTGTAATGCTTTTACTCCAACGTGTAGGAATCACTCAGAGTTTTTGTTCTTTGACTCGATTCATCCATCGGAAGCTACCTATAATTATATGGGCAATTTTATAGATACTCAGATCCGTGGGTGGCTTGAGGCCTAAGTCATAATGATAGCTAGGCAAATGAAACAATGTATATTTGTTTCTTAATGCAACTGTTCATGCACTTCTAGTGGTGCTTTAGATTTTAGCGAAATATGCCACAAGTCCACAACTATATCAGTTCACTTTAACTTTCACTTGTTGACAAAAAATAAAAAAAATCAGCTGAGTTAAGATAGAAAACTTCTGGCAAAAATCAATTTAAATTAGTAATGTATCAGGCCAAAATATAGAAGAAGAAAAACTAAATAAAATCAACAATACTCCCCTCAAACCCAAGACCACGAACATTTAGTCTTCCCTCTAGCGAAACCCTGGCATCCAGGCACCGACACTCTATTTTCGCGAAGACTTCGCCCACTTTCCTAGGTCCACCTTCCCCCATTAGTATAATATTGTCCTCTTTGACCATACCGACCAAGTCTGCACAGATTTGTTTTTAGGTTTCTTTCCAAAATGGCTTATCCTAATTGGAGTTGGACTTGACTTATATATTAGACAGTTATTTTCTAATATGCCGAGGTTGGACGTTGGTTTGTCCACCAGCTGTTCCTCATCCATATTTTCATAGCATTTGAAAAGTGAATAGAGCAAGGCCATTAGGAGCCATAAGGCAAAGGGTATTCCAAAACATAGAGTAAATAAGCGAGAAATAGAATAAAGAAGGAAGATGAGTATCGTGAAGCCAATGATATGACTTATACGTCCTATCAAATTGATTTTCATGCATTCGGCATGGTCATCTTCTGAAGGAATGTATACAGCTATGTAGATCCACACAATCAAATTCGCAATGAATGCGAGGACGTAGAGAGGCCAGAAATATATGAATGGCTCGCCATCTAGAGCGAAGTGGATATTGTTATGTCTTATGTACCAAAACGATGCAAGACTAGTTCCTATGATGAATAAATTCATGTAGAAATCGTAATATATGACCCTGTTTCACCATCATTAACCAAACATTAATAACAGGTCGTTAAAGTCGATATGATAATAAATAAAATCCAAAACTGAAATTGAAATTTGATTGTATGTATCGACTCACCACCAATTTGAACACCGAGACTCGACGCGGTAATAGAACCGGCCATGGCTTGGTTTCTCCCCTTTTGTTAAAAATTATTTGTAAGACTCTCAAAGTCACACAATAAAATGTTTATGCTCAGAGGATGTATCGTCTAATATAAACACACACCCACACAATAATCCAATTGGTAGTCTAATTAGGTTTTAATTTCTTTTTGTATTTTTGTCAAAGCCTGGTAATTTTACTAATACGTAAGGGCTGGAACTTATTATCCGGGATCCGTTCCGATCCGATATGATCCGTTTCAGGATCCGCTTTGATCCAATCCGAAAACAAGATATTCAGACGGGTCGGATCCGGATCTGAATAATAAAATTTCAAATACGGATAATAGAAATATACATATCCAAAAATTTACTATTATAATAATAATTTTAATAATATTTTTAGTTATTTATATTATATTAATTTTTTTCCTCAGATTTTTACAAACAATAATATTTTTAATTTTTATGTTACTTTAATTTTTAAAAAATTATCAGATTTTTTTTTTTTTTTAAACGACTGATATCATTGATTAACTTGAGTCTACATAGTCTTTATGTAAATCTGATGAAATAGCAAAAGGAACATAATGATGAAACACAAAGCAACTATCATTCGGTAAAGAGCCTTTGGCAAGCAGATCTGCAGGTCGGTTATTCCGTCTTGGTGTCCATTTGAATTGAACGTCTGTAAACTGAGAACGCCAAAATTTAATATCCCGGAGCCAATTAAAAATCCCAAAGTGTAGATGAGGTGTTTCCAAAGCTTTAAGAACTGTTTGACAATCTCCTTCAAAGATGATTTTCCTGTATCCTTTACTCCAACTATTCTGCATAGCAATGAGAAGGGCCTGCAACTCACTTTCTATCACAGTTGTAGTGGGCTTTCCCAAGGCTTGACCTGAACTGAGATATGTGCCATTAGCATCCCGTAATATCCATCCTGCTTTTGATCTCCCTGTTTGTGAGATGAAAGATCCATCATAGTTACATTTAACCCAATTCGGAGGAGGACGAATCCAATGCGGTTGAGAATCACTTTGATGGAATGGTCTTGGAATTCGACTCCCTGTGTCCAACTGTCTAACATAGTCATGTGCTGACCTCCAATCTTGAGCATCTTGTTTTGCAAATTGAAGATTTTGGTGCCATAGGATGTGCTTGTGCTGAAATACCAATAAGTTCCGACTTTTCCAAAGTCGCCAAAGAATCCATAGGGCTAATTGTTGAAGTTCAGGATTAGTTCGGCCAAGATCATGAGACAGAAGAATCCCCATTTTGCTATCCAATGATGCATAAGGATCAAACAGACTGGCGTGTGAGATGCTTGAGGCTCTCCATATTTCATGCGCATAATGACAATCAAAGAAGAGATGTATAAAAAATTATCAGATTTATATTATAATAATAATAATTAAAAAAAAACACTGGATCTGGATATTTGCGGATATCTAGGTCTTTTGACGAATATATGAATAAATGGATCTAGATTCGGATATCAAAACGACGGATCCTACATATCCATGTCGGGATCCGGATATCCTGAAAAACTCCGGATATAAATTGAAATTTATATATATACATAGAGGGTTTAGATAAATATCAAAATTTCTCTATTCTAGAGATGGTACTATGGTAGTGTTGTATAAATTAGAGAATGAATGCTCACGCAATGGCAAAACTAGTATCGAAGAAGTTATTATTCCTCAAATTGATTGTCTTCCAACACCATAATAATTTCGTTGACCCTCAAATCGGCTTTAATTCGCCTTCATTATTCAACCCTCATATCCAATATCTCCCCAACAACTCATTGAAATCTCTTTTTGACTTTCTGAAAACTTACATAATAGTCAAACATTGCATTAACAGCCCATTCTAAAGTCTTAACACCTCCACTAAATCAACCAACACAAATCAAACTAGCTAGATCAAACAGAGTAATGGTAACAAATTACTAACCATACCATTGAATAAGTAATTAAAATACATAAGCCTACGACATAATAGACCATTGACTAGTTCTTCATCTCACAATTACTTTAGTAAAATATCAAACAAGAAATTATGTTTAATAAAATAATTAAATACACATTTTTTGTTGTAAGACTTTTTTTTTTGTCAACCTCCATTTAGGTAGTAAGATTAAAATCCATTCAAAAGACTAAAAATCTAAAACTAATTTTGTTTAGAGAAAAAAAATTACAAATCAACCCCTCTATTTCTCAAAATATTACAAAATCTACCAAACTAATTCATCAAGCCGAGCCAAATACCAAGCCGCTCACGCTAGGAGTTATATTCTCCTGTATCGCAGACTGGTGGTGACGGTGCTCTCCTTCGTAAGTCACAATCAGCATCGTTGAATCATCCAAAGCTCGTTCCACGTGTTTCCTCGCTGGACATCCTCTAAACGTACTACACTTGTAATAACCCCTGAATCAATAAAATCAAATCACAACCGTTAGATCTCTTGAGATACATTAACTCAAGTCAAATAAATCAACGGTGGATATAGCGATGGTGTACGATAGTTACCGTGGATGTGGTGAGCCTTTAATCGGTTTTTGTCCGTACTTCCTCCATGAATACTCGTCCGGTGGTATATCGGCGATCTTTGCACTTATCGCCGGAACTCGAACAGTTCTCTTCATCCGATTTTTCCGGCTGTTAATTAAAATAAATTAATCGTAATTAGTTAAATGATTTAACGTGCGCCAACTTAGCTAACGTGAATTAGGTGCTTCAGGTTTAAAGCAAAGTCAAAAGTCAAACAGAGACTTTTAAAAACTTAAAACCTTCCCTATATAAAACGACAACACCACTAACTAGTCATTGTCAGGCGTGCATTTTGGTTTAAGTTACTGTCGTTGACTTTTAAATACATTGACTATTTGGTTAAGACAGTACTAAACCGGTTTTAAATACTAAACCAGATTTACTTTTGTCTTTTTTACTGAGACTAATTTAATTACACTACTCGACTATTCATAAATGGTTTGAAAAATTTTAGAAAAAAAATAGAGTTTGAGAAGTAAATTATGTTGATTTGTACGTTGACCGATTGGTTTAGACCGTACCGAACCGGTTAAGGAGTACTAGGCTAGTCAAACAAATAATTAATTTTTTTTTTTGGGAGTCGTAATTATACCTTTTCTTGCAGTGGCACTTGCCGTTGCCGGAGCCAGAGATCTTGCCGGAAAAGTCCTCGGAGTGATCATGTTCAAAGCATCTCTTTCTATAAGGAAGACCAGAAAGCGGCGGTTTACCGGAAGAAGTCAATGGAGCTGCAGGAGCCGGAGCAAGAAAGATTGAAGATCCTTTAGAGACACTTCCGTCACCGGTTATCGCCGAAGACATAAAAGAAGAGTTAGAAGATACGCTAAAACTCTCTTTAGCAAACTCAACCATCTCCGAGTTCTTGGTTTTGGCGCCAAACACGCTTGGTTTGGTGAAATCTAACGTCACGCTTTGTTGATTTGACTGAACGAAGCTAACCGGTGCTGGAGCAGAGATCTGAGCCGGAACCGGAGGTGTCACTTTTGCCGGAGGAGCGGAGGAGGAAGATGAAGGAGGAGGGGAATGAACCGGTCCACGTCTAAACCGAGCGTGACCGGTTCGGTTAAGAAGAGAAATGACTTTCTTGAATTTAGAAACGGTGAAATCGGTGATTTCAGAACAGTCAACGTTATGGTCTTCAGGACGGTTAGAGAGGACGCGAATCAAGTGTTCCATGCTTTTTAAGCCTTGTGATGCAGCTTCTTGTATAGCCGTTTGATCTTCCATCTTAGGTAAACGCATGATATCAACGGTCATGATTGAGAAATCAGAGGAGAAGAGATTGAAGAAGATCTGAGAAATGTGTTGAAGTTTTTTTTGATGAATGATAGAGCGAAAGTGGAAGAAGGAAGAATGGCGTGATATATGGGGTTATTGGGTGTGACCGGGTCACCGGATGAGTAGGTTATAGGTGGAGTTTAGTCAAATCGATGTTTTTGATCTAACGGTTGAGATTGAGTTGAAGATTTCTATGGAATAAAGCAATCAAAGTTTGGTCTCCTTGTGTAGGGTCCTCTTTTGTGCAAAGCAAGAATTTAATCGTGTCTTCAAAATAAAGGAATTATAGTGCGTAAACTTGAATTTGGTTAAAACGTAGTAAACGAATCTCAATACAAAAAGTCAAAGAAACAACATTAAAGGGACGGTATTTAAAGAAAATCATAGCTTTTTTTTTCTTTCTTTTCTGATATCTAATTTTACTATTATTAGCCTATATTTGTGTCTTCAAGTTCAAGTCAACAATTTTAAAATTAAAGTTAATGAATTGTTGTTATTTATCTATATGAACAATGGGGCTGTATTTTAGCTGTGATAGAATAAATTTTTAGCAAGTTATGAAAAGATTATGAGAAAATTTTGAGATCTTGACTTTTGATAATATAATTTATGTTTCTTCTATTTTATTTGTATTTTTTTTTTTTGAATCCAGACAAGGTTTTAGGCGTTATTCATGTTTTTTTTTTTTGTATTCTTTTATTGTTATATAACACTACAACTTGTCAATATTTTATGACGCGCACATACAAAACTCATGTTTTCAGCATATTTTTATTATTTCAATGTCTTTCTAGAATTATTACTATTTTTTGCAATGCATTGACAAAAATAAAATATATGAACAATATGTAATTCTTACTACGAAAATTTAAAAGTATTTATAGATATAGTATATCTGTTCAACTACAATATATCAATGTTATTTAGATAGTTGCCTAGCACAATTTTTTTCAACCGAAATTACCAAATATATATTATTATATATAGGTAAAAAAAATTTTAATTTATGTATTTGTATGTTCGGATATTCTAAAGTCTAAACAATAATTTCTAATTTCTTAGCCTTCTAGAAAACGTCTTGACTGGGAATTGGGAAATTAGCAAATGAAAAATAACCCTTTCTTGACTTCTAATTTACCTAATTAATCTAGACAGATTGTGGAACAATTAACAATCATAAATACTATAAGATTAAAGGTTATAATAACAGCGACAATCGTTGACTATATTAGTATAGTCTACAAGTCTTTAGTTGAGAACAGCGATAAAGAATAACGACAAAGTAGGAAAACAAAAGCTGACTTAATAAAATACTAAAAAAGATAAAAACAAATAAAAATAAAAGTGATCACATGGACCCATTTCTTTTTGAAACACAGAACTATTGACCACCTCGGTAACCGGGTGGTTCCCGGTTAACTATTATCTGAACCGTTGAAAACTCAAAGTTAAATCCAACGGTGGATCTATGAACTGTGGAGTTGACTCTTTGCTAATATTGTTCTCTTTAACTTTATTTGAGAACCTAAAAAACAAAAAAAACTCTACGATAGCAATTGGCCTTCTGACACGTGCCGTTTCTGGCTGACTCGTAGTCTCATAAATTGTCACCTCTCCTAAAGTTTGATGAAATGATTAAAAAAAGAGGCAATTTGCAGCTTTATTCCAACTTAAATAAGAGGCAATTCATATTCCTAAGTATATTTTATTTTCACTACTTTTAACTTTACCATGCGTTAGTTAAAAGAATTATGATTATTACCCACACCCAAAATTTATATAAATATGGAGAGTGGGTTTCTTTTTAACAACTATAGAATATTGCATGCTTTAGGTCATTCATATGCAGAGAATAACTGAGTTTGGACGAACTCTTAAACACCTTTTTAAACTTCTTTTTTCCCATAACACATCTTTTTTCACTAAGATAAACTTTCATTACATAGTATTTTTTTGGAGTTCATTCTACGGAAAAATTTAGCTCTTACGATAGTAACAGAATATGATTTAAAGTAAAAAATCTACATTTGATTTAAAATTTAGGAGCTAGAAAAGAAGTAGTGGTAACGGTTTGATTCTCTAAATTTCTAATTCTATAAAAGAATTTGAAACAAAGATAGATAAACGATGGTGTGAACTTTAAATCTTTAAACTTAAATTATGTGATTTTTTTGTATAAATTTTTTTACGTGATTCAAATTTTAAACGTTTGAAGCTAATGACATAGCTGATAACATTTTTCCTTTGGCATAAGGATTCGATTGCAAACGTTTTCAAAGGGTAAAATATGGATCTAGTGAGCTTTTTTATTTGTCAATGATATATGACGTGTTATGTGTGCAGAACAGACCTCGACATGTAATTGAAACATTTTTATGCATTTGTCAACGGAATGCATTATGAATTAGTTACATGGGGATCGTTGACCCTCAACCAACCGACTAATATATGATTGTCGTGCACGTCTGCTTATTTTTTTAGGTTTTTTTTTCATTTCTGATTTTACAAACTTTTATGTCCCTTGTTGATAACGATTTTTAACGTCGTTTTCTGATTTAATAATTTATGAAATTACAATACATGTCTCCACTTACTAATTTCGTGTTACTTTTTTTTTTCTTTAAATAATAAACACAATACACAAACTCGGCGAGATATATCAAATGTCAACATAGTAGCTTCCATCCATGTTCCAACTAAAATTCTGTCGTTTATCCTTTAAAAAAAAAAATTCTTTACTATCCAAAGAAATAATTAATCAGTCATTATATTGCGTTTTTAATAAGCTACTTTTATAGAGTTAAATATGCCATTTTTAAAAAATATTTCAAGAATTAATATTTTCTGTAGAGTTTCTCTGATGGTTTAGTCGATCAGTTTTTTTTTTGTCTCGACTGATTGCTCTGATGTTAGAAAAGTCTAATGTCTAAAGAAAGTGTATGCATTTAATCTAAAATGGAAATGATTTTCCAATAACTGATAAAACAATGAAATAAATCAATACCAATTTCAAAATTAATTAAAATAGAATTCCGGTTAACCAAACCAGTGGAGAGAAATATTAAATAGGATTATATACGCGTATTTGAATTGTTTTGATAGCAGGTGAAAGACACATGTTGGTTAAATTGCATGTCGTATCTCTCAATTAATGCGATACAAACGAAGCTTCATTTTATTTTTCTAATAATTTGTTTGATACGTGTTCCAACCACTGTTCTTTTTAATAATGGTACGGTCTATATTAAATATTAATTGCGTCTACTTGAAAATTTTAATTATTAGTTAGTGGATGATAAGAAAATGTAGAGATTTTTTTTAAAAATTCACACTGTAGAAGCCATGATGTATAATTATTGTTATTAATTCGAGAAGGTTTGGCTTTATTCATGCCAAAGATACGGAGAAAAGATTCGGGCTTACTTAGCATTAGCGGTTTTAATAGTTTATAGAAGTCAATGTAACCTCGACGAGATAAATCATTTATAAATGTATTGACATCTACGAGATATGTAACATAGTTTTTTATGCTAATGTTGTCGATTCAAATCTACGTAATGCGTTGATAAAAAAAATATTCAACATCTACATACAAATACCGATATCCAGTACCAATCTTGAAATGTAAACTTCATACATCTAATATATCGAGTAAAAATTGTTAAACTAAACATTTTATGCTTTTAATATGGTTAGTTTCTGAGAATTGTCGTGTGGCGATCAATTTTTTAGCATAGTGTTGGTGGATATATATATATATAGCAATTTTTTTGAACGTTTATAAGTTTAGCACTTGTGTTATGTTAGTTTGGTTGACTTTAGTATTAATTCGTCGTAGACGGTTCAAATTGTATTTTAAGCTAGAACGTATTATCTAAGTTGTATGTTGTGTGTTAATGTTGTGGTTTGGTTATAACATGAACCGAAATAGTTTAAAAAGTGTAATGAAGATTTAACCAAGGAGCGAGAGTTAATAAGGCAATACTTCAAAAGAATTTAGATAGTTGATGAGACTCCTAAAAGGTTGTAAATCAAGATTCTTTACAATATTAGACATGTTAATTGTAAACTAAGAGAAACCCGATTCGAGGATTCTAATTGTGTGATTAGAATCTCTAAAAATTCATCGTATAACATGAAGGTAAATCAAGTCACGTTAGTCTTTAAAATGATGTTTCAAGGGATTGTTTTGATCATTTTAAAAATTATAAAGTAGTTTGTCAAAAAAAATAAAAAAAATAAAGTAGTTTTCTAAAGACTCATTAAAGTAATCAAAATTGTTTTAGCAATAAGTAGAATTTTCTATAACCTCATAATAATATCTTTTACGCTAGTGCTTGTGTTAGTGTCGTACACTCATGAGAAAAAGGACAACTTGAACAAAGAAAATTATCAGCTTATCTTTAAAAGAAGCAGATATTATAACAAGGAGATTAAAGATGGAATAAGGTATTGGTCTCGCGAAGATTATTATCTACTTGATTTAACTTTATAACAATAAAACAAATTAGGTTTTAGACGATTTCTATGATTCTTGATCAAATGCAAGATAGTAATAGTAATCATTAGTAATATTTTTGTTTGAAAGTTTGATCCTCACCAAACGCAATGGCACAACCTTTGAAGGGTTGTGACTAATAAAAAATTAAAAAATAATCAAATAGTGTAAAAATCAGGAGAGAGGGGTTGTAGGTTTACAACCGGTTGTAGAGATTATTTTAATCTCTTCTCTCTCTCTCTCTCTCATTCCTTCTCTCTCTCTTTTCTCTTTCTCATTAAATTTTAATAATAAAAAAATATTTCACACCCACTCTACCTATTTACCATTGTCCATGCTCTAAGCAAACAACTCAGAAGTAGAACGGGTTGACTCATAAGGCATATGACACAATAATACTAGATGTTTTTTAGTTTATATTTTATTTTGCACTGACAATAATAATAGTTTTTTTTTTTGGTAAAGGCACGATAAGATTGTTAGGTGTGGATTTTTAGGAAATATGATATTGTGTGCAGATAAGAAAGAAACAATTAAGAAACAGTGGATGTTTCATGTATTAGTCGAACCAAAAGAATCAAATCCTCAACCAAATCATATTTCATGATACGACCAGTGGTTCGGGTATTATTTTAAATCCATTTTGCCCGTAAAGTCAATCAATCAAAATATTTATCTTAGACAGTTTTTAATGTCTTTTCACCATTCAACCATATATTATATATCCTATGTTTTGCTTCATTGATATCTATTAGTTGAGGTAATTTGTTTTTAAGAGGGGAAAAGCAGGAGAAGGGGAGGTTGTGCCGAGTGGGGGCATTCATGCCACTGTCGTCCTCATAGAGTTCTATCACATTTATGAACTTTCAAAGATATATTTTCTTGTGTTTTCGTTGCAGTTCTCATAGAGTTTTGCTTCATAGAAAGCGAATGATCAATCTTCGTAGATGCACATGAAGATCATATGACGATGCACCAAAACTTTATATGTCCTTTTTAGTTTTTGTGCTTTGGTCGACAATGCGATTAAAGAAGCAGAAAATTGATAAGATGAAGAAATTAAAATTTCTATGTAAGAGTTGGTTCAACACACCCGTAATCTCCCTAAATGAAAAAAAAAAAAAAGCTAAACATCACCATAGTGTTGAAACCACCATAAAAGTTCTCGTTACGATCCTCAGGTGAAAATAAGTAGATTACTTGAATAGTGAATGTGGTCCTTTGGTCCCAACACTACTTGAATATCATTACTATTTGGTGTTAGTAAGAATTAGTCAAATGGTATCTGGAAAAAATTCTCTACTTTGAGAAATCATTCCACATGATCGGTGGGATTTATTTATAGTCTAATGACTCTAATCAAAGATATTTGTTTCTTTCAGGCTCTCTTGGCCCAACACTTGTGTTATTGCAATGTTCGTAGCCCAAAACTGAAGTGGTCTCAAAGTGATCGTTCGATTTGGTCAGTACCGTCCAGTTGTTTAGTTTATAACCAACCATACACACATTGGCTGACAAAAAAAAGTTGATAAAAAAAAAAAAAAATCCAACCAGACTCATTATGATTTTTTTTTTTTTTTTGGGTTGAAAAAGACTTAGGGGGTGTATTAAACTAGACATTTAGAGTGATTTGAGTTTTAATGAGATTTTAGATGATTTTGATGGTTTTAGATGATTTTAAAGTAGTTGTTATGATTTTTTATTAAAATTCTATGAAATCCCACCTAAAATCATGAGATTTGGATCTTTGTATTTTTAACTAAGGAAATCCCCTAAAATCTTCTAAAATCCTCTGCAGTCATTAAAATCCCAATACTTAAAACATTTTCAATAACGGTGGATTTGATAGGATTTTAACAAATTGTTGTTTGAATAACAGAGAATTTTAAATGATTTCAAGTGATTTTAAATAAATTTCATGTTCAATTACACTGGATTTTAGAAGACTTTTTAAAATCCTTAGTTGAATAACAGGTGATTTTAATAAAAACTCAGAATCTCCTAAAATCATTGGTTCAATACACCCCCTTAAAAACCACATACAATTAAAGTTTTTATTTATACAACAGTTGACATTTTGTAACCAAATTCTAATGTTTCAATGGGCAATCAAGTATCACTTGGTCAGGAAACTCCTTTGCATTCCCTTTAGGATTCTCTTCAAACCTTCGGAGACTAAACTGCTTCATCTCAACTCCTCCTCCAGCCTCTACCTCCGTCACCATATCCGCCAGTATCCTCCCCACGGCCGGCGCCATCTTAAACCCATGACCGGAAAACCCCCCGCCGACCACCACATCTCTCCCTAACTCCCCTCCAAGAAAATCAATGACGAAATCCTCGTCCGGTGTCATCGAATACATACAAAGCTGTGTCGCCACAGGTCCTTCCGCATCAACCATCCCTCCAAATCTCTCTTTTATCCACTCTTTAAGCTCTTCTAGCTTCACTCCTGTCCCCCACGGCCTCTTATCCGGATCGCACCAATAACCACCGTGGACCGCGACTTTGATCAGTCCCGGATACTCCAAAGACGGAGTTCCGTACACGTACGGAGCTCCGTATGACGCGAAAGTCGGAAACTCTCCCTCGATTGTGAACTTCTCCTCGTGGCCTTCTTTGATTCTCCAATAACACACCGTCGTCTCAAGCGGCTCCACCGGAAAATTAATCCCGGCCACCGTTTTCATCAGCTTACTTATCCATGCACCCGCGGTTACAATGCATTTTTTACCATAGAACTTCTCACCTTTCACCGTTTTCACTAGTACCCCTTCTCCGTTTTCACCTCTCTTTATGTTTGCCACTTTGGTGTTGTCTCTCAAAACAGCACCATGTCGAAAAGCAAGCGTTTGGAACATGGAGACGGCCTTAGTGGGTTTAATAACCCCACCAAGGTCCGTCGAGACTCCAATCCAATTCTCCGGGATATTAATCCTCCCGGAGAAATGCTCAGAGACAGCATGAGAGTCCATAACCCGATGATCTAGCCCGTGTTTTTGACACGTGGCGATAACAGACAAGAGGCTCTGCTGATCGGCAGGGCCCATGTCGAATTGTTGAGTTGGGAAATGGACTTTGTATCCGATCTCAGACTGAGCCTCAGACCATAACCGAGTAGACTCAGAAACCATGGAGTAGTAGTAATCCTCCGGATAAGTGGCCCGTATGGTACGTGACTCGCCATGAGAAGAGCCACGGTGGTGGAGGAAATCAAATTGCTCTAAGAGGAGAGTTTTATGGCCTCTTTTCGCTAGCTGGTACGCGGCAGAGCTTCCCATTACTCCTGCTCCAACCACAATCACTTCAAATCTACCCTCGCCGGAATATTCCATGAGGAATGAAAAGGAATCTAGTGAGAGGAAAACAAAGAAAGGGAAAAAGTTGATGAGTTGATATCTGAGAAGCGTATGGTTGTTGTTGCTGCTCCTTAAAAAGGCCACTGCGAAATTATCAACGCAGATAGTGTTTGACAAATGGACAAAATGGACAAAACTCAAATTTATATAATCACGAGACTCACGACACTGCCCATTGCTAGTTGTCACTTTCTTATACTAACTTCCTAGTAATTAACAAATAACGTACGTCGTTATATACTAGGCAAAAAAATAAATATTACATATCTTTCTAAATAGAGTTAATGTGATATATATAAAGTTTTTTTTAAGGTTTATTTGCAAAATAAATAAAAATTTATTATATATCTTTCTAAATAGAGTTAATGTGATATATAGAAAGTTTTTTAAGGTTTATTTGCAAATAAATAAATCTCAAAATTTTGGCTATTTACCAAATAAACTTAAGTCTGGCTAATAAGCGTAAATTAATATTCTTCTATTCCAGAAACTTTTGGGACTCAGGTTGTAAAGTATTTTTATTTTTATATGGTTTTGTATCTATGGAATATTCGATTTTGTATGTGTAGTGGCCAACTTTGTACTAAAATAAGGAAATATTTCGTTCACAATAGAATTTAATCTTAATATTTTTTTTTGGGTTCATGATCTTAATTCTTCATCATATATAATTATACGTACACATCGAGTTTAATTTACCATATGCTTTTAAAATTGAATCCCTCACCACGCTTTAAAAAATGACAGCAGAGAATAGACTTCAAAATTGGAAATATATAGAAAGTAACGTTTTTTTTTCTTTTGTTTTTTGTCAGAAAGTATTAAAGTAACGTATTTTAAAAACAAGAAACTAACGTATTCTATATCCTCGAAATTCGAATGTTAGTAAAGCTGAATGTTATAGACCACTGAATAAGTGTCAAGTGGTGAGATTTCAGGTTTAGATAAGATTAGCGAAGACTAAATCGTTTCCTTCTTCGCACTTGAAGAAAAACGTGTTATAGTTTTAACGTCTATCTCCCTAATTCTAAAGATTTCAAAAGTGTTGACTACACTAATAATACCATAATCTCTATTATATTTTGGTAAGTTTGCAGTCACTCAAGCAAATTTTAGATGTGAGCTATCTCGCAAAAATCTAGTTGGTTTTCTAATGCTACATATTTAATTCTCTTATTCAATTTTCGGAATTGTGAATTTGCATGTGCTCAGTTTTAACAAAATGCAAAAAGAATTTTTGGACGCAAAATATTTTATAAGTACGTAACACTATAGAAACTATTCATGTTTTTAATATCATAACCGTAATTAAGACACAACTTATGTGTGATTTTGCTCCATACTTCCAATATCTATTTTTGTTTAATAACACGACTCTTTTTCTCTTTTTTCTTACTAGAAAGAAGTGGCAATGGATGTATATTCGACATTTCAATTTCACGATCTTTAACAAAAATCAGAAGTAAAATCAGGGATAATAATAACAATGAGAGGATGACATAGCAATCGTGAAATTGTGATTTTGAAGTTCTTGACCAATAGTATTCTTGGGGAATATGGTGGAACGAATATAGAGTCACTTCGCTCTTTTATTAGTGCTCGCCATTCGTTTTTGTTGGAAAAGACAAATCCCTTATCCACTGGTTATTAGTTTATTAACTAAAATCTTACATATCTGTGAATGCTCATAAAAGTATATTTAGCAATTTGTAGGAACCACTTGTACACTTCATAATCTACATGTAGCTTATGATTTTGAATCACTCTTTTTTTTTTTTCAATAATTCAGGATTAAAATAGAATTTCCTCTATGTCAAAAAAAAAAAAAGAATTTCGTGTTGACGGTTAGGATATTAAAGTTTTAGATCATTTTTTTTAATTATGTAATTAATTGTGAAAAATTTAGTTTATAATCAAACTCTATTTGTTATACCGTGTATAAATTAATATGAATGACATTATAAGGCACACATTAGTAAAAATCGTTAACTTAAAAAATATCCATTTTAATTAAAACGATTTGTTACAAAACAATTTTTCAACCCTTAATTTTTTTTTATGAATAACATCGAAACTATTTTTTCTTACTTCATTGCAAGAGGGTCACCCTCACCCATGACAATATAATAGGTATAAGATGTCTACACCAAATATAGAGGTAGTGATACATATCTTAAAATGTACTATAAAATAAAAAGAAATAATAAATATAAATCGAAAATCTAAAATCTAAAAACTATTAATCGTAATAATTTATAAGTTTTATTTTTCACGACGAAACAAATTAGTCGTAATTCCGTGCCGTTTTTTAAACGCTAGTTGAGCTAGTCTCCATCTGAATAAAAGGAATAATTGTTGTCGTCATACTTCCAAACTTCAAGTGGATCATGATACTCGACGACATTTCAATAATACAGAAATTAAATAATTCGATCCTTTTACTGAATGGAGTCTAGCTTCACGAAAGGTGCGCACTAAATTGTAATAAAAAACTACAAAAATAATATCATTGCTTTTGGGAATGATTGGATATTATTGGTCTAATACAAAACTAATATCTGGATATAATACATTGTCACGTCAGGTTTTTTGTTTTAAACATGAAATTTTTTTTTTTTTTTTGGGCAATTAAGTGAAAATTAAGTGAACTGATTTGAAAGTGAAACTCAGAAGTGAGAACGCCCGAATTTACAAGTTAGGTCCTTTTCATACAAACCATTCTAAACTAGAACTAGAACCATGGCTTCTAAATGGTAAAGGTTTTTTAAATATGGTGATTTAGATAGATAGACATGAAATTGTTCCATATTTAGGAATGACAATCTTTTTTTTTTTCAACCCTTTTTCACAAAAAAAAAACAATTTTTTTTTCCTTTTAATTGTTTGACAATCATATTTTTCAATTATACCGGAAGAGCTAAGCAAAAAGTATTGCTATTTAGACAAATTATGTCAAAAAAAATTTATGTAACCGATTGACTGTCATGATTCACGATCATATAACTACACTATATATAATCTAAAATCTAATGGTGTAGTATTGCATTTGACAATTAATTATGATACAAATTAGTCTTGAAAGATAATTATTTAATATAAAAAGTAAATTTATTTAATATAACATATAAAAATTATCAATTTATTAGAAAAGTAAATAAACATTTTTAATATAAATTTAGTCATATTTATATTACTTTTAAACCCACTCAACTTGTATATAAATTAAGTTAAAAATAACAAAGAAAATTAAATTAAGTAATTTATAAATATTTTACAGAATATATAATTTTGTTTTTTATACGGGTTATAAATCCGCGTACGCGGGTCTTAATTTTTTTTCCTTACAAAGAATTTTTTTATTTTAAACCCGCGTATACGGGTTCTTATCTAGTTAAACGGTATCATAAAACAAAATGATGTTATTTTAAATCAGTTAAACGGTATCATAAAACAAAATGATGTTATTTTAAATCAGTTATTTATAAGTGAAACAAATATATATAGTGTAGTATCAATTATTACAATTGATATTATAATTATATATATAGAAAATTAAATTAAGTAATTTATAAATATTTTACAGAATATATAATTTTGTTTTTTATACGGGTTATAAATCCGCGTACGTGGGTCTTAATTTTTTTTCCTTACAAAGAATTTTTTTATTTTAAACCCGCGTATACGGGTTCTTATCTAGTTAAACGGTATCATAAAACAAAATGATGTTATTTTAAATCAGTTAAACGGTATCATAAAACAAAATGATGTTATTTTAAATCAGTTATTTATAAGTGAAACAAATATATATAGTGTAGTATCAATTATTACAATTGATATTATAATTAACTAGTTTAGCATCAATTCTATAATATTGATACACTTTTTATTAGTTTGTATCACTTTAACAAAATTGATATTAAAATATATATTTATATCAAATAACTAAATGATGTAATTATTAATTTTTATTAACATCACTTACAAACCGTTGCAAAATTTACATCAATAACAAAAACTGATGCTAAAAGAATATGTGATTACTAATATAAACAGAATTATGTGAATTAGTTTTAACGAGTAATTGGTTTTTTCTTTAATATCAATTTTTTTAAATAATGTTATTTTATATTAGTATGTATCGGTTTAATACTAAAAAAACCTAAGAAAAAAAAATCAATAAAATCTGTATATAATTAACACAAAATGTTGACCAAAAAAAAAAAAATCACAAAATATCACGACACATTCTCAAAAACTTTTAAAAAATAGATTTTAGATTTTAAGTAAAAATTTGCAAAATCTTTCAAAATCTACATTCCCTAGTTTTTAGAAAAACCATTTTTTAAATATTAATTGGATAATTAAATAATTTTTGGAAAATCAAAAACTAAAAATCATAGTAGAATCTACCTTCATTCGAGACTTTAGAAATTTAAGTCAATCTTTTTTTTCCATATGATAAATTACCTATTAACTAACTTCTCAGAGTCACGCCTACATTTAAAAAAAAAAAAAAAAAAAATCAAAAACAGTTTCAATCCTCAATCCACGATCCCTATGTCTTCTTCCTCTATTGAGCACAGTTTTTCTTTTCTAAACTATAAAACTCTCATGAAACACACAACAATCTTTTTAAAGTTTTATTTTCTCCTACAGATTCTCATGAACCCGTGAGTAAAAAGGTAGATTTTTCTTCTATTCATTTGGATAAGTTTATATCCCTCGAGTTTTTATGTTGCGATTAGCTTTATTATAGGAGGCATAGAGATGAGGAAAAGATCTTGAGTTGTTGCAGATTATATATGATATCTATTGTTTATCATAATGAATTAATTTTTTCGTATTTCAGCAACTCATCTCATTTTCTCTCTTAGAGATCCGCTTCTGCATCATAATTACTAGAGTTGCAGCAATCATTAAGAAGGTGTTAGAGAAACTGCAGGAGACAAAGATGTAAGATGAAATTCACAAGGAGAAAGCGGGCTTGAAGAAGATATTATAGCCGATAAGAAAGTTACATCATGTCTTTTATTTTTTGTCAAGCTTATGTCGTTTTTCCTATGTACATAAACAAAAGTTACATGATTATTTATTTTGTATATTAATTATCAATTTAAATATGTTTATTTTGTATTTAATTAATGATTTTGTTTGTATAATTTTATTAATAAATAAATTACAAAAAACGTTTTTATTTAATAAATAAAAAAATTTATATATAAGTGATCGTAATATTTAAAATCAGATATGTTAAATGATACAAATATTAAATCAGTTAATGTAAATGATACAAATATTAAATAAGTTAATGTAAATGATATAACTATTAAAATCAATTTTGAAAATTGATGCTAATGTTAGCATCATTTATTTTTAAGTGATATAAATATTGACATCAATTATTAAAACCGACACAAATAATAATATCACTTCTACAAATTGATATAAAATATATATCATTTTTTGGTAAGTGATACATTTTAACATCAATTATTATAATCGATTCAAAAAAAAAAAATAATTGATGTTAATTATTTGCATCACATTTTCCGGAATCATTTTTTTAAGTGATGTAAAATTCTTTTGCATCAATTATAAGTAATACAAAAATTAAAAATAAATGATACAATCTACACGTTTTTTTGTAGTGTATATACGTTAATCATATGTAATTTTGATAACCACGAATCATGCACGAAATTTTGCATGGTCATGTAGCTATTTAGTAATTTTCTTGTATAGTTCAAACATATTAAAATTCAACCTTTTTCAAACAATTTTTGTCTAAAAACTTAAAACATATGGTCCATATGGAATCAAAATCATCAAAGCATGCAAATATCTTAAGAGCGGATTAGCCCTCTTTTTTTTTTTTTTTGTATGAATGTAAAATTTATTCACCAAAAAAACTTGTGTGCATCAAGTGCTACATTTTCAGAGAGAGTTTGAGTTTATTAAAAATACATCAAGTGCGCGTACGAAACCAGTATCGAAGCCCCTCTTCGAATTTTCCTGAATCACCAATGGTGCTGAGACGATTTCGGACATTCTTGTCGATGAGTTTTGTTAGAGTTGCCGCCGGGATTGGAGTTTCACCGTGTCGTCGACCATTACGTTCACTCCAAAGACTGTGAAGTGTAATCTGGAAAATGTACCGTAGAGTAAATGTATGTAACGCGGGCTGAGATGTATCGAGGAGAAGCGGAGATAGTGACTGCCAATTCGTTGTGTAACATGAGCCAAGAATCCCTTTGGAGAGTGTTGACCAGATTTGTGATGAGAATGGACACGAGAAGAAGAGATGGTCTCTTGTCTCGACTGATTCTCCACAGAATACGCAGCCAACCTGTGTTGATGCATTCCAACGCTGAAGCTTGTCACCGGTTGCCAAGCGGTTATGAAATGCTAACCAGGTCATGAATGAGTACTTAGGTGTCGCAAAAGTAAACCAGACCCCTTTATACCACTCACATCGCGGATAAATCTGTCGGATTTGTCGCCAAGTATGGAGAGAGGAGAACTTATTCTTATAGTTTCCCAGGGATTGTTTCCAAAGAGATTGATCTGCTTCATCTGTTCTTGACAATCGCGTGTTATCAATTAGAGATTCAATCTGGTTTAGAACAGCGACACGGTGTCGCCGTTGCCTGTGAGTATCTAAGACCTGAGCGACGGTAGCGCGAGATGAGATTCCGAGATCGATAAATCCCCTAGAACCCAGCCGATCGTAGAGCTTTCCCAACAGATTCCAATCATCATGCCAAAACGATGTCAGATGACCTGATCGGATCTCCATCTTATGAAATAGTCGTGCCTTGTCCCTGTATTTTAATATCTTCCTCCACATCCAAGATCCACAGCTCGTGTTTTCTTTTACTGACCAAAGAGTATCCCCACGAATCAGATTCACATACACCCATTTAACCCACAACGAGTTTTTAGCTGTAAGTAATCTCCAAATCAGCTTGAGAATACATACAGTATTCACCTCTTTGAGAGATCTTATACCCAAACCGCCCTCTTGTTTCGGACGGCAAGCCACTTTAGCTTTCTTTGAATTCAGATCAGGACCCGACCAAAGAAAAGCAGCAAAGAGTTTTTCAATTTCTTTGATACAATCGCTTGGAAGACGAAAAGCAGTTGCCCAAAAATTTGTGAGACTAGAGAGGAAGGTAGACGAAAAGCAGTTACTCTCTATGTAAACGACCAGCAAAAGACAAGAATCGACCTGTCCAGGATGTGATACGTCTCCGAATGCGCTCCAAGAGAGGAAGGTAGTCAGATGGTGTCATGCTTTTAGTGAGTAGAGGGAGTCCGAGATAACGAACTGGTAACACCCCAACCGCAAAAGGAAACCGGTGGAGGATCGTATCTCGATGAGCAGGCGTTAACCCAGCCATGAAGATGGTTGATTTCTCCAAACTGATCTTCAATCCTGATAATGCAGCAAACTGATCAAAAATCTCTAGAATACCCTCCACTGATCTCACACGACCATCTGAGAACACTAAAATATCGTCTGCGAAACAGAGGTGAGTCAGACTCATGTTCTGACACCTCGGATGATACCCAAACCGGCCAGCAGCCACCGCTCTATTCAGCATGCTAGTGAGTATATTCATACATAAAACGAAGAGGTAAGGCGAAAGAGAACAACCCTGTCTCAGCCCACGTTCACTTCTAAAAAATCCAGCAAGCTCTCCATTGACTTGTACCGAGAAAGTGGCGGTACAAACACATAGCTCTATCCAATGAATAAATGCCTCCGGTAATTCAATTGCCTTCAATATGTTTAACAAGAACAACCAGTTTACTGAGTCAAACGCTTTGGAGATGTCTATCTTGAGAGCGCAGCGACCGGATACAGTTTCCTTATGGTAATCTTTAACCAACTCCGAAGCCAACATCAAATTTTCCATCATGAGACGATCTTTTATGAATGCTGATTGATTCGGAGATATGGACTCTGGGAGTATCTGTTTCAACCGATTAGCTATAATCTTTGAAATTACCTTATAGAGCACATTGCAACAGGAGATGGGACGATAGTCTTTCATTGTTCGGGCTTCAGTTGTCTTGGGAATTAAGGCGAGAATTGTTGTGTTCACTCCTTTTGGTAGAAATCCTTTTTGAAAAAATGATTGAATGGCAACAACAAAATCTTTCCCGAGTATAGCCCAAGTAGCCGTGAAAAACTCTACCGTGAAACCATCCGGTCCAGGAGATTTGTTTCGCGGCATCGAAAATAAAACCTTCTTTATCTCTTCCTCTGTTACATCCCTCATAAGCTCCATACATACCTCAGCCGAGCAACGAAAATCCATAAGATCTTGAAGTTGCGAGACTGTACTTTCTTCACATACGCCAGGCTGTACTTGTAAAAACGATTCAAAAAACCTCACCGCTTCTGTCTTAATTTCATCGGGGGTATTGCATATTCGACCATCGGAGCAGTGGACCTCACGAATGGCATTAGATGCAGCTCTAGCTTTAGCACTTTGGTGAAAGTACTTATTATTTTTATCTCCGACTGTTAACCAATGCAGTTTTGATTTTTGCCTTAAGAAACCCTCCTCCAAGTCTGCAAGTGTTTCCCATTTGACATAGGCCTGGTTCTCCTCTCTCAACGCATCCGGAGACAAGTCCACCATTGTTTTTTCCTGCTTATGACATAGAGTGGTGTATGCCTCCTCTACACGAGCAGTCAGGTTATTCAAGTTGGTTCGTCCCATAGATTTCAATATTGGCTTTAAAGCCTTGAGCTTCTTCGAAAAACGGAACATAGCGGAGGTAGAGTGATACAAAGCCGGCGTAGTATCCCAATACTCTTGCACCCGGGGCATGAAATCTGAGCATGTTGTCAGTACGTTTGAGAATTTAAATGGTCCTCTCGGACGTGACGCTGTGCCTCCCAACTTAAAACGACACCGAAGATGATCCGAACAACCTCCGGTCTCGAAAACACTATAAGACTGTGGAAAGGAACCATTCCATTCCGCATTTACCAAAATTCGGTCCAGCTTCTTTGTTATCATCCCCTCATCTCTCTTGTTACACCAAGTGAAAAGAGGACCATGATAATGCAAATCAACAAGCGAACAATGACGTGTCGTATTTTGAAAATCTCTCATACCAGGTGGAATGATCGGAGAATCCTCAAAACTAGAATGCTCTTCACCATCTAAAATTTCATTAAAATCTCCCATTAGTAGCCAAGGTTTATTCCGAAACAGTGGCGCATCATGGTGATTCTTTATATCATCCCACAATTCTCTTCTCTCCTCCACATAATTGGATGCATATACGAAGGAAACAAAAAACTCATCCACACTCTCTTCTGTCAAGACCGAACAAGTAACCATTTGGCCACTTTTAAACACCGGTGTTACACGAACACTCTCCTTCCATACAACCCAAATTCTTCCCAATGTGTTAAACTGGGGCCACTCAGAGGAGGGATGTTTGGCGAAAGCTATGAAACAATCAACCTCTCAAGTGGACACTAATTCAACTGAAGTGGAACCAGCCCAAATGCCAGCATCGGACCCGCTGGAAACAACTGTCACACAGGAACATTCGGTGACACTTGATGAGGTGCCCACTTCGGCTGTTAAGCCAAGTTCAGAGACTGAGGAAGGGGAGATCCCTCCGATCTCACCAACCGCTATTGCAAGTCCAGAGGATGAGGGTTGGACCAAAGTTACTCACTCAGGTGGTTCTCATTCACGCAAAAAGTCTGGAGACAATTTAGTTTATGGTCAAGTTCAGATACTTGCTTCTCCTTCTCGTTATGCTGTACTTCGGGACACGGAAGCGGAGAAGGAAGACAAGCATGAGACTGCAGACGGGCCTCAAAGCACAACTCAGCAGGATGAAGAAGAAACATGTGATAATGACATGGCAGAGGGGTCGAGTGAACCAGTGGGTACTCAACAACAATCAAAAGAGGAGGTGCAAAGGGCAGGGGCAGGTACGAAGAAACAGAATCCCACGGGATTGGAAAAACCAAGCCAGCAACGTGTTATTCTTCCGCGTTCGTCTAAAAGTTCGCATAAGGTTCTTTCGGAGACTTTTACTCAGAAAGCAACGGACACTGTCCCTAGCGCCTCGAGCAAAAGAAAATCCAAAAAACATCATTAATGACAGGATTCTTCTGGAATGTGCGCGGATTTAATAAATCAAATAAACATTCCGTAGTTCGTGATTGGATAAAAAAGGATTCGTTAACGTTTGGGTGTTTGTTGGAGACTAGAGTGAAGGAAGGAAGAGCCAACCGAATCATCTCTTCGGTGTTTCGAAATTAGTCCTCTATAACTAATTATGATTAGCCCTCTTTTTACATTCAAATTCTTTTTTTTTTCCCATCTAGATGATATATATTGATCAATAACCAGAGTTATATGACATTTACAAAAGAGCATCCTCCCAAACCAATACTATCTAAATAATGTGGATCTATACCATGGCCATGACTAGTCTTGGGCGTTCGGATTTTCGGATCGGATCGGATCGGATATTTCGGATTTCGGATTTTTCGGATAGGAGAATTTAATATCCGTTCGGATTTTATGATTTTTCGGATCGGATTCGGATCGGGTTTTTTCGGATTCGGATAATCCGGAGAGGATAATTCATTATCCGTTCGGATTTTTATGACCATTTAGATCGGATTCGGTTCGAATATTTTCGGTTTCGGACCGGATTTTTGGAAAAAAAAAACTAAAAATTCCATTTATTTTTTTAAAAATTGGTTATATTTTGAAAAAATTGTATAGTTTTAACAAATATAACTTAAAATTTTCAGATATCTAGGTTATTTCAAATATTTTTTGTTATTTGCTATTTTTTTAATATAAAATTATAACTAATATTTTTGAATATCTAATTTTTTTTGGGTTTTCGGATAAACCGTTCGGATTTCGGATCAGATCGGATTCGGATCGGATTATTCGGGTAGGATAATTCATTATCCGTTCGGGTTTTAAGACTATTCAATTCGGATTTGGATTTGGATTTTTCGGATCGGATCGGATTTTCGGATTTCGGATTTTATGCCCAGGGCTAGCCATGACCAACAATCCCCAACTTAAAAAACAGAGGAAAGACTCATACATTCATAAATTTTCTTGTGATCATCGTTTTTCAATTTACTGGGCCTTTTTGTTACATAATCACTGGAAGCCCATTTTGAGCCCAAAGTAAGGAATGACTTGAAAGACTTTATTTAACCCATATCAAATTTTTCTATTCGTAGATATTTTCATTTCATCTTCATTCTCTCGAGAATCCGATAACCCTAATTTCACGAAAGAGGAGAAGCCGTTTCAGTGCGTTTGTCTCTTCTCCACTACTCGTAGTTTCTTCAGGTAATCCCGATCTCCGATTTCAGTTCTTGTGCTTTAATTCCTGATTCCTTGCGGTATGATGTTTCTCCGATCGGTTGAATCTGAAAGAGTTTCATATGTATTGTAAAAATCTGAATTGGATCGAGAGATTTTGATCTTTTTGTATTCTTCGATTATCTTGTTTAGAGAATTGAGTTTTGCGTTATTGAATTTGATAGGTTAAACCCGAACAAATGTCGCGTGTGTATGTTGGTAATTTGGATCCGCGAGTTACTGAGCGTGAACTCGAAGATGAGTTTCGTGTCTATGGAGTCATCAGGAGGTAACAAATAGGTTCCTTTTAAGCTAGTTTGTTGGTTTTTTTTATGTGAAGTGTGTATTTTGTATTTACTCTTATTGTTCTTTTGGTGTGTGTGTAGTGTTTGGGTTGCTAGAAGACCACCTGGTTATGCTTTTCTTGATTTTGAAGATTCAAGAGATGCCCGAGATGCGATCCGTGATTTAGATGGTACTCATTGGTCTCCTACTCCGTTTTGGATTATTATGGTGCAACTGGTCTGACTTATGAGTTGTTATGAGTTTGATGTACATATGCTGTATACTGTTATGGTAGGCAAGAATGGATGGAGGGTAGAGCAGTCTCATAACCGTGGAGGCGGTGGTGGACGTGGCGGAGGCGGTGGTGGTCGTGGAGGAGGTGATGGTGGGCGTGGTCGTGGTGGTTCTGATTTGAAGTGTTATGAGTGTGGTGAGTCTGGTCACTTTGCACGTGAATGCCGCTCTCGTGGTGGTTCTGGGAGGCGTCGCAGCCGTAGCCGTAGTCGCAGTCCTCCAAGATACAGAAAGAGTCCAACCTATGGAGGACGGAGGTTAGTTGTCCCTCTCTTCTTTCTGATTGGCGGTTTGTAACTTAAATCAATTATTCTTCCTTAGCGAGGAACTGATTAAGTAACTTGTCTTGTGGTTTCATAGGAGTTACAGTCCTCGTGCAAGATCTCCTCCTCCTCCAAGGCGTCGCAGTCCTTCTCCTCGTGGTCGCAACTACAGTAGGTCACCACCACCTTATAGAGCACGTGATGAAGTGCCATATGCTAATGGGTAAACTCCCTTTACTCTCTATGCTATCTCAATCAATATGAGACAATGAAACTGAACTGATGTCAAAGTAATTGTTACTTGTAACAAGTGATATATGCATTGTTATCACATGCAGATAAATCCTTAATAGACATTTTGTTAGATGTTGAGTTAAATACATAGTCCATGTGGCTGATAAGTTTTTGTATTTATTTACGCAGAAATGGTCTGAAAGATGTGCGCAGAAGCCGGAGCTAAGTGTTACTTGTCTAGATAACAAGTTATGGGATCAGGATTGAGGAGACGACTGTGTGCTTGTGGTGTCATAAGGACGCTTAAGGGAAATTAGTATCTGTGAATTTCACTAAGAGAACATGTTTTAGCTGTGGGGTGGATTGGATATGCTTGCTACTTTTGAATTGCTGGGATGCTTCTTTTTCGCGTTTGGATTATGAAGCTGTAGTTGTATCTGCCGTTAGGTAACGTACTTTTAAATATCTATCCAAGTTTTCTTGAAAGACATGAACAAAAACTCTGCTAAAAACCTATGTTTTTTCTTTGTTTTTCCTTGTGTTTTGTTCTACTGTGTTGAGGTTTCTTCGGGTTTCTACTGCTTCATTGCTTATCTGCTTCCGCATTTCTACTGCTTCATTGCTTATCCGCTTCTACGTTTGTACTACTTCATTGCTTATCTGCTTCTGCGTTTCCACTGCTTCATTACTTCTCTGCTTCTGCGTTTCCACTGGTTCATTACTTATCTGCTTCTGGCTTCTTGGTTAATCTGATCGGCCTTCTATGGGATCTTCATAATAGTTTACCACTACTGCTTCTGCTTCTGCTTCTAGATGCTCTTATGTTTGAAAACTTCATCAGCTCTGATGTTTTCGTCTTCAAAATCTCTCTGGTCTTTCTTTTCTTGAACTTTGAATGGTCGAGGAGCACTCTGGCAGGTACTTATTATGAAAGGCTTTGAAGAAACTTGTCTAACAGTGCAGCATATGATATAGTATGTAGAATGAGGGTGGTCATTTTCATTTTTGATTTGTCTTGCTATGTATTATCCTATCTGCAGTAGTAGTGCTTTGGGTTCATCATGTTTGGTTCATCATGGATCAATCTGGCTTTGCTCAAGGCTTTTTTTTGGCTTGAAACCCTTTGTGAAAGGAGTAGATTTTCACAACTTTACTGGTCTTTGTCCAGTTTTGACGGTTGTGTCCTGACAAAATATTTACGTATCCTCTTAATTAACCGGACATGTTCATCAAAACCATTCAAACAACAATAGGGATCACTTGTCTAGTAACATAAGACCGACCAGTTGTCGTATCAAAGTACACATTATTACGTATTTACCGACGTCAAAAATAATCTATAAATTCTTATTCAAAATTATTATTTTTTTGTATGAATGAAAAATTATATTCATAAAAAAATCAGTTTTATCAATTGAGACTTGTAGTTTACCAATAGCGAAGACCATTCACCATGACGTTGGCCATTATATTCAAAATAGTTTAGCGATATGGTTAGCAAATAATCGTATTCAAAATAGTGAACCTTTTTAGCTTCCAACAATATCTTTGATAGGATTTTGCATGTGTTGGTCCTTGTCATTCAAGTTATTCCGAACTTGCAACATATTTGATCATTCTCAAGAATAGCATAAAAATAACAGAGTGGCGTCACATTATTAGTTTTAGATACTTTTAAATATTTTATTTTGTCAATAATAAAATTAGAAAAAAAAATGAATTGAATTGAATGGTCGCATGTTTGTCTTACGAAGACTTGATGAAATGGTCACTTGAGGAAATTGGGCGTGGGGATGGGTGGGGCTCATCATAAATTTTGTGAACAATTGCATGCATTTAACACACGGTTCGTAAATCTACCAAGTACGCTAAAATTAATTTGTTCAACCAGAAAACAGCTAAATATATCCACTATATATAATTTTGGTGGGGCACAAACCACACACACAACCTTTGGAAACCTTGATCTTGGCATATTGAAACCTTAGTTTCTTTTTCCGCCAACTGTTCCCACAAACACATGATACACGAACATCTCTGAGACTCTGAATATAAAACAAAACAGCAATACTCCCATATTAAATAGTTGTTTCCTTGTTGGATTTGTTACCAAACAAACCATAAAAAAAATGTTAGGGCTATTAATTTGATTTTTTTTTTTTACATGAATTTCAGAATTTGTGAACTCATACAAAAGAACAATTAGATTTTTTTTTTCGGCAAATCAATTATATTATATCATAAGAGTTTACATGATACATACAAAAGAACAATTAGATTTAGTAGATTTTTCTTCAGTAAATACATTATTTAATATTTAGTTAAAAGTATTCGCAATCATAAAAAAAGTTATAGAATAAAAATGGTCACAAAGTATTAAATAAATCTAAAATTTGCATAAAAACTTAAAATTGTCCTATAAATAAAACAATAATTCTATAAATAACATTATATTATATATAATGAAACGAATGTAGTACTATATCTACTCTTATTTGCTGCAGCTGTTTATAGAATTTGTTTTGGACATTTTATAAATTTATTTTATTTTATTTTTTGTTAGTAATAGCCCAAATAGATATAGAGAACTTTCCCATGTTTCAACGAGACTAATCGAACGGAACTATCTAATTTTAGTAGAAATAACCCACATAAATATTATTATCTCCGTTAAATTGATTCGATCGTAAGAAGCTATTCGAATATCCGATTAGCGTCTTACGAATTTTTCAACATTAGTATCCTCCAACCAATTTTTTTTTTTTTACTGAATATAAAGTTTGAGAGTGTTTTTTCCATTTTGTGTTGGTATTAAATGTAGACATATTATAAAACCTTACAAGTCATATAAATATGCAAAATACTGAATCTTGTACGCAACACACGGTGAGATAGTATGAGAGAACATTGTTGTCCTGCAGAATTGTTATTAGTCATCTCCTTAAAAAATTTAGGCTTTAATGGAACCCACGTTCTCCCCTCTGTCTCTCTCTCTTTACAATTTCCAAGAAAACATTAAAATAACTCACAACAACAAGTTTTGTAGTATTAGTCTTTCACTCGTTCTACCTCCTCTTAGCAGCATTACATTAGCTGTTTCTTACTTCTCTCTTTCTCTCTCTCTCTTTCTTCATCTTTTGTTGTTTCACGTAAAGTCAAACCCAATAAATCTGTTACAGCCCATCTCTCTGCCATTTTCTGAACATGAATATCTCATCCTATGATTCGTTTCTCATTGCCTGATCAATAAGAAGAAGAAGAAGAATCTGTTGTTCTTGCTTCTTGTTTGAAGTTTTAACTTGAGCTTTATTGCAACAAACATGGAGTTCAAGAGAGACAATACTGTCAGGTTCTAGATTTTTCATCTTTTGAGAATTAACATTCATTTTTTTGGTTCTTTAAATGATGAAAAAAAGTTGGCATTTTGTATTACCAATCCCAATAAAGTTTTTTGATCTCTTTTATACTAATTTTATATATTCTAATCTTTTTACTTTCTTGCATTGCATTATTTTTGGAATGATTCATTCTTGATCTTATTGTTAAACTTATTTTTGGTTTAATGGGTGTGACAGATTCTATGGAGACGAGAAACAAACCATAGAAGTAGGAGAAAAGAGAGTACCATTGTACAAATCATCAACGGCTCCATTTATCAAACCAGAACAAGGAGGAGTACAACAAAAGAAGAGCAAAACTCGTTTGAGAATCCCAAGATTTGGTAGATTCAAAGTGTTTCCAGAGAATTTCGAGATCGAAAGAGACAAGATTCTAGATCCTGGTGGTGACGCAGTGCTTCAATGGAACAGAGTTTTTCTCTTCTGGTGTCTTGTTGCACTTTACGTAGACCCTTTGTTCTTCTTTCTCTCTTCAGTCAAACGTGTTGGACGATCGTCTTGTATGACTACAGATTTGAAGCTTGGAATCGTCATTACTTTCTTTAGAACATTAGCAGATTTGTTCTATGTTTTACACATTGTGATCAAGTTCAGAACAGCTTATGTCTCTCGTACTTCTAGAGTGTTTGGTCGTGGAGAACTTGTGAAAGATCCTAAATTGATTGCTAGAAGATACTTGAGATCAGATTTCATCGTTGATCTCATCGCTTGTTTGCCTCTTCCTCAGGTATACTTATATTCAAATCTTGATTCATACTTGTATGGCTCTTGAGCTTCGGCCCCGAAGTGGCCCCACGGATTAGTCTGGACCCGGACACCGGGGCCACATGATTAATCTTTTTTCTTAGACTTGTTTTCTATTAGAGTTTGATTGTGTTTCTGTTGTTGCAGATTGTTAGTTGGTTTATATTGCCATCAATCAGAAGCTCTCACTCAGATCATACCACAAATGCTCTTGTCCTCATAGTTCTTGTTCAATACATTCCTCGCCTTTATCTCATTTTCCCTCTAAGCGCTGAGATTATCAAAGCAACCGGAGTTGTTACAACCACCGCTTGGGCCGGTGCTGCTTACAATCTTCTCCAGTATATGCTTGCTAGCCATGTGAGTTTGCTATCAAACCAGAGAGCTATAGAGTTGATTAAGTAATGAGAGACTCACTAACCAACTCATATGAGCTACAATATGCTACATTAAAGTTATATACTAAACACTGAGCTTCTTCAAGTTGACACATTGTGTTATCTTTGCTTGTTTATGTTATGTTCTTATTATGTTTTCGCAATTTTTGTTGTGTAGATTCTTGGTTCGGCGTGGTATCTATTGTCGATAGAACGCCAAGCGACGTGTTGGAAAGCAGAATGTCATAAAGAATTAGCTCCTCTACAATGTGTTACGGATTTTTTTGACTGTGGTACATTGCACCATGTTGATCGGAATAGCTGGCAGAATGTAACCGTTGTCTTCAGCAATTGTGATCCTTCGAACAATATTCAATTCACATTCGGGATTTTCGCGGATGCTCTCACCAAAAACGTGGTTTCTTCGCCTTTCTTGGAGAAATATTTGTATTGCTTATGGTTTGGATTGCAGAATCTAAGGTATATATATTCATTCAGTCATTACTCTTCTTCATGACTTTACCGGTTTTTCTTACACTGCTTTCTTGTCAAAGTTCTTATGGACAGAATCTGAGCACAAGTACCTCTGTTCTTGAGACAATGTTTGCTATCCTCGTGGCTATCTTTGGTCTGGTTTTGTTTGCTCTTTTAATTGGAAACATGCAGGTAATTAAAACTAATGTGAATCTCCTTAATGTGTTGTTTCTTGAATTGATGGCTTTGTTTAGTTTTGTTGACTGTTAAATGAATGTATTATTAGACGTATTTGCAATCGATCACGGTGAGGCTTGAGGAGTGGAGACTAAAGAGAAGAGACACAGAAGAATGGATGGGACATCGGCTACTACCGCAGAATCTAAGAGAACGAGTGAGGCGTTTCGTGCAGTATAAATGGCTAGCAACTCGAGGTGTTGACGAAGAAACCATTCTTCATTCATTACCCGCAGATCTCCGTAGAGACATCCAACGCCATCTTTGTCTCGATCTTGTTCGTCGTGTAAGTCTATTCACAACTCAACTCAACACATTCCAACTTGTTTTATGGTTTTTCAGTTTATTTGAGTTGGTTGTTCAGCAAAAAAATGTGGTTACCATTTGGTTTAAGAGAAAGTTTGCAACGGTTTCAGGTACCGCTATTTGCGCAAATGGATGATCAATTACTAGACGCGATATGCGAAAGATTAGCATCATCTCTAAGCACACAAGGGAACTACATTGTACGAGAAGGTGATCCAGTGACCGAAATGCTCTTCATCATCCGCGGAAAACTCGATAGCTCAACGACTAATGGAGGAAGAACCGGTTTCTTCAACTCAATCACACTTAGACCAGGAGATTTCTGCGGAGAAGAGCTTCTTGCATGGGCATTGCTACCAAAATCAACAGTAAACTTACCATCCTCAACAAGAACGGTTCGAGCCTTAGAAGAAGTTGAAGCCTTTGCTTTACAAGCAGGAGACCTCAAATTTGTAGCTAACCAATTCAGACGTTTACATAGCAAGAAGCTACAACACACATTCCGTTATTACTCTCACCAATGGAGAACTTGGGCTGCTTGTTTTGTACAAGTAGCTTGGAGACGGTATAAGAGGAAAATGTTGGCTAAGAGTCTTAGCTTAGCTGAGTCATTCTCTTCTTATGATGAAGAAGAAGCTGTCGCGGTTGCTGCAACCGAGGAAATGAGTAATGAAGGAGAAGCACAAAGCGCGAAAGCTCGTCATCATAGTTCTAATGTGAAACCACATTTTGCTGCAACAATACTTGCTTCAAGATTTGCTAAGAACACAAGAAGGACGGCACATAAGTTGAAAGATGTTGAAATACCAATGCTGCCTAAACCGGATGAACCGGATTTCTCAGTGGATGATTGATTTGATTAACCGTTTTTTAATATAACTTTATGTGAATCTTTTTTTAAGTTAGAAAATCAGTTTTTTTTTTTTTTTAAATTCAAACAAACTTTTGCTGCTTGAAGTAATTTATAAAATTTTCAGCAGTTTGTATAAATACAGAATAATCAATCATCTGACTATTTTTATTTGTTGGATCAGACAAGATTATCATTAGGTTTGGTCTTAAAACTCCACTAATTTTATATAATTATATTAATGCCATTATTGAGATTTACACAGAGACTCTGGCTCTGAAAAATGCTATACGTTTCTTCTGTTTCTACCGACACTTTCTCTTCACGTTTTGACACAGATCCAGATGAGTTCAAGTTCAGACAAAACTATATTTTAATTCTTTCTTCTTCTAGTTTTGTCGGATCAGAATCTTGTTTATTTTAGTAATTAACTTACAGATTAGAGAATGAAATAGGATGATAGATGTAACAATGTATGAATTTAAATCAGAAAACAAAAACAGAGAAGAGCTTTAAAGACAAAAGCTCTTAATCAGACACTAAGCAACAAGTTCCTGACGTTTGTAGATAACTATATAGCTATAATAATTATAAATGTGGCTTAAGCTCTAACCTAACAAGGATTAATCACAATGGAGAGAAGAAACCAACAAAATTAAAATCAATAAATGCCTACAAACTATGGCTACAACAAAAGGTAAGAGGAGAAGTAAACTCACAGAGTTAACTAAAATCTTGAATCATTATTCTCTTGCAGCTCTGAAGCTTCTTCTTCTTTTTTTCGGTTTCTTAACTCATCTGCTCGCCTATGAGATCAAGACCCACAAGAAGAAAGGTGAGACCTTGGAACAATAGGAAGTAGAAATGGACTCCTTGTGAGGCTAAGAGACTCCTAACTGCTGCGGTGAGCAATAGAAAAGCTAGCGCGAGCTCTTTGTGGAATATCTTATTCGTTTTTTTCTTTGCGGTAACTGATTGTTTCTTCTGTTCTTCAACTTGGCTTATCTCCAAGAGCTCACTGTCTGAAACGCCTCTTTGGATTTGGTTTGGCGCCATTTTCTTGGATTCTTTATCGGTGAGTCCCAAAAGATCAGACTCTGATGATCTTCCTGCTTTCTTTGTTACAATCCATTCGTAAGAGCTACCGAGTTGGAATAATCCAGATACCATCGCGTTGAACTTGGTGACTGACATTGTGTTCTCAAACAAGAGGTAAGGAACAATGAAAGGGAATGACTTTGGAGCAGGAAGAATGTTGAGTAGTGACATGAATATCGGTACATAGCAGATAACCCAAACAGGAAGCTCGGCTTCTGGCACGAACATGGTGATTGGAAGGATTACGCAGAACAATGTGAATGAGTAGAAAGGAAGTATGAGTTTTCTTAGAAGGAAGAATAGAAGTATCAGATTTGCTTTCTTCCACATTGCAATCTACAGGAAGACAAAATGAACCATTACATTATTGAAATGCTCTCAGATTACGTAACAAAATAACAGCTCTTATATACCTTAGAGGTCAAGATTGCTCGAAGACACAAGCGAAACAGCTGCATAGGTCCCGAGTGCCATCGATGTTGCTGCTTCTTGTATGCTTCATACGACTCAGGAACTTCACAAAGGACCTAAGAGATTGTTTTTACTTCAGTCAAATTTACACAAGGCTCTTCATAAAACTGTGAAAAGAACAAGCGGTATAATAGTACCTTGACATCGTTAAGATATATGAACTTCCATCCATGGAGATGTGCCCGAACAGCTATATCCATATCCTCGACGGTTGTCCTTTCAAGCCAACCACCAGATTCCTCAAGGGCTTTAATTCTCCATACTCCGGCAGTTCCATTGAAACCAAAGAAATTCAAGAACACGCCATTAACCTGCTGCTCAACCTCGAAATGAAAACACAGATTGATGTTTTGGAGACGGGTCAACAAGTTCTCGTCTTTGTTCACAAACGCCCACCTAGCTTGAACCAGACCTAACTCAGGATTCTCCTGAAATAACATAGGTGGCATTTGCAAGTTAGAAGCTCCACCAAAAATGTCAAGTCTCATAACACAACCAAACATATTTTACTAACCTTGAAATGTGGGACAGTTAGTTTAAGGAAATCCGAGTTAGGTTGAAAATCCGCATCGAAAATTGCAACAAACTCGTAAGCTTCCACATAATCACAGCTCATTGCGGATTTGAGGTTACCAGCTTTGTAACCAGTTCTAACCAAGCGATGCCGGTAAATTATGTTCACACCCTTTTGGCTCCATTTAGTAACCTCAGCTCTAATTAACTCCTGGATGCTTTCATCATCCGAATCATCTAGAACCTGAATTAGCATTCGATCATTCGGCCAATCAAGCTGACACACAGCAGATATAGATTGCTCATATACCTAAACAAGAATAGACATTTATATAACTTCCATTAAACTATCAATAAAGGCCAAGAAAACGAGTGAAAGATTGATACTTTGTTCACCATACCTCTCTCTCATTGCACATTGGTATCTGAAGAAGAACCATTGGATACTCAGATCCTGAACCTTCAACATCATCATTTCGAAACGGCTCTTCATCGATTCTCGGCTTAATCTTCTTATACTTAATCCAAAAACAGCCTAAGCAAAGAATCAAACGATCTACAGACTGTACAAGGAACAGTACAATACAAAACTTGGAGAGAGCTTTGATTGGAGGAGCAATATAATCAGCTCTTAAACTCAACCAACCAACATAAAACAGATGAAATAAGCTCTGGATCTCAAGTTTGCTTGTGGGGATGTGTAAATTAGGGTTCTTGAAGTAATGCCATCCTCTGTAATAAGCAACTAACTCAAACCCAAGAATGGCTAATGAAGCAACTAAGAAGAGCTTAATAGCTGAGAAAAGCCATCTATCTCTACCAAGTCTCTCTGAACCAAGTGGGTGAGTGAGACTAAGCCGTCTCTTGACTGAACCAAGAAGAGACCAGAAGAGTGTGGCTAACCAAGTGAGACATCCAACAGCTTTGTGAGCTTTAAGAAGCAAAACCCAAGTCACTTGCTTAGCGTTCTTGCCTCTACTCTTCTCCATTGGTCTAAAAGCACCATCTGGCTCTTCAACTTCAACGATTGAGTAATTAGGATTCTCCATTTTCACAACTACTGGTGTACCTCTCCTCGTTTCCTTCGCCCACAAATCTGAAAAACCAAACCTTGGAGGAGCCATTTGCTCAAGACCCAAATCTAGAAGAAGAAGAAGTAGTTGAATCTCTTTGATTAGAGTTAAAGACCCCAAATCTCAAAAGTTGAAAGATTTAAGCTAAACCCATTTAAAAGGAAGTGACTTTAGAGAGTGTGAAATCTTTAGACTTGAGGTTAAAGACCAAGACTCTTGTAAGAAATTTGAACAACCCAGATCCAAGAACTCGGATATCTAGAGACCCATTTTGGAACAACAGACAAAGAAGCAGCAACAGCTCAAAGGGGTCATTAATAATGACATACGAGAGAGTAAAGACAAGTGAGTGGTTTGGGGGCAAGAGAGAGAGAAGAAAGATTGATACTTGGCGATGGGAGAGAAAGAGAGAAGTTTGTAAAGATCTCTTACACTTTCATGTGAATGTTTCTTCTTCAGCTACACTCAATGATGGCTTCAACATCTCTTTATTTTCCAAATTTCATGAATCATCTTCCTCATAGAGTAGCATTTTTTGAAAAACAACTTTTAATGAAAAGTTAAAGAGGAAAAATTAAAATAAATGGATAGAGGAATTCTGTTGACCAAAAAAAAAAAAAAAAAAAAAAATGGATAGAGGAATTCAAAATTGTGGTTATCAGCTGATTATAATGGGCTAAGAGCATGTGCAGCAGTCAACTCCCCAGCCGTCCCACCTGCTTTATAAAAAAAAAAAAAAAAAGTCAAAAAGGCCAATTACAGTGGGACGACGAGCGACGTTCCCTTTGGAAGGAACGTCCTTCTTACTCGTTTCTTCACTATTCGCGGGCCCCACTGATATGTGGCGGCCCGCGATTGGTTATTTTTTTTTTTATTTTTTTTTTTTTAATCGAGCAAAAACAAAAAAAAAAATTAAAAATCTTTGTTCAGGGGACGGGACTTTGAGATAGAGCGTTGCACATGGTCTAAGTAATCTAAAAAGTGTACAAGTTTTTAAATCAATTTTACTTTTCCAAAATGAAATGTATGAAGATTTTGTAATAATGGGCAAATCTATAGTTTTAGTAGCCAAATATGTTTTTGTGATTCAAAGTGATTAAAAACTAGTTAAATGTTGATGTTAGCGTACGAGTTTGAATTGTCTATTTAACATTTGTTCCATTCGTTCTTAACTTGTTCCACGTTAACTCGTTAAGTACTTTTTTTTTTCTTTCTTTGTTAAAGGTTTAGATTGACCTTGTAATTAATATTGTCAGATTATCTAATACAGTATATCAGCAATAGGTGCTATCTAATTTATTTGTTGAGGATATTTTCCAAAACCATTTAATAAGGTCGGGTTACTCGGGTATATCGAAGACTTTTGTATTTTGACTTTGGTAACTCATGATATGATTATAGAAAATAATCTATGATGTAGTTGAAGAGAATAGAAGTTTTAAATTTTAGTATTCATTAATAAGTTAAGTACATTTGTCCAATTTTACAGAGTAAATTAACGATTTTTTTTTTTTTTTGGTGGGGGAGTAAATTAACGATTCTATATGGAAATAGATATTTTATTTGAAAAGGATAATATTATTTATTTCAAATTAGAAAAGTTAAAGTAGGAATATGTAAGTCAACGTCTAATTTTACTACTTTAGATCTTATAATTCTTTTTTATTCAAAAGAAATTAAATAGAGTATGTCAATAGTATATAAATTTTTTGATTTGTAAATCAATTATTTTCCATTCCTTTTCTTATAAATCTTTTTTTTTTTTTTCTTTGTCAAACCATACTTGCATTAGATCAAGAGTTTATCTCCAACAGAAGAGGATACAAAAGGCCATAAGAAACCAAACAAACCAATGCATCAGACCACAGATTGGTCGAGCCCAAAGTTAAACAAAGTAAAACACAACAACTCAAATAGAGATAAATGGATAGATGGGAGCGTGCAGGCTCAACCAAAATAGCAATCAGACCAAAGCAACAAATGCCGTCTTGATCGAGACCACCAAGAGGAGGGATAAACGCCTCCAATGGCGAGAAGGTCAAACCATCAACAGAACCAATTGAGGAGTAGAAGAGCTGCACCTAAAAAAATCATCAAATTATATGTATAGCAGATTCCATAAAAAGAGAAAATAGAAAGAACATGGATTAACAAAATGGTGAATTTGGCTACAAAATTATATATAAAATTAAAAATTTCTTGATTTTCTACTATAGAAATCTTCACTTTCATTCTATTGACAAATTTTCAAAGTTTATAAGCTAATTATCCAAAATATAAACTAGGAAGATGAGAAATAGATAGATAATTAGTTTGTTTTGCAAGTTTTATTACCTGATGGTTGATTTTGATTCTTAAATTTAACACCATTTATCGTAATTATATATACAAGTTTTTTTTTGCAAACACGATGGGTTACAACTGTTTATCATAGACAATGTACGTATTACAAGAAAATTGTTTCATGGAGAAATTTTAGCAAGTATAAATATTAGTTTTTCAAATTCGGACCTTAGGTAATAGCTCTAAGTGCTTGCGGCCGCTTTTTCTGATTCGGACCTTGGGTAATAGCTTGCGGCCGCTTTTTCTGATTCGGACCAAGGGTAATAGCTTGCGGCCGCTTTTTCTGATTCGGACCTTGGGTAATAGCTCTAAGTTCTTGCGACCGCTTTTTCTGATTCGGACCTTGGGTAATAGCTTGCAGCCGCTTTTTCTGATTCAGACCATGGGTAATAGCTTGCGGCCGCTTTTTCTGATTCAGACCTTGGGTAATAGCTCTAAGTGCTTGCGGCCGCTTTTTCTGATTCGGACACTGGGTAATAGCTCTAAGTTCTTGCGGCCGCTTTTTCTGATTCAGACCTTGGGTAATAGCTTGCGGCCGCTTTTTCTGATTCGGACTTTGGGTAATAGCTTGCGGACGCTTTTTCTGATTCGGACCTTGGGTAATAGGTTGCAGCCGCTTTTTCTGATTCGGACCTTAGGTAATAGCTCTATGTGCTTGCGGCCGCTTTTTCTGATTCGAACCTTGGGTAATAGCTCTAAGTGCTTGCGACCGCTTTTTGTGATTCGGACCTTGGGTAATAGCTCTAAGTTCTTGCGGCCGCTTTTTCTGATTCGGACCTTGGGTAATAGCTTGCGGCCGCTTTTTCTGATTCGGACCTTGGGTAATAACACTAAGTGCTTACGGCCGCTTTTTCTGATTTGGACCTTGGGTAATAGCTTGCAACCGCTTTTTCTGATTCGGACCTTGGGTAATAGCTTGCGGCCGCTTTTTCTGATTCGGACCTTGGGTAATAGCTCTAAGTGCTTGCATCCACTTTTTCTGATTCAGACCTTGTGTAATAGCTCTAAGTTTTTGCGGCCGCTTTTTCTGATTCGGACCTTGGGTAATAGCTTGCGGCCGCTTTTTCTGATTCAGACATTGGGTAATAGCTCTAAGTGCTTGCGGCCGCTTTTTCTGATTCGGACCTTGGGTAATAGCTTGCGGCTGCTTTTTCTGATTCGGACCTTGGGTAATAGCTCTAAGTTCTTGCGGCCGCTTTTTTGATTCAGACATTGGGTAATAGCTCTAAGTTCTTGCGGCCGCTTTTTCTGATTCGGACCTTGGGTAATCGCTCTAAGTTCTTGTGGCCGCTTTTTCTGATTCGGACCTTGGGTAATAGCTTGCGGCCGCTTCTTTCTGATTCGGACCTTGGGTTAATAGCTTGCGGCCGCTTTTTCTGATTCGGACCTAGGGTAATAGCTTGCGACCGCTTTTTCTGATTCAGACCTTGGGTAATAGCTTGCGGCCGCTTTTTTCTGATTCGGACCTTGGGTAATAGCTCTAAGTTCTTGCGACCGCTTTTTCTGATTCGGACCTTGGGTAATAGCTCTAAGTGCTTGCAGCCGCTTTTTCTGATTCGGACCTTGGGTAATAGCTTGCGGCCGCTTTTTCTGATTCAGACCTTGGGTAATAGCTTGCGACCGCTTTTTCCGGTTCGGACCTTAGGTAATAGCTCTAAGTGCTTGCGGCCGCTTTTTCTGATTCGGACCTTGGGTAATAGCTCTAAGTGCTTGCGGCCGCTTTTTCTGATTTGGACCTTGGGTAATAGCTTGCGGCCGCTTTTTCTGATTCGGACCTTGGGTAATAGCTCTAAGTTCTTGCGACCGCTTTTTCTGATTCGGACCTTGGGTAATAGCTTGCAGCCGCTATTTCTGATTCAGACCATGGGTAATAGCTTGCAGCCGCTTTTTCTGATTCAGACCTTGGGGAATAGCTCTAAGTGCTTGCGGCCGCTTTTTCTAATTCGGACCTTGGGTAATAGCTCTGAGTTCTTGCGGCCGCTTTTTCTGATTCGGACCTTGGGTAATAGCATGCGACCGCTTTTTCTGATTCGGACTTTTGGTAATTGCTTGCGACCGCTTTTTCTGATTCGGACCTTGGGTAATAGCTTGCGGCCGCTTTTTCTGATTCGGACCTTGGGTAATAGCTTGCGGCCGCTTTTTCTGGTTCGGACCTTAGGTAATAGCTCTAAGTGCTTGCAGCCACTTTTTCTGATTCGGACCTTGGGTAATAGCTCTAAGTTTTTGCGGCAGCTTTTTCTGATTCGGACCTTGGGTAATAGCTTGCGGCCGCTTTTTCTGATTCGGACCAAGGGTAATAGCTTGCAGCCGCTTTTTCTGATTCGGACCTTGGGTAATAGCTCTAAGTTCTTGCGACCGCTTTTTCTGATTCGGACCTTGGGTAATAGCTTGCAGCCGCTTTTTCTGATTCAGACCATGGGTAATAGCTTGCGGCCGCTTTTTCTGATTCAGACCTTGGGTAATAGCTCTAAGTGCTTGCGGCCGCTTTTTCTGATTCGGACACTGGGTAATAGCTCTAAGTTCTTGCGGCCGCTTTTTCTGATTCAGACCTTGGGTAATAGCTTGCGGCCGCTTTTTCTGATTCGGACTTTGGGTAATAGCTTGCGGACGCTTTTTCTGATTCGGACCTTGGGTAATAGGTTGCAGCCGCTTTTTCTGTTTCGGACCTTAGGTAATAGCTCTATGTGCTTGCGGCCGCTTTTTCTGATTCGAACCTTGGGTAATAGCTCTAAGTGCTTGCGGCCGCTTTTTGTGATTCGGACTTTGGGTAATAGCTCTAAGTTCTTGCGGCCGCTTTTTCTGATTCGGACCTTGGGTAATAGCTTGCGGCCGCTTTTTCTGATTCGGACCTTGGGTAATAACACTAAGTGCTTACGGCCGCTTTTTCTGATTTGGACCTTGGGTAATAGCTTGCAACCGCTTTTTCTGATTCGGACCTTGGGTAATAGCTTGCGGCCGCTTTTTCTGATTCGGACCTTGGGTAATAGCTCTAAGTGCTCGCATCCACTTTTTCTGATTCAGACCTTGGGTAATAGCTCTAAGTTTTTGCGGCCGCTTTTTCTGATTCGGACCTTGGGTAATAGCTTGCGGCCGCTTTTTCTGATTCAGACATTGGGTAATAGCTCTAAGTGCTTGCGGCCGCTTTTTCTGATTCGGACCTTGGGTAATAGCTTGCGGCTGCTTTTTCTGATTCGGACCTTGGGTAATAGCTCTAAGTTCTTGCGGCCGCTTTTTTGATTCAGACATTGGGTAATAGCTCTAAGTTCTTGCGGCCGCTTTTTCTTATTCGGACCTTGGGTAATCGCTCTAAGTTCTTGTGGCCGCTTTTTCTGATTCGGACCTTGGGTAATAGCTTGCGGCCGCTTCTTTCTGATTCGGACCTTGGGTTAATAGCTTGCGGCCGCTTTTTCTGATTCGGACCTAGGGTAATAGCTTGCGACCGCTTTTTCTGATTCAGACCTTGGGTAATAGCTTGCGGCCGCTTTTTTCTGATTCGGACCTTGGGTAATAGCTTGCGGCCGCTTTTTTCTGGTTCGGACCTTGGGTAATAGCTCTAACTTCTTGCGACCGCTTTTTCTAATTCGGACCTTGGGTAATAGCTCTAAGTGCTTGCAGCCGCTTTTTCTGATTCGGACCTTGGGTAATAGCTTGCGGCCGCTTTTTCTGATTCGGACCTTAGGTAATAGCTTGCGACCGCTTTTTCCGGTTCGGACCTTAGGTAATAGCTCTAAGTGCTTGCGGCCGCTTTTTCTGATTCGGACCTTGGGTAATAGCTCTAAGTGCTTGCGGCCGCTTTTTCTGATTTGGACCTTGGGTAATAGCTTGCGGCCGCTTTTTCTGATTCGGACCTTGGGTAATAGCTTTAAGTTCTTGCGGCCGCTTTTTCTGATTCGGACCTTGGGTAATAGCTTGCAGCCGCTTTTTCTGATTCAGACCATGGGTAATAGCTTGCAGCCGCTTTTTCTGATTCAGACCTTGGGTAATAGCTCTAAGTGCTTGCGGCCGCTTTTTCTGATTCGGACCTTGGGTAATAGCTCTGAGTTCTTGCGGCCGCTTTTTCTGATTCGGACCTTGGGTAATAGCTTGCGGCCGCTTTTTCTGATTCGGACCTTGGGTAATAGCTCTAAGTGCTTGCGGCCGATTTTTCTGATTTGGACCTTGGGTAATAGTTTGCGGCCGCTTTTTCTGATTCGGACCTTGGGTAATAGCTCTAAGTTCTTGCGGCCGCTTTTTCTGATTCGGACCTTTGGTAATAGCTTGCAGCCGCTTTTTCTGATTCAGACCATGAGTAATAGCTTGCAGCCGCTTTTTCTGATTCAGACCTTGGGTAATAGCTCTAAGTGCTTGCGGCCGCTTTTTCTAATTCGGACCTTGGGTAATAGCTCTGAGTTCTTGCGGCCGCTTTTTCTGATTCGGACCTTGGGTAATAGCTTGCGGCCGCTTTTTCTGATTCGGACTTTGGGTAATTGCTTGCGACCGCTTTTTCTGATTCGGACCTTGGGTAATAGCTTGCGGCCGCTTTTTCTGATTCGGACCTTGGGTAATAGCTTGCGGCCGCTTTTTCTGGTTCGAACCTTAGGTAATAGCTCTAAGTGCTTACAGCCACTTTTTCTGATTCGGACCTTGGGTAATAGCTCTAAGTTTTTGCGGCCGCTTTTTCTGATTCGGACCTTGGGTAATAGCTTGCAGCCGCTTTTTCTGATTCGGACATTGGGTAATAGCTCTAAGTGCTTGCGGCCGCTTTTTCTGATTCGGACCTTAAGTAATAGCTTGCGGCCGCTTTTTCTGATTCGGACCTTGGGTAATAGCTCTAAGTTCTTGCGGCCGCTTTTTTGATTCAGACATTGGGTAATAGCTCTAAGTTCTTGCGGCCGCTTTTTCTGATTCGGACCTTGGGTAATAGCTCTAAGTTCTTGTGGCCGCTTTTTCTGATTCGTACCTTGGGTAATAGCTTGCGGCCGTTTTTTTCTGATTCGGACCTTGGGTTAATAGCTTGCGGCCGCTTTTTCTGATTCGGACCTTGGGTAATAGCTTGCGACCGCTTTTTCTGATTCAGACCTTGGGTAATAGCTTGCGGCCGCTTTTTTCTGGTTCGGACCTTGGGTAATAGCTCTAACTTCTTGCGACCGCTTTTTCTGATTCGGACCTGGGGTAATAGCTCTAAGTGCTTGCAGCCGCTTTTTCTGATTCGGACTTTGGGTAATTGCTTGCGACCGCTTTTTCTGATTCGGACCTTGGGTAATAGCTTGTGAACGCTTTTTCCGGTTCGGACCTTAGGTAATAGCTCTAAGTGCTTGCGGCCGCTTTTTCTGATTCGGACCTTGGGTAATAGCTCTAAGTGCTTGCGGCCGCTTTTTCTGATTTGGACCTTGGGTAATAGCTTGCGGCCGCTTTTTCTGATTCGGACCTTGGGTAATAGCTCTAAGTTCTTACGGCCGCTTTTTCTGATTCGGACCTTGGGTAATAGCTTGCGGCCGCTTTTTCTGATTCGGACCTTGGGTAATAGCTTGCGGCCGCTTTTTCCGGTTCGGACCTTAGGTAATAGCTCTAAGTGCTTGCAGCCACTTTTTCTGATTCGGACCTTGGGTAATAGCTCTAAGTTTTTGCGGCCGCTTTTTCTGATTCGGACCTTGGGTAATAGCTTGCAGCCGCTTTTTCTGATTCGGACATTGGGTAATAGCTCTAAGTGCTTGCGGCCGCTTTTTCTGATTCGGACCTTGGGTAATAGCTTGCGGCCGCTTTTTCTGATTCGAACCTTGGGTAATAGCTCTAAGTTCTTGCGGCCGCTTTTTTGATTCAGACATTGGGTAATAGCTCTAAGTTCTTGCGGCCGCTTTTTCTGATTCGGACCTTGGGTAATAGCTCTAAGTTCTTGTGGCCGCTTTTTCTGATTCGGACCTTGGGTAATAGCTTGCGGCCGCTTTTTTCTGATTCGGACCTTGGGTTAATAGCTTGCGGCCGCTTTTTCTGATTCGGACCTAGGGTAATAGCTTGCGACCGCTTTTTCTGATTCAGACCTTGGGTAATAGCTTGCGGCCGCTTTTTTCTGGTTCGGACCTTGGGTAATAGCTCTAACTTCTTGCGACCGCTTTTTCTGATTCGGACCTTGGGTAATAGCTCTAAGTGCTTGCAGCCGCTTTTTCTGATTCGGACCTTGGGTAATAGCTTGCGGCCGCTTTTTCTGATTCGGACCTTGGGTAATAGCTTGCGACCGCTTTTTCCGGTTCGGACCTTAGGTAATAGCTCTAAGTGCTTGCGGCCGCTTTTTCTGATTCGGACCTTGGGTAATAGCTCTAAGTGCTTGCGGCCGCTTTTTCTGATTTGGACCTTGGGTAATAGTTTGCGGCCGCTTTTTCTGATTCGGGCTTGGGTAATAGCTCTAAGTTCTTGCGGCCGCTTTTTCTGATTCGGACCTTTGGTAATAGCTTGCAGCCGCTTTTTCTGATTCAGACCATGAGTAATAGCTTGCAGCCGCTTTTTCTGATTCAGACCTTGGGTAATAGCTCTAAGTGCTTGCGGCCGCTTTTTCTAATTCGGACCTTGGGTAATAGCTCTGAGTTCTTGCGGCCGCTTTTTCTGATTCGGACCTTGGGTAATAGCTTGCGGCCGCTTTTTCTGATTCGGACTTTGGGTAATTGCTTGCGACCGCTTTTTCTGATTCGGACCTTGGGTAATAGCTTGCGGCCGCTTTTTCTGATTCGGACCTTGGGTAATAGCTTGCGGCCGCTTTTTCTGGTTCGAACCTTAGGTAATAGCTCTAAGTGCTTACAGTCACTTTTTCTGATTCGGACCTTGGGTAATAGCTCTAAGTTTTTACGGCCGCTTTTTCTGATTCGGACCTTGGGTAATAGCTTGCAGCCGCTTTTTCTGATTCGGACATTGGGTAATAGCTCTAAGTGCTTGCGGCCGCTTTTTCTGATTCGGACCTTGGGTAATAGCTTGCGGCCGCTTTTTCTGATTCGGACCTTGGGTAATAGCTCTAAGTTCTTGCGGCCGCTTTTTTGATTCAGACATTGGGTAATAGCTCTAAGTTCTTGCGGCCGCTTTTTCTGATTCGGACCTTGGGTAATAGCTCTAAGTTCTTGTGGCCGCTTTTTCTGATTCGGACCTTGGGTAATAGCTTGCGGCCGCTTTTTTCTGATTCGGACCTTGGGTTAATAGCTTGCGGCCGCTTTTTCTGATTCGGACCTTGGGTTATAGCTTGCGACCGCTTTTTCTGATTCAGACCTTGGGTAATAGCTTGCGGCCGCTTTTTTCTGGTTCGGACCTTGGGTAATAGCTCTAACTTCTTGCGACCGCTTTTTCTGATTCGGACCTGGGGTAATAGCTCTAAGTGCTTGCAGCCGCTTTTTCTGATTCGGACTTTGGGTAATTGCTTGCGACCGCTTTTTCTGATTCGGACCTTGGGTAATAGCTTGTGAACGCTTTTTCCGGTTCGGACCTTAGGTAATAGCTCTAAGTGCTTGCGGCCGCTTTTTCTGATTCGGACCTTGGGTAATAGCTCTAAGTGCTTGCGGCCGCTTTTTCTGATTTGGACCTTGGGTAATAGCTTGCGGCCGCTTTTTCTGATTCGGACCTTGGGTAATAGCTCTAAGTTCTTACGGCCGCTTTTTCTGATTCGGACCTTGGGTAATAGCTTGCGGCCGCTTTTTCTGATTCGGACCTTGGGTAATAGCTTGCGGCCGCTTTTTCCGGTTCGGACCTTAGGTAATAGCTCTAAGTGCTTGCAGCCACTTTTTCTGATTCGGACCTTGGGTAATAGCTCTAAGTTTTTGCGGCCGCTTTTTCTGATTCGGACCTTGGGTAATAGCTTGCAGCCGCTTTTTCTGATTCGGACATTGGGTAATAGCTCTAAGTGCTTGCGGCCGCTTTTTCTGATTCGGACCTTGGGTAATAGCTTGCGGCCGCTTTTTCTGATTCGAACCTTGGGTAATAGCTCTAAGTTCTTGCGGCCGCTTTTTTGATTCAGACATTGGGTAATAGCTCTAAGTTCTTGCGGCCGCTTTTTCTGATTCGGACCTTGGGTAATAGCTCTAAGTTCTTGTGGCCGCTTTTTCTGATTCGGACCTTGGGTAATAGCTTGCGGCCGCTTTTTTCTGATTCGGACCTTGGGTTAATAGCTTGCGGCCGCTTTTTCTGATTCGGACCTAGGGTAATAGCTTGCGACCGCTTTTTCTGATTCAGACCTTGGGTAATAGCTTGCGGCCGCTTTTTTCTGGTTCGGACCTTGGGTAATAGCTCTAACTTCTTGCGACCGCTTTTTCTGATTCGGACCTTGGGTAATAGCTCTAAGTGCTTGCAGCCGCTTTTTCTGATTCGGACCTTGGGTAATAGCTTGCGGCCGCTTTTTCTGATTCGGACCTTGGGTAATAGCTTGCGACCGCTTTTTCCGGTTCGGACCTTAGGTAATAGCTCTAAGTGCTTGCGGCCGCTTTTTCTGATTCGGACCTTGGGTAATAGCTCTAAGTGCTTGCGGCCGCTTTTTCTGATTCGGACCTTGGGTAATAGCTTGCGGCCGCTTTTTCTGATTCAGACCTTGGGTAATAGCTTTAAGTTCTTGCGGCCGCTTTTTCTGATTCGGACCTTGGGTAATAGCTTGCAGCCGTTTTTTCTGATTCAGACCATGGGTAATAGCTTGCAGCCGCTTTTTCTGATTCAGACCTTGGGTAATAGCTCTAAGTGCTTGCGGCCGCTTTTTCTGATTCGGACCTTGGGTAATAGCTCTGAGTTCTTGCGGCCGCTTTTTCTGATTCGGACCTTGGGTAATAGCTTGTGGCCGCTTTTTCTGATTCGGACTTTGGGTAATTGCTTGCGACCGCTTTTTCTGATTCGGACCTTGGGTAATAGCTTGCGGCCGCTTTTTCTGATTCGGAACTTGGGTAATAGCTCTAAGTGCTTGCGGCCGCTTTTTCTGATTCGGACCTTGGGTAATAGCTTGCGGCCGCTTTTTCAGATTCGGACCATGGGTAATAGCTTGCGGCCGCTTTTTCTGATTCAGACCTTGGGTAATAGCTTGCGGCCGCTTTTTCTGATTCGGACCTTGGGTAATAGCTTGCGGCCGCTTTTTCTGATTCGGACGTTGGGGAATAGCTCTTAGTGCTTGCGGCCGCTTTTTCTGATTTGGACCTTGGGTAATAGCTCTAAGTTCTTGCGGCCGCTTTCTCTGATTGGACCTTGGGTAATAGCTCTAAGTGCTTGCGGCCGCTTTTTCTGATTCGGACCTTGGGTAATAGCTTGCGGCCGCTTTTTCCGGTTCGGAGCTTAGGTAATAGCTCTAAGTGCTTGGAGCCACTTTTTCTGATTCGGACCTTGGGTAATAGCTCTAAGTTTTTGCGGCCGCTTTTTTTGATTCGGACCTTGGGTAATAGCTTGCAGCCGCTTTTTCTGATTCGGACATTGGGTAATAGCTCTAAGTGCTTGCGGCCGCTTTTTCTGATTCGGACCTTGGGTAATAGCTTGCGGCCGCTTTTTCTGATTCGGACCTTGGGTAATAGCTCTAAGTTCTTGCGGCCGCTTTTTTGATTCAGACATTGGGTAATAGCTCTAAGTTCTTGCGGCCGCTTTTTCTGATTCGGACCTTGGGTAATAGCTCTAAGTTCTTGTGGCCGCTTTTTCTGATTCGGACCTTGGGTAATAGCTTGCGGCCGCTTTTTTCTGATTCGGACCTTGGGTTAATAGCTTGCGGCCGCTTTTTCTGATTCGGACCTAGGGTAATAGCTTGCGACCGCTTTTTCTGATTCAGACCTTGGGTAATAGCTTGCGGCCGCTTTTTTCTGATTCGGACCTTGGGTAATAGCTCTAAGTTCTTGCGACCGCTTTTTCTGATTCGGACCTTGGGTAATAGCTCTAAGTGCTTGCAGCCGCTTTTTCTGATTCGGACCTTGGGTAATAGCTTGCGGCCGCTTTTTCTGATTCAGACCTTGGGTAATAGCTCTAAGTGCTTGCGGCCGCTTTTTCTGATTTGGACATTGGGTAATAGCTTGCGGCCGCTTTTTCTGATTCGGACCTTGGGTAATAGCTCTAAGTTCTTGCGACCGCTTTTTCTGATTCGGACCTGGGGTAATAGCCTGCAACCGCTTTTTCTGATTCAGACCATGGGTAATAGCTTGCAGCCGCTTTTTCTGATTCAGACCTTGGGGAATAGCTCTAAGTGGTTGCGGCCGCTTTTTCTAATTCGGACCTTGGGTAATAGCTCTGAGTTCTTGCGGCCGCTTTTTCTGATTCGGACCTTGGGTAATAGCTTGCGACCGCTTTTTCTGATTCAGACTTTGGGTAATTGCTTGCGACCGCTTTTTCTGATTCGGACCTTGGGTAATAGCTTGCGGCCGCTTTTTCTGATTCGGACCTTGGGTAATAGCTTGCGGCCGCTTTTTCTGGTTCGGACCTTAGGTAATAGCTCTAAGTGCTTGCAGCCACTTTTTCTGATTCGGACCTTGGGTAATAGCTCTAAGTTTTTGCGGCCGCTTTTTCTGATTCGGACCTTGGGTAATAGCTGTAGGAATTTGTACAGGTTTCTACCGGATTAATCTCTATTAATCAACCTAACAGAATTCCTGAAGCCTAGGATCTGGGGTTTATTAATTGAATCAGAAAGATCTCAGATATACCTGGAGATTGGCAGCGGAAGATTATCAGGTTATCGAGATCTGTAGCGCCTCAATTGCTGCGCCTCTATCGTAGTCCACACTCACATGAACTGGAATCCGCAGGTATACTAGTGCCTGTAGATCGGATCTCTCAGAGGAATCCCTGTGTTTCTAGAGGTGGGAGGCGACAAAAGTGACAAAAATCTCGGGCAATTTCGTGCCTCATATCCTTTATATAGGCACAAGTGAAGGCCCTAATTACCCATTAATTAAACCGGCCCAATTAAGTCATTAAACCGAAATCTCTATTTCGATCAAACCCTTGGTATCAATCGATACTACCAAGCTGGTATCGATCGACACCTTCCTCAAAACACGTTGTGTATCATATACACATATGTATCATATACACATTAATTAGATCATTACATTAATGATCATTCCCTCATAAAGTACATCCAGTTCACTTAGGTGTGTGACCCTGTAGGATCATATAATACTAGCAATGAGTTCATAACTCATAGATCAAGAGCGGTTTCTAGCAAAGCATCATGACCACCTAGTATCACATGAATGTCTGATCTCGACAATACACTATGTCTAGAGTGAATACAAGTATGATTTCAGGACATTCCCAACAATCTCCCACTTGTACTGGAATCATCTATTCCCATAATCCCTTCGTCTCTATATCTCGATATGGCATAAGGCAAGAACCGTGTCACCCTTATTCAACCAATATCATGTTCATCGAACTCTGATTTATACTGATAAGACAAACGACTGACATTCACCTCGTTTGAGCGCGGCCACGCATTTCTCAGTATCAAATCTCCGATGGGCCCTGAGATATTTATCTCCTGTTATATAGGAGGGACAAATTCCATCTTGTTCCATCCCTGTTCCTATACACACTTCATGATACACCCAATCAATGCCTTTATAGTCACCTGTTACGGTTGACGTTTGACAAAGTCAAAGTGGACCAATTCATATGCAAGAAATCATGATGAACTCAGGTCTAAGGACTATACTCTATAGTCGTAATGAGAACCTCTCATGACACTTATATAACTATCCTGTAGAGTTCTCATTAGCGGGTCATGTCCGATCCTGTGTTCTCTAACACATATCTATGTGATTGACTTTAATACCCTTATTAATGACTCCATGAAACTTAGTCATCAGTCAACTCACATACCAGTCTCACGCGGTTGTCAGTGTCCCACTTTAACAACCTTGAACAGGGACAAATGTAATCTATGTCATTTATCACTTATAGGGTTCCATGATCAAGTCCTCAACTTGATGACCTATAAAATGCCATAAATTACTTTGGGACTATTATTCAATTATCTTATAATCAAATAATATATGAAACAATTTCATCATGACATAACCAAGGTATGTCTACATGAACATCATAACATAACTCAAACCATTACAACTCCCACTAGAATCAAGATCATATCTTAATATCTCAAATACCTACAGCAGAAGGGTGAAACTCATGCTTAGGTCATGGGAGAGGCTGCGGTGCTCTGCCTGGAACTCTTTCCAGCAAACCGCAGGCTGCGGTACTCTGCTTGGAACCCATTCCAACAAAACGCACCGCTATATAGACATAAGACATAACCAGTTTCCGACCGGAAATCGTCTTTGTCCGTCTAACCACTCTCAAAAGAGACCATTACTTCCTTAGTTCACCAAGCTCCAATTCTTAGTATTCCTCAAATACTTGAGAATATTATTGGTAACTGTCCAGTGACTTTCACATGGATCATATTGGTATCTACTCGTCATGCTTAACACTTTAAGCAACATCTGGACGAGTTCAGGTCATGGCATTTATGATAGATCCCACTGCATACGCCTGGGAATCTTATTTAAACGTTCTTGCTCAGCCAGTGTCTAAGGACACTGCGTCTCGCCAAGATTAATGCCATGGGACACTGGTATGAAGCCCTTCTTGGAATCATGCATATTGAATCTGCCCAAGACCTTATCACCATAAGCATCTTGACACGATCGAATTAGCCTACCCAATCTATCTCTATAGATTCATATTCTAAAGATTCACGCGGCTTCTCCATGTCTTTCTTTGAAAAATAACTTCCGAGCCAAGTCTTAAAAGACTAAAGCGACGGAACGTCATTTCCGAGAAGAAGTATGTCATCTACATACATTACGAGAAATGCAACTACGCTCCCACTAATCTTCTTGTAAACACACAGTTCCTTTTCGTTTCTGAAGAAATCAAACTCTTTTGACCATTTCATCAAAACGATTATTTCAACTCCGTGATGCTTGCTTCAATCCACACATGGATCAATGAAGCTTGCATTCCTTCCTAGCGTTATTTGGATCAGTGAAACTCTCAGGTTGTGTCACGTACACATCCTATTCCAGAATTCCTAGAAGGAAAACTGTTTTCACATCCATCTGCCAAATTTCATCACCATGATAAACGGCAGTTGCTAGGAGAATCCGAATGGTTTTAAGCATAGTGACTGGGGAGTAGGTCTCTTCATAGTCATACCATGAATTTTCTTGAGACCTTCAGCGACCAACCTTGCTTCGAATATCTGGATATTCCCATCTCGGATCTAGCGACTCCAAGCCACGTTTCGGAGTCCGGGTCCAACATTGCTTCCTCAAAATTCGCAGCCTCGTCACTGTCAATGATCAACAAGTCATGACACTTGGTCACGAGAAATCCCTATTTCTCGGAATCGTGACGTATCCTTCCGGATCTGCGAACTCTAGGCACCACAGGTATAGGTTCTACTACTCTTTGTAGATCCATTTACTGCTTTACCTCTTCGGTGAAAGCCTAGTATCGATCGATACTACCTTAGTGTCGATCGATACCATCCTGTGATTTCGAACGTTTTCGAGTTCTACTTTTACTCCCACTGTTCTTCTTGGAAAGACAATCTCTCACAAGAAAACATAGTTCTTAGCAACAAACATTTTGTTCTCAGAACGGTTGTAGAAGTAGTAAGCCTTGGTTTCCTTAAGACAACCAACGAATTAGCATTATTGGATTTGGGTGTGAGCTTATCCTATCGTAAACATTTTACATAGGCCTCACAACCCCAAAATTTCAGTAAAGACAGTCTTGGAACATTTCCAATCCACATCTCATGTGTTGTCTTTTTAACTGATTCTGATGGAACCTTTTAGTGTAAACGCAAACGTTTCTAGAGCGTTTCCCAAAAGGGATAATGGAAGATATGTGTGACTCATCATTAATCAAACCATATCCAATAAGGTTCAATTCCTCCTCTCGGAACCTCCATTCTATTGGGGCGTTCCAGAAGAAGTGAGCTGTGAAACTATTTCACACTCTCTCAGGTGATCACTTAACACTTGGCTTAAGTACTCTGCTCCGCGATCTAATCGAAGAGCTCTAATACTTTTGCCAATTTGATTCTGTACTTCATTCTGGAACTCCTTGAACCTTTCAAGGGATTCCTATTTGTGTCTCATCATATGGACATATTCATACCTACTGATCTTATCAGCGAAGGTAATGAAGTACTGAAAGTTTTTCTCTGGCATTGGTGCTCATCGGGCTGCATACATCTCTATGTATAAGGCCCAATAAGTTACAGGCCCTCTCATTTGATTGTTAAAAGGGGGCCCTTAGTCATTTAGCCCAATAAGCAGGATTCACATTTCTCACATGATTCACAATCAAACGAGCCCAAAGCCCATCACTATGGAGCTTCTGAATCCGCTGTAGCCCAAACGACAATGCCAGAGAACCGATTTGTGTTTATGTTATAGACATGCATAAATTGGTTTAAGACATAAAACCCATTCTCTAATGGGGTGCTACCATAGAACATTTCATTAAGATCAACAGAACAACATTTGTCTTTAATCAAAATAAATATCATTCATATCCTTACAAGAAAATGAAATGACGTTTCTGCTCAAAGCAGGTATAAAGTAGCAATTATTCTATTCTTAAAACCAAGCCTGAAGGCGACTATAAATGGAAATTTTCTACGGCCAATGCAGCAACTCTTGCTTCATTCCCGACGTGAAATTCCACTCGTCCCTTCTCCAACGTTCTACTGTTGCTTAGTGCCTGCATATTTGAATAAATATCAGCACCACAACCGGTATCTTATACCTATGAGGTAGAACTTGAAGTAGTAACATTTACTTCCATAACACAAATACCTTGAGAAGAAGTCCCGTACATCTTCTCAATCTCTTGTGCATCTTCCAAGTATCTCTTGCAGTTTCTCTTCCAATGTCCAAGCTCTTTACAGTACTGGCATTTCTCAACATCGGTTAGGCCAGACTTGGGCTTACAAGAAGACACAGGCTTGTCCTGATTCACAATCTGGACGGCCTTGCCTCTACCCTTGTCCTTTCCAGGTTTCTCAAACCTTTTGTCATTTTTGATGTCATGCTCAGCTGTCTTGAGCATACTATGCAGCTCAGTCAACGTCTTCGTCAACTTGTTCATGTTATAGTTCATAACAAACTGATCATAGCTTGACGGCAGTGACTGCAGAATGATGTCAGTAGCCAACTCTTGGCTAAAGGGGCAATCCAGTCTCCTCAGGTTATCTATATAACCCATCATCTTTATGATGTGAGGACTTACTGGTGAATCCTTTGGTAGCTTGCACTCAACTAGAGATTTAACCGTCCGGTATCTCTCAGTTCGAGCCTGCTCCTGAAACATCGCTTTCAGGCTAGTGATCATATCGATGGGCGACGCCACATTCTCATATTGCTTCTGCAAGTCCGAGTCCATGGTAGCCAACATCAGACAACGCACATCGACCACATCATAGTAATGCTTATTCCAAGCATCATATACTGCATGTGATTTGGACCTTAGTTTCTCGGGGAGAACTTTCTCAAGGACATAGTCCTTTCTCTCCTGCTTGAGAACAATTCTCAAGTTCCGATACCAATCAAGGAAGTTGGACCCATTTAACAATTCTCAAGTTCCTTCTCAAGGACGGGTCGCAACGAGAAAGAGTTCTGATGAGGGGTTTTAGACATAACTAGAAATCAAAATAAAATGGTTTAGTTATGATGTTCAGGAAATGAGAAATCTTAACAATTAAGAAAACTCGCATTATATTCAAAACAATGTTTCCTCAAATGAATATAATGATCCAAGACCCATACTTCACCAAAACTTGAGTGGGCCACTGGTCGTCACCCAAATCTTAGCTATCTAGGTAAGCAACACTTTGCTAATCATATCCAATATGACTCTTGGTTGTGGATAAGACATCTTATGTCTTGTCCACCTGATGTCTATGGGCCCAGAACTTCTGATAGCCCACTCAAGTAAACCAATCTCTCAATCAAGTAACGATTGATGCCATGCACTGCAAGCCCATCAACACACTTACATACTGCCTTACTCATGTAACCGGGATACCTTGCACTGCAAGCCTATCACGCAGTGAAACGAGTCTTGACAGCTGACAAGATCGGGAAGACATCCGAAACACTTGATATTTAGTTGAGGAACAGAACTTTTAATCTTGACACATATCATATATGTACTCAAGAAGGCTTATATTTTATTAAAACAATGAATCTTTATTAAGTTTTAATTATTCTAAGAAGTGGGTGAAATCTGGTTCGGTTATGTAATCTCGGGTTCACTAACCCAGAATCTGCACAGTGTATCGATACTAGTATCAATCAACACTCTTCTGTTATAACCGGTCTTTGACAACTGATCAATCCAATTGAACCAGTTTCGATAACCAATCGAACCAATTTCGACAATTGGTTAGTGTCGATCGATACAACCTTATTGGTATCGATCGATACTCAACCAACCAAATCGATTTGCGATAACCAGTCAATCCAATTGATCTGGATCGATAACCGGTCAATCAAATTGAACCGTATCGATAACCGGTCAGTGTCGATCGATACAACATATGTGTCGATCGACACCAACCAAATCGCGCCAAACCGCAATCAGCCGGTTTAAATCGATTTCGACCAAGCATGATAACCGGTTCAATCCAATTGAACCGACTAACCATTCGCAAGGTCGTGTCGATCGACACAACTCTGTTTGTGTCGATCGACACCATTAGGTTTCGGGAATTCGATCCATCAACTTCGATCTTTGGATCGAAACCTAATTATTTTATTAACGTGTCGATCGATACCATCGTTATGGTGTCGATCGACACCACGAAACCTAGTTCGACGATTTTCAGTAGAAACAAATTTCACAGAAAACTTCAATCTAATAAGCATCCTAAATCCGAATTCTCTAATTCAAATTCATGCTTTTAGGTGATTCAAAGGTTAAACCCTAAGGCTCTGATACCACTGTAGGAATTTGTACAGGTTTCTACCGGATTAATCTCTATTAATCAACCTAACAGAATTCCTGAAGCCTAGGATCTGGGGTTTATTAATTGAATCAGAAAGATCTCAGATATACCTGGAGATTGGCAGCGGAAGATTATCAGGTTATCGAGATCTGTAGCGCCTCAATTGTTGCGCCTCTATCGTAGTCCACACTCACATGAACTGGAATCCGCAGGTATACTAGTGCCTGTAGATCGGATCTCTCAGAGGAATCCCTGTGTTTCTAGAGGTGGGAGGCGACAAAAGTGACAAAAATCTCGGGCAATTTCGTGCCTCATATCCTTTATATAGGCACAAGTGAAGGCCCTAATTACCCAGTAATTAAACCGGCCCAATTAAGTCATTAAACCGAAATCTCTATTTCGATCAAACCCTTGGTATCAATCGATACTACCAAGCTGGTATCGATCGACACCTTCCTCAAAACACGTTGTGTATCATATACACATATGTATCATATACACATTAATTAGATCATTACATTAATGATCATTCCCTCATAAAGTACATCCAGTTCACTTAGGTGTGTGACCCTGTAAGATCATATAATACTAGCAATGAGTTCATAACTCATAGATCAAGAGCGGTTTCTAGCAAAGCATCATGACCACCTAGTATCACATGAATGTCTGATCTCGACAATACAACTATGTCTAGAGTGAATACAAGTATGATTTCAGGACATTCCCAACAATCTCCCACTTGTACTGGAATCATCTATTCCCATAATCCCTTCGTCTCTATATCTCGATATGGCATAAGGCAAGAACCGTGTCACCCTTATTCAACCAATATCATGTTCATCGAACTCTGATTTATACTGATAAGACAAACGACTGACATTCACCTCGTTTGAGCGCGGCCACGCATTTCTCAGTATCAAATCTCCGATGGACCCTGAGATATTTATCTCTTGTTATATAGGAGGGACAAATTCCATCTTGTTCCATCCCTGTTCCTACACACACTTCATGATACACCCAATCAATGCCTTTATAGTCACCTGTTACGGTTGACGTTTGACAAAGTCAAAGTGGACCAATTCATATGCAAGAAATCATGATGAACTCAGGTCTAAGGACTACACTCTGTAGTCGTAATGAGAACCTCTCATGACACTTATATAACTATCCTGTAGAGTTCTCATTAGCGGGTCATGTCCGATCCTGTGTTCTCTAACAATAGCTTGCGGCCGCTTTTTCTGATTCGGACATTGGGTAATAGCTATAAGTGCTTGCGGCCGCTTTTTCTGATTCGGACATTGGGTAATAGCTCTAAGTGCTTGTGGCCGCTTTTTCTGATTCGGACCTTGGGTAATAGCTTGCGGCCGCTTTTTCTGATTCGGACCTTGGGTAATAGCTCAAAGTTCTTGCGGCCGCTTTTTCTGATTCGGACCTTGGGTAATAGCTTGCGGCTGCTTTTTTGATTCAGACATTGGGTAATAGCTCAAAGTTCTTGCGGCCGCTTTTTCTGATTCGGACCTTGGGTAATAGCTCTAAGTTCTTGTGGCCGCTTTTTCTGATTCGGACCTTGGGTAATAGTTTGCGGCCGCTTTTTTCTGATTCGGACCTTGGGTTAATAGCTTGCGGCCGCTTTTTCTGATTCGGACCTAGGGTAATAGCTTGCGACCGCTTTTTCTGATTCAGACCTTGGGTAATAGCTTGCGGCCGCTTTTTTCTGGTTCGGACCTTGGGTAATAGCTCTAACTTCTTGCGCCCGCTTTTTCTGATTCGGACCTTGGGTAATAGCTCTAAGTGCTTGCAGCCGCTTTTTCTGATTCGGACCTTGGGTAATAGCTTGCGGCCGCTTTTTCTGATTCGGACCTTGGGTAATAGCTTGCGACCGCTTTTTCCGGTTCGGACCTTAGGTAATAGCTCTAAGTGCTTGCGGCCGCTTTTTCTGATTCGGACCTTGGGTAATAGCTCTAAGTGCTTGCGGCCGCTTTTTCTGATTTGGACCTTGGGTAATAGCTTGCGGCCGCTTTTTCTGATTCGGACCTTGGGTAATAGCTCTAAGTTCTTGCGGCCGCTTTTTCTGATTCGGACCTTGGGTAATAGCTTGCAGCCGCTTTTTCTGATTCAGACCATGGGTAATAGCTTGCAGCCGCTTTTTCTGATTCAGACCTTGGGTAATAGCTCTAAGTGCTTGCGGCCGCTTTTTCTGATTCGGACCTTGGGTAATAGCTCTAAGTTTTTGCGGCCGCTTTTTCTGATTCTGACCTTGGGTAATAGCTTGCGGCCGCTTTTTCTGATTCGGACTTTGGGTAATTGCTTGCAACCGCTTTTTCTGATTCGGACCTTGGGTAATAGCTTGCGGCCGCTTTTTCTGATTCGGACCTTGGGTAATAGCTCTAAGTGCTTGCAGCCGCTTTTTCTGATTTGGACCTTGGGTAATAGTTTGCGGCCGCTTTTTCTGATTCGGACCTTGGGTAATAGCTTGCAGCCGCTTTTTCTGATTCAGACCATGAGTAATAGCTTGCAGCCGCTTTTTCTGATTCAGACCTTGGGTAATAGCTCTAAGTGCTTGCGGCCGCTTTTTCTAATTCGGACCTTGGGTAATAGCTCTGAGTTCTTGCGGCCGCTTTTTCTGATTCGGACCTTGGGTAATAGCTTGCGGCCGCTTTTTCTGATTCGGACTTTGGGTAATTGCTTGCGACCGCTTTTTCTGATTCGGACCTTGGGTAATAGCTTGCGGCCGCTTTTTCTGATTCGGACCTTGGGTAATAGCTTGCGGCCGCTTTTTCTGGTTCGGACCTTAGGTAATAGCTCTAAGTGCTTGCAGCCACTTTTTCTGATTCGGACCTTGGGTAATAGCTCTAAGTTTTTGCGGCCGCTTTTTCTGATTCAGACCTTGGGTAATAGCTTGCAGCCGCTTTTTCTGATTCGGACATTGGGTAATAGCTCTAAGTGCTTGCGGCCGCTTTTTCTGATTCGGACCTTGGGTAATAGCTTGCGGCCGCTTTTTCTGATTCGGACCTTGGGTAATAGCTCTAAGTTCTTGCGGCCGCTTTTTTGATTCAGACATTGGGTAATAGCTCTAAGTTCTTGCGGCCGCTTTTTCTGATTCGGACCTTGGGTAATAGCTCTAAGTTCTTGTGGCCGCTTTTTCTGATTCGGACCTTGGGTAATAGCTTGCGGCCGCTTTTTTCTGATTCGGACCTTGGGTTAATAGCTTGCGGCCGCTTTTTCTGATTCGGACCTAGGGTAATAGCTTGCGACCGCTTTTTCTGATTCAGACCTTGGGTAATAGCTTGCGGCCGCTTTTTTCTGGTTCGGACCTTGGGTAATAGCTCTAACTTCTTGCGACCGCTTTTTCTGATTCGGACCTTGGGTAATAGCTCTAAGTGCTTGCAGCCGCTTTTTCTGATTCGGACCTTGGGTAATAGCTTGCGGCCGCTTTTTCTGATTCGGACCTTGGGTAATAGCTTGCGACCGCTTTTTCCAGTTCGGACCTTAGGTAATAGCTCTAAGTGCTTGCGGCCGCTTTTTCTGATTCGGACCTTGGGTAATAGCTCTAAGTGCTTGCGGCCGCTTTTTCTGATTCGGACCTTGGGTAATAGCTTGCGGCCGCTTTTTCTGATTCAGACCTTGGGTAATAGCTCTAAGTTCTTGCGGCCGCTTTTTCTGATTCGGACCTTGGGTAATAGCTTGCAGCCGCTTTTTCTGATTCAGACCATGGGTAATAGCTTGCAGCCGCTTTTTCTGATTCAGACCTTAGGTAATAGCTCTAAGTGCTTGCGGCCGCTTTTTCTGATTCGGACCTTGGGTAATAGCTCTGAGTTCTTGCGGCCGCTTTTTCTGATTCGGACCTTCGGTAATAGCTTGCGGCCGCTTTTTCTGATTCGGACTTTGGGTAATTGCTTGCGACCGCTTTTTCTGATTCGGACCTTGGGTAATAGCTTGCGGCCGCTTTTTCTGATTCGGACCTTGGGTAATAGCTTGCGGCCGCTTTTTCTGGTTCGGACCTTAGGTAATAGCTCTAAGTGCTTGCAGCCACTTTTTCTGATTCGGACCTTGGGTAATAGCTCTAAGTTTTTTCCGCCGCTTTTTCTGATTCGGACCTTGGGTAATAGCTTGCAGCCGCTTTTTCTGATTCGGACATTGGGTAATAGCTCTAAGTGCTTGCGGCCACTTTTTCTGATTCGGACCTTGGGTAATAGCTTGCGGCCGCTTTTTCTGATTCGGACCTTGGGTAATAGCTCTAAGTTCTTGCGGCCGCTTTTTTGATTCAGACATTGGGTAATAGCTCTAAGTTCTTGCGGCCGCTTTTTCTGATTCGGACCTTGGGTAATAGCTCTAAGTTCTTGTGGCCGCTTTTTCTGATTCGGACCTTGGGTAATAGCTTGCGGCCGCTTTTTCTGATTCGGACCTTGGGTAATAGCTCTAAGTGCTTGCGGCCGCTTTTTCTGATTTGGACCTTGGGTAATAGTTTGCGGCCGCTTTTTCTGATTCGGACCTTGGGTAATAGCTCTAAGTTCTTGCGGCCGCTTTTTCTGATTCGGACCTTGGGTAATAGCTTGCAGCCGCTTTTTCTGATTCAGACCATGAGTAATAGCTTGCAGCCGCTTTTTCTGATTCAGACCTTGGGTAATAGCTCTAAGTGCTTGCGGCCGCTTTTTCTAATTCGGACCTTGGGTAATAGCTCTGAGTTCTTGCGGCCGCTTTTTCTGATTCGGACCTTGGGTAATAGCTTGCGGCCGCTTTTTCTGATTCGGACTTTGGGTAATTGCTTGCGACCGCTTTTTCTGATTCGGACCTTGGGTAATAGCTTGCGGCCGCTTTTTCTGATTCGGACCTTGGGTAATAGCTTGCGGCCGCTTTTTCTGGTTCGGACCTTAGGTAATAGCTCTAAGTGCTTGCAGCCACTTTTTCTGATTCGGACCTTGGGTAATAGCTCTAAGTTTTTGCGGCCGCTTTTTCTGATTCGGACCTTGGGTAATAGCTTGCAGCCGCTTTTTCTGATTCGGACATTGGGTAATAGCTCTAAGTGCTTGCGGCCACTTTTTCTGATTCGGACCTTGGGTAATAGCTTGCGGCCGCTTTTTCTGATTCGGACCTTGGGTAATAGCTCTAAGTTCTTGCGGCCGCTTTTTTGATTCAGACATTGGGTAATAGCTCTAAGTTCTTGCGGCCGCTTTTTCTGATTCGGACCTTGGGTAATAGCTCTAAGTTCTTGTGGCCGCTTTTTCTGATTCGGACCTTGGGTAATAGCTTGCGGCCGCTTTTTTCTAATTCGGACCTTGGGTTAATAGCTTGCGGCCGCTTTTTCTGATTCGGACCTAGGGTAATAGCTTGCGACCGCTTTTTCTGATTCAGACCTTGGGTAATAGCTTGCGGCCGCTTTTTTCTGGTTCGGACCTTGGGTAATAGCTCTAACTTCTTGCGACCGCTTTTTCTGATTCGGACCTGGGGTAATAGCTCTAAGTGCTTGCAGCCGCTTTTTCTGATTCGGACTTTGGGTAATTGCTTGCGACCGCTTTTTCTGATTCGGACCTTGGGTAATAGCTTGTGACCGCTTTTTCCGGTTCGGACCTTAGGTAATAGCTCTAAGTGCTTGCGGCCGCTTTTTCTGATTCGGACCTTGGGTAATAGCTCTAAGTGCTTGCGGCCGCTTTTTCTGATTCGGACCTTGGGTAATAGCTTGCGGCCGCTTTTTCTGATTCGGGCCTTGGGTAATAGCTCTAATTTCTTACGGCCGCTTTTTCTGATTCGGACCTTGGGTAATAACTTGCGGCCGCTTTTTCTGATTCGGACCTTGGGTAATAGCTTGCGGCCGCTTTTTCCGGTTCAGACCTTAGGTAATAGCTCTAAGTGCTTGCAGCCACTTTTTCTGATTCGGACCTTGGGTAATAGCTCTAAGTTTTTGCGGCCGCTTTTTCTGATTCGGACCTTGGGTAATAGCTTGCAGCCGCTTTTTCTGATTCGGACATTGGGTAATAGCTCTAAGTGCTTGCGGCCGCTTTTTCTGATTCGGACCTTGGGTAATAGCTTGCGGCCGCTTTTTCTGATTCGGACCTTGGGTAATAGCTCTAAGTTCTTGCGGCCGCTTTTTTGATTCAGACATTGGGTAATAGCTCTAAGTTCTTGCGGCCGCTTTTTCTGATTCGGACCTTGGGTAATAGCTTGCAGCCGCTTTTTCTGATTCGGACATTGGGTAATAGCTCTAAGTGCTTGCGGCCACTTTTTCTGATTCGGACCTTGGGTAATAGCTTGCGGCCGCTTTTTCTGATTCGGACCTTGGGTAATAGCTCTAAGTTCTTGCGGCCGCTTTTTTGATTCAGACATTGGGTAATAGCTCTAAGTTCTTGCGGCCGCTTTTTCTGATTCGGACCTTGGGTAATAGCTCTAAGTTCTTGTGGCCGCTTTTTCTGATTCGGACCTTGGGTAATAGCTTGCGGCCGCTTTTTCTGATTCGGACCTTGGGTAATAGCTCTAAGTGCTTGCGGCCGCTTTTTCTGATTTGGACCTTGGGTAATAGTTTGCGGCCGCTTTTTCTGATTCGGACCTTGGGTAATAGCTCTAAGTTCTTGCGGCCGCTTTTTCTGATTCGGACCTTGGGTAATAGCTTGCAGCCGCTTTTTCTGATTCAGACCATGAGTAATAGCTTGCAGCCGCTTTTTCTGATTCAGACCTTGGGTAATAGCTCTAAGTGCTTGCGGCCGCTTTTTCTAATTCGGACCTTGGGTAATAGCTCTGAGTTCTTGCGGCCGCTTTTTCTGATTCGGACCTTGGGTAATAGCTTGCGGCCGCTTTTTCTGATTCGGACTTTGGGTAATTGCTTGCGACCGCTTTTTCTGATTCGGACCTTGGGTAATAGCTTGCGGCCGCTTTTTCTGATTCGGACCTTGGGTAATACCTTGCGGCCGCTTTTTCTGGTTCGGACCTTAGGTAATAGCTCTAAGTGCTTGCAGCCACTTTTTCTGATTCGGACCTTGGGTAATAGCTCTAAGTTTTTGCGGCCGCTTTTTCTGATTCGGACCTTGGGTAATAGCTTGCAGCCGCTTTTTCTGATTCGGACATTGGGTAATAGCTCTAAGTGCTTGCGGCCACTTTTTCTGATTCGGACCTTGGGTAATAGCTTGCGGCCGCTTTTTCTGATTCGGACCTTGGGTAATAGCTCTAAGTTCTTGCGGCCGCTTTTTTGATTCAGACATTGGGTAATAGCTCTAAGTTCTTGCGGCCGCTTTTTCTGATTCGGACCTTGGGTAATAGCTCTAAGTTCTTGTGGCCGCTTTTTCTGATTCGGACCTTGGGTAATAGCTTGCGGCCGCTTTTTTCTAATTCGGACCTTGGGTTAATAGCTTGCGGCCGCTTTTTCTGATTCGGACCTAGGGTAATAGCTTGCGACCGCTTTTTCTGATTCAGACCTTGGGTAATAGCTTGCGGCCGCTTTTTTCTGGTTCGGACCTTGGGTAATAGCTCTAACTTCTTGCGACCGCTTTTTCTGATTCGGACCTGGGGTAATAGCTCTAAGTGCTTGCAGCCGCTTTTTCTGATTCGGACTTTGGGTAATTGCTTGCGACCGCTTTTTCTGATTCGGACCTTGGGTAATAGCTTGTGACCGCTTTTTCCGGTTCGGACCTTAGGTAATAGCTCTAAGTGCTTGCGGCCGCTTTTTCTGATTCGGACCTTGGGTAATAGCTCTAAGTGCTTGCGGCCGCTTTTTCTGATTCGGACCTTGGGTAATAGCTTGCGGCCGCTTTTTCTGATTCGGGCCTTGGGTAATAGCTCTAATTTCTTACGGCCGCTTTTTCTGATTCGGACCTTGGGTAATAACTTGCGGCCGCTTTTTCTGATTCGGACCTTGGGTAATAGCTTGCGGCCGCTTTTTCCGGTTCAGACCTTAGGTAATAGCTCTAAGTGCTTGCAGCCACTTTTTCTGATTCGGACCTTGGGTAATAGCTCTAAGTTTTTGCGGCCGCTTTTTCTGATTCGGACCTTGGGTAATAGCTTGCAGCCGCTTTTTCTGATTCGGACATTGGGTAATAGCTCTAAGTGCTTGCGGCCGCTTTTTCTGATTCGGACCTTGGGTAATAGCTTGCGGCCGCTTTTTCTGATTCGGACCTTGGGTAATAGCTCTAAGTTCTTGCGGCCGCTTTTTTGATTCAGACATTGGGTAATAGCTCTAAGTTCTTGCGGCCGCTTTTTCTGATTCGGACCTTGGGTAATAGCTTGCAGCCGCTTTTTCTGATTCGGACATTGGGTAATAGCTCTAAGTGCTTGCGGCCACTTTTTCTGATTCGGACCTTGGGTAATAGCTTGCGGCCGCTTTTTCTGATTCGGACCTTGGGTAATAGCTCTAAGTTCTTGCGGCCGCTTTTTTGATTCAGACATTGGGTAATAGCTCTAAGTTCTTGCGGCCGCTTTTTCTGATTCGGACCTTGGGTAATAGCTCTAAGTTCTTGTGGCCGCTTTTTCTGATTCGGACCTTGGGTAATAGCTTGCGGCCGCTTTTTCTGATTCGGACCTTGGGTAATAGCTCTAAGTGCTTGCGGCCGCTTTTTCTGATTTGGACCTTGGGTAATAGTTTGCGGCCGCTTTTTCTGATTCGGACCTTGGGTAATAGCTCTAAGTTCTTGCGGCCGCTTTTTCTGATTCGGACCTTGGGTAATAGCTTGCAGCCGCTTTTTCTGATTCAGACCATGAGTAATAGCTTGCAGCCGCTTTTTCTGATTCAGACCTTGGGTAATAGCTCTAAGTGCTTGCGGCCGCTTTTTCTAATTCGGACCTTGGGTAATAGCTCTGAGTTCTTGCGGCCGCTTTTTCTGATTCGGACCTTGGGTAATAGCTTGCGGCCGCTTTTTCTGATTCGGACTTTGGGTAATTGCTTGCGACCGCTTTTTCTGATTCGGACCTTGGGTAATAGCTTGCGGCCGCTTTTTCTGATTCGGACCTTGGGTAATAGCTTGCGGCCGCTTTTTCTGGTTCGGACCTTAGGTAATAGCTCTAAGTGCTTGCAGCCACTTTTTCTGATTCGGACCTTGGGTAATAGCTCTAAGTTTTTGCGGCCGCTTTTTCTGATTCGGACCTTGGGTAATAGCTTGCAGCCGCTTTTTCTGATTCGGACATTGGGTAATAGCTCTAAGTGCTTGCGGCCACTTTTTCTGATTCGGACCTTGGGTAATAGCTTGCGGCCGCTTTTTCTGATTCGGACCTTGGGTAATAGCTCTAAGTTCTTGCGGCCGCTTTTTTGATTCAGACATTGGGTAATAGCTCTAAGTTCTTGCGGCCGCTTTTTCTGATTCGGACCTTGGGTAATAGCTCTAAGTTCTTGTGGCCGCTTTTTCTGATACGGACCTTGGGTAATAGCTTGCGGCCGCTTTTTTCTAATTCGGACCTTGGGTTAATAGCTTGCGGCCGCTTTTTCTGATTCGGACCTAGGGTAATAGCTTGCGACCGCTTTTTCTGATTCAGACCTTGGGTAATAGCTTGCGGCCGCTTTTTTCTGGTTCGGACCTTGGGTAATAGCTCTAACTTCTTGCGACCGCTTTTTCTGATTCGGACCTGGGGTAATAGCTCTAAGTGCTTGCAGCCGCTTTTTCTGATTCGGACTTTGGGTAATTGCTTGCGACCGCTTTTTCTGATTCGGACCTTGGGTAATAGCTTGTGACCGCTTTTTCCGGTTCGGACCTTAGGTAATAGCTCTAAGTGCTTGCGGCCGCTTTTTCTGATTCGGACCTTGGGTAATAGCTCTAAGTGCTTGCGGCCGCTTTTTCTGATTCGGACCTTGGGTAATAGCTTGCGGCCGCTTTTTCTGATTCGGGCCTTGGGTAATAGCTCTAATTTCTTACGGCCGCTTTTTCTGATTCGGACCTTGGGTAATAACTTGCGGCCGCTTTTTCTGATTCGGACCTTGGGTAATAGCTTGCGGCCGCTTTTTCCGGTTCAGACCTTAGGTAATAGCTCTAAGTGCTTGCAGCCACTTTTTCTGATTCGGACCTTGGGTAATAGCTCTAAGTTTTTGCGGCCGCTTTTTCTGATTCGGACCTTGGGTAATAGCTTGCAGCCGCTTTTTCTGATTCGGACATTGGGTAATAGCTCTAAGTGCTTGCGGCCGCTTTTTCTGATTCGGACCTTGGGTAATAGCTTGCGGCCGCTTTTTCTGATTCGGACCTTGGGTAATAGCTCTAAGTTCTTGCGGCCGCTTTTTTGATTCAGACATTGGGTAATAGCTCTAAGTTCTTGCGGCCGCTTTTTCTGATTCGGACCTTGGGTAATAGCTCTAAGTTCTTGTGGCCGCTTTTTCTGATTCGGACCTTGGGTAATAGCTTGCGGCCGCTTTTTTCTGATTCGGACCTTGGGTTAATAGCTTGCGGCCGCTTTTTCTGATTCGGACCTAGGGTAATAGCTTGCGACCGCTTTTTTTGATTCAGACCTTGGGTAATAGCTTGCGGCCGCTTTTTTCTGGTTCGGACCTTGGGTAATAGCTCTAACTTCTTGCGACCGCTTTTTCTGATTCGGACCTTGGGTAATAGCTCTAAGTGCTTGCAGCCGCTTTTTCTGATTCGGACCTTGGGTAATAGCTTGCGGCCGCTTTTTCTGATTCGGACCTTGGGTAATAGCTTGCGACCGCTTTTTCCGGTTCGGACCTTAGGTAATAGCTCTAAGTGCTTGCGGCCGCTTTTTCTGATTCGGACCTTGGGTAATAGCTCTAATTTCTTACGGCCGCTTTTTCTGATTCGGACCTTGGGTAATAGCTTGCGGCCGCTTTTTCTGATTCGGACCTTGGGTAATAGCTTGCGGCCGCTTTTTCCGGTTCAGACCTTAGGTAATAGCTCTAAGTGCTTGCATCCACTTTTTCTGATTCGGACCTTGGGTAATAGCTCTAAGTTTTTGCGGCCGCTTTTTCTGATTCGGACCTTGGGTAATAGCTTGCAGCCGCTTTTTCTGATTCGGACATTGGGTAATAGCTCTAAGTGCTTGCGGCCACTTTTTCTGATTCGGACCTTGGGTAATAGCTTGCGGCCGCTTTTTCTGATTCGGACCTTGGGTAATAGCTCTAAGTTCTTGCGGCCGCTTTTTTGATTCAGACATTGGGTAATAGCTCTAAGTTCTTGCGGCCGCTTTTTCTGATTCGGACCTTGGGTAATAGCTCTAAGTTCTTGTGGCCGCTTTTTCTGATTCGGACCTTGGGTAATAGCTTGCGGCCGCTTTTTTCTAATTCGGACCTTGGGTTAATAGCTTGCGGCCGCTTTTTCTGATTCGGACCTAGGGTAATAGCTTGCGACCGCTTTTTCTGATTCAGACCTTGGGTAATAGCTTGCGGCCGCTTTTTTCTGGTTCGGACCTTGGGTAATAGCTCTAACTTCTTGCGACCGCTTTTTCTGATTCGGACCTGGGGTAATAGCTCTAAGTGCTTGCAGCCGCTTTTTCTGATTCGGACTTTGGGTAATTGCTTGCGACCGCTTTTTCTGATTCGGACCTTGGGTAATAGCTTGTGACCGCTTTTTCCGGTTCGGACCTTAGGTAATAGCTCTAAGTGCTTGCGGCCGCTTTTTCTGATTCGGACCTTGGGTAATAGCTCTAAGTGCTTGCGGCCGCTTTTTCTGATTCGGACCTTGGGTAATAGCTTGCGGCCGCTTTTTCTGATTCGGGCCTTGGGTAATAGCTCTAATTTCTTACGGCCGCTTTTTCTGATTCGGACCTTGGGTAATAACTTGCGGCCGCTTTTTCTGATTCGGACCTTGGGTAATAGCTTGCGGCCGCTTTTTCCGGTTCAGACCTTAGGTAATAGCTCTAAGTGCTTGCAGCCACTTTTTCTGATTCGGACCTTGGGTAATAGCTCTAAGTTTTTGCGGCCGCTTTTTCTGATTCGGACCTTGGGTAATAGCTTGCAGCCGCTTTTTCTGATTCGGACATTGGGTAATAGCTCTAAGTGCTTGCGGCCGCTTTTTCTGATTCGGACCTTGGGTAATAGCTTGCGGCCGCTTTTTCTGATTCGGACCTTGGGTAATAGCTCTAAGTTCTTGCGGCCGCTTTTTTGATTCAGACATTGGGTAATAGCTCTAAGTTCTTGCGGCCGCTTTTTCTGATTCGGACCTTGGGTAATAGCTTGCAGCCGCTTTTTCTGATTCGGACATTGGGTAATAGCTCTAAGTGCTTGCGGCCACTTTTTCTGATTCGGACCTTGGGTAATAGCTTGCGGCCGCTTTTTCTGATTCGGACCTTGGGTAATAGCTCTAAGTTCTTGCGGCCGCTTTTTTGATTCAGACATTGGGTAATAGCTCTAAGTTCTTGCGGCCGCTTTTTCTGATTCGGACCTTGGGTAATAGCTCTAAGTTCTTGTGGCCGCTTTTTCTGATTCGGACCTTGGGTAATAGCTTGCGGCCGCTTTTTCTGATTCGGACCTTGGGTAATAGCTCTAAGTGCTTGCGGCCGCTTTTTCTGATTTGGACCTTGGGTAATAGTTTGCGGCCGCTTTTTCTGATTCGGACCTTGGGTAATAGCTCTAAGTTCTTGCGGCCGCTTTTTCTGATTCGGACCTTGGGTAATAGCTTGCAGCCGCTTTTTCTGATTCAGACCATGAGTAATAGCTTGCAGCCGCTTTTTCTGATTCAGACCTTGGGTAATAGCTCTAAGTGCTTGCGGCCGCTTTTTCTAATTCGGACCTTGGGTAATAGCTCTGAGTTCTTGCGGCCGCTTTTTCTGATTCGGACCTTGGGTAATAGCTTGCGGCCGCTTTTTCTGATTCGGACTTTGGGTAATTGCTTGCGACCGCTTTTTCTGATTCGGACCTTGGGTAATAGCTTGCGGCCGCTTTTTCTGATTCGGACCTTGGGTAATAGCTTGCGGCCGCTTTTTCTGGTTCGGACCTTAGGTAATAGCTCTAAGTGCTTGCAGCCACTTTTTCTGATTCGGACCTTGGGTAATAGCTCTAAGTTTTTGCGGCCGCTTTTTCTGATTCGGACCTTGGGTAATAGCTTGCAGCCGCTTTTTCTGATTCGGACATTGGGTAATAGCTCTAAGTGCTTGCGGCCACTTTTTCTGATTCGGACCTTGGGTAATAGCTTGCGGCCGCTTTTTCTGATTCGGACCTTGGGTAATAGCTCTAAGTTCTTGCGGCCGCTTTTTTGATTCAGACATTGGGTAATAGCTCTAAGTTCTTGCGGCCGCTTTTTCTGATTCGGACCTTGGGTAATAGCTCTAAGTTCTTGTGGCCGCTTTTTCTGATACGGACCTTGGGTAATAGCTTGCGGCCGCTTTTTTCTAATTCGGACCTTGGGTTAATAGCTTGCGGCCGCTTTTTCTGATTCGGACCTAGGGTAATAGCTTGCGACCGCTTTTTCTGATTCAGACCTTGGGTAATAGCTTGCGGCCGCTTTTTTCTGGTTCGGACCTTGGGTAATAGCTCTAACTTCTTGCGACCGCTTTTTCTGATTCGGACCTGGGGTAATAGCTCTAAGTGCTTGCAGCCGCTTTTTCTGATTCGGACTTTGGGTAATTGCTTGCGACCGCTTTTTCTGATTCGGACCTTGGGTAATAGCTTGTGACCGCTTTTTCCGGTTCGGACCTTAGGTAATAGCTCTAAGTGCTTGCGGCCGCTTTTTCTGATTCGGACCTTGGGTAATAGCTCTAAGTGCTTGCGGCCGCTTTTTCTGATTCGGACCTTGGGTAATAGCTTGCGGCCGCTTTTTCTGATTCGGGCCTTGGGTAATAGCTCTAATTTCTTACGGCCGCTTTTTCTGATTCGGACCTTGGGTAATAACTTGCGGCCGCTTTTTCTGATTCGGACCTTGGGTAATAGCTTGCGGCCGCTTTTTCCGGTTCAGACCTTAGGTAATAGCTCTAAGTGCTTGCAGCCACTTTTTCTGATTCGGACCTTGGGTAATAGCTCTAAGTTTTTGCGGCCGCTTTTTCTGATTCGGACCTTGGGTAATAGCTTGCAGCCGCTTTTTCTGATTCGGACATTGGGTAATAGCTCTAAGTGCTTGCGGCCGCTTTTTCTGATTCGGACCTTGGGTAATAGCTTGCGGCCGCTTTTTCTGATTCGGACCTTGGGTAATAGCTCTAAGTTCTTGCGGCCGCTTTTTTGATTCAGACATTGGGTAATAGCTCTAAGTTCTTGCGGCCGCTTTTTCTGATTCGGACCTTGGGTAATAGCTCTAAGTTCTTGTGGCCGCTTTTTCTGATTCGGACCTTGGGTAATAGCTTGCGGCCGCTTTTTTCTGATTCGGACCTTGGGTTAATAGCTTGCGGCCGCTTTTTCTGATTCGGACCTAGGGTAATAGCTTGCGACCGCTTTTTCTGATTCAGACCTTGGGTAATAGCTTGCGGCCGCTTTTTTCTGGTTCGGACCTTGGGTAATAGCTCTAACTTCTTGCGACCGCTTTTTCTGATTCGGACCTTGGGTAATAGCTCTAAGTGCTTGCAGCCGCTTTTTCTGATTCGGACCTTGGGTAATAGCTTGCGGCCGCTTTTTCTGATTCGGACCTTGGGTAATAGCTTGCGACCGCTTTTTCCGGTTCGGACCTTAGGTAATAGCTCTAAGTGCTTGCGGCCGCTTTTTCTGATTCGGACCTTGGGTAATAGCTCTAATTTCTTACGGCCGCTTTTTCTGATTCGGACCTTGGGTAATAGCTTGCGGCCGCTTTTTCTGATTCGGACCTTGGGTAATAGCTTGCGGCCGCTTTTTCCGGTTCAGACCTTAGGTAATAGCTCTAAGTGCTTGCATCCACTTTTTCTGATTCGGACCTTGGGTAATAGCTCTAAGTTTTTGCGGCCGCTTTTTCTGATTCGGACCTTGGGTAATAGCTTGCAGCCGCTTTTTCTGATTCGGACATTGGGTAATAGCTCTAAGTGCTTGCGGCCGCTTTTTCTGATTCGGACCTTGGGTAATAGCTTGCGGCCGCTTTTTCTGATTCGGACCTTGGGTAATAGCTCTAAGTTCTTGCGGCCGCTTTTTTGATTCAGACATTGGGTAATAGCTCTAAGTTCTTGCGGCCGCTTTTTCTGATTCGGACCTTGGGTAATAGCTCTAAGTTCTTGTGGCCGCTTTTTCTGATTCGGACCTTGGGTAATAGCTTGCGGCCGCTTTTTTCTGATTCGGACCTTGGGTTAATAGCTTGCGGCCGCTTTTTCTGATTCGGACCTAGGGTAATAGCTTGCGACCGCTTTTTCTGATTCAGACCTTGGGTAATAGCTTGCGGCCGCTTTTTTCTGGTTCGGACCTTGGGTAATAGCTCTAACTTCTTGCGACCGCTTTTTCTGATTCGGACCTTGGGTAATAGCTCTAAGTGCTTGCGGCCGCTTTTTCTGATTCGGACCTTGGGTAATAGCTTGCGGCCGCTTTTTCTGATTCGGACTTTGGGTAATTGCTTGCGACCGCTTTTTCTGATTCGGACCTTGGGTAATAGCTTGCGGCCGCTTTTTCTGATTCGGACCTTGGGTAATAGCTTGCGGCCGCTTTTTCTGGTTCGGACCTTAGGTAATAGCTCTAAGTGCTTGCAGCCACTTTTTCTGATTCGGACCTTGGGTAATAGCTCTAAGTTTTTGCGGCCGCTTTTTCTGATTCGGACCTTGGGTAATAGCTTGCAGCCGCTTTTTCTGATTCGGACATTGGGTAATAGCTCTAAGTGCTTGCGGCCACTTTTTCTGATTCGGACCTTGGGTAATAGCTTGCGGCCGCTTTTTCTGATTCGGACCTTGGGTAATAGCTCTAAGTTCTTGCGGCCGCTTTTTTGATTCAGACATTGGGTAATAGCTCTAAGTTCTTGCGGCCGCTTTTTCTGATTCGGACCTTGGGTAATAGCTCTAAGTTCTTGTGGCCGCTTTTTCTGATTCGGACCTTGGGTAATAGCTTGCGGCCGCTTTTTTCTAATTCGGACCTTGGGTTAATAGCTTGCGGCCGCTTTTTCTGATTCGGACCTAGGGTAATAGCTTGCGACCGCTTTTTCTGATTCAGACCTTGGGTAATAGCTTGCGGCCGCTTTTTTCTGGTTCGGACCTTGGGTAATAGCTCTAACTTCTTGCGACCGCTTTTTCTGATTCGGACCTGGGGTAATAGCTCTAAGTGCTTGCAGCCGCTTTTTCTGATTCGGACTTTGGGTAATTGCTTGCGACCGCTTTTTCTGATTCGGACCTTGGGTAATAGCTTGTGACCGCTCGCTTTTTCCGGTTCGGACCTTAGGTAATAGCTCTAAGTGCTTGCGGCCGCTTTTTCTGATTCGGACCTTGGGTAATAGCTCTAAGTGCTTGCGGCCGCTTTTTCTGATTCGGACCTTGGGTAATAGCTTGCGGCCGCTTTTTCTGATTCGGGCCTTGGGTAATAGCTCTAATTTCTTACGGCCGCTTTTTCTGATTCGGACCTTGGGTAATAACTTGCGGCCGCTTTTTCTGATTCGGACCTTGGGTAATAGCTTGCGGCCGCTTTTTCCGGTTCAGACCTTAGGTAATAGCTCTAAGTGCTTGCAGCCACTTTTTCTGATTCGGACCTTGGGTAATAGCTCTAAGTTTTTGCGGCCGCTTTTTCTGATTCGGACCTTGGGTAATAGCTTGCAGCCGCTTTTTCTGATTCGGACATTGGGTAATAGCTCTAAGTGCTTGCGGCCGCTTTTTCTGATTCGGACCTTGGGTAATAGCTTGCGGCCGCTTTTTCTGATTCGGACCTTGGGTAATAGCTCTAAGTTCTTGCGGCCGCTTTTTTGATTCAGACATTGGGTAATAGCTCTAAGTTCTTGCGGCCGCTTTTTCTGATTCGGACCTTGGGTAATAGCTTGCAGCCGCTTTTTCTGATTCGGACATTGGGTAATAGCTCTAAGTGCTTGCGGCCACTTTTTCTGATTCGGACCTTGGGTAATAGCTTGCGGCCGCTTTTTCTGATTCGGACCTTGGGTAATAGCTCTAAGTTCTTGCGGCCGCTTTTTTGATTCAGACATTGGGTAATAGCTCTAAGTTCTTGCGGCCGCTTTTTCTGATTCGGACCTTGGGTAATAGCTCTAAGTTCTTGTGGCCGCTTTTTCTGATTCGGACCTTGGGTAATAGCTTGCGGCCGCTTTTTCTGATTCGGACCTTGGGTAATAGCTCTAAGTGCTTGCGGCCGCTTTTTCTGATTTGGACCTTGGGTAATAGTTTGCGGCCGCTTTTTCTGATTCGGACCTTGGGTAATAGCTCTAAGTTCTTGCGGCCGCTTTTTCTGATTCGGACCTTGGGTAATAGCTTGCAGCCGCTTTTTCTGATTCAGACCATGAGTAATAGCTTGCAGCCGCTTTTTCTGATTCAGACCTTGGGTAATAGCTCTAAGTGCTTGCGGCCGCTTTTTCTAATTCGGACCTTGGGTAATAGCTCTGAGTTCTTGCGGCCGCTTTTTCTGATTCGGACCTTGGGTAATAGCTTGCGGCCGCTTTTTCTGATTCGGACTTTGGGTAATTGCTTGCGACCGCTTTTTCTGATTCGGACCTTGGGTAATAGCTTGCGGCCGCTTTTTCTGATTCGGACCTTGGGTAATAGCTTGCGGCCGCTTTTTCTGGTTCGGACCTTAGGTAATAGCTCTAAGTGCTTGCAGCCACTTTTTCTGATTCGGACCTTGGGTAATAGCTCTAAGTTTTTGCGGCCGCTTTTTCTGATTCGGACCTTGGGTAATAGCTTGCAGCCGCTTTTTCTGATTCGGACATTGGGTAATAGCTCTAAGTGCTTGCGGCCACTTTTTCTGATTCGGACCTTGGGTAATAGCTTGCGGCCGCTTTTTCTGATTCGGACCTTGGGTAATAGCTCTAAGTTCTTGCGGCCGCTTTTTTGATTCAGACATTGGGTAATAGCTCTAAGTTCTTGCGGCCGCTTTTTCTGATTCGGACCTTGGGTAATAGCTCTAAGTTCTTGTGGCCGCTTTTTCTGATACGGACCTTGGGTAATAGCTTGCGGCCGCTTTTTTCTAATTCGGACCTTGGGTTAATAGCTTGCGGCCGCTTTTTCTGATTCGGACCTAGGGTAATAGCTTGCGACCGCTTTTTCTGATTCAGACCTTGGGTAATAGCTTGCGGCCGCTTTTTTCTGGTTCGGACCTTGGGTAATAGCTCTAACTTCTTGCGACCGCTTTTTCTGATTCGGACCTGGGGTAATAGCTCTAAGTGCTTGCAGCCGCTTTTTCTGATTCGGACTTTGGGTAATTGCTTGCGACCGCTTTTTCTGATTCGGACCTTGGGTAATAGCTTGTGACCGCTTTTTCCGGTTCGGACCTTAGGTAATAGCTCTAAGTGCTTGCGGCCGCTTTTTCTGATTCGGACCTTGGGTAATAGCTCTAAGTGCTTGCGGCCGCTTTTTCTGATTCGGACCTTGGGTAATAGCTTGCGGCCGCTTTTTCTGATTCGGGCCTTGGGTAATAGCTCTAATTTCTTACGGCCGCTTTTTCTGATTCGGACCTTGGGTAATAACTTGCGGCCGCTTTTTCTGATTCGGACCTTGGGTAATAGCTTGCGGCCGCTTTTTCCGGTTCAGACCTTAGGTAATAGCTCTAAGTGCTTGCAGCCACTTTTTCTGATTCGGACCTTGGGTAATAGCTCTAAGTTTTTGCGGCCGCTTTTTCTGATTCGGACCTTGGGTAATAGCTTGCAGCCGCTTTTTCTGATTCGGACATTGGGTAATAGCTCTAAGTGCTTGCGGCCGCTTTTTCTGATTCGGACCTTGGGTAATAGCTTGCGGCCGCTTTTTCTGATTCGGACCTTGGGTAATAGCTCTAAGTTCTTGCGGCCGCTTTTTTGATTCAGACATTGGGTAATAGCTCTAAGTTCTTGCGGCCGCTTTTTCTGATTCGGACCTTGGGTAATAGCTCTAAGTTCTTGTGGCCGCTTTTTCTGATTCGGACCTTGGGTAATAGCTTGCGGCCGCTTTTTTCTGATTCGGACCTTGGGTTAATAGCTTGCGGCCGCTTTTTCTGATTCGGACCTAGGGTAATAGCTTGCGACCGCTTTTTCTGATTCAGACCTTGGGTAATAGCTTGCGGCCGCTTTTTTCTGGTTCGGACCTTGGGTAATAGCTCTAACTTCTTGCGACCGCTTTTTCTGATTCGGACCTTGGGTAATAGCTCTAAGTGCTTGCAGCCGCTTTTTCTGATTCGGACCTTGGGTAATAGCTTGCGGCCGCTTTTTCTGATTCGGACCTTGGGTAATAGCTTGCGACCGCTTTTTCCGGTTCGGACCTTAGGTAATAGCTCTAAGTGCTTGCGGCCGCTTTTTCTGATTCGGACCTTGGGTAATAGCTCTAATTTCTTACGGCCGCTTTTTCTGATTCGGACCTTGGGTAATAGCTTGCGGCCGCTTTTTCTGATTCGGACCTTGGGTAATAGCTTGCGGCCGCTTTTTCCGGTTCAGACCTTAGGTAATAGCTCTAAGTGCTTGCATCCACTTTTTCTGATTCGGACCTTGGGTAATAGCTCTAAGTTTTTGCGGCCGCTTTTTCTGATTCGGACCTTGGGTAATAGCTTGCAGCCGCTTTTTCTGATTCGGACATTGGGTAATAGCTCTAAGTGCTTGCGGCCGCTTTTTCTGATTCGGACCTTGGGTAATAGCTTGCGGCCGCTTTTTCTGATTCGGACCTTGGGTAATAGCTCTAAGTTCTTGCGGCCGCTTTTTTGATTCAGACATTGGGTAATAGCTCTAAGTTCTTGCGGCCGCTTTTTCTGATTCGGACCTTGGGTAATAGCTCTAAGTTCTTGTGGCCGCTTTTTCTGATTCGGACCTTGGGTAATAGCTTGCGGCCGCTTTTTTCTGATTCGGACCTTGGGTTAATAGCTTGCGGCCGCTTTTTCTGATTCGGACCTAGGGTAATAGCTTGCGACCGCTTTTTCTGATTCAGACCTTGGGTAATAGCTTGCGGCCGCTTTTTTCTGGTTCGGACCTTGGGTAATAGCTCTAACTTCTTGCGACCGCTTTTTCTGATTCGGACCTTGGGTAATAGCTCTAAGTGCTTGCAGCCGCTTTTTCTGATTCGGACCTTGGGTAATAGCTTGCGGCCGCTTCTTCTGATTCGGACCTTGGGTAATAGCTTGCGACCGCTTTTTCCGCTTCGGACCTTAGGTAATAGCTTGCGGCCGCTTTTTCTGATTCAGACCTTGGGTAATAGCTCTAAGTTCTTGCGGCCGCTTTTTCTGATTCGGACCTTGGGTAATAGCTTGCAGCCGCTTTTTCTGATTCAGACCATGGGTAATAGCTTGCAGCCGCTTTTTCTGATTCAGACCTTGGATAATAGCTTGCGGCCGCTTTTTCTGATTTGGACCTTGGGTAATACTTTGCGGCCGCTTTTTCTGATTCGGACCTTGGGTAATAGCTCTAAGTTCTTGCGGCCGCTTTTTCTGATTCGGACCTTGGGTAATAGCTTGCAGCCGCTTTTTCTGATTCGGACCTTGGGTAATAGCTTGCGGACGCTTTTTCTGATTCGGACCTTGAGTAATAGGTTGCGGCCGCTTTTTCTGATTCGGACCTTAGGTAATAGCTCTATGTGCTTGCGGCCGCTTTTTCTGATTCGAACCTTGGGTAATAGCTCTAAGTGCTTGCGGCCTCTTTTTTTGATTCGGACCTTGGGTAATAGCTCTAAGTTCTTCCGGCCGCTTTTTCTGATTCGGACCTTGGGTAATAGCTTGCGGCCGCTTTTTCTGATTCGGACCTTGGGTAATAGCACTAAGTGCTTACGGCCGCTTTTTCTGATTCGGACCTTGGGTAATAGCTTGCAACCGCTTTTTCTGATTCGGACCTTGGGTAATATCTTGCGGCCGCTTTTTCTGATTCGGACCTTGGGTAATTGCTCTAAGTGCTTGCAGCCACTTTTTCTGATTCGGACTTTGGGTAATAGCTCTAAGTTTTTGCGGCCGCTTTTTCTGATTCGGACCTTGGGTAATAGCTTACGGCCGCTTTTTCTGATTCGGACATTGGGTAATAGCTCTAAGTGCTTGCGGCCGCTTTTTCTGCTTCGGACCTTTGGTAATAGCTTGCGGCCGCTTTTTCTGATTCGGACCTTGGGTAATAGCTCTAAGTTCTTGCGGCCGCTTTTTCTGATTCGGACATTGGGTAATAGCTCTAAGTTCTTGCGGCCGCTTTTTCTGATTCGGACCTTGGGTAATAGCTCTAAGATCTTGTGGCCGCTTTTTCTGATTCGGACCTTGGGTAATAGCTTGCGGCCGCTTTTTTCTGATTCGGACCTTGGGTAATAGCTTGCGGCCGCTTTTTCTGATTTGGACCTAAGGTAATAGCTTGCGACCGCTTTTTCTGATTCGGACCTTGGGTAATAGCTTGCGGCCGCTTTTTTCTGATTCGGACCTTGGGTAATAGCTCTAAGCTCTTGCGACCGCTTTTTCTGATTCGGACCTTGGGTAATAGCTCTAAGTGCTTGCAGCCGCTTTTTCTGATTCGGACCTTGGGTAATAGCTTGCGGCCGGTTTTTCTGATTCGGACCTTGGGTAATAGCTTGCGACCGCTTTTTCCGATTCGGACCTTAGGTAATAGCTCTAAGTGCTTGCAGCCGCTTTTTCTGATTCGGACCTTGGGTAATAGCTCTAAGTGCTTGCGGCCGCTTTTTCTGATTCGGACCATGGGTAATAGCTTGCGACCGCTTTTTCTGATTCGGACCTTGGGTAATAGCTTGCGACCGCTTTTTCCGATTCGGACCTTAGGTAATAGCTCTAAGTGCTTGCAGCCGCTTTTTCTGATTCGGACCTTGGGTAATAGCTCTAAGTGCTTGCGGCCGCTTTTTCTGATTCGGACCATGGGTAATAGCTTGCGACCGCTTTTTCTGATTCAGACCTTGGGTAATAGCTTGCGGCCGCTTTTTCTGATTCGGACCTTGGGTAATAGCTTGCAGCCGCTTTTTCTGATTCGGACCATGGGCAATAGCTTGCGGCCGCTTTTTCTGATTCGGACCTTGGGTAATAGCTTGCGGCCGCTTTTTCTGATTCGGACTTTGGGTAATTGCGTGCGACCGCTTTTTCTGATTCGGACCTTGGGTAATAGCTTGCGGCCGCTTTTTCTGATTCGGACCTTGGGTAATAGCTCTAAGTGCTTGCGGCCGCTTTTTCTGATTTGGACCTTGGGTAATAGCTCTAAGTGCTTGCTGCCGCTTTTTCTGATTCGGACCTTGGGTAATAGCTTGCGGCCGCTTTTTCTGATTCAGATCTTGGGTAATAGCTTGCGGCCGCTTTTTCTGATTCGGACCTTAGGTAATAGCTTTCGGCCGCTTTTTCTGATTCGGACCTTGGGTAATAGCTCTAAGTGCTTGCGGCCGCTTTTTCTGATTCGGACCTTGGGTAATAGCATTAAGTTCTTGTGGCCGCTTTTTCTGATTCGGACCTTGGGTAATAGCTTGCAGCCGCTTTTTCTGATTCGGACCTTGGGTAATAGCTTGCGGCCGCTTTTTCTGATTCGGACCTTGGGTAATAGCTCTAAGTGCTTGCGGCCGCTTTTTCTGATTTGGACCTTGGGTAATAGCTCTAAGTGCTTGCTGCCGCTTTTTCTGATCCGGACCTTGGGTAATAGCTTGCGGCCGCTTTTTCTGATTCGGACCTTGGGTAATAGCTCTAAGTGCTTGCGGCCGCTTTTTCTGATTCGGACCTTGGGTAATAGCATTAAGTTCTTGTGGCCGCTTTTTCTGATTCGGACCTTGGGTAATAGCTTGCAGCCGCTTTTTCTGATTCGGACCTTGGGTAATAGCTCTAAGTGCTTGCGGCCGCTTTTTCTGATTTGGACCTTGGGTAATAGCTCTAAGTGCTTGCTGCCGCTTTTTCTGATTCGGACCTTGGGTAATAGCTTGCGGCCGCTTTTTCTGATTCAGACCTTGGGTAATAGCTTGCGGCCGCTTTTTCTGATTCGGACCTTAGGTAATAGCTTGCGGCCGCTTTTTCTGATTCGGACCTTGGGTAATAGCTCTAAGTGCTTGCGGCCGCTTTTTCTTATTCGGATCTTGGGTAATAGCATTAAGTTCTTGTGGCCGCTTTTTCTGATTCGGACCTTGGGTAATAGCTTGCAGCCGCTTTTTCTGATTCGGACCTTGGGTAATAGCTTGCGACCGCTTTTTCTGATTCAGACCTTGGGTAATAGCTTGTGGCCGCTTTTTTTGATTCGGACCTTGGGTAATAGCTCTAAGTTCTTGCGGCCGCTTTTTCTGATTCGGACCTTGGGTAATAGCTTGCAGCCGCTTTTTCTGATTCGGACCTTGGGTAATAGCTTGTGACCGCTTTTTCTGATTCGGACCTTGGGTAATAGCTTGCGGCCGCTTTTTCTGATTCGGACCTTGATTAATAGCTCTAAGTTCTTGCGGCCGCTTTTTCTGATTCGGACCTTGGGTAATAGCTCTAAGTTCTTGCGGCCGCTTTTTCTGATTCAGACCTTGGGTAATAGCTCTAATTTCTTGCGGCCGCTTTTTCTGATTCGGACTTTGGGTAATAGCTCTAAGTTCTTGCGGCCGCTTTTTCTGATTCGGACTTTGGGTAATAGCTTTAAGTTCTTGCAGCCGCTTTTTCTGTTCGGACTTTGGGTAATATATCTATGTTCTTGCGGCCGCTTGTTATGATTCGGAATTTGGGTAATAACTCCAAGTTCTGATTCGGACTTTGGGTATTTGCTAACTTTTTGTGCATTTTTGTGTTTTTGTGTATATTTGTGTTTTTGTGTATTTTTGTGTATTTTCTGTATTTTTGTGTTTTTGTTTATTTTGTGTTTTTTTTTTTTGTATTAGCTCTTACTCTTTGTGTATTTTTGTGTTTTTTTGTATTTTTGTGTTTTTTTTATTAGCTTTAACTCTTTGTGTATTTTTGTATTTTTGTGTTTTTTTGTGTATTGGATTCATTTTGGGTTTTGAAAGTAAAAACAAAAACATAAACGAGAAAGAAAGAGAATAAATACCTTATTGAAGCGGAGACAAGCTTCCAAGGAATTAAGATTCGTAACAAAATCTCCCTAAAACATCAAGTTAAATACAAAACGATTAGTGAATTTGTAAACATAAAAGAACAAGATGCTATGTTCATCAACTCAACCAATGACATTTTACAAACTGCCCTTAATAAAAAAATTAAATCCATAGTTTTTGCTTCTAGTGCTTTATCACAATTAACAGATGGCGACTGGTCTAGAGGAAAAAATTATAATACTCATTGAAATTAAGGAATCCAGTTTCTTGGCGGATAGAAAAGAGTCATGACAAGGCATGCAAGGCATAAAAGAAAAGTATAATCCTAAGACATCACTTTGCAAATTATTTCAGAAAAACCATGGTTGAATACATACCAGATCTGCTGAGGGCCAGGCTCTAGTGCGTTTGGAAGCTATTATTGCTCTCAAGTGGGAGCGAGCTGAGGCTGAGTTTGTTATCATTGTGGCTGAAGCTGGCTGCAACAGTTGTTCTAAGTAGGGCATCTCTCGCAATATAATCTCTGCTCCAAGACACCGGAAGACTTTTGGAAATCTAATGCAACTATGGATCAAATTAGAATGGTGAATTATTGACGTGGTAGCTCCTCCTTGAATAAATAACATTACTCTCTTAAACTCTTACCTATTCCAAGGTCAGGGTGGAGAAACTTCATGAAGGATTAGTAAACTTGTAAACCTAACCAATCAACAAACAAAAGTTACATACATCACTCAACATGTTATTATTTAGATTCAGATTAAGATTTGATATACAGACTAAAACACGTCAACAACAAAAATCAATCTCTACAAATCAAAAATCTCTAATCTTGAAGCGAATTTACACATGCGTAACTACCTAACCTATCAAGCCATCAATATCTTTGGAATTAGACTCGATGAATCTGTAGCCTCTCAAATCTCAATGATCATTACGAATAGAAAACAGTCTTGAGAACTATCAAACTGGAGATATCTACAAGTCAATCAAAAGAAGAGGAGAAGAAGTACCTTCAAACGGATCTTTTTTGTCTTCTCAGCGGATCCTTCATCGCCTTCACTAACGATTGTACGTAGTTGGGTCCTGTGTTCAAGGAAAAAGCAAAGCTCTTTCATATTAACAACTTAAGTCCTATCTCAAGGCTAAACTAACAGAATTTTCAGATTATTAGACATACCACAACCTTGTATCTCGGGTATAACATGTCCAGATTATTAGACATACCCAGAATCATCATTCTTCCATCTTTTGTTTGAGTAATGTCCTGTCAAAGAAGCATGTCAATATTTTGAAGCAGATAATACAACAAAAACTAAGAAGCGAATACACAATTTAGCACACCAGTACCTTAATAATTGCAACAGATGGTTTTTGACTTTTGTCCTCAGGAACCAACAGCACCGGATCCTCCTACACAAGAAGAGAGTGTAAGAGAGACTAGAAGCAAATGGTCTCTAAGGTCTCAAGCATTAAGTCAACCAAACACTATATGAATACTCATGACAAACGTGTATATGATCATCCTAAACATTCAGGTGCAAGAGAAATCATGAAGTAAAAGAAAAACTTTCAAAGTCTTTAGAAACTAGAAATCTAAAGTCCAAAAACGAAAGAGAAACATTCCTCTTAACACGTGGATGAGTGACCAACAAATAACAACAAACTGGAATTAAGAACCAAAAAAACTTAATCAGTACAACCAAACATAAAAGGCTTTACAACACACACTTGATTATGCAGAATAACAGAAACAGCAGCCAAGGTATATATTATAATGTACCTTTGCAATTTGTTTGACATTGATCAAGTATTTGGCGTCTTCAGTGTTTGGACTTATTATCTTTGTGAATCTCGCAACCTGGATAGAGAAAAACGTTTACCTTAACCCCTTATAGTCACCATGAGATACGAATACGTTTCAGACAACTATCAAGGAAAGAAAGCCTACCTGCAGAGGTTGCTCCTCTTGCATCATTTGCTTATCAGATACAAGATCCCATTGACTGGGAGGAGCTAAACCAGTATCAGACTCCTTGATACCTGCAAGTTTTCATATAAGCAACCAATAACCATTTTAGTCATTCCGTAAACAGAAGTCACTAGCTAATCAAAGTAAGCCCAACACTTGAGCAGGAAAGAGTGTGCACATACCACATAGATCGTTGATCTTCTTGGCGAGTTCCTAAATTTCTTTCTCCGCTTTCTTGATAGGTGCAGAGTAAGGCCCTAACCCCTGCATAGGTATGACATATACGAAGGTCAGCATATGGAGAGAGCAGATACAGCGAAGTGTGACTAATGAATGTTTCCACTTTGACTAATTCAAACAGTGAGGCAGATTCACTCATCTAAGTAGCAAATAACACAGAAATGAACTAAGTAGGACAATCAAGCACATCAAAAGGCACCTAAGAACGAATCTAACTTGAAATTACTCAGGAGAAAACATCAAATTGGTTTGCAAAGAGACGAAACTCTCACATTCGAGAAACCAAAAAGCGCTTAGTAACGAAAACCTAGGCTGGATCCGAATTCTCCGATGAATCAGAAGAGTAGAAATCGAAAAAATCTGAAATCCAAATCGAATTTAGGGTTCTAAAAGGGGAAACTTACATAAGTCTTGAGGAGAGCGATATCATCTTCGTCAAGCGGGCGAGGATTCTTCTCGTCTCTGATCTCATCCTCAATATCTCTCACCATGTTCGCTGGATTAGATTCAAAGGTTGAGAAATTGAATTACGATTATGTGCCTTGCCGGAGAGGAAAAGTGCTCTTTTTCTGTTTGGCCTGTATCTGAACTCTGAAGCGTATGATGTATACGAAATACCACACGTACCGCTCCCACGTGTAAATTGGGCTTTTTAAGCGAGGTCCATATCGAGACAAAGTCTGATAAGGACCTTTTGCTCAAAACGAAATCTGAAACCTTCCCCAGTAATATTGAATTTCGTTTTGATTTAAATTTAAATCCAAAAACAATACAATTACCCTGTTATCCTTCATAATTTTAGTTTATTACACAGAAAACCTGGGTTATAACCACCCACCCATTTCGATTTCGGATCTCAGTCGGATTCTCTATTTTTTTAAAAAGAAAAATCAAAACCGTTTTTATTTTCTTAAAAACAAAATCGAAACCACATTTGTTCTCCCATTTTTTTCAAAGGCAAAATCGAAACCGCTCTTATTCTCTCCCGATTTGCAGTGAAACTGGGAGAACTAGGGTTACAAGATGGTGCAAACAAGAAGGGGTTTGATGAGGGATAAGATTGGCGAAGTTGGAGAAGGATCAAGGGCTTCTAATCCAGCGGAGGAGCATTCGAAACCGGCGGATGAGGCTTCGATTGCGGCGGATGAGACTTCTATTGCGGCGGGTGTGGCTTCGAATTCGGCGGGTGTGGCTTCAATTTGTGGCGATGAAGAGTATAATAGGTTGCAAGGAGGAACTAGGGTTCCGGAGGAAGCAGAAGAGAGAGAGATGGTTCCAGAAGCAACAGAAGAAGAGAAAGAGGAAGAGAAAGATATGGTTCCGGAACCAAGAGAAGAAGAGAAAGAGGAAGAGAAAGAGGGTGAGGCTTCGATTCCGGCGGTGGAGAAGGTTATCGAAGATAGAGTGGAGGGTGAGGCTGCGATTGCGGCGGTACTAGATTCACTTCGCGACCAAGAGGACCTAAGAGAGTCGCCGGAGCAAGTTGCTTCTCTCGGAGAAGGAGGAAAAGAGGCGGAGACAGTTAGGGTTGCGGCGGAAGGAAATTCTGAGGAAGAATCGGTGGATAAATCTGTATCTCTGAATTCAAAGAATACAGAAGACGAAGACGGAGGAGATGGATCGGGATCCAAATCTGTGGAATCAAGTAACAGAGAAGACGAAGAAGGAGAAAAATTGGATCCAGAAGAAAGTGTGGAAGAAGAAGAAGAACAAAGAGAACAAGAAGAAGAAGAAGAACAAAGAGAAGAAGAAGAAGATGAGAGCGAGGACAGAGAGCAGCAAGTCCCAAATGTAAGCACTTACTTTGAACTCTTGCTTTGGCGGGTATAATTGAATTATAAATTTGGTAGAAGTCGGAAGAAGTGTAAAGCTGGTAAAACCTAAGACAACTAGAATGTGTGAAAAACTGGTAAAACTGGGTAAAACTTGGTAGAATTTGAGATATCTTTGATGAAAATGGCTTATTGTTGCAGGATCCGGATGAGGAACTGGCGGCTATGGGACCTTTAGGAATGTACTTCCCTCCAAGCGAGTACCAAAAGAAAATCAAGATATCGACAAGGTGTCGTATCTATGAAACTGTGAATTACCTAAAGGAGGGCTTGGAGCACCAGCTGACTAAGAGGGAGTTGGATTGGTTTGAGAAGCATCCACAGTTCAAGCACATATTCCACATGAAAAGGGATCAAACTCACAAGGTTATGGCAATGTGGATGCTTCTTCTTCGAACGGCACGTATAGATAAAAAGAAAGAAGTATGGTTCGTGGTAAATGGTGTACCAATCCGCTACAGTCTAAGGGAGCATGCTTTGATTTCGGGGTTAGATTGTCGGTTGTATCCTCTGGATTATAATGATGCGGGGTCAGATAAGTTTAAGAAAAAATATTTTAAAGGGAAGAAAAAGATTACGATTGAAGACGTGAGGAAACAGCTGGATGTAATGGTACCAGATAGAACTGATAACAGGTTGAGGATGGCGGTGCTTTACTTTTTATGCACCGTCATGGTAGGGCAAACCAAAAACTCTGGTAAACATGCTTCAGGAGTGGACAAATTTTGTCTGAAAGCGGTGGATGATCTGAACTTTTGTAGGAACTTTCCTTGGGGGAGATACTCATTTGAGTATATGTTAAGATCGGTGTCGCATACAATGAGCCATTTTGGAGGGGTCGTGCAGGGAAAGAACCATCCGGTTCCAGGTTTTTGTATTCCTCTGGAGGTAAATGATTTCAAAAATTAAGGTCTTTTGTTATTGCAAATACAATTTATAGGTGATCTAACTTTGTTATTTGTTATGATAGTTATTACCATTTGAGGCAATTCCACAATTGGGGAACGAGTTCTTAGAAGCAACTCCTGATGCGGATGAAAACTGTCCTAGGATGTGCAGAAGACAGTTCAAGCAAATCAGTATGACAGGATGGCCTCTGGAGAAAATATATGCAGCACTTGGTACAACTACGGTCAGTTATCCTTCAGTTATACGAATGTCAGTTATATGAGTTATATTTTGGTAAATTTGGTAAATTATGTATTTTAATGAGTCTGTTTATTTCATTGTTTAAACAGGAGATTACTAGTCTCATTACACGTTTGATCGGAGAAAGATCTCTTCTCCAAAGACTCATGGAGGAAGGCGATGAAGATGATATCTATGATTCAGTTGTTAATAGTTGGATGAGACGTCTTTGTAGAGGATTGCCTGTATATTTTGAAGAATTGTACGAGCAAGATGTGGCTTCCCGGGCAGAGCAACACCATGAGAATGTTGAGGTAGATGATGAACAACCGAGAGTAGACACAATTGAATTGGTTGATCTTATGAAGGACTTGAAGGAAGATTTCCAAAAACAGATGGAGAACATGAAAGAGGAAATGCAAACACAAATGGATACCATGAAAGAGGAGATGCAATCACAGGTGGATGTCTTGCAAACACAGGTGGATATCTTGCAAATACAGTTGGATAACCAAAAAGATCCTTCAAAGGTAATAGTTTGCGATATGAAGAGATGTTGAAATATTAGTGAATTTTTTTTAAAAAAAATTTCGCATCCTGGCAGGCTACAGCGAGTACTTCTGAGGCGGCAGGTGGTGGAAGCAAGAAGAAGAAGAGGAAGAGGGAGAGGGAGAGGAAGAGGGATGGAAAGGATGGAAGTACTAAGAAGAGTCGTCAGTCTTAGTAGAAATGAAGACTGAATTTATGTTTAAGTTACCTTTATTGTTTCCTTATGCTTTTGAATTAGGAGTATCTCCAAAACAGAATAGGAAAGTACTTGTCTTTTGGTATTTTGAGAAGTTATTTTAATCAGTAAAACTTAGTAATTCTGGGTAAAACTGAGACAACTATGTAAACTAGGTAAAACTGATAATACTATGTAAACTAGGTAAAACTGATAAAACTATGTAAACTTGGTAAAACGGAGAAAACTGTGTAAACTTGGTAAAACTGATAATACTATGTAAACTAGGTAAAACTGATAAAACTGTGTAAACTTGGTAAAACTGATAATACTATGTAAACTAGGTAAAACTGATAAAACTATGTAAACTTGGTAAAACTGATAATACTATGTAAACTAAGTAAAACTGATAATACTATGTAAACTAGGTAAAACTGAGAAAACTATGTAAACTTGGTAAAAAAAAAACTAGTAGATTAAAGTAGTAGATTTAAAGGTCTAACAACAATTCCGAGTCTTAAGGAACTAAACAACAGAGGTAGTCACACAAAAGAAACAAGAAGGATTAGTCTTCATACATTACAGAAATATAAATCAATCAAAGCAACATTGTTCCAAAATCCGGATACGACTGTCAAATTCATCCAAATACCCATTCAGTTTGGCAATCTCTTCATCCTTCTCTTTATCCTTCTCTTGTATCTGCTTCACTTCATCCTTCAGTTTGACAATCTCTTTATCCTTCTCTTGGATCTGTTCTTTCATTTGAGAGATTTGGCAATCATGTGAAGCGAAGTCCCTCATTCGCTCACTATGCTTATCCACAGTTTTTCTTAAACTCCGAGTCTCTTCTTCAATTGCATGTACCCAGTATTTGCGCCTGTGTAACCCATCGTTCTACACAACAAACTGATAATTAGGATCTAGCCCAATTCTCATAAATCTAAAAACCCTAATTCGATATGGGTTTCACCTCAAATTCCATTTGACTAAGAATGAAATTACCTCATAATTAACGCAAGTCAAGTATCTCTTTTTTTCAGTTTCGGTGTCAGATATCTCCTCCACGATCCGTTCACCACACGGACATTGCAGAGGCACTCCCCAGTCACCGTCGGCTACGGCCTGTCGCCAGTTGTCAAGCTTCTTCAACCTCGCCATGTCGACGTAGTACGGGTCACAGCATGAATCGGTGGAATCATCGGAGGATGACATTGTTGCGAAATTAGAGAACTCGATGACAGAGAGAGGTCGAGAGGAGAGAATGGGAGAGAGAGGCTGATAAACGAAAATGAATGGAGGAGAGAAGGATAAGATAAGATTGTATTTAAAAATTATAAATTTTTAAAATTTAAAATTTAAAATTTTAAAGGAATGGGCGGAAACTCGTGTAGCACGTGTGCGCCGTTTTCTCTCATAAAATCAGACACGTGCTCAACGTGTGCGCCGTCTTTTTGGCTACAGTTATACCCAGTAATTTCGTATTACCGAAATTGTTCATAGTTGTACATTTGAGGTTTTCCTGTATTTCCAGTTATACACAAACTTAAAAAAATAATTCTTAGTTATACAGTTTAGTAAAGTATATTAACATGTATTTTGCAGCTTTCTATGCAGTCAAATGTTCAAAACACACAGATCCTTACTTTTGTCATCATACCTTGGAGAATATTCACAAAGTTACATACAAAGTATAGGCAAACTATGAGGTATCATATATTTTATCAATACAATTTAAAATTTCTAATTACTAATTTCTTATTATCAATTTAAAGTGTAGTCTTACTAATTATTCGTATTATCAATGTGAATTAATATCAATGGTAGTTAGTAATTATTCGTATTATTCGTATTAAAATACTATTAATAAGATCATACAGTTTAATGATAGTTACACTAGTAATACGATATTACAGTTTTTTGATAGTTACACTAGTAATACAAAAACTGAAATAGAGTTGCCACAACAGAAGGTGTGATAATACAAATCAAACATTAGAAGGCTCTCCAAATCAAACATTAGAAGGCTCTCCAAATAATATCCATTGAAGTCGTTGTCGCTTCCGCCTTTTATTTTGCGTTCTTGGACGCTTACCCTTTTCTCCTGCTGATGGAAACCTTGTAACTCTTCTTCTTCCTTTCTTCTTTTTCGGATCTGGAGGTATGATTTGCTTGCTCTTAATGTCTTCTGGAACATCCCAGTGATCCTTATGAGGAACTAGATATATTGTCCTGTAATACGCCTTTGTCCACGTTTCGGTCCAATAATATCGTGAACACAACTGATGCAACTCGAATCTATCATCATGCAGATGGAATTGAATGTAAGCAGCTAGTCCGTGTAAACAAGGATACTTTTCAATATCAAACACCCTGCAACTGCAACTTCTCTTGCGCAACTTCACCAAAAAATGTATTCCATCACTATCTATGACATTGTACTCAAGGTCGAGGGTGTTTAGCGCCGTAACATTCAATTTCTCAGCAACACCCCATTTATCGTGGCACCAGTTCTCAACAAGAGGCACCATTTTATTATGTATCGATCCAGCAGCTGCTTCCTGCTGACGCTCATTAAACCAAGCAGCCAATTTTTTAATGACCGCATCAAGCAAGGGTATCAATGAGTAATTCCTTTCCTCCTTAAAAACTCTGTTCAAAGATTCCACACAGTTGCTTGTGTCTAAGTTGTATCTTTCTCCCGGAAAGCAATACCTTGCCCATTTTTCTTTCGGACATGTGCGTTTAACATACTCGGCCACGGATGGATATCTAATCTCAAAAATCTCATAATCTGCTTTGAAATCAACCTCTGTGTAATGCTTACTGCATTGTATGAATCTGAAAGCAACTACGTCTCTATTCACGTTAGAAGCATGACCTTTCACATTTTGAGACAAATGCCAAACACAATACCCATGATGAGCCCGAGGATACACCATACCTACTGCTTTGATGATACTTTGATTCCTGTCAGTCATAAATACTATTGCAGAAGAGTCTCTAACAACGGTTTTCAACATCTCAAGAAACCAAATCCAGCTTGCATCGTTCTCACCATCAAGAACACCAAAAGCTATGGGATAAATGTGACGATTAGGATCTTGAGCTGATGCAAAAACAAGCACACCACCATATCCATTCTTTATAAAAGTTGCATCCATGATTATCACTTTCCTCATTTCTTGAAACCCTTCTACACTAGCTCCCAAAGCTATGAATAGGTACTTGAATTTTTCATTCTCATCCAATTTCACACGTGTTACCGTACCAAGATTCACCTTCTCTAGCATGTGCAAATAGCAATATAACATCTTGTAGCTATCTACAGGGTTACCACGCAAATTCTCAACAGCTTTATATTTTCCTCTCAAAGCTGTGGAGTATGATACACTGACACCTAGTTTTGTCTTAACAAGATCTATGATTACTTTAGGACAAGGAGTTTCCATTTGTCCTGGAAATAATTCTTGCAACAGACCTGCAACTAACTCTGGTGTGCCGTGCCTTCTTATATTGCTGTCGCTTGTACTCTGACTAGCCCGAGAGCAAGTGTGCATTTTGTTGTACCTTTTAATCGCGAAAATCTCTGTCTTTGCAACCCTTGAACCTCGTATACGCCATTTATAGCCTGCTTTAGTACATGTTAGCACTACACGTCCCGGATCAGACTTCTTATGAACAAAACCAAAACTGTTAACAAAAGCACCTTTACCCACCACGTCTACCAATTTCTTCTTATTTGGAAATTCTTGAAGTAGACTTAAACCCAAACCGTCTTCCCATGGATCTTTAGCCTGAACAGGTTGTACTATAGGTGGAGGCTCAACATATTCATCACCCATATCTGATCTATCCATACCTTCATCACTTGCTACAATTCCAACCTCTTTAGTAGCTTCATCCCTTGATACAATTCCACCCTCTTTAGATTTCTCATTCTCATCACCATCATCCTCCTCTATCCACTCTATTAGTTCTTTTTGTTGTTCTTTTCCTACATATAGAGTAATGGCATTTGGTCCGACTTCCCCGCTTGACTTGTCATAGTTCTTACCAAAGGAACTCTTTACCGCTTTTGAGTGTTGTTCGGGCAGTCCAGAATTAGTTATCACCTCCACAAATAAAATGCAGATCAATGGAAGTAAGAAAAACATACAACTCCTCATCATCTTTAATAATCGATATATCCCCACATCCAACCACCAGTGGATTGTAAGTTAATTGCAATTTCACCTTATTTTCATCTAACGCAAGCTTCTTGTATATCCTTTCTTCTACCATGGCTAAAGTTATCTCTTCTGTTGATTTCTTCATCACCATACTATACATACAACCTTCACATTTAAAATGTATGCTCACATTCTTCGTCATCCTAGTAGCCTGCCAAAACAATACAAAAAACTATTTCAGTGTTTCTAGTTGTACTACTTTTACTGCCGTAATCAGTTATACAAGTTCGACCTATTTATCTCTCATATCGCAATACCACAAATTCGCTCGTCTCGGGTTCTACTCTTCAATTCACTACGATTCCACCACTGCAATCGATTTATTATCACTTTTAAGTCCTATTTCACCCACAAACCTTGCTTAAACACCCAATGTATATTCCAAATGACCAAATCGAATAGGAATTGAATAGTAGACCGAGAAACATGGATTTAAAGTTGAAAGAAGCTCACCCAAGCTGAAGAAACGGCGGCGCGAGTCACAGAACAACAATGCATAGCTCGCCAGCACGCCGGAGATCAAGAAATCGAGCTCGACGGCAGAGGCGATGACCGGCGGAAGCGAGATTCAATTTCTTCTTTTTCGTTTTTTTTGTTTTTTTCTTCGTAATTCCTTTTTTTTAAAAAATTTTTAACAGATTTTAGAGAAAATTCGATGAGGGTAGAATGGTCTCTTCACTTGGAGCACAATTCAAAAGTGGCATTGAGATTAAGAGAGGGCAAACTTGATTGGGGTTTGAGCAAAAGGTCCGTTTGAGACTTTGTCTCGGTCCATATCTGTGTCTTGTTGGAGAGGTCAGAGCAATTCGGAATTAGAAATACCTGCACCAAAAATTACGAACCGAATCAACCTGAAACTGAACCGGAATTTATTTTAACCGTTTAGTTTCTTTATTCTAATATCCAGATAACCGAAATCGTTTTTTAACCAAACCAAATAAACCGATATTTATTAAAAATTGTACTTTTAATTATTTATAATACATATGTATTAAAAATATATTACAGAAATGATTATTTTATAATTGACAAATAAAATGATTATTTTTGTAACGCCCGTAAACCGGAAATCGGTTAGGATTTATGTTTAAATTGCATGGTTTAATCGGTTTAGATTAATGGAAACCCTAGAGGATGCCTATAAAAGAAGGAAACTCGAAATTAGGGCTCTAGTTAGCCACTTTTCGTTCTAAAAGGGAGAAAAAGAGAAAGAAAGAGAAATAACAGTTTCGTCAGGGTTTGGGAGAAACCAGTTTCGGCATATCAAATCGTTGTCAAAGTTTCGTGAGACCCGTTCTCTCAGACGCGACTCAGGAGCAGCGGGGATTGTAACTGCGATCGTGGTCTGGTCTGATATCTGATCGGCACGAAATTTTGTGGGAAGCTCCGTGACAGCTAGGGCTAGCTTTTCACCGGAGGGATTTGAGAGTTAACAGGCGCTTCTGGACTGTTTCAGACGCAAGGAGAGTCTCTCCTGGTTGTGTTTGTTGTTAGGATCAGATTGTTAAGGTGAGTGCATGACTGAGGGCTTATCTGAGCGATTAGATTTCTGTGATTGTATGTTTTATGTGATTGTTGTGATGTTTTGATGGATTCACTTGATGTGGATTGATTGGTTGTGTTATGGGGAGCTTTGGTGGCTTCTGTAAGGTTTGGATTCGAGTTGTGGAGGTTTTAGAAGCAGTTGTCGAGGAGAAGAGATCGGTGGAGGCGTTCTGAACGACGCAGGGGGTTGCGTCGATCGACACAGGAGGAGTGTGTCGATCGACAGGGATCGTGGGCAGTGTCGATCGACACTGGAGGGCTGTGTCGATCGACACAGGCCGAGCTGTTTGTCTGGTTTGTTTGTTTTGATTGTGCTTTGAGTTTAATCGTTTGTGTGTATAGCCTGTTGCTTGGAAGGATTGCCTCACTAAATATTTATCATAATACTTACGCATCTCATTTGTGTTGTTGATGCAGGTAAAGGCTTGTGTGGATCGTGGAATCATGGCAATGAGGAGGAGGATGATCTAGGGACTTGTGTGTTATGTTTGGGGATGTTGGGCATCGCTAAGTTGTTAGATTCTGTAACAGGGGTTGTATAGAATTGACACTTAGGTTGCTGGTTGTGTGTTGATCATTGTGTATTGATTATGTTAATGTTATGCTTTCCGTTGAGTATTGTTATTATTGTGATGTTGGGTGCTCGTTAGGTTGATTAGTGAGTATGGGATCACTAGTTAATGATGTATTAAAAAAAAAACGGGTCGGGGTGTTTCAATTTTATTATTTGAAAGTTGTTTTTAAACAAACACTAAACCGAACCAAAACCGAATTTGCATCAAATCTAACAAAATTACAAATGGTTTGATATGATTTCAAAATTTAGAACACTAGATAAAGGGGATTGAAACCAAACCGTAAACTAAATTGCCCCCCTCACATGTTTACTACATTGACTTTTCGGTTAAATATGTTGTTTCTGCAAGTTTCTACTAAACTAATCAAATCATAAAACCAATGCATCAACCACAAAGTTATCAATGTGTTCCTCCATTAATCTTTCAAGCTTTGAGAATTTTTTGGTTTCAATGGTAAAATCTATTTTAACAGACAAATAAAAATCAAAAGAATAACTTCACGGATCCTGAAGTTTCTATCTCACATGACTATAGTTCACCAATAAGAACTCATTTCTTCTAAATGGAAATTTCTAGGATTTAACAATTTCTATATATCCTTCAGGCACCAGAAGTTGCAGTGTCTAAAGCAATTTTTACCAGTACTATTGTCAAGTTAGAAGCTCCCTTTGTCAATTTTCAAGAGCCATGAAAAATGTTTGTGATTCCACCATTCTTTCGGCTTCATTGAGCATCAATCATCTCGGTGTCTGAATCTTCTTTCTCCAGGGGTTTGGACTCAGTGTCTGAATGACTTTTCTCCAGGGATTTGGATTCAATGTGTGAATGTTCTTTCTCCAGCGGTTTGGATTCTGTGGCAGCAGATGGAGTAATGTCTGAACAAGAAAAATCAATAGCCAGATTTTCAAGTGTTGGATCTTCTTTCTCATTTGCTGCTTCTGCTTCTTGCTGACCTGTTCCGGAATCATGTTCCATGTCAATAGAAGGGTTTGACTCAGAATCTACTGTATCAACCATTGCGTCAACTTCCCTTCCTTTTTCAGAGACAGTTACAGATGGTGCCAATGATGATGACGGTGATTCTTTTTCGCATTCAGGGTCTTCTGAACGTGAGATGATGCCGTTACACAGCGAGGACACACTGGTGTCATTTGCTCCCACCCCAGAACTCTCAACAGAGACATCTTGGCTAGATTCTGCGTTCAATGTATCTGTTTTCTTCTCATCTTGACCTTCTTCGGATCTAAGACTTGATGGTCTGGGCTGAACCCTGCACCAACATCAGAGTTCATAATCTGTTAAAACTAGTTCTCTTATTACAGTTCTAGCAAATTCACACAAAAGGCTCTACCTGCTGTAGAGGAGCATGTATGCTCGTTGAGAAAGGACATCTTCTAGTTCAACACTTTCCACCTGTGAGTAGTTTCAGACAGGATCAGAAGATCTCTCAAAATTCTAGTTTTCTCATAATCTCATATCCTAGTTTATGTCAACATTCGTAACAGCCAAACAAAGTGTTGATAGAAGATGATTCTTACCTCAGAATCGTCTATTCTATACCAGTTTCCTCGGAAGTCCTTGACATAGCATATGTAATGGCCGAAAAATGAGGCATTCAACATATCTAAATGGACAATCACAGCGTAGAGTTTGTATACATCTGATCCTTCTCCTCCACTACTCATGTAAGGGCCTAAATCAAATGTCTCGGGAAAGCTAATTCTTTTGTTCAGTTTACCGAATCTCCCACCCTGCACATAGTTTCCGATTTATTAGACAAACAATGTCAGAAGAATAAGCAAAAGTGACTGGAATGGAGCTAAAACCTGGAATCTTTTTAAGGCAATTGTAAGAATATTTGGAGCACAACGAATTGAAAGGCGCTTGCATGCCTTCACATAGTCATCACATCTGGAAAAGAGATAATAAAATTTGAGAAAAACATTCCATTCAGAGGATGAGCATATCAACCATATTTCTGTTTAGGAAAAAATAAGGCTTCAGAAGGAATATACCTATCACATTTGTAAAGGTTCTCTCCCTGAAGCCACTCTTTAGCTGTGAACTGATCGAGACATTCCTCCAATGATATCGCATCCCCGTGGATCTCAACGGTTAAATCCATCATATTTTCATATTGGTCAGAAACATTACTGCAAGCAGTACACTGGACCTGCAAAATAAATAAAAACCCAGCAAATGAGAGGAAGCGTTCCAAAAAGAGAGAGGATGGCTGTGTTGATATGTTGGATATCTAAAACAACTGAAGCAAGTTTGAAAGCGCAAACTTTCTCAATAAAGCCAACCAGCTGGGATGAAAAGAGTGCAAGGGTAGGTTAATAAGAAGGATAAACTTATTTTTTTTAAGTCATCACTTTCCTAGGATACAGAAATCAGTCTTTCAAATCTGTCCGTAGGTTGATAAATCTCTTAAGAGTAGGTTGATAAGAACGATAAACTTCAGTCCGTAGGTTAACCTGTTTCGAACCAAACAAAGGATTAAGCTAACCTGTTTCAAACTTATTACCTAGTGACTCTACGATTCAAACCTAAAGCTAACATAAGTATGTCTTCTCGACACACTTTTTATAATTCTTGTACTAATTCTAATGGCATATTAAAATTTTCACATACAGCACAAGACCTGTTACTGGGATAAGGAAACACACCTGTGACTGAAGGAGACCGCCAAACATATATTGAATAAGTGTTGTCTCTTGGGCGCGAGGAGGCACCACTTTTTCTCCACCAAATTCATCGAGGCAAACAGATTGCATCATGTCAATTGCAAACCTAAATCACATGAATTTTAAAATCATTAGCTGACAGTTTGAGAGACACTCCACAGCTAGGCTTACACCAAGGAGGAACTCTTGCTAACCTCATCAACTCATGAGCATCCTCCTGTCTCCCATACCCAAGATTTCCACCAATATTAGGCAACCGCGAAATAATGTTCATTGGTGAAAAAGGAAACCGGCTACAGTTTGCTCTGTCAAGATGAGTTTCAAATTCACAGAAGAAGCACCAATCATTGCGCCTACCTGTCAAACAAAACATAGAAACAAAGTTGAAGTGCATACCGAAAATCCAATGGAAGAGTTGTGAAGCATTAAGATTCCAGCGATGAAAGATTTACATTCTCTCTTGTGGCCTCTCTCCAGAAGGTATGCAACAAGAGGGCGTGTCCAGGAAAGGCATTGTAGAACCACATTAGCGAAGCAACTGAAAGAGTATTGACATAAAAGAAAATAATTAAAAAGAATTCAACTTATTGAATTGGTGCCTTAAAGCTACAGTAGAAACGAGATGAACAAAAACCTGTTTCCACAATTGGTGAGCCCACAAGGAGGCATTATTGGTTTGTCCCAGTTAAAATATTTAACAAAATTTTCGTATGGGAAAAGAACCTGCAGAAGAATGAAAACAGCAAATCAAACTTACTCGAAGAAAACAATCGAGAGAGTGTCAAACATCAGATGAGTAAAAGAAGAACCATTACATCTGTTGGCTTGACTGTAGCCTTGATTTGGCTCAGTTGAGGAACCAATGCAACCTTAGTCTTCTTATACGCAGAGCTATTCCCAAACAGAGAACCTTTGAAATCGAGATCATCTCTTCCCACCGGTGATGAGTCAGTACTCCGAAACACCTTGCATTTTAGTTTATGTCCCGAATTCCAATCCGACTTTTGGCAATCCGCAGAGCTAGAACCAAATAACAGAGAAATAAATTCCAAAAAATCCTAAAAATCCAAACTTTCAAAAGCAAGACTGTTCTGTAAGAAACATTGAAAACTAACTATGGAAGCACGAGCTAAACAATTGGTCCAATTCTATCTACAGCTACGTCTAAATCAATTCCAAGAACCCTAATAAGGATAAACTAAAATCCTAAAAATCGAATCTTTCAAAAGCAAAATTGTTGAATTTCTATCTTCAGCTACATCTAAATCAAATCCAAGAACCATAATAAGGAGAAATTAGAGCTAATAGCAAAGAACAGAGGAAAGAAAAGGAAACAAATTTACAAAAAAGATTCACTAAAATCCTAAAAATCGAAACTTTCACAAACAAAACCGTTCAAATTCTATCTCAAACCCTAAAAAGGAGCAATCTTGAATCTTTACAACATACCAGTAACGAACAGATTTGCAACGAGAGCACTTTTTGGTAGAAACTTTCCCACAGACAGAACATTCAGCCGTGTCGGGAACCATGAAATCTCGGCGGTGGTCTCTATCGAAACCACCGGAGTCACCACCACCAACCTCGAAGTACTTCGCAGCCGTTCTTTTGACAAAGAAGAGAAGACCAAGAGAGATGAAGAAGAGCGTTAATATAAGCTGTGTGAAGAAATACAGATCCACAGATAATCCAACTTCATGCATCTAATTCCCAATTAAACATCGATCTTCTTCGTTCTTCTTCTTCTTCTTCTTTGGTTCTTTCAAGATTCGATTCGGAGATGCCAAGAAAAAGAATCTCCTCTGTTTTAATTAATTACCTTTCTTCGGACACTTAATTTTTTTTTTTTTTTAATCAGTTTCCATCTCTTTTTCTTTTTTTCTTTCCAAATTAGTCAATTTACAGTTATTATATAGGCCAACTACTAGGGAGTACTATTTTCTGTATTTTTTTTCCCATTATAAGATATTTAATTTTAATGATAATTAGATATAACATGTCTCTTTCTAAATAAATTCACTATTCTTTTATTATATAAGAAGTTTGAAAATTTTATATAGAAGAAATGAGATTGTAAATAATAATATATGGAAAACAAAAAGAAAAAAACAGCAAGTTTTCACAAATGGCAAAAATATGGAAAATAAATAAAAGGAAGGAGGAAAATAATATGGAAGGAAATTTGATTTAAAAGATGTTTACATATACAGTAAAACATTTATAAATTAATACTCGATAAATTAATAACCTCTATAAATTAATAATTTTTTCCGGTCCCGAGTTGGGACTAGTGTAAATTTTGATACAATTCGATAAAATAATAAGATAATAATTTTTTAGAAAATTCTATGTAAATATATGGTCCTAATAATACAATAAATTAATAATTTTATAAATATATCAAAATATATTTATAGATATGTTATATATGAAAATATTTAGTGAAATATGACTCTTGTGTTGTTTGCTTTTTTCTGGAATTTGCATTAGTTTTTGTTAAAATTCCTTTATAGTATTTGCATTGTATCAAAAACTTGGATATTATCGGTTAGATATGATAATTATTTTATTACTTGTAATTGATTATAGAAGAGTTATAACAAAAAAAAACTTAATTTTTAAGTATTTTTTAAAAAAATTTATGAAATAAGGCAAATCTTTCTAGAAATTAATAAATTATTAATTTATGGATAAATTAATACCTCTATAAATTAATAAAATTTTGTGGTCCCAACACTATTAATTTATAGAGGTTTTACTGTACTATTAACATGTGTATATCTAAATATTTTTTAACTTTGTGTTTTTTCTTAAACAGAAAAGAAAACTAACCCAAAAGAAATCTATCTTATTATATAAAGTTGGGTTTTCGAAGTTAGTAACTCGCTGGATCGTGACACGTGTCGATTTCAACGATCCGAGATCATGACACGTGTCATATCTATCGGTTAGAGATTTTGACACGTGTCAAAAAAATATTTTGTTTTTAAATTTTTAAAAATAGAAAAAGATAATTATGTGAAAAAATTAAAACGTAAATAAATTTAAAAGTGTAAAAAAATAATGTTAAGAAAATTCTAACTTAAATAGTTTCAAAAAATCAAAAGATAATTTTAAGAAAAGTTTAAAGGACCAAGTAGATAAAAAGGATTACAAAAAGATAAAGATAAAAAGGATTACATAATTAAAAAAATTATTTTAAATAATTTTAAAATTTATAAATATAATTATAATAAAACTATAAATTTTAATAATTTTAAAAAAATAAATAGAAAATTATAAGAAAATTATAAATTTAAATATTTTTTTAATATAAAAATATAATCATAAGGAAATTATACGTATATTTTGCATATAGTTAGATTACTAATTTTAAAATAAAAAGGATTACATAATTAAAAAAAAAATTCTATTCTTAAAAGAAAAAGGAATTATAAATATTCACATCTATATAATCTAATAGATGGTCTCATATTAATCTTAACTAACAAATTGATAAAGATTTGTTTTTATTATGATTATAGGATTTGGGTGTCTAAAACCAACCATATGGATCGATGTATGAAGATTTGGGTGATATTTTAACTAATTGGTTTAAAAATTGCCATCGTATGATAAGGTAAGTTTTGATCAAAAGCTAATTCTTTTGGTATTGGTATATATGTTTCAGGTATTGGTGTCAAATTATTTTGTTAATGTTCAGTAGGTGGATATCATACGATTAATTTCATCAAATGAATAGGTGAACTTATTTTTTAACGTATAATATTTTTTTCTTTTGGTTTGATGATTTTTTGTTAGTGTACTAATGGTTTCTGATGCGATGATCTAAAAACGTTTGATATGACTATCGTGTGATCATGTAAGTTTTAATCTAAATGTGACATTTTTCGTATGGTTCTACATGTTTTGATAAGATACGAATTATTTGGTCAATATTCACGAGGTTGATACGTAAAGATTGTTTATAGAACTTCAAATTTTTTTTTTAACTTTTACATTTATTTTTACACGGGTTATTAAATTTTTAATTTTAAACCCGCGTATACGCCGGTTCTTATTTAGTTTACATATACTAATCACGTATGTCAATTGGTCGATTAGATTTTTCATTTTAGTGTGTGTTAAAAAAATTCAATTCATTTAAAATGGATATTAACAAATAAATAATGAGTACTAAGTTTAAAGTAACAATATAAGTTGTTAACACTAATGATTTGAGATAGAAATATGTTTATTATCGCACTATAATGCGTTTTATTCATAAATGATATTTTTTGTCAGAAAACAGATCTTTTTTTTTTTTTTTAAATGATACTTTTGTACAAAAATTTAATCACGTAAAAAAAGAAGAAGTTATCAACATTTTAATACAAGGATAATATTTTTACAAAAGCAAATAAAATTTGAAGCCACATGTCAAATTTTGTAGGATGAACTTTAATGTAAGAAGAAAAAGTATTTGTCATCGAGATTAATAGTGTGAAACCTGTTGAGTAGTTTCCTCAGATCTTAGACTGTAATGTAGTGTAACCTTTTAAAGCTAAAATAACATTCACAAATTCCACACTGTAATACCAATGATCTCACACGGATCATACAACATACTTAAAACAACATACTACAATAGTACAATTGGAGCTTAAGGCCAATGATCTCACTCGGATCATACAACATACACTACTTGAAACAACATACTACAATAGTACAATTGGACCTTAAGGCCAATGATCTCACTCGGATCATACAACACACTTAAAACAACATACTACAATAGTACAATGGACCTTAAGCCAATGATCTCACTCGGATCATACAACATACTTAATACAACATATACTACAATAGTACAATTGGACCTTAAGAGTTAAGCCGACCATTGTTAAACCTTACCAAGAAAAAGAGTCCAACATTATACTTATATACAGTTTCATTTGGTATATAGCTTCACCTTGGAGCAGAACTTAAGGACACAACTTGTGTCTCCTTCCCAAATCAACTCCAACATGGCCGAGTCGTTTGTCTTCACACAGTTAGCTTTGAAGAATTCTTTCCAGCCTTCTGTCATTATGAATCTTTTACCTTTGTTGCCCTCCAACCGCAGATTCGTAGACCACTTCTTACCGTGTTTATCCAACAGAGTCATTTTAGTTTCTTCGTTGATACCATTCATCCTTGTGAAGGGTATCGGAAGACGCTGCAACAAATATTTCGCACAAAAGATTCATATTTTGATAGGCTGTAAAAAGACAATGGTTTGTAAGTGATGAAACTAACCAGTAAAGAACGATGCATGTTGTAAGGTGTAAGAGTTAATGTCACAAATCGGTTTTTGGATGGTGAAGATGAAGCTTTCCACATCAATCTACGCTTCTTTTCGTTTCTTCTAGAGCATTCCTTTGAGATCCTCTCCTCTTGGCTACTCTCTTTATCAGTTCCAGATTCTGTAGAAAGAGACTCTACTTCGTTAGCTTCTGAGCACTCTTCTTCTTCTTCGTCTTTTGGCTCGTTGGGGGTCAAACGTAGAACCAGAGTTCCTTCTTTTTGGATCAGTTTGAAAGTAGAGAAACTTCCAGCTTTAAGTCCATTGGCATGACAGAAACTTCTCCATCCTCCTCTAATGTAAGTAGTGCCACATGAGTTCTTTCGTTTCAAATCTAAAGTCCATGATTCACCCTTTTCGTTCATCAAAATCATCTCTCCACATCTTATGTTTAGACCATTTTCCCTCATAAAACGCTTTGGAAGATACTGGTAAACAATACAACATGAGATTAATCTATTAAAGACCTTAGAATGAGAGTTTCTTTTGTGGCTCAAATCAAGAGTAGAGAATTACCATTGTGTCATATCGTAGAGTCGCAGGCGTGACGTTAGCCACAAAACAAGAGGGATCTAATGAAGAAGTCTCTGCGTATCTATTTGGATTCTTCTTCCCTGAAAGAGAAAAGAAATGAATCCATTATATGAGCACATTTCTTGAATGTCAAGTGTCATGAGCAGAGTGAGAGAGAGAGAGAGAGAGACAGAACACAACTCACCAACGTTGTTCTCTTCATCACTTTCCGGTTCTGTGGAAATAGACACATCATTAGCTTCTTCTTTTAGCTCTTTGGCTAACAAACGTAGAACAAGAGGTCCTTCGCTTTGGATCAGTTTGAAAGTGACGATATCTCCAGCTCTAAGTCCATTGGCATCACAAAAACTTTTCCACCCTCTAATATAAATAGATCCACATGATGGCTTTTGTTTCAATCTTAATTTCCATGATCTGCCTTTTTCATTTATCAGAACAACCTCTCCAGATCCAGTGACTACACCATTTTCCCTCACAAAAGCCTTTGGAAGATGCTGAAAAATTCATTACAATAAAATATGAATTCAGACCATAGAATGAGAAGTTTCTTCTGGGGTTCAAATCAAGAGTAGAGTACCATTAAATCATAACGTAGACTCGAAGGCGCCACATTAGCCACAAAACAAGAGGGATCTAGTGAAGAAGACTCTGCTTCTCTATTTGGACTCTTCTCTGCAAAAGAAGACAAATCATTCATGATCTAAGTGATTCTCTCTACTTACTGATCCATATTACATTATATGAACACACTTCTTGAATGTCAATCTCAAAGTCAGAGTTAAAAAGAGAGACAGAACACAACTCACCGAGGTTGCTCTCCTCGTCTGAACAAGAACCATACTGAATCTCACAGCAACTAGGTCCCAAGAGTGTCACATGGAAAGCCAAATCTCTCTCTTGTCTGAAAATGGCAATGTCACCGATTCGAAGATCATGTGCAAGAGCGAATTCTTTCCAACCGTCAGTGAGTCTTTGGCCATCTATCTTCACATGCCAAGTTATCTCCGACGCGTCTGATCTTAACTCAACCGTCTTCTGCTCATATCTACCTTCTATATACTTCAAAAAGAAGGCTACAGGAATTGCCTGAAGCAACATGCAAATACCAAACCAGACCCATCTTTCTCAATTAACTTCTCAGAGAGACAGAGAAAGATATGGAAGAAGGGAGAGAGAGAGAGAGAGAGTACCAAGTGGCTGTGGAAGCCAGGGAGAAGTGGCGTGAAGAAATGTTGATTCACCATTCTCAAGAGAAGCTTTAGTTCTCCCAAAGTGTGCGTTGCAGTTTCTTGAAGGAAAGAGTGTAATAACTCCTATACTTCATGAGACTAGCTAATGAGCTGTTATGAAAAGACTTTTTCTTGTCAGAATTTTTGTCTTTTTCTTCAACTTGAATAAACGATGGTTAATTCTGAAAACCATTGGTTCATATGGTTAACTTTCCTTGGAACTCTGAGATTAAACAATTGGTATTTGGTGGTACTCAAGAAGAGACTTGATGACTACTTTTAGGTACAAGTCTTTATTATGGATACTAGGTAGAGTCCCGCGCTACGCTGCGTGTTTTTTCTGAACGATACTTAGGTTCATCCCTGGGGTGAACCTTTAAATTCACCAAACGTATCATAACCAATAGTTTTGCCATGTCAAATTACTAATACAAGATAATTAAAAAAAAAAATCTAAACCCTAACCACTAATTTGTAAACCCAAACCGACATCTAATTTCGTTTTAATTATAAAATCTAAACCCTAACCACTCATTTGTGATCAACCCAAACCGATATCTAATTTCGTTTTAATTGTAAAATCTAAACCCTAACCACTCATTCGTCAACCCAAACCGATATCTAATTTCGTTTTAATTGTAAAATCTAAACCCTAACCACTCATTTGTCAACCCAAACCGATATCTAATTTCGTTTTAATTGTAAACTCTAACCACTCCTTTGTCAACCCAACCCATCGGAGTTAAAATCGATGGAAATTGATTTTGGCTAACGAAGAAGATGAAGTAGAAGATCTGTCGACGGCGTTAAGGTATTACGTCGATCTTCCTTTTTTTTTAATTATGTTTCCTCTTTTTTTAATAACTTTTTTAAATTATTTTGTATTAGTAATCTGACATGGCAAAACTATTGGTTATGATATTTTTGGTGAATTTAAAGGTTCACCCCTGGGGTGAACCTAAGTATCTGTCGTTTTTTCTAAAATTTTTTTTTTTAATATTTATGTTAAAAAAATTAGATTTTTTTTTGTGTTATTCATGTTAAATAATCATATACAATATAAAATATATATTTATATATATATATAATATTTATTTTGATAAATATTTGTAGTCTGCGGACCGATCTGCCAATCTGTAGGCATAACCCGTTAAAACCCGTAATTAGCATGGAATTGCCTGCGAGGCCCGCTATTCTATGGACATAGAAAACGATATTCAAACCCTCTCCGTCGTGGTACTATTTGGATCAAAACCAAACTATGTCAAAATATTTATTTAATATATAATATATTTATTTTTAATAAATATTTGTGGTATGCGGGCCGATCCGTCAATCCGCGAGTTTGTCCACGAGACCCGCTATTCTATGGATATAGAAAATGATATCTAAACCCGCTCCGCCGTGATACTATTTGGGCCAAACCCACAAACTTTCGGTGTGACATCTTTTAGAAAATAAATGAATAAGGTTTAATTTATGTGGATTATGACGTGTACAAACGAAATGTTTTAATTGGTTGTGAAACTTTTTTCATTAATTGAGGTGTCGATCTCACAATGATTCTCAAATCCTACGTGTCGCATCCAGGAAAGACACTTGCCTTATTATAGACTTATAGTGTTGATTTATTGTGGACCTTAAAAGTTAAAAGGTTGGTTACATTAGAACAGATTTTGGTCAAATGGACCGGTTTGGTTCAGGAGTTTCAGAATTCCTATGTTTTGGTTTGGAAAGATTTCACCAAATTAGACCGAAAGTCTTAATAGCTTATTAAACTTTCGGTTTGGTTCAAGATAAAATTGGTGTCTAATTGGAACCAAAACCAAATTTGGTTCAGTATCCTGTAAGAAATAAATCAACTTTTTTCCAGTAATTTCAATTAAATTCAAGATAAAATTTTGGTAAGTTCAATTAAATTAGAACAAACTTTTGGTAATCTCAAATCAATAACTCTGAACCAAACCGAGTACCGAAGTTATTTCTACTGAGTTCACTCAATAAAATCTAAACCGAATTAGCCAAACTTTAGCTTGGTGTGTATGCCTAGGCCTAATTTGAAAGTGCGAGTGAGGCAAATAAAAGTGCAGAAAATAAACAAGACACGAAGTTTGTTAACGAGGTTCGGTTTTTCCTACTCCCCGGGACCAAGTCCAGATTTCGATTTCACTAGAACAAGAAAGCAAATACAACTTATTCGCAAACGCGTAAATCAAGCACAGCCCTCTTAATTCACCGCTCCGTTCATACCATGAAACCTTAAGGATAAATCTCTACCCTTAACTAAACTCTCATGAGTCTAGATTCAAACACTTGATCACACAAGCTCACACAACCTCTCAAAAAGCTCTCTAGGATTTTTCTCTATCCCTTAGCTCTCTTTCTTAGCTCTCTTGCTTTGTGATTACTTTCCATGAAGCCTTAGTACCCTATTTATACTAGTTAGGTCATGGCTACAACAAGCCAATTTCCTGTTCTAGTTCTAATAGGTTTTGACCAATTTCCTTTTTTCTTTAAAGATTAGGAAATTGTCCTCTTACTTCTTGTTTCCTTTTTCCCTTTAAAGGAAACTCTTCAACCTCCTCTTCTATCTTCATAGAAGCTTCATGAACCTTCCCTTAAACCTCCCTAACTGTTTTCCATTCGTCAATTATTTGTCGTAGTCGTTCTGCTCGTCTGTAGTACTTCCTGTAGTACTACAGAAAGTACTTCAACAGCTTAAACACAGCAAGTTCTTCTAAAACTCGTCACCATAACATCAACATAATTTACATGTTATCTATTAAATCCTAAATCCTAATTAACATTTTTGTATTTAGTCTCCGGAGAAGAGAACTTAAGTACAGAAGTTGTATCTTGTTCATTAATGAACTCCAAAGTAAAAGACTCTCCTAACTTCACACCATTAGCCTCACAAAAGCCTTCCCAACCATTTCCCAAAGCAACAATTCCATCTCTTGACAACATATATGCAAACCATTCCATTCCATTTTCACCCAAAAGAGTTATCTTCCCAAGTTTGTTGATACCATTAGCCTTCATGAATTGACTTGGAAGATTCTGAAAAAGATTTGAACAAAACACATCTCTCATTACCAATTATAACTCTCAAGACAGAAACTAACTCACTTCTGAAACAAGAACTTACCAATTTACAAGCTTTGACATCTTCATGTGTGAGTGTTAACGTCACGAATTGGTTTTCGTTTGTGGGAGATGAATCTCTACTTCTAGGTTCTGAGGAAGTTGACTCTTTCTCGTTAGCTTTTGAACTGCTAGACTTTGTACTTAACAAACTGAGCATAGGAGTTTTGTCTTCCCATACTAACTCCATCGTAAAGGATTGGCCTGACTTTAAGTCATTTGCTTCAGCAAACTCTTTCCAACCTTTTCCCAAACTCATTGTTCCTTTCTTGTCTTGTTGAAGGTTTGTTAGCCACTTTGTACCATTTGTATCCAATAGATATATCGTTCCAGGCTTGTTAATACCATTCTCCTTTGCAAATGGCGCGGAAAGAATCTGGAAAAGATTTGAAATGAGAATTAAAAGAACAAAAGAGAGAACACTAATATCTAAAACAAGAATTGATAAACTTATATACCAGTCTACACTTTTTGAGACCAGTAGGTGTAATTGCGAATGTCACAAATTGTTTTTGGCTCTCCTCTTTATTATTCTCGATAGCTTCTGAAAACTCTTCTTGTTCTCTGTCACTGGTAGATTCTTCACCACACAAACTAAGCACAGGAGTTGTGTCTTCCCATATCAACTTAAGCGTGAAGCTTGTCAAGTCGATTGCTTTAACAAACTCTTTCCAACCATTTCTCATTTTCATTATTCCTTTGCTGTCTTGTATAAGTTTAGTCAGCCACTTTGTACCATCTTTATCTAATAGATACATCTCCCCAGGCTTAATGCCATTCTTCCTCAAGAATAGCTTTGGAAGACACTGTAGATATTTGAACGAATAAACATTGTGTCAAAAGTCAAAACAAACAAACACAGAATTCAAGATTTAGTTTTGATAAAACTTACCAGTGTATCAATTCTGAAATAATCCGGTGGAAGTGTGAATGTTACGAATCGCTTATGACATGGTGAATATGATGAATATGGTAAATTTCGTTTTGGACCATTCTTCTTTTTTTCTGTCTCCATCAAGGAGCTGAACTCGTCTTTACTACCCTCCCTTGCTATGTTCTCTTCCTCACTGCTAAGTTTTGTGGCAACAGATTCTCTCCTGCTAGCTTCTGAACAGTCTCTTGGCCTTCTATCACTAACAACTTCTTTAGAGCATAAACTGAGGACAGGTGTTTCCCCGTGTCCCGCTAGTTTAAACATAAAGCAACCTCTTGCTTTTTGACTGTTTTCATCACAGAATTTTCTCCAACCTCGGCTTATATAAAAAGTATCAGATGATTCGTCGAACCTCAGATCCAATGCCCATGATCTTTCACCTCCATCTGTTAAAACAATCTCACTGCATTTTCTTGTAAAACCATTTGAGCTTGTGAAATGTAGTGGAAGATACTGCAAACACCAGATTACACACAAGAATCAGATTAATTTACTTAAGGGGACACTTTGTATATCACAAGCATTTTCAGAATTTCCTCATGACTCTTTCTTTAGTTTTGATGACTAACCAACTTAACAATAATATATAGCAAACGTGAACAAAAACAGTTTCTTTAGTTACATGATTCTATATGAGTAGTAAACAATTAGAGCAAATCGAAACAATCCAAGTGAAACAAAATCAGACAATTAAAACCGAATCGAAACAATATTCCGGCTAGGTTTCTCCCATTCGAAACTAAACGACGATGAACCAAATCCAACTCGAAGATAGAATACATACAGTTACCTAAGACGTTTTACCAAACTGAACCAAAACATTTAACTTCTGAACCAAACTAGACTACACCTAAATACTCAACCCTATAAACCACAATAAGCAAAAACTATTAGAATAAGATTGTGGTTCAATGAAGGAGTAAAGTAAAATACCAGTGTATCTGTGCGTAGACTTGAAGCCGTGTCAATAGCCAGAAAACATGAGTTGTCTGATGATGAAGATGAAGAAACTGCTTCTGCTTCTTGAATGTTCTTTACTTTCTTCTTTCTTGGAAGCTCTGTATCAGACCACATGTTAAAACTATTAGGACATAATGTCCCACATCGGAAGTTGGAAGGGATCACAAGCAATATATAAGGGATATGGGCCACTCCACTCATTGCCAATTGGTTTTGAGTTGGAAGCCCATATAACTTAACAAAAACTTCCAAAACTTTTACTATAATACAATTAAGGAGAATCCCAAGTTACCTATGTTATCTTCCTCGTCATCATCAACATCTCCATCGTTTGATGAAACCTCTACTTGTGTTCTTGAATGCAAACGCTTTTTCGACAAATTTTTACCTGATTTAGCAAATTAACAGTTCTTTCTTATCTCTAAAATATCAAATCTCCAAACACAGAATCAAGAATTCAGAATAATACTTACCTTCATTGTCTTGAATCTCAGAGTAATTTGGTCCTAAATCCAAAACATGAAACACATTATCACCTACATATCTAACAACAACAACATCTCCGATTTGAAAATCATGAGCCACAGCAAACTCTTCCCAGCCACCAGTAAGTCTCCGGCCAGTCATATTCACTTTCCAGGTTCTTTCCGATTCGTTTGATTTCAGCTCTGCCGTCTTCTCCATACTTCTTCCTTCAATATACTTCGAGAAGAAGTCTTCAGGAATCGTCTACAACAAAAAAAAAAACACAAAGAAATTGACCAAAACAGAACAAAGATAATCTCTGAATAAGCTGGTTCCAAGAGAAGAGAATAGTTTACGAGTTGAGTATGAAAGCCAGGAACAAGTGTGTAGAAGAATTGTGGGTGAATTCTTGATTTCGCCATTGTTGAATTGAAGCTCACTTCAAGAGATAAAAAAAACCCTAAGAAGTTTTCTTAAGTAACAAACATTTCCTTTTTAAGAAAAAATTGGATTTTGACTGTGGCACAATTGTAAATAAAGTGAAAAGCATAGGCATTTTTGTATTTAACAGTTTATATAAATTTAACTTTGAAGAGAAATTAAAATCCGAAATCTCCGATTATCTCTCTCTGTCTCATTCCAATCAAATCGTAGAAGCTTCATCTCTCAACAGATAGATTGGGCCTGAGTAAATAATCTATGGGCTAAACCTGGGCCTGTAAAAATCTATAAAACAGCGTGCCAACACAACTTCCACAAAAGCACAAACTGATTTCTTGCGGGCGTGTCGATGTGTTTGACCATAAACCCTAGTAAGAGAGGTCGAACAGAGGAGCCTGAAGAAGCAAGGAAACGAACGAGATTTGAAATGCCAACCCGAATCTCTCAACCAGTTTTTCGTGATCATAGGCTTTATGATCAAAGCATAATCCCTCAGGGTTGGCTAGATTGTCCTGGTTCGGGTCTGGCTGTCTGGAAATAGGATGCATAATTCCTTCAAAGGTTCCACTTAGTGAATCTTACCATGTTCCTTGTGGCAAAAGATACTCGTTTAACCAGGTGGTCCGTCACCACAGAGTTAATGGAAGAGAGCTTGGTCTAGTGATTGATCTAACTAATACAACTCGTTACTATAATCCTACGTCTGAGTTACACAAGGAATATGGCATCAAGCATGTTAAGATCGCATGCAGGGGTCGTGACGCTGTGCCAGATAACGCTTCTGTAAACAAGTTCGTCAACGAGGTTATTCAGTTCATCTCTAATCAAAGACGACACACGGCTAAGAAATATATCCTCGTCCACTGTACTCATGGGCATAATCGGACGGGGTTTATGATAGTTCATTATCTTATGCGGTCTACGCCCACGATGAACGTCACACAGGCATTGAAAGTCTTCTCTGATGCCCGCCCACCTGGGATTTATAAAGCTGATTATATCGAGGCTTTGTACACGTTTTATCACGAGATAAAACCCGAGAGTGTTACTTGCCCACCAGCTCCTGTTTGGAAGAGGTCTGAGAAGCTTGACCTTAATGTTGAAACAGTACTTGAAGATGATGATCAGAATCAGGAGAACGTGAAGAAGATGTCAAATAATGACATTTTGGGTGATGAAATACCCCATTGTCAGGAGGATGCTTACCGGAGATTCTGTTATGAGATGCTTTATCCAAATGAGAAAAGAAGGGGTATGCAGTTCTCAGGTTCGCACCCTGTATCTTTCAACAGGGAGAGTTTGCAGCTTTTGAGGCAGCGGTACTATTACGCGACATGGAAAGCTGATGGAACACGCTATATGATGCTCTTAACTAAAGACGGTTGCTATTTGATAGATAGGATGTTTAGGTTTCGGCAGGGCCGGCTCAAAATTATTATGGGCCCTTGGACAAAAAAAAATTTTGGACCCTAAATTTTTTTTTTTTAGATATTTTTTTATAATAAAATTTTTTTAATATATTTTTTATTATATAAATTTGTTATAAAAACAAAAATATATACACAAATTTCTTTTTTTGGGCCTCTTTTTAATTTTATATTTAGTTTACTATATATTTTTTTATTAAAAAAATATATATTTTTAAAAATGGAGCCTTTAATTACTAGGGCACGGGACGGGGCCCGGGCGGTCGCACCCATTGTCCCTCCCTCTAAGCCGGCACTGGGTTTCGGAGGGTACAGATGCGTTTTCCCCGTAGAGGAATTAGTACTGATCATAAAGTGCATCATGATTACACTTTGCTTGAGGGAGAGATGGTTATTGATATTCCCAAAGATGGTCAAGGGCAGGCGAGGAGGAGGTACCTCGCATATGATCTGATAGCAATCAACGGTGAATCAGTCGTAGAGCGGACTTTCTGTGTAAGATGGAATATGCTCCTTAAAGAGGTGATCCAACCCCGTGATGTTGACAAGGGAATAAGTAGAAGTTGGTACAGATACGACATGGAGCCTTTTGGAGTACGGATCAAGTGTTTTTATTTACTCTCTGCTGTTGAAAAGCTTTTGAATGTTACAATTCCTTCGCTTTCGCATGAAGCAGATGGCCTAATATTTCAGGGTTGGGACGATCCCTACGTTCCTCTAACCCATGAAGGTCTACTTAAGTGGAAGCATGCAGAAATGAACCCAGTTGACTTTCTGTTCGAGATGGATGAGAATGATGGGCGACAAATGCTCTTCTTGCTTGAAAGAGGAAAGAAACAGCTTATGGAAGGCTACTCGGTTGAGTTTAGAGATGGTACTTACTCGATGTCGAACCCGGCCTTTTACTCTGGTAAGATTATAGAGTGTTCATGGGTTAAGGAGAAGCAAGTGTTGGTTTTCATGCGGATCCGAGTTGATAAACATGCACCAAACGACCTCGGTGTCGCTCGTAGGGTGATCAAAAGCATAACCGACGACATTAATGAGCAAGTGTTGCTTCAGGAAATAAGAGAGATCATCCGTCTCCCAATGTACGTAGAACACATTCGAGCTGACCTTCGAGCCGCACGCCCAAGGTCTCCATCGCGCTAGGAATCACTTTTGGAGCTTCACAGCTTTCCCTTCTCCATTGTGTATATTTATTTGTCTAATTCAAAGAATCCATTCCTCAAAAAAAAAGAAAAAAATTCCATTCCTCATACTTATACAGGAACTAATGTACAAATCTAAATGTTTCTCACAATTCTATTCTAAGAACACATATGCCTAGGCCTACTTTACATGTTATCTATTCCTAATTCACTTAAGTCTCCAGAGAAGAGAACTTAAGTACAGGAGTTGTATCTTGTTCATCAATGAACTCCAAAGTAAAAGACTCTCCTAACTTCACGCCATTAGCCTCACAAAAGCCTTCCCAACCACTTCCCAAAGTGACGAAACCATCTCTTCTCAACAGATATCCCCACCATTCCATTCCGTTTTCACCCAAAAGAGTTATCTTCCCAAGTTTGTTGATGCCATTAGCCTTCAAGAATTGACTTGGAAGAATCTGCAAAAGATGTGAACAAAGAAATCTCTCGTTACCAATTATAACTCAAGACAGAAACTAACTCACCTCTGAAACAAGAACTTACCAGTATACCGGCTTTGACACCTTCAGATGTGAGTGCTAATGTCACGGATCGGTTTTCGTTTCTTAGGGATGAATCCCTGCTTCTAGATTCTGTGGAAACTGACTCTTTCTTGTTAGCTTCTGAACTGCTAAACTCTGTACGTAACAATCTGAGTACAGGAGTTGCATCTTCCCACAATAGCTCCAACGTACATGATTCACCTGACTTAAACTCGTTTGCTTCAGCAAACTCTTCCCAACACGTTCGCACTGTCATTTGATTGTTTCTTTCTCGTACCAGATTTGCCATCCACCTTTTTCCATCTTTTCCCAACAGATATATTATTCCAGGAGTGTTCATGTTATTCTCCCTCGTGAATTGCATAGGAAGACGCTGGAAAAAGTTTGAAAGGAATACAAACAATACCGCCTTGTTATGTGATAAAACCAATAAGAGTACCAACACTCTAAAACAAGAGTTGATTGTATGAACTTACCAATCTTTTTTCTTTGAGTTTGTTAGGTGTGATTCTTATTGTCATGAATCGGTTTAGGCTTGGTGCAGTTGAATCTCTCCATCTTAGATGATTTTCCTCTCTCTCCTCTTTGTTGTTGTCCTCTTTCTTTTCTTCATCTTTGACGTTCTCGTCTTTGCTGACTTTTTTACAGCTGCTAGGTTCTATGGGAAGAGACTTTTTCTGGGTTGGTTCTGAACATTGTCCTCCTGTTCCTGTGTCAATGCTACACTCAGCAGGGCATAAGCTGAGAACAGGATTTTCGTCTTCCCAAATCAACTTGAGCGTGAAGGAGTCACCCGTCTTTAAGCCATTATCTTTAACAAAATCTTTCCAGCCCGTTCCCAAAGACATTCTTTCATTTGTTTTGTCGAATAACAAACTCGTCTGGTGCTTTATACCGTCTTTTCCCAACAGAGTAATTATCCCAGGCTTGTCGATGCCATTCTCCCTCACGAATATCTTCGAAAGACGCTATCGAGGATTTCAGCGTTAAGCAAAAAAGGTTGTCAGAAGTCAGAACCAATTAAAGTACAATAAACTAAAAACCACTGAAACAAGAGCTGCTTGATAAACTTACCAGTCTATTCTGTTTGACACTGGAAGGTGTAATTGTTAATGTCACAAATTGTTTTTGGCTTGATGGAGTTGAATCTCTCCCCTTCAGATGATTCTTCTTTCTCTCCCATGACAAGTTCTCCTCTTTGTTATTCTCACCATTGCTGATCTTGCCTTTGTTGCTAGGATCTATGGAAAGAGACTGTTTCTCGATAGCTTCTGCAAACTCTTCTTGCTCTCTGTCACTGCTAGATTTTACACTACACAAACTAAGCACAGGAGTTGTTTCTTCCCATATCAATTTGAGCGTGAAGCCAGTCTGTAAGCCGTTTGCTTTAACAAAATCTTTCCAACCCTTTCCCAAAGCCATTGTTCCTTTCTTGTCCCGTAAAAGACTTGTCAACCACTTTCTACCATCTTTATCCAATATATATATCTCCCCAGTCTTGTTGATGCCATTCTCCCTCAAGAATGGCCTTGGAAGACACTGTAGATATTTGAACATAGGGCGTCAAAAACAATAAGGGAAGAATCAAGAGTTGTTTTTGATAAACTTACCAATTTTTTAATTCTGAAATAATCCTGTGGAAGTGTAAAGGTTACACGTCGCTTATGAGTCGGTGAATATGACGAATAACCTTTTCCGTTCGAACTATACTTCTTTCTTTCTAACTCCATCAACGGGCCTAACGAGCTGCTCTCATCTTCACTGCTCTCCCCTGCTATGTTCTTTTCCTCACTGCTAAGTTTTGTGGGAACAGATTCTCTACTGCTAGCTTCTAAACAGTCTTTTTGCCTTCTATCACTGACAACTTCTTTAGGCCAGAAACTGAGCACCAGAGTTTCCCCGTTTCCCGCTAGTTTAAACATCAAGCAACCTCCTGCTTTTTGACCGTTTTCATCACAGAAATTTCTCCAACCTCGACTAATATAGAAAGTATCAGATGATTCGTTGAACTTCAGATCCAATGCCCATGATCTTTCCCCTCCATCTGTTAAAACAATCTCGCGGCATTTTCTTGTAAGACCATTTGAGCTTGTAAAATGCCGTGGAAGATACTGCAAACACCAGATTAACACAAGACTCAGATTAGTTTACTTAAGGGCCGCTTTGTATATCACTTGGACAAAAAAGGATTCAAGGCATTTTCAGTATTTACTCATAACCCTTTGTTTAGTTTCATGACAAACCAACTTAAAAATAATATAACAAATGTGAACAAACAGTTTCTTTAGTTACATGATTCTATATGAATGAAAGTAGGGGTAGTAGGCAATTACAGCAAATCGAACCAATCCAAATGAAACCAAACCAGACCAAACAGAATCGATACAAAATTCCATTTTACTTGGCAAGTTTTCTCCCACAACGAAAGTTAGCAAAGATGAACCAAATCCAACTTGAAGCTAAAACCAAATCCCATACAATTACCTAAAACGTTTAACTAAACTGAACCAAAATAAAATGGAAGTTAACATTTGATTTTGCATCAACAATGTTTCTCCCAAACCAAACTAGACTACACTTAAATTCTTAACCCTAAACAGCCATTCATTTAGTGAGTGATTAAACCACAATATGCAGAAACTATTAGTAAAGTAAATACCACTGTATCTGTGCATAGACTCGAAGCCGTAACAAAGGCCACAAAACAAGAACCCGCTTCTTCTTCTTCTAAACTGTTCGTCTTCGCTTTCTTCTCTCTGTGAACCTCTGAATCAGAGATACATACCACATGTTAGAACCTTGAATGAATTATGAATCTACTATAACACAATTGAATACAAGTGAAAGTAAAGTTACCTATGTCATCTTCAACATCATCAACATCTCCATCGTTTAATGAAAACTCTACTTGTGTTCTTGAATGCAAACGCTTCTTCAACAAACTTTTACCTGACTCAGACCAAGACTTACCCTCATTTTCTTGAACCTCTGAGTAATTTGGTCCTAAATCAGAAACATGAAACACATTATCTCCTACATATCTGAAAACGACAACATCTCCGATTCGAAAATCATTAGCCACCACAAACTCTTCCCATCCTTCAGTAAAACTCCTGCCAGTCAAATTCACTTTCCATGTTCTTTCCGACTCGTCCGATTTCAGCTCCACCACACATCTTTCTTCAATAAACTTCGAGAAGAAGTCTTCAGGAATCGTCTACAACAAGAAAAAACAAGAAATCTCTGAATAAAGCTGGTTGAAGAGAGAAAAAGAGAGAAGGAAAAGATCGTTACGAGTTGAGTGTGAAAGCCAGGAACAAGTCTGTGGAAGAACTGAGAGTGAATTCTTGATTTCTCCATTGTTGAATTGAAGCACTTATGATTCGGTCGAAGAATCGGAATCTCCGATCATCTCTCTGTCTCGCTCCTTTTTTCCGTTTCCGACTAAATTCGTAGAAGCTCTCTCAATAGATAGATTGGGCCTGAAGAAATAAACTATAGGCTAGATTTGGGCCTGGGCCTGTAAACGGGACTCCCACTAAAATTAGGGATTACATGTGTTTTCCTTACTACTGTGAAAAACTAAATCCTAATAGGATTTGTAAGAATGGACGAGGCTATCTTCTAGTGTTATATATATAGACAATATTCGTCTCTTTCTATCTGAGACAAATAACGTCAGAGAGATTATTATACACAATGACTAACAAAGAAGAGATGTCTGAAGAGGATTTCAAGTGTGCAGAAGAATTAATGCTTTTGTATAACTCAAAACCAACAGCTGAAGAGTTTGAGGGACTTCAGTTATGTATGACTGATGTTGCGGAAAGAAGAAGAAGAAGAAACGAAAGCTTGACAATTACTACTCCTTCTTCTTCTCATACCGTCATTGAGTCTATGTCTGAAGAAGATGTTAAAACTCATAGTGACGACGATGAAATACAGGAATTTCTAGTATTAATCGGATACAAAAAGACATGCTCTTCTTCTAATCACAGGAAGAAATATTATGATGATTTCAAGAGAAGAGAGCGAGAGAGGCTTATCAAGTCATGTATGAAGACTAATGCTACGGAGAGAATACTAAACAAAACCCATACGATGACTACTCGTTCTTCTTCTCGTATGTCTAAAGAAGATGATGTTGATGGAAAAACGGAATCTTTAACAAATGTTACCAGAAGCATAAGGACACGTTCTTCTACGTTTCCACCCATGGAAGAACAATCTAAGAAGGCAAAACTCGAGACGGATTGTTGTTTTACAGAGGAAGCCTCTTCTTCTAAGATGAAACGTCCACATGAAAAAGCAAATCGCAAGAAGAATGATCCTCCTTCGATGACAAGAGAGGCAACACCACAATGGCTTATCCGGTTGATGAGAAGAAAGAACAATGGAGTCCTCGAAGACAATTCGAGGAAGATCATAGATAAAGCAATTCTAGCAACCGATGTCACGCCAAACAACAATCGTCTCTCGATGCCTCTCAGGCAAATCGTGGAGAAAAATTTCTTGAACCCCAGGGAAGAGAGGATCATAGAAGAAGACGCCAATAGAGTTCACAAAGAAGGAGTAGACGCGATACTCGTGGCTTCTGATCTAAGGGAATTTAAGATAAAGTTGAAGCTATGGATGATGAATACTCCTCAATACAATTTGTGTAAATGGTGGAATGAAGTGGTTGAAGCTTGCGGTATAGAGGTAAGCGATAATATTCGCCTCTGGTCTTTCCATGCTAATGGCAAACTTTATTTCGCTCTCGTTCCTCTCTCAGAGCAATGATAATGACTTGCCTCAAAAGTAAGCTTGGGTTATTTTTTCTCTAATAGATTTTTTAGGTTTTTTTTTGTTTTCCTATTTATTATTGTTAATGAAATTTGTTTGGGTTTTCAACAAATTTGTAGTTATACTGATTTCTATTTTGTTAGCTAACCCAACAATAAGAACACATTAATTCCACTTTTAATTATACTTAACCAAACAAAGCGTAACTTTACATGCAAAAAATTATACTTTTTTGTCTTTACTCTAGGGAGTTGGAACAGAACTTAAACACATAAGTTGTGTCTTGTTCATTAATACATTCCAAAGTGAATGATTCTCCAGTCTTGACGCCATTAGCCTCACAAAAGCCCTTCCAACCACATCCTAAAGCCACAATTCCATCTTTTGTCAGTAGATATCCAAACCACTTCATTCTGTTTTGACCCAACAAAGTTATCTTCCCTAGCTTCTTGATGCCATTAGCCTTCATGAACTCACTTGGAAGAATCTGCAAAAGATTTGAATAAACATATTAGAATCAAGTAATAAACTAACCCACTTTTGAAACATGAGTTTTATGATGAACTTACTAGTTTACAGTCTCTGACATCTTCAGGAGTGAGTGTTAATGTCACAAATTGACTTTTTAGTGCTGAAGATGAGTCTCTCTTCTCCTCTTTGTTGTTCGTGGCTTTCCTGGTCTTGTTTCCACCGCTAGGTTCTGTGGATTTCGAATCGTTCTCACTATCTTTTGAACACTCTCTTTGCTGCATATTAATACTTGTGGACTCTAAACTGAACAAACTGAGCATAGGAGTCCCGTTCTCTGAAATTGCCTCCAACGTGAAGGAGTCACCGATGTTTAAGCCGTTTGCTTTAGCAAAATCTTTCCAGCCCTTTCCCAAACTCATTTTTCCGTCGACATCCTGTCGAAGATTTGCATCCCACTTTGTACCATCTTTACCCAACAAATTTATAATCCCAGGTTTGAGCAAGCCATTTTCTCTCACGAATGACATTGGAAGATGCTGGAAAATATTTTAACCGAGAATATAACAAATTAGAGTGCAAGTGATCAAACTAACTAACCCTCAGAAACAAGGTTGATTGATGAACTCACCAGTCTATATTTTCTCAAGCTGTCATGTGTAAGTGTTACTTTCAAAAATCGGTTCTGGCTCGGTGACCATCTCATACGCTTCTTCGTACTCTTCAGCTCCAAACAGTTTTCTTTGTTGTTCTTATCGCCTTCTGTTCCATCGTTGAAAGATTCAGTGGAACAGAAACTGAGCACCGGAGTTTTCCTGTTTCCAACTAGTTTGAAAACAAAGATTCCTCCTGCTTTTTTACCGTTTTCATCACAAAAACTTCTCCAACCTCGGCTTATGTAGAAAGTATTAGATGATTTGTTGAACCTCAGATCCATTGGCCATGATCTTTCCCTTTCATCTTTTATAACAATCTCACTGCATTTACTTGTAAGGCCAACTGAGTTTGTTAAATCTTGTGGAAGGTACTGCAACAAAAAGGGTTCAGGCATTTTTAGCACAAAACTTTGTTTAGTTTCATTACTAACCATCTTAACAATAGTATAGCAAATGTGAGAGATCACTTTCCTCAGTCTCGTGATTCTATATACACGAAATAAGTAGCAGGAAATATGCCAAATCAAACCAATACAAATGAAATCAAACCAGACCAGACAAAAACGAAATGATATTTGGATTGAGAAAATACATGCATACAGTTTACCTACGAAGAGGTTTAATCAAACTGAACCAAAATCATATTGAAGTTAACATTTTGATTTAATTTCAAAAAATTCTCTCCCAAATTGAACCACAACAGGATCTAAACCGAAGTGACCAACTTTAGAAACAACATTCCATTGAGTGAGAGTGATTAAAGCACAATATGCAATAAGAAGTTAAGTTTAAGCATAAGCACCAGAGCATCTTTGTGTAGATTCGAAGCCGTGACAAGGGCCACAAAACAAGAGTGGTCTGATGAAGAAGCATTAGCTTCTGTATCTGTATTGCTCCTCTTCACTTTCTTCTTTCTAGCAAGTTCTGTATCAGTTAAAAAACACAAACACGTTAAAAACCTCAGATACTTTAACTTCAATCTGCTCTTGAAACAACCTCACAAAACCAAGTAATCTTGGACACTAACATCAAGATAGAAGAGAACTGAAGTTACCATGACCATCACTGCCAGGTTCCATTGATTTCGAATCTTTCTCACTATCTTCTGAACACTCTCTTTGTTGCATTCTAATACTAGTGGACTCTAAACTGAACAAACTGAGCATAGGAGTCCCGTTCTCTGAAATTGCCTCCAACGTAAAGGAGTCACCGATGTTTAAGCCGTTTGCTTTAGCAAAATCTTTCCAGCCCTTTCCCAAACTCATTCTTCCGTTCACATCATGTCGAAGATTTGCCTCCCACTTTGTACCATCTTTACCCAACAAATTTATAATCCCAGGTTTGAGAAAGCCATTTTCTCTCACGAATGAAAATGGAAGATACTGGAAAATATTTTAACCGAGAATATAACAAATTAGAGTGCAAGTGATAAAACTAACTAACCCTCAGAAACAAGAGTTGATTGATGAACTCACCAGTCTACCATTTCTCAGGCTGTCATGTGTAAGTGTTACATTCACAAATTTGTCTAACATAAGTACCAGAGCATCTTTGTGTAGATTGGAAGCCGTGACAAGGTCCACGAAACAAGAGTGGTCTGATGAAGAAGCATCAGCTTCTGTATCTGTATTGCTCCTCTTCACTTTCTTCGTTCTAGCAAGTTCTGTATCAGTAAAAAAACACAAACATATTAAAACCTCAGATACTTTTATTTCAATCTGCTCTTGAAACAACCTCAATAAACCAAGTAATCTTGGACACTAACATCAAAATAGAAGAGAACTAAAGTTACCATGATCATCACCGCCAGGTTCCGTGGATTTCGAATCTTTCTCACTATCTTTTGAACACTCTCTTTGCTGCATTCTAATACTTGTGGACTCTAAACTAAACAAACTGAGCATAGGAGTCCCGTTCTCCAAAATTGCCTCCAACGTGAAGGATTCACCGATGAGTAAGCCGTTTGCTTTAGCAAAATCTTTCCAACCCTTTCCCAAACTCATTTTTCCGTCGACATCCCGTCGAAGATTTGCCTCCCACTTTGTACCATCTTTACCCAATAAATTTATAATTCCAGGTTTGACCAAGCCATTTTTTCTCATGAATGGCAATGGAAGATGCTGGAAAATAGTTTAACGGAGAATATAACATATTAGAGTGCAAGTGATGAAACTAACTAACCCTCAGAAACAAGATTTGAATGATGAACTCACCAGTCTACCTTTTCTCAGGCTGTCATGTGTAAGTGTTACTTTCACAAATCGGTTCAGGCTCGGTGAAGTTGAATCTCTACATCTCATACGCTTCTTCTTACACTCCAGCTCCATACAGTTTTCTTCGTTGTTCTTGTCTCCTTTTGTTCCATCGTTGATAGATTCAGTGGAACAGAAACTGAGCACTGGAGTTTTCCCGTTTCCAACTAATTTGAAAACAAAGACACCTCCTGCTTTTTTTCCGTTTTCATGACAGAAACTTCTCCAACCTCGGCTTATGTAGAAAGTATCAGATGATTTGTTGAACTTCAGATCCATTGGCCATGATCTTTCCCTTTCATCTGTTACAACAATCTCACTGCATTTTCTTTTAAGAGCGGCTGAGTTCGTTAAATCTTGTGGAAGATACTGCAACAAAAAGGGTTCAGACATTTTCAACACAAAACTTTGTTCAGTTTCATTACAATAGTGTAGAAAATGTGAGAGACCACTCGCTTCAGTCTCGTGATTCTATATACACGAAATAAGTAGCAGACAAATAGGCCAAATCAAACCAGACTAGACAAAAACGATATGAAATTTGGATTGAGAAAATACATGCATACAGTTACCTACAAAGATGTTTGATCAAACTGAACCAAAACCATATTGAAGTTAACATTTTTGATTTAATTTCAACAAGTTCTCTTCCAAACTGAACCACAACAGGATCTAAACCGAAGTGCCCAACTTTAGAAACAACATTCCATTGAGTGAGTGATTAAAGCACAATATGCAATAAGGGGTTAAGTTTAAGCATAAGCACCAGAACATCTTTGTGTAGATTCGAAGCCGTGACAAGGGCCACAAAACAAGAGTGGTCTGACTCTGATGAAGAAGCATCAGCTTCTGTATCTGAATTGCTCCTCTTCACTTTCTTCTTTCTAGCAAGTTCTGTATCAGTAAAACAAAAACAAACACGTTAAACACCTCACATACTTTTATTTCAATCTGCTCTTGAAACAACCTCACAAAACCAAGTAATCTTGGACATCCCTAACATTAAAATAGAAGAGAACTGAAGTTACCATGAGCATCACCACCATCTTCTTCTGTTCTTGGGTGGTACTGATACTTGTTCCTCGAAATGTAACCTGCGTTAAACATGTAGAACTAAGAGACATTTGTATAGATACACACTGTAACAGGATATTTCTACACAAGATCAAATCTTTCTTCTTCACTTTCTACTTTCTCGCAAGTTCTGTATCAATTAAAAACCAAACTTGTTAAACCCTCTCATTAAACTCTTCTTAAAACCAAGTAATCATTTCTTCAAATTTCACACATTTCCGAAACTTGAATCAGAAAAATCCCTTAAATTGCTTTCCTTTCACAAAAGGACTTGATTTTTGCAGTTTGGTTATCGACAAAAAACACAACCAAACTCACCGATCTTGTCCTGATCATTGTTGCTGCTTGGAGCAGGTAAGTCTCGAATCTCACAGAAACTGCTAGGCTCTAAATCTGACAAATTTAACACCATCTCTTAAAGCTCTCACTATCGACGGTTGCGTCTTCTACTACACACTTCTTTCTTCTGGAAGCTTCGAGAAGAATCAGAAACCCAAAAACAAAAACCCTAGAAAATTGCTGTCTTTTTTTTTTTTCACAGAAAATTGCTGTCTCAGTGTCTCAGGTGAAAAGACTCTTCCTTTTTCATGGAAGAGAGAAAAAAAAAAAACACAACTTTGTTTCTTCATAGGGATCGAGTTTTAAGTGAAAGCATACACAATTCTTCGGCGCGTATCCTTATTATTCGGATGAGAAGTTAAACCGGATATAGCTTTTGGTTTGGCCTCGGTTTAGATTATTTTTTTTCTTCTTTCTTTTATTTAAATAAAAAATGATTTTTTTTTTTTTTTTTTTGGGCTGTATAAATAAAAAATGATTTAAATCGGTAAGAATTGATTTAAGGAAAAAGAAAATATGCGATTTCGAAATATTGAAAGATGTAAGATGATATAGGTTTAATAGTCCAGTGGTTAACTTTTGATTTTGCATCAACACTGCTTCTCCCAAACCAAACTAGACTACACTTAAAATTCTCAACCACAGGAACAGACATTCATTTAGTTAGTAATCAAACCAAAATATTAGTATGATATTGTTTTTTTTTTTTTTTTTTTTTTTTAGTATGATATTGTTATTATTGTGCATAGACTCGAAGCCGTAACAAGAGCCACAAAACATGAATTGTCTAATAAAGAAGAACCCGCTTCTTCTTCTTCTAAATTGTTCGCTTTCTTCTCTCTGTGAACCTCTGTATCAAAGATACATTCCACATGTTAAAAAACCTTGAATGAATTATGAATCTATTATAAAACAATTGAATACCAATGAAGTAAAGTTACCTATGTCATTCTCAACATTCTCAACATCTCCGTCGTTTGATGAAACCTCTACTTGTGTTCTTGAATGCAAACGATTTTTCAACAAATTTTTACCTGATTTAATCAAATTTCTACACTTCTTTAAAACATCCATCTCCAAAACACATAAATCAAGAATCCAGAACAAGACTTACCCTCATTTTCTTGAATCTCTGAGTAATTTGGTCCTAAATCAGAAACATGAAACACATTATCTCCTACATATCTAACAACAACAACATCTCCGATTTGAAAACCATTAGCCACCACAAACTCTTCCCAGCCTTCAGTAAGTCTCCGGCCAGTCACATTGATCACTTTCCTGGTTCTTTCCGACTCGTACGATTTCAGCTCCACCACACATCTTTCTTTCAATACACTTCGAGAAGAAGTCTTCAGGAATCGTCTACAACAAGAAAAACAAGAAATCTCTAAAATAAAGCTGGTTGAAGAGAGAAAAAAAGAGAAAGAAAAGATCGTTACGAGTTGAGTATGAAAGCCAGGAACAAGTCTGTGGAAGAACTGAGAGTGAATTCTTGATTTCTCCATTGTGGAAGCACTTATGATTCTGCCGAAGAATCGGAATCTCCGATCATCATCTCTCTGTCTCGCTCCGTTTTTCGTTTCTCACTAACTTCGTAGAAGCTCTCTCAATAGATATATTGGGCTAGATTTGGGCCTCGGCCTGTAGAATTCTCAACCACTAAAAAGAAACGTGACTCCCAAGAAAATTAGGGGTTACATGTGTTTTCCTTACCACTGTGAAAAACTAAATCCTAATAGGCTTTGACCAAAAAAAAAAACAAAAATCCTAATAGGAATTGTAAGAAAAGACGACGCTCTCTAGTGTTATATATATAGACATAATTTGTCTCTCTATCTGAGACAAATAAGTATAACAGAGAGATTATTATACACAATGACTAACAAAGAAGAGGTGTCTAAAGAGGTTCTCAAGTGTGTAGAAAGCATTAATGGTTTTGCATAACTCAAACCCAACGCCTGAAGAGTGTGAGAGACTTCAATTATGTATGATTACTGATGCAGAGAGAAGAAGAAGAAGAAACGAAAGCTTGACGACTGCTACTAGTTCTTCTTCTCATACCGTCATTGAGTCTATGTCTAAAGAAGATGTTAAAGCTCCTACTCAGGACGATTCAATAAAGGAAATAGAGGAATTTCTAATATTAATCGGATGCAAAAAGACATGCTCTTCTTCTAAGATAAAACAGTCACATGAAAAAGAAAATCGCAAGAAAAAATATTATGATTCCAAGAGAAGAGAGCGAATGTCAGAGAGGCTTATCAAGTCATGTATGAAGACTAATGCTACGGAGAGAATAATAAACAAAACCCATACGATGACTACTTGTTCTTCTTCTCGTATGTCTAAAGAAGATGATGTTGATCGAATAACGACACGTTCTTCTACGTTTCCACCCATGGAAGAACAATCTAAGAAGGCAAAACTCGAGACGGATTGTTGTTTTACAGAGGAAGCCTCTTCTTCTAAGATGAAACGTCCACATGAAAAAGCAAATCGCAGGACGAAATATTATGATTTCATGAGAAGAGAGCGAGAGAGGCTTATCAAGTCATGTATGAAGACTAATGCTACGGAGAGAATAATAAACAAAACCCATACGATGACTACTCGTTCTTCTTCTCGTATGTCTAAAGAAGATGATGTTGATCGAATAATGACACGTTCTTCTACGTTTCCACCCATGGAAGAACAATCTAAGAAGGCAAAACTCGAGACGGATTGTTGTTTTACAGAGGGAGCCTCTTCTTCTAAGATGAAACGTCCTCATGAAAAAGCAAATCGCAAGAAGAAAGATCCTCCTTCGATGACAAGAGAGGCAACACCACAATGGCTTATCCGGTTGATGAGAAGAAAGAACAATGGAGTCCTCGAAGACAATTCGAGGAAGATCATAGATAAAGCAATTCTAGAAACCGATGTCACGCCAAACAACAATCGTCTCTCGATGCCTCTCAGGCAAATCGTGGAGAAAAATTTCTTGAATCCCAGGGAAGAAAGGATCATAGAAGAAGACGCCAATAGAGTTCACAAAGAAGGGGTAGACGCGATACTCGTGGCTTCTGATCTAAGGGAATTTAAGATAAAGTTGAAGCTATGGATGATGAATACTCCTCAATACAATTTGTGTAAATGGTGGAATGAAGTGGTCGAAGCTTGCGGTATAGAAGAAGGAAATGATATTCGCCTCTGGTCTTTCCATGCTAATGGCAAACTCTATTTCGCTCTCGTTCCTCTCTCAGAGCAGTGATTCTGGATGATAAGCTTTACATTAGCATGGATGACTTGACTCACAAGAAAGTTTGGGTTATTTTTTCTCCTATAGATTTTTTTAGGTCTTTTTCCTATTTATTATTGTTAATGGAATTTCTTGGTGTTTTCAACGTGGGTGTGTTTTGGATTTTTAGTGAACAATTTCTATATAACCATATTTGCTTATTGAGATTTTCAAATTTTCATTAGGAGTCTAGACGTTTCTCACATTTCACATTTTTATTTGTTAGATAAGCCAACAATAAGAACACATTAATTCCACTCTGTTAACCTTATTTGAATTTGTAATAAGATGCCCTTAGCTTATAGAATAACAAAAATCACAATTTCATAATAATATGGTCATTAAAGTAAGGACGGCCCTTGAGTTATAACTTTTAATTATACTTAAACCAAACAAAACGGAACTGTACATGCAAAAAATTATACTTTTTTGTCTTTACTCTAGGGAGTTGGAACAGAACTTAAACACATAAGTTGTGTCTTGTTCATAAATACATTCCAAAGTGAATGATTCTCCAGTCTTGACGCCATTAGCCTCACAAAAGCCCTTCCAACCAGATCCTAAAGCCACAATTCCATCTTTTGTTAGTAGATATCCAAACCACTTCATTCTCTTTTGACCCAACAAAGTTATCTTCCCTAGCTTCTTGATGCCATTAGCCTTCATGAACTCACTTGGAAGAATCTGCAAACGATTTGAGTAAACATATCTCGTTAGTAATTAGAATAGACATAAACTAACACATGTCTGATGAACTTACTAGTTTACAGTCTCTGACATCTTCAGGAGTAAGTGTTAATGTCACGAATTGATTTTTTATTGCTGAAGATGAGTCTCTCTTCTCCTCTTTGTTGTTTGTGGCTTTCCTGGTCTTGTTTCCACCGCTAGGTTTCGTGGATTTCGAATCTTTCTCACTATCTTTTGAACACTCCCTTTGCTGCACATTAATACTTGTGGACTCTAAACTGAACAAACTGAGCATAGGAGTCCCGTTCTCCGAAATTGCCTCCAACGTAAAGGAGTCATCGATGTTTAAGCCGTTTGCTTTAGCAAAATCTATCCAGCCCTTTCCTAATCTCATTCTTCCGGTGGCTTCCCGTAGAAGATTTGCATTCCACTTGGTACCATCTTTACCCAACAAATTTATAATTCTAGGTTTGAGCAAGCCATTTTCTCTCATGAATGGCAATGGAAGACCCTGAAAAATATCCAAACGGAGAATGTAACCAATAAGAGTGCAAGTAATAAAACTAACTTACCTTCTAAAATTCAGAGACAAGAGTTGATTGATGAACTCACCAGTCTACCGTTTCTCAGGCTGTCATGTGTAAGTGTTAATTTCACAAATCGGTTCTGGCTCGGTGACCATCTCATACGCTTCTTCTTACTCTTCAGCTCCATACGGTTTTCTTTGTTGTTCTTGTCTCCTTTTGTTCCATCGTTGATAGATTCAGTGGAATAGAAACTGAGCATAGGAGTCCCGTTCTCCCAAATTACCTCCAATTTAAAGAATTCACCGATGTTTAAGCCGTTTTCTTTAGCAAAATCTTTCCAGCCCTTTCCCAAACTCATTCTACCGTCGGCTTCCCGTTTAAGATTTGCCTTCCACTTTGTACCATCTTTACCCAACAAATTTATTATTCCAGGTTTGACCAAGCCATTTTCCCTAGTGAATGGCAATGGAAGATGCTGGAAAATATTTTAACCGAGAATGTAACAAATTAGCGTGCACGTAAAACTAACTAACCCTCAGAAACAAGAGTTGATTGATGAACTCACCTGTCTACTGTTTGTCAGGCTGTAATGTGTAAGTGTTACTTTCAAAAATCGGTTCAGGCTCGGTGAAGTTGAATCTCTACATCTCATACGCTTCTTCTTACTCTCGAGCTCCATACAGTTATCTTCGTTGTTCTTGTCTCTTGTTCCATGGTTGAAAGATTCAGTGGAACAGAAACTGAGCACCGGAGTTTTCCTGTTTCCAACTAGTTTGAAAACAAAGATGCCACCAGCTTTTTTACCGTTTTCATGACAGAAACTTCTCCAACCTCGGCTTATGTAGAAAGTATCAGATGATTTGTTGAACCTCAGATCCATTGGCCATGATTTTTCCCTTTCATCTGTTATAACAATCTCACTGCATTTTCTTTTAAGACCAACTGAGTTCGTTAAATCTTGTGGAAGATACTGCAACAAAAGGGTTCAGACATTTTCAGCACAAAACTTTGTTTAGTTTCAATACTAACCAACTTAACAACAGTATAGCAAATGTGAGAGACCACTTTCTATACACGAAATAAGTAGCAGGCAAATAGGCCAAATGAAATCAAACCAGACCAGACAAAAACGAAATGAAATTTGGATTGAGAAAATACATTCATACAGTTACCTAAGAAGATGTTTAATCAAACTGAAGCAAACCCATATTGAAGTTAACTTTTTTATTTAGTTTCAACAAGTTCTCTCCCAAACTGAACCATAACAGGATCTAAACCAAAGTGCCCAACTTTAGAAACAACATTCCATTGATATCGAGTGACTGATTAAAGCACAATATGAAATAAGAAGTTAAGTTTAAGCATAAGCACCAGAGCATCTTTCTGTAGATTCGAAGCCTTGACAAAGGCCACAAAACAAGAGTGGTCTGACTCTGATGAAGAAGCATCAGCTTCTGTATCTATATTGCTCGTCCTCACTTTCTTCTTTCTAGCAAGTTCTGTATCAGTAAAACAAAAACAAACACGTTAAACACCTCACATACTTTTATTTCAATCTGCTCTTAAAACAACCTCACAAAACGAAGTATTCTTGGACACTACATCAAAATAGAAGTTACCATGATCATCACCACCATCTTCTTCTGTTCTTGGGTGGTACTGATACTTCTTCCTCGAAATGTAACCTGCGTTAAACAATGTAGAACTAAGAGAGGCATTTATTTGTATAGATACACACACAAGACCAAATCTTTCTTCTTCACTTTCTTCTTTCTCGCAAGTTCTGTATCAATAAAAAACCAAACTTGTTAAACCCTCTGATTAAACTGTTGTTAAAACCAAATAATCTTGGACACTACAACAAGATTATCGAAAATTAAGGGACAAAATCATTTCTTCAACGGTTCTAATTTCACTCATTTCCGAAAAATCCCTTAAATTGACAAAAAGACTTCATTTTTGCAGTTTGGTTATCGACAAAAAAGCACAACCAAAACTCACCGATCTCGTCCTGCTCATTGTTGCTGTTTGGAGCAGGTAAGTCTCGAATCTCACAGCAACTTCTAGGTCCTAAATCTGACAAATTTAACACCATTTCTGAAGCTCACTATCGAAGGTTGCGTCTTCTTTCTTCTGGAAGCTTCGAGAAGAATCGGAAACCCAAAAACAGAAACCCTAGAAAATTGCTCTCTCAGGTGAAAAGACTCTTCCTTTTTCAGGGAAAAGAGAAAAAAAATCACAACTTTGTTTCTTCTTTAGAGATCGAGTTTTAAGTGTAAAGCATACACAAATTCTTAAACTCGGCGCGTATCCTTAATATTCGAGATTGAGAAGTTGAACCGGATATAGCTTTTTGGTTTGTGGTTTATTTGGTTTGGTCTCGGTTTAGATAAAAAATTGATTTTAATCGGTAAGACCTAATTTGCGATTTGAGAGATGTGGAGCAAAATTTGTTGATTTGAGTTTCGATTCCACTAGGTTTCGATTCGCCTGGGGATTTTGAATCATGGAGGAAGATGATGATTACGTTGAGTATGTTTCAGTGGCGCAGCGTAGAGCAATGGTGGAGAAGAAGATACTTGAGCGGAAGGGAAAAGCGACGAAATTGGAAGAAGAAGAAGCTGAGAAGGAGAAGCTCGCTGAAGCTAAACCTAGTTTACTCGTTCAAGCAACTCAGCTGAAGCGAGATGTACCCGAAGTGAGTGCTACTGAGCAGATCATCTTACAAGAGAAGGAGATGATGGAGCATTTATCTGATAAGAAGACGCTTATGTCGGTTCGTGAATTGGCCAAAGGTATCACTTACACAGAGCCTCTCTTAACTGGGTGGAAACCCCCTTTGCATATTAGGAGGATGTCTAGTAAACAGAGAGATTTGATTAGGAAGCAATGGCATATTATTGTTAATGGTGATGATATCCCTCCGCCTATCAAGAACTTCAAGGATATGAAGTTTCCTAGACCTGTTCTCGATACGCTTAAAGAGAAAGGTATAGTGCAGCCCACTCCCATCCAGGTTCAGGGTCTTCCTGTCATTTTGGCTGGGAGAGATATGATTGGGATTGCGTTTACGGGTTCAGGAAAGACTTTGGTTTTCGTGCTTCCCATGATCATGATTGCTCTACAAGAAGAGATGATGATGCCTATTGCCGCTGGAGAAGGTCCCATTGGCCTTATCGTTTGCCCCTCTAGAGAGCTTGCTAGGCAGACTTACGAAGTGGTTGAGCAGTTTGTCGCTCCTTTAGTCCAAGCTGGATACCCGCCATTGAGGTCCTTGCTTTGTATCGGAGGTATTGATATGAGATCCCAGTTGGAGGTTGTCAAGAGAGGTGTCCACATCGTCGTTGCAACCCCTGGGAGGTTAAAAGATATGCTCGCCAAGAAAAAGATGAGCTTAGATGCTTGCAGGTACCTGACACTAGATGAAGCAGATAGGTTGGTTGATTTGGGTTTCGAAGATGACATAAGGGAAGTCTTTGACCACTTTAAGTCTCAACGTCAAACACTTTTGTTTTCTGCCACAATGCCCACAAAAATTCAAATATTTGCCAGAAGCGCCCTGGTGAAACCTGTGACTGTTAATGTAGGAAGAGCTGGAGCTGCGAATCTTGATGTGATCCAGGAGGTAGAATATGTGAAACAAGAAGCAAAGATTGTTTACCTTCTCGAGTGCCTGCAGAAGACCTCTCCACCGGTTTTGATATTCTGTGAGAACAAAGCTGATGTTGATGATATTCACGAGTACTTATTACTGAAAGGAGTGGAAGCAGTGGCCATCCATGGAGGAAAAGATCAAGAAGACAGAGAGTACGCCATCTCTTCGTTTAAAGCTGGGAAAAAGGATGTGTTGGTCGCGACCGATGTTGCTTCAAAGGGTCTAGATTTCCCTGATATACAACACGTGATCAACTACGACATGCCTGCAGAGATTGAGAACTATGTGCATAGGATAGGACGAACAGGTCGGTGTGGTAAAACTGGGATAGCAACCACGTTTATAAACAAGAATCAAAGCGAAACCACACTGCTCGATTTGAAACACTTGTTGCAAGAAGCTAAACAGAGGATTCCGCCTGTCCTTGCTGAGCTGAATGATCCAATGGAAGAAGCAGAGACCATTGCTAATGCAAGTGGTGTCAAGGGTTGTGCTTATTGTGGTGGTCTCGGACATCGTATTCGAGACTGTCCAAAATTGGAGCACCAGAAGAGTGTGGCCATATCTAATTCTAGAAAAGACTATTTTGGCTCTGGTGGCTACAGAGGAGAGATATAATCTTGTTTTCCAATCTTGTTTTGATCCGTTTGCAAATTATCTCATCTTAGTTGTCACAGAACTGTTATTTTGGTGTTTCATCTTTAAACCTGTCTTTCTCGCCAAGATGAAACTCTGATGATGCTTTCCACTGTATTTCCAAATCCATCGATCTACTGTATTTCGAAAAATTTTGAGAAACCTTGAAAAAGTACTTACCAACTAACATTTATGTATTTTTAGTCTATTCTAGTGTATTATTTAAGGTAGAGTAGAACTTAAATACATGATTTGTGTCTTCTTTGGGTATTAATTCCAAAATGAATGATTCTCCTAACATCACACCATTAGCCTCACAAAAGCCTTTCCATCCATTTCCCAAAGAAACAGTTCCATCTCTTGATACTAAATATGCAAACCACTTCATACCGCTTCTACCCAACAAAGTTATCTTTCCAGGCTTATTGATGCCGTTAGTTCTCATGAATTGACTCGGAAGATGCTGCAAGATATTTGAACAAACACATCTAATTACCGATTAAAATCCAAAACAAAACCTCTAAAACAAGAGTTATTTGATGAGCTTACCAGTTCACAGTCTCTGACATCTTCAGGTGTAAGTGTTAATGTCAAGAACCGGTTTTGAACATCTGCAGATGAATTTCTTCTTCTATGTGAACTACTCTCTCTCTTGTTCTCTGCTTCTCTGGTCATATGTCCATTGCTTTGTTCTGTGAAATGAGACTCTTTTGAAAACTCACTTTGCCCTTTACTATTGCTAGACACTATATGGAGCAAACGGAGAACAGGAGATGAGTCTTTTGAGATTGACTCCAACGTGATGGAATCACCCGTCATTATGCCGTTTTCTTTAGCAAAATCTTTCCAACCTTTACCCAAACTCATTCGTCCTCTTCTCTCTAGTAGAAGACTTACTGTCCACTTTGCACCATCTTTACCTAATAGAGCTATCTCTCCAGGCTTGTTCATGTTATTCTCCATCATGAATTGTGATGGAAGACGCTAGAAAAGATATGAACGAAATTTTTTAAAGAAACACCTTTCTTTATGGGATGAAATTGAACAAGAAGAGTTGATTGATGAACTTACTAGTCTACCATGTTTGAGACTGTCAGGTGTGATTGTTAATGTCAGGAATCGGTTTTGGATTGGTGAAACTGAATCTATACAACTTAGATGATTCCATTCTCTTTCAAATGAGCTTATCTCCACTATGTTGTTTTCCTCATTGCTGTTTTCATCTTTGTCGTTGTCATCTTCACTGTTTCTTCTCTCGATGTTAGGCTCTATGGGAAGATACTCTTTCTCTGCTACACTCTATGGGATGATAATATAGCCCACGTGAAAGAACATTTTGGTTAGTTTCATGAATCACAATATGAAAGAGTAATAAACCAAATCGAACTTGACGTAACTGTACCAACACCAAAATTCCCATCCCTAGAAACAAAAATTCCCTTAGTCCCATGTATTTTAATCATTTCCTCGTGAGACCAAGCCGAAGAACCGAAATGATTAATCAAAACCGAAATGACTACCCCTAGAAACTATAGTTCAGCTAGCTACTGAATATGCAAAAACTTTAGCATGAGGTTTCAGTTAATGCAGGAGTAAAATAAACTTAAATTTTCAAACACACCAGTGCATTTGTGTGTAGACTCGAAGTTGCGACATGGGCTACAAGACGAGAGTAGTCTGTTGAGTAATCTGCTTCTATTTCTGGATTGTTCTTCACTTTCTTCTTACTCGGACGCTCTGTATCATGTTAAAACCTCAGATGCTTATATTTTGAAAGGGTGTTTTGTTTCATTTTTGTAGCTTTTCGTGAAACAATTTCACCAAAGCAAGTAATCTTGGACTCGTCCATATATGATACTACAAGAAAATAAAAGAGAACTGAATATACCAAAGTTGTCACGATCATCACCATCATATGACGTAAAGCCTGCTTCTTTTCTTAAGTGTGGATGCATTTTCGACGAAACTCTACCTGTATTAGATAAAATCGTCAGATTGCTTATAACAATCTTGTCTACGTTACAGCTTTAATCATATTAAAATATTGATATCAAAGTTTATTTAAAACATATCTCCAGATTAACTCCAGTTTGTAGGATATATATTATCAAACTTACCGACATTGTCATGATCATTGTTGCTGCTTGGAGCTGGTACATCTCGAATCCCACAACAATTGGGTCGCAAATCTGAGACCTTTAACATATTATCTCCTTCATGTCTGAAAATGACTATCTCGCCAGTTCGAAGAACATGAGCAACCTGGCTAACTATATCACGTGGAGGTGTTGATGCCATGAAATGATTTTGGATTTCTGAAGATGATTCTCTACTTCTAGGAGGATACTTTCTGCTCCCTTCTCTATTGTTCTCTGCTTTCTTAGTCTTGTTTCCACTGCTAGGTTCTACGGAAAGAGACTCTTTAGAAAAGTCACCACTGCTACTGCGAGACTCTATATGAAGCAAACTGAGCATAGGAGTTGCGCCTTCCCATATTGATTCCAACGTGATGGAATCGCCCGTCTTTAACCCATTTGCTTTAGCAAAATCTTTCCAGCCCTTTCCCAAACTCATTCTTCCTCTTCTTTCTAGTAGAAGACTTGCTAGCCACTTTGCACTATCTTTACCTATAAGAGTTATTTCCCCGGGCTTGTCCATGCTATTATCCGTCATGAATTCCAATGGAAGACGCTAAAAAAAAAATATGAACAGAAGACTTGTTTAAAAGAACTATCATTCTTTATGGGATGAAATTGAGAAAGAGTTAGTTGATGAGCTTACTAGTCTACCATGTTTAAGACTGTCAGGTGTAATTGTTAGTGTCAATAATCGCTTCTGGCTTGGTATAGTTGAATCTGTAAACCGCATCTCCTTTATGCTATTTTCCACTTTCTTGTTTTCTTCATTGCTGTTTTCATCTTTGTTCTTGTCATCTCTATTGACCTTTTCTTCGGTATTAGGCTCTATGGGAAGAGACTCTTTCTCACTTGTTTCTGAACACTCTTCTCCTGCTCTTGTGTCATTGCAATACCCTTCAGGGCACAAACTGAGCACAGGAGTTGTGTCTTCCCAATATAACTTGAGTGTATAGGATTCACCCGTCTTTAACCCGTTTGCTTTAACAAAACTTTTCCAGCCGTCTCCCAAAGTCATTCTTCCTCTAGTTTCTACGAGAAGATTTGCCAGCCACTTTGAACCATCTTTCCCCAACAAATATATCTTCCCAGGCTTCTTTATCCCATTCTCCCTCGTGAATTGCATCGGTAGACGCTGTAAAGATTTGAACAGGAGTCACAAAAGAAAAAAGTCGAATAAAGGAAGCTAACAGGTGCAAGTGTTATAATGATCTTACCAGTCTACAATGTCTTCCATCAACAGGTGCAAGTGTAAATGTTACGAATTGTTTCTCGCTCGACAAAATCAGTCTCGTACTCTTGCTACATTTCCTATTAAGACCATTTGAGCTTGTAAAATCTTGTGCAAGATACTACAAACACCAGATTAACAAAAGACGGGTCAACAAAAGTGTCATAGGTATAAGCATTTCCTGCTCATAACACTAAGCTAAACAACTAAACATATCAACTCATTGATATAAATAGCCCACATGAAACAAGTCTAAGAGACTAAGAGTGTGAAACATAAACCAAATCAGATCAGACCAAGCTGTAGAACACTTTTTGTCTAGTTTCATTACTAATCTAGAAACAACAATTGCATTAGCTAATTGAGTATGCAAAAACTTTAGCTAATGAGATTTTAGCTAATGCAGGTGTAAAGTAAACTTAAATAATAGAAACAAACCAATGCATCTGTTTGGAGACTCGAAGCTGTGACATGAGCAATAGAACAAGAGTAATCTGGTTCTGTTTCAAGATTGTTCTTCTTTCTTTCAAACTCTGTATCAAGAACACACAAAATGTTAAACCTTAGATGCTTAATTTCAATCTGTATCAGTTCTTGAAAACAATCCAACCAAAAGCAAGTAATTCTTGGACTCATTTATATATGGTAATACAATAACATAAAATTGCTTTAAATTTGCAGTTGTTGCTTACTTTAAAGAGTTAAATCGAATGAAAATTGATTCTTACCAATGTTGTTGTCTTGATGATCTGAGAAATGGAACATCGTATCTACTTCTGGGTTTGATCGGTGAGCCCAAGAATTTCTCAAATCAATAGAAGTTTTCTTCTAGTGGCTAAAGATTTGTTCTTTTTAGAGAATGAGTGAATTCGCCATTGTGAAATTTTGAGACGGACGATTAATAGTCAAATCTTTAGAATTGCAAAATTTTTCGTTTGTTTTTTTTTTCTCCAACTAAAGTGTTTATTTTTTTTATATTTTTGTAATTATTAATTCATGCGGTTGTAAATACCCCTTTTGCCCCCAAATCACCATGTACCACGAAGTTGTGAATGTTTTTTTTTTTTGTTTTTTTCAAGAATCCGAGAGATATCTCTAGAGAAGTGGATCAGAAATTATAGATGAGAAATGTTGTGATGGTATTGGGATATAGTGTCGACCGACACAATGTAACTGTGTCGATCGACACTACGTGTTTATTTGTTCTAAGTTTAGGCCGACACCGATTGTTTAATTTGTTCTAGGTTTAGGCCCATCTAATATTTGTATAAATACTTCTTGTAATCTATGAATAAAAGGAGACTTCTACGAAATATTACATGGTATCAGAGCAGGTTATCTTAACCTAATTTTTCTACCTTCTAAACCTAATTTTCTTCTAAACCTAACGTCGCCGTCGCTGCAACTATGTCCGAGACCACCTCTGCTGCCACCTCCGGTGCTCTCACCGTCGCTTCTGCTACATCTTCTCCGTACTATCTCCATCCTTCTGACAACCCTGGCGCTCTTATTTCTTCCGTGGTGTTGAAGGAAAACAACTACTCCGAATGGGCAACCGAGTTGAAGAATTCTCTTCAAGCCAAAAAGAAACTTGGATTCATTGATGGATCCATTGCGAAACCAACCGCCGACCCTGACTTGAGTCTGTGGCTTGCTGCAAACTCAATGATTGTTGGTTGGATTCGGACTTCTATTGATCCCGCAATTCGCTCTACTGTGTCGTTTGTATCAGATGCTGCAACTTTGTGGGAGAGCCTTCGAGTTCGTTTCTCTGTAGGAAACGGTGTCCGCAAACAGGTTCTCAAAGATGCGATATCCGCGTGTAAGCAAGATGGAGGCTCTGTTCTCACATACTATGGTCGCTTAACAAAGCTATGGGAGGAGCTTCAGAACTACCAAACCAGCCGACCGTGTACGTGTGCTGCTGCACCTGACATCGCCAAAGACCGTGAAGATGACAAGGTTCATCAATTTCTCTTCGGCCTCGATCTTCCCCGCTTCACCAACATCCGTTCTACCGTCACGGGTGAAGATCCTTTACCCAACCTAAATCAAGTCTACTCGCATGTTATTCGTGAAGAACAGAATCTCAACGTGGTTACTTCAGCCGAAACCACCAAAACAGAAACCATCGGTTTCTCGGTCCGAACAGAATCTCCATCGCAAGTTGCCGCAGTCTCGGGCCAGAGATTCCGTGATCGTTCTCTCCTCAATTGCACTCACTGCCGTCGACAAGGCCATGACGTGTCGGGATGCTTCCTTCTTCATGGGTTTCCTGACTGGTATCACGAGCTGAAAGGAAATTCTCGTGGTAGTGTCGATCGACAGCCACCAAATCATGTCGATCGACAGGCTTCTCTGCAACGTGGTGGTGGCGTGAGCAGAGGCCGTGGTCGCGGGAGAGCTAACAATGCTCGTGCTGCACTGTCCTCCGATACAGGAACTGACCAAATCACCCAGCTCATCAATCTTCTCCAAAGCCAACGCCCACAAGCATCTCCGGAAAAGTTGTCGGGTAAAACTTATCTTAATGATGTGATTATTGATACAGGCGCTTCACACCATATGACTGGGGATTCTTCTATTCTTATTGATGTTGTTGATATTGTTCCATCATCCGTCACATTCCTAGATGGTCGCGCGTCTCGTGCGACAAAACGAGGGTCACTTCGATTAAGCTCCGCTTATATACTCACTGACGTGTTGTTTGTTCCGGATTTTGATTGCACATTGATCTCAGTCTCCAAACTATTGAAACAAACTGGTTCTATTGCTATCTTTACTGACACGTTGTGCTTCTTACAGGACCGTTTTACGAGGACTTTGATTGGAGCAGGTGAAGAGCGTGAGGGGGTGTACTACTTTACTGGAGTTTTAGCATCGCGTGTCAGCAAGGTTTCAACAACTACTTTGTCTCCTGCAGCCTTGTGGCACCGTAGACTAGGACATCCATCTACCGGTGTTTTTCTTTCTTTACCACAGTGTGTTTCTTCTTCCAAAGATGTTGGCGAGATAAAAAGTTGTGATATTTGTTTTCGTTCTAAACAAACAAGAGAGGTGTTTTCTGAAAGTTCTAATAAAGCTTTGGATTGTTTTTCTCTTGTGCATTGTGATGTTTGGGGTCCTTATCGTACTCCGTCTACCAGTGGTTCTCGATACTTCTTAACTTTAGTAGATGATTACTCACGGTCTGTCTGGACTTACCTCATAAACTCGAAAGCCGAAGTCCCTAATCTGATCCGTAACTTCTGTGCCATGGCTGAACGTCAGTTTGGCAAACCAGTCAAGGCATTTCGAAGTGACAATGGGACCGAGTTCATGTGCCTTACTTCTTACTTTCAAGAACATGGTATTCTGCATCAAACTTCTTGCGTTGATACTCCGCAACAAAACGGCCGTGTTGAACGTAAACATCGCCACATATTAAACGTTGCTCGTGCGTGTCTCTTCCAAAGTCATTTACCTATCAAGTTTTGGGGAGAGAGCATTCTTGCAGCTACTCATCTTATCAATCATCTTATCAATCGGACACCGTCCTCAGTTCTACATGGAAAAACGCCATACGAATTACTCTTTGGCATTCCTCCCTCCTACGATATGTTGCGAACATTTGGGTGCTTGTGCTACGCCCATACCAGATCCAGAGACAAAGATAAATTCAGTTCCCGCAGTCGCCGATGCATTCTTGTTGGATACCCATATGGGAAGAAAGCATGGCGTCTCTATGACCTTGAAAGTGAACAATTTTTCACGAGTCGGGATGTTCGTTTCCAGGAGGATGTTTTTCCTTTCTCCATGAAGCAAGAGTCAACAACCTCTGTTTCTCTAGACATTCCATATGACGACGATGACTGGTTCACTCCGGTTACTACCGCTTCTTCACCTTCTACAGCCCCCGTGGAATCACTGTCCTCAGACTCTTCTGCTTCAGTTGATGTTGGTGTCGATCGACAGGCACCTCTTCCTGTCGATCGACAGCCTGCGATAGTACCACCATCTTCTTCTCCTCCTGCCAGTGTGCCAGCTATTGTTGTTGCCGATGATACGCCTCCGTCCCCAGGTCTTCCTGAGCTACTAGGCCGGGGCCATAGAGAGAAGCGACCATCTGTACTACTTAAAGATTTCGTCACTCGTCATACACCTCCTACACCTCACGCTTCTTCATCGACTCATTCACAATCAATCTCCTCGGCCACGGTCTCGGGTAAGATCTTGTACCCTTTGGCGGATTATTTAACTAACTCTGGTTTTTCGGCAAACCATTTGGTTTTTATGGCTGCCATTCTAGACAGCTCGGAGCCAACCCATTTTAAAGATGTGGTACGTATTAAAGAATGGTGTGAAGCCATGCAAAAGGAAATTGACGCGTTAGAAGCAAATCATACTTGGGATATCACGGATCTTCCTCCAGGGAAGAAGGCCATAAGCAGTAAATGGGTTTACAAGTTGAAGTTTAATTCGGATGGTACTCTCGAACGATACAAAGCTCGTCTTGTTGTAATGGGAAATCATCAAAAAGAGGGCATTGACTACACCGAAACATTTGCTCCTGTTGCCAAAATGACTATGGTGCGTACTCTTCTTGGTGTTGCAGCTGCGAAAGATTGGGAAGTTCACCAAATGGACGTTCATAATGCGTTCTTACATGGTGATCTCGAAGAAGAGGTTTACATGAAACTACCACCTGGTTTCAAATGTTCTGATCCTACGAAGGTCTGTCGCCTCCGCAAGTCTCTCTATGGGCTAAAGCAGGCTCCTAGATGTTGGTTTTCTAAATTATCTACTGCTCTCAAGGAACTTGGTTTTGTTCAAAGCTATCAAGACTACTCCTTGTTCTCTTTGATCGATGGCGCTCGTGTGGTACACATTCTTGTCTATGTTGATGATTTTATTGTTGCGGGCAATGATCTTGATGCTATCAACAGGTTTAAACTTCAACTTCACGAGTGTTTTCACATGAAAGACTTAGGCAAGTTGAAATACTTTCTTGGTATCGAAGTCTCTCGTGGCCCTGATGGTTTTTGTCTTTCTCAACGGAAGTATGCTCTAGACATCATTAAAGAAGCCGGCTTGTTGGGATCGAAACCATTTTCTACCCCTATGGAGCTTAATCACAAACTCGCGTCTGTGACTGGACCGGTGTTTGACAATCCGGAACAATATCGTCGACTAGTTGGACGATTTATCTACTTGACCATTACACGGCCCGACTTGAACTATGCTGTCCACATCTTATCCCAATTTATGAAGACTCCGCTTGTAGCTCATTGGGAAGCAGCACTGCGTGTTGTTCGCTACCTTAAGGGTACTCCGGCGCAAGGGATTCTTCTTCGCTCCGACAGTTCTATCACCATCTCGGCCTATTGCGACTCTGACCATTCGGGGTGCCCACTGACCCGTCGCTCCCTTTCTGCTTACATTGTGTACTTAGGTGATTCTCCTATTTCTTGGAAAACCAAGAAGCAAGACACCGTGTCTTCCTCTTCAGCCGAAGCTGAGTATCGTGCCATGGCGTACACACTTAAAGAGCTAAAATGGCTGAAGGGACTTCTACAAGACTTGGGCTGTGACCATCCTCAACCGATGGCTCTTCACTGTGATAGTAAGGCTGCTATTCACATTGCCTCTAATCTGGTATTTCATGAACGAACAAAGCATATTGAGCGTGATTGTCATCAAGTTCGAGACGCCGTTCAAGACAAACTGATTTCTACCATTCATATTTCTACAAAGGATCAAGTCGCTGATTTGCTAACCAAATCTCTTCCTGGTCCTACATTTGATCATCTAATGTCCACGCTTGGTGTTCGAAATTTCGTACCACCAACGTGAAGGGGGGTATTGGGATATAGTGTCGACCGACACAATGTAACTGTGTCGATCGACACTACGTGTTTATTTGTTCTAAGTTTAGGCCGACACCGATTGTTTAATTTGTTCTAGGTTTAGGCCCATCTAATATTTGTATAAATACTTCTTGTAATCTATGAATAAAAGGAGACTTCTACGAAATATTACAAATGGAAAATAAACTTTGATTCATCATCAAATTAAGGAGACTCTAGACTCTAGAGAAAGAGATTGAGAAGATGTAGTAAATAAAGAGGATGAGTTTTATTGGAAGCAACACAATCAAAAAGTGGTTCTATATAAGCTGGTGACAAGACCACCAAATACTTTCACAAGAGCTGTATAGTGAAAAACATGATTTATGTTGATTGACTCCAGAGGCCTGAGAAGGTTCCAAAGAAGGTTCCAAAGGTCAATGTAGCAACCTAAATACTTACAAAAAAATATTTAGAGACTTTGTTTGAAGGCTTTGTCCTAAGGGCTTTGAGCGTGATGAATGCGGACTAAGTACTCCAATTAGCCATCTAGAGAGAAAGCAAGCTGTCTTTGGAATCAAAGTAAGTAAGTAGCTCACTCTTGGATTGACATGCAATTTGTTTTTGGCTGAGGAAATTCTTTAAGAATCTTTTTCAATCCCACCAGATTGGAACATCACACCGATTGTCTGAGACAGAGAGTTTTAGCATAAAATATTTAGAAATTCTAAAAAAATCTTTCATTATTCAATATCTTTCACTGCTATTTACGAAAAACATACAATGAGCAAACATGGGATGATAACCTAACAGTGCAAACAAGACTAGGGAAGTCAATAACACAACATAGAGGAGAACATAGTTTGTAATATCCTGTTGCTACATTATCTTCGTATTAAATTCCGCATATAACAAATGTTGTTAACGTATGGAAAAATGAGGATTACATGTCTATATACTATATAGATCAAAAATTTGTTAACATATATAAATCATATTTACTTTATTGTAGACTAAAAAATGCCAATTAATCGCAAATTGATTATATGAAACTAACATAACTTGTGGTTGATGAGTATATTTATCTTATCAAGTTTTCACACCAATCTCTTTGGAGTTTTGATTTCAAATCATACAAAATGATGTTTTCCGTATTTTGAGGTTAATAAGAAATTTTATAAATTTTCTTTTAAATGGCAGTTAAATATCATATACTTATATGAAACATATATAGTACTGTGTACAATGATTTTAAATTACAATTAAATATCATATATTTATATGAAGTATATATACTTTGTACAATGAGTATTAGAATGGGAATATGATTGCTTTTTCATTAATTTTTGGATTAATTAAATGATTTAAAAAAAATGCATACAATTTTAGTTCTAAATTTAAATTTAATTTATGGGAAAATTAGTCGTAATTCGTAAATGTTTGATCAACAAAAAAGATTATGATATACCAAAAGCATGAAATTTACTATTTTAGTATATCATTATAGTTTATGTTAATTAAACATTTAAAAACTACGACCAATTTTCCCATAATTAAATGTAAATTTGGATTCAAAATAAGTTTCTTGCATTTTCTTTTATTAAAATCATTTAGTCAATCTATCATTAGCGAAGAAGCAACTCTTCCCAAGTTTAATACTTATTGTACAGGGTTTATAAATTTTATATAAATAAATGATATCTAACTGTAATTTACAAAAAGAAAAAAAGAATTATTAGCCTTAAAATATGAAAACAAAACATCTTTTTATATGATATAAACTCCGGAGAGATTGATGAATATATAAAACGTATATACTCATCAGACTAAGGGTTTAGGGACTCCGTATCATTCCCAACGAACCCTTGAGGCCTTGACCATGGGAAACAATCATCGGCAGCACATGCCGAATCATCTTCTACTATTATAGTAAAGGTTTTGGTTTTGAATTGGTTCTATCTCTAACAACATCTTATATGTTAAACAATATAGCCTCACAAAACCAAGTAATTTTGGACACTGCAACAAGATTGAACAGAAACTGAAGTTACCGGTGTTTGTCTTGATAATCACCATCATTGTGTCCATGATGAAAATGGTTCGTGTGCAGATGCTTCTTCATCAAACTGCATTAACAAATAGGTGTTATATAGCATACACAAAGAGAGGTATGTGAATACATGTAAGACTAATTTAAGGCTATTTACATATTTAGGAGAATCACGAAATCTTTCTCCAACGGCTACTGGATATGTTGATATTAATTTCTTCCTCGTTTCCACTCATAATAATTATTGTAACCAAACGATTGTCTATGGAATATCTAAGGACCAAAGAAAACAAGATTTTAAAGATCTACTGTGAAATCCATGTTAAGATATCAAAGCAATATAACAAATTATAGATAAATATATATATATATATATATATATATTCATATAGATTTACTTATATATTATGTCGTATAAGAAAAATAAACGATTCAAAATAACAACCCACAAATCGAAACTCTAATTCGGCAAAGGAATCACAGAATGGTCTCGACTCGGTGTAACATTTTCCTGTAAGAAACAACCACAAAACGAAATTTGAATATCAAAATTCTCTGAAGATATAAATTAAAGGAAACTAGAAAAAGCCGAATGAAAGTAAGCACTAAAATTCAAGCGCAAAGATGTTGTCACAAAACCTTGTTACAGATCTGACTAGCTAGGTCTTGTTCTGATACCATCTCTCCAGCCGCTCGGAGAGAATAAAGAGAGAAAGAAATGAAACTGTGAGTGTGAGATGATGAAGGAATTTCAACCAAAGAAAAAAAAACCTAGAAAGTTTTAGATAAGACATAAGAGAATCTTCGTTATCCTCTTAGAGAGTAATTTGGTTAATGTCATCATATTGCATATATTTAGATAAGAGAGAATCTAACTCGTTATCCTTTTAACATTGATTTGTTAAGTTTAAATTGGTTTTATCGGTCTTCTAATAGATTAATAGATTAAGGTCATAAAAATTTCGTAAAATTTAAAATAGTTTTGGTTTTTAGATTTTGGATAATAATAATAATAGAAAAAAAAAAAAAAAAGACCTGGTGATGAAAAAATGATGAGAGTGGACACCAAAATATATAGTATAGTTTTAGTTTTCTTTAGAAAATGATTAAAACCTCAAGAAACTAGATTTTCTTAATTTTATAAACTACATATAGATAACATGCCAAACCGTTTTCTCAATTTACGGACTAGCCGCAAAATCTTACGAATTAATTAGTGGTAGATAAATTTTACTACTATTCTTTACTCATCAACTAAATGAATTCCTCTTAGGCTCTTATGTCCATATTTCCAAGTTGAAGAAGACACCCAGAGCCGAGTATATGCCACTCATCAGTTGCGTATATGACCAAAGTATAACACTATCATAATTTTATTATCACTCAAAACACTATCAGCTGATCTTTCATACCATGGGCAGTTTGATAGATATCATTTTACTCGAACCATCATCAGTTGTTTTCACATGATCTTCACTTGTCAATCGACGGGTAATTTTCAGCTAGTTTATGTGTGCACTTGAGTCATGTAATGCCAAATATGAATACCAAGTTAGTTGACATCCTGGATGCGAAGATATATATTAAGAATTCAGCCTTCATAATAAATACAAGTAAAGCTTGGCTATTCATCAGAATATTTCCACTCCTAATGGGCTATATATAGGCTGGCTTGATAGCCTAATTGGTCTGGGCGTTCGGGTACCGTTCGGGTTCGGTTAAGATTTTTCGGGTTTAGCTCTCTAGAACCCATTCGGGTATTTTATATTTTCGGTTCGGGTTCGGGTTGGATTATTTTTGTTCGGGTTCGGATACCCGAAATATAAAAAAAAAATCTGAAAATTTAGTTAATTTCGAAAAACATTTGGTTAAATTTTAACAAATATAACAAGAAAATTTCAGATATTTTGGATATATTAGTTATTTTGATCAAAATTTAATTAATATTTTTAATTTTTAATTATAATATTAGATTATGGGGTTATATCAAATCTAAAAATAACTAATATTTTGTATACATAATTATATTTCGGGTACCCATTCGGTTATCGTTCGGTTTGGGTTTGGTTCGGATATTTCGGGTCGGATTCGGTTCGAATTTTCGGATTCGGATATTTTGCCTAGGCCTAGCCTAATACGTTTAGCATCAGTATGGTGTGTGTTTCTGTCATGGGAATACACATGACATGAGACGAGGAAGAGCCAAGAGGCGATATGCTTGCTTCGACGTGTGATACTATTACATAAACAGTTTAATCATATGTTTCAATATTGTTCTTCTTCACTTTCTTCTTTCTTGGAAACTCTTTATCATAAACACTCCAAAATGGTAAACCTCAGATGCTTTAATTTCAATCTGTAGCAGTTCTTGAAAACAATCCCACCAAAGCAAGTAATCTTGGACTCATATAAGGTAAATTCACTTTAGCAAACCACTAGACTATAAGGTAGTTTCCTAGTGGATGAGTTTGTTCACCATTTTCTAACCCGATCAGCTCAAGTTTCTGTTCTCGATCAGCATCTTTAGTTGAGATTACTTATCAGCAGGCTGAAAGTAAAGATTCGTTGCAAAATTTTGTCTAAACAAACGTTGGTGAATTGCAAACTGCGATTCTTTTTGCATATATGGTTTATTCAAAGAGATGTGAAATTTTACTATGGGGAGAAAAGGAAACTACCTAATCAAGAATTCAGACGATTTGAGGACAACAATAGTTCAGGATGGTTAGGGACTATGGGGAATAAAACTCAACCATATGTTAAAGGCTTAGGGACTCCATATCATTCCGTACAAATTAACCCTTGATCATGGGAAAAAAATGAAAAATCATCGGCAGCAGTGCCGAATCATTTTCGACATTTATAATAAAGGTTTTGGTTTTGATCAATTGGTTCCATCTCTAACAACATTCCACATGTTAAACAACAGCCTCACAAAACCAAGTAATTTTGGACAATGCAACATGATTGAACATAACTGAACTTACCGGTGTTGTCTTGATAATCAATCCATTTGATGAAAATGATTCGTCGGTTATTAGGTGAAGATCCTTCTTCATCAAACTGCATTAACAAATAGGTATTATATAGCATTCACAAAGAGAGGTATGTGAATACATGCAAGACTAATTTCAGGCTATTTACATATTTAGGAGAATCACGAAATCTTTCTCCAATGGCTAGTAGATATATATGTTGATATTAACTATATAGAAATTATTTTATTTTATTTTATTTATTTATTTATTTATTTTGAACACCTACTATATAGAAATTATAAAAAGTTAATTTAATGAAAATAAAGAATTGGAAATTAAAAAGGAGAAATATAAGAAATACATTGCATCTGCAACATTTTATATTTCATTGAGATGCAATGTATTTCTTATACTTTTCTTTTTTAATATCGAATTCTTTCATTTCATTAACGTTATTTTTTTTCTAATTTCTATATAGGTTTTTTTTACCAATTTTCTATTTAGCATTAAAATTATATGTATGAAATTAAATAGATTCTCAACATTTAATATTTCTTTTGATATGCATTATATTTTCCCTTTTTAATTTCTATTTTTTTCATTAACTTAGTTTTTTTATAGTTTTTCTATATATGTAGTGTATTCAACGAGTTTTTCTTTTCTATTTCGCATTAAAATTATATATGTATGAAATGAAATAGATTCTCAACATTTTCATTGATATGCATTGTATTTTTTATATTTTCCCTTTTTAATTTATAATTCTTTCTTTTCATGAACTTTATTTTTTTTTAAATTTCTATATTTAATGTATTATGCGAGTTTTTTATTTCTTCATAAGCTAAATTTGTGAAGTTGATATTAAACTCTCATAACAGTCATGTCGAATCTAACTCTAGAGCTCAACATCAACTCTGCAAGTAATCTTGTGAATGTCAATCTCTTCACAAAGATGGACGTTTACGCGGTCGTCTCCATTCGCGGAAGTGACATCCGAGAGAAACAGAAGGTAAAAACTCACGTCCATCATTCTGGTGGATGTAACCCGACTTGGAATCACAACCTCAAGTTTTCCGTTAACGAGAGGTTAGCCCGTAATGGTCGTTTGACACTTGCCATGAGACTGATCTCACATTGAGTATTCCTAGACAAAAAAATATATCGTAGGAGTTATGTACATCCCGTTAGTTTCAGTACTTTTGAATTTAATCTCGCCGTCAATTAACGATGACGGTAACAATCAGAAGATGAAACTGATGATGTATCAGGTAAGAACTCTATCTGAAAAATGGTCAGAGTCTTTAACTTTTTCATACAGGATTAAACCGGATTCACTGGTGATCGTTAACCGGAATTTGGTAGACACACCAACGATGGTGGAGCAGAAGGTGCGTCTACCAAATTTCGGTTAACGATCACCGGTGAATCCGGTTTAAACCTGGATGAAAAAGTTAAGGAGTCTGACCATATTCCAGATAGAGTTCTCACCTAATACATCATCAGTTTCATCTACTGATTGTTACCGTCATCGTTAATTGACAGCGCGATTAAGTTCAGAAGTTCAACTAACGAGATGTTAACTCTTTCGATATATTTGTTGCCTAGGAGTACTCGATGTGAGATCAGTCTCATGACAAGTGTCAAACGACCATTACAGGCTAACCTCTCGTTAACGGAAAACTTGAGGTCGTGCTTCCAAGTCGAGTTAGATCCACGAGAACTATGGACGAGAGTTTTTACCTTCTATTTCTCTCGGATGTCACTTCCGCGAATGAAGACGACCGCATAAACGTCCATCTTGAAGGAATTTGTACAGATTTCTACCAGATTAATCTCTATTAATCAACCTACAGAATTCCTGAAGCCTAGGATCTAGGGTTTGAAAACAATGAATCATAAGAGATCTCAGATATACCTGGAGATTGGCAGCGGAATAGGGTCAGGTAATCGAGATCTGGAAGCGCCTCACGTGCTACGCCTCTACTGTAGTCCACACTCACACGAACAGGAATCTGCAGGGATGCTAGTGCCTGGAATCAGATCTTGCAGAGGAAACCTGTGTTTTCTGGAGAGGGAGCGACTAAGTCTTACTTTAATCTCGTGCTACATATCCTATATATAGGCACAAGACAAGACCTAATTGTTCACGGGCCGAGCCTGAACGAATTAAGTCATCGGGCCGAAATCCCTATTTCGGTCCGCGCCTGGTATCGATCGATACTGCCTAAATTGGTATCGATCGACACCTTCCCTCATAACACTTTCCTTGCTTAAGTGCATCCTGTTCGCTTAGGTGTGTGACCCTGTAGGATCAAATGATACTAGCAATGAGTTCATAACTCACATGTCATGAGCGGCTTCTAGCAAAACGTCATGATTACCCAGTATCAGATGAATGTCTGATCTCGACAAACAACTATGTCTAGAGTGAGTACATGAATGATTTCAGGACATTCCCAACAATCTCCCACTTGTACTGGAATCATCTATTCCCATAATCCCTTCGTCTCTATATCTCGATATGGCATAAGGCAAGAACCGTGTCACCCTTATTCAACCAATATCATGTTCATCGAACTCTGATTTATACTGATAAGACAAACGACTGACATTCACCTCGTTTGAGCGCGGCCACGCATTTCTCAGTATCAAATCTCCGATGGGCCCTGAGATATTTATCTCCTGTTATATAGGAGGGACAAATTCCGTCTTGTTCCATCCCTGTTCCTACACACACTTCATGATACACCCAATCAATGTCTTTATAGTCACCTGTTACGGTTGACGTTTGACACAGTCAAAGCGGACCAATTCATATGCAAGAAATCATGATGAACTCAGTTCTAAGGACTATACTCTATAGTCATAATGAGAACCTCTCATGACACTTATATAACTATCCTGTAGAGTTCTCATTAGCGGGTCATGTCCGATCATGTGTTCTCTAACACATATCTATGTGATTGACTTTAATACTCTTATTAATGACTCCATGAAACTTAGTCATCAGTCAACTCACAATCTAGTCTCACGCGGTTGTCAGTGTCCCACTTTAACAACCTTGACCAGGGACAAACATAATCTATGTCATTTATCACTTATAGGGTTCCATGATCAAGTCCTCAACTTGATGACCTATAAAATGTCATAAATTACTTTGGGACCATTATTCAATTATCTTATAATCAAATAATACATGAAACAATTTCATCATGACATACCCAAAGTATGCCTACATGAACATCATAATATAACTCAAACCATTATGACTCCCACTAGAATCAAGATCATATCTTAATATCTCAAATACCTACAGCAAAAGGGTGAAACTCATGCTTAGGTCGTGGGAGAGGCTGCGGTGCTCTGCTTGGAACTCTTTCCAGCAAACCGCAGGCTGCGGTGCTCTGCTTGGAACCCATTCCAACAAAACGCACCGCTATATAGACATAAGACATAACCATTTTCCGACCGGAAATCGTCTTTGTCCGTCTAACCATTCTCAACAGAGACCATTACTTCCTCAGTTCACCAAGCTCCAATTCTTAGTATTCCTCAAATACTTGAGAATATTCTTGGTAACTATCCAGTGACTTTCACATGGATCATATTGATATTTACTCGTCATGCTTAACACTTTAAGCAACATCTGAACGAGTTCAGGTCATGTCATTTATGATAGGTTCCACTGCATTCGCCTGGGAATCCTACTCAAAAATTCTTGCTCAGCCAGTGTCTAAGGACACTGCGTCTCGCCAAGATTAATGCCATTAGACATTGGTATGAGGCCTTTCTTGGAATCACGCATACTGAATCTGTCCAAGACCTTATCACCATAAGCATCTTGACACGATCCAATTAGCTTACTCAACCTATCTCTATAGATTCCTTATTCCAAGAATTCACGCGGCTTCTCCCAAGTCTTTTATTGAAAAATAACTTCCGAGCCTAGTCTTAAAAGACTAAAGCAACGGAACGTCATTTCCGAGAAGAAGTATGTCATCTACATACATTACGAGAAATGCAACTACGCTCCCACTAGTCTTCTTGTAAACACACGGTTCCTTTTCGTTCCTGATGAAGTCAAACTCTTTTGACCATTTCACCAAAACGATTATTTCAACTCCGTGATGCTTGCTTCAATCCATACATGGATCAATGAAGCTTGCATTCCTTCTTAGCGTTATTTGGATCAGTGAAACTCTCAGGTTGTGTCACGTACACATCCTTTTCCAGAATTCCTATAAGGAAAACTGTTTTCACATCCATCTGCCAAAGTTCATCACCATGATAAACGGTAGTTGCTAGGAGAATCCGAATGGTTTTAAGCATAGTGACTGGGGAGTAGGTCTCTTCATAGTCATACCATGAATTTTCTTGAGACCTTCAGCGACTAACCTTGCTTTGAATATCTGGATATTCCCATCTCGGATCTAGCGGCTCCAAGCCACTTTTCGGAGTCCGGGTCCAACATTGCTTCTTCAAAATTCGCAGCCTCGTCACTGTCAATGATCAACAAGTCATGACAATCGTTCATGAGAAATCCCTATTTCTCGGAATCTTGACGTATCCTTCCGGATCTGCGAACTTTAGGCACCACAGGTATAGGTTCTACAACTCTTTGTAGATCCATTTACTGCTTTACCTCTTCGGTGAAAGCCTAGTATCGATCGATACTACCTTAGTGTCGATCGATACCATCCTGTGATTCTCGAACGTTTTCGAGTTCTACTTTACTCCCACTGTTCTTCTTGGAAGGACAATTTTTCACAAGAAAACATAGTTCTTAGCAACAAACATTTTGTTCTCAGAACGGTTGTAGAAGTAGTAAGCCTTGGTTTCCTTAAGACAACCAACGAATTAGCATTATTGGATTTTGGTGTGAGCTTATCTTATCGTAAACATTTTACATAGGCCTCACAACCCCAAAATTTCAGTAAAGACAATCTTAGAACATTTCCAATCCACATCTCATGTGTTGTCATTATAACTGATTCTGATGGAACCTTTTCAGTGTAAACATAGACGTTTCTAGAGCGTTTCCCAAAAGGGATAATGGAAGATATGTGTGACTCATCATTAATCGAACCATATCCAATAAGGTTCAATTCCTCCTCTCGGAACCTCCATTCCATTGGGGCGTTCCAGAAGGAGTGAGCTGTGAAACTATTTCACACTTTCTCAGATGATCACTTAACACTTGGCTTAAGTATTCTCCTCCGCGATCTAATCGAAGAGCTCTAATACTTTTGCCAATTTGATTCTGTACTTCATTCTGGAACTCCTTGAACCTTTCAAAGGATTCCTATTTGTGTCTCATCATATGGACATATTTATACCTACTGATCTTATCAGCGAAGGTAATGAAGTACTGAAAGTTTTTCTCTAGCACTTGTACTCATCGGACTGCACACATCTCTATGTATAAAGCCCAATAAGTTACAGGCCCTTTCATTTGATTTGTCAAAAGGGGCCCTTAGTCATTTAGCCCAATAAGCAGGACTCACATTTCTCACATGATTCACAATCAAATGAGCCTAAAGCCCATCACTATGGAGCTTCTGAATCCGCTGTAGCCCAAACGACACTGCCAGAGAACCGATTTGTGTTTATGTTATAGACAAGCATAAATTGGTTCAAGACATAAAACCCATTCTCTAATGGGGTGCTACCATGGAACATTTCATTAAGATCAACAGAACAACATTTGTCTTTAATCAAAATGAATATCATTCATATCCTTACAAGAAAATGAAATGACGTCTCTGTTCATAACAGGTACAAAGTAGCAATTATTCTATTCTTAAAACCAAGCCTGAAGGCGACAATAAATGGAAATTTCCTACGGCCAATGCAGCAACTATTGCTTTATTCCCGACGTGTAATTCCACTCGTCCCTTCTTCAACGTTCTACTGTTGCTCAGTGCCTGCATATTTATACAAATATCAGCACCACAACCGGTATCTTATACCCACGAGGTAGAACTTGAAGTAGTAACATTTACTTCCATAACACAAATACCTTGAGAAGAAGTCCCGTACATCTTCTCAATCTCTTGTGCATCTTCCATAAATCTCTTGCAATTTCTCTTCCAATGCCCGGGCTTCTCACAGTACTGGCACTTCTCAACATCGGTTAGGCCAGACTTGGGCTTACAAGAAGACATGGGCTTGTCCTGATTCACAATCTGGACGGCCTTGCCTCTACCCTTGTCCTTTCCAGGTTTCTCAAAACTTTTGCCATTTTTGATGTCAAGCTCAGCTGTCTTGAGCATGCCATGCAGTTCAGTCAACGTCTTCGTCAACTTGTTCATGTTGTAGTTCACAACAAACTGATCATAGCTTGACGGCAGTGATTGCAAAATGATGTCAGTAGCCAACTCTTGGCTCATAGGATAATCCAGTCTCCTCAGGTTATCTATATAACCCGTCATCTTTATGACGTGAGGACTTACTGGTGAATCCTTTGGTAGCTTGCATTCAACTAGAGATTTAACCGTCTGGTATCTCTCAGTTCGAACTTGCTCCTGAAACATCGCTTTCAGGCTAGTGATCATCTCGATGGGCGACGCCACATTCTCATATTGCTTCTGCAAGTCCGAGTTCATGGTAGCCAACATCAGACAACGCACATCGACCACATCATAGTAATGCTTATTCCAAGCATCATATACTGCATGTGAGGCATTGGACCTTAGTTTCTCGGGGAGAACTTTCTCAAGGACATAGTCCTTTCTCTCCTGCTTGAGAACAATTCTCAAGTTCCGATACCAATCAAGGAAGTTGGATCCATTTAACTTGTCCTTCTCAAGGACGGATCGCAACGAGAAAGAGTTCTGATGAGGGGTTTTAGACATAACTAGAAATCAAAATAAAATGGTTTAGTTATGATGTTCAGGAAATGAGAAATCTTAACAATTAAGAAAACTCGCATTATATTCAAAACAATGTTTCCTCAAATGAATATAATGATCCAAGACCCATACTTCACCAAAACTTGAGTGGGCCACTAGCCGTCACCCAAATCTTAGCTATCTAGGTAAGCAACACTTTGCTAATCATATCCAATATGACTCTTGGTTGTGGATAAGACATCTTATGTCTTGTCCACCTGATGTCTATGGGCCCAGAACTTCTGATAGCCCACTCAAGTAAACCAATCTCTTAATCAAGTAACGGTTGATGCCATGCACTGCAAGCCCATCAACACACTTACATACTGCCTTACTCATGTAACCGGGATACCTTGCACTGCAAGCCTATCACGCAGTGAAACGAGTCTTGACAGCTGACAAGATCGGGAAGACATCCGAAACACTTGATATTTAGTTGAGGAACAGAACTTTTAATCTTGACACATATCATATATGTACTCAATAAGGTTTAGATTTTATCAAAACAATTAATCTATATTAAGTTTTAATTAATCTAAGAAGTGGGTGAAATCTGGTTCGGTTATGTGATCTCGGGTTCGCTAACCCAGAGTCTGCACAGTGTATCGATACTAGTATCGATCAACACTCTACTGCTATAACCGGTCTTCGACAACTGATCAATCCAATTGAACCAGTTTCGATAACCAACCGAACCAATTTCGACAGTTGGTTAGTGTCGATCGATACCACCTTATTGGTATCGATCGATGCTCAACCAACCAGATCGATTTGCGATAACCAGTCAATCCAATTGATCTGGATCGATAACCGGTCAATCAAATTGAACCGGATTGATAACCGGTCAGTATCGATCGATACAACCCTTGTATCGGTTGATACTAACCAATTCGCAACAAACCGCAACAAGCCGGTTTAAATCGATTTCAACCAAGCATGATAACCGATTCAATCCAATTGAACCGACTAACCATTCGCTAGGTCGTGTCGGTCGACACAACTCAGATTGTGTCGATCGACACCATTAGGTTTCAGAAAAAGGAACTTCGATCTTTCGATCGAAACCTAATTGATTATTCAAGTGTCGATCGATACCATCACTATGGTGTCGATCGACACCACAAAACCTAATTCGACGAGTTTTAGCAAAAACGATTTTTCACAGAAAACTCTTTCATCTAACATGCATCCTATACATCATATGTATCCAAATCGAATTCTCTAATTCAATTGCATGCTGGATTGATTCATCAGTTAAACCCTAAGGCTCTGATACCACTGAAGGAATTTGTACAGGTTTCTACCAGATTAATCTCTATTAATCAACCTACAGAATTCCTGAAGTCTAGGATCTAGGGTTTGAAAACAATGAATCATAAGAGATCTCAGATATACCTGGAGATTGGCAGCGGAATAGGGTCAGGTAATCGAGATCTGGAAGCGCCTCACGTGCTACGCCTCTACTGTAGTCCACACTCACACGAACAGGAATCTGCAGGGATGCTAGTGCCTGGAATCAGATCTTGCAGAGGAAACCTGTGTTTTCTGGAGAGGGAGCGACTAAGTCTTACTTTAATCTCGTGCTACATATCCTATATATAGGCACAAGACAAGACCTAATTGTTCACGGGCCGAGCCTGAACGAATTAAGTCATCGGGCCGAAATCCCTATTTCGGTCCGCGCCTGGTATCGATCGATACTGCCTAAATTGGTATTGATCGACACCTTCCCTCATAACACTTTCCTTGCTTAAGTGCATCCTGTTCGCTTAGGTGTGTGACCATGTAGGATCAAATGATACTAGCAATGAGTTCATAACTCACATGTCATGAGCGGCTTCTAGCAAAACGTCATGATTACCCAGTATCAGATGAATGTCTGATCTCGACAAACAACTATGTCTAGAGTGAGTACATGAATGATTTCAGGACATTCCCAACACATCTTTGTGAAGAGATTGACATTCACAAGATTACTTGCGGAGTTGATGTTGAGCTCTAGAGTTAGATTCGACATGACTCTTATGAGAGTTCAACATCAACTTCACAAGTTTAGCTTATAAAGAAATAGAAAACTCGCATAATACATTAAATATAGAAATTTTAAAAAAATAAGTTCATGAAAAGAAAGAATTATAAATTAAAAAGGGAAAATATAAAAAAATACAATGCATCTCAATGGAAATGTTGATAAACTATTTCATTTCATACATATAATTTTAATGCGAAATAGAAAAGAAAAATAAGCAGAATACACTACATAGAGAAACTATAAAAAATTAAGTTAATGAAAATAAAAAATTAGAAATTTAAAAGGGAAATTACAATACATCTTAAGAATATTAAATGTTGAGAATTTATTAAATTTCATACATATATAATTTTAATGCGAAATTGAAAATTGGTAAAAAAAACTATATAGAAATTATAAAAAAAATTAAGTTAAGGAAATGAAATAATTAGAAATTAAAAAATAAAAATATAAGAAATACATAGCATGTTACAGTTAATAGAGTTGCAAATTCGACCTAAGATTTAGTTCAAATATAATTTATAGGAAAAATAGTCGTAATTTTTAAATGTTCACGCAACAAAAATAATTATGATATATATACCAAAATCATGAAATTTAAGAAATACAACTATTTTCCCATAATTAAATTTCTATTTGGATCCAAAATAAGTTTGGTGTGTTTTATTTCTTAAAATCATTTAGTCAATCCGTCATTAAAGAAGACGCAACTATTCCCAACTCTAATACTTATTGCACGCGGTTTATATATTTCGTATAAATATATGAATTCAACTCTAATTTAGAAAGAAAAAAAAATAATTTTTTATTAACCTTAAAATATGAAAACAAAACATCTTATATGGTATAAAATTGAAACTCCAGAGAGATTGATGTGAAGATCAATAAAATTTATATACTCATTAGACAGAAGTGATGTTTGCTTCATGTGTTGAGGTTATGGTTCATTGACATTTTCTTAGTATATGTAAATAATGGTACAGTTTATTTTAATAAATTTTAGATCTAGTAAAAAGATCATGTAATCTTTAAGTTTGTTAACAACATTTGTTATTCGTGATTTAATCCAAGTATGACGTAGTATTTGCACTATAGCAAACCACTAGACTATATATAAGGTAATTTTCGAGTTCAGTGGATGAGTTTATCAACCAATTTCTAACCCGATCAGCTTTAGTTGGGATTATTTATCAGCATACTGAAAGAAAAATTTGGTTCCATCTCTAACAACATCCCACATGTAAAACAACAACCTCACAAAACCAAGTAATTTTGGGCAATGGACAGAACTGAAGTACTTACCGGTGTTGTCTTGAGAATTACCACCATTGTCTCCATTTGATGAAAATGATTCGTCTGTTATTCGTTGCATCTGCTGCTTCATCAAACTGCATTAACAAATAGGTATGGTTTATTGAAATAGAGCTAGAATTTTACTATGGGGACAAAAGGAGACTACCTATTCGAGAATTCGGATGATTTAAAGACAACGATGGTTCAGGATGGTTAGGGACTAAGGGGAATAAAACTCAAGCATATGTTTGGTTTAGGAAACCATCATCGGCAGCACATGCCGAATAATCTTCTACTATTATAATAAAGATTTTGGTTTTGAATTGGTTCTATCTCTAACAACGTCCCACATGTTAAACAACAGCCTCACAAAAACCACTGTAATTTTGGACAATGCAACAAGCTTGAACAGAACTAAACATACCGGTGTTGTCTTGAGAATCACCACCATTGTCTCCATTTGATGAAAATGATTCGTCTATTATTCGGTGCAGATGCTTTCTTCATCAAACTGCATTAACAAATAGGTATTATGTAGCATACACAAAAGAGAGGTATGTGAATAAATGCAAGACTAGTTTAAGGCTATTTACATATTTAGGAGAATCACACGAAATCTTTCTGCAACGGCTAGTGGATATGTTGATATTAATTTCTCCACTTTCTAGTCATAATGATTATTGTAAGCAGACGATGTAGATCCTCGTCTAGGGAATCTAAGGACCAAATAAAACAAGAATTTAACGATCTATTGTGTTAAAATATATATCAAAACAATATAACAAATTATAGAGAATCTATACATATTGATTTATTCATTTACTATGTGGTATATTTATAAATTATAAGTAAAAAAAAAATCAAAAAAACAACCCACAAATTGAAACTCTAATTCGGCAGCAGAAATAAATCATCACAAAATCGTATCGACTCGGTGTAACATTTTCTTGTAAGAAACAGAAACCTTAATGGATAAATCTAAGGAGAACAATGGTTTAGGATGGTTAGGTACTATGGGGACTCAACCATATGTTAAGGCTTAGGGACTCAATATCATTCCCTACAAACCCTTGATCATGGGAAACAATCAACAATCATCGGCAGCACATGCCGAATCATCTTCTACTATTATAATAAGGTTTTGGTTTGAATTGGTTCCATCTCTAACAACATCCCACATGTTAAACAATATAGCCTCACAAAACCAAGTAATTTTGGACAATGCAACAAGATTGAAAAGAAGAAGTTACCGGTGTTGTCTTGATAATCACCACCATTGTCCCCATTTGATGAAAATGATTCCTCTAACCTCTATTATTCGGTGCAGATGCTTCTTCATCAAACTGCATTAACAAATATGTATTATATAGCATACAGAAAGAGAGATATGTGAATATGCAAGACTAATTTAAAACTATTATTTTTTTGCAACAATACTAGTGGATATATTGATATTAATTTCCTCGTAGTTTCCACTCATAATGATTATTAATGTAAGCAGATGATTACGTGTTATGTAGATCCTCATATAGGGAATCTAAGGACCAAAGAAAACAATAATTTTTTAGGATCTATTGTGAAATCCATGTTAAGATATCAAATCAATATAACAAAATAGAGAATTATATATTTATTTATTATGTGGTATAAGTAAAAAACAAAAAACAAAACAAATTGATTCAAAAGAACAACCTGCAAATCGAGACTCTAATTCGGCAGCAGAAAGGAATCATCACAAAATGGTAACGATTCGGCGTAACATTTTCCTGTAAGAAAAAGAAACCACAAAACGAAAATTAGAAGATCTAAATTCTCTGAAGATATAAAAGAAATTAGACAATACCTTGTTACAGATCTGACTAGCTAGGTCTTGTTCTGATCTTTGTTGAAGGGTATGTCTCTAACGATGAAGATAGTAGCTGAATTTTGTCCTTATCCTCCAGTTGCTTTTAGAGAATAAAGAGAGGCACAAATGAAATTTGGTGGTGCTGAAGGAATTTAAACCAAAGAAAAAAAACCCTAAAAAGTTTTAGATAAGAGAAATCTACATTGACCTATTAGAGAGCAATTAGGTAAATGTTTGGATATTTACCCTTGCAATTAGATATGTAAAAATCCTAAGTAAAAGGTTGTAGAATTAATGGTAAAATAATATTTGAGAGTAAATATGTTTAGGTTGAAGGTAAATAATATGTACAGTCGAATTGTTGATTTGAGAGTTGCTTTCGTAAGGAAAAAAAGATACGATATGATTTGTGCTTTTGTTCGTTGTTAGATATGGTATAGATGTTGAATTTGACTTGCTGTGTTGAGAACTTTGCATTGTTTCATCTAATTTATTCTTGTATGGTAGTAATAGTTTTGTAGATTCGATGCTGAAATTGAGTCTCTGCGTTTGGGAGTTTCGAATTTTTTCATATAATTTCTTGAATGCTCAACCTCATATTGTATCCGACTGATTGAAACAATTTTGCAGTTACGTTTCTAAGAACTCTTGGTAGCAGAAGATGATTGTTGCCAAAGCTTATAGAATAGAGTTTAAACCTGAATTTTTATTATTCTTAACGAAGAATTAATGGATAATGTGTTAATAGGTTAATAAAATCACTCTTTTGCTTTCGAATTCCATAATGGCAAGTGATATTCATTCTTCTCAAAAGCTGTGAATTTCCTAACTTTGTACACCAATACCTCAGATATTAAAGAAGAGAAAAAATAATGGTGGGTAGTGGAGCTCCACAGAGAAGAAGTGCAGCTGCAGCTGCAAGCATGCGTAGGAGAAAGCCGAGCAGCAGTGCTGGTGGAGGAGGAGCCTCTGGTGGTGCAGCCGGATCCATGCTTCAGTTCTACACCGATGATGCACCTGGTCTCAAGATCTCCCATAATGTTGTCCTTATCATGAGTGTCGGTTTCATTGCTTTCGTCGCGCTGTCCTTCATGTAATGGGCAAGCTCTACTTTGTCAAGTGATGAGAAAGATGATAGTTTGAAAAAATTAATCATCTATATACAAGTCTTTGCAATGCTTATTGCCTCGTAAGCATCTTAATCCTCTTTGGTTATTATTGTGTTGGTGTGAAGATCCTTGCATGGTTTAGCTTATGGAATCTTTATTTTGCTTTTAAATAAGTAGGAAATATGAAGAGATAGGTCCTCCTAAAGTTGAAGACTTTTGTTATATTACACATACGAAACAAGACATCTTGTCGATGGAGGCAGATATACTTCTTGCGTTGCAGTTTAAGAAGAATCAATTGGAGTCGTCGGATTCGTAGATACCCGAATCAAGGAACCGAGCTAGCTTATCACTTTGTCCTTGACCTTTTTTTTTCTTTTTTTTTTTTTGTGTATGTTCGTGGTTTGATGGTGTTTAAATCCATTTTTTTTTCCAAACAATCTCCTAAAATCACCCTATATTATTCCTTAAAATCTCATCAAATCTCATTAAATTACAAAGGTTTTCTGTTTTTTTTTTTAAAGAAAAAAAACTCTAATAATTCTACCAAATACTTACAAATCCACTTAAATCTTTCAAAATTCAAATTTTCCAAAATTCCACAAAATCCTCTAAAATATGTAGTCGAATACATTCCCTAAGTGAAATGTTGATAAATTTTACTAATATTTTTTTACTCTTCAACTAAATGAATTCCTCTTATCTCCTCATTTCCAAGTTGAAGAACACACATGAGCCGAGTATATGCCACTCAGTTGCGTGTATCATTTGCAATTAAGACCAAAGTATAACACTATCATAATTTTATTATCACTCAAAACATTATCAGCAGATCTTTCATACCATGGGCAGTTTGTACAACTCACTGGCAGTGCCATCTATAAAAGAAATCATTGTAGAGATAGAAATACTTGTTTCTTCGACACGGTGACTCATGGACAAAGATCTTGCAACTTATTTATAGATTTGGAGGATGAGAATGGCAGTGCCATCTATAAAGGACATCATTTTACTCGAGGCATCATAAGCTATTTTTACGAGATCTTCACTTCTCAATCGACGGGTAATTTTCAGCTAGTTCATGTGTGCTTGAGCCATGTAATGCCAAATATGAATACCAAGTTACAGTTGATATCATGAATGCGAATTGAAGAGATTAAGAAATCAGCCATCATAATAAATACAAGTAAAGCTAATGGGTGATAGTCGGGATTTATAGCCTAATACGTTTTGTGTCAGTATAATAAATACACATATTATCATTTGACCCAAAAAATATTATTGCCCATATTTTAACGATTATGCAACCAAACAGAGCCTTTTTTTCATTTTTTTTTACCAACTTCTTCTTTGTTAATTATTTTATCCAATTTTATCAATATCTTTTATATAATATCTACCACATTTTATATATTTACAATTTATATCAAATTTATATTAATCAATAATTACTAAAATTATTTTTCTGTTTTGTCAACAATATGCATTTTAACGATTTGAATTTGGTATGATGATCCATCAACAGTATCACAAATGACTAAATTATATATTACGGTCAACCTAACTTTTGTTTTTTTTCTTAATATTTTTGTTGACAAAACAATAATTATAAAATAATTTAAAAAACCATGTAGTTGATGTTTCGAAAAGACAATCAATGTTAAAGTAGTACCAAGTTTGCACACATACCATCGAGTTTCATTTGGGTGGTCAAAGCATTTTGTTGGAAGGTGTAGATCCGGTTAATCAGCGACCTTACATGTATGCTCTTTACCAAAAGAATGAGATTGACAAAATAGTGGAAAAAATGCTTAAAAGTGAAACTATTCAACCTAGTTCTAGCCCATATGGCTCTTCAGTATTATTGGTTAAAAAGAAGGATGGAACTTGGAGGTTGTGTGTTGATTACAGAAGCCTCAATGAGTTAACTGTAGATGACAGATTTCCCAATCCATAATTGAAGATTTACTAGATGAACTTGATGGTTCTAAAGTGTATTAAAAAATTGATCTCATGGCTTCATCAGGTGCGTATGAATGTGGATGATATTCACAAAACTATCTTCAAAATTATTTTTTTGTTAAACAATATGCGTTTTAGCTATTTGAATTTGAATGGTAACACATCAACACTATCACAAATGACTAAATTATATATTACAGTCAACCTAACTTTTTTTTTCTTTAATATTTTTGTTGACAAAATAATAATTATAAAATAATTTAAATAGCCATGTAGTTGATGTTTTGAAAATACAATCAATATATATTAAAGTAGTACTAAGTTTCACATACCAACTAGTTTCATTTGGGTGGTCAAAGCATTTTTTTTTATAAATATAACTTATATTAAAATGGGCCTCCCACAAATGTGGGCAAGGCCTTGGTCAAAGCATTTTGTTTGGTAGGAAATGCTATTCAAGTTAATATTTTAAGTGATTTGAAGTTTTATTAGTTTTTAAATGATTTTGATGATTTTATGGAAGTTGATATGATTTATGTTAAAATTCTTTCAAATCTCACCTAAAACTATGAGATTTGGTGGGACATATTGGATCATGGATTTGAGAGGATTTCAAATTTTTTCAAATCCCAGCTTATTGGATTTAACATTTGTAAAAGTTAATCCAAATCCAAGGTTATTGGATTAAGGATTTGTACAAACTCCTTCAAATCCAGCCTTATTGGAAAATTGAGATTTCATTAATTAATTATAAAAAAAGGATTTGAGATGATTTGATAGATATTTGGTAGTTAAAAATCAGGGATTTCAAATACCACCTCAATTGATGGTATTTGGCAAAATCCCTTTAAAATCTATGCGATTAGGATTTCTCAAAATAATTACAGATCCACGTTTCAATATACCCCATTGGGATTTATGTATTTTTAACTAAGGAAATCCTCTTAAATCCTCTCAAATCCTTCAAAATCATTAAAACCTAAATCCACAAATTAGTTTCAATAACACTAGATTTTAAAGTGGATTTTAGAATCATTAGTTCAATAACATTGGATTTTATTTGATTTTTTAAAATCCATGATTGAATAACATAGGATTTGTAAAAAATTTACAAATCCATTAAAATACTAGTTTGAATACACCCCACTTACTTCCTATAAAAGATTCTATTTAAATTAAGTACGAGAGCAAATTAACAACCGCTTCTCACATCCATATATCTCTTTGTCTACCTATTACCCAAAATCTCTCAGAACAATTAGTCACCAAAGTATACATATAAACAAAAATGGAGCCTAACCCAAATGTTTTGAATAAGGTAAAAACATGAATTAAGTCGCCAATATCATATGATTAAGCTTGACTTGTTAAGTCATTAAAGATTTCATTCAAATCTGGATTCACACCAGCCATGTCGCTTTGCTACTTTTTCGTTCTTCACTGCTTAGTTAGTATAGAAAAGTCAAGCAAAACAAAAATAAAAAGAGAGAGTGAGAGCACGATTAAACTATTTCAACGCGAGGGACACGAGGGATGCGAAATTTGGTGAAGATTGAGTGGTCCAATTCTGTTTTCAGACGATATTCTCTCAAACTCATATAGCGTTAAAAATTTTATGCTGATTCGGTCTATGCCTGAAAAAAAATTCAGAGAGCAAGTGCTAGTAAAGTTAGTTTGTCTATCAAATTCAAAAAAAAAAAAAAAAAAATAGTTTGTCTAAATATTTTCGTAGTTAGCTAGGTTGGTTAATCAAATAATCAAGATTGAACGTAAAAATAAATGAAACATCATTTAAATTGTACATTATCAATTTATTGCACTGTGTTGTGAACTCAGATAGCTTTCTTAAGTTGTATATATACAACTTGTATGTGACACATCATTTGATACATAACATATACAATATTGTTAGGGTTTTTATAAACAAAATATTCAATTGAATTTTTGAATATCAAATAACTAGCCCTACACTAAAATAAACAAAAGACGATAACACTGAGCGAAGAAAGAACTTTTTAGACTACAACCAATTAATACAATATACAGTATATATTAACGAAGGAAAATAATATTTGTATAAAACCCAGGGATGTATTTACGTTTTTTTGTAAATGCATAGAGACGACAAAAACCAGAAGATAAGTACGTAGAAAATTCAAATGCGATGGCCACAGGGTGGCAGTTAAGAGTCATATGTAGTCCAAGTTAATGAAGTATGACACTTGGATCATGTAGATGAGTAAATCATGGTGAAAGAAAAGTCCAGAGAAAAGTAAGCATTCAAATCCAACCCAAACTTGCTTTAGTTACACCCCCAAGAAATATATATATATATATATATATATATATATATATATGAACGAATAATAGATGTGTGCATGTCATTAATTATATATGTACGTCATGTTTAGACTCGAAAAATATCACAAAATACAAGAAATCTATTAAGGATATTCGATTTTATCATTTGAATATTATATGTTTTGTTTTGGATAAAGAATTGCATCCCATGATTTTATTTGTCACAAAATTTGATCCCTGTTTAATTCACTCGCTAGAAAACCACCGACGAGAGTATATAAACTTATGTTTAAATTATCCAAAATGCGAGATTTTAACTATAAGAACTCAATTTTTTACTATTGATAAACCAGATGCATGAAACATACATCACTTTTATTCAGAGCAATTAATTATTTATTACCATACCGATTATTATTAGGTTTTATTTGCTCTTATGCATTGATAATCATTTTCATTCATGGACAGAAAATGACATTGTAGTTGGTTCCAGCGGGGCAAGTGAATAGGCTTGTAGGATCATCTTTAGGGTAACTATAGGCGTCTGGACAACGTTGCTTGAAGAACCTAGAGAGTGGAGTTGGTCCACAACTACCGGAGTTGCAACAATGTTCCTCCGTCTTCAACACCGGACATGGTCCATTGCAAGCACCATCCATTCTTAGTTGGTTAGGACATTGTGCTATAATATCTCCGGTACACCTATCCAATGGATATAAAAACAATTGTTTCACAAAGAAATATATATTATATGGCTAGATATTGTTTTATATGTCAATTTTGAAATTTGATTTACCTAATAACACGACGGCATTGTCCAGATGCAGAACTAAACTCCATTGGAATATTGAATCCATCGATCACCGAAATATCGATGAAATCTTGGTTTGCAAATTGTTGGAGAGCATATTCTGCCAAAGTATTTGGTGCTCTTCCATAAGATTTACATTCAAGGAGACCATTACAGTCTCCAGTCTGGCATCTGCCTCTTCCAGAGGCATCAAAATTGCAATTGGTACGACCCCAAATCCGAGCTTGGACGGTCCCTGGATCACCATTAACGGTCCATGTTTCGCCTCGATTGAGTCGCTTTCCACCTCCAGGTTTTCCTGGGGCATATGTGGCGGCCCAAACAACATATGGACAATTGTTCCTCACTGTGAACGTAGCTGCTTCTGCTGAGATGGCAATGTATACGATCACAAATGCAAAGAAAGAGACTATGGGGATGGTTTTATGATAAGCCATTTTATAATGTACTCTATGGGACTTGCTCTTTGCTTAATGATGTTCTGGTGTTTATATAGAAATGGCAACCAAGGGTAATATTATAATTTTGTAGATAACGATTATGTGGTTGAAAATTTATGGATTTTATATGATTTAAACTTTGGAAGCCATCGTTAATAAGTTTGTCTACTAGTTCAGTTTTTCTAAGATATTAGGCACCAAAGAATTGTCATATTCAGGAAATAATTAGAATATAACAAAGAGTTGATATATGTGTGTGTCTATGTATATGCACGTCCCGCGTGTGTGTGCACGTGTGTGAGACATAGATATGTGCCGTGGTAATATTTTTTTTGTGGATTCATAATATATTAAAATCCAAGTTAAATCAACCAATCCGAAAAACGTGGATCTTCGAAATCAACAAGTCTACTGACTTTGAGGATGTCAAACATATTGAAATTAACTCAATGTGCGTACTTACGCTTAATAAAAGCCAGTCTATGAAATGCACAGAACGATGACAGCTTAAAGAAGATAAATCCATAGAATGTGAATGTAACTGATGTGGCTATGAGCCTATGAGAAAGAGTGATTAAAGACTAAGAATTCATCGTGGGTAAGTTATTGTAGATTGGAGTGGTATTGGCCCAATCCATAATTTTCTTGGTGATAGAGGGTTCATTGACTTGGGAATATCGGCTGATGCATCTGTTGCAACCGCTGTTACGCGTAACCGTAGACGTCGTCACCGGCTCCCTTCTCTAAATCAGGTCGAAACAGAGTTAGCTACGATCCGCATTGTTGATGGGGCCGAGGATGTTGCTCTCTGGCGCACAAGGGATGGTACCTTTGCACCGGATTTTTCCACTTACGCGACTTGGGAACAGGTCCGACAAGTGGGAACTACTACTCCTTGGCACACAGGGGTCTGGTTCTCTGGAGCCACTCCCAAATTTTCCTTTCTTCTTTGGTTAGCAGTTCACAACCGTCTTTCCACAGGAGATCGTATGTTAGCATGGAACTCTGGTATTGACCCGGGTTGCGTCCTCTGCCGTCAGACAATTGAAACCAGAGATCATCTCTTCTTCCAGTGTAGCTTCTCCTCTTGTGTTTGGGCTGGTCTCACGAGAAACCTCCTGAATCTGCGCTATTCCACTTCGTTCTCAGGGATCTTAGCTCTCGCCGAAGCTAAGCTCCCTAGATCTGCTCAATTTCTGCTGAGGTATGTTTTTCAGGCTACCGTGTACACCTTATGGCAAGAACGCAACAACAGGAGGCATGGCGAGGTACCTCTTCACTCTGACAAAATCATCGCCACCATTGACAGACTTGTTCGCAATCGCATCCACTCGATCCGCCGGAAAACTCCAGAGGTGCTCACCGACGCATACGGTCTCTGGATCAGCTCTCGTCTCTAAACAAGTTACAACCAATCTGTTTAGTTTTCTTGCTTAAATTCCTCTGAAAATTCTATTTAAAGGTTGCATATATTGTACCAAAGTTTTTGTTTGAATAAAATTTAACATTCATACAAAAAAAAAAAAAAAAAAGTTATTGTAGATTAGTTTTGCAATTTTTTCATATCCGAGAGTAATAAAGTCCAATAAAGTTTGGCCTTGCATGTACTTTACTTTGACTTAGAGAAGTAAACATCTACTCGAATTTAAGTAGTTATAATTGTGTGTGGATGTAATTTACCTAGAAAATAATGTAAGATATATAATGTATGTGTGGTTATTAATATTGTACGTTAGCATATGCTGAACCATCTGCTTTCTCTATTCATAATTATATGATAGTTATAACTTATACTATAAACTACTTAAATTCTAGTTGACGTTTACTTTTCTAAGTCAAGGTATGCATGCAAGGCCAAAACTTTATTGGACTTTATTACTTTCCCAATTCGATATTGTGCTTGAAATCAAATATTTTAATAACAAGTTGTAAACAATTTTAACGTATTACATTTATCCCTAAACGTTATATATTTATTTATAATGCATTAAAAATAAAAGTAATATACATAAATTATAAATACACATATTTGTGAACATATTAACATATACCACATTAAGTAGAAAATTAGAGATACATTTTAAAATTTGTGATATAAGAACATATTAACATGTTAAAAAAATATATAGCGTGTTATTAAATTATATAAACATGTATTTTTTGGCATAACTCGTTACTTTAATAAATACGGTTTGATAGAATTACTAGATTAGTTATCTTAAACATGTATAAACAGATATCAATGTTGAATTGTATATATGTTATTTACCGATCTTAAGAAGAAGAAGCGCTAACCATTGTCACCAAAAACTTTCTAGATTCTCATTGGATCTTAGTTAGATTCATTGTTATAACCATAACGGATGTCATTGTCGAAGTCATATGTTTTTGTGGGATCTTTAGAGGGTTTTGTCACTGGACCTTAATCAAAATCATACCGCATGAACAAAAAAAAAAACGGTTTTCTAATATTTAGAAGTAGAAAGCTACCAAGATAAAAGAATGGAGGAAAAATAAATAGTTTAGTCGTTGATGAGAGAAAGAGAAAGAGTTTAGTGGTTGCTCAGAGAAGGAGATAAAGAAGAGGAAAATATTAAGAGAAAGAAGATATCGAGTGAAGAAGACTTTATGATGATATTATTTTTTTATTTTTTTTTTTTGTCAACTGAATATATTAATTAGCTTAAGAAAGCCAACTTGGCGGAATGTGGTTTACAAAAGTAACACTATGCGGTAGGACACGAACATTTCGTGCCAACTTATCCGCTTTGACATTCTCGCTTCGTTTAACAAAAGATAAAGAGAATGATGAAAATTCTTCCCTATCGGCGGTGATATCTTCTAGATAGACTGCAAAAGCCGGCCATTCTGTTGGGGAAGACACCATCTTCACCAGGTCCGAGCAGTCTGTCAAAAACGCGACATGTTGATTTCCAGCACCAATCATACATCGCATCGCCCACATCAAAGCCTCCAATTCCGCATGTAAGGGTGTCAAACTTCTTCGCCGATTAGCCGCTCCCATTGTTGATCTTGAATCAGAAGAAGTACAATACCATCCGTAACCTGCAAAATTATCTGTCTCCTTCCATGAGCCATCCACATAGCACCTAAAACCCGAAAATCTCGGTTGTAAGAGGTTTGACCGTGAGAGGGATCCAGATGGACGCACAAGGGAATTTGGAGAATCCTCCTCCTCCACATGTGCCTTTTGCCAAGCCTGAGATTTCGAATTAGCCAATCTAACAATCTCGAGAGGCTTCTCATCTATATTTTCGAAAATTTTTGCATTTCGAGCCTTCCAAATGTACCATAATATCCAGGGATATGAGTCATTGACATCCTGTTTTGCCTGTCGCCAAAATAAATAATCCATATTTGTAAACAGAGAAGCCGAGGGGAAATTTGGGCCGGCCGGAACCTGGGATAGTGCCCAAACCTGTCGAGCAGGTGGACATTCAAAGAGAACGTGATTTATCGTTTCTTCCCCAATTCCACACCTCACACAAACAACATCACAATTAATTCCCCTGTGATGTAGATTAACCAGTACCGAAATACAACCAGTGAGAGACTGCCACATAAAGTGTTGAATCTTTGGAGGACACTTTATCTTCCAAACTTGAGCCTGTAGCGGGATACAGTCAGGACCGTACACCGGGTAAGAAACCGAGGAAAGATTTGGAAGACGAGCCGTTTGATACCCTGATTTTACCGAATATTGACCATTCTTTGTAAAATGCCAACCAATAGAGTTCGGAATCAAATTATGTCCTAAAGGTAAGGCTGAAATCAACGCCACATCCGTTGTATCGAAGATAGCTGACAGCTTATCGAGGTCCCATGATCTTGTCTGATGATCAATTAGATGATGAATTTGTAAAGAGGGATCCATAAAGGACCCATTACTTTTGGCTGGTCTCGGGAATTGAGCTGGTATCCAGGGGTCCTTCCATACAGAAATGGATTCTCCTGAACCGACTCTTTTAATAAGTCCTTTTTGAACCAGAGAGCGCGCCGAAACAATACTTCTCCATCCATAGGATGGGGAGTATGATTTTATGTTTTCCAAAGGGCTAGAATTCCTATAGTACCGTCCTTTTAAAACCTTAGCAAAAAGGGAGTTTGGAGCCTCCATAAGCCGCCAAAGTTGTTTTGCTAAAAGCGCCGTATTAAAATCATCAACGTTACGAAATCCAAGACCTCCCAGTTGCTTACTTGAGCATAGTTTGTCCCATGCTTTCCAATGCATACCTTTTGAATCCCCACTCGTACTCCACCAAAAATCCGCTACCGCACTTGTAAGCTTAGAAGTAACTGATTTTGGTAGCCGAAAACAAGACATTACATAGGTTGGGAGTGCCATCGCAACCGATTTAATCATAACCTCTTTTCCCCCCTTTGAAAAAAATTTTGCCGTCCAACCATTTATCCTGTTTTGAAGCCTATCTTTGACAAAGGAAAAAATCTGAGTTTTGGAACCCCCCATACTTTCTGGGAGACCCAGATAAGATCCCATACCTCCAATCTTAGAAATTCCTAAAGCTCCTTTGATTTCTAATTTAATTGACTCATCCACCTTGTGCCCGAATTGAATCGAGGATTTTGCGAAATTTATTTGTTGGCCTGATACCTCTTCATACTGTCTTAGAATACCTAAAATAGCACCACATTGTTCTTTGTTTGCCTTACAAAAAAACAAACTATCGTCCGCAAATAACAAATGTGAAATTGGTGGGCTCTTATTGGCTACCTTAATTCCAGTGATTATTTTATCCTGCTCTGCTTTCCGAATATTTGCTATTAATACTTCCGTACATAAAATAAAAATGTATGGGGATAAAGGATCGCCCTGCCTTAGACCTCGCTCTGGCATTATTGCCCTCCTTGGTTGACCATTCAGTAAAACCTTGTATTCTACCGTTGTTATACATTTCATAATCCAAGATGTCCATTTGTCACAAAAGCCCATTTTTCGCAAGAGTTTATCAATAAAAGTCCATTCCACCCGATCATACGCTTTACTCATATCCGTCTTGATCGCCAAAAATTTTGACTTGCACGATTGATTGGTACGTAGTCCATGAAATATTTCTTGAGCAATTAAAATGTTATCAGAAATCAAACGCCCTTGTACAAAGGCAGATTGAGTTTAGAAATAATTCGTGGTAACACCGTTTTAAGCCGCTGACAAAGAACCTTTGAGATTACTTTGTAACCCACGTTACATAAACTAATGGGTCTCAGCTCTGTCATGCGAGTTGGTTTTTCAATCTTGGGTATTAGACAAATATTAGTCCTATTTAACCGGGGATCAAAAATCCCTTCCTCGAAAAAAGAGTTAACCAATGTAACCAGGTCTTTTTTGATAGAAGTCCAAGCCTTCTGATAAAATAAGGCTGTCATACCATCCGGGCCCGGAGCTTTATCTGGATGCATCATAAAAAGCGATGCCTTGATTTCCAATTCCGTAGCAGGAGCCGTAAGAAAAATATTATTTTCTTTTTTCACATATAGAGTTCAAAAAAAAAAAAAAACAATTGAAACGTTGAAATGAATACGGCCGAGTGAGGCTAAAATAGACAGAAATAAAGGGGAATTATATTTTTGTTTAGACAATTATCAAAAAACTAATTTAATCATAAAATCTTGTCTTTTATCAAATTTATTGTTTAATTAATTAAACAGACTTAGGACATATTTTAAACACAGGAGTTGCATCTACATCTATGTAAATAAATTCTAAGATGAACGAGTCTCCTATTTCTATGCCATTAGACTTACAAAAGTTACTCCAACCAATTCCTATTGCTATGGTTCCATCTGCTGACCATCGATATCCCCACCATTTCATATTAGCCTTACCCAAAATACTTATCTTCCTAAGCTTGTCGGTGCCATAAGCTCTCAAGAATCGATCTGGAAGAATCTGCAAAAGATTTGAGCAAACATTACTATAGGTATTGATTAGAATTCAAGATAGACACTAACCAACCTTTGGAAAGGAGTTGTTTGATGAACTTACTAGTTGACATTTTTTTACATCTTGAGGTGTGAGTGTTAATGTGAAGACGACTCGATTTTGAATTTCTGAAAATGGATACTCTCTTTGCTCAATGTTCTTCTCGTATTCCTTGGCACTGTTACCATTGCTAGCTTGTGAACAATCCTTTCCTTGCCTTTTATCACATTCAGGATCTGTACTTAACAACCTTAGCATAGGAGTAGAATCTTCCCAAATCGACTCTAGAGTGAAGGAATCACCAACTTCTAAGCCATTTGCTAAAACAAAGTCTCTCCATCCTCCTCCCAAATGCATTCTACCAGTTCTATCTTGTAGAAGACTTACCATGATCTTTCTACCACTTTTTCCCAACAAACCTATCAATCTGGGTTTGGTCAAGCCAATTCTCCTCATGAATTTCAATGGAAGTCCCTGGAAAATATTTAAATGGAGAATATAACTAATAAGAAGTGATGCTGATAAAACTAACTAATAATTTAAAACAGCTGATTAATGAACTCACTTGTCTACTACTTTTGTAGCTGCTATCTGTAAGTGTTAAAGTAATGCATCTGCTCTGGTTTGGTAAATTTGAATCTACATGTCTTTGATGATTGTTCTTCATGTCTCGAAGCTGTACAAAAGTTTTTGTTAGCTTCATGACTAACAAATTTAACTATAATATATCAACCATGAAATAACACTTTCTTTACTACATAAAAGAAAGAAAAAAAAACAAACAAACAAGAAAGAACATTTTCTTTATTAGTTTCATGATTCCATATGCATTAAATCGAACCAATCAAAATGAAACCATATGATATATAGGAAACAAAGGAAATACAAGAGATGTGACTCTTATCCTTTAGATTTACCTGATAATTTCAAAAAGAAAATTCATGACTAAAAATATGGAAAACTATCACCAATCCCTAAATACTCTCATAATATATGAATCTAATACATAATCTCTTAATTTTCTTGATTTTAACTTTGATTGATTGCTAATAACAAAATCCAAACAAAATTCTGTATACCTTCATTAAAAACACCAATGTAAACCAAAAATGAAGGTAAAACAAATTGAAAAATCACATAGAATTACCTAAGGTAGTGTATCAAATGAAACCAAAACCAAACTATACTAACAAAACAATTGCATCAATCAGATCTGGACCCAAATGCACAATCCTAGAAGCAACAGTTCATCTATGAGTCAACAAACCACAATATCGACTTTAAGTAAACTAACCTGATCATCTCTATCTTGATTTGAAACCAAGACAACGGGCACAATTTTAAAATCAGATTTGTTCGATGAAGAAGAACCAATTTCGAATTCGGAATTGTTCTTCCTTACTTTTTTCCCTCTCCCAAGCACTGTGTCGAAAACAAATTCCACATGTTAAAACCAGCTTTGGATATAAGTTTTAAACTCATCAAACTAAGATAGAACAGAAGTGATAATGTTAATTACTCGTGTTGTACTCTTGATCATCTTCTTCTTTTGCAAGCTGATGCTTCTTCCTCGAGATCTGATCTGTACATGTAAAAGTTCTTCGATCAAATCGTTGCACACAACACAAGTCTATTTACATATTTTCGATGGTCAAAAACTCTTTGAAGAATTGTTCAGATCCAAACTTACCGATTGTTGTTGGTATGTCTCGGATGTTGCATGCACTCACAGTAAACATCATCTTTGCTGGTGGAGAAGAAAGATTTTGTGAAGAATCTTGTTGGAGAGAAAGATAGATGGAAATGAAAGAAAGATATAGTTGGAAATGAAATTTGGTGGTGTTTGGGGAGCTTTTAAACCCAACAAATAAACCCTAATAGATAAGAACAAAATCTAAGTTTACCATATAGAGACCATGCACTTTTTGGAAAGTTAGAAGAACGTAGACTACACAAAATTAAGAAGTAAATTTAATGATATTTAACCAAACATTGATTATTGTTAACATGGGTTTTGTTTATAATTTTCGTTTTATTGGGCCTCCAAGAGTATAGTATATGATTTTCTTTCTCAATTTTTTTTTTTGTCTAAATACTTTATTGAATTTCACATAAAACATTAGAAAAGTTGAAAGGTATAAAAACTCTAGCATATAGTAAACCGACATAACTGAAACCTCTAGAAACTTTACTCCAAAACTGAATGACTTTATATGAAAAAACATGAGAGAAAAAAGCTTTCTCTGTCGTTTGAGGCATGAGAAAAGGAGAAAGATGCAAATGGAGTTAGAGGAAGAGAGAGAAATAGATGCTGAGTTAGATCAATAGATCGAGAAACAAAACAAGAGACAGAAAACGAGTTGAGAGAAGAAAGAAAGAGACGGTTGACTTTAGGTTTTCCAATCCGATATAGCGGCCCTCTTCAATAAAAATTATAAAACTAACATATCAGGTGCTATCAATGTAGACTTGTTTTTTTGTAGTGCTTCTTTTATTTATCTCTCGCTTTTCATCATCCATATTTTTTACTCGAACCACATGAAATAATATATTTTGGGACTTTGAAAATGTTATTTTGGCATGACATTACCTTTTCCAAGGCAAAGTACTGAGATGATGTATTTGGATATACATATATAGATAAAAAGTAACCAATCTTAAGTGTATTTGATAGTTAATTTGTGATTGGTCGGATCTCCACTTAGATATCTGAAATGATCCAAATAGGGAGAGTACTGATTCGAATGAAATCCAAACCGAATTTTTTAAATATATAAATAAACTTAGACCTCTATATTCGAAAAACTCTGAAATATGAAGAAACGAATCCAAATCCAAATGCCGAGAGCTAAAATTTACAACTATAAATGATGTATTTTTAAAATTTAGAATAAAATTAAGATGAAAAAAATACATCTAAACAAGTTTGGCAAACCCAAAAATAAATTTGTGTATATCAACCAACTATAAACTTTATGGCACAAAACAAAGAAAACACCATTATGTCCGTGATGACCATTATGTCCGTGATAGAAGAAAAAAACCAATATAACCATTCTGGTAATACCTCTTTAACTGAACAGCTACACTCCATTAAATGGATGATACATGATGATGCTTACTTTATTAATTAGCTTATTTAACTTAACAAACAAAACGGATTGACTTAATTAGAATTTACTGTACTTAAGTAAACATTTTTTTTTATTTCCTAGAGCTGGGATATATTTTAAGTACAGGAGTTGTGTCCACTTTATATAAGAATTCTAAAGTAAGAGATTTTCCTACTTTTAGGCCATTAGTTTCACAGAAGTTTTTCCAACCACATCCTACAGATACGATTCCATTTCTTGACAATAGATATCCCCACCACCACTCCATTTCATTTGTACCCAACATAATTATCTTCCCAAGTCGGTCGATGCCATTAGCTTTCATAAATGGACCAGGGAGATACTGCAAAAAATTTAAACAAATACTACTTGCTATGATTATAATCCAAGATATATAAAAGCTAGCTAGTCCACCAATAAAACAAGAGTATTTTTGATAAACTTACCAACGTGCAAGTTTTGACATCTTCAGGTGCAAGTGTTAATATCACTATTCTCCCGTTTTCGACTAGGTATGGCGAATTGATATTCTCTTGTATGTTCACGTCTTCCTCGGGTTCTTTTGCATTGCTAGACTCAGTGGGAACATACTCTTTCTCTCTAGCTTCCGGAATTTTCCTTATGCGTCGAGGTTTAACACTTTGGGAGTTTGGATCGGACACAATGAGGATTGGAGTTGCATTTTCCCATATGCACTCCAATGTAAAGTGTTCATTTATCTTCATATTGTTTTCGATAGCGAATTCTCTCCAGCATTTTCCTAAATGCATTCGTCCTGAGGTTTCTCGTAGAAGATTTGCAAACATCCTCTTACCATTTTTTCCAATTATTGTTATCATCCTTGGTTCTCCCAAACCATTTTTGCTTAAGTATCGCATTGTAAGATACTGAAAAAATATTTGAGAGGAGAATTAAATAAAGGGAAATACACTAATTTTGCAATAAAACCAACATTAGTGTATGATGAATGAACTCACCAATCTGCAGTTTTTGATGCTGTCAGGTGAGAGGTTTAAAGTCACAAATCTATCCGGGTTTGCTTGATTTGTATAATTGATAGTAGTTTCAGAGGGGCAGAAACTGAGCAAAGGTGTTTCCCTCTTTGTGATTAGTTTGAACGTAAACACACTTCCTACCTTTTTGTTGTTTTCATCACAGAAATTTCTCCAACCTCTGGTTATGTGAAAACTATCAGATAGTTTGTCGAACTTCAGATCCATTATCCATAATCTATCCCCTCCATCTGTTAATTCGATCTTGCGGCATTTTCGCTTTAGACCATTAGACCTTGTGCAATCTTGGGGAAGATTCTACAAAAAAATAAAATAAATAAAGGTTCAAACATTTTAGCCATTCCTCATGAAACCAAGCTTTTTACAAACTTTGTTTAGTTTCATGACAAATTAAACCAAGTTCACAATAAATAACACCTTCTTTACGAGAAGATAAAATGAATAAAAGAACTCAAAATAAACAAAAGAAATACAAGATCCTCTCTTAAAACAAGAAATGTGACAAAAAAATATGGAGAACATCATCATTCCCTTAATACTCCCATTATATATGATTATAATCAAATAACCCCAAATCTTTTAATATCCCAGTTTCTAACTTGTAATTAATTGCTAATCACCATAATAGACAAAACATAATCGAAATGAAATTCCGTATAACACTTCAGTAAAACACACCAAAGTGAGCCAGTAGTTTATCAAACAGAACCAAAATCGTACTGAGATTAACTTTTGATTTTATTTCAAAAATTTTTCTCCTAAACCAAACTGAACTAACCAAACAACAATCAGATCATCTGAACCAAAATGCACTATTCAGTTCATCTTTATAAGTAAGTAAACCACAATATATATGTGAAAGTTGTTAGTCCGGTCTTTTCGTTCAGTGACTGAAATAAACCACATTTGGGCAAAACGTTTGTCTAAACGCACCAGAGTATCTTCTTGTAGATTAGAAGCTGTGACAAGGGCCACAAACCAAGAGCTGTCTGGCGAAGACGACTCTGCTTCGTATTCTGGATACCTCGTCCTAACTTTCTTCTGTCTCGCAATCACTGTGTCATAAGAATCACACATGCAAAACCTCAGCAAACCAAGTAATTAATCTCGGACTCAACATAAGATATGTCAGTACAATAAGATAGAGCAGAAGTGAACTTACCCGTGTTGTTGTCATCATCATGATCACATTCTTCGATTCTTAAAAGCTGATGCTTCTTCCTTGAGATGTCACCTGTGTAAACATGTAAAAAACTCTCAGTTCATATAGATTCACAGAAGCCTAATCACGTACTTTTGATGATCATAAGTTCAGATCTGACTAGGTCGTAAGATTATAAACAAAAACAGGAACCACACTTACGGATCTTAGTATGAGCATTGTTGCTGGAACTTGGTACGTCTCGAACATTGCAGGCACTCACAGTAAACATGGTGGTGAAGAATTTTTTTCAGAGAGAAAGAGAGACTGAAATGAAGATTTGTTGTGTTTGACTGAAATGAAGATTTTATTTTTAAACCAAAAAAAAAAAAAAAAAAAAAAAAAAAAAAAACCTAATAGATAAGAAAAAATCTAAGTTTAGCTTTTTGGGAGCATGCTCATTTTGGAAACTTAGAATCTGGCATGGGCGAGTAGACTACACGATTAAGAAATAAACTTAATGGATGAGTTGTTAAAAGAAATCTAACCAAAAATTGATTTTTTTCAGCAAGGGTTTTGTTTTTCTTTTATTTGGTTTTATGGGTTTCAAAGAGTTTGTTTTCTTTTCTAGATAAATTCCCTCACAATTTTAAAAATATTTGTATACATGGGTCAAGTTTCTTTTCACATTGATTATATAGTTATCTTATTAAAATTTTCTTCCAATAAAAACCACAAGATCAGTATCATCTCTCAAATTGCAATGTGTCATTTTTTCAAACCAAATACACCATAATCCATTTTTTCTAGATTTCATTTTACATTTTATAATTTTTTTTTAAAATAAGTTTATCTTCAAAATACATTTTTCCTATATTTGATTTTTACTTTCTTCATATTTTATAAAATAGTAATAAAAATAAATCATTATATGACAAAATATTTTAAAGATGTCCATTTTTGTTTCTGCTATATATAGCATACTATCTTAAAATTTATTATTATTTTTTTTTTACTATAATTGAGACAACTATTTCATATATTATATCTATGGTTTGCCATTATGGCATATTATCTTATAATTTATTTCTGTATTTTTTTTTCTTCTCTTTACTATAACATGAGACACATCTTTTCTATATTTTATATATCATTTTAAGTTAAATATAACAGAATCTTTCAACATTGTCCAACTGGTCCTCTTGGCTCTTATTACCAGCTAAGAAGCAAGTTCTCTTTATATTATAGGGTTATGTATGCCTGTTTAATTAATGTCATACTTCAAGATACCTCTATCTTTATGTAAGCAGATATAGATTATTCACTCAATTTTGGTGGGATAAGAAGCATTATCCTCAAAAGATGAGTTGGGTTGTTTTGGCTAGACTCAGAATGCCAAATAATGTGAGTGGTCTTGGTTTCTAAGACATATAGGCTTTTAGTGATGCACTCCTAACCAAACTAGGCTGTCGACTGCTCCGACACCCCCCCCCCCCACTTCCCTAATAGTCAGGGTTCCTTTAGGCAAATATTGTCATCCTTTTTTTATGGATTGTTTGACTCCATGCATCTAATAAGTTTCATGGTTAGAGCAACACACTCGTAGGTCAAACTTTTCTTTTACAATGTCTTGAATGGAGAATCGGCAATGGGGGAATGTTAAGATTTGGTGAGAACCATATATAGTTGCTTACAAACGGACATGGTTGCTCCATGTGACCACCACCAATGCTCTCTAAGGATTTACAAGTTTTGAACTTAATAAACCTTGACACCAATCAATGGGACCGCGGTTAAAGCACACTTTCCTACATTTGAAGAGATCAGCTTTTTGCCTCCAAGCTCGATTTGAAGAGAAGATGCGTCAGTATGGCAATCTATAACAATGGTAAATACACCACTCGACCCATATATGGTTCATTATCGATGAGAGAGACTTTGAAGGCTCACCATACTTTTAGCTGGCAAGGGCATAAATAGAACTAAGCATGATGCCCAAGATTTAAAATTTTCCTTTTCGAAGGCGACAATGGGAGAATAATTGATACAAAGAGGGGTCCCAATAGATCCAAGATGCAAATGTTTCAAGAGAAATCTTTTGATTTGAAACTACTTTTTTGCACAACAAGTTTGTGAGTAGACTCCTTTCCATGGTATTGCTAGTCTCGGACAGGATTCAATTTTGGATTCATTGCAAAAAGCAAAAAAGGTGACAAGTATAGAGATAATTACGATAGTTATTTGGTGTAATCTAGATATATTATTCCACCTTATCTCACAAGATTTAGGTTCTCTTGTATAAATACTTCTACATGTGATTCAATACAAGATACGCTTTTACCTTCTATTTTTAACAAGCTTTCAACCATCTTGAACCGACAACGTACCTCTACTCTTGGATTTTCTTGAACTTTTGCACACTTTAACTTGTATCAAAAATAGCAATTTAACTTGTATCAAAAATCATTATTGAAGTGCACACTTGGCAAGACGCACATGTCTATTTTCCTAAACCACGTAAACTAGAACACCACCGATCAACCCCATCACAAGACTTCGAGATTTATTTTCCTACTTTATAGATGGAGCGTCAAAGCCAACCTCATTATAATATGGATCATATGAGCTAATATATTTACTTTGTTATTTCGTTTATCATGTATGACAGTATGAGTAGATCTCTATTTAAGATATAGGTATTTCAATGGGATTTCACTTCATATCATAATAGGATTATTAGATTTGAAAAATACTAATTGGATTGCCTAATCAATCTAGCTTTATTATTTAAATTCTGATATAAGGTTAAATTTATGCACCAACGTTATTGTAAATTGTTTAAATGAACATAGATGAGCAGGTGTACATGTGCATCACAACAAAATAAAAGATAGAGCATTATTTGAACCATATCATATCCAACTATTTTTTTTGGGTGGAAATATCATACCCAACTATTAATGTGTGTTTGTTTGAAACGAGACTTTAGTTCTTTTAGATTGTTATTTATAGAGGTTATTGTTGGAGAGTATAATAGCTCTATGCCTCTATACATGTTTTACAAGTTTTAGAATGATTCTTAATTTTTGACCAAAAAAAAAAAAAAGAATGATTCTTAATTAATGCTTCCCCAGTACTTCATCATGTTTTGCATTCTGTGACATGCGATCTTCCATAGGCTTTTAATCATATTGCTTAAATTGTTTAATTCATATGATGCACCAGAAAACCAACAAAAATATCATTACATCTCAGCTTGACTTGATCCTAATATACTTGACGAGTAACTATATGGGTTTTCTGAATTCGATCATATCTATACTAATCTGATTGTTGTGCACTTGAGAGTTATACATTTAAAATTAAATTTTAACACACAACATTCTCCATTTAAGAAATTCTTTGGATGATTCTATAGCTAAACAGGCTCTTTTGGCCCTTGAACTAAATGTTCCAGGTACTTAATCATTGAATTACTTTTTGAGCCAATCGTGCTAATTATTATTTAATTTATAATTTCCTTACAATACATAGACTATTATTTACCATGCCTCACGGAGAAAAAAATATCAAGTTAGAAAATTTATTTCAGTTTTTGAATCTACAAAATAAATATTTTAAGAACTAGAAAAAATCTCAAAAAATCAATCTATTAAAAAAGATGGAATATCATTGATGAGACAGTAATTAACAATAGCTAAATGTAGATTATCTTAACTAAATTTATAATATAAAAATACACACCAAGTTAATTTGTTCAAAAAGTAAGACATTATAGTCAATAAAAATTAATTTTTTACTTTAGGTAAGAAAATGACAAAAATTAAATATAATTAAAATATAGTCAACATTTGACTATGAATATTTATTATATACTATAAATCATGTCAAATTAATAAATAAAAACATATATAAATAAGACCATACACAATGGTAAATTTTTTAGAGGGTGTGAGTATTAAAATAAACAAAAATAATGAAATAGTAATCTTGAGTGGAAAATCGAGTGTTAGCTTACAATCGATTGCAAGAGCCATGTGTCATTTTCTTCTCTTTCTCTCTCCTTCTCTTCCATCTTATTCTCTTTCTCTTCTATTATTTTATTATTAAATCATCATAACACTCATACTCACATACATGTTGCATTGCAGATGCTCTAACAAGTCATATAAACAAATTATATCGTATATTTTTCAAATCTCCCGCGCATAACATATTTGTGTTTTTTATATTCAAAAAAAAAACTGAAAAACACCAATTCTTCTGAATCCTTTCTTTTCCAAAATCACAAACAATGGATTCAAGAAGAAACCTAGACAAATTATCCAGTTTAACCGATTTCCTTCTAGTTTTGATAATCTCTAGTCTGCCCTTCAATGAAGCTGCAAAGATGAGTGTTCTTTCGAAGCGCTGGATGAATCTCTATCGTAATGCGTTAATGAATACCATTGTTTTCAAAGAGTCCGAATTCATGAAATATTATGTTTCGGATGATGAGGAAACCAAAAAGGTTTCTAGGATTTCGTTCGTTTGTTTCATGCTTGGATGGGTTTTGAAATTTTCCGATGAAGTCATCATCGAAAGTTTCAAACTTTATCTATCAAAACCTGTGGATTTTTTTTTTTTTTTTGATAAGATGTTAATTATATTACCAAAAGGAACTTGAGGTTTACAAGAGTCTTGTTACAAACTTCTTTGGGCCCAAAAAAAATAAAAAGCCATGAAGTAGAAGGTTACAGATTAGAAATCCTAAATCTTAACAGTTAGCTAACGTGATGGGCAAACCATTTGGACAGGAGACCCTTTCCCTGTTTGCGGTAACGAATTGCAAGAAGAGCATCTCTTATGGTTCGATCAATCTGGTGGAACAGAGCTTCTGGAGATAAGTGTACACCGTCATGAATACGCATGTTTCTCTCCTTCCAGAGAAAGTAGATTGTAGCTTGAGTAACCAGCTTTTTCAGAGTAGAAGGTAGAGCAGATGTATGACTAAGGAGCCAACTGATCATAATTTCCCAAGAGCCAAAGGAAAACATTGGAAGTCCTAGTCGATTGAGAATAAGGAACCAAACCTGAGTTGAGTATGGGCAGTCAAAGAAGAGATGGTTTCTTGTTTCAATATCTCCCAAGCAGAGATCACAGTCGGTGCTTATATTGAGTCCCCATCCGCTAAGTCTTGTTTTCAGAGGAAGCATGTTCAGATTTGCAACCCAAAAAGTGAAAGAATGCTTGGGAATGCCTCTTTTGAACCAGACTGCTTTCCTCCAGCTCTTCACGCTTGAGGAAGGTCTTAGTAGATTCCAGGAAACTTTAGTGCTGAAGAACCCTTTTCGAGACTCCTTAGGACTCCAAAGAAATGAATCTGGTCCCATGGAGTCGCGAGGAATGCTCTGCAGATTTAAGGCATTACGAACCTGAACCAGAAGTGGATTTCTAGTTCTACTTGAAGGAACGCTCCATCCTCTCGAGTTGGTCCCTTGAGAAACAGTTGCTTCGATAGGAATACCCATTAGCCTTGGACCGTCAACTCCCAAAACATCAATCAATGGTCCCAAACAGCACCAATCATCATACCAGTAGCTTGCTTCTTTCCCATCTCCCAACTTACAACCAAGAAGCTGTTTTGCCATTGGTTTTAAGCCAATCAAGAATCTCCAAATCCAAGAGGAACTTTGGTTTTCATCAGCAATCCAGAAGCTCCTGTTCTTTAGCATATGCTCTTTCATCCATGCCACCCAAATGGATCCACTATTCATAAAGAGAAGCCAAACAAGTCTGAGATTTAACACCTTGTTCCAAACTCCAAAATCTCGCAGACCTAAACCTCCCTCAGCCTTGGGGAGGCAAAGATTATGCCAAGATACTTTTGAAGAGGCTCTTTTGTCCATATTTCCTGCCCAAAGGAACGTGTTGCACATAGATTGGATCGCCTTAAGACAGCCTTTTGGTAGCGCAAAAGCAGAGGCCCAAAAGTTGACCATGCTATAGATGACTGATGATATGAGTTGCAGCCTTCCAGCAAAAGAAAGCAACTTAGCCGACCAATTTGTGAATTTAGATTTGACCATGTCCAAGAGAGGAGAGTAATTAGCTTTCCTTAATTTCCTGTGGAGGAGTGGGAGACCCAGATATCTGACCGGAAAGGCGCCTGTTGGAAGGCCAAAATGAGACAGAGAGTTGATTTCTTGAGAAGAGAGACCAGCCAAGAAGAGGGTTGATTTGTCTCTATTCATGGATAAACCAGATAGCTCCTTGAATCTGTCCAGAAGAGCAGTAATTTCCTGCAAAGAAGATTCTTGGCCGTCAAAGAAGATCATCAAGTCATCAGCAAAAGCCAAGTGAGAGATAACCGGGTTTCTTCCTAGAGGGTGATAACCAATAGAACCATCTGCAAACTTGCTGTTGAGCATATTAGAGAGGATTTCCATTGCAATCACAAATAATGTAGGGGACAGTGGATCTCCTTGTCTCAAACCTTTACCTCCTTTGAAAAAACCACATAATTCTCCATTAATGTTGAGAGAGAATGATGTGGTAGTCAGACATTGTTCCACCCATTTTATCATTTTGGGAGGGGAAGAAGCAGTCTTTAGAATCTGGATAACAAAATCCCACTTCACACAATCAAAAGCTTTCCTAAGATCCACTTTTAGAAGCCCTCTTGGAGAGATGCTGGTCCTTCCAAATCCTTGTACCATTTCAGTAGCGAGCAACACATTCTCAACGAGTAATCTCCCTTTAACAAAAGCCGATTGGGTGTTGGAAATCATGGACGGCAGAAGGCTCTGAATTCTCCTTGCTATGATTTTTTATATTACCTTATAGATAACATTGCAGCATGAGATTGGTCTGAAGCTACCAATTCTGTCGGCACCGATTGTTTTCGGGATAAGCGATAAAGCAGTGGAATTCCATTGTTTGAGCAGGTTACCGGTTTGGAAAAATTCTTTGACTGCTGAGATGACATCGTGACTGATAACATCCCAGGAAGCACGATAGAATTCACCTGTGTAACCATCAGGTCCCGGCGTTTTGTTTGCCGGCATAGCAAAGATTTCTCTCTTAATATCACTGTCTGAGATCTCAGCTTCCAGCATTGCATACTGTGAGGCGCTACATCTAAAGGGAGTGAACTGCCTTACTTGGTCAAGCTCAGCTGGAGATAAGAGGAGAGAGGGACCACCCAGGAGGTCCTCATAGAAGGACACACAATGAGATTTCACCGCATTCAAGGTCTCAAGTCTGTGACCATCTGAATCCACCAAGTAGTGAATCTGGTTCATTGCCTTACGAGTAGAAACAACTCTATGGAAATAGGCTGAATTAATGTCACCACATTCCACCCACTTAACTCGAGCTCTTTGGAAGATAAATTTTTCCTCTGCGAAAGCCAAGGTCATCCACTTCTTATGAGCACTCTTTTCTCTAGCAACAGCTTGCTGGGAAGGATTGTTTAGAAGAAGCTCCTGACACTGTAAGAGAGCTTCATGGGCCTCAGAAACTCTGTTTTCCAAATCTGAGAAGAATTCTCTGTTAATGTCACGAAGAACTCCTTTTAGTGTTTTGAGCTTTCGAGAGAGAGAGTATTGAGCTGTTCCTGGAAAGCTAGCTTCATGCCAATGCTGAAGAAGGCGAGGGAGGAACTCAGAATGTTGAAGGAGGAAGTGAGAGACCATAAAGTGTCTTTTCCCTTGACACTCTAACCCCAGGTCTATTATGGAAGGACTATGGTCAGAGAAATCTGGTTCAGCAAAATGGACAAATGCGAGTGGATATTTGATCATCCAATCTTCATTGATCAAAACCCTATCCAACTTCTTTGCTATTGGGTTGAGATCCTGTTTATTCCACCAAGTAAACATATTCCCTCGAATGGAGAGATCTTGTAAGTTTGCATATTCAAGACAGTTTCTGAATTCTTCCATTCCCTTCCTTATCCGAGTACCTCCAGCTGAGTGCTCTGAAGGATTGATAGTTTGGTTAAAATCACCCATTATGGCCCAAGGTCTTGAGTTCATTGAGCTATCTCTAGCTAAAGAACAGATTTCTTCCCAAAGTTGTTGCCTGCCATAGCGACAATTAACAGCATAAACGAAGGAGACTACAATCTCAGAAACTTCATTAGGGAGAGTGACCAAACACGTGATCATCTGCTTTGACTTTGAGTAGATAGTGAGCTTAACTGACTGATTCCACATTACCAAAATTCTACCCAACTCAGCAAATTCGTAGTTAGCCACAAAATTCCATCCTGAACAGGTGGACTAAAAATATTTATGAGACTTGTGAGCTCTAACACGAGTCTCTATAATACTACCAAAAAACGGCCGTGTCTGCCGTAGACATTTCCTAAAACTTCTCCGCTTTACACTATGATTAAAACCTCTTACGTTCCAACAAAAAATGTCGACCTTCATCAATAACGTTTGGATTTTGGTGGTGGCCCCTTCCCTGAGGAAGCTCGCGCCTCGCGTCTTTGTTTCTTAGTGAGAACCCTTACATATGGAGAATTGTCTTCCGAATTATCATCTTCTTCAGAAGGAGGGTCCGAAGAAGAGGATTCCTCTAGAGACTCCGAGTCTGAAGAGGAGGAAGCCGAAGAATGAGAGGTGTTAACAATCTCTTTGCCTTTCGAAGATCGATGGGAGTTTTTCAGCTTCTCTAGGCCAATATCAATTGTCAAAGATCCCGGCTTTTTGGAGGTTCGGGGCGAAAGGTCTCTTGGGGTGGAAGACTCAGCAGCGTCCGCTTCTCGTTTTGCTCTTTCTTTGCGCCTTCTCACAGGGTTTTTCCGATACTGTTCTTTCTGAACCTCTGCAGCAACTGAAGAAGTCTTCTTTCTACGGGTGCAAGTCTCATTAGAGTGAGCTGAAGACTTACAAAGCGAGCAGAGAATTGGCGCTGTGGGGCATCTTTTGATTGAATGCCCGATACCTTGACAGTAATCACAGATGGGAGGGAGCCAGGGGCTGGAAACTCTAATTTTGTAAGTCTCCCCAGAGTCAAATTGAGCATTAACTGCTTCAGGCAGAGGTTTGGTGATATCAACGATGGTGAAAACCTTCGCTACTTCCAAATCATCAAGATTAGCAGTTGCCGGATGGAGACAAACAGGGTGACCAACCATGCCTGCAACATGTCCCAGAGCTTCCTCTGAGAAAAGATGAGGCGGAACACCTCTAAGTTCAAGCCAAACAGGAGCCTCCGTAAGTTCAGGCATGACTGGAGAGAGACCCGGTTCGCACTCTGCTACAAACATAGTTTGACCTTCAATGTGCCAAACTCTCTGCGCAAGCACTCTTTTCCGGGTTTCAGCATTTGGGATTTTGATTAGGACCGTCTTGGGTCCCTGTTTCGAAATCGTAATGTCCCTGTGGATTTTGAAAAAGATATCAAGTGGCTGATCGAATTTGTAGTCTCCAAACAAGTCAAAAATCTAGTTCTTGATTTCTCAGACCCTTCATGGATTACCAATAACGAAGCGGCATCCGAAGCAAGTGTGGTTCAACTCCACAACCTTCAACGTCTTCTTCAAGCACCTATGGTTGATTTCAAACTTCCAATACGTATCTGGATCGATCTCAGAACCCGTCATTGGAACAGGCCTAGGAGCAACCATTTGGAACGTGAGAGTTTCCAAATCCGGACAGCTATTGATCATGAGCCTAATCCCAATGAACTCATTTGGAAGAAGATTTTTTTTGATTACCAAATGTTGAGCTTCCATTGGTGCTTCTAATTGAACTGGATCATCTCCTTCTTGGATCAACTGAATGACTTCATCGGAAAATTTCAAAACCCATCCAAGCATGAAATTTTCTGGAGAGTGAATAGGATGATGAAAGAAGCATACTTGAATTTCGGGGCAGAGACCGAATACGATAAAACGATGGGAACACAACTATGTGATCTCCTTTATGAACTATTATTCGCAAGAACATTAACTATATGTCCTTTTCTCATTCAGTTGATCCAAGAAAGAGATGATCCAGTTCAATTAGAAGCACCAATGGAAGCTCAACATTTGGTAATCAAAACAAATCTTTTTCCAAATGAGTTCATTGGGATTAGGCTCATGATCAATAGCTGTCCGGATTTGGAAACTCTCACGTTCCAAATGGTTGCTCCTAGGCCTGTTCCAATGACGGGTTCTGAGATCGATCCAGATACGTATTGGAAGTTTGAAATCAACCATAGGTGCTTGAAGAAGACGTTGAAGGTTGTGGAGTTGAGGAATTTTAGCGGTGGCATGTACGAGTTACATGTGTTGCAATTTTTGATTCGGTGTGGTCGTGTGTTGGAAAGGGTTGACCTTTATTTGCCTAATGAATTGGAAGAGAGTCAAAGGCTTTTGGCACGTGCTGCAGCTGAGACGGTTGGGACGACGTTTGAAGCAGTTTCTGAGCGTTTAAGGATTTTTCTACATAACGGTTGAAAATGTTTCAATCTTTTCTTATATCTATTAATGCTCAAGGATGGATATTTGAGTTCATATATTTATTGTTAACTATTTCTGGAATAATAAAAACTTAATAAGAATAAAATAAATAAAAACTAATGGATTATATATCTGTAAAATACTTTGTTTATGTTTATAAATTTGAAAAATATAAGTCTAGATTATTTTAAAAACAAATTGTTTTCTATGTATAAGAAATTTTTACTTTTATTCGAAATTTTGAACTCAAAAATTACATCTTTAGTAAACCAAAAATTGCAAATAGATATTATTATTATTAGAGATAAAGATGTGCATGTTACTGGTTTAATATTCTAAAATTCATCACTGGATAAATTTATCCATCCATAAAATTTTTGAAAGTAGCATTTATAAACGTCTCAAGTTTATAAAACTTTTCGAACTTTTGTGAAACCTACAATTCCTTATGGCTCCCTAGACCAAATGGTTTGGTGTTAGCCACAAGACAATACATTTTGTTTTAGCCACAAGGCATTTTATTGTCTGGTATATTGTCTCAACCATTATGATCAATTAATTCGATTGGTTTAATTTAACCAAAATATATATATGTAATCTTTGACGTGATACAGAGCCATCAGCAACACCATAATTTATTTCGTCTTATTAGTTAGTTATTCACGTGCTTATGTTTAATGATTTTTCTTCATTAACCTATATTAGCTGAATCTGCATCTGAATATATCAGCATTGATGATTTGAACGGCATTGTTTAACATTAAACTTAAATCCATTAAAGGAAGGAAAGTTTCTTTGAGCGATGATCCTCCACCAAATATCTAACAAACCAATATGGTTTTCAAACTTTGGAACAAAACTTAAGAAGAGGAACTGTGTCTTCCCAAATCAACTCCAAGACAAAAGACTCATCCATCTTAACATCGTTAACCTCACAGAAGCCTTTTGAACCTTTTCCTAAACTCATTGTTCCTCTCTTGTCCATCAATAGTGACGTCGACCATCTTGCATCGTATCTATCAAGCATTGTTATCTTCCCCGCCTTGTTGATTCCATTCTCCATAGTGAATTCCAACGGAAGATTCTGTAGATTCCATTTTCAGAGTATATATATAGAGATTATAAGTGGAAAAAAAAAACAGAGTTTTCTTGTGGAACTTACAAGTCTACTTGCAGGTGTAAGTGATAAAGTCACAAATCGGTTTTGGCTTGTTGAGCTATTCTCTTCTATGGAAACATATTCTTGTTTAGTAGCTTGTGAGCATTTTCCTTCCCTTGTATTGTCATTGGTAGGTTCGGCAATCGGAAGATAAGCTTTCCCGTTAGCTTTAAAGCAATTTTTTTGCCTTGAGTCATTATGGCAAACTTGTACGTCAAGAAACTCTTCCTCTGTGGCTTCTATGGCAAGAAACTCTTTTTTGGTAGCTTTTAAACACTTACCTTGCCTTGTGTCATTGCTAGGCTCTGGAAAGGTAAAACATGCTTCATTTATTGATTTTTCTTTCAACATTTTTGTTTCTTAAAAGAATTAAAGATAACACAACTTACCAAGTTTGTGCAGATATTTACTGTTCAAGGGGAACAACTGGAGCACAGGTGTTTCTTCATTTTGAACTAATTTGAATGTGAACATGTCTCCGGGTTTCTTCCCATTAGCCACACAAAAACTTTTCCAGCCTCTTTTCGTTAGAAACCGACCTGAATATGCCTCGTGTTTCACGTCTATCATCCACGATTCTCCCTCTTCATTCATTAGAACAATTCTAAATTTCTTCAACAGACCATTTGACACTACGAACATCTTCGGAAGGTACTGCAGTTAAGGACGTTCATCATGAAAATGATTAAAACATCTTTCACTCAAATCAAAATTAATGTAATATAAAGAGTAATATGAAAGTAACATACCAGTCTATCGCGGCTTAGATTTGAAGCCGTGACAGTGGCAACAAAACAAGAACAGTTTAGTGAAGAATCTGCTTTTACTTCTCGACTCTTCTTTTTTGTAACCTTCTCTGTATCAACGATAAAATCTGATTAATAAGTTTATAAATAAAACAATCAACAGAATATGCATGCAAATAACTTACCAGGTTTGTCTAGATCTTCAATGTTCAAGGGGAACAACTTGAGCACAGGTGTTTCTTCATTTTGGACCAATCTGAGTGTTAAAATGTCTCCTGGTTTCTTCCCATTAGCAACACAGAACCTTCTCCAGCCTCTTCTCATGTAAAATCGGCATGATTTAGATTCTTCGTGTCTCAAGTCTAGCGTCCATGTTTCTCCTTCTTCATTCATTAAAACAATCTGAAATTTCTTCATCAGACCATTTGACATTGCAAACTCTACCGGAAGATACTGCAAATGCCGCCACAAGTTTAGATAGAGTTAGTAAAACACCTCTCACTAAAATCAAAGTTACTCTAAGTAGTAATATGGAAGTAACATTACCACTGTATCACGCTTTAGATTAGAAGCTGTGACAGTGGCCACAAAACAAGAATGGTCTGGTGCAGAATCTGCTTCTATCTTTGGACTTTTTCTCTTTCTTGAAACCTTCTCTGTTTCACAAAGTTTCTCTGTTGATAGATTAAGTAAAATAGAATCTCAGATTAATTAATGTGATAATGATAGATAATATAAAATTAAGTTTACCTATTTTACCCTCTTCAGGATTATCTTCTCCATATTGAATCTCGCAACAACTTGGTCCTAAAGCTGAGACATGGAACAGTAACTCTCCTTCGTGTCTAAAAACAACAATGTCACCAACTCGGAGATCATGTGCGACGGTGAAATCTTCCCAACCAGTAGAGAGTCTCCGACCATCAATCTTCACTTTCCAGGTCATCTCTGACGCGTCTGATCTGAGCTCAGCCGTTTTTCCTTCATTACTTCCCACTAAGTAGTTCAAGAAGAAAGCCACAGGAATGTCCTGAAGACAGCATGCAAGATGAGTTAGAAACAGAAACAACTTGGTCAGAGAGAGATAGAGAAAGTAACATAGCGATAAAGAAACAGAGTACGTACGAGGTGGTTGGTGAAACCGGGAAGAAGCGGTTGGAAGAAATGTGGGTTGATCGGAGAATTGAGAGGTGGATTTGCCATTTTTAACCGTTGAAATTTTTTGTTTTCTCTTTTCTTCTGAGCAGTGAAGATAAAGAACCAATGAACCAACTTTGTTTTTCTAAACTTAATGGGTAGAGATGTAATAAGAAACGTCAAAAGAAACCTTCTATATATGTCAGCTTTTCCAAAACGTAACTGTTATCGAAAAACGAAATTTTAGTTGACTAGAAAAAAATAGTGTTGGGATTGAAAGATGAACTCTGATTGAGCAAAAGAAAAAACTCTCTGATTGGTTATGGAAAATATTCATCAAATAAACTTTAAAAACATATCCAGGATGAAAAAATTATTTTTTATATTCTGAGAACAACTTCTGTTTAAGAAAAGAAATTTGATTTATATAACTTTGTTATATTATAATGAGTTATTTGGATTCAAATTCAGAGTAACTTTATTTGAACATTTAGCCACCATATGAACATTAACTGAAGTATTCAAGAAATTTGATATTTTATATAGAGAAAACACAGTTTACGATCAAATGTTTGCGTTTATCTTTGTGAGAAAAAGTATCTTCTCTGTACGAACAAATTTATGTAAACGCAAAAATAAACTTAGAGATTGCGATTGTATGATTAAAAAAAAAAAAAAAAAAGATAACTTAGAGATAGTGTTGAACAGCATAATTTATCTTGAAACCACAAAGAAAACTTAGGAGAAAAAACTATTTGTACATTTGTACCAGTATCACGTGCAGCTAGACTATTGACTTTATTCCCAAAAAGCAAAAAGATCCACACAAATCTCTGCAAAGCACCAAAATATGAACAATACCACTCCATTGCCTTTTTCCAATGAAATTACGTATAATCAAAGAATATATGGTTTTTCTTGTAGATGATAACTTTATTCTAAGATGATATTTATATAAATTCTTTTTGTTTTAACTAAAAGTTGATGCAAAAATGTAGTTACGGTCTACCAATATTTCGAAAGAAGCGTTTATTAAACACAGGATTACATAGGCCATGACAAGAGTCAAGAGGCATGCCCGTCACAATCCAAGGTATTGATCTCTTTAAAGACCTTTTATTAGTATAGAAACCCCAATATTTTATAACTTATTAGTGAATTAGTATAAAATATTTTATAACTCTATTGTGACTTGTTAGTCTCACTAATAAGTTATATATGGTACTATTACCAAATGTGGATCTTCTTTTATCTTAATAATCGTTATTTACATCGTTTTAGAACAACTGATTTTAAGAAATAAGAACCACCTATTTGAAATACATACAATATAAACTACAATAGTATTGATTGATAAAAACACACGTCTTATGTTTTGTTAGACTAAAGGTCTTGGTCATGAATCTTGAGAGATTCATAGTGGTTGCTCACTTGTGTCTTAACAATTGTCTATGTGGTTGTTGCTTGATTGCTATGTGTCGACTTGAAGAACACGGACATTTCTCTACATTGCTGACTTGAAGAACACGGACATTTCTCTACATTGTTGATGTACGAATCTTTGTCTGGTTGGTGAAACTCTTTCCACAATTCATTCACTTTAGTCTTCTTTAGGAAACAAAATGTGAATTTGCCGAGTGTTAGAATGCACATAACAAATGCAACAAGAAACAGAAGCCAAAAACTGTCTACACCGAGCTGTCTAGAGGTAATAGATGGATTTGGATCTGGATTGGTGTTTGGGTCTGGACAGCTTTCATCTTTCTTCTTGAACCAAGCGCGCTCAAGCTCCATTGCCTTTGGTGACTCTGCTACTTTTAAGATGGCCCTTGAAACATCAGCCACCAAAGGTGATCCGATCGGAAAAACCTGCGGAAAAGAGACGCTTATGATCTCACCATTTAGTGAAACTTTTACAAAAGTTTTGTTAAGGAAACTTACGAAACCGAATCCATCAATATTAAATGGTTCTTCAACCACTTTATAAGTATTGCAATATTGTCCAAGAAAGAGTCTCAAGTAAGGTATTTCCAAGAAAGCTGCAGAGATACCGCCTTTGCCCTTTTCTCGTCCTTTTCTGAGAAGCTCATTGCATTCTTCTGCGGTATCAAAAGGCACAAGGCTAGATTGCGAGAAACCTGTTTCTTTAAGCTTTCCAAGGATGAAAGATGTTCTTTGATAACCCACTATTTCTCCTTTCTCAAGCAAGCTACTCATGCTGGTTATGGTTGGATGAAGTTGTTGTGATGTCAAAAGCGACGCCAAACTGGCTGTGTAACTTTGAGTTAACACGAGAACGATGAAGTACCATGTGATAACCAGGACCCTTGCACCGAAGCTAAACACTCTTTCTCCTGAAAACAACAACTTGAGAGTTAAGCATCAAGCAAGGTGATTGTGATTATATAGAAACATATCAATATATGTTGAGATGTAAAGAGGGGAGATTGAATGTACTTGGAGCAAAAACCATGGTAGAGAAGGCAAACCAGAAGATGGTACTAGCTTGGTAATTAGCTGGTCCCCGGAAGTCTGGATTAACCCTATGCTCAAGAACCCAAACAGTACAACCAATAAGGAAGAAAGAGACAAAGGAAGTCAACCATAGTTTCCATGACAGAGGTTTCAAGAAACTGATACTGTCTCTCTTAACTTCGTCTTTCATTGGGACGATCAGTCCCACACCTGATTTAATGAATGGGAATGTGAAGTCGACGTAAGAGGATCTATTCGCCAGTATGGTTGTATCTCCTACAACCGCGTCATATCTCTACGACAAGGAAGAAAAGCAGAGTTCAAGAAAATGGTTTTTGTAAATGTTGTTTTGAGGAATGATTAGTGTGTGATCGTACTTACCCCGAGGTACACTTGGTGGACCAAATCGTTGTAATTACCGGCTGGTTTACCATCGAGTTTCTCGAAAGGAATGAACTCGTAGGAGACGTCATAAGGCATTGCTTGAATCACAGCCTCAAAGAAATCTATGCAGAAACCTGTGACTGATGGTGTATTGGTGATAGGATCCCTTGTGACCTTCACCAGATCAGTGTAACCAGTTCTCTTTGGAACTCCAATGCGCAACTTCTTCCCATTAGTCGGGATCTCCCATCCTTTCGGAACAAAATCAGCCTCTCCAGGCCATATAATGTGTTTAAGATGATCTTTCCAAGTAGATAAAGCGCTCATGCTCTGTGGTTGCTGGTCTAGTTTCTTCACAAGACCATTTTCCTCTGTCAAGAATCCTATGGACCTTTCTCCAGTTCCAATAACATTAACAATCTCAAAAACCGACGGTTGTAGTTGCCCGTTGACAAAACGAAAATCTCCTGCAAGTCCTTTGAACTGAACTCTTGAGAGTGTCTGGAGAAGCTTTGGACCATATTGAGATAAACCAAGAGCTTCAATTTCTGAAACATTACTTCCAAGATCCACATTACTGAAAGTCATGTTATTTGTTCCAGCTTCTTCAATGGCTATAGCCAGTGCGGTGGTAGCATCATAAGCCCACAATCCGTAGACACTTAGCTCCATCCGTGGGAATAGTTTCTTCCATCGAGCTCTAAACTCGTCAAGATCTTTAGATTTCTGAATATAAGTCTTAACACCTAATACCCCCTCCATAGCCTTGATTCCCGTCTCATTTATCGAACTTAAGTCATCCGTAACTCCATTGGTAAGGATCCAAACATATCCCGGTTCCATCAAACCAATCTCCTTAGCTTTGACAAAGACTCTTGAGGCAAGAGTCGAGTACATGTGGACAATGAACACTCTAGTAGGCATAGTCATCATCTTAAGAAGCTCCACAGAGATTTCATGATCCGTGGCATTGAGAGCGATAACAGATCTATAAGGTATTCGAACATTAATCTCTTGTAACGCATCAGTGAGACGAGGCATTATACCTTCTCCAAATGTGTTGTCAATGTAAACAGGCACAACTTCTCTCCAGCCAAACAACTTGATGATAGCTTTTATGGCGTGTACTTGAGAGGAGTCCTCATATGTAGCACGAAAGAAGTATGGACTGCGAAGAGATTGAAGAAATGGACTTGTTGCAGAGTATGAAACAACCGGAACCCGTGAATTTTGGCCAATCTCGATCAAGAAATGAGCTTGCATTGAAGTCCATGGCCCCAAAATGGCTTTCACTTGCTTGTTCTTTATCAGCTCAAGAGCTGTGACAATGTCAAGAATAGAATGCAAATAAAATTAAATTCTTGTTTACAAAATATATATGTCAACCAGAGATATAATAAGTGCTTTAAACAGAATTTATATGTTCTTCGATATGGATCACCATAAAGACAGAGAAACTTCTATTTTACGGTCCAAAAATTACAGCCGATCCATATGGCCACTGAGTTCTAAATGTTCTAATAACGTAAACTTTTAGGCTTAGAATAGTCAACAAAACAACATTGAAGAAACAATTCTTTCTTTCATTTAGCAAAAAAAAAAGAAACAATTCTTTCTTTATCAGCTCAAAAGCTATGAAAATGTCAAAACCAAGAATATTTGGCGTGAAAAATATTCAATGATCGATAAACATGTACGAAACAGGCTAAGCACAATTCAGAGTGGGGGCAACATGAACTATGAGAACGGCATTCGATATTGGTTCGCAACAAAAAGTAATCTAAGCTAATCGAGTTTTTTCTTTTATGTTCTCTTTGAAAAGTCTACATTTTTTTTTGTAACAAATCTTTGGTTATTTGATAGGGGTGTCAAAATGGGTAACTCAACCCAACTCAACTCATTACCCAATGAGTTGAGAGTTTAATGAGTTCATGAGTTGGGTCAAACCATCAACTCAATTAATTTGAGGGCAATTCTCTAAAATACCATGATTTTTTATGGGTTAAATGGTTAAATGAGTTAATTTATTAAATTAATAAATAAACTATTAACATAAAAATATTATAATTAATTAATAACTTCCTCATCACTATCATCATCATTATCATTTTTGGCGAGAAATTTCAGATACAATATTTAATAAGGAAACTAGATACTAACCCGTGCCCTGCACGGGGAATAATATACTTTATATAATATTAAAATTAGTTTGTGTATAAATGTAACTTCTCAACAGTATTTTTTGGTGTTGTTTTATGTATGGATAATTTATTATACTAAATATTATTTAATGTTCTTAACCAAAATATTTAAAAGTGTTAATTTTGTCCTAATTTTATTTGGTATAATTTATAACAATTTCAACATAAATAGGTCCTCTTTTTCGATTTCCAAATTTTTGTCCCGTTTCTCTTCCCGTAAAATCTCATCCTAAATTTATGATCCCGTCCGATCCCGTTTTCGTCCCAGATTGTAAATGAGACATAAAAGGAACCTCTTTTTCGATTTCTAAATTTTGTCCCGTTTCCGTTCCCATAAAATCTCGTCCTAAATTTTCGGTCTCGTCCCATCCCGTTTCCGTCCCTGATTTTAACTCAAACATAAATGAACCTCTTTTTTATTTCTAAATTTCCATCCCGTTTCCGTAAAATTCCATCCTAAAATCCTAATCCCGTCATGTCTCATCCCGTTCCAGTCCCAGATTTTAACTGGGACATAAATGAATTTTTATTTTTCGGTTTCTAAATTTCCTTTCCGTTTCTATTGCCGTAAAATCTCGTCCTAAATTTATGTTTTCGTCCCGTCCCGTCCCATCCCCTTGTCTCGGATTGTAACTGGGACATACATAAAACCTTTTTTCAATTTCCATGTTTCCTCCTTGTTCCCGTAAAATCCCGTTTGTCCACCTTTATTCGAGAGATTTTTTATTTTTTGATCATTGAATCTCTCAAAAATTAATGTATGATAAACATGTACGAAACAGGCTAAGCACAATTCAGAGTGGGGGCAACATGAACTATGAGAACGGCATTCGATATTGGTTCGCAACAAAAAGTAATCTAAGCTAATCGAGTTTTTTCTTTTATGTTCTCTTTGAAAAGTCTACATTTTTTTTGTAACAAATCATTGGTTATTTGATAGGGGTGTCAAAATGGGTAACTCAACCCAACTCAACTCATTACCCAATGAGTTAACTCATTACCCAATGAGTTGAGAGTTTAATGAGTTCATGAGTTGGGTCAAACCATCAACTCAATTAATTTGAGGGCAATTCTCTAAAATACCATGATTTTTGATGGGTTAAATGGTTAAATGAGTTAATTTATTAAATTAATAAATAAACTATTAACATAAAAATATTATAATTAATTAATAACTTCCTCATCACTATCATCATCATTATCATTTTTGGCGAGAAATTTCAGATACAATATTTAATAAGGAAATTCACGTGTGCGAGAAATTTACGGGTTCACGTTTTCTTTGGCGAGAAATTTACGGGTCACGTTTTTTTTTGGTGGGAAATTAACGGGTTCACGTTTTTTAGGCTGAAAATTTACCGGTTCACGTTTTTTTAGCGGAAAATTTACGGGTTCACTTTTTTTTTGGCAGGAAATATATGGGTTCACATTTTTTTGCGGAAAATTTACGGGTTCACGTTGTTTTGGCTGCAAATTTACGGGTTCACTTTTTTGGCGGAAAATTTATGGGGTCACGTTGTTTTGACGGCAAATTTACGGGTTCACCTTTTTTGGCGGAAAATTTACAGGTTCACTTTTTTGGCGGGAATTTTGCGGGTTTTAAGTCTTTTGCGGAAAATTTACAGGTTCATCATTTTTTGGCAGGAAATTTGAGGATTTACGTTTTTGGCGGGAAATTTGCGAATTACGTTTTTTGGCGGGAAATTTATGGATTAAATTTCTTTTTGTAGAAAAACTGATGATTTACGCTTTGTTGAGAAAATTATGAGTTGATGATGATGATAATAATGGTAGTATGGTGATTATGGTATGATGATGATATTGTGTTGATAATGAATAAATTGATGGGTACGTTAATAATGATTAACTCATTATTACCTTATTAACCCATTAGAACCCAACTCATTTAAGTCATTAACTTATTAACCCATCAACTCATTAAATTCATTAACTAATTAAAATTAAATATTCAAACCATTAGGATTGATGGTTATGAGTCGAATTGGGTCGACCATAAGACTTTACTTATTTTGAAACCCCTATTATTTGAATATTATTTAACATTAATTCAAAATATATATATATAGACTAGTGAGAGAGAGGAGAAGAGAGGTACCTGCAACTGCAGCACCTACAACGTCGTTCTTGGAGTCGCCAACATTGACGACAAGCCTTGTCCGAAATTGGGGACGAGAAGAATAGAAATCAGCAAGAGACATGTTGATGCAGCGCATGGCAACGTCTGAGTATGAAGTCCCGACATCTGTTACAACACCAACGTTCACTTCGGTTCTTCTGTTGTTCTGTCCTCTGCTGAGTTCCACACAGAAGTCGGAGAAGCAGAACAACAACAAGACGAAGAAGAAAAGCTTCTTGTTTCCCATTTGATGAATTTTAGTTTCCTTTAATTTCCTTTGTAAATTTATTTGATGCTATTGGTTTGTATATAAAACACAATTTCTATATTTATTTATTTCTCTAGATGCTTAGACTAAATCCAAATAAGTAGTCATCAAATATGATAAAGATAAGAAGCAACTACATGTTCAAAGCTCGCGGCCATTTTTAATCCAAAATATTTCTATATTAAGGAGGTTCCGTATTTTGTAGGAGACGACTTAGCATTATATATTGTAAGAAATTAATAATGTTAAGAAATACATATGACGAAACATCAAACTAAGTATACCAGTAAAATATAGTAAATTTATGTGGACTACATAATTGAAAGTAACATCAAGATAAACTTTAATATCTTATTGGCCAGTTATTCAATTTTCTTATTTTTACCAAAAAAAAAAAACTTTAATATCTTATTATTTTCGTGATTATTTTTTGCAACTATAATTTACATGTATTGTAAATAATATGACCTTTTCAAATCAACGAAAGACGAGTAACTAATTTTTAGCACATGTGAAAGAAAAAAAAAACCTAGCCCTAGGTTTACTGTGTCATGCAAAACACGTAGTTTATCAACCTCTATTGTGACCTGTGTTAGTCTCACTTATATATATGGTACTGTTATTGAAAGTATATATGAATAATCGTTATTTACATCTTTTTTAAAAAAAAATTACATCGTTTTAGAAAAACTGATTTTTAAGACAGTCTTGGACATGAATACACGCCTTTTTTTTGTTAGATTCAAAGACAGTCTTGGACATGAATCTTGAGAAATTCAAAAAAGAGTATCTCGATAAAGTGTCTTTAGTTAAATTAAAAATTTTAATAATAAATTATAATAAAACTAAAACTAATAGAAAAGTGATTTGTAAGATAGAAAATGTCTTAAGAAATATTTTAAGAGCATCTCCCTTAATGATAAATAGGTGTATTTTTTAATTTTTTTATTAAAAACACTCATCAAGAGAGAAAAATAAAAATGTCTTTAGGAACACACTTAAGATCTATGGGAAAACATTCTTAAACTATGGGGTCGATTGGTTGCAGAGACTTTCGCTTTAAAAACTATAGAGAATTTGGCTTTAAAAACTTTCGGTTTAAAGACTTTCGCTGTTAAAGTTTGATAAGCAAAGCTGTCAAAGCTGTGATTTTTATCATTATAATTATATATCTTATAAATAAAAGTTTAGCAAAAATACAAAAATTCATAATTAAATGAACAGATAAATGTTTTCAACAAATAAATTGCATATATATAGATATTACTGATTCTTTTTTTTTAATAACCAAAAATTACATTAAGAAGTGTTGGTTCACTCGAAATGACTGCCCAGTCATGCGCTAGCTTGGGTTCTTGCTACCTCATTCATTCACCAGTTTCCTTTCTTTAAAGCTTGGGGAGGGACAAGCTTCATTTGATTGGGGGAGCATTGATACGATGAATCAAGTAAAAGGAGAAGATAGGTTCGGAGGGTTTTATGCACACATAACAAATTAGCTAGAGACTCTAAAGGATTTAGAAGGTTTGCTTTTACGGATCGTCTTCTCTATTAAGTCTCGATAGTTGCTGATATTATGCTATTTGTTGTGATGTTTCCAGAAGCTATGAGTCTTGCCGATCGTGATGAGATCGAAGAAGAACGTCATGAGTTCTTAAGGCTAGTTATGATCTAGGAGGTGCTCAACTAGTGATCAATTAGGTTTATCGTCTTTCTCGTTGTAATCGGAGTGCTTCTTGTAATCGTCTTTCATTATCAATAAAGGAGTTACAGAGGTTATGGTACTCTAAACCTAACATGGTACTAGCTTGGTAATTCACTGGTCCACGGAAGTATGGATTAACCCTATGTTCAAGAACATTAATTACAACCAATAAGGAAGAAAAAGAAACAAAGGAAGTCAACCATAGTTTCCATGACAGAGGTTTCAAGAAACTGATACTGTCTCTCTTCACTTGGTCTTTCATTGGGAGGATCAATCCTACACCTGATTTAATGAATGGGAATGTGAAGTCAACGTAAGAGGACCTATTCGCCAGTATAGTTGTATCTCCTTACAACCACGTCATATCTCTACGACAAAGGAAGAAAAGTAGAGTTCAATAAAATGGTTTTTGTAAAATGCTATTCTGAGGGATGATTAGTGTGTAACATACTCACCCCGAGGTACACTTGATGGACCAAATCATTGTAATTACTGGCTGGTTTAACATCGCATTTTTCGAAAGGAATGAACTCGTAGGAGACGTCATACGGCATTGCTTGAATCACAGCCGCAAAGAACTCTATGCAGAAACCTGTGACTGATGGTGTATTGGTGATAGGATCCCTTGTGACCTTTACGAGATCAGTGTAACCTGTTCTCTTTGAACTCCAATGTGTAACTTCTTCCCATTAGTCGGAATCTCCCATCCTTTAGGAACAGAATGATAGAGTTTAGAGATGTAAACTCTTTCCGTAACTTTGTACTTCTTTATTGATCAACAATGGTGAATATAAGAACCCTAATTTCTAACCACACCATGAACAGAGACGCAGCTCTGAACATAACAAACTCACAGGTTTGTTGTTACAACTCACAAATGATCACACAGGATAATCTCTCTGTTTGCTCTCTATCCCTATTTATACTCTTTATTCTTCTCATGATTCTCTTTAGTTCTTTCACATGTGCCTCCTCGCTCCCACATGTGCTCTCTTATCCCAGAATCATCCTCTCCAGGCCATATAATGTTTTTAAGATGATCTTTCCAAGTAGATAAAGCACTCATACTCTGTGGTTGCTGTTCTAGTTTCTTCACAAGACCATTTTCCTTTGTCCAGAATCCTATGGACCTTTCTCCAGTTCCGATCACATTAACAATCTCACACACGGATGGTTGTAGTTGACCGTTAACAAATCGAAATTCTCCTGCAAGTCCTTTGAAGTGAACTCTTGAGAGTGTCTGGAGAAGCTTTGGACCATACTGAGATAAACCAAGAGCTTCAATTTTAGAAACATTACTTCCAAGATCCACATTACTAAAAGTCATGTTATTTGTTCCAGCTTCTTCAATGGCTATCGCTAGTGCGGTGGTAGCATCATAAGCCCACAATCCATAGACACTCAGCTCCATCCGTGGGAATCTCTTCCTCCAACGAGATCTAAACTTGTCTAGCTCTTTGGATTTCCGAATATAAGTCTTAACACCTAATACGCCCTCCATAGCTTCAATACCCGTCTCATTTATCGAACTTAAGTCATTGGTAACTCCATTAGTAAGGATCCAGAAATATCCTTGTTTCATTAAACCAATCTCCTTAGCTTTGACAAAGACTCTTGAAGCAAGAGACGAGTACATATGGACAATGAACACTCTAGTAGGCATAGTCATCATCTTAAGAAGCTCCACAGATATTTCATGATCCGTGGCATTAAGAGCGATAACAGATCTATAAGGTATTCGAACATTAATTTCTTGTAACGCGTCAGTGAGACGAGGCATTATACCGTCTCCAAAGGTGTTGTCAATGTAAACAGGCACAACTTCTCTCCACCCAAACAACTTGATGATAGCTTTTATGGTGTGCACTTGAGAGGAGTCTTCATATGTAGCACGAAAGAAGTATGGACTACGAAGAGATTGAAGAAATGGACTTGTTGCAGAGTAGGAAACAACAGATACACGTGATTTTTGGCCAATCTCGATCAAGAAATGAGCTTGCATTGAAGTCCATGGCCCCAAAATTGCCTTCACTTGCTTGTTCTTTATCAGCTCAAGAGCTGTGACAATGTCAAAACCAAGAACATTTTAGGCTTAGAAGAGTCAACAAAACAACAAAGAAGAAACAATTCTTTCTATATAAGCTCAAGAGCTATGAAAATGTCAAAACCAAGAATATTCTTCGGTGTGAAGAATACATATATAGAGAGAGAGAGAGACTCGTCAGAGAGAGGAGAAGAGAAGGTACCTGCAACTGCAGCACCTACGACGTCGTTTTTGGAGTCGCCGATATTGACGACAAGCCTTGTTTGAAATTGGGGACGAGAAGAATAGAAATCAGCAAGAGACATGTTGATGCAAAGCATGGCAACGTCTGAGTATGAAGTGCCGACATCTGTTACAACACCAACGTTGACTTCGGTTCTTCTGTTGTTCTGTCCTCTGCTGAGTTCCACACAGAAGTCTGAGAAGCAGAACAACAACAAGACGAAAAAGAGAAGCTTCTTGTTTCTCATTTTGGGATTTTAATTTCCTTTCCTTTGTGAAATTATTCGATGCTATTGGTTTTGTATATATAACACAATTTCTATATTCATTTATTTCTCTAGATTCTTAGACTAAATCTGAATAAGTAGTCATCAAATATGATAAAGATAAGAAGCAACTACATTTTCAAAGCTCGCGGCCATTTTTAATCCAAAGGTTTCGTATATTGTAAGAGACGACTTCGCATTTATATATTAATTGTAAGAAAATAATGGTAAGAAAGTAACATCAAGATAGACTTTACTATCTTATTATTTTCTTGATTATTTTTTGCAACTATAATTTACTTGTAATGTGACCTTTTCAAGTCAACGAAAGACGAGTAATGCAACTATTCAATGGGGGTACTGGGCAAATAATTGATTTACCATAACAATAATCATATGATTAAACACAAGTACAAGCAGAAAAAAAGTCAAGAAGAGAATGATAAAGCAAAAATAAGCTAATTAAAAAAAGAACGGAGTAAAACCTTGAGAGAAAACTATAAGAAAAAATAAAAAAAAAATTGTTCCTAACCGAGCCACTTGGTGAAGTTATGAAACTCAGTGTAGTCAGTGTCAGATCTCATAGTCTTGTACCAAGCTTTTCCTGCTGCTTTGATGTTCAAAGCATCCTCCTGGAAGATACAAGGATTACGAAGAAGAAGAAGATCAATCACACAAGCTAGATCAAAGATTCTAAGCTCATCAAGTCTTAAAAACAATCCCTAAGAGCCCCATTAACAACCGAAGAAAGCCAATGAATCTTGATCAAAGAGTTCCAATCGAATGTTATACCTTCGAGAGGGGTTTCCTCTTCTTCTCGAGCTTTTCCTTCTTAGCCTTAATCCTCTCAGCTTCAGCCAACAGAGACATCCTCTTAGCAGTCTTAGTATAACTTATAAGGGTTAAGCTTCAACATCACATTCAAATTCTTAAGAGGATTTTTATTCAACACAGCTCTGTTCACATCCTTCTCAATCGGTCTAACCACACTCTGAACCTCATCCGAATTAATAATCCTAGCAAGATCAGCATTAACCATCTTTGACGACCTAGGAAGAAAACATAAGCTTTCTTCAGCTCCGACGGCTTCTTAAACGAACCATAAACCTCTCCTAACTTGTCGAAAGCCGATTTAGTCCACACACAACAAATCTCCCTAAGTGACCACCAGGTGCTAATTTAAGAAAACTCAATCTCTCTATATGACACAAATCAATCCCATGCAGGAATGTTCCTACACGCTTTAACTAACTTAGCTCCTTCATTCCATAAACAATCAAAGGACCTTTTCGAGAAAGATACGATTCCTCATTTTACCTACACCAGATCTAAATCCCAATACTATCTTTAGCCTTCTCTGCATAAGCATAAGCACCAATCTGTTGCAAAACCTTAATCGCAGCACTCGTTTTCTAAACACATGCATGCATTTGATTAATCTTTCATCATCTTTCATCTTTGGAATTGGTTCAGTAGATTTTGTGCCTATGGAAGATAAGTTAATACGCTAACTAATTTTTAGCACATGTGAAAGAAAAAAACCCTAGCCCTAGGTTTACTGTCTTGCAGAACACGCAACCCCTATTTTGACTTGTGCTAGTCTCACTTATAAGTTATATGGTACTATTACTGAATTTGGATCTTCTTTTATCTGAATAATCGTTATTTACATCGTTTTAGAAAATCTAAATTTTCAGAAATACGTATTCGCTATCCAATAAACAACAAAAGTTTTTTTTTTTTTTTTTTTCTGTTTTTCCGCTCTGCTTTTTTGCTATTTAAATTTCGCATTCAGGTCAAGTTCCCTTTTATCATGTCAAGTTCTCCTCTTTCTGCTTTCTTCGGACACTGTTTTAATCAGATCAAGTTCCCCTTTTTTTATTTATCATCACATTTTTCTATAACTTTTCCACATTTTTTTCCCTGTTTTTATTTTTGTCCCACGTCACTCACTGCTCCGAGTCATATATTTCCCACTAAACCCTCGTATGCATCTTGGTACCAATCGATCCCTGGCGGCTGTTACCCTTGAGGAACCAGGATCGATTGGTGTTATACAGTTTGATTTTATTATATTTAAACGTTAGGAAATAAACCGTCTCAGTTTCCTTTTTATCTTTATTGGTGAAAACCGAACGGTTCAGTTTTAGACCGATTTCGAAAATAATTCAATGTGTTTTTTTGGGTTTTGGTTTACTTCTGGTTTGTAGCGGTCACCATCCATTGATTCACAATTTCACAATTCACAGTGAAGAAGATGATGCGATCTTCGTTTCTAGTCTCGAATCCTCCGTTTCTACCTTTTCTAATCCGTCGTTACAGTTCCAGAAACTTCTTCTTTGCTGAGTCTCGTCGTCTTTTTCTTCATGGAATCGGAAGAAACATCGAGGTTGGTTATTTCCTTGCCTCTCAATACGAAGGTCAATTTTGTATTCAATTTGATTTGGTTTCGTTGATTTTTGTTGTCTAGGTCGCTCAAGGAGTTCAATTTGATGGTTCGATTATGAGTAAAGAGGCTTTGGAGGTGAATTTGGATGATGAATTAACGGTTCAAGTGTGTGTGACTCGTACATTGCCTCCAGCTTTGACTCTCAAGCTTGGCCTAGCGAGCATCAAAGAAGCTATTGACGAACTCAAGACTAATCCTCCTTAATCATCTTATACATGTTACTCTTATACATGTTTGTTATCAGCTTAGTATTGTGCCTCCAAGAGCAAAAGCTTTGTTCTGGTTTTGCTCTCAACCTACATCTTCTTGTGTGTTTCCTTCCTCTCCAAGGAAACTGTGGAGCCTTCTTATAAAATCACTCTATGTAAAGGAACCCCATGGGGTTTTTGGGATTGGGAATGCACTCTCTTTCGTTCATCCATCTTCAATTGACTCCAAGGGACATAGCATGATGAGAATGTAAGCTTTTGATTTTGTGCTCAGTTTTATAACAACTACAAGTATGTAGAAAATTTTTGTTTTCATTAGTCACCACAAGGATCAATATATCAAGCCAATCTTGGGTCTGATTTTCCAACAGTAAAGGAGATTTGCAAAGGTTTGAACAAGTTTGTGATTGGTCAAGAGAAAGCCAAAAAGGTAAAGAGAAGAACAAATAACACTTTTGATGTTATTAGTATCAACCTGAATGTTCTTACTTTGTAGATATACAGATCATTTCTAATTGGTACTAAATGTACTCTCGCAACCACAACCACAACGCTTAGTTCCTAGTTGGCTTGTAATTAGAAAGTTACATACTTTTTTAGAAAATATCAAGACTGATTGTTAGTTATCTGATGCTGGATTTTAGGTTCTAGGTTTGGTTCCAGTGTCTCCAATGTTTAATTCCTTGTTTCCTCAATATCACTTTCCAAACTTCTGCTCACAGTTGCGTGCTAATTTTAAGCTCTGGTTCTTGAATTTTGTATGCTTCTATTTAGTTTAGACATCGGAAATATTTTTAAAAATTTAACAGTTATTGCCCCATCGAAGTGTAAGATGGTACTCCCTCCGTATTTTAATAAGTGTCGTTTTAGAATTTTTATTTTTTTGAATTAGATGTCGTTTTCAAATTTTTATGCAAAATTTATCACTTTTTAATGTTTTATGATATCATTAAAACATTAAAAAGTAATAAATTTTGTATAAAAATTTGAAAACGATATCTAATTCAAAGAAATAAAAATTCTAAAACGACACTTTAAAATACGGAGGGAGTATATTTAAGCGATAAAATCATGTTATGGTTCGAATCATGTTAACAATGTTGCTAGTTTCAAAATATAAATCAAACATAATAGGGTTAGATACTTGTGTCTTAACCGTTGTCAGTCTAGTTCGTTGCTTGACTAATGTTCTCAGGCATGTGTCGACTCGACGAATACGGACATTTCTCTACCTTGTTGATGTACTCGTTGCTTGATTAATGTTCTCAGGCATGTGTCGACTCGACGAATACGGACATTTCTCTACCTTGTTGATGTACGAGTCGTTGTCTGGTTTTTGAAACTCTTCCCACAACTCATTCGCTTTGGTCTTCCATAGGAAACATAATTAATGTGAATTTTCCGAGTGTTACAATGCAGACAACAAGCACAACAAGAAACAGGAGCCAGAAACTATCTACACCCAGCTGCCTAGAGGTAAAAGATGGATTTGGATCTGGATTGGTAACCGGGTGTGGACAACTTTCTTCTTTCTTCTTGAACCATGCACGCTCAAGCTCCATCGCCTTTGGTGACTCTGCTACTTTTAAGATGGCCCTTGAAACATCGGCCACCATAGGCGATCCTACCGAAAAACCTACAGAAAATGTGAATTATAATCTCACCATTTAGTGTTCACAGAAGTTTTGTTACGGAAACTTAAGAAGCCGAATCCATCAATATTGAAGGGTTTTTCAACCATTTTATAAGTGTTGCAATATTGTCCAAGAAAGAGTCTCAAGTAAGGTATTTCCAAGAAAGCTGCAGAGACACCGCTTTTTTTGGGTTCTTTTCTGAGTAGCTCGTTGCATTCTTTAGAGGTATCGAAGGGCACAAGGCTCGATTTCGAGAAACATGTTTCTTTATGTTTATGAAATCAACAAAATAATATCAAATGTCAATAGTTCAATTGGTAAAATATTTCAGACAAAACTTAGAGGTTTCCAGTTTAAATAACATTTAGGAGCAAAATCTTTAATAATTCAAAATAATAATAGCAATGATTCTACTATTTCTCACAAAATCCCCCATTCTTCGCTCGCCTTCACCACCGCACGTGAAGCAAAATAATTTTGTTTCTGCTCCAAACAAAATTTAACGATTTTATGTGTTTTTGGACAAACATGAACAATTATGTAACAAAAAGTGGATTCGTTACGATTACATTGATGTCTTTTATTTTAAAACAGTTTACATATTTGCTTGAAAAGTGGTCGGAAAAATTGCTTATTTACCCTAATTTTTCATTTCAAAAAAATTGTGTATTTCTTTTGATAATTATGAAAATTAAATTTATTATAACTATTTCTAAATATATAAAATACTGATTAAAATTTTCTGATATATCAAAATTATAGTTTATAATAGTTTCTTGCAATTTGAGTTTTAATTTAAACTAGATGATGACCCGCGGTATGCACCGCGGGGTAATTTATGCTTTACGATTTTAAAATTTAGACGTCTTATTTTATTGGATTGTAGTTAAATGAATTTATAGTACATTAAATGTTATGTTAGTATAGTGTATTTGTTTTGAGAATTATATATAATTTGTTTTAGCCGTTCCAAAATTGAACCTTACCCAAAATAGTGAGTTGAAACTAAATTAAACTATCAAATGTTTTAACCACATCTCGTTACCCGTAATTTCCGTTTCAAAGATTATTAAAAATAGTTTGGATAGTATTTTTCGTTATCCAAATTATCCGTTTTTATCTCGTTTCATTTAGATAAGATAATGATATCAAATAAAATTTACCGTTTTATGTTAATAAGTTTTTTTAAAAAAAAATTGGTATAAAAAACATAAATTCTTACACCTGCTAAATTTCCCTTTATCTCAAATAAAACTCAATTTCCATGGATTTTTCCGTCAAAACTCCCAAGGGTTCACTTTTTCTGAGATGCGGTACAAAACTCTCTCATCTCTCCTCTTTGATGATTCTCATTTAGAATAAAACGACCTAATTTGTTTTGTTTTTTTTTTTTTTTGCTAAGTTTGAAAATTAAGTATAATATAGTTTAAATTTATCCTTTAACTTTAAGTTATTATTATAAGATGTTCATATGAAGGAAGATGTTAATATAGGAACGGATACAAATAAATAATAAGTATAGTCTGATTTTAAAAAAATAATAATAATAATAAAAAATAATAACTATAGTTTGACTTTTGACGTATGTTGGTAAGTTCAGGCCCATATACAAAAAGCATATATGATTTAAATGGCGAGCCCAGATGCTCTATTGCATATCCGCTAGGGAAGAAGACCCATTATCAGATCTTAGATGCCACATGAACAAATGAATTGTCTGAATTTTGTTGAGAAGGGGAAAAACAATTCGGGCCAAAATCAACTCTATTTATCTATTTCTCTCGAAACTTCTTTCGCCGACCAAGTTTCTTCTTCTTCTTCAACCCTCTTCTTACCGGACCAAATCTCGCCGGCTTCACGTCGTCGGCCTTGTGTCGTCGGACCCGTATCAGAGAACCCTCTTCTCGCCGGACCTGCAGCTCCTCATAGTCGATCCTCACGCCGTCTATTTGAAGCTTTGGCGATGGTATCAGCGATGTTTGACGGTTGATCCTGTGAAAACTCAGGTCATTAATTCTGGATTTCTTTGGGGATTTGGCGATGTCACCGCTTAATACATCACTCACTCGACTGCAAAACCTCGTCTTCTTCGTCTCACCGTTAGTCATTTTCCGATCTCCCACCGTCTCTCACCTTCGATTGAAGTTTCAATTTGGGCTTCTTCTCCGACTTTGGATTTTTTTTGGTGCGGATTTGCTGAAATTAGTTTAGGATTCTTGAAGGTGACTCTAATTTTCATGATGGCTACTTACATCCATGATAGTTACCATCGTTTTATTGTTGTCTTTTTACTTTGTTTATCGCCATCTCGTTTTGATCTGTTGCAGAGATGAAGCCTCTCGAAATTTGATTTGTCCCAGAGATGAAGCTAGAAACTCTTCTTCGAACAGGGCGTAAATCGCATCACCGCAAGCAAACATGGGTTAGTGAAATCTCAAAATTTGCTATCCAATTTCGTGTATCTTCCCTTTGTTAGAACCAATTTGATTCCGTCTTTTGAATAAATCCAATTTACTATTTCCAATTTCATGTTTCTTAAGTATTCGATCTCTTTGGCAGTTACAACTTTTTGTTACTTCTGTGTTTTCTACGATATTTGCTTTAGATAGAAATATTTGTATTGTAATTGTTGTTTGATTTGTTTCCAAAGACAATTAAACCAGAAGCTCCTTTGCCAAGTAGAATGTGAAAGCACCTTTGCCAAGTAGTGAAACTGAACAATTCTATGATTCAGTTTCAGCTAAAGAATAATCAATCAAACACCTTATATAATATGTAAAACACCTTTCAGTTTTATTGAAAATTAGTAAAACCTTACGTTTAAAGCTCCTTTATAATGCAAGAATGTCACTGATGAAATTACTAACTTTTCCAATTGTTAGTGTACAGTGCATTTATATTGGTTATATATTTTTGGTCTTCACATCAATAATTATGATTACTTGCAGATTCATGAAGTAAAACGACAATTGGGTTATCACACATTGAAGGGCATGCAAGAGAAGATGCATTTTTTAAAATTTAAAATATAAGGTATGCACTTTAAACTCTAAGAAATATAGGAATATAACCAATATATAATCATAAAGTTTTGTGTGAGAAATATTAAAGATTGCAAACATAATAGAGTTTTAAAGAAGGTATGGCGTAGTTAATAGATTCTGAAAAATATCCTTGAGAACAAATTTCGTTAGTTGTTTGTATAATATAGATTATAAACAATTGAAACAAACAAAAATTTATAGAAGCAATGACTACTTTGTTTTAAATTAACATTATACACGAACCAATTATTAGGTGATTATAATACCTTATCATCTAATCAGATGATCATAACTCGATTGGTTCATACTGAACTCCATTTTGCTTCCAGATTCTCAAGATTTTTACACGGGTTTGCTAGTCTAATCTCGGTGAATCAAGATCTGAAACATCATTAAGATAAGCAAAATGAGAAGAAACAACAAAAAAGGTACCTCTTTTACATTTTCAACATTTAAAACTGTTTTGCGTGAAAAAAATCGTAGAGAGGAATTGTGGAAATGTTCTTAAAGGGTTTGAAAGCTGAATCAAGTATAGCACTAACAAAAGCTCAATAGTTAAGAGTTCTTAATCACCTTGGCAGGATCTTAGTATCTAAAAAAAGTCTGAAAATTCTCCATCGACTCTCCAATCACCCTGAGTTGTCGTTCATGTTTAGACACCAGAGTCTTCTTGATTGCCTGTGTCAATAAGTTGCAAAATATAAGTTTCAAAATATACCAAATAAGAAACAGTTTGTCTACTTATAAACAGTTTGTATAAGTTCATATTTAAATTTAAAAGTATACTACCCTCTGGTCAGCCAACACCATCTCTAAGGTCTCATATGATACTTCCCCTTCACTTGATCCACTTTAAAATTCTCAATGACAGTCCACCAACCGATAGTTAAGTATCTCTGATGTCTAGACACCAAAGACTTCTTGCATGAGGCGTGAACCTTTGTTTCCTGTGTAATTAAATGTTGAAATATAAGTTATAAAATAGATTAAACTGAAACAATTTGTATAGTAAGCAGAAAACTGAATTAAGATCATAGTTAAGTTCAAAAATAGCATACATGTTGGTCTGCTAACACCATTTCCAGGCTCTCTCCTGATGTTCCTTCAAATCCCTTCCAGGTATGAAGAATTTTGGTCTGCACCCTCCAACTGTACTTGTGTGGCTTCACGTCTGACAGGTAAGTGCTTACTTGAAGTTGATTCATGGTTGCTTGACGAATTGATCTACTGTTTTTGCTAGAGCAAATATTGAATGCTGTGGGTGGATGGTTTTTGCCTGTCATATAGCCTCATATATAGTGTAAATGGTGGATTCAAAGCTAGGGTTCGCAAAAGAAGAATAAATTAGAGAATATGGTGTTTTTGTTTGAGGAAATCCGAATAAAATTATGCTACAAAAGATATTGCGTAACTGAAATGGTATGTGTTGATTAATGGTTTTGTTTAGTTTAGGAAGATCGATTCCTTTAGTTTGGATTTTATGGTTGTTTCATATATTCACGGCCAACTGATTGTTTAGATAAGGTAGTTTAAGCTTTTCCTTGTTTAGGTAATTTCGAAGTTTCTAAAATACTAAACAGGAATATCTAGATTTTCGGATTCTCTGGTATGATATTCATTTTGAAATTAAATGCAGCTTGAAGAAGGAGGTAAGAAATAACATTTAAAATGTCATTTGCAGGTTTGGATCGGGCCAATTTGGAGATATATAAACTCTTCACATCGATTTTGTAATTGGGCCTAATCCACCGGGTTGAAATTTTTTTAAAAAAGCGGGTCGGGTAAACTAAGGGTCCGCGTGTTTTTAAGGGGTTATAACGAAATCGAGTTATTAAATTATTAGACCACTAATAATAATAAGTGTAACGAAAGCATCTCTAGTCTAAGTATAACTTAAATCTAACATGGTCAAAATGCTTCAGCTCTTCTCAAATAATAGTGTAGGGATTATCTAATATGTCATCACTCCCGCTCCTTGTGCTCGATGTCAATTATTTTATCTTTTCCTGCTCCTTATGGTCCACGTTAGTTTCGCTCCTTATATTTTCATCACATTTTCTCCACATTTTTTATATATTTTTTATTATTTATCTTTTTCTGCTATTTAAGTTATGCTCTTTTATATTTTCTTGCAATTTGAGTTTTGTATTTAATTTTTTTTTTAAAAAGAGGTGATTTAAATTTGGGAATATTTTCAAAAATGCCATATCTCTGAAAAACCTTTTCACAAATGCCATATTACCAAAAACCTTTTAGAAAATGTCACATTTTACTTTATGCCACAAGAGTAAATGACGTAAATACCCCTGTAATTTAAATAACTTCAAAAAGGTGTCAGATGATGTGACACTAGTGGGTGGGACCAGATGATGTGACAACTTTCGCAGAGGACAACTTTTAAAACTTGTCTATAATCAAAATATGATTCGTCCGCGGAAGACAATTTTTAAAACTTGTCCACGGATAGTAGTACTAAACCCAACTTGATCATATTAACGATGGCATTTGGTGGACAAAAATATTGTCCATGTCTGAAACAACAAACTCCGAGAACCAATGATGGACAATAAATCGAAACATTGATAGAATTTCATGAATGTCCACCATCCTGATCGAGCCCTACATCTCTTCTCTTGTACTTATAATGTCTACCAAGGACCAAGTTCACCGATTATAGATTTTGTCCACTGCATTTTTCTGTCCACCAGTTGCAGAGACAACATATCAAGATTAATCGTATAATGTCCACCTTGGACGCGTTGTCTACTGATATTAATGTCCACCATCCATATGCAATGAGAGAGAGAGAGAGAGAGAGAGAGAGAGAGAGAGAGAGAGAGAGAGAGAGGGAGAGAGAGAGAGAGAGAAGAGAGGACATGAGAGAAGGTAAAAAAACAAAATAAAAATGAGGAAGAAAGAGAAAAATAAAAGGGAAGGTATTTTTGTCTTTTTTAAAAAGGGTTGTGGCACTGCAGAAAAGGAGTTTCGTAATGTGGCATTGGGAGAAAGTTGAGTTTTGTAATGTGGCGTTAGTGGTAAATTTCTCTTTAAATTTCCTCATATGCCATCACTTCCGCTCCTTATGCTCCATATCAGTTATTTATCATAATTCTTCATTTCAAAAAAAAATTGTGTATTTCTTTAGCATTCTTCTTTTTGATAATTATGAAATTTGATTAGTTTCTTGCAATTTGAGTTTTAATGAAATATGAAAGTATATTTAATTTTTCTTCACATATCCCTTCTCCTAATGTTTTATCTTTTTTTTTGCTCTTTTTATCTTAGATCACATTCCCTTTCTCGTATTTTCTTTCGCTTTTTATTATCTTTTTCTCCAGATCACGTTCCCTTTCTTGTATTTTTTTTCGCTGTTTATTATCTTCTTCCGCTCTTCTTTGTTATTTATTCACAGATCAAGTTCCCTTCCTCGTATTTTCTTTCCCTTTTTATTATCTTTTTCCGCTCTTTTATTATCCAGATCACGTTTCCCTTTCTCGTATTTTCTTTCCCTTTTTATTATCTTCCGCTCTTTTTTTATCCCAGATCAAGTTCCCTTCCTCGTGCTTTTTATTATCGTTTTCCGCTCTTTTATCCAGATCACGTTCCCTTTTCTCGTATTTTCTTTCCTTTTTTACTATCTTCTTCCGCTCTTCTTTGTTATTCAAAGATCAAGTTCTCTTTCTCGTATTTTCTTTCGTTTTTTATTATCTTTTTCCGCTCTTTTATCCATATCACTTTCTGGTGCTTTTTATTATCTTTTTCCGCTCTTTTATGCAGATCACATTTCCTTTTCTCGTATTTTCTTTCCCTTTTTACTATCTTCTTCCGCTCTTCTTTGTTATTCAAAGATCAAGTTCCCTTTCTCGTATTTTCTTTCGCTTTATTATCTTTTTCCGCTCTTTTATCCAGATCACTTTCTAGTTCAAAGTTCCCTTCCTCGTGCTTTTTATTATCTTTTTCCGTTCTTTTTATCCAGATCAAGTTTCCGTTTATTATTTCCAGATCAAAGTTCCCTTCCTCGATTTAACTTTTTCCGCGTCATCTCTTGCTCCTCGTAATATTCCCACTAAATCCTCTGGTCATGCAATCTTGGTACCATCTATCCCTGGCTGGTGTTACCTTTGAGGAAACCTCAACCATTTGAAACAGGATCGATTGGTGTTATACAGTTTGATTTAATTGTATTTAAACGTTAGAAAATAACCGAATGGTTCAGTTTCCTTTTTTCTTTTCACCAAAACCGAACGGTTCCAGACCGATTTCGTAAATAATTTCACAAACCAAAAATAAATTGATGATTTCATGTGTTTGTGGGTTTTGGTTTACTCCTGGTTTGTAGCTGTAATCATATAATCAAAATCTCACTGCCAAACCTCCTAAAACCCTCTCTCTCACCATCCATTGATTCACAATCTCACAATTCTTCACTATAAACAAAAGCACAATTTCATCTATTCTCTATGACTTAGGGTTCTAAACTTCAAATGCAAAGATTAGGTACAGAGTACAGGACTCTTCTTCCCCCATTTGGTACGAAATTGAATTATCTGTTTGTTATTGAATCGTGGAATTGGATTCGATTCTCTCTTTCCATTTCCAATATCTTTTGGCTAATCTTATTCTTGTAGTCTGTGTTTATGCATTCAGAAAAAAACAAATTTTTTAGTCAGTTCATGTTTACTTTTCATTGTTCATGTTTCTTTACAATTTGCTTAAACCCTAAAAGCTTAAATTTTTCATACAAATTTCGGAAATTGCAGCAATCAGCAAAACATGGCACCGAAAAAGAAGACACCAACCATGATTTGGGTACAGAGTACAGACTCTTTTCTCCACATTTGGTACACAAGTTGAAAAAAATCTAAACTTTATCGAATCCTTGATTTGTATTTGATTCTCTGTTTCAATAGCAAAGATTGTTTCTTTACGGACTGTTATGCCATTAAATCTTCTCTGTATATGTTTCCTAAACCCTATAAGCTTTATTATTCTTTAAGGTTAGAAAATCGCAACAACCAGCAAACATTGCAAAACCGACGACGAAATCTCTGCTAGACTGTTCTCCTCTCCTTCAAGAGCTACCGCAAAGTTCCGAATGTCAATGTGTATGAACTTTTTCTCCCTGATTTTGCTAGTTCTTATAAATTTGATTTGATTATCCGTTTTCATGTTTGTTGGCAGATGTAGTTTAGTGTATGTATGATGTAGCTTTACATATAAATTACTTGATAGGATTGATATGTGATCAAATCTTCTCTGTTCATGTTTCACTCTTATCTTAGAACAATTTTATTACCCTTTTTCATTTAGGTTTCGAAATCACAGCCTTCTCCATCAACAAAGATGGCACAACCTACAACGAAAGAGCATACATTGTCCAAGACAGATTGGTCTCAGCTCCCTGAAGAGCTACTGCACATTATATCTGAGAATCTGGAGGACTGTTTCGATGTTATTCATGCTCGGTCTGTTTCCCACCTGTGGCGATCCATTTTCCCCTTTCCTTCTTGCCTAGTACCCGCAAGTTATTCTCTTCCCGCGTTCTTCAAGTTCCCTCGCAAAAGCAAAGGCTTCTGCACCCTCCAGAAGGTCCCTTTGTTCCTTTTTAGAGTCCTAGCTTCTCCTGTTGCTTCTGCTGCTGCTGCTGCGTCGACTTCTGAGTATCTTTTGGGAGGAATAGGCCGAGACGAGTCAGAGGATCGTATGGAGCTTCGATCTCCTATCCAGTGCTCAGTAAAAGTGATGATCCCAGGATCTGATCCAACCTTGATGAATAATATGCTTGACTGCCAAATCTTCCCTCTTGGCCATCAGTATAGAATTATTGGTTGCAATCCTAAAAATTACAGAGGTGCGGCTTTTCTTCCACTAAAGAAGGAGGGAGGAGGAGAAGAATTCGTTGTGCTCCTCAACTATGCTAGAGATTTGTTGGTGTTAAGAAGTTCGGAAATGAGGTGGGTGCGGCTTAGGAGACTCTCAGATGCTACATGCTCGGAATTAGTCACTTTTAGAGGCAAATTTTATGCAGGCTTTCTTAACAATGACATGTTCGTTATCGATCCTTATTCGCTGGATACGACTCCCCTGAGGCCCTTGGAGTTTCTGCTGAACTGTGGTTCATGCAATGATCTAGTTCCATCTGGCAATGATGAACTTTTCCTGGTTGAGAAAATCATCCCTCGTGGTACTGGTGTGTTACGCTTGGGTCGGTTAACATTAAGAGTGTGTAAGCTAGATGAGGAGGCTGGTGAATGGGTCGTGGTCACTGATATAGGAGACCGTTTGTTGTTGATTGGAGACTTGGGAAATTACTGCTGCTCAGCTAAAGAGCTTCCTGATGGTTGTGGTTTGAGTGGGAACTCAATTGTGTACATCAATGAGCCAGGCAATATAACTTACTCCTATAAATACGGTGTACATACAGGACGCGAGGGAGACGACCTCAATTGTTGGAGATTCTCAAGAGAGAACCGTGTGACGATACTCAGCACATCTCCAGTGGCGACTCTCCGTGTTGAGGCTAAGCCGTAAAATCTTCTGTTGGTTTTGTTTTCTATTAGATTAACTTGAAAAAGTTCTCTGTGATTTTAGGTAAAGATTATGTGATCTCTGATGTTACAGTGATATGCTGAAAGCTAGATCACTCAGTATGCTAGTTATATTATAATTTAGTTCTTAACTGTACCCTCACAACCTTGTCACAGCTGTTTGGTAATTGTACTTCGTAGCTGATTAGATGTGAAGGGGAAGGATTCAGAACTATTAGATTTTACATGTACAACGCAAAATGATCAATATGTCACATAGGTTGGCTTGTAAGGTAACTAATTTGGAAGTAGAGTCCGCAGAAGTGTGTGAAATTTCCGGGGCTGATCGTGGATGAGAACCACCGGACGGAATCTATAATAGAGTCTCATGAACTACCTTTGTTCCACAGCTTGAAATATGTCAATCTCCTGAAACTCCTCTGTTTCATCCACTGCATCAAGCTTATTTGAACAACTCCAACTAATTGTACTTGAGCTTTATTACCACATCATAGAAATTATAACCACATCGTCTTCTCTTTTAAACTACCAACAAACAAATATGACCAAATCTTCTAAATTTTAATATTATTGCGAATTATAATAATTTGTTTTGTCTTAACACAAAGCACATGAGACCCACATTTCAGTTCATGTGTACTTTTCTCTGTTCATGTTTGCTTAAACCCAGTGACTTGGAGTCACTTTCATAACCTGCACGACACACGACATAGCCCACACTAGTAGGGCTGCTAAAAACAGAGCCTAGTTGTGAGTAAGTTTTGGCTCCAAACCACTTCATTCTACCAAGATTAAAACTTAGGCTGCTATAGAAAGTATTGAGTTCTTAAGCAAAGATCAACCAATTTAAACCAAATGAATATAATCATGAAGTTCTGATATTTTTTATCTTGTCCAAGTAAGTAATACAGTAATACCCAAGACCTGTGGCTTTTTTTTTTGGAACCAACTAAGCCAAGACCTGTGGCTTAATTGTAAGGAAAACATTTAAACATGTGGTAATTGTTAGATAATTTTTTTACCTCGTTTATCGAGTTAAGTTCTATCCTATCAATCTAACCATGTGGTGCTATTATATCGTGGCGTTACAGAGTTCATCTAAACTTGTTGTTATAAGCATGACATTACAAGATTCATCCGAACATGTGTCACTTTATCTATACTCAAGCAACCTCTAAAGACTTCAATTAAAATTTGAACATGCACAAGGACAATTTAAGACCCTCCGTTTCAGCCAGAAGCTCTTCCTAACTTGCAGTTACTTTTTTAGATTGAAAGTTGAAACGAAGGATCAAATCAAACTTACATCTTTTCGTCTAATCGAGTGTTTGGGTACATAATCTTTCTCATCAAATTCTGGATTTTAGATTTGATTCTCTGTTTTCAATTTGGCAAATCATGTGTGAGCAAATCCAAAGCAAGCTTATTATAGCTCTTGTAGAGCTTAGTAAAAGAGATAAAAGAGATTGAAAACAAGATAAAAGAAATAGCTTATTAAAGCTTTATTGTGCATAAATGTAAAGAGAGGAAGAACTTTAAATTGTCACCAAGATCATTTAAGATTGATGTTTCATAAATAGGAAGAAGGAGAGAGTTGTCACTACAACAACTCTCAAAGTTGCCTAACATTGATGTTCTTAACACATATTTATATGATTCTCTACTTGCTTGGAAACCCTACTTACATGGGCCAATTTGGGCCTCAAATGTATCCTCTAATAATGTTCTTCTAGTCTCAATTCCGATTTACTCTCTGTTTCATGTTTGTTTACCGTTTTCTTAACCCCTAGAAGCTTCAGTTTTGTTCTTTCAGATTTCGAAATCGCAGCAAATCAGAAAACATGGCGGAACCTGAAACGGAGAAGAAGCTAGACTCTTCTCTTCTCTCGGATTGTGTAAGAACTCTATTTCTCCCTGAGTTTGCTATTCTTCATTTCTGGGCATAACTCGATTCTCTGTTTTCAATGTTTATTGACAAATTTTGGTTATTGTAGTTTGGTAAAGATAAGATTTGAATAAATCCATATGTATATTTACATACAATTGCTTCTCAGATTGCTATTTTTAAGAAAAACAAAATTTGTAAATTTTTTTGGTTTCAAAATTTCTACTGAGTTTGAATTTGAAAAATTTGATTTGATTATCTGTTTTCAATGTTTATTGGCAAATTCTGGTTAGTGTTGTAGTTTGGTGAAGATACGATTTGTGATTACTTCTAAGGATTGCTATTTTAATTTCTTGTAGGTATCAAAGTTGCAGTTGTCTCCACTTCCATCAGTAACGAAAGAGCAGACAATGTTGTCTATGCCTGATTGGTCTCTTCTCCCTGTAGAGTTACTGCACATCATCTCGATGTATCTTGAGAACTGTTTCGATCTTGTTCATGCTCGGTCTGTGTGTCGCTTGTGGCGATCCACATTTCCATTTCCTTCTTACCTGTTACGAGCACTTGTGCACGCTCGAGAAGGTCCCTTTGTTCCTCTTTAGAGTCCTAGCTTCTCCTGTTGCTACTGCTGCTGCGTCTGCGTCGACTTCTGAGTATTTTCTGGGAGGAATTGGCGGAGATGAGTCAGAGGATCGTATGGAGCTTCCATCTCCTATTCAGTGCTCAGTAAAAGTGATGATGCCAGGATCTCATCCAACCATAATGAACATGCTCGACTGCCAAATCCTCCCTCTTGGCCATCAATATAGAATGATTGATTGCAATCCTAAAGATTACAGAGGCACGGCTTTTCTTCCGCTAAAGAATGAAGGAGGAGGAGAAGAATTCATTGTGCTCCTTAACTACACTAGAGATTTGTTGGTGTTAAGAAGTGCTGACATGAGGTGGAAGCGGCTTAAGAGACTCTCAGATGCTTCATGCTGGGATTTAGTCACTTTTAAAGGCAAATTTTATGCAGGCTTATTTAATAATGACATTTTCGTGATCGATCCTTATACACTGGATACGACTCCCCTGAGGCCCTTGGAGCTTCTGAACTGTGGTTCATGCAATTATCTAGTTCCATCTGGCAATGATGAACTTTTCCTGGTTGAGAAAATCATCCCTCGTAATGATGATGTATTAGACTTTGGTCGGTTAACATTAAGAGTGTGTAAGCTAGATGAGGAGGCTGGTCAATGGGTTGTGGTCAACGATATAGGAGACCGTTTGTTGTTCATTGGAGTCTTGGGAACTTTCTGCTGCTCAGCTAAGGAGCTTCCTGATGGTTGTGGTTTGAGTGGGAACTCAATTGTGTACACCAATGAGCCAGGCAATATAACTTACTCCTATAAATACGGTGTACATACAGGACGCGAGGAAGACGACCTCAATTGTTGGAGATACTCAAGAGAGAAACGTGTGACGATACTCAGCACATCTCCAGTGGCGACTCTCCGTGTTGAGGCTAAGCCGTAAAATCTTACTTTTGATATCTGAGACATCTGTTGGTTTTGTTTTCTATTAGATTAACTTGAAAAATTTCTCTGTGATTTTAGGTAAAGATTATGTGATCTCTGATGTTACAGTGATATGCTGAAAGCTAGATCACTAGGTATGCTAGTTGTATTATAATTTAGTTCTTAACTGTACCTTCACAACTTTGTCACAGCTGTTTGGTAATTTTACTTGGTAGCTGATTTAGATGTGAAGGGGAAGGATTCAGAACTATTAGAATTTACATGGACAACGCAAAATGATCAATAAGCACAGAGGTTGGCTTGTAAGGTAATTTGGAAGTAGAGTCCGCGGAAGCTTGTGAAATTTTCGGGGCTGATCGTGGATGAGAACCAACGGACGGAATCTATAATAGAGTCTCATGAACTTCCTTTGTTCCACAGCTTGAAGTCTGTCAATCCTTATTTGAACAACTCCAATTAATTGTACTTGAGCTTATTACCACATCATAGAAATTCTAACTACATCGTCTTCTCTTTTAAACTACCAACAAACAAATGTAACCAAATCTTTAAAACTTTAATATGTTGGACTCTAACCAATTTTTTTGTCTTAAAACAAAGCACATGAGACCCACATTTCAATTAGAAGCTCTCCCACACTCGTCACTTCGACCTAGAAATAGTCAAAATACTTGTCTTTGTTTATGCATTCAGAAAAACAAGATTTTTAGTCAGTTCAGGTTTACTTTTCTCTGCGCTTGTTTGTTTACAGTTTGCTTAAACCCTAGAAAGCTTAAATTTTTCTTACAGATTTCGGAAGCAATCAGCAAACATGGCACCGAAAAAGAAGACACCAGCCATGATTTGGGTACAGACTCTTTTCTCCACATTTGGTACACAAGTTGAAAAAAATCTAAACTTTATCGAATCCTTGAATTGGATATGATTCTCTGTTTCAATAGCAAAGATTGTTTCTTTAGGGACTGTTATACGATTAAATCTTCTCTGTATATGTTTCCTAAATCCTAGAAGCTTTAATTTTTCTTTCAGGTTAGAAAATCGCAACAACCAACAAACATTGCAAAACCTGCAACGGAAATGAAGAAATCTCTGCTAGACTGTTCTCCTCTCCTTGAAGAGCTACCGCAAAGTTCCGAATGTGTATGAACTTTTTCTCCCTGAGTTTACTACTTTACTTCTTGATTTCTTGGCATAACTACGAGTTCGATTTCGGAAATTTGATTTGATCGTTTGTTTTCATGTTTGTTGGCAGATGTAGTTTAGTGTATGTATGATGTAGCTTTACATATAAATTACTTGTCAAGATTGATATGTGATTAAATAATCTCTGTTAATGTTTAGCACAATTTCGTAGTTAACCCTTTCTCTTTTAGGTTTCGAAATCACAGCCTTCTCCATCAACAAAAATGGCACAACCTGCAACGAAAGAGCATACATTGTCCAAGACAGACTGGTCTCAGCTCCCTGAAGAGCTATTGCACATTATCTCCGAGAAGCTGGAGGATTGTTTCGATGTTATTCATGCTCGGTCTGTTTGCAACCCGTGGCGATCCATTTTTCCTTTTCCTTCTTGCTTATTACGCACAAGTTATTCTCTTCCCTCGTTCTCCAAGTTCCCTCGTAAAAGCAAAGGCTTCTGCACCCTCGAGAAGTTCCCTATGTTTCTCTTTAGAGTCCGAGCTCCTGCTGGTTCTGATGAGTTACCTTCTGAGTTTTTTGTGGGAGGAATAAACCGAGATAAGTCAGAGGATCATATGGAACTTCCATCTTCACTTCAGTGTTCAGTGAATGTGAAGATCCCTGGATCTGAGCCAACCTTGATGAACATTCTCGACTGTCAGATTCTCCCTCTGGGGTACCAGTATAGAATGATCGGTTTTGATCCTGACTCATTGGCAACGAGTTTCAGAGGCGCGGCTTTTCTTCCGCTAAACAAGGAGGGAGGAGGAGGAGAATTTGTTGTGCTTATCGGCTACTCTCACGATTTATTGGTGTTAAGAAGTGCTGAAATGAAGTGGATGCGGCTTAAGAAAACATCAATAGCTGACTGCAAGAATATAGTCACCTTCAGAGGCAGATTTTATGCAGTCTTTATTAACGGGGACATTTTCGTTATCGATCCTTATTCGCTGGAAGCAACTCCCCTGATGCCCTCGGAGCGTCTTACCTCACAAAACTATTTGGTTCCATCTGGCAATGATGAACTTTTCCTGGTTGAGAGAATCATTGTTCGTGGTAGTGTATTAGAATTTAGCAAGTTAGCATGTAGAGTGAGTAAGCTAGATGAAGAGGCTGGTGAATGGGTCGTGGTCACTGATTTGGGAGACCGTGTATTGTTAATTGCACAACCGGTAAATAGTTCCTGTTCAGCCAAGGAGCTTCCTGATGGTTGTGGTGTGAGTGGGAACTCAATGTTGTTCATCAAAGAGATGTTTGGTGTAACTTACTCCTATAAATATGGAGTAGATACAGGAAATCCGGAAGATGACCTCAATTTTTGGAGATCCTCAAGAGAGACTCGTGTGTGGATCCTCAACACATCCCCGATGGTGGCTCTCCGAGTTGAGAGCACTAAGCCGGAAAATCTTACTATGGATACCTGAGACATCTGTTGGCTTTGATTTTATTAGATGATAAAACATAATTTCCTAATGATTTCAGGTAAAGATTTTGTAATGTACGTATGATGTTATGGTGATATGCTACTTTTAATTTTTTGTGGTTCTCTAAACTATCCCCCACGACCTTGTTGTTAACTCTCAAAGCCGTGTGTGGCTGTGTTCTTGGGGTCATGTGTTTAATCAATGTTCTCTAAATTTTACCAAGGCTATCGAAAGAACCCATTTTCAATCCCTAAACCGAATACTAACCGAGATTGAATCATAAACCACGTCATACCATGTGGTGCTACCAAGTTTGCCTAAACTATCTATCGTGGCGTTACAATATTCATCTAAACTTTAGTAAGCATGACATTACAAGATTCATCCGAACATGTGTCAACAGGACTCGAACAACCTCTTACGACTTTCAACATGCACAAGGCCAATTTTAAGACCCTCCATCTTAACCAGAAGGTCTTGCCCACTTATTAGTGACTTCGGGATTGAAAAGAAGGATCAAATCAAACTTACGTCTTCTCTTCTAATCTAGGGTTTGGGTACATAATCGTTCTCATCAAATTCTGGATTTTAGATTTGATTCTCTGTTTTCAATCTGTTGTGTTGACAAATCATGTAGTCTCTTCTAGTCTCAATTCCGATTTACTCGCTGTTTCATGTTTGTTTACAGTTTTCTTAACCCTAGAAGTTTCAATTTTGTTCTTTCAGATTTCGAAATCGCAGCAAATCAGAAAACATGGCGGAACCTGAAACGGAGAAGAAGACCTCATCCGTCATGCTAGACTCTTCCCTTCTCTCGGATTGTGTAATAACTCTTTTTTTAACGAAGCCAAAGGAATCTGCAAAAAAAAATTCAGAACCTGTAGAGAGCAAATTAAAGGAAAGCTTTGACTGGGATAGTTTGAGAAAGCAAACAGAAAGTGGTGGCCAAAAGAGAGAGAACAGAAAGAACAATGGACACAGTTGATTGGGGTGCACTTCGGTGTATAAGAGTAAACAAGATCGCTGCTATAATCATAAAACGTGGGATGAACAACAAACTTGCCGAAAGAATATACATATGGATTGATTCAAAATTTCCGAGTCAAAGCTTTCAAAATATACATATATATTCTTTCCGCAAGTTTATTGTTCATCCCACGTTTTATGATTATAGCAGCGATCTTGTTTACGCTTGTACACCGAAGTGCATCCCAGTCAACTGTGTTCATTGTTCTTTCTGTTCTCTCTCTTTTGGCCACTACTTTCTGCTTGCTTTCTCAAACTATCCCAGTCAAAGCTTTCCTTAAATTTGCTCTTTGCAGGTTCCGACTTTTTTTTTGCCTGATTCATTGGTTTGTTTTTTGATTTGATTCTCTTATTTAATGTTTATTGAAATTTTTTGGTTGTTGTAGTTTGGTAAACATAAGGTTTGAATCAATCCATATTTATATTTACATACAAATTACTTCTCAGATTGCTATTTTTAACAAAAACAAAATTTGTAATTTATCTTGGTTTCAAAATGTCTACTGAGTTTGAATTTGGAAATTTGATTTGATTTCTCTGTTTTCAATGTTTTATTGGCAAATTCTGGTTATTGTAGTTTGGTGAAGATAAAGATTTGTGATTACTTCTAAGGATTGCAGACAATGTTGTCTATGCCAGACTGGTCTCTTCTCCCTGTAGAGTTACTGCATATCATCTCGATGCATCTTGAGAACTGTTTCGATCTAGTTCATGCTCGTTCTGTTTGTCGCTTGTGGCGATCCATATTTCACTTTCCTTCTTACCTGTTACGCCCAAGTTATTCTCTTCCCACTTTCAACAAGTTCCCACTAAAGGATGAACACTTGTGCACTCTTGAGAAGGTCCCTTTGTTTCTCTTTAGAGTCCTAGCTTCTCCTGTTGCTGCTGCAGCATCGACTTCTGAGTATTTTCTGGGAGGAATAGGCTGAGACGAGTCAGAGGATCGTATGGAGCTTCCATCTCCTATTCAGTGCTCAGTAAAAGTAAAGATCCCAGGATCTGATCCAACCTTGATGAACATGCGCGACTGCCAAATCCTCGCTCTTGGCCATCAGTATAGAATGATTGGTTGCAAGCCTAAAAATTACAGAGGCGCGGCTTTTCTTCCGCTAAAGAAGGAAGGAGGAGGAGAAGAATTCGTTGTGCTCCTCAACTACACTAGAGATTTGTTGGTGTTAAGAAGTTCGGAAATGAGGTGGGTGCGGCTTAAGAAACTCTCAGATGCTTCATGCTCAGATTTAGTCACTTTTAGAGGCAAATTTTATGCAGGCTTTCGTAACAATGACATTTTCGTTATCGATCCTTATTCACTGGATACGACTCCCCTGATTCCCTTGGAGCGTCTGAACTCTGGTTCATGGAATGATCTAGTTCCATCTGGAAATGATGAACTTTTCCAGGTTGAGAAAATCAGCTCTCGCACTGGTGTATTTGACTTACGCCGGTTAATATTAAGAGTGAGTAGGCTAGATGAGGAGGCTGGCGAATGGGTTGAGGTCAGCGATTTAGGAGACCGTTCGTTGTTCATTGGAGTCTTTGGAAATTTCGGCTGCTCAGCTAAGGAGCTTCTTGGTGGTTGTGGTTTGAGTGGGAACTCAGTTGTGTTCACCCCTAAGCCAGGCAATGTAGAGAAACGTGTGACGATACTCAGCACATCTGCAGTGGTGGCTCTCCGGTTGAGTGACAAGCAGTGGTGGCTCTCCGGTTGAGTGACAACCTCAATTGTTGGAGATACTCAAGAGAGAAACGTGTGACGATACCTAGCACATCTCCAGTGGTGGCTCTCCGGTTGAGTGCGCCGTAAAATCTTACTTTAGATATCTGAGATATCTTTTGTGTTTTTGTTAGTCCAGTGGTGTCTCCTTATGATTTTGTGTAAAAAATTTGTGATCTCTGATGTTACAGTGATATACTGAAAGCTAGATCACTCGGCATGCTAGTTTTAGTATAATTTAGTTGTTATTTCTTAACTATCCCCTCACAAGTCACAACCTTGTCAACACAGCTGTCTGGTAATTTTACTTCGTAGCTAATTAGATGCGAAGGGGACGGATGCAGAGTTATTAAATTTTTACATGGACAACGCAAAATGATCAAAAGGTAATAACACATTGATTGGCTTGTAAGGTAACTAATTTGGATTTAGAGTTATTACTTCGTAGCTTGAAGTCTGTCATAAACTCCTCTGTTTCATCCTCTGCATCTGGCTTGTTTGAACAACTCCAACTAACTGTACTTGACCTTATTACCATCTTCTCGCCATTTTACCTAATTTCAACCCTAAACCGAACACTTACCACCGAGAATGAATCGTAAACCATGTGAAACCCAACACAATTTTAGTGTGCTCTTCTCTGTGACTGAGTTTAGTGTTCTTAAACTTCTAAACCAGGGTTTAAAATTTTACCATACAGACTACAGTCGTCTACATGTATCAAAAATCGTTTTAAAATTTTTGTATATACATGTTTCCATGTTATTATCTTTTGCCATGAGACCAATCCGTAGAATTTACTTCATATAATTTGTATCATTTTTTATTTTTAATGAAATATTTACATTTTTTTTTAAGAATTTGTTTTGTATTTCTTAATTTAATGTTTCTAACCACATGTCTTCTCTTTTAAAATACCAAAAAACAAATGTAACCAAACCTTTTAAATCTTAATATATAGGAATCTAACCAATTTTTTATGATTATTTTGTGAAAATTGTAGGATCTTTGATTGCTTGGATCAGTGACTTGGAGTCTTTTGTTAAAACGTCAAAAATATAACCTGCACAAATCCCAGGTTGTTACGACATAGCCCACAGTAGGGCTGCTGCTTCAGCATCAAGAACAGAGCCTAGTTGTGGGTAAGTTTTGGCTCCAAACCGCTTCATTCTACCAAGTAGGCTGCTATAGAAAGTATGAATTTCTAAGCAAAGATCAACCAATTTAACCATATGAATATAAATCACGAAGTTCTGTACTAATAACCTAGATATGTGGCTTAATGGTAAGGAAAACATTATTATCACTCATGGAATTTATTCAGATCGATGTGTTATGCCAAATTTGCAGCTAATGAATATCTCTTAGCTCGTTTATCGAGTTAACTCCTATCCTAATCAATCGACCATGTGGTGCTACCAAGTTTGCCTAAACTATAACGTGGCGTTACAAAATTCATCTAAAACTATATTAAGCACAAGATCATCTAAACTATACTCCGTGCTATATATCGAGTTAAGTCTTATCCTATCAATCTATCATGTGGTGCCGTGCTACTAAGTTTTGCCTAAACTATTTCGTGGCGTTATAAATTTCATCTAAACTTTATAAAGCATGACATTACAAGATTCATCTAAACTATACTAAGCATGACATGACATTAAGCATCGAACATGTGTCATTTATCTACCACTAAAACAACCTCTAAAGACTTTGATTAAAATTTGAACATGCACAAGCACAACGGTCAATTTACGACCCTCCATTTCAGCCAGAGTCTCTTCCCCACTTTAGTGACTTCGAGGAGATTGAAACGAAGAATCAAATCAAACTTACATCTTCTCGAGGGGGGGTTTGGGTACAGAATCTTTCTCATCAAATTCTGGATTTTAGATTTGATTCTCTGTTTTCAATTGGACAAATCATGTTCTTCTAGTCTCAATTCCGATTTACTCTGTCTTTGTCACTTCGACCTAGAAAACAAAATACTCTTGTCTTTGTGATTTTACGGTTATAAAATTCCTCCATTTGGTACGAAAATTAGAAAAAATGTATTTCTTGTCGAATTGTGAAATTGAATTCGATTCTCTCTTCTCAATATCTGTGTTTATGCATTCAGACAAACAAGACTTTTAAGTCAGTTCATGTTTTGTTTACAGTTTGCTTAAACCTTAAAAGCTTCAAATTTTCTTACAGATTTCGGCAATTTCAGCAATCAGCAAAACATGGCACCCAAAAAGAAGTCACGAACCATGATTAGGGTACATACTCTTTTCTCCACATTAACTTTATAGAATCCTTGAATTTGATTTGATTCTCTGTTTCAATAGCAAGATTGTTTCTTTAGGGACTCTTATGCCATTAAATCTTTTCTGTATATGTTTCCTAAATCCTAGAAGCTTAATTTTCCTTTCAGGTTAGAAAATCGCAACAATCAGCAACCATTGCAAAAATGGAGAAATCTCTCCTTGAAGAGCTACCGCAAAGTTCGGAATGTGTATGAACTTTTTCTCCCTGAGTTTACTACTTTACATCTTGATTTCTTGGCATAACTATGAGTTCGAGTTCGGAAATTTGATTTGATTATCCATTTTCAAGTTTGTTGGAAAATGTGGTTTAGTGTATGTATGATGTAGCTTTACATATAAATTACTTGTCAAGATTGATATGTGATTAAATCTTCTCTGTTCATGTTTCACTCTTCTTATCTTAGCACAATTTCATTAACCCTTTTTTCTTTTAGGTTTCGAAATCACAGCCTACAATGAAAGAGCATACATTGTCCAAGATAGACTGATCTCTTCTCCCTGAAGAGCTACTGCATCTTATATCCGAGAAACTTGAGGACTGTTTTGATGTTATTCATGCTCGGTCTGTTTCCCACCTGTGGCGATCCATCTTTCCCTTTCCTTCTTCCCTATTACGCGCAAGTTATTCTCTTCCCTCGTTCTCTAGCGCAAGTTATTCTCTTCCCTCGTTCTCTAAGTTCCCTTTTAAAAGCAAAGGCTTCTACACCCTTGAGAAGGTCCCTTTGTTCCTTTTTAGAGTCCTAGCTTCTGATGCTGTTGCTGCGTCGACTTCTGAGTATTTTCTGGGAGGAATAGGCCGAGACGAGTCAGAGGATCATATGGAGCTTCCATCTCCTATTCAGTGCTCAGTAAAAGTGATGATCCCAGGGTCTGATCTAACCTTGATGAACATGCTTGACTTCCAAATACTCCCTCTTGGCCATCAGTACAGAGTGACTGGTTGCAATCCTAAACTTTATAGTGGCGCGGCTTTTCTTCCGCTAAAGAAGGAGGGAGGAGGAGAAGAATTCGTTGTGCTCCTCAACTACACTAGAGATTTGTTGGTGTTAAGAAGTTCGGAAATGAGGTGGGTGCGGCTTAAGAAACTCTCAGATGCTATATGCTCGGAATTAGTCACTTTTAGAGGCAAATTTTATGCAGGCTTTCAAGTATGGTTAACCTTTCGCCGAGACAATTCTGAGGATAGAAGTATGGTTAACCTTTCGACTTCTGATCCTGGGATGATCGGCCCTTCGCGGGGTAGGTCGGCCGTGGGTTCTTCAGAGAATCCCGAGAAAGCTCGGAAGGAGAAATCCCACGTGCGCTCTGTCATGCCGGAAGATGACTGTAATAAAGAGGCCGGCACTAGTCGCGAGTTTCAGGATTTTGGCTCGTCTTGGTCGACGGATGAGTCTTTGTCCGATATGATGGACTTCCTTAATCCTCCTATTGATGTTAATTACTTTTTGCCTCGCCCGATAGACCGGCCGTGGCGCGCTCATCCGGGGTGCATTTGTCTCTATGAATCGTACTTTAGAGAGTGTGGACTTCGCTTCCCGATTCCTCGCTTTGTGCTATCTTTCTGTAATCGCCGGGAGGTGGCTATTTCCCAGCTGTCTGTTGGCTATGTGCGCAACATGTCTGGCTTGAAGATCCTTGCGGATCGATGTGGGGTTCGGGTAACCGCGCATCTTGTTGAAGAGCTGGTGAGTTTTAAGGAGCAGAAGGACCAGCCCGGCATCTTTTATACCAGTGCTGTTCGCAAATATCCGCTTGTTACCGGCTTTGACAGAAAAATTAGGGACTGGAACCGTAGTTTTTTCTTTGTTAAAGTGGATGAAGGCTCTGTAGAGGATCCTTCGGTTCGCTGTCGCGCCCACTGGAAGTTAGATTATGGTAGATTCTTGCGTGGGCGTATTTTTCATTTTACAACCTGTTTTCTGGATGTATCCTCGACGCCCTTATCCTTTTTTTTGTTTCTTTCTTGTAGAGCCGATCGTTAGGTGGACGTCGCATCTTCCCGATTTTAGGGAACGGTTCGAGCGTATTCGGGCAGCGGGCGCTATTTCGTGGGACACCGTTCTGCAAAAAAGACGAAACAACAAACCTTCCGTTCCTCGAAGGAAGAAATCAGGTTTGTTCGGCATACGCCTAGCTTCGCTTCTGAATACTTAGTACTAACTTTTGCTCTCTTTTTCGTAGCCGGCAAGATGCAGCTAGTAGAGATTGAGGATATGCCGAATTATGCGGAAGAGCTTAGTCGCAAAAGGTCAGGTGGGAGCGCTAGCGAGCCGAGCCATCAGACGAAGAAGAGGAAGAAAGACTCGGGGAAGTCGTCGGAGCGTGTTTCACAAGCCCTGGTGGTTGCGGATACGTCTTCGATCCGAGCTCGTCCTTCGGACGTCTCCGGGGATCCGAAGGAAGCTACTTTTAAGGTACCGCGGCCGCGAACTGATCCCCCGGTTTTGCCTCTTGCGGAGGGTGACAACTCAGGGACCGATAGGTCGGCTCCTGAGGAGGGGGAGCGGAGCGACCCAATTTCGAAGGAGCCAGCTGGTGATAACTCCTTGCCGCCCCTTGGTCCGTACGCTGTGCAACTTCTTTATCCCGGCGAGGTTCCGATTACCAAAGACTCGGAAGCGTGTGGGGAGTTTCTTCGTTCGATTGGTGGTCCTATGGGCGGTCCAGAGGTTGAGGATCTTAAAGGTGCTGGCTATTTCCGGGCGTGGGCTCGAGAGCAATGCCGGGTATATATATATATATATATGTATATATATATATATATATATATTTTTTTTTATTTTTTTTTTTTTTAACTGTCCACCCTTACGAGGGTTGGGGTCGAAAAGCCGAGGAGAAAATTGCCACGATTGCTCAGGAGCGGGATGCGTTTCTTGCAGAAGCTCGGCGGCAGCAGGCTGGGTGGTTGGCCGCCCAGAAAGAGAATGCCGACCTTTCTGAGAAGTTGAAAGTTGTGACTGAGCAAAAGGATCAGCTGCAGGCCGACCTTAACGATGCTCTAACTGGGAGGGATGAAGCGGTTCAGAAGGCTTGTGAAGAGCTTAAGGCCGCGCACTTCCGATTGCGCGATGAGTTTTCATGCTATCTGAATGCTATGAAAGCCCGTCGTACCCCCGAGCTGATGTATAATCAGATTGTGGGGAGCCTAAGGTGTGCGAACCTTTTCTTGCAGCAGGGCGAATTTACCGAGGACGACCTCGAGACCATCCAGGCTGATGAAAAGAAGTATCGCGAAGAGCTCAGCGGTGCGCCCGTTGCTATTCTGCCGGAGAGCTTTAGAGTACCGATCTTTGGGCCTTCTAATGTCAATGCCGTGCTTCCAGACGGAGCTGATGATGACCGTCTTCATGATGATGCTACTGTGGAAACTTCGGTTGACGAGGAGGGTCACGAGGTTGGCAAAAGTGCCGAGGCTAGGGAGGCGAGTTTGAAGAGAAGCGGTCTTGCTTCCTCTTCCAGCTCCGAAGGTTAAGGGTTCAGGTCGCCGACCTTTTCCCTCTTTTTTTTTTTTTTTGTTTTAATCAAAAGACGAATCTTCAAACTTTGGTCGGCATAGATGCCGTTGTAATAACGACTTCTCTCCTGAATTGATTTTCAGTTTTTTGATTTATCATTTTGCTTTGGAAAATTATTGTTGCTTTTTCTCTTTCATCATCATGACGGATAATTAATCGGCTGTTACTTGAAGCCGTTTCTTGGGAACATAAATGTCATCATTACTCTAGGTTGAGTGTTGTGCAGGGAGGCGCATTTATTGGGGGGAGAAGAGGCGGTGACGGGTAAGTGAAAGGTCGCCTCGGTTGACCGAAACGTCGCATCAGTTCCTTTCTTTAAATAGAGAAGTGGGAGACGTCATTTTCCCCACTTTTCATTTCTCACTTCTCATTTCATTTCTGCGCTCTCCTCTCTCTCTTTCGCTCCTTCCATCTTTGCGATGAATTTCTCTGGAGATTCTACCCCTCCGTCGCGTGGTTCCGTCCCGTCTGGGGTGGAGCGCGAGTCTCGATCTCCGCTTTCTCAGCCATCGGAGAGCTCGGCCGATGAGACGCTCCGGCTTTCTTCGTCCTCGAGCGACGATGCTCTATTTGTTCGTTCCCGAGGCAATCGGGAGATTCCACGATGCGGTGAGTACCCTTATTTTTAGTTTGGCGGTCTGTTCTCTGACTGGAAACATAAGTTGTTTGTTGTGTTTTTTTGTTTTGGAACAGCTGGTGGAGCAGCATCGTGCGTATGCTCGTCGGCATGCCGAGCTGATGGCGCAGGTGGAGAGGATGGAGATGGGGATGCGCCGCGTGGAAGCTGATCCAGAGGACTGGGAGCGGTTTGAGCTTTCTCTCATTCACCCGATGCCGGATGTGATGGTCGAATGGTGCCGGGCTAGGCAGGCGCGGCGCGGGGGTCGTGGCGGTCGTTGAACTTGCCCTTGTCGGTGCAAGTATAAAAATTTTTTGTAATAAATCGGTTAAGCTCCCTGTGTCCTTTCCAGGGATTTTATTTCTGAAGTTTGTTGAACCTTGGTAAAAAAATTTTTGTGCTCGCGTTGCCGAGCTTGAAGTTTTTTACTTTTGGTGTTCCTAGTCGGAGTTTTTGCGATTCTGGGATCGGCTTATTTGTACTGCCGAGCTTAGGGTTTATTAGTCGGAGTTCTAAGTCGGAATTTTGCGATTCTGGGATCGACTTATTTGTATTGCCGAGCTTAGGGTTTATTAGTCGGAGTTCTGGATTTGGTTTGGAAGAAAACTTAAAATTTAATATAAGAAATAGCTGTACCCTTGTCGGGTTGCCTACGTACCCCCGGTCGGAGGGATCAAGCCAGTCGTAGTTCTTGTTACATACTAGTGGGCTATCCTTCCCCTTTTTTTTTATATTTACATTGCGATAAACTAGTTATAATGATTCTTCAGTCTGAGTGGTAGAGCTTTAGATTCAAAGAGTTCCATGAACGCGGGACGGGCTTACCCTTTTCCGTGAGTAACTCGTAAATGCCGGCTTGACGATTTTTGAGATCTGGTACGGACCTTCCCATTTGGCGCCGAGCTTCCCAGCGTTTTCTTCTTCGGTATTTTCATAGACCTTGCGAAGAACGAAGTCGCCTTCCTGAAAGTCTCGCGGCTTCACGCTTTTGTTATAGTACCGAGACGTAGCTTGTTGGTAGTTTTGAATGCGGAGCAATGCGTCGTCCCGCCTCTCTTCAAGTGTGTCGAGTCGATCGCACATTGTTGAATAATTCAGGGCCGGATCTTGGACCATGAAGGTGAGACGTAGGCTTCCAACAGCGGCCTCGGCCGGGGACATAGCTTCAACCCCGTGAGCCAGCGAGAAGGGGGTCTGGTTCGTGGCCTGGCGTGGGGTGGTGCGGTGAGACCATAGGACCCCGTCAAGCTCGTCTGCCCACAACCCCTTTTTTTCAGTGAGGCGTTTCCTGAGGCCGTCTACGATCGTTTTGTTCGTTGCCTCGGCTTGCTCGTTTCCTTGCGGATGACGCGGAGTGGATTTACTTAGGCGGATACTCCATTTTGCACAAAATCCTTCAAAAAGATTTGAAGTGAATTGACTGCCGTTGTCCGTAACTATTTCATATGGGAGCCCGTGTCGGCAGATGATATTTTTCCAGACAAACTGTCGGACGTGTTCGGCTTCAACTTTGACATATGCCTCGGCTTCAACCCATTTAGTGAAGTAGTCAGTCATAACCAGGATGTAGCGTTTCTGACGAGACCGAGGTAGTGGGCCTACGATATCCATAGCCCATCGCATGAAGGGGTACGGAGCTGTGGCAGTCTGGAGGAGCTCGGTAGGGTTGGTGATGATGTGGGCGTGGCGTTGGCAAGGTTCGCACTTCGCGACAAATCTTTCACAATCTTTATCCATATTGGGCCAGTACTGTCCATGCCGTCTTATCTTTAATGCCAATGCCTTCCCACCAGAATGATTACCGCCACCTCCTTCGTGGGTGTTGTACATTTCTAGCTCGGCTTCGTCTTTTCTTAGACAGCTTAGAAGTGTTCCAGTAGCGCTGCGCTTGTAAAGGCGATCATCAAGGATAACGTACATCGCGGCTCTTGCTTTCAGACGCCGTGCCTCCCATTTATCAGACGGTACCACTCCGTTCCTTATGTAATCGAGAATTTCGGTTCGCCAATCAGGCAAGTTTCCATTTGGAGGGTGCTCGTCGTTCTGGGGGCCGTCCTGTATGGCGAAACATTCGAGACCTTTCTCCGAGATGCTGGGAACAGCGATACTTTCAACGGGGATTTCCCGGCGCAAATCTGGGTCTGATGTAGAAGCCAAGATGGCCAGAGCGTCCGCAGGTGCGTTGGCACTCCTCGGGATTTTCTCAAGGGAAAAAGAATCGAATTGATCTGTCAGGATTTTGACGAGTCTGAGGTAGGCGTTCATTCGCTGATTCTTTGCTTCGTATTGACCATGATACTGTTGTACGACGAGCTGAGAGTCGCAGAGCGTTTGGAGGTCTTTGATCTTAAGCTTTATTGCCAGGCGCAGGCCAGCGATTAGGGCCTCGTATTCTGCTTCGTTGTTCGATGCACTGAAGGCGAGCCTGAAAGACTGTTCTAGAATTTCGCCCGTTGGGGAGGTCAGACGGATACCAATACCCGAGCCGTGCTGTGATGAGGTGCCATCAACGTGCAACGTCCACCTTTCATTTCCGAATTCATTTGACAGATCGGCGGGGAGTTCAACGATGAAGTCGGCCAGTACCTGGGATTTATTCGTGGTCCGGCTGTGGTACTCGATATCATACTCGCTGAGCTCCACTGCCCATTTAGCCAATCGCCCGGACTGTCCCGGACTATGCAAAATCTGTCTGAGTGGCTGATTAGTGAGAACGATGATCGCGTGTGATTGAAAATAAGGCCTGAGTTTCCGAGCCGAGACAACGACAGCGAAAGCTATTTTTTCAATGGTCGAGTAACGAAGCTCGGATCCCTCGAGAGTCTTGCTGATGTAGAAAACCGGTTTTTGTTCTCCGCGATCTTCTTTTACCAAAACTCCGCTCACGGCCGATCCTGAGACCGCGACGTAAAGATATAGGGTCTCGCCGTGCTCCGGCTTTGAGAGAACGGGCGGGGTTGATAAATACTTTTTGAGTTCTTGGAAAGCCACCTCGCATTCTTCCGACCAATCATACTTTTTGTTTGATTTTAGGAGCTGGAAAAATGGTAGGCATCTATCGGTTGATCGGGAAATGAATCGATTGAGGGCGGCTATTCGTCCCGTTAGGCGTTGCACCTCCCTCATATTCCGAGGAGAAGGCAGATCCAATATTGCCGAGATTTGCTTTGGGTTGGCTTCGATGCCGCGCTGAGTGATTATGTGACCCAGGAATTCCCCTGATGTCACCGCAAAGGTGCATTTTTCTGGGTTCAGCTTCATGTTGTATTTGTTGAGTACGTCGAAGCATTATTTTAGATGTAAAACGTGGTCTGCGGCTTTTGGAGATTTAACCAGCATGTCATCAATATAGACCTCCATCGTGCGACCCAGTTGATCGGCAAAGATCCGATTGACCAAGCGTTGGTAAGTAGCTCCGGCGTTTTTTAGCCCGAATGGCATGACCTTGTAGCAGTATATTCCCCTGTCGGTAATGAAAGACGTCTTCTCGCGGTCATCCTTATGCATGCAAATCTGGTTATACCCGGAATAGGCATCCATTAGGGAGATCCTTTCATTCCCAGCCGTAGAATCGACCAATTGATCGATGTGGGGGAGAGGAAAGCTGTCTTTCGGGCAAGCTTTATTTAGATCGGTGAAATCCACGCACGTTCTCCAGCTCCCGTTTTTCTTTTTGACCACTACTGGGTTTGCCAACCACTCTGGATATTTGACCTCAGTAATTGAACCGGCCTTGAGAAGCTTTGTTACCTCGTCATTGACTGCTTTTGAACGTTCCGGGCCGAGCTTTCGTCGCTTCTGTTTCACGGGTTTGAAAGTCGGGTCCACGTTTAGTTCGTGACTTATGACGTCCGGACTGATTCCAACCATGTCCTCTATGGACCAGGCGAAGGTGGCAGAATTTTGACGCAAAAAATCGACTAATTGTTCTCTCATCGAATCTTCGAGGTCGACCCCGATTCGGACACATCGCTCCGGCACTGTGGCGTCTATGTTAACCAGAGTCGTGAGCTCCTTGATCTAGCCGGGCTTCAATTCTATGGTTCGGCCAGCGCGCGCATCATCCTGTAATTGCTATAAATTCTCTGCCTTGCGGAGCTTGCACTCGATCAAAAAGCAACTCCGAGCTATCTGTTGATTTCTTTTGAGAGTAAAAACACCTTCTTCTAACGGTATTTTAACACACTGATGGTAGCTCGAAGGGATGGCCCTCATCTGATGTATCCAAGGGGTTCCGAGGATGGCGTTATAGATGGCTGGTTTATTGACGACAACAAACTTATGCATTGAGGTGCTTCTGCCGATGCTGATTGGGAGCTTGATCGTGCCGGAAGTTATCATCGAATTCCCATCGAATCCAGTTAGGGGTCGGATCGAAGGTTTGTCACGAATCGAGAGTTCCGGTATATAACGTTTACAGAGCTTCCGGTATCGATGAGCACGCGAGCGACCTCGTTGTCACGAATCGAGAGTTCCACGACGAGCGGGTCATTATGAGGGAGATCCAGACCGACCAAATCGTCACCGGTGAAAGTGATCTCTGGGGCTCTTGTAGGTTCTGGTTCTGACCAGCCTAACGCGACTGCGGTATTTTTTGCGTACTCCCGGATTGAGCGTACCGAATCCCGGCAAGCAGTTAGTCCGCCCATAATCATATTAATTATGCGCTTAGGGTTCGGAGCAACCTGATCGCTTGAGCCAGGAGCCCGGTCCCTTTTTTGGGATTCGTCTTCAGGGTGCGGTCCATCCGGACCTCCCCTAGAATCATTCGGTTGGTGCCGATCGCCGCTGACGTTCCTCTGCTGGTTCGTTGGTTTTCTGTAGGTGTTTCCACTCTTCTGTCCGGGACTTTTGAACCTCGATACGTCAATCTCTCCCCGCTCATACTGACCGAACATGATGCTCATCAGGTGTCGGCAAGTCTTGGTATCGTGACCCGTTCGTCCATGGAAGGTGCAATAGAGATTCGGGTCTCTGTCATCCTCGGGTTGAGGATTGACTGGGAGAGATGACGATGATTGCCGTCCGTCCTTCCGAGAGGAGCCGGACTTGTTACTGACGAAATATGACGTATCGCGCTTGTTTTTTTCAGCTTTGTATTCTTTATCGTAATGCTGCCGAGGCTCCTCAGGTTCTTCATCCTTTTCTTTGTTTGAGGCTTTTTCTTTGTTTGAAGATTTTGACAAGTTGTGTGTTTTCACGTATGCCGCCCTTTCTTCTTCCATTTCGATATAACTCGCAGCTCGGTGCAGAGCGTCCTCGAGTGTGACTGGACGGTTGAGATGTAGGTCGTCCTTGAGTCGCGATTTGTACCATAACGCATTACGCAAAGCTGTTATTGCGGCTTCATCCGGAACCGTGACTCGAGAAACGACGTTTTTAAACTTGTCGATAAATTCCCTGAGGGGCTCTTTCGCACCTTGTTTCATGGTGTATAAATCGGCACTCGTTGTGTCGCGCGAAATGTATATCGAGTAATGTTTCAGAAAAGCAGTGGAGAGGTCGCGGAAGTTGCTGATTGAATTCTCGGGTAGCTCGGAAAACCAGCTAAGAGCGGGTCCGCTGAGATGCTCTGTGAAGAGTTGGCATTTACCGGCCTCAGCCTGTTCGGGAGCGAAATGCGCACGCTGAGTGGCGATTTCGAAGGCAGTCAGGAACTGCCGAGGGTCGGTTTTGCCGTCGTAGGGAGGCAACTTCACCTTTCCGTCATACTTCACCCTGATATTACTAATCTGAGTCGTAAAAGGGGTTTTTTGTGTTTCTTCGATCATAACATCCAGCTCGGGAGCCGAGCTTGTTGCGCGATGTACCTTCGAAGTCATTTCTTTGATCGAGGAGCGCAGTTCCTTGACCAGTTTGTTCATATCTTCTTGATTATCGGTGTTTACGTCCGAATCCAGAGGACTGTCTTGGTCCGGCTCGTCAGTCGAATCTTCGCCGACCTGAACCTGCTGTGGGTTCCTGACCTCAGCTGTGACTTGAACTGCCTTCCCTTTTGGCTTACGAAGCGCGGCGTACGCCTCGGCCAAAGCGTCAAGACGCTCATTCGTTCGAGTCTCCTGACTATCAAGTCGGGTTGTGATGCCTGAGATGCCCTGAAGGAGTTCTGCTAGGACGGTGCTTGAAATGTCTGGCCTCTCGTCAGCGGCCGGAACTTGATCTTGGCCTGTTGCCGGATTGCCTGTGTTCTGTGTACTCGGGACCTGACTGAGAGCTGGCTGGGCGACATTTTCCTGATTGCGCGCCCTGATCTGGTCCGGCGTGTCTTGAACAACTTGAGTCCCGTCATTCAAATCGTCAGCCATTGAGTCAGTGAAGGTGAGCTTTCTACGAACCGGAATTATCTTTGGAAGTATGCTGTATCTGGACTATCTGATTTATCTGGCCCCCTACCTGGCGCGCCAACTGTTGATACAAGCACTCACAAAGATATTATAGCTCGGCAGAAAGATAGTGTGGCAAAAGAGAATGATTTTGTATTACTGAAACTTGGATTACAACTTGTGTCAGAGCTCTAATCCCCAGAAAAATACACCTCTTCTGTCCCATCATACATCATTTGCTATTTATAGTGAGTATCCTAAGTTCCTACCTAATCTTCATCTTGGTAAAATCTCCTTTTTACCCTTTGGCGGCGGAGCCTTTGATAATGGGCTTGGATCGGTGGGCCTTCATCTCCTTTAGTGGGCCGGGGTCGATGTTGGGCTATCCTTTAGTGGATATCAACAGTTTGAGCTGTTGGGGCGAAGCCCATATCCAACATCCGTCATGCTAGACTCTTCTCTTCTCTCGGATTGTGTAAGAACTCTTCTTCTCCCTGAGTTTGCGCTTCTTCATTTATGGGCATAACTACTGATTTTGAATTTGAAATTTTGATTTCATTCTCTGTTTTCAATGTTTATTGGCAAATTCTGGTTATCGTAGTTTGGTAAATATAAGATTTGAATCAATCCATACATACAAATTTCTTCTCAGATTGCTATATTTAACAAAAACAAAATTTGTAAATTTTCTTTTAGGTTTCAAAATTTCTACTGAGTTTGAATTTGGAAATTTGATTTGATTCTCTGTTTTCAATGTTAATTGTGAAGATAAGATTTGTGATTACTTCTAAGATTTTTAAATTTGCAGTTGTCTCCACTTCCATCAGTAACGAAAGAGCAGACGATGTTGTCTATGCCAGATTGGTCTCTTCTCCCTGTAGAGTTACTGCACATCATCTCGATGTATCTTGAGAACTGTTTTGATCTTGTTCATGCTCGGTCTGTTTGTCGCTTGTGGCGATCCACGTTTCACTTTCCTTCTTGCCTATTACGCCCAAGTTACTCTCTTCCCACTTTCAACAAGTTCCCTCCTGAAAACGAACACTTGTGCACTCTCGAGAAGGTCCCTTTGTTCCTTTTTAGAGTCTTAGCTCCTCCTGTTGCTGCTGCTGCGTCGACTTCTGAGTATTTTCTGGGAGGAATAGGCCGAGACGAGTCAGATTATCGTATGGAGCTTCCATCTCCTATCCAGTGCTCAGTAAAAGTGATGATCCCAGGATCTGATCCAACTTTGATGAATATGCTCGACTGCCAAATCTTCCCTCTTGGCCATCAGTATAGAATGATTGATTGCAAGCCTAAAGATTACAGAGGCGCGGCTTTTCTTCCGCTAAAGAAGGAGGGAGGAGGAGAAGAATTCGTTGTGCTCCTCAACTACACTAGAGAGTTGCTGGTGTTAAGAAGTGCTGACATGAGGTGGAAGCGGCTTCAGAGACTCTCAGATGCTTCATGCTCGGATTTAGTCACTTTTAGAGGCAGATTTTATGCAAGCTTTCTTAACAATGACATTTTCGTTATCGATCCTTATTCACTGGATGCGATTCCCCTGAGGCCCTTGGAGCTTCTGAACTGTGGTTTTTCCAGTGATCTGGTTCCATCTGGCGATGATGAACTTTTCCTGGTTGAGCAAATCATCCCTCGTAATGATGATGTATTAGACTTTGGTCGGTTAACATTAAGAGTGTGTAAGCTAGATGAGGAGGCTGGTCAATGGGTCATGGTCAGCGATATAGGAGACCGTTTGTTGTTCATTGGAGTCTTGGGAAATGTCTGCTGCTCGGCCAAGGAGCTTCCTGATGGTTGTGGTTTGAGTGGGAACTCAATTGTGTACACCAATATGCCAGGTAATGTAACTTACTCCTATAAATATGGTGTACACACAGGACGCGAGGGAGATGACCTTAACTGTTGGAGATACTCAAGAGAGAAACGTGTGACGATACTCAGCACATCTCCAGTCGTGGCTCTCCTGTTGAGTGCTAATCCGTAAAATCTCACTTTTTAATTTCTGAGACATCTGTTGTTTTGTTTTTTTAATTGAAAAATTTCCTTATGATGTTAGGTAAAGATTCTGTGATCGCTGATGTTTACACTCGGTATGCTAGTTTTAGTGTAGTTTAGTTCCTATCCCCTCACAACCTTGTCACTCGGAAGTTTGTTGTTTCATCCTATGCATCGAGCTTAATTGAACAACTCTAACTAATTGTACTTGGGCCTGGGCTTTTTAACCGAAGACATAGCCCATCATCTCGCCGCTTAAGCCAATTTCAATCATAAATCGAAGACTAACCACCGAGAATGAATCGTAAACCATGTGAAACCCACATCACACAAGTTTAGTGTGCTCTTCTTTGTGAGTTTAGTGTCCTTCAACTTCTAAACAAGAGTTTAAAATTTTACCATTTAGTTGCCTACATGTTACCAATTAAAAATCTTTTTAACATTTTGTATCCCTTAGTTTACTGTTTCTAACAACATTATCTTCTCTTTCAAAACTACCAACAAACATCGGCTTCACAACTGACTGCTGTGAGCTGATTTCGATTATTGAGAACCCCTCATGTTGGCCTAACTATGTAGTAGAGACCCAGCTTTTCAAGGCTTTAAGGACGTTTTTTCCTGATTTCAGTATTAGACATATTCCTAGAAGTAACAATACCCGCACAGACTCTCTTGCCAAAAAGGCAAGTGCGCGAGGTTCTATTTTCTCCCATATAAGTACATCGGTATCGAGTTGGCTCTTTCCAGTGGAGAGTTCTCGATCGACCGGCAAAAAAAAAAAAAAAAAAAAAAACTAACAACAAACAAATGTAACCAAACATTATAAATTTAATATGTTGGATTCTAACCAATTTTTTTAGGGAGATTTGTAAAAATTCCCTTTTAGCCATGCCCTTATGCAAAAATACCCTTTCAGTTTGTCACTTTGTAAAAATGCCCCTCATTTTGTCACAGAAAGACGAAACTACCCTTAATGAACAAAACCCTACAGTTTCTCATTCTCGAAAACACGCAGACTCATCGCGTCTCTCTCTCAAAAGGAACCGATTCCGGCGACTCTTCTCCGACGAACCTCAATCTCCGCCGCCGACTTCAGTCCTCTCTCTCCATCTCCGTCTATCTCTCTGCGACTGTCTCGATTTCAAGGTCTCTCTCTGTTGTTTTAATTCGCTTGATTATGATTTTTCCTATCGGCGAAATCAGATCCAATCGACTCGATTCCGATGAACCTCTCTCTATCTCTCCGGCGAACCTCTCCGGCGAAATTCCGGCGTCGTTTCTCTACCTCTCTCTCCACCATTGAAGCTCTCTCTTCCTCTTTCTCCACCGCCACTGAGCTCCGCCTTGTTCGTTCCTACTCCGTTCGTCACGCATCCGCTTCTGTTCTCGACCAGCCACGCCGTAGATCGTGTGATGTGAGGTCTAACGACGGCCGATTTGGTGATGATGATGACGACGAGCTGCTAGAGAGCTCAATTCAGTTCCCTTTAGTCCCAGATTTGAAAGAAGAAGAAGAAGAAGAAGAAGAAGAAGAAGAAGAAGAAGATGATGATGATATAAGAGGTTTTGTCTTTGATGAAGGTAAGCTCAAGGAAAGGCTCGTGGAAGAAGAAATTGAAGATGGAGAGCAGAAGACGATGAAGGAGTTGATAGATCATCGAGACATGGATTGCTTGAAGTTGATGAATTGAAAGCTATTTCGAATGCTAAGGTATCACCTGAAACTGTTGGTTTGTTTCATGGAGCGAAGTTGCTTGTTACGGAGAGGGAACTTAGGGGTTCGAATTGGTATTCAATTAAAAATTACAAACCGGAGAGCTTGGAGTTAGTTTCTAAAGGTGTTGGTTGTGTTGCTGCTGGTGAGGTGAAGAAGCAAGATGGTTTTGGGTTGAAGAAGACTGGAAAGAAATGGGGTAAAGGATGGAACTTTTGGGGATTGATTCAGAGGAAAACCGATGTGGCCAAGAACGAAATCAAAACGAAGCAAAGTTTGAAACTTGGAGGAAATGCAATGGAGGGTTCTCTAGCTGAGTCTCTGTTGAAGCTTAGGAGGGTGGCTAAAGGAGAAACCAATGGTGATGTTAGCGAGAAACTCTTAAGAAGCTACAGCGTTAGTGCGAGAAAGTCCTGCGATGGTATGTTACGTGGTGCTTATATTGTTAATGGATTTGAAGGTGGAAGAAGCTCTTGTGATGGTCTATTTCATGGCTCTATTACTGGTGTTGAGACCGGAAGAAGAAGCTCGTGTGAAGACGGATTGTTTCATGGCGTCGAAGGCAAACGGAATCATCTTCTTCAGAGAGATGACAAGCTTGGGACTTACTCGCCGGACAACCTCAGAAATGGTATGGTTAGATTCTACTTGACGCCATTAAAAAGCCATACGACAAGCAACTCCGGTAAAACTAGACTGATGAATTAACTAGTCTGTGATTGTCAGTTCATGGTGGACTGGAATTGAAACTTTGTTGTAATTACCATGTTTGTGTTGTATTATCCCATTGTTCTATAGATATATGAACTAAAATCATATCCCATCTTTCTTTTTCTTCTTTTTATGTGTATTAACGCTCTTAAGAGTTCATATAAAAACCATGTAAAAACCATATAAAAACCATATAAAACTCTTATAAAATCTTACAATAATTACCATATAAAAACCATGTAAAACTCTTATAAAACCTTACAATAATTACCATATAAAAACCATGTAAAAACCATATAAAAGTCATATAAAAACCATATAATTATCATATAAAAACCATGTAATAACCTTATAAAACCTTACAATAATTACCATATAAAAACCATGTAAAAACAATATAAAACCTTACAATAATTACCATATAAAAACCATGTAAAAGCAATGTAAAAACCATATAATTACCATGTAAAAACCATGTAAAAGCCATATAAAAACCATAAAATTATCATATAAAAACCATGTAATAACCTTATAAAACCTTACAATAATTACCATGTAAAAACCATGTAAAAACCTTATAAAACCTTACAATAATTACCATATAAAAACCAGGTAAAACCCATATAAAACCTTACAATAATTACCATATAAAAACCATGTAAAAACAATGTAAAAACCATATAAAAACCATGTAAAAACCATGTAAAAACCATATAAAAACCATATTAAACCATACAATAATTACCGTATAAAAACCATATAAAAACAATTGCTAATAGCCATATAAAAACTATATAATAGCCTTATAAAACCATACGATAATTAAAAACCATATAAAAACAAGATAATAGCCATATAAATACCATGTAAAAATCATATAAATACCATGTAAAAATCATATAATAGCCTTATAAATACCATATAAATACCATGTAAATACCATATAAATACCATATAAATACCATGTAAAAACCATATAAAAACCATATCAATACCATATAAATATCATGTAAAAATCATATAAATACCATGTAAAAATCATATAATAGCCTTATAAATTCTTACAATAATTAATATTATAAAACCCATATAAAAATCATATAAATACCATATAAATACCATGTAAAAATCATATAAATATCCATTGGTAAGTTAGTTGGACAATTTGGACTAAGCTATACATTGGAGTATTGCAAACGTCAAGTAACCGGTGTGACCTCTTGCCTCGCTACATGGCCGAGCCATGACAACTGAGGTAGCATTAGAAAAATTCAAGTTTGTTATTTTTATATAAATGTGTATCCCACATGCATACAAACGCCTTTTAAGGCCCATGGTAAATTGATAACGAATTATATTGGTTTTTAATATTAGCATATACATTTCGTAAAGTTTCAATGCTAGTTTAGTGCTAGTTTACACTTTGAATACTCAATTTTCATAAGAGTAATTCATAATTTAGTGCTAGTTTCTGTATATATTATGTTTAAGGAACTGATATGGTCTCCTCTCGCCCTCGAAAATATTCACATCTTGAATCAATTGCTAGAGATACCTAAACTACCAAGTTAAACATCTGATGTCTTTAAGATTGATTCTGTCATTTGATGGAGATACTCATCACCTCTAGCTTCAATCATGGGATTTATTTTCATCATAAAATATATAAAGTGAGAGTTTGCTAATAGCAATACACAAACGAAAGTCAAGAGATATGCACAATAACAGTTCAAACACATGGACTGGATTCACATTCACTTATTTAAGAAGTTATTTTGGTTAAACCGGAAGTCTTATCACGTGGTTTGGGAGCACACAAGGACCTCACTCAAGCCTGGAAAGCAAAACAACAAGAAATCAATAAGCAAACACAAAATCTATGTCAGACCGAGTATTGTATAAGAATGTGATGTGTTCACCGCAAAGAAAGCTCAGGCATTGGATTAAACATCGTGAAGGTGGTTCAAATTCTCCAACTGCTTGAGATTCTCCCAGACTTTCTCCAAAACCTTGGCTTCGTAGACCTTCTTGGTCTCACCATTAGCCACCTCGACAGTGAGATGGTGCATTGTTCCAGCCACAACCTGTGTTTTGGCACCAAGGAGCCTCTTGTACTCCAGAGTCACGTTCTGCATACATAAGCACCGATGATTGATTAAATGAAACTGAAACCATTGTCTTTATTTCATCAAAACAAGAGAAGAGACAGTGATTGTGTTTAAGGTTAGTGAATTGAGAAGAAGACCACAACAAGCAAATCGATAGAGAACCAGTTTCTAATAAAAACATTCTAGATATGGTTTTCTTCAATGGTCGCACCAATCTATGTGAGGAACATATATCATGGCACACACATGAAACTGATCAACACTATAGAAGCAAATAACGCAATCCCAAATTTCTCAACAACAATTTTACAAACTCGTGATGCGATTTCAATAGGAATAACCAATTTACCATAAGATCGGACGAGAAAATCAGCGATTTGCTATGTAAATAATCTTCGATTGATCGACCAAACAGATTTATAGGATAATGAAGGTAGCAAAAGATCAAGGAATCGATTTCGACGGAGCTCCATTGCCGGAAGAAGAAGCAGCGGCGGAGACTTCGATCCTCCTACTCTGAATCTGAAAACGGCACGAAGTCTGTTTTGATGGAGAGAAACCAAACGCTTCTCGCCGGAGTCCACAGATCGAACTGGAGATTTCTCGGCGTAGAAGGAGCTGCGTTGGATGAACAAAGCGGACGATTCGCTAAAGGAAGGGAAGCCTGTGAGAAGGAAGGAGAGAGAGAGAGTTGATTGCATTGTTAAAGGGGGCAAAATTGTCCTTTCCGGGCAAAAATTTAGTAACATAAGGGGCAGGGGCATTTTTGCAAAGTGACATAGAAAGAGGGGCATTTGTCCCAATTTCTCATTTTTTTATGATATTAGTGAAATATAATAATTTGTTTTTTATGGTTATATTTGTTTTTTTTTTTTTTTTTTTTTGACATTGTTACTGTTTCAAATTTCCCAAGTCCCAACATTGTTCCAAAAGCTCAATAGAAAATGAAGAAAGGACACCAATGCTTTCTTGTCTAACCATTTCTTCCCAGCTAACCAAAAAAATCTTACAAAGCACATGAGACCTTCCACTTCAGCCAGAAGCTCTCTGTACTTTCAGTCACTAGCTAGAAAACTTGTTGCGTCTTTGTGACTTTTTAGGGTTCTAAAGTCTTAAACTTGTAATCCAAAGTTTGGGTACAGGACTCTTCGATTCTCTCATTCCAATATATGTTGGCCAATCTTGTTCTTGATAGTTACTTTTCTCTGTTCATGTCTGTTTACAGTTTACCAAACCCTAAAAGCTTAAAACTTTCTAACAGATTTTGGAAATTGCAGTAATCAGCGAAACATGGCACCCAAAAAGAAGACATCATCCATGATTTGGGTACGAAAAAATACATAGTTTTTATCGAGTTCTGGAATTGAATTTTGTTTCCCTGTTTCAATAGCGAATAAATTTTATCAAAGCTTTAATTTTTTTCTTTCAGGTTAGGAAATCGCAGCAATCATCAACAAAAATGGCAGAACCTGTAACGAGAATGCTAGACTCGTCTCTTCTCCCTGATTGTGTACGTTTGCATATAACTATTTGAATCTGAAAAATATTGTCTTTGAGTGAGTCCAGAAATTTGATTTTGATTCTCTGTTTTATAAGTTAGTTATTGAATCATCAACTGTAACTTTAGATAATACTGATTAGTATTGTTATCCCAAAACAATTTTGTTAACTCTAGAAACTGTTAAATTTTCGTGTAGGTTTCAAAGTTGCAGTTATCTCCATCTGTAGAAATAGCACAACCTGCAACTAAAGATGAGACATTTCTTATGAGAGACTGGTCTCTTTTACCGGAGGAGTTACTTCACATTATCTCCAAGAAGCTGGAGGACGATGAATATTGTTTTGATGTTGTTCATGCTCGCTCTGTTTGCACCTCGTGGCGATCCGTCTTTCGTTTTCCTTGTTGCCTATTACGGCCAAGATATTGTCTTCCCTCGTTCGACAAGTTCCCTCGCAAAACTAAAGACTTGTGCACCCTCGAGAAGATCCCTTTCTTCCTATTTAGAGTCCGTGCTCCTGCTGCTGCTGCATCGTATCATGAGTATTTTCTAGGAGATTTAGGCCGGGATAAGTCAGAAGATCGTATGGAGCTTACATCTCCTCTTCAATGTTCAGTGAAAGTAAACATCCCAGGATCTGAACCAACCTTGATGAACATTGTCGACTGCCAGATCCTCCCTTTGGGCCATCAGTACAGAATGATGGGTTGGGATCCTGAAGATATGACATCATATTACAGAGGTGTGGCTGTTCTTCCACTAAATAAGGAGGGAGGAGGAGAAGACTTCATTGTGCTCCTCAACTACACTAGATATTTATTGGTGTTAAGAAGTGGTGAAATGAGGTGGATGCGGCTTAAGAATATCTCAAGAGCTGACTGCAAAGATTTAGTCACTTTTAGAGGCAGATTTTATGCAGTTTATCTTAACAGGGATCTTTTCGTTATTGATCCTTATTCGCTGGAAACGACTCCCTTGATGCCCGCAGAGCATCTGAGCTCACAAAATTATCTGGTTCCATGTGGCAATGATGAACTTTTCCTGGTTGAGGTAATCATCCCAAGAGGTAGTGTGTTAAATTTTAGTCGATTAGCATGTAAAGTGAGTAGGCTAGATGAGGAGGCTGGTGAATGGGTTGTGGTCAGTGATTTGGGAGACCGTGTTTTGTTTATTGGAGAGCAGGGAAATGTATCTTGCTCGGCTAAGGATCTTCCTGATGGTTGTGGTTTAAGTGGGAACTCAATTTTGTTCACTGATGGGTTTGGCTTTGAAAATTTCGCCTATAAATATGGAGTACAAACAGAAAATGCGGAGGACGACCTCAATTTTTGGAGATTCTCAAGAGAGAACCCTTTGGATATTCTCAACAAATCTCCTCCGGTGGTGGCTATCCGGATTGAGCGTTAAGCCGTGAAATCTTACCTTGGATATCTGAGACATCTGTTCGGTTTCATTTTATTGGATCAAAAACAAGTTTTTCAATGATTTTTGGTAAAAATAGTGTCACAGCAATCTGCTGAAGACTAGAACAGTGTCACACTATTCAAGTCTTAATCGGTGTTACTAGTTTAAAACATAGTTGTGTGTATGGAAATGGTTCTCTCATGATCTCTCCAAACCTTGTCTGGCTGTGTTCTCGGTAGCACAATCTACCTAAGGCTTTCTAAAGAAGTCCGTTTTCACATATCTGCAGCAGATGCGAAATGGCCACTCATTTGTGGTGTTCCAAGCCACCTCGATGGCTACTTGCTTGAAAGACAGACTTTACATTGCAGGATAGTTAGACGAGTCATGTTTTTTTCTTATTTATGCCTTGGAGCCAAAGATGACCCACACACGATATAATCAGCTTCAGGTAATTTTCAGTAAACACAAGTAGAACCTTGATAAGGTTAGTGTAGTGCAAGTCTACTGTAGTTAGTTTCAGAGGATTTGTTGGGATTGTTGCTTTGTTTTGCAGCATACGTTCTTGTCGAAGTAAAGTTCCAGTTTATGGTCAATACTGTAATGACCACAGATTGTTAAATTTAAAGCAAAGTAGCTGCTCTCTGCCTGCCGCTCTTGCGATGAAAACGTACTCTCTTTTGAATATGCCTTTTGTTTTCTCTGTATCTATTGATAGTGCGTGGATGGGATCATGAAAGATCGAGTTTTTGTTATCTATGTGTGGGATTACCCTTAATTCTCAGTTGATTTAGGCCTGTGTTCATCTTAATTTTCTCGGTAAGTGAAGAAAGTGGAGAACTTTGAACTTAAGAATTGATTTTCAGATTCTTAGGCTCTTGACATCACATCTGTCAAAAAAAAATAATCGATTTTTTTGCTCTTTTGATTAAACCTTACCTTCAGTTAGATGACTATCAGGGTAACATTTTACAGTTCTTCTCTAGTCACTAGTGAATCCATTTATATTGCAATAGCTCTCTTTTTTTTTTTCTATATTTTTTTGACGACTATTGCAATAGCTCTCTCTGAGTAGTATTGTTGTTCTTTTATCAAAAATGGGTTAAATTAAATTATTGTATGATTTGAAACTCTGTGATGCAACAAGCTAAACTAGTCTTACTCTGAAACCAAGTCCATTAATGAATATTACTGAAACCAAGAAAACAACACAATAAATATATATATAACCATCAATCAAAGCTCTCGAGTTCCAAGGAGAGTTCACCGACAGAAACTGTCTCCAAGGTCAGAAAAAAAACAAGTCACTTCATCAAATCACTCTGAACTTGATGAAATGTTGTGTTTTCAACACTCTTTCCTCCATTAGATTGCAGTGTAGAAGCTGAGAGATTTAAGGATTTTGAGTATGGCGAATCAACATTTCTTCACGCCTCTCCTTACTGGATTCCACAGCCACTTGGTACTCTCTTTCTTCTTGTCTCTTTGTCTTTTCTTCTGTTTCTTTCTCTCTGAGAAGCTCATTGAGAAAGATGGGTCTGATTTTGTATTTGCATGTTGCTTCAGACAATTCCTATGGCTTTCTTCTTGAAGAATATAGAAGGAAGAAGTGAGCAGAAGATGGTGGAGCTGAGATCAGACGCGTCGGAGATAAATTGGCAAGTGAAGATAGATGGACAGAGACTCACTGATGGTTGGAAAGAGTTTGCTCTCGCACATAATCTTCGAATTGGTGACATTGTTGTTTTCAGACAAGAGAGTGATATGTCTTTTCACGTGACACTGTTTGGACCTAGTTGCTGTGAGATTCAATATGGTTCGAGTTCAGACGAGGAGAACAACCTCGGTGAGTTGTGTTCTGTCTCTCTTTAACTCTGACTTTGAGATTGAAATTCAAGAAATGTGTTCATATAATGTAATATGAATCAGTAAGTAGAGAGAATCACTTAGACTTTGAATGGTTTTCTTCTTTTTCAGAGAAGAGTCAAAGGAAGAAGAAGAGTCCAAATAGAGAAGCAGAGTCTCCTTCACTAGATCCCTCTTGTTTTGTGGCTAATGTCTCGCCTTCGAGTCTACGTTATGACTTACTGGTAATCTACTCTTAATTTGAACCCCAGAAGAATCTTCTCACTCTATGGTCTGAATTAATTTATGTTTTATTGTAATGAATTTTTCAGCATCTTCCAAGGCCTTTTGTGAGGGCAAATGGTGTAGTCACTGGATCTGGAAAGATTGTTCTGATGAATGAAAAGAGTAGATCATGGAATTTAAGATTGAAACAAAAGCCATCATGCGGAACTATTTATATTACAGGAGGGTGGAGAAGTTTTTGTGATGCCAATGGATTTAGAGCTGGAGATTTCTTCACTTTCAAACTGATCCAAAGAGAAGGAACTCTTGTTCTACGTTTGTTAGCCCAAGAGCAAGAAGAAGAAGAAGCTGATGATGTGTTTCTTTCCACAGAACCTGAAAGCGAAGAAGAGAACAACGTTGGTGAGTTGTGTTTTGTCTCCCTTTAACTCTGACTCTGAGATTGACATTCAAGAAATGTGCTCATATAATGGATTTATTTCTTTTCTCTTTCAGGGATGATTCAAAGGAAGAAGAAAGTGAAGAAGAATCCAATCAGATATGCGGAGTCTTCTCCACGAGATCCCTCTTGTTTTGAGGTTAATGTCTCGCCTGCGACTCTACGTTATGACAGACTGGTATCTACTCTTAATTTGAACCCTAAAAGAAACTCTCATTCTAGGGTCTGAACTAGATAAAAAATCATGTTGTATTGTAATGTTTTTATAGAATCTTCCAAAAAGTTTTGTGAGGGAAAATGGTCTAGAGACAAGATGTGGAGAGATTGTTCTGATGAATGAAAAGGGCAGATCATGGACATTAGATTTGAGAGGAAATAAATCATTTAGAAGTTCTTACATCAAACGAGGATGGAGAAGTTTCTGTCATGCCAATGGACTTAGAGCTGGACGTTTCCTCACTTTCAAACTGATCAAAAAAGGAAGAACTCTTGTTCTACGTTTGTCCCCCAATGAGCCAGTCGAACAAGCTAATGAAGTGTCTCTTTCCGCAGAACTGGAACGCGATGAAGAGTGCAACCATGGTGAGTTTTGTTTTGTCTCTCTTTCCCTGACCATTCCCATGTCACTTCAAGAAATGGGCTCATATAATGCAATATGGATTTATTTATTTTCTCTTTCAGGGGAGATTCAAAGGAAGAAGAAAATGAAGAAGAATCCAAGAAGAGAAATAGAGTCTTCTTCATTAGACCCCTCTTGTTTTGTGGCTAATATTACGCGTTCGACTCTACGTTATGACTTACTGGTATTCTACTCTTCATTTGAATCCAAAATATCTCTTATACTAGAATCTGAATTAGACCAAATTCATGTTATATTGTAATGAACTTCCAGTATCTTCCAAAGCGTTTTGTGAGGGCAAATGGTTTAGACAGAAGATGTAAAGAGATGATTTTGATGAACGAAAAGGGCAGATCATGGACTTTAGTTATGAAACGAAAGAACTCATGTGGAACTACTTACATCAAACGAGGATGGAGAAGTTTCTGTCGTGCCAATGGACTTAAAGCTGGAAGTTTCTCTACTTTCAAACTGATCCAAAATGGAAGAACTGTGGTTCTACGTTTGTCCCCCAAAGAGCCAGAAGAAGAAGAAGAAGAAGAGTTCCCAGAAGCTAATGTAGTAGAGTCTCTTTCCACAGAACCGAGTGACGAAGAGAGCAGCCAAGATGAGAAAAGCTCACAAGAATGTTCAAAAAGAAAGGAAAGAAAGAGTACATCGATATGGAAAGCTTCATCTTCGGCATCCCAAAACCGATTCGTGACAGTAACTCTTACACTTAACAACATCAGCGTATCTAGACTGGTTAGTTTCATCACCGAGCCATTGTCTTTTTACAGCCTTATCGATTCTGAATCTTTGTCTCCGTTGTTTGAATCTTTCTCAGGGTCTTCCAATACCTTTCACAAAGGTGAATGGCATCAAAAAGGCAAAGAAGATGAGTTTCTTGGACAAACATGGCGTAAAATGGTCAACGAATCTGAGGTTTGAAAAGGAACGAAGGAGAATGAGATTGGTAGGAGGCTGGAAAGAGTTTTGCGATGCTAACGGTGTGAAGATAGGAGAATCAATCATGTTAGAGCTAATTTGGGAAGCAGACAGAAGCACTGTTCTTAAGTTCTGCTCCAAGGTGATGCCAGAGACCAAATGAAACATGTTTCTGAGATTATTGAATCAATGTTTTTAAGTTTTAACCAATGGGACTCCTTTGGTGTTGTGGTGTAATAATTATACTATTTCTAATTTTCTATCATCTCTTCTAATTATATTAAGAGCTTGTGACAGACTGACAGCTCATATCGTCACTTTAATATGTAGTTATGTCTTATAGAAGCTGAATCATAAGTATATATAAACTAAATCAGTGAAAAACTGAGCAAGGTCAATCATTAAACTATTTGATTTGTTTATAAGAAACTTGCAGAAACATCTTTCAATCTTTGGTTTTCACCTAAGATCTCTGGTTGGTTTCAATATCTCTTCAAATCACAAATCCTTAAATCTTAAAACTCTCTCAATGTTGTAAAATAAATTCTGAGTTCTAACGAGTCAGCTAATTTTGTTTCACAGACCCTATGGCGAATTAACTATTTATACTGAAATCGTATGCGATTTGTATATAAAAAATTGAGTAAAGTATGTGATTTGTGATTGTTTAGATTTTGATAAAAATTTCTCTATGGCGCTTGAAGAAAATAAGCATATAGTGATAGCCTCAGTCTCAAAATTATGTAAGAGAGGTAATCCCAGGTTAGGCCAATAAAGGATTGATTGATTACTAAACCGGCTTCAGGTTTACTAAACCGGTTTTAGGAGTCACGCGCTACTCCCAACACGGGAAAATGGCCATTTCATACTCGTACATTTCCTAAAGTGCGAATTCATACCTATACAAGTTTGTAGTGCTAATTCATACATATACTCTATTAAAATTGAAATTTCATACCTGTACTTACAAAATCGAGCCAAATTCGGAGTCAACGTTAACGGTTCTAAATGATGTGGCATTAACGACGTCGTTTTGATTCTTTTCGTTTCAAAAAAAAACATTAAAAATCCCGTCTCATGCGACTTGAACCCGCATCATTTTCTCCACTTACATCATTTTCGTTGCTCTTTTAAGATATTTTTTCCTGGATTAAATCAAACGTTGCGTTTTGAATTGGAGGAAAAAAAGATTTCTAGGGTTCGCGATTTCCTATCTCATTGTCGATTTTATTTTGTTCTTCTTCTTTTTCTTCTCTGAAATCAACAAATTGAGAACGAAGAGAGACTAATTGAGAGTGACGAAGAGAGAATAGAGAGCAACAAAGAGCAACGAAAATGATGTAAGTGGAGAAAATGATGCGTGTTCAAGTCGCATGAGACGGGATTTTTAATGTTTTTTTTGAAACAAAAAAATCAAAACGACCTCGTTAATGCCACACCATTTAGAACCGTTAACGTTGACTCCGAATTTGGCTCGATTTTGTAAGTACAGGTATGAAATTTCAATTTTAATAGAGTATAGGTATGAATTAGCACTACAAACTTGTACAGGTATGAATTCGCACTTTAGGTAATGTACGAGTATGAAATGGCCCTTTTCCCCTTCCAACACTGTTGATGTTCGTTTAGACAGAGAGAGAGAGATTGAGAAGAAACCATTTGAAGCCAACTCAAGAAGATGAAGTTTGCGATTGCGTTTACGGCGAAGAGACTTCTTCTGATGAAAGGTAAACCTGGAACAGCTCCTTCTTCGTTTAGTCATTGTAGTTGCTGGATACGAGCCTTTTCTGGTGGTAGTGGTGATTACAGAGAGAAATTGAGTAGAAATGGATTACAAGATTTGAAGTTAGACGATGCAATTAGGTTGTTCAGTAACATGGTACAGTCTCGTTCTCGTCATTCAATTATCGATTTCAGTAGATTGTTGAGTACTATCGCTAAGATGAAGAAGTATGATGTCGTCATCTCTCTGAGCGAGCAGATGCAGAATTTAGGGATTTCACATAATCACTATACTTACAATATTTTGATTAACTGTTTTTGCCGCCGCTCTCAGATCAATCTTGCTTTAGCTATTCTTGGGAAGATGATGAAACTTGGCTATGAGCCTAGCATTGTCACGCTTAACTCGCTTCTCAATGGTTTTTGTTATGGTAAGAGGATTTTCGATGCCGTAGCTTTGGTTGATCAAATGGTGGAAATGGGATATAAACCTGATGCATTTACATTCAACACTCTAATCCATGGACTTTTTCTCCACAACAAAGTCTCGGAAGCGGTTGCTTTAGTTGATCGAATGGTGCAAAAAGGCTGCCAACCAGATTTGGTTACATACGGTGTGGTAGTAAATGGAATATGTAAGAGAGGTGATATCGATTTGGCTTTAAATCTGCTCAAGAAGATGCAAGAAAGGAAAATAGAGCCAAGTGTCATAATCTACAACACAGTCATCGATGCTGTTTGCAAATACAGACATGTGAATGATGCACTCGATTTATTCAATGAGATGAAGAACAAAGGAATCAGAGCAGATGTTTTTACCTACAATTCCCTCATAAGTTGCCTTTGTAATTACGGAAGATGGGATGAATCTGCTGGATTACTAAGCGACATGATTGAGAGGAAAATCAACCCCGATGTAGTTACGTTTAATTCATTGATCGATGCCTTTGCAAAAGAAGGAAAGCTTTTAGAGGCTGAAAAATTGTTCGAAGAGATGATCGTAAGGTCCATAGCTCCTGATATCATCACTTATAGTTCACTTATCAATGGGCTTTGCATGCATGATCGCCTAGACAAGGCTAAGCAGATGTTTGAGTTCATGGTTAGCAAGGATTGTCTCCCAAACGTAGTGACATATAGTACTCTTATAAAGGGCTTTTGCAAGTGTAAAAGGGTAGAAGATGGTATGGAACTCTTCCACGAGATGACTCGAATAGGATTGGTTGGAGACACAGTCACTTACACAACTCTTATCCAAGGGCTTTTTCAAGCAGGAGATGTTGATATGGCCCAAGAAGTTTTCAAACAGATGGTTTCTAATAGTGTGCCTCCCAGTATCATGACATACAGCATTTTGTTAAATGGTCTCTGTAATAACGGGAAATTAGAGAAAGCATTGGAGGTATTCGACTATATTCAAAAAAGTAAAATGGAACCTGATATTTTTATATACACTACAATGATTGAAGGGATGTGCAAGGCTGGGAAGGTGGAAGATGGGTGGGATATATTTTGTAGCCTCAGCCTTAAAGGAGTGAAGCCTGATATTGTAACATACACTACAATGATCACAGGTTTGTGTAGTAAATGCCTACTGCAGAAAGCGGATGCCTTGTTCAGGAAAATGAAAGAAGATGGGCCTTTGCCAAATGACCGTACCTATAATACGCTTATTAGGGCACATCTTAGAGATGGTGACAAAACCGCATCAGCTGAATTGATCAAGGAAATGAGAAGTTGCGGGTTTGCTGGAGATGCTTCAACCTTTCGCTTGGTGACTAATATGTTGTATGATGGGAGACTAGACAAAAGCTTTCTCGATATGCTTTCTTAAAACAGTTCATCCTCGAGCAACCATCTTCCCTGTGAAAGCATTTGTGAGGTGACTATACCTTTTTATACTGCTTTTCTTGTGATTACTTCTCAACCCAGTGTGTGAGCTTCATGGTCATGACTGGTTCCATCTGGCAGTGATGAACTTTTCCTGGTTGAGGTAACCATCACAATTGCTGAAGTAGTAGACTTTAGCCGGTTAACATGTAGAGCGGGTAGGCTAGATGAGGATGCTGGTGAATGGGGTTGTGGTCACTTGCTCGGCTAAGGAGCTTCCTGATGGTTGTGGTGTGAGTGGGAACTCAATGTTGTTCACTGATTAGCCAGATGTAACTTGCTTCTATAAATATGGTAAACGGAACACGGCCTCAATTGTTGGAGATCCTCAAGAGAGTATTGTGTGACGATCTTCAACAAATCTCCTCCGGTGGTGGCTCTCCTGGTTGAGCGGTAAGCCGTAAAATCCGACTTTGTATAACCTGAGTAGTCTGTTGGTGTTTTTATTAGATCAAAAGACAAACTTTTCTTATGACTTTTAGGTAAAGACTAGAACACTCGGTTTTAGAGTCTTAATCTTTGTTGTTTACTGTAAAAAATGGTTGTCTCATGAACTCTCCAAACTATGTCTGGTTGTTTGGTATGATACAGTCTTGTGTAACCAAAATTCTCCAGACCATGTCTGATTTAGTCCCAAAATCAAATGAAAACTCTGCAGCATATGATCGATTTTGTTCCAAGCCACCTTGATGGTTAAAAGCTTGAAAAACTGTACATTGCAGGATATTAGGATGAGTCTTGTGTATCTCTTATTTATGCCTTGGAGCCAAAGTTGAGCCATACAAAATGTGAAATCTGCTTCAGGTTTTTTTTCAATGAACACAAAATGTGTCTTTTTGACATGTACTTGACCTTCTTGTCTCAGTGGAAATTCTAGTTAATGGAGAGATTCAGTGATTTTGATAATGGTGAATCAACATTTCTTCAAGCCTCTTTATTCCAGGTTTCCGCAGTCACTTCTCTCTCTGCTTCTTCTCTATCTGTCTCTGTCTCTGTAAGAATCTCATTAAGACTGATTCATGTATTTGCATGTTCTGTAAGACGATTTCTATAGCCAGAGATCAAATGTCTACTAAGGACTAAGGTGATGTCAGAGATGAAATGGAACTGTTATGAGGTTATTGAATTGCATGATTGCTAATTACCGCTTTTGTTTAAACATATCTCAATATTCTCTTCTTCCTACTAGTTTACAATTCTTTTGAATTGCATGAGTTCGGTTTGGTTACTAAAATTGGTCTAGTTTACTAAAACGTGGTCAAAGGGCTGGCGTTAAATGAGGAAGTAACGCTCCACATAATAAGTCGTGTATATTGTTTTTCCTTATAATATACAGAAAACTCTCGAGCCTCTGTTTCTTTCAGAATGTTAGGAAAAAAACGGTCAAAAAAGATAGTATAATATTGACCTCGTCACGCGTCAGTTATATGTTTAGCGGAAGTCAATAAATTAGAATCACCACAAGAACCGCTCTCTCAACGGCTTCTTCCTTTATAGCGTAAGACAATTTATGTGACTTTTGGTACATAATTGAGAGCTTTTGGGACTCTGTTTTCATTTTTTGTTGGTGAATCATGGTCTTGTAGTATGTGTTGAAAACATAGATTTGATATGCGATCAATCTTTGTTCGTTTTACAGTTTCCTGAACCGTAGAATTGTGTTTTCTTTTTTTCCTTTCAGATTTCGAAGTTAACATGCCAACAAAGAAGAGGACATCCTAATCATCATCATCATCATCATCATCATCCTCAGCATCATCATCATTATCATCAACATCATCATCAATGAATCCAGACTGGTCTTTTCTACCGGATGATTTACTTCCCATTGTCTCCAAGAATGTGGAGGACTGTTTCGATCTTGTTCATGCTCGCTCTGTTTCCAACCTGTGGCGATCCATATTTCCCTTTCCTTCTTCCTTATTACGTCCAAGTTACTCTCTTCCCACATTCGACTCGTTAACTCTCGAAACCAAAGACTTGTTGTGCACTCTCGACAAGGTACCTTTGTTTCTCTTTAGAGTCAAAAATCCTCCTGTTGGGTCGCCTTATGAGTATTTTCTAGGAGGAATAGGCCAAGATAAGTCCGAGGATCGTATGGAGCTTGCATCTCCTCTTCAATTTACAGTGAAAGTGAAGACCAGAGGATATCATCCAGCCTTGATGAACATAGCTGACTGTCAGATCATCTCTTTAGGCTATCAGTACAGATTAATCGGGTGGGAACCAAAAGATTACAGAGGCGCGGCTTTTATTCCGCTAACTAAAGAGGGAAGAAAAGGAGAATTCGTTGTTATTCTCAACTACATTAACCGTTTGGTAGTGTTAAAAAGTGCTGAAATGAAGTGGAAGCGGCTTGAGAATGTCCCGCGTAGTTTATGCTCAGATTTAGTCACTTTTAGAGGTAGATTTTATGTAAGCTTTATTAGTAGTATTTTCGTTATCGAACCTTATTCGCTGGAAGTGAGTCTCTTGACGTACCCACTTGAGAAGCCAGTACACTATCTGGTTGCATCTGGCAATGAAGAACTTTTCCTGGTTGAGGTAACTATCCCCAACTCTGATGATGGAGTAGTAGTAGACTTCAACAATCTCACTTGTCGAGTGAGTAGACTAGACGAGGAGGTTGGTAAATGGGTCGAGGTCACTGATTTGGGAGATCGTATATTGGTTATTGGACCAATGGGAAATGTTTCTTGCTTGGCTAAGGAGCTTCCTCATGGTTGTGGTTTGAGTGGGAACTCGATATTGTTCACCGATCTGCCAGGCGGTGGAACTTTTGCTTATAAATATGGAGTACATACAGGAAATGCGGAAGATGATCTCAATTTTTGGAGATACTCAAGGGAGAATCGTGTGAGGATCCTGGAAGCATCTCCGACTGTGGCTCTCCAAGTTGACCGCTAAGCCGAAAATCTTGCTTTGGATACTTCACACATTCTTATTTGGTTTTGTTTCTTATTAGATCACAAAGAAACTTATCTTTTATTTTTATGATCTCTGATGTTACTCATTGTTCTGGAGTGTGTGTGTGTCTTTTGTTACGTTCATATGACTTGATATTCAAGTTTTAATATTTTTTTTTTTTAACTATTCTCCACAACCTTGTCAACACTACACAGTCATGTCTATGGAAACAATTGTCTCTTGAATTCTCTTCTTTATTCTTTAGATTCTCTGAATGTGAGATTTGTGTTTCTTGAACTGTAGTTCCTTTATCTTGTTCTGTTCTTGAAGATTGATGATTTTACTCTATCATTAGTCAATTTGGATATCTAATTAATCTTCTCTGTTCATATCCGTTTAATTTGTAATTTGTTCTTTCAGATGGCAAATATTGCAGAACCTGCAAAGGAACAGAAGACATCATCAATTAAGCTTAGCTTGTGTAAGAACTTTTTTTCTCCCCCTTTGTTAGTACTTCTTAGTCATATGTAACTTAGTTCTCAGGATCGGTATGCGATTAAATTCTCACTTCATGTTTCAGTCCTATCTTAACACAATTTAGTATTTTGAGATTGTCAAGACTCAAGAGAGAATCATGTGATGTGACGATCCTCAACAAATCAGCTTCTGTTGATAGTGAAGATCATGTGACAATGCAGACTTGGTACGTTTGACATTCTCTGGGCCTAGACAGGTAGAATATTGTTACTTTCGGAAACAATATTCTAGGAAAGCCCAATAAGGCCCAAACTCCGAGCAAACGACCCGTGTTTTACACCGATTCAACCCGACCCGACCCGATTTGATTTGTTTACACTTTGCAATACCAATAATCCCTAATAAGAAGCATTATTTCGAGCTGGCAGCAAATCAGCAAACATGGCGGAGTGTGTACGAACTCTTTGTCCATAGACTGCTCTCTTCTCCTGGATTGTGTATGTATGAACTCTTTTTCTCTTCGTTTCCGATGTTTGTTGACAGATCTGAGATGATTTTGAATCAATCTCAAAATTTCATTAACTTTGGGAATTGTAAATTTGTGTTTTAGGTTTCTAAGATTGTAGCTATCTTCGTTTCGTTGAGCAAAAATGGCACAACTCTTAAGAAAAGACCAGTCATTGTCCATGCCAGACTGGTCTCAGCTCCCTGAAGAGCTACTTCACCTTATCTCCAATAATCTGGAGGATCACTGTTTCGATGTTATTCATGCTCGATCTGTTTGCAGCTCGTGGCGATCCACGTTTCCTTTTCCTTCTTCATTATTACGCCCAAGTTATTCTCTTCCCACACCCGCCGAGTTCGAAAGCAAAGAGTTGTGCACTCTCGAGAAGGTTCCTTTGTTTCTCTTTAGAGTCAATACTCCTCCTCTTGATGTTGCTGCTGCTGTGTCGCCTTCTAAGTATTTTCTAGGAGGGATAAGCCAAGATGATGATCATACGGAGCTTCAATCTCCTCTTCAGTGTTCAGTGAAAGTGAAGATTCCAAGATCTGATCCAACCTTGATGAACATGCTTGACTGCCAGATTCTCTCTCTAGGCCATCAGTACAGAATGATGGGTTGGGATCCTGAAGAATTGTCAAGAAATTACAGACGTGTGGCTTTTCTTCCGCAAAACGAAGATGGAGGAAGAGGAGAATTTGTTGTGCTCCTTAATCACTCTAATATTTTTTTGGTGTTAAGAAGTGTTGAAATGAAGTGGATGCAGGTTAAGCTAATCTTAAATGCTTCATGCAAAATAGTGACTTTCAGAGGCAGGTTTTATGCAGCTTCTCTTAGCGGATTCGTTTTCGTTATCGATCCTTATTCGTTAGAAGTGATTCCCTTGAAGCGCTCCAAGCCACTGTCCTCAAGCAGTTATCTGGTTCCATGTGGAAATGATGAGCTTTTCCTGGTCGAGAAAATTATTCCAGCTTCTGGTCTGTTAAGTTTTAGTCAGTCAGCATGTAGAGTGCGTAGGCTAGATGAGGAGGCTGGTAAATGGGTTGTGGTCAACGATTTGGGAGACCGTGTATTGTTTATTGGACACTTGGGAAATGTCTGTTGCTTGGCTAAGAAGGAGCTTCCTGATGGTTGTGGTTTGAGTGGGAACTCAATAGTCTTCACCTATGATGGAGAAAATGTATCTTACACCTATAAATATGAAGAACATACAGGAAGGGCAGAAGACAACCTCAGCTTTTGGAGACCGACAAGTGAGAATCGTGTGCTGGTCCTCAACAGATCGCTGGAAACGGCTTCCTGACATCTTCACCTTAACAAACCGATTAACCGAACACTTACCCCTAGGTTTGTTGATCAATAAAAAAACTTTCCTCATGATTTTAGGTTGAAGATAATAATATTACATCAATATGTTGTAGACTAAAACACTTGTATCATCAAGTATTAGTATGTTTGTTAGTAATTAAAAACACAGCCGTGCATAGTTTGTTACTAGTCATAGCGTTCGTTTGAAGGAACAGAGAAGACATCATCAATTATGCTAAGATTGTGTAAGAAGTCTTTTTCTCCCCTTTTGCTACTTCAGTAGATTGTGCCTCTTCATCTCATTCATCTCTTCCTCTTATACTCTTGTTGTCTTCGATCTCTAGCAATTCAAAACTCACAAATTCGACTTTTCTCCCTTCTTCTTCTACTCGTCTTCTCTCACACTTCAAACGACCAAATCAACTCTTCTCTCTAGTTTCTTCTTCTTCTACTACTACTGTTTTTCTTTTGAGAAATCTTATCGAATGAAATATTATTATTGAATTGTGTTATCGAATAGGTTACATAAACTATGGTTTATATAGGAAACTATAAACCTAAACTTCCTAATTTAATATGGAAATAATATATAAAGATAAATGCTAATCTTCCAAATCTAAGATATTAACATATCTTCATAATCTTCTAGATTCTTCTTGATCGTTTCGGTCTTGATTGCTCGGTCTTTGGTTCTCGGTTGATCTTCGGTTTAGGTCGATCTCATTGATCTCCCAATATCTTCTCTTCTCTCACACTTCAAACTCACGTTTCTACTTTTCTTCTTCTACTCTTCTTCTCTTAGTGCCTTAATTACTCATTCTTCTATTTTGGATTTCACTTTTCAAAGATGTTTTTGTTTTCTAATATGGTTTTCATTTTACAGTTTAAGAGTTAACAACTAACCTTTATGTGTTTAGATTGTGTGTTAAATTGTTTTAGACGTTATTTTCAGGTAGGCGTATTTGCTTCGTATCGTTTTAATTTCTAATAGGATCTTTTCCTTATTTTAATTTGCCTTTTTATTTATTTTCCATAAAGGATTAGGTTTTAGTGTTTTACAATGTTGTTGTTTATCCTTTTTAATTAGGTCATGCTCCGATCCTATAATATAGAACTCGACATATTTCTATGGTCAGCGTTTGATATTTATAAGGAAAACAGAGAAGTTTTCTCAACACAAGTTTTCGAGTTCTCTCTTATTTCGATCCATTGATACTTAAAAGAAGATAAGAAATCAAAGCTACGAAGCTTAGTGGTATTGCAAAGTCGCAATCTCCGCATATAGTTTCTTCAAATCGAAACGGTAATACTTTTTTTATTTTCTCCTTTGTCACTTCCGTTTCCTTGTAACAAAAGTAATTATATTGTTTATGGTTCTGCAAAATTATCACATCTCTAGTTGTCGATGGTTCAGTTTTAAATTACAGATTGTTATGCTATTAAATATGCTCTGTTCATGTCTGTTTAAAATTTCCTAAACCCTCCAATTATAAATTTTCTTTCAGGATTCGAAATTGCAGCAGTTTATAACCTAATAGGAGAAAGAAGATACCATCAATGACGCCAGATTGGACTCTGCTCCCAGAAGAGCTACTAAACCTTATCTCTGAGAATCTGGACAACTGTTTCAGTGTTATTCATGCTCGATCTGTTTGCCGCACGTGGCGATCCGCATTTCCCTTTCCTTCTGTTCTGTTACGCACACGTTACTTTCTTCCCACGTTTACCAAGTTTCCTTTGGTAATCGAAGGCTGGTGCTTCATCGAGAAAATCCATTTGTTTCTCTTTAGAGTTCGAGCTCATGCTATTTATGAGTCATCTCTTGTGTCATGGCCATCCGAGTATTTTTTTTTGGGAGGAATACGCAAAGATAGGTCAAAGAATGATCATACAGAGCTTCCATGTCCTCTTCAATGTTCAGTGAAAGGGAAGATCCCACAATCTTATCATCAAAATGTGCTCGACTGCCAGATCCTCCCTCTGGGCTATCAGTACAGAATGACCTTTTGGGATCAATCTGATTGGAGAAAACACGACCGAGGTTTAGCTTTTCTTCCTCTTAACAAAGACGGAGATGGAGAAGGAGAATATGTTGTGCTCCTTAACTACAAAAAAAAGTTGTTGGTGTTAAGAAGTGGTGAAATGAAGTGGATGCAGGTTAAGCTAATCACAGATGCTTCATGCAAGGGAGTAGTGACTTTCAGAGGCAGGTTTTATGCAACCTTTCGTAATGGAGACACTTTCTTTATCAATCCTTATTCGCTGGAAGCGACTCCCCTGATGCCCCCGATGCCTCTGGGCTCACAAAATTATCTGGTTCCATCTGGCAATGATGAGCTTTTCTTGGTGGAGAAATTCTACCCAATTCCTGCATTTGATTTTAATCGGTTCACATGTAGAGTGAGTAGGCTAGATGAGGAAGCTGGTAAATGGGTTGAGGTCAGCGAATTGGGAGACCATGTGTTGTTTATTGGACACTTTGGAAATGTCTGTTGCTCGGTTAAGGAGCTTCCTGATGACTGTGGTGTGACTGGAAACTCAATTTTGTTCACCAATGATCCAGGCTCTGTAACTTTTGCCTATAAATATGGAGTACATACTGGAAGGGCTGAAGACGAACTCAATATTTGGAGATACTCAAGAGAGAAACGTGTGACGATCCTCAGCAGATCAGAGACATTCTCTAGCTTTTGTTTTTATTAGATCATCACAATCAAACTTACCCTTTGATATTAGTTATATATATATTGTGATCTCTGATGCCACAGTGATATGTTGAAGACTAGATCAATCGTATTTGAGTTTTAATGTGTTTTTGCTAGATTATCCCCACAACCTTGTCAACACTACACAACCATGTCTATGGAATTGTTTTCTTGGTATCACATGGTCATGTGTTTTACCAGGACTCTTCAAAATTGCCAAAGGCTTTTTGAACGAAGTTCCAAAATCTCATGAATATCTTAACACTGCACCAGATGTTCCAAGCCACCTTCATGGCTACAAATTTGAAAGACGGTACATTGCAGGGTATTGAAATGGCATGGGTCATGTGTTGTCTCTTATTGATGACTTGGAGCCAAAGTTATGGAGAAATTTATTATTGTTAATTAGTTAATATAAAAGCATGTAAAGCGCATAACTTTTCCTCCATAACCAAGCTACCAGTGGAAACCAAACAGTCTCTATATAGTTCAGAGAAAAAACAAAAAAGTTCAGAAAAAAAAGTGTTGTGTTTACTACACTCTTTCCTCCTTGATATTGCAGTGTAAAGGCTGAGAGATTTAGGGTCATTAATTTGATAATGGCGAATCAACATTTCTTCAAGCCTCTTCTTCCTGGCTTTCACAGCCACTTGGTACGCTCTTTCTTCCTCTCTCTTTGTCTTTTCTTCTTTATCTGTCTCTTTCTCTCTGAGAAGCTCATTGAGAAAGATGGGTCTGGTTTTTCATTTGCATGTTGTTTGAGACAATTCCTGTGGCTTTCTTCTTGAAGAATATGGAAGGAAGAAATGAGCAGAAGACAGCGAAGCTGAGATCAAACGCATCGAAGATAACTTGGGAAGTGAAGATATATGGACAGAGACTAACTGATGGTTGGAAAGAGTTTGCTCTCGCACATGATCTTCGAATCGGCGACATTGTTGTTTTCAGACAAGAGAGAGACATGACTTTCCACGTGACAATGTTTGGACCTAGTTGCTGTGAGATTCAATATGTGTCTTGTTCAGAAGAAAAGAGCAACTTCGGTAAGTTGTGGTCTTGTGTCTCTCTAACTTATATTTAAGAGATGTGCTCATATAATTGGATTTAGTCTATCTTCTTTTCAGGGGAGATTCAAAAGAAAAAGAAAGTGAGTAAGAATCCAAGAGAAGAAGCAGAGTCTTCACTAGATCTCTCTTGTTTCGTGGCTAATGTTACGCCTGTTGGAACTCAATTTTGACTAAGTGACTTTTGGTCAACTTTCCGGCGACTTTCCGGTGAAGTCCGTCACCGGAATGACAGATCTTGGGGTCATTGGATTCTTTGTAATGAGCACTATAAGATAGTGTAATTACATGTCAAAATTGAAGTTAAATTGAATAAGAAATTGAAGTCCAAAGTGGGTTGCTTAAAGAGCTTAAAAAGACAAATGTGCATTTGTCCCACATTGGAAGTTTGAAAATTCTTCCTCTTGTATATATAGTGCTACACTTACTACAAGGTTCACTAGCATTTGGAAGAGGAGACCATGGAGATGGAGATGGATGGCCATTATGCAAAAACACACACGCGCGCGCGCCGCCGCCGCTGCCGTGCCGAGCCGGGCTCGGGCTTAGGTAGGCCCACAAAGATTGTTCTTTTTGGGCCAAGTTTTTATGGACCTTATGTTACATTTTATGCAACATTTTGTCACATATTTTGGGCTTAAAAATTAATTGCATAATAAAGAAATATTCGAATCATTAATTCGAAAATTATTTTCGCCAAACGGAAGAGGTTGAGATCGCCGAAATCTCGCCCCATGACCGAGTCTGTAACGCCCGTGAACCGGATTTGGTTTAGGCGTGTCGATCGACACCACTAAGGGTGTGTCGATCGACACTAGCGTTTTCGGCAATTGGGCTTTTGGGCTTTTGATTGCGCGACTTCGTTCGGTTTAAGGAGAGAAACCCTAATGGGCTCGTTTATAAGCAGAGAGGACGCGACCTAGGGCTTCATTAGCCTCCTTTGTCGTTTTCCTGAGAGAAAAATCAAGAGAAAGTTTCTGTGAGCTTTTCTGTGGTTCCTGAGCCTGTTCTTGTGAGATCTTTTGTGGAGAAGAGAGATCTAAGTCCGGTGGTGCGTTGAGAAGGGTGTGGGGGTCGATTCTCTCTCTGTTTTCCCGTTCAGATTCGTCAGAAAGAGGTGAGTGCATGATTGAGGGCTTATCTGAGCATTAGATCCTTTGCTTGATCCGTTTATGTGTTGATTTGATGAGTTATTGACTGTTTATGTGTTTGCTTGGTTGTGATTGCCTTGCTGGGTCCTTGTGTGGCCTGTGTGTGAGTCGCTGGTCGAATTAGGGCACTGGAGAAGGAGAATTCGCGATGTGGAGATCGCTGAAAAAGTGCCTGCGTGATTGGTGTCGATCGACACCAATGGAAGGTGTCGTTCGACATAGATCGGGCAAGGTGTCGATCGACACGGAGTGTGTCTGTCGATCGACACCAGTCGGGCCGAGTGTCGATCGACACGGAGGTCGTGTCTCGATCGACACACGTTCGTCATATAGCCTGTTTGTCTGGTTTGTTGTGGTTTGATGTTTGTGTATTGTTTCTATTGCTTGTGTGTATAGCATGTTGCTTGGGAGGATTGCCTCACTAAGTATTTATGATAATACTTACGCATCTCATTTGTGTTGTTGATGCAGGTAAAGGCAAAGTGTGACCGTGGGATCATGGCGAGGAAGAGAGGATGATCTAGTTGCTCGTTGTGTGATCATCTGTTGTTGTTTCTGTTCCGCTAGGTTGTTAGTTCAGGAGTTAGAACTTTCACCTAGGGTGCTGGTTTTGTTGATTCTTGAGTTATGACCTTTTGTTGGATGATTATTATTTATTTATTGGAGTTATTTTTAAGACTTAAATGCTCTTTCCCGTTGACTGTGCTGAGTTATTTAGTGAGTATGAGATCACTAGATATGAGTTAATTAAATTTTTTAAAAAATGGGTTGGGGTGTTTCAGAGTCTCCCGTCGCTATCCACCACGCTCTAACCTCCCTCGATTTGCGTGCACGTGCCACGATTTGCGGACGCGCAACTCGTCACTTGTGACCATAAATTCGAGTCTTCCTCTCTCTCATTCTTCACGCTTTTTTCAACAGAAAAAATCAACTCTCTCTCTCCCACAATTCTTCTTCGCTCAAAGTAAGTCTCAAGAGTATATCGTAGTAACCAACGTTCGTTGGACTCCGTCATTCGAGTGTAACGAAGACGGTCGAGTTGTTTCAGCAAAGGCCTTTTAGGCAGTTTTGCGAAACGTTTACATCAGCGATTACACAACGGTTTCAGCGAAGGCTTTCAAGCAGTTTCGCGAAACGCTCTAATACTCGATCCAAGCGATCTAAAAACGAATTTACAAACGCTTTCAAAGCGATTTCTGTAGACAATTCTGAGAACGTTTTTCATAAACGTTTCTACAGAACGAGTCAATTTAGTGAATTAAATTTTAATCACTACTTATTTATCTCGATATTGACACTATTCTTTTCTGTAACCAGAATGTCTAACGAAGGTGTCAACGGAGGTGCCAACGGAGGTGCTAACGTTTCTGATGGCTCAAGTGCGCCGACAATCCAAGGTGGAAATGGTCTGTCGCTTGTTGCCCCTGAAGTCCCGAAAATCTCAGCGACGGTGCTTATGCCTGAAAAATTCGATGGTGAAAATTTCAAGTCATGGCAGGAAAGGATGTTCTTCCTTCTGAGCAACTTGAAGTTGGATAAGTATCTTGTTGAGGACCCTCCAGTGTTACCTGAGGGTAATACTGATCCGCATGCATTGGCTGTTGTTGATGCTTGGAAGCATGCAGATTTCTTGTGCAAAGGCCACATCAAAAACTGTCTGGGAGAAAAGCTGTTCAAGGTATACAACAAGGTGACAACTTCCAAGGCTCTCTGGGCTGATTTGGAAACGAAGTACAAAGTGTACAATGTAGGCTTTGGTAAGCATGCAGCCAAACGGTTCATCAACTACACCATGGTGGACACACGGCCCATTATGGACCAAGTCCACGAGCTAGAAGCAATCACCCAAGAGATAGCAGATGAAGGAATGAAGATTTGTGAAACCTTCATTGTGAATTGTTTCATTGAGAAGCTACCACCTAGCTGGAGCGATTTCAAGAACTATCTTGACCATAAGCAAAAGCCAATCACTTTGCTTAACTTGATCTCCAGGCTGCAGAATCAGTCAACTGAGCGCGACAAAGATGGTTCTGCCATTGGGTCCGCCATTGACCATGACGCAAATGTTGCTGAATACAAGAGAAAGGGGAAAGCCAAGGTTGTTTACCAAAACAAAAAGGCTAATGGGGCTAACAGGCCTAATGGGCCTAACAAGCCTAATGGGCCTACCAAGAAAATGGCACCTCAATCCTCCACTGGCTTTAAAAAGCAAGGTGAAACCAAGCGATTTGCTGGATCGTGCAACCATTGTGGCAAAAAGGGTCACAAGGCATCAGAATGTCGCAGCAAAGCTAAGGGGAATAATCAAGCCGATTTGACTGAAGCAGACCTGTGTGCAGTGGTCACTGAAGCAAATGTGGTGCTCCCTGAGGGAAAACCTAAGGAGTGGTGGTACGACACTGGAGCCACTACTCACATCTGTGCTGACAGAGACATGTTTAACACATATCAGAAGCTGAAGAGTTCTGAAAGTCTGATGATGTGGAACGTCTCTCGCTCCGACATTGAAGGCACCAGAAAGGTAGTCCTGAAGATGACATCTGGGATGGCTGTCACTCTCAACAACGTGAAGTATGTTCCGGACATGAGGAAGAATCTGATCTCTGGGACTCTGATGAGCAAGGCCGGATTTGCTATCAATTTCGTATCTGACCAGCTGATCCTTAGGAAGAATGGTGTTCTTATTGGTAGAGGTTTTGTTAAGGAAGGTCTGATCAAAATGTGTGTTCAGACTGTCCAGAAAAAAGATGATGTAGCTTCTAGCTCTGGTTCCAATGAAATCAATAAAAATTATTGTGCTTATTTGGTTGAGTCTTTCGATACATGGCATGAACGGTTAGGACATGTGAATTATAAATCTATACAACGATTAATTAATTCGAACCTAATCCCAAAATGCAAAATAAGCAAAGAGAAATGTGAAGTATGCGTACAAGCGAAACTCACAAAAACACCATCTCCTCGTGTTGAGAGAACAAACGAACCTCTAGGATTAATCCACACAGACTTGTGCGATTTAAAATTTATACAAACTAGAGGTGGTAAAAAGTATTTTGTAACTTTCATAGATGATTGCACAAAATACTGCTACGTATACTTACTACGTAGTAAAGATGAGGTGTTGGAGAAATTCAAGGAATTCAAACTCGAAGTTGAAAACCAACTCTCAAAAACCATCAAGATAATCAGGAGTGACAGGGGAGGCGAATATGATGGTCCGTTTAATGCATTTTGCAAAGAAAAAGGCATTATACATCAAACGACTGCTCCCTACTCACCTGAATCTAACGGAGTTGCGGAACGAAAAAACCGAACTCTGAAAGAAATGATGAATGCTATGTTGCAGGAAATAACTGGCAATACGCCACATGAACTTTGGACAGGTAAAGTACCAGCGTACAAATACCTGAAAGTGTGGGGGTGCCTAGCAAAAGTCGCAGTGCCACCTCCTAAGAAGGTCACAATCGGACCGAAAACCGTGGATTGTATTTTTCTCGGATATGCACACAATAGTAGTGCTTACCGATTTCTGGTACACAAATCAGATATCTCGGATATTCAAGTCAATACAATCATGGAATCAAGAAATGCGTCGTTTTTCGAAAATATTTTTCCATGTAAGGATAAACAAACTTCAAAACGCCCTCGTGAAGAGGAAAACGCAAGCACTTCTGCAAACAATGCTAGCGGGTCAAAAACCTTAGCGATTGAAGCAGAAGATGAACCTAGACGCAGCAAAAGAGCTCGTAAGGAAAAAACATATGGTGAAGAGTTCTTGATGATTCTTCTCTGTGAGAATGAACCGAGAACATATTCTGAAGCCATGTCTACACCAGACGCACCTTCTTGGAAGGAAGCCGTTAATAGTGAGATCGATTCCATTATGCAAAATCATACATGGGAAATAACCGATTTACCTGAAGGGTTTAAAGCACTAGGGTGTAGATGGATATTCAAACAAAAACTGTTAACTGATGGTTCAATTGATAAGTACAAGGCAAGACTTGTGGTGCAAGGATTCCGACAAAAAGAAGGTCTGGATTTCTTTGACACCTATTCTCCAGTAACGAGAATAACTTCCATCAGAATGCTAGTTGGAATAGCAGCATTAAGAGACTTGGAAATTCATCAAATGGATGTTAAAACCGCCTTTCTAAATGGTGATTTAGAAGAGGAAATATATATGAAACAACCCGAAGGGTTTGTAATCCCAGGACAAGAACACAAAGTCTGTAGACTTGTGAAGTCACTATATGGACTTAAACAAGCTCCAAAACAATGGCGTGAAAAATTTGACAACGTAATGATGTCAAATGGTTTCAGCATTAACGAATGTGACAAGTGCATATATATCAAATGTACTCCTAGTGGGTATATTTTGTTATGTTTGTACGTGGATGACATGCTCATCATGGGTAGTAATAAAGAAATAATCCAGCAAACCAAGAATTTGCTCAATGGAGCATTCGACATGAAAGACATGGGTCTTGCAGATGTCATTCTAGGGATTAAGCTCACTAGAACTGCTGACGGGATTACACTGTCTCAAACTCACTACGCTGAGAAAATACTTGAGAGGTTCAAAAACTACTCAAATGGGATTGCAAAAACTCCTGTAGATCCACAACTTCACCTGACCAAAAACTCTGGTGAAGCGGTGTCACAGGTAGAGTATGCTCGGGTGATCGGTAGTCTAATGTACTTAACCAATTGTACTAGACCCGATTTAGCGCATGCAGTAAATGTTTTAAGTCGCTACACCAGTAATCCAGGTCATAAACACTGGAAAGCCATAACAAGAGTATTAAATTACTTAATATACACCAAAAGTTATGGGCTGCACTATGGTAAAGAACCTGCAGTTTTGGAAGGATACACTGACGCTAACTGGATAGCTGATTTCAAAAACTTAAAATCCACAAGTGGATACGTCTTTACACTAGGAGGTGCAGCGGTATCATGGAAATCTGCGAAACAAACTCTGTTGGCCCGATCAACCATGGAGTCTGAGTTTATAGCTTTAGACAAAGCCGCAGAAGAAGCAGAATGGCTTCGAAATTTTTTGGAAGATATTCCAATGTGGGAGAAACCTGTGCCAGCAATACGTGTACACTGCGATAGTCAAGCGGCTATCGCCCGAGCACAGAGTAATCTCTATAATGGAAAGTCTCGTCATATCAGAAGGCGACATAAAACCATTAAACACTTGATCTCTACTGGTGTGATTACACTAGATTATATCAAATCAGCCGAAAACCTAGCGGATCCATTTACTAAAGGTTTGGCTCGAGATCAAGTTGTAAAATCATCGAGAGGAATGGGCTTAAAGCCTACACATTAAGAGGACATTTGATGGAAACCCCACCTATATGACTGGAGATCCCAAGATGTAGGTTCAAAGGGAAAACTAAATCAAATAGAATCTGTATGGAGCACTGTAAAACTTTTGTTACAGGCCCAGTTCCTTAGATGAAAAATACAGTGTTTCCTGTATGTGTAAAAGATAAGCATCGCTTTTAATGATTAAAGCCCATAGCTTTGAGATATTCGTGGAGTTTTACAGGAGACTTCTAAAAACAAATTCTAATGGCGTATCACCTAGTGAGTGTGAAATTAGGCCGTTTCTAGGGGAATGAAGGACAGGCTATGTTCCCTAAGTTCACTCATGATAACCCAGGCAAAGTTCAGGGCCAAAATGAACACAATAGAGAACTTGGTTCTACGAGAAAAAGAAGTTGGGTTGTACCTGTTGTCTAGGTTTACATAAACATCCGGGTGGTTCAAGACATCATGTTCACCTCCTGGCTAAGTAAATCCGACAGATATTAACAATGAGTGGTTCAAGGCTGAAACATGCTACCATTTCAGACAAAACTAATTTTTCGCATATACTCTTGAAAGTCGAGTCTGTCGTAAGTTTTAGGTTATAGAGTTAGTAATAGTCTCAGGTGTTTAGAGTCAATTCTATTCATGTGGGGGATTGTTGGAACTCAATTTTGACTAAGTGACTTTTGGTCAACTTTCCGGCGACTTTCCGGTGAAGTCCGTCACCGGAATGACCGGATCTTGGGGTCATTGGATTCCTTGTAATGAGCACTATAAGATAGTGTAATTACATGTCAAAATTGAAGTTAAATTGAATGAGAAATTGAAGTCCAAAGTGGGTTGCTTAAAGAGCTTAAAAAGACAAATGTGCATTTGTCCCACATTGGAAGTTTGGAAATTCTTCCTCTTGTATATATAGTGCTACACTTACTACAAGGTTCACTAGCATTTGGAAGAGGAGACCATGGAGATGGAGATGGATGGCCATTATGCAAAAACACACACGCACGCGCGCGCCGCCGCCGCCGCCGTGCCGTGCCGAGCTGGGCTCGGGCTTGGGTCTTTGGTCTTGGTGAATGTGGGCCTTTAGGCCCACAAAGATTGTTCTTTTTGGGCCAAGTTTTTATGGACCTTATGTTACATTTTGTCACATATTTTGGGCTTAAAAATTAATTGCATAATAAAGAAATATTCGAATCATTAATTCGAAAATTATTTTCGCCAAACGGAAGAGGTTGAGATCGCCGAAATCTCGCCCCATGACCGAGTCTCCCGTCGCTATCCACCACGCTCCAACCTCCCTCGATTTGCGTGCACGTGCCACGATTTGCGGACGCGCAACTCGTCACTTGTGACCATAAATTCGAGTCTTCCTCTCTCTCATTCTTCACGCTTTTTTCAACAGAAAAAATCAACTCTCTCTCTCCCACAATTCTTCTTCGCTCAAAGTAAGTCTCAAGAGTATATCGTAGTACCCAACGTTCGTTGGACTCCGTCATTCGAGTGTAACGAAGACGGTTTAGTGATAGTCGTATCCTGGGATTCATCTTTCTCATACACCGTTTCACTGCGGGAGATTGATTGAATTAAGGAAAGAGATAGTATCTCGCTTCTATCTGGTGTATTCGCTGCTTCCCTTAATTCGGTTTTCTAAAACTTCTTATCGTGTTTTCTATCTCGGATTTTCGCGGTCCTACAACGCCTTCAAATCTACGTTATGACTCACTGGTATTCTACTCAAGAAACTCTTATATATATATACTAGGATCTCAATTACACCAAAATCATGTTGTTTTGTAATGAATTTGCAGAATCTTCCAATGAGATTTGTGAGGGCAAATGGTGTAGACACAAGATGTGGAGAGATGAATCTGATTAACGAAAAGGGCAAATCATGGACTGTAGATTTGAAACGAAAGAAATCATGTGGAACTACTTACATCAGACGAGGATGGAGAAGTTTCTGTCATGCTAATGGACTTAGAGCTGGAAGTTCCTTCACTTTCAAACTCATCCAAAGTGGAGAAACTTTGGGTTTAAGTTTATCCTCTAAAGAGCTAGAAGAAGAAGAACATTGCTTATCAGAACCTGACAGTAACCAAGACGAGAGAAGCTCACAGGAATGCACAAAAAGAAAATTAAAGAACCGTTTTGTAACAGTAACTCTGACACCTTCAACATAGGACAATCTAAACTGGTTAGTTTCATTTTCACCAAGCCATTAAATTTCTCTTTACAGGATTTATCAATTCTTTATCCTTGTCTCTCTTGTTAAATCTTTCTCAGGTGCTTCCAATACCTTTTACAAAGGTAAATGGCATCGTAAAGGCAAAGAAGATGAGTCTATTGGATAAACACGGCGTGAAGTGGTCTACCAAACTATGTTTTGAGGTGAAACGTAGGAGAATGAGATTGGTAGGAGGTTGGAGAGAGTTCTGCTATGCCAACGGTGTTAAGATAGGAGAGTCAATCATCCTGATTTGGGAAGTACAGAGGAAAGCTCTGTTCTTAAGTTTTGTTCCAAGGTGAAACCAGGAAACAAATGATAAGTGTACCTCAAATCATTAAATTGCTTAAACCTATGTTTTAACTAGTGACAAGGTCCAATTCCTGAATGCTATTTTTGTGTGAAGAAGTCATTGACTCATTGTAAGTTGCTCTTGTTGTGATGATTATGTTGACATTCTGGTGTCTAATTGTAACTTTTTGGATGCATCTTTTATTTAAACTAAGCTACTTCCTGCTTATGCCATATTGCCATACGGATATTAGAAGAATCTATCAGACACTGTAATCTAATCTTTGGTCATGTAAATAACTCCCTCATGCGTTGCTTACATTATTTTGCATGCTCCAAGTTATAATACTTAACTACTCTCCAATAAGAGTCAAAGATCTGAGAGGAAGCTCAACCATATTGGCAAGTACTAGATGCTTTGCTTTGTGTTTTCATCACCAAGCCACTAATTTTCTTAATATTTGAGTAAAGCCCAATAAGGCCCAAATTCTGAAACGGAATAAAGCCCAATAGACGCGTGTCAATTTTAAAGCGAACGACCCGTTGAGTCATCCCGACCCGACTTAGCTTACCTCGTCAAATCGGTGGTTTCGTTTTGACAATAGAAAACAGAGAGGGCGACTTTTTCGATTGTTTTATAACTTCCGTGTCTCTGTGAATTTTAGGGTTCTAAATTTGTATTTCTCCAGGGTTTTTGGTACGGAATCTTTATCCCTCTTTTGGTAATAATTTCAATCTATTTGTTCTTGCCGGAATCTGAAACTGGACTTAATACTCTGTTTTCAATATTTGTTGACAAATCAATGTTTTAAATATTCGAATGTTTATCTGTTTCTTTACAGTTTCCTTAAAACCGTCAACCATGACAGAACCTGCAAGGGAAGAGAAGACATCATCCAGTTCTAGTTGTTTAAGTGTAAGAACTCTTTCCTTCCTTGAGTTTGATAGTTTGAAAAATCTAACCATGAGCGAGGTTAGAAATTTGATTTGATTATTCTTTTTGTATTTTGGTGTATGTATGGTGGAGAGGATATTTGAATATTGGTATGCGACTAAATCTACTGTATATAACTTAGTTCTCGGATTGATATCCTAATGACTCACTCCTATGTGACCACAATTTCGTTAGCCTTAGAAATTGTATATTTGATCTTTTAGTTTCTCGAAATTGCAGCCGTCAAAAAAGCAGACATTGTCCATGCCAGATTGGTCTCTTTTACCGGAAGAGCTACTGCATATTATCTCCAAGAATCTTGATGACCAGGACTACTGTTTCGATGTTGTTCATGCTCGCTCTGTTTGTGGCTCGTGGCGATCCTCCTTTCCTTTTCCTTCTGGCTTGTTACGTCCAAGTTATTCTCTTCCCTCGTTCGCGGATAATCATTTTGAAAGCGAAGGCTTGTGCACCCTCGAAAAGATCCCTGTGTTCCTCTTTAGAATCCGAGCTCCTGATACTGATGAATCGCCTTTTGAGTATTTTCTAGGAGACATTGGCCGAGATAACTCAGAAGATCGTATGGAGTTTCCATCTCCCATTCAGTGCTCAGTGAAAGTGAAAATCCCAGTATCTGATCCAACCTTGATGAAAATGATCGACTGCCAGATTCTTTCTCTAGGCCATCAGTACAGAATGATGGGTTGGGATCCTAAATCATATACAACACCTTACAGAGGCGTAGCTTTTCTTCCGCTAGACAAGGAAGGAGGAGGAGAATTCGTTGTGCTTATCGCCTATGCTCAGAATTTGTTGGTGTTAAGAAGTGCTGAAATGAGGTGGATGCGGCTTGCAAAAACCTCAAGAGCTGACTGCAAGGATTTATTCACTTTTAGAGGTAGATTTTATGCAGCTTTTCTTAACGGGGATGTTTTCGTTATCGATCCTTATTCGCTTGAAGCGACTCGCCTGATGACACCGCATGATCTGAACTCAACAAGTTATCTAGTTCCATCCGGTAATGATGAGCTTTTCTTGATTGAGATAATCATCCCTCGTACTGGTACATTAAATTTTAGCAAGTTAGCATGTAGAGTGAGTAGGCTAGATGAGGAAGCTGGTACATGGGTCGTGGTAAGCGATTTGGGAGACCGTGTGTTGTTTATTGGAAATCTAGGAAATTGCGCGTTCTCGGCTAAGGAGCTTCCTGATGGTTGTGGTGTGAGTGGGAACGCAATGTTGTTCACTAATGGTCCTGGCAATATAACATACGCTTACAAATACGGAGTACATACAGAAAACGCAGGAGATGACCTCAATTTTTGGAGATTCTCAACAGAGAATCGCGTGACGATCTTGAATGGTTCTCCTCCAGTGGTGGCTCTCCGGGTTGAACGCTAAGTTGTAAAATCTTACTTAGGATACCTAAGACATCTGTTGGTTTTGTGTTGTTAGGTTAAAATTAAAATTTTCCTATGTTATGTCACGGCAATATACTGAAAGTTTAGTTCGAGTCTTAAATCTTTGTTACTAGTTAAAAACAACCACGGTGAGTTGTGTTCTTTCATATCTCTAACTAAAATTTAAGAGATGTGGTCATATAGTGGATTTAGTCTCTTCTTTTTCAGGGAAGATTGAAAAGAAAAAGAAAAAAAAAGCAGAGTCTTCACTAGATCTCTCTTGTTTTGTGGCTAATGTTACACCTTCGAATCTACGTTATCACTCACTACTCCTAATTAGATCAAATTCATGTTGTATTGTAATGAATTTTCAGAATCTTACTAGGGAAAATCTGATGTAGCATCATACGCCTACGTGATCGTCACGTCTGCTTCATATCGTTCTAGTCTATTTTCCAATAGGATCTTTTCCTTATTTTAATTTGCCTTTTAATTTATTTTCCATAAGGGATTAGGTTTAAAAATGTTGGTGTTTATCCCTTTTAATTAGGTCATACTCGATCCTATAATAATATAGCCACTAGATAATGACCCGCGGTGCACCGCGGGGTAATTTATGCTTCACGTTTGGTTAGGTGAGGATTTGTATATTGATTTTCTAGTAACTTAGATGATTCAAGTATTAGGATTAAGCGGTCCACCGTGGGTTAATATTTTATTTGCAAATAGTGTTGTTATATTATTTTAATATTGTGTGTAGTCTAAAAAGTTTGATTGATTGTCTCGCAACTGTTCGCAAACGCAACGCTCACAAACATAGTCATTGCTATCATTTAAAACCAATTACGGAAATGACTTTATAACGCAAAATAGCTAAAATAAAAATGTCTAAATTTCAAAAACTCTCATCCGCAAGTGTTTGCAGTTGCGGACGGTAGCAGGTAACTCATAAAAAAAGAAAAAAAGTTACATAAACAACAAAAAAATAGGAATATGGAAAAATTGTCGATCAATTTATACAAAATATTTTTGACTTAATTATAATTGGTTACAATTAGAAAACTAAATAAATTAAAATTTAGGTAGTTTTGTAATTAATTCCAAAAAAATATATCGAAAAGATATAGAAAAAATTAATATATGATTCAAATAAACTGCTAAATACTTTAGCATTATATTAACAAAGCAATCTAAAGAACGCTAGCCAACTCGTAAAATGATTTTGATTTTGTTGTGAAATGGAGAAAATATCAAAACATTTGTTTATGATGAAATAAAAACTTATCAATTTATATAGGAGGATAAGTTTAAAGTATTGTGGATCAAATCTTTGTGAGCTAGCAAAATATCTTTGATTTATTTATAATTAGCTACAATTTGAAAACTAAATAAATTAAAATTTAGGTAGATATAGAATTAATTCCATAAAATATATAAAAATATATAGACAAAATGATTATATGATTTAAATAAACTAATAAACACTTTAGCATTATATTGACAAAACAATCGTTAAAGAACGCTAACCAACCCGTAAAACTATTTATATTTTGTTGTGAAATGGAGAAAATATCAAAATATTTGTTTATGATGATGAAAAAAAAACTTATCAATTTATATAGGAAGAAAAGTTTAGAGCATAGTAATAAACTTGTGTGATTACAATCTTAACAAAGGAAACTAATGTGTAGTTGTTGCAAATATTAGCTCGAATAGTTTTAGAGGAGGCAATCGTTTCGAGCTCAACAGATGAATAAGATACGAATTTTGTTTTACAAAATCAAAAATTCTAAATTTTATTATCATTTTTCCTTATAATGAGAAGATGATATATCAACCAAACTTTTTTTCTTAGAACAAACACCAAACTTCTATGGCCCTGTTCGTTTCCTGATCCAGACGCAGTATCTGGACGCAGATGAGCATTGTTGTTCGTTTAGTGCTTATTTAGCACATTAGCCAGCTGCTGCGTCTGGATACACATGCAAAACTCATTCACAAAATAGAAAATTTCTGGATGCGTTTATTTGGTGCGTCTGGTTACACTAAACTCATCCAAAAACTTATATTATTTACAGTTTTGCCATTTACTATTAAAAATAATTTTAAAATAAAAAATAAAAATTACAACAATTATCAAATTAAAAAAAAATACAAAATTAAAAATTAAAAAACAAAAAACTAAAAATTTAAAAATTAATAAAAAAATAGAAAAGTAGAAATAAAAATTTATAAAAATTATAAAATTCAGAAATTTAAAAAACTGCATTTTGTGAAACCGTAGTTTTGGCGGGAAAAAAAATGTGAAATCACGTTTTTGGCGGGAAAATTTTGTGAAAGGATACATAGTACAAACTGTTAACCAATTAGATCATTAGATGGGTGGTATTGCATAAGTCAAATAGAATAAAAAAACAAAGCCTCCTTCCATATTCCATAGTAAATATGCAGCTGAGTTCATCGTCGATTATGGTCACTCCATTGTTGATATACATTTTTGAGTTCCAAATTTTCAGCTCCTTCAAACCAGACATAAGGTAAGTCTTAGATTGTTAAAGCAAACAAATAAGAAGACCCAAATCTCATAATAATGATAATAATCATTTTTTCTTAAATATGAACTGACCCGTCTCTCTCTCTCTTCTCCAATCTTGGCCTTAGTGACATAACAAAGCAATGATTATTCTTGTTTCTATGTAGTGTAATATTTTGTTTGCAAATATTAATTACGTGGAAATATAACAATTGCTAAATTTGTGATTATCTAATAAGTAAAATATATGAAGAGAGTGCAATAATCTTTTACCAAAGAAAAAGATGGAGAAACCGATCACAACCACATGTTTCTAAAAGTTTCCAACCGTGTATGTCGGTGGTGCGGCACTCTCCAACTGCAACCACAAATTTCTGTGTTTTTCTTTTCATTAATAAAACACAGATTAAGGTCAAAGACTGAAACTTGAATTTTGCATTACCTTATTTAGAATAGATGGTAGAACATTCAAACCCAGAAGACTTACAAACTAAGAACACATTAATAGAAAACACAAAAAATGTTTCTTGCAGATCATTGCATTGATGAAAACAAAGTCAACTGAACAATATGTTGGTCAATGAAGCCATTGAAACACCTGCAGATCTTATAAGATTAGTCACACATTTTTCAATTAATTAGAAAGAAAAAAAATCTAGATCATAAGATTAGTCATACCTTATAAAATTAATAAAGAATGCTTTCATGATTATATACCCACATCATGATAACCTGAGAGGAAAGAAAAAAAACAATGTTAAAAAGGAAAATCTCTTTGCTAGAACAAATGTAGAGTGAGAAGATTAGATGCTTTGTGACTGTGGTATGGTGAAGTATTTATAGTGTGGTGAGTGAAGTAGAAATAAGGGCTAGGAAGGTTAGGAATCCCAAACAGAATATGCTCTTTCAGGATAAGTAAAATCTTAATGGAAGATAATATAAGGAAGATTTTGTGGAACTTCAAAAAAGTTGTTGAATACCTTGAGTTTTTTTTAGTGAAATTGATTATTGTCAGTTGTGATAATAATGTATCCTCGTAAAATTTGGGATATACTACAGTATATACTCTTAGAGGATAAGTATGTCTTGCATTTTTAAGATTCTGATAAAGATTTTGTTGGCATTTAGTGGTAGAAAGTAAAAAATGGTTGTTAACATCGTTTGTCAATCATTGTTATCTTGTTATAGTTGGGGTTCGATATTATCTTGGTTTGTTGTTATGCTCAGATAAATAGGTGAATTTGTTTGCATCTTTAACAAAAATAAATATTATTTGTGTTTTGCAAGGTTGTTACTATTATGTGTGAATAAATGTTAGTTGGAGAGAAATATTAGGGAATAGGATATTTTTAAAAATCTGGGGTGGATAATGTAATAAGGAAATGTAGTGGCAAATATTGTAATATAACACATAAAGGTTGGGTAAATACTTTTCAATGCTTCACAAATAATATAGTAAGAGATATAGGAAACGGAGAAGTTCTCAACACAAGTCTTTGAGTTCTCTCTTCTTTCAATCCATTATAATACTTAAAAGAAGATAAGAAATCAAAGCTACGAAGCAAAGTCTCAATCTCTGCATATAGTTTCTTCAAATCGATAGGTATATTTTATTTTTATTTTTTTCTCTATTGTTACCTACGTTTCCTTGTAACAAAGTGATTTGTCGGCTTTATACTTTAGTAATTATGTTAGGGTTCTGCAAAATTATCACATCTCTAGTTGTGGTTGGTTCAGTTTTAAATTGCAGATTGTTCATGTCTCTTTACAGTTTCCTAAACCCTTGACTTTGCTAGTTTGAAAAATCTAACCATGAGCGAGTTTAGATAAAAATCATAACCGTGTCACTCTACCTCTCCGAATAATTCTTATCTGATAGTGTATTTGATTTTCGTTAGGTTTTAAAAAAGTCTTGAATGATGAAGGCGGCTACGCAGGATGAGGCTAAGGCTGTAACATTGGTCTTTTGGGATATCAAAAAGTTTCCAGTTCCCCCTGGCTTCGACGCTCGTCGGGTCCGTCCGTGCATTAAACGGTGGTTGGAGAACCATGGCTACCATGGTCCTCTCACCATCAACGCCGTTGGCATACTAACAGACGTGACATCCTTGGAGCCCTCTCTTCCTGTGGAATCAACCTCTATTACGCCCCCTACGGTATCTTCTCATCCTCATGCCTTCCTACTCTAATGGATGATGACTAGAGATGAGTAGAGAGTTTCAATTCCTTAATTTCTTATGATATAGGTCCCTTTGACATCATGGACCTTATGTTTCAGTCGACTTTTACAAAACCATCCCCTGCCAATCTTTTGGGCATTTGCGATCCTGTATGCTTGCATGCACCTGGGAGTGGATTTAACATTTTTGGGCCATTTTCGTCTTCTTCTCCATACGAGATCAGCTGGATTAACTTAATCCTTGAAGGTGTGTGTTTGTCCTCTCTTACAGTATTGTTGATATAACCAGTAAATCTGTTCCGTAACTAGCTACTTTTTTTTTCCCGCAGTGTCAGAGGCACTTGATGAGGATACGTGCAGTGAAACGTATGAATCTGGCGGCTGGTGTTGCTTAGTATGCTCTGAACACATTCGCAACATTCGCAGCGAAGGCTTTGAGAGTTTCACTAGCCATCTCTCTTCTCGTGATCATGAACGTCGGGTAATTTAGCATCCTAGCTGTGTGAATAGGTTTTTGTCATTGTCTGTCTAACTACTTTTGAGTCAAACAACCTCTTGTTTCCCCTTTCTCACTTCTAGTTTTGTTTGCCTAAATCTGACCCCATGTTATCTTTTTCCACTGGATGTGTATTTATTTTCCAAGCAGAAGCTCCGTTGCTTGCCTGTTGAGGATTATCAAACTATGGATAAATTCGAGGATGAGGATGTGAATCCTCCCACCATTGTGAGGAAACAACCGGAGGCAAGTTTTAATATCTGATAACGTTTAGAATTCTAAATTTTAGTTTTATTTGCCCAAATCTGACCCTTTGTTATACGCTTCCGATATCTAATATCTGATAACCTTCTCATTTCTGAAGGAGGCTACTCCGGATGAGGCTTTCGCTGTAACAGCGGTCTTCTGGGACATGAATATGTTTCCCATTCCCTCTTACTTTGATGCTTTGCGGGTCAGTTTGTGCATTAAACGGTTTTTGGAGAAATATGGTTACAAAGGGCCTCTTACCATCCACGCATTTGGCATTCTAACAGATGGCATTCTACCAGATATCCTCATCCGTTTGGCATTTCGAATTTTAATTTTCGACCAAAAAATGTAACTTCAAGTCCATAAAAACTTGGCCCAAAAAGAACAATCTTTGTGGGCTTAAAGGCCCACATTCACCAAGACCCAAGACCCAAGCCCGAGCCCGGCCCGGCTCGGCACGGCGGCGGCGGCGGCGCGCGCGCGCGCGTGTGTGTTTTTGCATAATGGCCATCCATCTCCATCTCCATGGTCTCCTCTCCCAATTGCTAGTGAACCTTGTAGTAAGTGTATATACAAGAGGAAGAATTTCCAAACTTCCAATGTGGGACAAATGCACATTTGTCTTTTTAAGCTCTTTAAGCAACCCACTTTGGACTTCAATTTCTCATTCAATATAACTTCAATTTTGACATGTAAATACACTATCTTATAGTGCTCATTACAAGGAATCCAATGACCCCAAGATCCGGTCATTCCGGTGACGGAGTTCACCGGAGAGTCGCCGGAAAGTTGACCAAAAGTCAACCTCTCAAAATTGAGTTCCAACAATCCCCCACATGAATAGAATTGACTCTAAATATCTGAGACTAATACTGACTCTATAACCTAAACTTACGACAGACTCGACTTTTCAAGAGTATATGCGAAAAATTAGTTGTGTCTGAAATGGTAGCATGTTTCAGCCTTGAACCACTCATTGTTAATATCTGTCGGATTTACTTAGCCAGGAGGTGAACATGATGTCTTGAACCACCCGGATGTTTATGTAAACCTAGACAACAGGTACAACCCAACTTCTTTTTCTCGTAGAACCAAGTTCTCTATTGTGTTCATTTTGGCCCTGAACTTTGCCTGGGTTATCATGAGTGAACTTAGGGAACATAGCCTGTCCTTCATTCCCCTAGAAACGGCCTAATTTCACACTCACTAGGTGATACGCCATTAGCATTTGTTTTTAGAAGTCTCCTGTAAAACTCCACGAATATCTCAAAGCTATGGGCTTTAATCATTAAAAGCGATGCTTATCCTTTACACATACAGGAAGCACTGTATTTTTCATCTAAGGAACTGGGCCTGTAACAAAAGTTTTACAGTGCTCCATACAGATTCTATTTGATTTAGTTTTCCCTTTGAACCTACATCTTGGGATCTCCAGTCATATAGGTGGGGTTTCCATCAAATGTCCTCTTAATGTGTAGGCTTTAAGCCCATTCCTCTCGATGATTTTACAACTTGATCTCGAACCAAACCTTTAGTAAATGGATCCGCTAGGTTTTCGGCTGATTTGATATAATCTAGTGTAATCACACCAGTAGAGATCAAGTGTCTAATGGTTTTATGTCGCCTTCTGATATGACGAGACTTTCCATTATAGAGATTACTCTGTGCTCGGGCGATAGCCGCTTGACTATCGCAGTGTACACGTATTGCTGGCACAGGTTTCTCCCACATTGGAATATCTTCCAAAAAATTTCGAAGCCATTCTGCTTCTTCTGCGGCTTTGTCTAAAGCTATAAACTCAGACTCCATGGTTGATCGGGCCAACAGAGTTTGTTTCGCAGATTTCCATGATACCGCTGCACCTCCTAGTGTAAAGACGTATCCACTTGTGGATTTCGAGTTTTTGGAATCAGCTATCCAGTTACCGTCAGTGTATCCTTCCAAAACTGCAGGTTCTTTACCGTAGTGCAGCCCATAACTTTTGGTGTATCTTAAGTAATTTAATACTCTTGTTATGGCTTTCCAGTGTTTATGACCTGGATTGCTGGTGTAGCGACTTAAAACATTTACTGCATGCGCTAAATCGGGTCTAGTACAATTGGTTAAGTACATTAGACTACCGATCACCCGAGCATACTCTACCTGTGACACCGCTTCACCAGAGTTTTTGGTCAGGTGAAGTTGTGGATCTACAGGAGTTTTTGCAATCCCATTTGAGTAGTTTTTGAACCTCTCAAGTATTTTCTCAGCGTAGTGAGTTTGAGACAGTGTAATCCCGTCAGCAGTTCTAGTGAGCTTAATCCCTAGAATGACATCTGCAAGACCCATGTCTTTCATGTCGAATGCTCCATTGAGCAAATTCTTGGTTTGCTGGATTATTTCTTTATTACTACCCATGATGAGCATGTCATCCACGTACAAACATAACAAAATATACCCACTAGGAGTACATTTGATATATATGCACTTATCACATTCGTTAATGCTGAAACCATTTGACATCATTACACTGTCAAATTTTTCATGCCATTGTTTTGGAGCTTGTTTAAGTCCATATAGTGACTTCACAAGTCTACAGACTTTCTGTTCTTGTCCTGGGATTACAAACCCTTCGGGTTGTTTCATATATATTTCCTCTTCTAAATCACCATTTAGAAAGGCGGTTTTAACATCCATTTGATGAATTTCCAAGTCTCTTAATGCTGCTATTCCAACTAGCATTCTGATGGAAGTTATTCTCGTTACCGGAGAATAGGTGTCAAAGAAATCCAGACCTTCTTTTTGTCGGAATCCTTGCACCACAAGTCTTGCCTTGTACTTATCAATTGAACCATCAGTTAATAGTTTTTGTTTGAATATCCATCTACACCCTAGTGCTTTAAACCCTTCAGGTAAATCGGTTATTTCCCATGTATGATTTTGCATAATGGAATCGATCTCACTATTAACGGCTTCCTTCCAAGAAGGTGCGTCTGGTGTAGACATGGCTTCAGAATATGTTCTCGGTTCATTCTCACAGAGAAGAATCATCAAGAACTCTTCACCATATGTTTTTTCCTTACGAGCTCTTTTGCTGCGTCTAGGTTCATCTTCTGCTTCAATCGCTAAGGTTTTTGACCCGCTAGCATTGTTTGCAGAAGTGCTTGCGTTTTCCTCTTCACGAGGGCGTTTCGAAGTTTGTTTAGCCTTACATGGAAAAATATTTTCGAAAAACGACACATTTCTTGATTCCATGATTGTATTGACTTGAATATCCGAGATATCTGATTTGTGTACCAGAAATCGGTAAGCACTACTATTGTGTGCATATCCGAGAAAAATACAATCCACGGTTTTTGGTCCGATTGTGACCTTTTTAGGAGGTGGCACTGCGACTTTTGCTAGGCACCCCCACACTTTCAGGTATTTGTACGCTAGTACTTTACCTGTCCAAAGTTCATGTGGCGTATTGCCAGTTATTTTGTGCGGAATTTTGTTGAGGATATGATTTGCAGTTAGCAATGCTTCCCCCCACATATTCTGGGGTAACCCAGATTCCTGCAACATAGCATTCATCATTTCTTTCAGAGTTCGGTTTTTTCGTTCCGCAACTCCGTTAGATTCAGGTGAGTAGGGAGCAGTCGTTTGATGTATAATGCCTTTTTCTTGGCAAAATGCATTAAACGGACCATCATATTCGCCTCCCCTGTCACTCCTGATTATCTTGATGGTTTTTGAGAGTTGGTTTTCAACTTCGAGTTTGAATTCCTTGAATTTCTCCAACACCTCATCTTTACTACGTACTAAGTATACGTAGCAGTATTTTGTGCAATCATCTATGAAAGTTACAAAATACTTTTCACCACCTCTAGTTTGTATAAATTTTAAATCGCACAAGTCTGTGTGGATTAATCCTAGAGGTTCGTTTGTTCTCTCAACACGAGGAGATGGTGTTTTTGTGAGTTTTGCTTGTACACATACTTCACATTTCTCTTTGCTTATTTTGCATTTTGGGATTAGGTTCAAATTAATTAATCGTTGTATAGATTTATAATTCACATGTCCTAACCGTTCATGCCATGTATCGAAAGACTCAACCAAATAAGCAAAAGAATTTTTATTGATTTCATTGAAACCAGAGCTAGAAGCTACATCATCTTTTTTCTGGACAGTCTAAACACACATTTTGATCAGACCTTCCTTAACAAAACCTCTACCAATAAGAACACCATTCTTCCTAAGGATCAGCTGGTCAGACACGAAATTGATAGCAAATCCGGCCTTGCTCATCAGAGTCCCAGAGATCAGATTCTTCCTCATGTCCGGAACATGCTTCACGTTGTTGAGAGTGACAGCCATCCCAGATGTCATCTTCAGGACCATCTTTCCGGTGCCTTCAATGTCAGAGCGAGAAACGTTCCCCATCATCAGACTTTCAGAGCTTTTGTACTTCTGATAAGTGCTAAACATGTCTCTGTCAGCACAGATGTGAGTAGTGGCTCTAGTGTCGTACCACCACTCCTTAGGTCTTCCCTCAAGGAGCACCACATTTGCTTCAGTGACCACCGCACACAGGTCTTCTTCAGTCAAATTGGCTTGATTTTTAGCTTTGCTGCGACATTCAGATGCCTTGTGACCCTTCTTGCCACAATGGTTGCATGATCCAGCAAATCTCTTGGTTTCACCTTGCTTTTTAAAGCCAGTGGAGGTCTGAGGTGCCAATTTCCTGCTAGGCCCATCTTGCCTTTTAGCCCCATTAGGCCCATTAGGCTTGTTAGGCCCATTAGCCTTCTTGTTTTGGTAAACAACTTTGGCCTTTCCCTTTCTCTTGTATTCAGCAACATTTGCATCATGGTCAATGACGGACCCATCTTTGTCGCGCTCAGTTGACTGATTCTGCAGCCTGGAGATCAAGTTAAGCAAAGTGATTGGCTTTTGCTTATGGTCGAGATAGTTCTTGAAATCGCTCCAGCTAGGTGGTAGCTTTTCAATGAAGCAGTTCACAATGAAGGTTTCACAGATGTTCATCCCTTCATCGGCTATCTCTTGGGTGATTGCCTGTAGCTCGTGGACTTGGTCCATAATGGGCCGTGTGTCCACCATGGTGTAGTTGATGAACCGTTTGGCTGCATGCTTACCAGAGCCTACATTGTACACTTTGTACTTCGTTTCCAAATCAGCCCAGAGAGCCTTGGAAGTTGTCACCTTACTGTATACCTTGTACAGCTTTTCTCCCAGACAGTTTTTGATGTGGCCTTTGCACAAGAAATCTGCATGCTTCCAAGCGTCAACAACAGCCAATGCATGTGGATCAGTATTTCCCTCAGGTAACACTGGACAATCTTCAACGAGATACTTGTCCAACTTCATGGTGCTCAGGAGGAAAAACATCCTCTCCTGCCATGACTTGAAATTTTCACCATCGAATTTTTCAGGCATAAGCACCGCCGTTGAGATTTTCGGGATTTCAGGAACAACAAGTGGCAGACCATTTCCTCCTTGGATTGTCGGCGCACTTGAATCAGCAGAAGCATTAGAACCTCCGTTGACACCATCGTTAGACATCTGATCACAGAAAACAGAAGTGTCAATCTCGAGATTAATAAGTAGTGATTAAAATTTAATTCACTAAATTGACTCGTTCTGTAGAATCGCTTATGAAAACGTTCTCAGAATTGTCCACAGAAATCGCTTTTGAAAGCGTTTGTAAATTCAATTACGAAAGCGTTTCGTGAAACTGCTAAAAAGCCTTCACTGAAACTGTTTATAAACGTGTAAGAGAACGTTTCGGGAACTGCCAAAGGCCTTCACTAAAATCGTTTCCCACTTGTAAGCGAATACGGTTCAGTATAAACGATCCGCGTAATAGCTATTAAGCATTAGCAGAAGCCGTTTATAAGTTTTGAGAAAACTTTTCGAAATCCGTATGAAATCAGTTTTGAAAAAACTTTTGCGTTTCTAAATTCGTAATAAAGCAAGTAGCGAAAATGAATTTTGTTTGGATTAAGACTGTAAGACCGCGAAAAACGAGATAGAAACAAAAATAAATCTTTGATCAAAACCGATTAAGGAAAGACATAAATAAAACAATCCGAACCGAGATATGATCTCTTTCCTTAATCCAAACAATCTCCCGCAGTGAAACGGTGTATGAGATTGATGAATCCCAGGATAGGACGGATAACTAAACCGTATCGTTACACTCGAATACGGAGTCCAACGAACGTTGGTAACTACGATATACTCTTGAGACTTACTTTGAACTGAGAAGAAAAATGGGAGAGAGAGAGCTGCGAATTTTCGTTGAATATCGCGTGAAGAATGAGAGAGACGGAAGACTCGAATTTATGGTGACACAAGAAGATATGCGCGTCCGCAATATCCTGCACGTGCACGCAAATCGAGGGAGGTTGGAGCGAGTGGATGCGTGGCGGAAGACTCGGTCATGGCCGAGATATCCTCATCCGTTTGGCATTTCGAATTTTAATTTTCGAATTTCTTTTTATTATGCAAATGTTTTTGGACCAAAAAATGTAACTTCAAGTCCATAAAAACTTGGCCCAAAAAGAACAATCTTTGTGGGCCTAAAGGCCCACATTCACCAAGACCCAAGACCCAAGCCCGAGCCCGGCCCGGCCCGGGTCGGCTCGGCACGGCACGGCGGCGGCGGCGGCGCGCGCGCGCGTGTGTGTTTTTGCATAATGGCCATCCATCTCCATCTCCATGGTCTCCTCTCCCAATTGCTAGTGAACCTTGTAGTAAGTGTATCACTATATATACAAGAGGAAGAATTTCCAAACTTCCAATGTGGGACAAATGCACATTTGTCTTTTTAAGCTCTTTAAGCAACCCACTTTGGACTTCAATTTCTCATTCAATATAACTTCAATTTTGACATGTAAATACACTATCTTATAGTGCTCATTACAAGAAATCCAATGACCCCAAGATCCGGTCATTCCGGGGACGGAGTTCACCGGAGAGTCGCCGGAAAGTTGACCAAAAGTCAACCTCTCAAAATTGAGTTCCAACAGTTATTATCTTCTCATCTTCGTACTTTCTACAGTAATGGATTGTGAACAGTATATAGTCTCAAGTTTTTAGTTTCTGAAACAGGCTCCACAGACATAAAGCGAATAATGTCTTGGTGGATTTCTGAGAATCCATCCCCCGTAAACGTAATGGGCATATGCGATCCGAGAAGCTTCCCTCTACCTTTGCCTGGTAATAATATTTTTCGTCCTTTCCCCTATTCTTCTCCTCAGCTAGACGGCCAGCTCTGGAAAAGCACTCTTCTGGCAGGTGTGTGTTTGTCGTCTCTCAGAGTTGTTGAAATTACCAGCATATATATCTATTGCTGAACTATTTTTTTTTTTTTTGGTTCCCAGGTTCAGGGGAGGAGGATATGTGCAGTGAAACAGACAAAAGCTCTGTTCTTAAGCAGCCCCGGCTCAACAAAAACAAGGGCCCTAGGGCAAAATTTTTTTTTTTGGACCCCTTAAATAATTTTTTATTTTTATTTTTGCCTTACTAACATAAAATCCTAAAAGATTGGGCCCATTTTCTATTTTTTTCTTAACAAATGAGTTTTTCTCTATTTTTTTTACTAAAAATGGGCCTTTGTACATAGGAAAACAATAAATTTTGGGCCCTTTAACACTAAAAAAAAAAAAAAAAACATTGGGCCCCTTTTCTCTCTTAAATTTTTTTTTTCTTTATGGGCCCTTGGGCCGTCGCCCCTCTGCCCACCCCCACTGAGCCGGGCCTGTTCTTAAGTTTTGTTCCAAGGTGAAACCAGAAAACAAATGAAAGTGTACCTGAAGAGTAGTCTTTAAATTGCGCTTAAACCTATGTTTTAACTAGTGAGTAGTGACAAGGTCCAATTCTTGAATGCTATTTTTGTGTGAAGAAGTCATTATAAGTTGCTTTTGTTGTGTGGATATGTTAACATTATGGTGGCTGATTGTGAAAATGGACTTAGAGCTGTAAGTTTCTTCACTTACAAACTGATTCAAAGAGTAAGAACTCTGGTTTACGTTTACAATGATGAAGAGAGAAACAAGGAACGAGAGAAGCTAACAGTAATAGTTACGCAACAAAAAAAAATGAAATGCGAAAGCTTTTTTCTTTACAATCAAAAAATTGATTCATGAACAGACCGACAATAACTCTTACACCTCATAAACTGTGTTTAGTTTCATCATTATGCCACTAATTAATTAGTCTTAACTGTCTTCATATTTTAAGAAAGCCCAATAAGGCCCAATATCCGAAGCCTGTGTTTGTTATTTAATTTTTGGAGTTTTCGTTATTCTCCTGGATACAGTTACAGAGAAGATGGTTTCGAGGAAACAGAGAGGGCGACTTTTCCGATTGTTTTAATGAAGAAAAAAAAAAAAAAAAAAGAGAACTACTTTTTCGATTGTTTACAACTAACTTCTCAGTGATTCTAGGGTTCTAAACTCTTAATCCAAATTTTGGGTACGCAATTGGAAAAAATCTATTTCTTATTCGAATTCTGGAATTGGATTCAATTCTCTGTTTTCAATTGGCAAATTATCTTCTTGCACTGTAATCAATTTTGATCAATTATTGATTCTTTTGTAATCAATCGTCGCTGTTCAGAAATTTCATAATAATTTGTTCTTTCAGATTTCAAAATCGCAGCAGTCATAAAAAAATGGCGGAACCTTCAATGGAGAAGACGATATCATCCATGTCGTTACATGTACGAACTCGTTTTCTCTCCATTTTCAACGTTTGTATGCAATTTTAATCAATTTCTTCGGATTGATATGCAATTTTCTTTTAGGTTTCGAAATTGCAGTTGTCTCCGTCTCCTTCAGCAAAATTGGAGAAACCTGCAACGAAAGAGCAGACAATGTCAATGCCAAAATGGTCTCTTCTCCCTGGAGAGTTACTTAACCTCATCTTGACATATCTGGAGAACTGTTTTGAAGTTGTTCATGCTCGATCTGTTTGCAGCTCATGGCGATCCACAATTCCATTTCCTTCTTGCTTATTACGCTCAAGTTACTCTCTTCCCACTTTTGCTGATTTCCCTTACGAAAGCAAAAACTTGTGTATCCTTGAGAAGATCCCTTTGTTTCTCTTTAGACTCCGATCTCCTGATGTTGCGTCGTCGAATTCTAAGTATTATCTGGGAGATATAGGGCGAGATGAGTCAGTGGATCGTATGGAGCGTTTTTCGTCGCTTCAATGTTCGGTGAAAATGAAGATTCCAGGATCTGATCCAATTTTGATGAACATGTTAGACTGCCAGATCCTTTCTTTGGGATATCAGTATAGAATGATTGGTTGGGATCCTGAAGCATGGACATCAGCTTACCGAGGCGTGGCTGTTCTTGAGGAAGAAGGAGGAGAATTCGTTGTGCTTCTTAACTATACTAAAGTTTTGTTGGTGTTAAGGAGTGATGAAATGAGATGGGTGCAGCTTAAGAAATTCTCAGATGCTTCATGTTGGGATTTGTTTACTTTTAGAGGTAGGTTTTATGCTGTCTTTCTTAACGGGGAAATTTTCGTTATCGATCCTTATTCGCTTGAAGTGACTCCTCTGATGCCATTGCAGCCTTTGAACTCGAGTAATTATCTGGTTCCATGTGGAGATGATGAGCTTTTCCTGGTTGAGAAAATCATCCCAAGATTTGGTGTGTTGAATTTTTTTGGGTTAGCTTGTAGAGTGAGTAGGCTAGATGAGGAGGCTGGTGAATGGGTTGTGGTCAGTGATTTGGGAGACCTTGTATTGTTTATTGGAGAGCTGGGAAATTGCTCTTGTTCGGCTAAGGAGCTTCCTGATGGTTGTGGTGTGAGTGGGAACTCATTGTTGTTCACTAATGGGCCAGGCAATGTAACTTATGCCTACAAATATGGAGTACAGACAGGAAACGCCGGAGACAATTTAAGTTTATGGAGATTTTCGAAAGAGAATCGTGTGGTGATTCTCAACAGATCTCCTCCGGTGGTGGCTCTCCAGGTTGAGTGCTAAGCCGTAACATCTTACTTTGGATACCTGAGACAGCTGTTGGCTTTGTTTTTAGGTAAAGATAGTGGCACAGCAACATGCTGAAAGCTAGAACACTCGGTATTCAAGTCGTAGTTTTTGTTACTAATTAAAAACACAGTTGTGTGTATGGTAATGGTATGGTTGTCTCCTGAACTCTCCAAGCCATGTCTGGCTGTGATCTCGGTATGACGCGGTCATATTTTCCATATTTCTTAAAGGCTTTTGAAAGAATTCTGTGTTCGTCCCAAAATCATATGAAAACTGAAACTCTACATACTTCGATTTGCAGGAGATGCACAATAATCTCTGACCTGTGGTGCTCCAAGCCAGCTTGATGTGTAAAACATATTCGTAAACATATTCACTTACAAAATTATAGACAATAGAAAAGTCAAAAACATAAGAATCCGATTTTGAATTTTTAAGAGCCGTCAGCTCGAGAATAAAATACATATATATCGTTGAATATTAAACAAAAGACAGTCAATATATTAGGTGTAGATGATACCATCTTTATTTCAAGCCTCCAAAGTGGCTAAGCACCATCTTTATGTATGTGCCAATCTTAAATACTCATGGGTCATGGTTTTGGAGGAAAAAAAGTGCAGTTGGTCTTAAAAGAAGTTGTCTCGAAGAATTTGCCCATCACTCTTCAATTAAGATCATCAGACCAAATCAATGATCGTCAAAACAAATCTAAAAATGCGTAGAATTCATCGACGTGTGTTTTTGGATTTGAACATTGTATAAAAATTATATAAGAAAACTTGAGTGTTCAGGCCATGTCGAGAGCAATTTCAGACAGAAGTTTTTGACTAACCTTAGCCTAATGTTAACGGCTCAGGAGATAAATATAATTGTTATCAAAACATATATTAATGGTTTCAAGGACGATTCAATATTTATCTCTTTTTTTTTTAATCAAAAATAAGAATAATATTGAATCATCCTCGAAATCATCAATAAATTCTTTGACGACATTATATTTTGAGTCATTACTCTTAGGCTAAACCTAATCAGACATTTATGTCTAAAATTTCTCTTAACGTGACTCAAACACTCGAGTTGTCTAATTATCAGTTTCACACTGCTTAAATCCAAGACCACAACTTGTTGTATTCTTCACGTTCTTAAGATCTATTCTGACAGTCGTTAATTTGGGCTGACCTGAACTGAAGAATGGCATGTGCAATTTCTTCTAGATAATTTTTTTTCTACGAGCAACAATTTTTTTTTCTTCATCTGTTATCGGCGTTGAAGCTTGGTCCTTTAGCCTTTCCTGTTGGTTTCAGATGAAAAATTGTCGCAATATGTGAATAATGAATGCTGTAAATGAAAAATAACTTATGCAATACATGTTTTTACCTGAAGTTTGAATTGGAGTATTAGTAATCCCATAGGTACGTAGAGAAACACGTCTTATATTTGGTTGTCTCTTTTCATCAAAACTCATTATCTTGCTAATATTCAATGAGTTACTTGCAGATCATGCATGAAGTAAAAGATGCCTGCCAATAAAATTAGCATTCATCAACAATGAGATCATAAATTAAAATTCTCAGAAAAACACTAGGCAATGCTAGGCAATGAGTCGGAGATTTCATATTTATGAAGTGTTGCATAATAAAAATCAGAATAAAGTTTGCGCGTGCGAAAGCCATTTAAAAACATACTTGAGTTTTAACAAGATCTATTGCTAGATTTTTAAGATCATGATGCCTCTATAATGTAATCTAACAAATATCTGAAAACACACAAAGGGTTCATAACATATATAGAAATACCTAAACAAATTAAATATCGATACAATATAATTAAATGTTCATGGAAAATCCAAAGCCCGGCCCAAAACTTGTGAATAAGAACTGCATGCCAAATCGAGAAAAACAATAACGGCATAAAATAACTGAATTGACGGTTTGCGCGCCAAAGTTCGTTTAAAGTTTTCGCGGGAAAATTTGTTTGAAAACAAAGAGGGGATTCTTATCAAAAGAAACAACTTTTAAAATTAGATTCATGTTTCAAAAAATTGTTTGTTGCTAGAACTTAAGATATCTGGATTTAAATACCTCTAAATTCAAATTAAAAAAACATATGCAAACACAATTGTATGTTGCTAGATCTTAAGATATCTGGATCTATATGCCTCTAAATTCAAATTTAAAAAACATATGCAGACACAAGAACACTATATAATCGAATTGGTTTGAAAGAAAAAAATCCATCGAAAACCCTTATTTCAGACACCACAAATCAAAGAAACTCACAATCTAATCAGAAAATACTCTATATATCATCAATGAAAACATGTGAGTTGATATCTTTTATTCAATCAAATGATGTATTTTATAGTACAGACATACGAATTTTTTATGGTAATATTACGTATACAATTTAAAGTAACCTTGAGATTATTAACAAGAATCTCCATCTTGTGATTATACTTCGATATATCTTCTGCCAAAGAATCATACAAAACCTTCTCAAGAGCTCGAACCACCGTAACAACATCATTTGGCCAGAAAGAATCATAATCACCAGCTTGTTTCTTCTTACTTGTACGACACTCATGCTTAACTGCTTCAAGAAGTTCCTCCAATCTCTTGTCACGATCCGAATCACCAGTCAACAAATCGAAACCTTCCAAGATCGACTTATAATCCGAAGGATTAACCATATTACTGGTTTTAGGACTCTTTCTCTCAGCTTTCATATATATTTTCAGCTCGACAGCTCTTTTACTTGAAGTCTTAGTCACTTGGTCTTTCTCAATGTCAGGAAGATCACCAAGTCGTGAAACCGTCTTTGCCACAAGATGATCAATCTCTTGCTTTTGCTTCAGACGTCAAAGACATTATCAGTGAATGTTCGCAGCTTCTTTTTAACAAAATCGTAAACATGTTGAACGATGAAGCCAGGATGCTCGCTAAGAGTTGGGATTTGCTTATTCTCTGGCACGAAAGACACAACTCGTAGCGAGCATCCTGGCTTCATCGTTCAACATGTTTACGATTTTGTTAAGAAGAAGCTGCGAACATTCACTGATAATGACTTTGCCGTGAAGCAAAAGCAAGAGATTGATCATTTTGTGGCAGAGACGATTTCAGATTTAATTATGAAGCTAAAACATATTTGAGTGCTAAGCGCACTGCGTCAGAGATTTCAGATTTATGAAGCTAAAACATATTTGAGTTTTAAAAAGATCTGTTGCTAGTTTTTAAGATCATGATGCCTCTATAACGTAATCTAACAAATATCTGAAAACACAAAGGGTTCATAACATAGACATACCTAAACAAATTAAATATCGATACGATATAATTAAAAGTTCATGGAAAATCTAAAGTCGGAAACTTGTGAATAAGAACTACATGCCAAATCGAGAAAACTACAATAAAGACATAAAATAACTGAATTGACGGTTTGCGCGCCAAAGTTCGTTTAAAGTTTTCGCGGGAAAATTTGTTTGAACACAAAGAGGGATTCTTATCAAAGAAACAACTTTTAAAAACAGATTCATGTTTCAAAAAATTGTTTGTTGCTAGATCTTAAGATAACTGGATCTAAATGCCTCTAAATTCAGATTCAAAAAACATATGCAGACACAAGAACACAATATAATCGAACTGGTTTGAAAGAAAAACAAATCCATCGAAAACCCATATCCCATAAACCACCAAACAAAGAAACTCGCAATCTAATAATCAGAAAATACTTTATATCATCAATCAAAACATGTGTGCTGATATCTATTCTTCTATCAAATGATGTAATTTATAGTACAGACATACGATTTTTTATGGTAATATATATTACGTATACAATGTTTTCTATATTCAAAAAATGAATGTTATTCAGTCAAACTTTTCCTCAATTTCAAATTATTGCCATATAAAAAAAATGCAATACTTTGAACAAAGACTTGTTTTTATTATTATCTCTACACCGTAATGACTCAGTGTATATATTATCTCTCTGTAAACGAACACTTCTGGATATTATTGGGAATTTGAAATATCTATTTGGATTTGGAAGGGCCTCTTAAAGCCCAAACGGTCTCAGAAGCAATTCACAAACATATCAGTTAGTTTGAGTCTTCTACGTGACTGTTTTCAAAGCCTTCCTCTCCCACAAGCATATGGAGAAACTTGAATGGTGTTGTAGATTGAAATAAATGCAATAAACCATGCAAAGAGTTGGCTCAGATTCCGGAAAACGCGGCAAACGGTTTAAAAAGAAGATACAATTATTTCTTTTGTCTAAAGATCTATATATATAATACCTATAATAGCAGCATTATTTTAAAAGTAATCGAAGAGAAACACAATAGTGAAAGAGCTTTTAGAGGTCGGTGAAACACCTGTCCCAGCGGCCACTCTCGTCAAGTTTATCGACAAAGATGTTCGCAATCGTTTAGCACCATCCGAGAATCCAGGAAATTCGAGGAAGGGCTTCGCTACTGGTTCTACACTCGTAGCCTCTAATTTCTCTTCTCTGTTGTAACATTTAAAAATCAAAAACATGTTCTAAAAGCTGTAGCACTTGTTGCACAACTGTTTTTTGGTGAATATATTTTTACATTCATACAAAAAAAAAAAAAAAGAGCCTTTAGAGGTCCAAACAGCTTAATTCCTATTATTATTCTTGTTAGCCTCGATCTCTATATATATGCTTGGCACACTATTCACTCGTCGGAAGATCATCTAAATAAAATATGGAATTTTCACGTGGAGTGAATTTTAAGGAGCTAGAAACAATCACAAAACCTTTGATATATATCTATGAGCATGCATATGTAAAATCTCTCTAGTTTCCAACGAGAACAATTGTCTAGGAGCAAGTATATGGTCTATGTGGTAATTATACTTCAAGAATCTCCAATCCCTTTGGTTCACTTTTGAGTAATCGGTTAATGTGAATAGTAAGCGATCCCCAATCCAGTTGCCGGATCCAATCTTCATCTCATGGACCATCTTCAACTTGTTTCACCATGCCTTATGCTCATTAGGTGATCGGCTCCTGATCACGACTAGTTTGTGTAGAGATGGTCTATGACAAGCTTTAAAAAACTTTAAACTCGATGGGCCTACAAAATTACTAAAAGTTGGATAACTCGTTGCCTTTGGACCATAGTGAAGGAGGTTTTATTTTTACCCTATTTAAAATGGTTTAGAAATCTAAATCATTGGTTCTGTAAATTATTATCGTTTGACACTTTATCATGCATGTCATCCTCCAAATTAGCAGGGCCGTGTTTATAACAGAAAAAGATAGGCAAATGCCTCAGGCTCCACTTCACATTTTTAATTTTGGGATTTCAACTTTCACATTTTTATTTCGTTTTTAGTTGGTAAAAATGGTTGTATATCACTCATATCTTAGTTTTGATTCTTAGTAATAATATTCTACAAAGTTGTTTTTGGGTAGTGTGTTCCAACATCCTATTTTTCTAGAGAATTTCAGATTTTAAATGTCCAGTCATTAACTATTTTCGGTTTACCAATTTTTTAGATTCTATTATGGCATGATCTTTTTATTTATTTTTTTTTTAAATCATTTTGGTAGACAAATTCTGATCAATAACACATGCAATCCCTACTATGTAAAATAACACAACTACTAGATAGGAACCCGCGCTATGTAGCGCGGAAAAATGTTGCGTACATTTTATTTTACTGATTTACATAAGGTCCGAATGGTAACCGCAGTTTTTGTTGTGCAGGGAAAGCGTTATTACAGTGCGGTACGGTTCAACTGCGGTACGTGCGAAAGAAATATATTTGTGGGACAAGTGCGGTTTGTACAAAATAAGCGGTTCAACTGCGGTACGTGCGGTTTATTTATTAATAAATATTTTTTTTTTGTGTTAATAAATAAATAATAACAGATATTTATAAACTATTAATACAAAAATTGATCAAAATATAAATTTAATTTTTAACATACATATTGTTAAATACATATTCTTTTGTTATGTGTTGTGTTCTTATGTCGTTTGGATGATTGATATTATCCTAAAACTTGAATTTTTCAGCCCAAAAAAAAAAAAAAAAAGCTTGAATTTAAAATCTTATATCATTGATTCCATTTTTGTAGGCAGTGTGTTACGTTCCATAAGTTCTGTGTGATAAAAACCAATGGCTCTAGTATTTTTAACAGTGAAAGAAAATAAAAAATATATATATATTTGTGGGAATGCGTTTTTGGTTAAAACCGCTGGGTAATAGCAGCTTCCTCTTTTGAAGTGCGGTCTAGTGTATTATCCCCTGAATAAAACCGCAAACTTTGTTTTTTTTCTTTTTTTTCGAAAAACGCATATTTGTCAAAATTACTGTGATTGGTAACAATACGGTGGTTTTAGTCAAAAACACAAAAAAACACTTTTTGCATGTTTCCCATTCACAGCCATAATAACAGAATAATAGTAGTTTTTTTATGATTATATGTATTTAATTTACTATACACTTCGATCTAAACCCGTAGTCGATTATCCGATGATCCATCATTAATTTGTTTTGGGTTCAATATTAAAATCTGTTAATTATAAATTTGATAAAATCCAGAAAAAAAATAAACCAGCAAAACTCGCATTGACCCGTGATGAGGTATTACTTTGTGGCCCAAATGTTGACAAAAAAAAAAGAGGTATTACTTGTTTAACTGGTTTGTTCAAAATCTTCTTGCATGCAAAAATTTAGACTGTAGTCAATCTTTTGATAAATTATAGACAGGAAACGCCGGAGACAACTTAAGTTTTTGGAGATTTTCGAGAGAGAATCGTGTGGTGATTCTCAACAGATCTCCTCCGGTGGTGGCTCTACAGGTTGAGTGCTAAGCCGTAACATCTTACTTTGGATACCTGAGACAGTTGTTGGTTTTGTTTTTGGGTGGGTAAAGTAGTGTCACGGCAATATGCTGAAGCCTAGAACAGTCGGTATTCAAGTTAATAATATTATAAAAAACAGTCTTGCATGTGTATGGTAATGGTTGTCTCATGAACTCTCCAGGCCATGTCTGGCTGTGTTCTTGGTATCACACGGTCATATTTTCCAACGGCTTTCGGAAGAAGTTTGTTTCGTCCCAAAATCATTTGAAAACTGGAGCTCTACATAGTCGCTGACCTTTGTTGTTCCAAACCATCTTGATGGCTACAAGATCAAAAGACTGTACTTTGCATGATATTAGGATGGTCATGTCAATCTCTTATTTATGCGTTGGAGCCAAAGTTGAGCCACAGTATCTATTTTTGATAAGGCATTCTTGTTAGTGTAGTGCAAGTCTACTGTAACTGAGTCTAAGGAGATTTGTTCAAGATTTTTGATTTGTTTGGCAGCTAACCAACTGAGCTGGAGTTTACTAGGAAACCTGAGGAAAATGTTTTAGGTATGGTCACTCGTCTTGTCACTTCGACTTGCCTTCTTGTCTCAGTGAAAGTCCACTTTATGGAAAAAAATTTAAATCACACGAAGGTGGAGAAGTTTTGTCGTACCAATGGACTTAAGAGCTGGAGATTTCTTCATTTTCAAACTGATCAAAATGTTCTAAAAACTGAAGTTTCTGAAACAGAGTATAAGAGATGAATCTCTTATATTGAAGAGAGAGAGGGAATCGAACTTTGTTTCACAATCTCTTTGATTGTGATCAACGTAATGAATTTTGAGTAACAAAAGAAACCATCTCTAAACCGTGAATAAAATACAAATATCAGAAAATTAAACAAAAGACCCTCAACTAGGTGTAGATGAAACCATCCTTATTTTAAGCCTCCAAAGTGTCTAAGCACCATCTTTATGTTCGTGCCAATCTTAAATACTCATGGTTTTGGAGAGAAAAAAAGACAGTTGGTCTTAAAAGAAGCTGTCTCGAAGAAATTGCCCATCATTTTTCAGTTAAGGTCAGACCAAATCAATAATCGTCAAAATAAACCTGAAAATGTGTAGAATTCATCGACGTGTGTTTTTGGATTTGAACATTGTATAAAATTATATAAAACAACTTGAGTGTTCAGACCATGTCAAGAGCGATTTCAGACAGAAGTTTTTGACTAACCTTAGCCTAATGTTAACGGCTCACGAGATAAATAAAAATGTTGTCAAGACATTCATTAATGGTTTCAAGGAAGATTCAATATTTATCTCCTTTTATGTCAAAAAAGAAGAAAAATATTGAATCTTCCTAGAAATCATCAATGAATATTAATATCTTGACGACATTATATCTTGAGTCATTACTCTTAAGCTAAGCCAAGCCAGAAACTTATGTCTAAAATTTCTCTTAACGTGACTTAAACACTCATGTTGTCTTATGACTTTCACACAATGACCACAACTTGTTGTATTATTCACGTTCTTAAATCTATTTTGACGGTCATTAATTTGGTCTGACCTGAATTGAAGAATGGCATGTGCGCAAATTATTCTAGATAATTTTTTTTAACGACCAACAATATTTTTTCTCCATAAAAAATACTCCTCTTCATCTGTTGAAGCTGGCCCTTTTGCCTTTCCTGTTGGTTTCAGATGGAAAATCATGGTAATATGTGAAAGACTAAAAAGAATGCTGTAAATGGAAAATAACTTGTGTAATACATGTTTTTACCTGAAATTTGAATTGGAGTATTAGTAATCCCATAGGTACGTAGAGCAACACGTCTTACATTTGGTTGTCTCTTTTCATCAAAACTCATTATTCTGCTAATATTCAATGAGTTACTTGTAGATCATACGTGAAGTAAAAGAGGCCTGCCAATAAAAGTAACATTCATCAACAATGAGATCATAAATTAAAATTAATCCCCCTAAAAGAAAATATTTTTCTTTCCATATTGTTAACGATTTTCAAAACCATATTCACACGAAAGAAGAAATGCTTCAATTGAAACCCTAAGAAACCTCAAAAAAAAAAAAAAAAATCAAACTCCAACAAAAACGGGATACAACTTACAATCTTATTCGTCAGTGCCTGGCCACGCATTCGCCCTACCATCAACTTCCAGAGTTTCTTGGCAGAAAGTATTAAAGTAATATGGTGGTGCTCCACCTTCAGGATGGGGCATGGACTCGAATATGGGATCAGCGACGGCGAGGGACTCGTCTCTGACGTCGAGAAGGAACTTAAGGTGAAAGTTCTAGGCAATGCGTCGGAGATTTCAGATTTATGAAGCGTGTTGCGTTTATTTGCATAATAAAAATCAAAATAAATTTTTGGCGCGAAAGTCATTTAAAAACATATTTGAGTTTTGACAAGATCTATTGCTAGATTTTTAAGATCATATTGCCTCTATAATGTAATCTAACAAATATATGAAAACACAAAGGGTTCATAACATAGAAATGCCTAAACAAATTAAATATTGATACGATATAATTAAAAGTTCATGGAAAATCTAAAGCCGAAAACTTGTGAATAAGAACTGCATGCCAAAATCGAAAAAACTACAATAAAGACATAAACTAACTGAATTGACGGTTTGCGCGCCAAAGTTCGTTTAAAATTTTCGCGGGAAAATTAATTTGTTTGAAAACAAAAAGGGATTCTTATTAAAGAAACAAATTTTAAAAACAGATTCATGTTTAAAAAAAATTGTTTGTTCCTAGATCTTAAGATATCTGGATCTAAATGCCTCTAAATTCAAATTTAAAAACATATGAAGGCACAAGAACACGATATAATCGAACTGGTTTGAAAGAAATTAAAAACAAATCCATCGAAAACCCATATCCCATAAACCACATATCAAAGAACTCACAATCTAATAATCAGAAAATACTTTATATCATCAATCAAAACATGTGTGTCGATATCTTTTCTTCAATCAAATGATGTAATTTATAGTAAAGACATACGACTTTTTATGGTAATATTACGTATGCAATGTTTTCTATATTCAAAAATGAATGTTATTCAGTCAAACTTTTCCTCAAATTTTAAATTATTGCCATATACAAAAAAATGCAATACTTTGAACAAAGACTCTTGTTTTTATTATTATCTCTACACTGTAAGTCTGTAATGAATCAGAGTATATCTGTAAACGAACCATTCTGAATATTGGGAATCTGAAATATCTATCTACATTTGGATTTGGAAGGGCCTCTTAAAGCCCAAACGGTCTCAGAAGCAATTTACATACAACCGTTAAGGACTACCAAGAAACATATACATATAAGTTAGTTTGAGTCTTCTACATGATTATTTTCAAAGCCTTCCTCTCCCACAAACATATGGAGAAACTTGAATGCAATAAACCATCACCATGAAAAGAGTTGGCTCAAATTCGTAGTTTTTTTCCGGAAAACGCGGCAAACGGTTTACCAAGAAGATACACTTTTTGTTTTTTTGTCTAGAGCTCTATATAATGACCTATAATAGCAGCATTATTCCAAAAGTAATTGAAGAGAAACACAACAGTGAAAGATGTTTTAGAGGTCCAAACAAATTAATTCATATTATTTTTCTTGTTAGCCTATGTATATATATCCTTGGAACTCTATTCATACACTCATCGGAAGATCAACTAAACAAAATATGGAATTTTCACGTGGAGTAAATTTTAAAGAGCTAGAAACCGTCACAGAACCTTTGCTATATATCTGAGTATGCATATATAAAAGCTCTCTAGTTCCAAGGAGAACAATTGTCTAGGAGCAGGTTACATGGTCTATGTGGTATTTATCCTTCAAGAATGTCCTATTCCTTTGGTTCTCTTTTGAGAAATTGGTTAAAGTGAAGAGTAAGCGATTGGGGATAAGGCAGTTGCCTGATCCAATCTTCATCTCATGGACCATCTTCAACTGGTTTCACCATGCCTTATGCTCATTAGGTGATCACGACTAGTTTGTATAGAGATGGTCTATGACAAGCTTTAAAACACTCGATGGGCCTACAAAACTAAAAAGTTGTCTAACTCATAGCCTTTCGACCATAGCTAGAGAAGGAGGATTTATTTTTACACTATTTAAAATGGTTTAGAAATCTAAATCATTGGTTCTGTAAATTATTATCTTTTGAGAAGGAGGATTTATTTTTACACTGCCTTTGAAACGTTATCATGCATGTCATCATCCTCCAAATTAGCAGGACAAGAAAAAGATAGGCAAATGGCTCAGGCTCCACTTCACATTTTAAATGTTGGGACTCCAACTTTCACATTTTTATTTTGTTTTTAGTTGGTAAAAACGATTGTATATCACTCATATCTTAGTTTTAATTCTTCGTAATAATTTTCTACAAATTTGTTTTGGGGTAGTATGTTTCATATTCTTTTTTTTTATAGAATTTTAGATTTTAAATGTCCATTCATTAACTATTTTTCGTTTACCAATATTTTAGATTTTATTATCACATAATCTTTTTAACTTTTTATTTAATATTATTTAGGTCGACGAGTCCTGATCAATAGCACAATCCCTACAATGCAAAGTAACACGACTATTTGGAGTTGAACTCCGATGGAGAAAACCACAGAGGTGGACCTTTAGCAACTTTACAAAATACACTTTCCATATATTTTTACTATTTTGCTACTATATTTTTGGCATTCTTATATATATATATATATATATATTTTACTTTTTAATAATAATTAATATATTTTAGTCAACATAAATGATGAATATGTACATAATCTTATTAAAAATAGTGTTTACGATATTGAATATTTTTCTTTTTATTTTAGTAGACTTCCCTTTTTTCCTCCTATATTGAATTTTTTATAAATTTGAAAACCCACATTTTCTATAACAAATAGTCAAATATCTTTAGTTTAGGTAAGAACCGCATTTTATATTGTCTTCAAGCCTTTGAAAAGCTAGACCACAGTCCGCACATTAGTGCTTCTAACTCGGAGCGAATTGGAGAAAGGTTTCTATGCAAATTATTTGCTTATATATACAAAGATTTTTCCATATCATCTTAAAAGCAACATTAATCTAAATTTAGGATGTATCAGTCTTTTCAATGAAGAGTGATATATCGATGTAACGTCAGTGCGAGAATGCCTAAAGAAGTCTGGATATATGTGCATAGATATGCTGTGGACTATAGAGAAGGTTTATACTGGATTACTGGTATATTCTTCTTCTTTTGTTTTTTTGTTAACTAGTGGAAGACTGGAGGTATCTATTCGTAGATATATAAATAACAAATTAACATTACTTATGAATAAAATACATAAGACAGAATATTTTTTGATGTAACATAAAATTAAGGAATTGGCAACAAAAAAAAGAGACAAATCCAAAAGAGAAGAGAATATCTATGATTCTTTGTTGGTCAATCAATGAAATCTGAAACTGTGATTAGCATTTTCCATTTTCTGCACAAGTCGCTTTCTTTTATTTGTTGGAAGACAGGAATATATGACATGAAAGCACTCAAAATCACCAACTAAATAAATTATTTGTATACATATAAATAATTTATACACATGAAAGTACTCAAATCCACCAATTGTTTCTGAATTTTTATATAGAGGAAAAAGAAGAAAAACATAAAACAAAAAAAGGTACAAAAATGTAAAATTATACTATCTTTCATCATTAAAAATCACCTAAATACTCAAATTTTCACTAAAAACCTCCAAAATACACTTCAACCATGAACAAGTACTACATATGATATCATATTTGCTAACTTTTTTTTTTCCTTTTCGAACATATTTTGATTTGACGGTTGGAAGATTCTTAAGACACTACACATTTGTTTTAAGTTACTTGGCTCACCTTTTATGTAGTGTAGATTTATACTCCCTAGTAATCGATCATCGCTGATCCGGAAAGTAAGCGTATAAAAACAAAAAAAACAAATTGTTGCTCGAATGTAAATTTACTGTTCTATTCTATTATCAAAATCATCATAAATTACTTATGAAAATGGTGTGTCACACAACCTATACTGTTGTAACTAATCTTTCTGAATCTTGTACATGTACCCATTTAAAACATGTTTGCTTTGGTAACCAATCATCCATACCATAATATATTTAATGGCGTCATAGTCTCAGAATAGTAAAGTGGTACTGTATACTTTATAAAATGTTATAACTTGATCAAACTTTCTCAATTCACCTCAAACATATAATAATATATATCTGGGATGGGATGATCATAATAATCTTTCTAGAAATTTCCACAATTATTTGGTCACTCAAGTATACATGATTATGCACACTTTTGTTTGAGTGTATTTTAGATAGAAATTAAAGACCATTTATTTATTTATATTCATCAACCAAACTTTTATTTATCTCTTTAAAGTGCCATTCTGTTTGTCATACGAACCAAGTTATTATTGGTAATATGTATGTCGACTTTTGTTTTTGTTCAATAATGTAACACGACCTACATGGTCCATGATATAGAACCATACCTTTGTAATATTGAGAAGAGCCAAATAGAGTTTTTTTTGGTAGTTTTCATTCAATTACTTTATTGTTGATTGCATTTTAATTAGAATGGTCATATTGATAACAAATCAAAATAAATTATTGTTTGAAAAACATCTAAAAAAAAAAGAGAAAGTGGAAACGTACAGAAATTGAAACAAGAGGATGAGATGAATTCTCATGAATTGATCTTTTTGTCTTACAATTTTACAATAAAAGCCATACATATATTAAAAAACGTTGCTTAGAATACACGAACGATCATATTGATTCAACGTCTAACTTTCCACGTCATTCCCTTAATACACATATTCGAATGATTGTATTTGCAAATTAGGAGAGAAATAATAATTCAAGGAGAGCAAAACATGGTGTCCTGTCAAATCTGATAATTTGGACGAGGCAAATAAACAGTTTTGGTTACGTATGTTCACACAAATGGAACAACCACTTCCAAGATCTAAGTTGTACCCATCTCCATCATTAAACTATCACTCATTATATTCCTTGTAATTTTTTTAATCTTAACTAATTAGCTTTTGAGCTTTATTTATCCAAATTTTCAAGAGAATGCATAAATTATACCTCTATAGTAAAAAATATTAGAGACGGAATTTTAAAATGTGTTGGGGTGTGCAGATGCCAGATTCAGAAAAGATAATTGATTAATCAGGTATTGAAACAAAGACGAAAAATGATTGCTAGTTACATCAAATATAGATTACGACATAATCATACATCACAAATTTATAAATATATAGGAAACTATACTAATTATATTATATATTGCATGTCTATATATACTAACTAATATACGATATGGTGCCAACACCATAATGATCATATTCCGGTGTTCAAATTTAAAATAGTAAATGATATAGATGATTATTGTCATTTCTTTATCTTTCTTCAATTGTAATTACTATTTTTATTTTTCTTGATTTTACTTCATTGTTTTGGTACCTTTATATATAGCTTATATTTCTATTAATTATAAGTAATAATATGTATAAACTAAATGAACGTTTTAAAAAGATTTAATGTAAAGAAATTTTTTTTAGTTAGGATGAACGTTACTTATATTACTCAAATGTCTATAATGGCTTTTGACTAATTAAGGTTATTAGAAATAAATTAATATAAATTATGTTTTATAAAAGTTACATATATAGAAATTCTGAATTCATAAAAAGGTAAATATCATTACAAAAAAATCTCATATCTTCTTTTTGCTCAATATTTACTCAATTATATCTAGTGCTTTTTGACTAATTTAGGTTATTCGACATAATGAATATACATAGAAGTTTATCTGATCATTATATATAAATTATGGATTCTTGGAAAGGAAAATATCGTCACTCTTTCAATGATAATGACAAACACATCTAAAATAAATCTGATATCCATTATGTGCTCAAAACTTACTATCTTCATAGTGGTGATATCGTTTATTGGTTCAAAAGCTTTGCAACAAGATAGAGAACTGTTTTCAATAACAGGACCTCTCATGACAGTCTCGATTCAAAATAATAATGATTATATACTTGGAGTCCATTGTAAATCCGCAGATAAAGATATCGGTTATCGCGCACTTAAAAAAGGTGAAATATATGAATGGAAATTTCATAATAATTTTACGAAAACGACACTATATTTCTGTGGATTTCACAACGGACCAATAGATAAAGGTGTTTTTGACATCTACATAGCCCTTAGAGATGGTGAAAGATGTACAATTTGTTCGTGGAAAGCAGAGAAAGATGGTATTTATGGATATAGCGAGCAAAAACCTCCACCAGCTTTACTGTTTTACAAGTGGTTAAATTAGTATACACTCAGTTATATAATAGTAAAATATTAAGATGTAATGCAATTGATTATAATCTAAATAAAAGTACAAGTTTTATTTTATCCATTTGTTAATGCTTTATACGTTTGATTTTTCAGTTGTCTAAGAGCTAGAAAATCCTACAAGTTTCTAGTTGCATGTCTAAACTCTAATCCTTTTCGCCAGTTTGGTTAAATTCGTGTCTTGAGGCTGATAAATCCCTATTATATCAATTTTTAGATTAGCAAAATTTTGATGTTAAGCCAAAAAAAAAATTATAACCATCTTTCATTTCCATGTTAATCACCTTTAATTTTTTTTTTTGTTATTTGTTATCATACAAATATTATAATTCAGAAATTTAGTATTTTATTTTACTACCTACATATTATCTTAATAATGTAAATTGGATTATATATATCCTTAAAAAAATTAAAAGAGAGACTGAAGGAGTAAATACTAGATTCCTCTATCTCTCTCATGCACTTGAAGACCCAATTTTGGTAATTAACATTTAAAAAACCATTTCTTCCTTAGGCTCCTCGATTTAAGTATTATTTAAGGAACTTAAAAAAAAATGGTTATTGCTAATTAACCATGAAGATGGGACTTCGGTTGTGAGGACTCCACAGCATATGTCCTCCTCAATTAGGCCTCCAACATTTGGGAAGATCACCTCGTGGCACATTTTCGCGGGACTCCTCTTTCGACTATTAAGATTTTTGCGGTTCTGAATCTAATATAGGAAGATCATGGTAGAATTTCTATCAAATTTGTCTTAGGTGGTCTCTACCTAATCTTTTTCCTTCAAAGGTGAAACTGTATCCTAGATTTGGGTTTTAGGCAAGCGGAAAATTGGTGCATCTTACTCTCCAAATGGTCCTATGATTCTTTGCTAGCATGTAAGAGGCATAAATTGACATAGAAGATTGTTTTTCGGCCCTAGCTAGTAGAACTTTAAGCTTGCCGTACGCAAAAACAACCGATAAACCTGAGTTTTATTTATATAAAAAAATAGTCAATTAGGAAATTTGAGTGCGATATGTTTCGTATCTTCAAGAATAGATATATATTTATATGTACGTCACCAAACACCAGCGAAACAAAACCCAAGTTGGGAATATGTGCTTTATTTATAAAGTCCTGGAAATGTTTTAAAATGATGTTTTTGTCCCCAATTTATATATAACTGTTCTTAAAACGTCAATCATTGATTAGTTAATGTATAAAAGAAAGAAGAGAAAGCTCGGAATATTATCACTAATGTTATCAGCATAATCACATATTATTTACTTGTTAGTATGCGGATGCAATCTATCATGAGATTTTTTGCTTCTATCACATAATAATAATGTAATGCATATGAAAAATAAAAATGAAATTATAGTCCGTTCGTTCAAGTACAGAAGTGGAATCCATTTGTCGGAATTTCATCATTTATTATTTATTTCTGTAATTTATGATTAGGAATAAAGTTTGAGGAAGCATTTCACACTCAAGTGGCCATATCATAAAACAGAAGCTTGCTCTTTGTGAAGTGGATGTCATTATCTATTGAATTATCTATATGTGTTCGTCATTTATATGGCTTGTTATATATTTTCATATATAAATGATTGTCGTATGCACAATAAGAGTTTAATATTGCCCACACCGACGCAATTTTCATGATGGTGACGATGGAAAAATGTTGGATGTGGGGAGTACGGCATTAGGCACTTTGAACGTGGTGAATCTTTATTTGTGAGGGTTAAGGCGTTTTTAATCACAATGCATGCTCTTTTTTCTCTGATCATAGTGGCTCACGTTAGCTAGTTTAATTATTCTTTCTCCCACCTTTGACCTCACCTGGTCGCACATTTCAGACATTAGTTTTCATTGTCGTTGGATCCCTATTTGAATCTGTCCGGTATAACTACCCACTGTTTAGTTTTTATCATATTGATAGGTTGATTGTGTCTCACACTTTGCCTAGCGTTGAGTGGAGTTTTTCCTCGAGTTTTTCCTTCGTCGAGGTCGTGGGTCGACCTTTTCGATCTCAGAGGGCTCTGCCCACAGGAAAGCAAGGCTCATGCGAGTAATAAGCAAACATGTGGAACTCAGAGAACACCAGTGCGGTGCTTTCGATGATTCTATGATGCTCATTATTAGCATTTAGACCACATAATTTGGTCGGAAACGTGAAGAGAAAAAAAAAAAACAAAGCCAATAAGGGTTAGATTACGTCGTTGTAAGAAAATAGATCTACAACATATTCTATCACTTCTTAGCTATTTTTCGATCTAAGAGGGACGAACATAAGGTTAGTATATATTAAGATTTCAATTCTGAACAACTTTAAATCCTTACCCTTGAGCCTCCAAAGGTAAGGATGCGTTACATGATCCAAATTATGAGCAGTGAGTAGATAATAGTCGTGGAAAAGTCTGATTTAATTTCTTTAGCTGCGCGCATTACTACTCTTCTAAGAGTGCTCCCGTAATAGCCAGGTAACATTAATATATTACATAGCATTCGGAAAACCTAAATAAAAAATGGTCTTACCCTAAATAAAAAATGGTCTTACCATCAAGTTGTTTCTGCATTTGTTGGATTATAAACTCAATATCTTTAGAAACGGGCTGAGAAATTACATGATTCGCCTAACGTTACACAAAGCGTTATGTAGTTTGTCTAAAGCTAAATTGAATATGGCGTTAAGTGATTTGGTAAATGTGATTTCCTGTTTGATAAAATGCTGAACTGTTAAAAGTAGAAATTTCGTTTGATTTGTTAGTTATATAGTATGAATCGAAGTCCAAAATATCTAAGGTAGGAAAAAACAAATAAAAAAACTACGAAATGATATGATTGACCGTGCAAATTAAAGTTGTACTCTCCACTATCGAAAGCCTGAAAGGTTCAGGTGGAAGCTGACGAAACGTGGGACATGAATGAATATATCCAATATAATAGTGCAAATACATTTATTATGTTTCTTCTTTAGTCGTAAATGCAAATACAATTATAGTTAACCACGTAAATAAAATAGATAGATATTCAATCATTGGATAAACGTCAACTAATTAATTGGTGCGTTATGTTATTTAAGTGACAAACAATGAATTTATAATAGAGGTAATGATTCTCATTGTGACAATGTGCCAAATCAATTTGGACCAAAGATATTGTTGCTGGAATCTAATCTTTAGTTGTGTGCTTAGATAATATAAAACAGAATTGAATTTTGTGTTTTGACAATGACGGGTGGTTTCAAATTTTCTATGTTAATCTTGTCGTGTAGAGAAAATAAATAAGCACGTCCCGTCCCGGTGTCCCACTGTTATGAATAATTGTTATATAATTACAGGCTTACAGCCAAATAATCACACTAGCTCAATGATATCAGCAATTTCACATAAAATGTTAAAAAGATGTTAAAAATGACTGGGAAAATGCCAAATGGTTAATATTAATCCATTTACCAAGATGAACCTTTTAAGAAAATTAATGACTCAATAAAATTTTTCTTCTTTTTAAAACACCGTTTTATTGAAATTCGTTGTTTATAAACTTTATATCAAGGACAAAATATTGGTATTTTTTTTTTTCGATGATAAAAATAATGCTAGTTTCACCAGATAAAACCCGTTCCGACTAATAAAGTGTTATCTGGCCGCACTAAGAAGGGTAATAATGTATGGTGATATACTCGGAAACAAAATAAAAAAAAAAAATAAAAAACTATAGTGCAAACTATATCTTTGTTAATGGGATGACGACTTCAGTCAAACCGTGACGAAAACCGTTGGTTTGGATAAAAAATAACATTAGGCAAAAGTTAAAAATCCGATCCTAACTCAGAAAACGTAACATAGCCAAGTCCAGAACAAAAATTCCGAACACTTAACAAAACCGGCCATAAACTTAGCGAACGATTAATTTAAGGTGCCACAACGAAAAAAAAAAAAACCCCCCCCGGCTCTAAACCTTTACTAATGAACCCAACCCAAGAACCGGAGGATCAGATACATCGGACCTAACCGCAAAGCTGAATCAAAGAGAAGCTGTAAAGTGCTTAATATGTTTAAGGTTGTCGGTTCATTTAGAAAAAAAAAATATAAACTAAATGTCAATGCAAACGCTAACGAAACAAACAATCGTGACCAAAGTACTGTGAAATTTTGGCAATGATGCATCTTTCAATAGATATATATAAGGGGTTGTTCAAAGGCAATCACAAAAAAAAAATTTAGTAATCTTATCCATATCCTATGATGCAAAGATGAAATAACCATATAAACAGAGAGATCGAGAGAGAGAGAAGCACTTAGATCACATCAACGCACCAATTGAAAATATGGAGAATGAAGACGAGATGCACAAAGGGTTTTGTTATTACTTTAACCCACAATGTTCATTTCCTCGTCGTCCTATGCAATCATTTCTGTCTCTCTTATTATATTTGTGCAAACAATGTCATTTACCACCAAAGCCAATGTGCTCTTTCACTATTCCTTATGTCGCACTAATATCTTGTGGACCACTATAATCATCACAGATTTTCCGTTATATCCTGACGGGAAAAAGTAAAAAAAAAAAATATATATATATATAAAAGATACTACCAAAGTATCTGATGATGTAAGTTGATATATTTAATGTTCCTTAACATATGTGCCTATAACATTCATCTCACAGAAGAAAAAAAACATGTGTGTCTACAGCAAAGTAAGTTTGACAATGCATGCAAATATATGCGGCAAAACTAAAAGTAATAAACAGGCCACTTGGGACAAAATGAAAAAAAAAAAAAAAAAAAAAAAAACGTCTTTAATTCAAATAATTAAATATTTGGAGTGAGTCGCTATCTTTTTTCCTCAGGTTACTTCTTACCTATAAATATAACACCTCATCGCACCCATTGATTCATTCATCCTTTCAGCTTTCTTCTTTTTCTTCGTATAAAGTGAGAAAAAATAAAAATTATAGAGAAAATAAAGAAGAAGAAAATATCTGAGAAAAACAGAAGAAAAAGAGAATGAGGCCGTTGAGTATTAAACCAACATCGTTAGATGTAGCGATGCATGCCACATCAGTAGAATCATTAGGGAATCACCAACCACCGCCATCACCGTGGCACTCGCCGGTACCGTACTTGTTCGGTGGTCTTGCGGCGATGTTAGGCCTCATAGCCTTTGCTTTACTCATCCTCGCTTGCTCCTACTGGCGCTTGTCTACTTCTGGTGATGACTCTGGCGAAGGAAATGGTGGAGGAGGAGTTGATGACGAGAAAGAGAGTCGTTCTGGAATGAAGACGGAGAACACGGCGTATGAAGAGAAGATTCTTGTTATAATGGCCGGAGATGACTTACCGAGGTTTCTTGCCACGCCGGCGGCGAACAAGTGCATGTGTGGTCACGAGGGTAAAATGGTAATTTTTAAGGAGGAGGGTGGTGGTGCTGGAGAGGAGAAAATGGGAGATAGAGAGAAAGCCAAAGAAAATGAAGAAACAACGAGTCACTAAGCTTTTTTGTTTTTTTTTTTTGTTTTTTTTTTTTGTAACATCTTTGCTTTTAATTAGGGTCTTTGTTTTATTTGGGGGATTTTCTTGGGAGATTTTCCTTAGTGTTTTTCTCGGGAATGTAAATTTTACCTGAGAGAAAATTTTGAGTTATGGTTAATGAATGTTTGCTTGTAATTTCCTAGCTAATCTCAGACAGAAAAGCTCAATTCAAAGGCTTGCAATGTTTCAATGGAAACGTGATTCATATATACCCCACACAGTCTGATTTTATATACATATTCTGTATATGAATTTAATACATTCACCCTTTGTTTACGTATATATTCTCGACATTTTCTTTTTGTCAAAGATATTCGTTTATTTACTTTCATAATGAATTGTTATAATTGTGTCTCCTCTGTGTATTTGTGTTACTTTCATTTTTTTCCTTGCACTTATGTATTTTTTCTTGCCATAGAAGTGTTCAAATTGAGCTATCAATAATTAGGATTTGTTCAATCCCTTTTAAATTGTTTTTCAATTCTTTTTATGAATTTAACATTGTACTTTTTCTCTACCAAATTATATAGTTTAGCTGTCTATACTAATGTTGTCACGGTACCAAAACTCATATTCATATTTAAATAGCATGTGCATGCTAGTTGTAGTTTTGTAGAACACAAGAAAAGCATCAAATTCTTTTTTTGTTAATTAATTAGATAAGAATAAGAAACACATTTTATGGGATAAATGAAAAGATAATTCGATTACTTGCCCCATTTGCCCGCTTTGCTTTTAATTTGATAATATCCCATTAACAAGACCAAATTTTCTTCTGTTCCCACGCTATTAATGCAGAGAGATTTTGGAGTGAAGTGCACTCCACACAAACGTCTAAACCTAATGTTAGCATTATCTTTGGCTTCGATCAAAAAATTTACAACATAATTGTTATTTTGATCTAATAATGACCTTTTGCCAACTTATAGTCTTCGATCTAGTTAGTGATTTTTTACTAAAAAACATAAATAAATACCCCTTTGGATTGTTCAATTTAAAGTTTCAAAAGTTATACTATAATATGATATTTGTCCATTAGTGGAAGCTAATTAGCTGTTTGTTCTCTGTATGCAAAGAGCTGCATAAGGGAAACCGGACACGTGTTCTAAATAGAGTAAATATGATAGCGAAGACAATGATTCTGTTTTGACTTTTTTGTCACCTGCTGAGCTGTCTTTAGAGGCGCCGAGTAGCCGCGTCTCCCGCAAGAAAGTTCCAAAGCCAATACTACTTCTTTCCTTTTTTCATTTCATTTATTTCCTTCAACTTTATAACTATCTTAAACTTTGTGCCGCATAAACAAACATATAAATACTGTAATTTAAATAAAGGTGAACAACCCAAAAGTAATTTACTACTGTAGTAACAAACAAGACCAATTTATGAGTCTTTCTCATTTTGTGCCATGTACAAGAACAATGGATATCTAGGTAGGTGTAATTTGTAAGAGCATTTTTATTTAAGATACTCCCTATAAAATAAAGAAAAAAAAGTGAAAGAAAGTAAAAGAAAAGAAAAGAAGAGACAGATGAGAAACTCTCCTTCCAATTATCATTCTATGAATGTTTAATTTTATTTTAAAATTAAAATTTAATTATTCATTTGAAGTATATTAAAGTAATAGTATTTTATTATTGAAATACTTTTGTTGGGTATCCAAAGGATGAAGATGTTCTAAGTTTCTAGCATTAACATTTTTATTTTTTTGGTTACCAATTTTTTTTTTTTTAAATCCTACTAACCTACCTCAGTGTTAATGTAGCATTAGCCCTAAGCTTTTTTTTTGTTTCCTATTAACTTGTATTTGTTTTGTTATATATCCTTTTATATTTGTATGTTAAATAATTAATCAACACTATAATAAAACAAGTGCCTCTTCAAAATGTGACACGTAAGATTTGAGAAACATTATGAGATCGTCACCTTAATCAATGAAAAAAGTTTCATAACCGATCAAAACATTTCGTTTGCATACATTATAATACACCTAAGCTAATTCTCATTTATTTTATTTTGTAAGAGATGTCAAACCGAAAGCCCGTGGGGTTTAGTCCAAATAGTATCACGGGGGACGAACTTAGATATAGTTTTCTATGTCCATAGAATAGTGGCCTTGTGGGCAAATACATGCGGAATGCAGGTTATGTCTGCGGATTGGCGGGTCGGCTCGCGGATCACAAATATTTATTAAAAATAAATATATTATATATATATATATATATATATATATAAATAAATATTTTGAAATAGTTTGGGTTTGACCCAAATAGTACCACGGCGGGGCGGGTTTAGACATTGTTTTCTATGTCTATAGAATAGCGGGTCTCGCGGACAAACCCATTCGGATTGCGGGTTTTAGTGAGTTATGCCCACAGATTGGCAACTCGGTCCGCAAACCACAAATATATTATATTTATAATAAATATTTTGATATACTTTTTAAAATATTGTATGTGATCATTAACATGAATACCAAAAAAAATAAAATCTAAAATTATAATTAACTAAAATAAAAAATAAAAATAAAACACCTGTAATGTAACGTGGGACTCGACCTAGTCTACTAAAAAATAGATATCTTTTCATGTATAGTTAGTGTTCACGAGATCCCAAGAATAGTCGATTAACTAAGAGAAGTCCCATGCAAACTGCCAAAGGATCGAGAAACCTATGGTCAATCGGTTCGGTTCATTACCTCGCTAACCTCAACTTGGCTGGGCCAATTCAGCGTATACTTGTCATCTTACGAAGTCCAAATAAGCTCAAATATAAAAATCGAAACGGAAGGATCTTTGTATTAATGGGAAAATAATAGCCGAGATCAAGGGAAGATTTAGAGACATCATAAATGGAGGAGGGGTGGAAGCCCCCTTAGTCCAGTAGTTGACTAAACGTATTGATTATACTTTTACATCAGGAAGTATGGGTTCAATTTCTGAAAGGTGTGATTTATTTGGTGATTTTAAGGAGATTTTAAGGAGACAAGTTTACGTGAGATCTTATCCGTCGTAAGAGTAGCCGATATAATATTTATCATGATTTGCAATTGAATAATAATAATCCAGTGTTAAAAAAAAAATGGGGGAGGGAGGTTCACGAAGCCTAAGAGATTTTTTCTTTCGAAGGAGCAACATTTCATATTTAAGAACTTTTTGTAAACTTGAACAGTGTAGTAATCCCATGTACCAAAATTTTTTATTATAGATATGCCCAATTAGAGAGTCAACTGTTGGGTATTAGCGTATTTGTAGTTGTCGGTATTGTCTAAAACTTTGAATTTAGAGACTAATTTGTCTGTGACTGTAGAAAGTGTTGCATTTTGGTTGAACAATTGTTGAGTAATCCGTGCATGTATTTTTTAGATTTTGGAATTAGAGCATTTCCTTTCATTGAGTCTTGTAGAGGAAGTTCTGAATAATAATATTGAGTAATTCTCCCAATATAATATTAATATTTAGTTATATAATTTACTTATATAATTAATTTAATTTTTTAAGGATTTGCTTTTTGTAGACCATTTGGTGGTCTTGAATGCAAAACTAGACCCCATATTCCTTTCTTGAGAACCATAACCACTAAGGGTGGTGAAATTACAATTGACACCCCTACGACCAAACAAAAAACAGAAGCCCAAATGACAGATGTACCCCGCGAGAAGTCAGCAAGATATGTCGATCCGGTTGATTAACACTTGAAGTCTATTCATTAATTAAAGTTTAAATTTTAATTAGAAAAATTATAAAAAATAATTTGATAAAACTATTGATCAAATAATAACCACATAGACTTCCTGCATTGAAATAAAATATATTTACATCTAAACGAGTCAATTTAAACTAGGAAAGGTTGATTAGGTTAAAATTATTGATGTTGAGAAGTCTGCAACATATGTCGTTCTGGTTGATTACAAATTTAAGTCTACTCCTTAATTAAAGTTTAAAATTTAATTTAAAAAAATATAAAAAATAATTTGATAAATCTATTGATCAAATAATAACCACATAGACTTCCTGCAATGAAATAAAATAAATTTACAAATAAATGAGACAGTTTAGGAAAGGTTGATTAGTTAAAATTATTTGATTTAGATTTTGCTTAAGTAGACTTCTCTATACACTATTTATGGTTGACTTCGTTTTGCCATCAACGATTAATATTATATTCTCTTGATTTAACCGATAATTTATCTAAACCGTTCGGTTTTCTCCGTTTAAAGGATACACATATAAAAACAAAAAAACCCTAGATCTATTTCATTTTTCTCCGCCTACCACAAAAACATCAGTCGGTTTCTCTCTCTAAGCTCTGCCTTCTCTCTACCTTGTAAAACGAGATCTGAAATTTGTTTCCGCTGGCTCCTGTGGCTTCTCTGAGGTATCGGTATTGGAGATGCCCTTACTTCAAAAAGAACGTCAAAGCAATGTTGAGAACAAGAAGCACATAAAGACGACGTTAGATGAATCTATTATATAATTGGGGAGTTTTCTGTCCATCTAACGTGGTCTTTATGTGCGTCTTGTATCTCATCATTGCTTGTGAAAATGGTTTCCGGCGCCGGCGAATCATATGGTTGATTAGGTAAAAATTATTGATTTGGGAAGTCAGCAATATATGTCGACCAGTTGATTACAACTTTAAGTCTACTCCTTAATTAAAGTTTAAAATTTAATTAGAAAAATTATAAAAAATAATTTGATAAACCTATTGATCAAATAATAACCACATAGACTTCCTGCATTTAAATAAAATATATTTCCATATAAACGAATCAATTTAAACTAGGAAAGGTTTGATTAGGTTAAAGTTATTGATTTTAGGATTCGATTTAGTAGACTTCTCTTCCTAGTATTTGGGGTTGACTTAGTTATTCTATCAACCCTTAATATTATACTAACTTAATCTGACCGACAATTAACTTAGCTGAACATAACCGGTTCATTGATTTTAACCTAACCGGATATTTAACCATAGTCTATATATATATTACTCTCTCTACCATAACCCTAGATTTTTATGTGATCTCTATTTCTCTCTCCAACATCTCTACCAAAATTTCCGATATTTGCTCTCGGAATTTGAGATTGTCTTTCATCTCCGAAACTCAAGGACATCTCAGATAACTATTCTCATCATTTCGTCGACGATTTGGTTTTGTTACGGTGTAGCGTAATTTTGTTCCGAATCTCATATATCATAGTTTTGTTTTTAATTTTTTCACACAGATATGGGGTTACACAGCTACTCTCAGCCATCGTCTAGTTCTTTGCAAGTATGGAGGGCTGGAGAACCCGAAGTAAACTTTCGACCTCCGACATCTGGAATACCTGACAAGTGTTTCTGCGGAGGGGAGACTGTTTTGAAGTTTTCCACAACAGACGAGACTCGTGGAAGGATTTTCCTTGGATGTCGTGACCATAAGGTTTGTAGACTTTTCATTTCTTAATTTTTTATTTGAGGATTAAAAGAACGAATTGATGTGAGCAAGGAAGCTGAACATATGATGGTATATTATTTATTTCTGTCTACGAGAAGGAGATAGAGGGGGAGACCATATTATGAAATGGTGGGATGAGGCTATTACTCAGGAACTTCAAGAAATAAAAGAACGAGCATCCTATGCAGCCCGACAGGATATTGAAGATATGCTTTGGTTTCAGCAGGAGTTATCCAAAGTGAAAGCTCAGATGGAAGAGGTGCGACAGTCAGAGCGTCGTCGCCTCGACTTGGTCAATAATATGTTAGTCGCCGGTATAATCTTCATTGTTGTCTTACTCTCTTTGGTTATCTGAAATCTGTGAACCTCTATCGTTTTGCTTTTTTGAATGCTATGTTTTATGTTTGTAATCTTAATCTCTAAACTTGCTCCAGTGTCTGTAATGTTTGGACGACTTTGCTGACTTCTCTAGTGACTTATTATGTTGACTTCTGTCATAGACTTCTTAAGTAGACTTATTTCCATATATTACTAATGACGCCATTAATAACGACGTAATTCGCAAAATTAGTAAATAAAGGGATGACTTCGGCGGTTTCCATTATTAAATTAATGCGACGTAACCGTTCATTGTAACCGTTTCATCTCCTCTATATAAATCAAGTTTTGTGCCTACTGATTATTTTTCCGCAAATTCCTACGAAACATTGTAAACCAAGTTCATGCACTTTCGAGAGAGACTCGGAGATTGAAAATCTTTCACAGTCCTTCATTACTTGTATCGACCAATCTAAATCATCACATCACGAAGGATTCGAGTTGGAGAGATTGATTAATCATTCACGGCTGGTAATTTGAATCCATATTTCTAAGAAAATTTATATTTCATTCTTCTACTTTTAAGTTTAGTAAATCTGTGTTTTGAAGTGAAATTTTAAGTGTGATTAGATTTATTTGCACAAACGTACTGTTGCTGTTGCGTTTTACTATGTAGATGAAGACTTCATCGTCATCATTGCTGTTTTAATTGGGATTATATTGATTTGTGCAAAAGTACTGTCTCGTTTTACTATGTAGCAGACTTCCAGACGAAGTCTTCACCTTCATCATTGCTAATAATAAATTGATTTGATTGATCTCAGTTTCCCGTAAAGAAGTCTACCGAATAAGTCTTCAGCATAATCATAACAGGTTTTAAATTGATTCGACGGTAGGCGGCAAAAAAGTTTTTTTTTAATTAACCGGAATTGGTTTTATATAACCGAAACTATTCATACCGAACATTGTCCTCATTGCTTGCTCGATATGATGTGGGACAACACCATCTATTATTCCAACCCGGTGAATAAAAAGCCTCCCAATATATTTGGGAGTGCACCGCCTATGTTTGGCTACGCGGTCCGCAATAGAACATGTATGACCGGTCACATATTTAGTGACCTAAAAAGTGTATGGGTCATTTTTCGTGGTGGCTACGACCCTCCAACAACATCCTGGTACAGAGCATATTGCAACCAACCGATGCTTTGTGGACTTCTTAATTCTAAAAGAGAATTTTGACATCACAGCTGTCAAACGCACCTCGGTTATGACATCATCTTTGCATGGGAAGCATTGACCCACTTTCAATTGGTCTACCCAAGGATTATTTAACTGTCCATGAATGCCACCAAAAAACGGTTTTCCGTCCTCAGGGTCATCGCCGTCTCCATCATCATCATCATCTTCAAATTTCCCATACTCACTGTAATCAAAATCCATGTCATCCACATATCTCGGCTTCTTATCTGCATGATCATCAACATATTCCGGCTTCTCATCTACTTGATCAGTAGCATCGAAGGCTTGTGCACCTTCTTCGGCACCTGAATCCTCACTATCAAGAGTATCGTTGCCAAAATCCTCCATTGGCTCCCCATCGTCATCGGAATGAGAGTTATTTGAATCAATATCACATTCCTTGATAGGCGGTTCATCCATGCATTGCGTAGAAACGCAAAGGCGAACAACATTCCGACAACTAAACTCTATAAAGTTTTGAACTGATCTATCAGTTGTGAGGTAGACGGGAGGAGTATCTTTGGGCAATTGCTTAAGCATCATATCTGGTAACTGATACGATAGCTGAACTATATCGGTTCCTTTGTCAAGCATATAATCTTCTAAAGCCATTTGAACTAGTTCATCGTATGTACAACCGTTTCGCAAAGAAAACAACCTCCCACCTGTTGATACCGGATCCCGCACCATGGATCATTTTTAGAGCATCGGAGGCCCATCGACTTACGAAGCCCATCAAGGACCATATTGCACAAAGGGGGTGGTCAAATGTTGACATTAATGTGTGATTTAATTTACGAATTAATTGTCATGGTCAAAGGAATAAACTTGTCATTCAAGTTTATGAATTAATTACCATGTGATTAATTGTGTGAGTTAATTCTATAATTAATGGGCAAATAATGACACCTTAGGAGGAGGAAAAAGACTATAAAAGAGAGGTGAAGACTACAAGACAAGGGACTTCGAATCTTCTACATTTTCACACCTTATTCTTTTATATTTTACACCATAATTTTCTACATGTATTTCCAATAGTTCTTAAAGATTATTTCTTTCATCTATGTATTTTTATTCATAATTTATTCCAATATATTGGGGATAAAACTCATATTTACTACATCAATACAATACTCTTTTTTCTACAAATTTATTCTTATTTTCAACCAATTTCTTTACACTTTTATTTACAATATTCGAGTGTTGGATCCGAGATCCACATTTTGGCGCCGTCTGAGGGGACTTGAACAAAAAGTCTCTTTAAAACATCAGAATATCTACCCAATAAAAACGACATGAGAAGAAGGAAAAGAAGGCAGATCCGAACTGCTTACTTGCGAGGCAATTTTCCAGCAATGTACGCCGAACCAGTTAATGAAACAACCACCAATGGATCGCCCCGGATGTTAGCTTTCCAGAGAACCTGACCTCGCTTCAATCGGAGCTGTCTACTAGAAGTTATCACCATTTTTCTGCAGCATATGCAATCCACGCGAATCTGATTCGTCATCATAAAACTAGGCAACTTTCGACGCGATTTCCCGACGAAGTACAACGAACCAATTGACGAAACACCCCTTCACGGAATTCCCCGAACGTCAGCTTTCCATAAAGTCTGACCTCGCCTCAATCCGAGTTATGTGTGAAAAGTTATCGCCGATTTTCTGTAACAGGTGCAGTATGCACGAACCCAGATCCATCCAAGGCAACATTGAGACTAGTTTCCCGGCGAACCGCAAGGAACCACATAACGTTCGACATACTCGTCGTCTTATCCGAGCTCGCAGCTCATCGTCTTATCCGAGCTCGCAGCATCCGAGCTCGCAGCTCGTCATCTTATCCAAGCTCACAACTCGATAGCTTCCTTCGTACAAGGATCAACCTCGTTTCTATCGTCAAAGCTCATCCGAACTGTATCGCTACATCGCTTCACAAAGTTAAATTTCGTCACTTGGAGATTTTTTTCGAGAACTCTCGGAAAAATAAGTTCATTTCGATGGAATTTAAGTATAGAGTTCGTTCACATAATTAGATTTCATCTCACGGAGATTTTTCCAAGTTCCAACTCTTGGAAAAATGAGTTTCACTTCGATCCAATGTAAGTGTTATTTTTGCTTTTCACATATATTATTCTAAAACTGAGCTCAGCCTCGCTAATCACTCAAACCGAGCTTAGCTCATATCAACAAATATTCACGATATGTTCTCGAGCTCAAGCTCGGAAGAAGCATCTTTGGTGTTCTCTAATGATTGCATCTCAACAATCATGCGATTGTATTCTGCAAGATTATCCTCTTGGATTATTTCAATTTGTTCGGACTTTTTCAATTTGCTTGGAATTTTTACAAAAATTGATGTTCACACAATCACTTGATTAGAACTCATCTCACAACAAATCTGTCGAATACTCCTTGCAAATTACTCAGTTCGAGCTAAGCTCACCATACATCTATAAGAATACACTTCGCAACCATTTAACTCGAGCTCAACTCCTATGCCTAAGCCGAGTTCACTTCGCAATCATGAGACCAAAGATGTGCTCACAACTTATTAACCATGTTCACCTCGAAGCTACTTAGTCCGAATTCATCTCCGTCATTGCTATAATGTTCGTTCTCCGAGCAAGTCAACTTACTCGAAGAACTGGAGGGCTAATGTTGATACCGGATCCCGCATCATGGATCATTTTTAGAGCATCGGAGGCCCATCGACTTACGAAGCCCATCAAGGACCATATTGCACAAAGGGGGTGGTCAAATGTTGACATTAATGTGTGATTTAATTTACGAATTAATTGTCATGGTCAAAGGAATAAACTTGTCATTCAAGTTTATGAATTAATTACCATGTGATTAATTGTGTGAGTTAATTCTATAATTAATGGGCAAATAATGACACCTTAGGAGGAGGAAAAAGACTATAAAAGAGAGGTGAAGACTACAAGACAAGGGACTTCGAATCTTCTACATTTTCACACCTTATTCTTTTATATTTTACACCATAATTTTCTACATGTATTTCCAATAGTTCTTAGAGGTTATTTCTTTCATCTATGTATTTTTATTCATAATTTATTCCAATATATTGGGGATAAAACTCATATTTACTACATCAATACAATACTCTTTTTTCTACAAATTTATTCTTATTTTCAACCAATTTCTTTACACTTTTATTTACAATATTCGAGTGTTGGATCCGAGATCCACACCACCTTTGCGTCCATCCATGTCAAACTGCCACGAACCATTTTTCATCACCCAGTCTCCGAAAACAGCAGGTATTTGCGCCATTGCACTGAAAAGAGTAAGCAGCAAGGTAAGTACAAATTATAAGGTTGACTTCCCGTAGAAGTCTTAAATCAATAACCTAACTACCTTAAAAAACCAAAAACTTGATTTCTCCATATGTGTAATACATTATCATGTCAAAAACATACAGAGGCAAGTAGACAACATATATCAAAGGGTAGAACAAGAAAATCTGAAAAAACTTTCATAATTTTACATAAAATTAGTTTTTAAACTTGTAGGACTTCAAGGTTATGTCCAACGCGTAAACTTCAAAAGAAAGTCTACGACGATGGCCTAACTGCCTTCAAAATATAGAACCCTGATTTCTCCATATGTGTAATACATATTCATGTCAAAAACATACAGAGGCAAGTAGACAACATATATCAAATGATAGAACAATAAAATCTGAAAAAACTTTCATAATTTTACATAAAATTAGTTTTTAAACTTGTAGGACTTCAAGGTGATGTCCAACGCGTACACTTCAAAAGAAAGTCTACGACGATGGCCTAACTGCCTTCAAAATATAAAACCCTGATTACTCCATATGTGTAATACATAATCATGTCAAAAACATACAGAGGCAAGTAGACAACATATATCAAAGGATAGAACAAGAAAATCTGAAAAAAGTTTCATAATTTTACATAAAATTAGTTTTTAAACTTTTAGGACTTCTTGCTGATGTCCAACGGGTAAACTTCAAAAGCCAATACGAGTAGACATCAACGTGAAGTCTAATTTGTGGTGGTCTAGTTTTGCAATAACATTTCTTAACGCAGACTTCCGAGAGAAGTCTACATTCCTGTTGACTTCTTGTGTTGGTCATCTTTGTTATTTTTTGGTTAGTTTTGCAATTAAATCCAAAATGGTTTGTTGACTTCAAAATGAAGTTCCCAAGTTAACTTCTTTTGTAGGCTCCTGTGGTTATTTTTGCAATTGACCACACCGTTGACTTTATGACTTAATAAGTAGACTTCATATTACTGTCAACGTCAACGTGTAGACTTCACCGTGTCGTCAACAACAACGAGTAGACTTCGTGTGGACTAGTTTTGCATTTGACGAAGTTTGACTTTCGGCCAGTAGACTTCATCTGCTCGTCAACTCCACGTTGACATCAGTAGAAGTCTACCGTGGCTATTATTAGGGTTGACTAACAATGAATAGTAGACTTCTCTCAGCAGTCTACTGGGTAATTTTACATTAATTTTAATTCAATAATAATCCGGTCAATGTTTTTACATTAAGTCAATTGCAAAAATGACCAAAGTGGAAGTCTACCCGGATAAGTCACGAGTAGACTTCGGAGGTCAGTCATAAATAGAAAGTCAAGATTTTGGTCAATTGCAACTATACACCTTAATAGACTTATCAATTAAGTATACTGCGGAAAGATTATAAAGAAGTCTACGTTGCAATTTTTTGTTTTCAAAGACTGAAAATTTAGTATACTGGCGCGAAACTCGATGACATATTGAATTGCAAAACTGACCTGTTACTCGGTTTGACTAACAAATGAAGTCTATATTAACGGAAATCAAGCAAAAGCACGAAAATGTAACGGAAAATAACCTTCTCGGTGGTTGTTTCGCAATGTCAAGCACCAAGGAGGGCTGTCTTTAGTAATTACCGAAGAAATCCAACAACAATTTAAGAATCAAGACATTCAACAAGCTTGCAATTTTTTCGGTAAAAATGGAGAGGACATAGAAGAAAATGAAGTTTCTCATAGCTTTGGGTGTGATTTAAGATCACAAATTCGGGTAGTTGAGGCAGCAAGAGATTAAATTTTGGTTGTTCAAGGTTGTTGAAACATTGATGGCGGTGGCATAGCCGTAAATAAGTGAAGGAGATGAGGATACAATGAAGACATGAGGAGTTAATTGAGATAAAGTGGCAAATTATGGAGAGAGAAAAATAAGTGGTTATATTTGCAATTGACTTTATTTTAGTGGTTATATTTGAAAGCACCCCAAAAAAATTGAACCACTTGCACAAAATTGAATCACTTGCAAAAATAGAAATTGCAATATTGTTAGGATTCGGATCTCAAATCGACCTTCAAAAGACAATTAAGCAAAAAGTAAAGGCACACACAAGATTTATAGATTTATGGTGGTTCACATTTAACGAACGCATGGGTCATTGATTTTATTTTATGTGATCCTTTTGTTTCTTGAATATAAGATATTTTTCTTAGTTTTCTTATCGGTCAATAATATAAGGGGAATGCATGTAAGCTTTTATCTAATCACGATATATTATATTATTTGCAAGATTTTTAGTTTTTTTCTACTAAATTACAATAAATTTATATAGTTTGCAAGTAGCAAAGGCTTTAGTTAAAAAAAAAAAACAAAAATTGTCAAAAGCTCTAGTTAAAATTTTTATCCTAAAGTTGACTGTTCAAGAATTGTACAGAGTATACCTTAATTGTTCTTATTAATAAAAAGCTATTGGATTATGAATAGCTAGAACAATCCAAATTCCGATTTGAAACTCTTAAAAGTAGATAACTACAGTAACATCTACAAAATCAGAGTAGATCTAAAAAACAATGGATTGTAACTCATATATATGATATATCAAGAAGAGAACTGTGCCGCAAAGACGAGGGCCTTATCCTCTATGCATGTGTACTTTATGATGCTTTTTGTACATCTCTTTCAACCTGCAAAAGATATCAATAATTTTAGACATTGTGGGCTAACGTACGCACACTTTGTGAAATCTTCTTTCAAAGACAGCATCTCGTTCAATGTATTTTTGATATTTTTCTTCAGTGGTTGTGTTGATACACCTATCCATACCTCTAGCGAGCATGGGTTTAAGCATGTTTGCTGCATCATTATCACTACCGGTACAAAGAAGCATATCTATCTCATCAAAATGATCATCAACTTCTAGTAGACATCTATGTCTTTCCACTGGGCACATAAAGCTTTACTTAGATGGCAATGACACTTATCATTTTCGCGTTTAGCAACTTGGATAATTAACTTCCTACCGAATATGGTCTTTACATTTTCAAAGTCGATATGTACCATCAATTTTTTGGTAAGTTCAGACTGGGCTCACACATAATCTAAAATAATCTAAAATTTGGTTTCGATATAACTTGTTTACTCATTTTTCTTTTGCCATAGGTGAAAGAGCTTCCAAGTCACCACATAGGGACATTGTAATTGGATTAGCAGTTGGTGCTTCATTTCTTATTTTGCTATTAATAGTAGCTGGAGTTTATGCTCTCATGCCAAAGAAGAGAGCAGAGAGGACAACTAATCAAAACAATCCTTTGGTGAGAGTTTTCACAAGTTGAGAGTAGTAACTAACATGGTGATTACATCACTTGTTGTTTTATCGGTAGGTTATTCGATGGTAACCGGTTCACGAAAATTTTCTATCTTCAAAACAAATAACATATTACTAAATAAAAATCTAATTGATAGACTGTACTACTAAAATTGTTTTAAATTTGTTATGAAATATTTAGTATTATTTTTTTTTGTCAACATTTGGGCCACAACTGGCCGGCCCATTAGCCTAATTCCTACAAATTTGTAGGGTCGGGAACTCGATCCCTGGTGTGATGGTGTCTGTCTTCTGTGGACTTGCCACTAGACCAAGATCACTTCACGAAATATTTAGTATTAATATGCGAAATTTTATAAGGAATTCAAAATGTGAAAATATGCACAAAATTTACTTAAAATATGTAGCTTAATAGTTTATGCTAGTTGTTGATAAAAATGCATAATATTAATATTTTACTCTGATAATTTATTTAATTGGTTGCTCTAAACGCACACAAAAAGAGAAATCATATGTTCATTTCGTGTTTACATATACAGTTTTCAAACCATGATTGATCAAATAAAGTAAACTATTGTCATGCTTTTTATATAAAAATTTGTTGCACAAAAAAAAAAAAAAAAAAATAATACAAATTAATTTCGCCTTGTCGGTCTTTTCTTAATTCTTAAGCCCTTCTAATATGATTTTGTGAAATCACTTGATTTTTTTAAATCACTTCTATATTAAGAAGAAAAGTGCTCTTTAATTGAAATATCTAGACTCCAGAAACTTTTTTTTGGGCTGAAAGACTCCAGAAACAATTTGGCAAAAATGATGATTGAGAAAAACTTTCATCATGGACTGACTAAGAGATATAGTCATATAGAAGTAAAGGTCCATTAAGAAATATAATGGGCCGAGATGTTAATATTTGGCCCTAAACAAAGCCTCTGGCTAAATCAGAAACAACGAAAGAGGAAAATGAAAAAAAAAAAAAAGAGCTAAAACGTATAATTCTCGGGATTGTTTTTTTTCAGTCTTCGCACTAACCTCTCAAAGAAGAAGAAAGATCTGAGAGATCGAATGATCCAAGAGAAGAAGAAGAATCTCTCTTAGATCGTTTGATCTGATCCGAACGAAGAAGAAGAAGAAGAAGATGGGAATCTTATTCACACGGATGTTTTCTTCGGTGTTTGGTAACAAAGAAGCTCGTATCCTCGTTCTCGGTCTCGACAATGCTGGAAAAACCACAATCCTCTGTAAATCACTGCCTTAATCTTTCGAAATTTGTATCTGTATAGATACATTCAGTGACTAGGGTTTTTGATTGGATCGTTTTTTTCAAGTTCCGTTGATTTTTGATTGATTTCAGATCGGCTTCAGATGGGGGAAGTTGTCTCTACGATTCCGAGTATGTTTTCATTTCTTTAGATGTTGTTTGAATTATGGATCTAGTTGATTTGATTTTTGATTTTGATATTGTTACATTTGTGAATTTTGGTTTTGATCTGATCTTGCAGCTATTGGATTTAACGTTGAGACTGTGCAGTACAATAATATCAAATTCCAAGTCTGGGATTTAGGTATGTTTCTAAGAATGTGTTCCACTGCATTAAAACTTCGAATTTGAGATACTAGAAAGGATTTGTCTATGAAGGAGAAGTTCGAAATTGAGTGTCCTCATGTTAGCAGATCACATTTGAATAGTTGGTATGTTTGTCTGCGGATGAATCACACGAACTCATGATTCAGAATTTCCTTTGATTTGGACCCCCTAGATTACATATCCTTCATAATTTGATAAGTAGTTCCAATATGGTGATGAATTTATAAGTACCACACTTTTCTTGTTATGTAGGTTGTTGATTGTTGTGCAAAAAGAATTTGATAAGTAGTTCCAATATGTTGTTCAGTAGATTCTTACATATGGTTGCTATTTGCATTTCAAATTTTGATAAATAGATTGGTTCATCGGAACACAATACATTAACTAGAACTTTCCTGTAACAGGTGGACAAACAAGCATCAGGTAGCTTAATGACCTCTTTTCTTATTATAATTGCATGTACTTTGAAGGCATGAAGAACAGAAATGGTTTCATCAGTTTGTGTTTTTTCCCAAATTTCTAATGATCAGTTTGTGTTTTTTCCCAAATTTCTAATGGTTATATTGACAGGCCATACTGGCGATGCTATTTCCCGAATACACAAGCAGTGATCTATGTTGTTGACTCGAGTGATACAGATAGAATCGGGGTGGCCAAAGAGGAGTTTCATGCAATTTTGGAGGTAAAACTGCTGTTGAAGCTTTCTTTTATTATACTGTTGTATTATTTTTTCCCGATGAACTTCTTGCATCCAAAAATATTTGAGACAAAGCTTTTACTGGCAATGTATATTGGTAGCTATAGGGATTTACAATATTGGTTCAGCCTCTTGTTTAGGAAATGTTATAGATGCTTTCTATCAAGTTAGTATTCTTACTTTTCAAACAGCCTTCTATTAGGTGACACTAAACTTGAAGTATCTAGGTTAGTGCCATATGGAAAGGAGCAAGTGATCATGTCTCTCGATAGATCTCACAATATAATCTTTTAACTGTTTCATTGTGCAACAAAAGCTTGCTTGAGTGTACCTCTACCACTTTAAGAATCTAACTCTGACTCTCTTTTTATCTGTGTTTTATATAGGAAGAGGAATTGAAAGGTGCGGTGGTTCTGATATTTGCAAACAAGCAGGTTAGTAGTATCTAAATGTTAGTTATTCTGACAAATTTTGGCTGTTTCATCTGGAAATGTGTAATGGCTTCTGTAGCTAAAAAACTTAGTTTATTTTGCATGCGTTATAAACGTTTCTGCTGATAAAAAATTCTCTGATTTTCCTTAAATTATCTAAACAGGATCTTCCTGGTGCACTCGATGATGCTGCTGTTACAGAAGCCTTGGAGTTGCATAAGATAAAGAGTCGTCAATGGGCAATCTTCAAAACTTGTGCCGTTAAAGGCGAGGGACTTTTCGAGGGATTGGACTGGTAAGCACATTCTGAAACTGAACCATATCTTGGTCCCGTTACTGAAACCAAACCATTTCTTAGTTCTCAAGTATTCTTCTTTCTTTTCCATCTTGATGATCTTCAGGTTGAGTAATACGTTGAAGTCAGGAAGTGGCTAAAATCATATTCATACACCAATTGGTCACATCCCTCAAGAGTGTATCTTTGATCATTTTTACTTATTGGTTTGTTTAGTATGTCTTATCTTAGTTCTTCATTTTAAGAGTTAATATCAATGACATGTTCACCTAATATTGTCTCTTTTTTTGTTCTTTTGTTTCATTCTGAAAGAAAAACTCAATACAGATTTTTGATTGCAACCCATAAGGGATATATAACCTTTTAACATGAAATTAAACTGATTCTAGACTAAACATTGAAACGGTTCCAAGTGCTCTTATGCCAGCTTGAATTCATATGCTCAAACGTTTGGGTTTTAAAAATCCGAACTTATGTTATTTGTCTCCTCTTTTGTACTTTTGTGTTTATATTAAATTGTTATATCCGTTTGTTTAGAAATCGAACATAAGAGCCGGATGGTAACACCAGAATATATGGTTAAGAATGGTAACACCAGAATATATGGTTAAGAATGGTAAAATCAGGATATATAGTTAAGGAAATAAATGTGGTTAGAAGCGAATAGCTGAAGCAAACAGTGCAAACTGCAAAATAAGCTGATTTTGTGTGCAAAATTTCTACAAATGGGAAACTTTTTTTTATCCTCTACGCGACTCGATACATCTCTTATATGCGGGATTAGCCAAATTATCTCAAGGGAATCGAACTTGTATCCCGCTATATGCCTAAGTTTTTGATTTATTTTTTTTAAATTATCATAAATGATTGAAAAAATGGAGAGATTGACCATCAATATCCAATAGGCTAAAACAAAGCTCATGACATTTTCGGATGGTATATATGAATTTTCTCTTTTAAAAAATCAAGGATTGACGTGAAAATCATGAAATAGGTCACTACTCACTAGTATTAAAACTATCATAATATTTTAAGTCCTAACAGTCGTACGCATTCAACACTCTTTAGTCATATCCTTTCAATCTCCAATAAATATTTAATGATAAAACAATACAAAATTGTAATGATATTTGCAAATAATGAGATTTACGAGAACATAAAAATCAACATAAACATACTTTACTAGATCTGATGGAGCATCTTTGAGCCATTCAAGATTAACGATTTCATTTGTTTAACTTCACCGTTGAGAAATTTTTTGAAAAAATAATAGAGAAAAAATAAAATGTTAGTCTTAAATCTTTTGAATAATTTATCCACAAAGTTTTTAAGAAGTTTTGATTTTCTTACCAAAATTCAGAAAGAATCCTGAATCATCCACGTTTTCTTAGGGTGGTTGCAAGAACTTGTTGGCTAGATAATCTCATATCATATTCCAATTTCTTGCCCATAGGCATTTTGTGCCGATATCCTTCTTTTGTGTACATCTTCTAGAGAACCTTCAAATCAACTATCTAATCTTTCATAATACCAGTTTTTTCGTTTTTTCTTTTAGAGTTTCCTCATGTTCCCTCTACCTCTAGTATTAAATCCTTAGATAAGGTGATAAACTCATAACTCTTACCATCATCGTTTCCGATATGAGTTGGTTTTTGGTCATCATTAATTGTGTCATTAACATCTTGAGGTTAGAGTAAAATAAATAGTACTCCTTCCATTCTTTAAAAATGAATGTTTAAGATTTGTTTTTAGTTTTTTCAATACATTTTTTTTGTTAATTAATGTTAAGAAATGGTAAAGTTCAAGAAGTATTTATTACAAATATTTGAATTTTTTAAATTTTTATTGGTTAGTATTTATGGGAAAGTGATTTTTGTAAAAAATTTAATATCATGTATAATTACATATTAATTATTTTTTAATCTGTGTGAAAATTATAAATCGTACAAAATAAGCAGAACAAAAGTTGAATGATAACCACAAATAGATAATAGAGGAGACAAATGATTTTGGGTGCAAAACTTCTACAAATGGGAAGCTTCCTATTATCCTCTACACACAGCTTGATACATCTCCTAGATGCGGTCAACTTATTTATCTCTTCCAACCAGATTCGAACTTGTGTCCTGCTTAATACCTAAATATTTTGCTTACTTTTACAAAATTACCATAAATGATAAAAATTTGAGATAATGACCATCAATAATATCCAATATGCTGAAATTTTTTTGGGACATGGGATGTCCACTAGGCTGTATGTGACGCCGTCTAGAGTGGAAGCCAGTGGACTATAACCTCAAAAGTGATTTAATTTAATTTTTAATACCGACAGTCAAATCCTTGCATTAGAGATCGATTTGGACTTTGGTCACATGCTACTGTTCCCAAATTAATTTCAGTGGCCCGGTTACTCAAATTTATCAATCATTTAGATATCTTCTTTTTTTTTTTTAAAGGTATTCAAATTAAAAACATAAAAATTAATATACGGTTATGAGTTTTTGGTCATAAAGAAATAGAGTAGCGATTAGAGAAATGGAATAAGTTGAAAACTTAAATCAAATAATTTAAAATATAGGCTCTAAGAGAAAAGTGACTATTTCGAGTGAAAAACAAGCTTGCGAGATGACTAGTACATAGATCCACGGCCGCATTGGCCTCGGCCTTTACGACCACGGCGTCCATGCCCACTTATTGCAATCCACTCATCTTGAATTTTTGGAGGTGGTTTGATCGGCCTATCACGCAAAGTCATACAAGCAGATGAAGATTCCTCCTTCATTTCATTCATCAAAAAAAAAAAACTTTTAAAATTCGCATATGAATATATTTATAAAAAAATATTTCTTAATAGTAAAATTTTAGAGAGTTTTGGAAGTTTACCAAAACACAGCCAGTTGTCACATATGGAATAGTGTACAACAAACTTATGTTCAACTATACTAAACCCTAGGCGGAATTTCTAGAACCCAATTTTTTTTTGTTTTTTAATTTCAACAGCTTGTATATAATTAAAATGGTTTAAAAATCCAAATCAAATGTTACAAAGTTTATGATGTACAATAAACTTATGTTCAGCTAGTAAGCCGTCTAATCAGAATTTCTATGGAGCCAATATATATATTATCAACATCTTATATTAAGACTAAAAACGGTATAAACCGTCACTACAAAATTTACATAACTAATATCATGCGGATATAGTCGAGCATTACATGCTAATCTATCTTTAAAATTCAAACTATAATTAACGTATAAGCGAGACATAAAAAAAAAAAAAAAAAAACAATTCATTACTTATCACGAATTCCTCTTATTGTAACAAGAAAGCATGTTTATAGGTGTAGACATCATTTTTATCAAATCAAAATAGTCTAGTAAAAACTACTGTCATCTTCGATCTACCGGTCAATCATACAATTCATAATCCAAATGAGTACTTCTAATTCAGAATGTAGCGGAGATATGCATTTTCTTAAATTTTGAGCTTGTATAATAGATGAAAACAAAACTATCATAAACTATTAAATGAATGTGTTTTTCCAAGAATCATCTATATAACAAAGATATCTCATAAATACTGAATTCTCTAACGAATGAATAACTTGTTATTAATTAGTCCTCCAAATTATGGTATTCAGCATGTACTATATATCTCATATACATATAGTAGTCTCATATTCAACCAGTTATAAAATATCTTGGAGCCAACATGTTTTAGAGACGTTACATGTTACACACACTTACGTAGTTACGTGTTACATTTACATGTTAAGTTACTTAACAAAAATAATACACTCGTTTAAAAATCCGAACTTTCTTGCCGACAAAAAAAAATTTAAGAATTTATCCGAACTTTCATTATCCAACTGGGTCCACTTCTCCGCAATGTCTCTCCAATTTCAATTATTTGGCTAAGGTTCACCCACGTGTCATTTTATTACTGGCTATTCCAGATCTCCATGGACCTACAAACCGCGGCGCGTTTTGTACAATCGCTACTTTCAGAGCAATGAAGAGTCAATACAGAAGCTGACTCCATTATTAATTAATTATTCCTCACTCTAAATAAATATTAAAAAATAAAAAATAAAAACTGTAGAGAGATAGAGAGAGAAAAAAATCTCAAATGGCGTCGCGACTGTGTGATTCGTGCAAATCGACGGCAGCGACTTTATTCTGCCGTGCAGACGCAGCGTTTCTCTGCAACGTTTGCGACGGAAAGATCCACACAGCTAACAAACTCGCTTCACGTCACGAACGAGTTTGGCTCTGTGAAGTCTGTGAACAAGAACCAGCACACGTCACGTGCAAAGCCGACGCAGCCGCGCTTTGCGTCACGTGCGACAGAGACATTCACTCAGCTAATCCACTCTCTCGCCGTCACGAACGCGTCCCAATCACTCCTTTCTACGACGCCGTTTCGGGATCCGCTGCCAAATCCGCCGCCTCCTCCTCCGTCAATTTCATCGACGATGATGTTAGCGTTGAAGCTGCTTCTTGGATTTTGCCTAAGGAAGGAATCGAAATCCCTAATTTGTTTTCCGATCTGGAGTATCCGAAGATGGAGGTAACGTCGGAGAATAGCTCCGGTAACGATGGAGTCGTTCCTGTTCAGAACAAAACGATGTTTCTCAGTGAAGATTACTTCAATTTTGATCTCTCCGCTTCCAAAAATTCACCAAACGGATTCAATTTCATCACCCAAACTGTATGAATCTTCTCTTCTTCTCAATAGATCTGCAAATTCTTGTTTATTTGCCATAGATCTGGAAATTTTCAGATCTAGATATGGAAAAATTGGATATGATTTGAGTTTGTGAAATGTTTTTTTAGGTTTCGTCGAGATCTGTAGATGTACCGTTGGTACCTGAAAATGGAGCTACGGCGGAGATAACGAACACAACGACGACGGCGACGCCAGCTGTGCAGTTGTCACCGGCGGAGAGGGAAGCTAGGGTTATGAGGTATAGAGAGAAGAGGAAGAATCGGAAATTTGAGAAGACGATTCGGTATGCGTCGCGTAAAGCTTACGCTGAGATGAGGCCGCGGATCAAAGGACGTTTTGCTAAGCGAACAGATTCGAAAAGCGACAATGGAGGAGACGTCGGAGTCTATGGCGGATTCGGCGTTGTTCCGAGTTTCTGATCTTTCTGGTTTAAGAGACATATTTGTATTAACGGTTGGTTAATAGAAGATTAAGGATAATTAAAAATTGTAATGTTGTTTCCCTATTTAATCAGGGGATAAGTTATTAGAAGATTGTTGTTTTTGAATTAGATTTTTAGGTTTCTTGCTGCCTTGGTTCTCTTCGCCTTTCCATTGCTCTCTTTCGATAGCTAAGCGAATGTTTAATGGCTAGTGTAGCTTCAGTTTTTGGTAAAGGTTCACTTGATTGTTCTATGCGACTAGGAGGTGTTAGTATGGCTTTTATAGGATAAGAAGTTGCTCAAGTTCATGATCTTGGTAGAGAACAACATTGTCTGCCACTTTAAGCTCGTGCAGCTACACTTTCTTCGATTTGGGCTCACGTTGAAATGACTTCTTTCTCACTTCTTTCGTCAATGTGATGGTTACCTCTTTCCTTTTCTGTTTTGTTCCTTGCCCTTTTTCGCTTAGGAGAGTCTCTTTATCGAGTGCACTTCTTCAATACCTAAAGCTTCGCTTACGGTAGTCGATGATTTTGCTCTCGAATGATTATGCTTCCATGTTTTTTATTCTTTTTTGGCATGTGACCATGTTCTTAGGATTTGCTTGTTGTAAAACCTAAACTTTCATTTTTTGAAATGATATAAAATATGGGAAGAAAAAATCAAGATATTTCGCGTTACTAGATTTTTCTGTCGAATTAGTAGTTTTTAGGGTTTATATATTTCCATCGCATGCCTTCATCATTGATTATAACAATCGGGTATGTCACGTCACAACTATAGCGATCTTAGAATATGAGTTGATGACGGACAAAGTGAGTATGGTTCATCTACGCCTACGGTGGTGTTTCAAGGTGTAGTTGGTTACAAATGTATCACAGTTAATTTGTTTTTGTTCTTCACCAAGTGCTCACGAGAAGAGCGAGACCAAAGTGGTTCATAATGGACTTCTTCCCAACGAGCCACCACACTATGTGTCCCGAATTTGGAATACCTTTCCTTGCATTAATTCTCTTTTTCCCTAAATGTTTTGTATAGCATGGATCAATATATATAGCTTTACATGTTTTTTTTCATCCTGTTCTTTTAAGCTGTGTATTAAAAGAGCTATTAAGACACACTGTTCTTAAAGTTTTTCTCTGATTGGTAAATAATTTGTAAACTTTCTCTTTCATATTTTGTTTGCTTGCAGCAGCTTTAAATAGTGTTACATGATTATACATCTCATTTGGTGAAACATAATTCAACTGAAACCTGAAAACAATGTAAAACTATTGTTTTTGTCAACACATGAATAAATAACACCCCCTAAGTGAATATAATTTACCTTTTTTGTAACTACTTCAGTAATAATTAATCTCCATTTAATTAACAGCAGAACAAGAACGTCTGATCTCACCTTCTTCACCAACTCTCACACCCATCACACTCATCTTCATAAAAGACTCACTCCATCTCTCGAAAAAACTCTCTTGATCATTCGCAAGAATCTCAACAATCTTCCTCGTCCGATCATCTTCCATGAGAGCCGAATCCGTTTGGAACAAACCCTTATGTGCCATCAGATTCTTGTAGTACTGATTGTCGAACGTCGACGAAGTCTCTGGATCATTATCAACAACCGTGGTCGTTGGATCCAACGACGATGAACACTTGTTCAAAAGTGTTTGTGCATAGGAGTTATCGAGAGAAGAGTCTATTAGCTCTAAATTCCCTTTGGGATCTTGCTTAAACCTGCTGTTGAATGTGTTGCAATGCGCAGCTCCAATAGTGTGTGCTCCTGAGACCGTAATAGAATCGAAAATTGAAAGTTTGTGTTAGGGAAAAACTCATTTTTTCGAATATCAAGAAACAGAACATACCAGAGAGGACGACTAAATCTTGAACAGATAAGCCTTTAGAGGTAAAGATATTGATCATCTTATCAACTGTGAAGTCAGTATCGATGATGTTTGGTCTAACATTTGCTGCTACTGAGACCGTCCCGTCTCTTCTCCCTGTCGGTATAGGAACTACGGGTCCTCCAAGCTGTCCGAAAAAACAACAACAAGAAACAGAGTTTTTAAAAACCTTAAAAGAAGAAATAAACAGAGCTTTTTATGCTAAAGTCAACTATTGAGATATATAACATGAGGTTTTCTAATGCGATTATACAAGAAAATTAACAATCAAGAAAATCCGCGTAATATTATTTTTTTAGGATTTGCGTATTCGCCTAAAAAGTATATAAATATTTCATATGTATGTGCATTTTGATGAAATTCTTACAGCTTCTACTGCATCTCGAGCAGCAAGAACAAGGATATCAGCGCAAGAGACTGTGCCGGGACAGAAGATTTCGAGGACATTTTTGGCACTTTCTATCACGGCGAATCCTCCTAGAGACGCGTTTCCAGGGTCGCTTCGCTCTGTACCGTTCCCTCGAATCAACACTGATGCATCACAACCCTGAGAAAGCAATGACAACAAAAAAATCTCATTTCATTGGAATGACTTGGTATGCAAGAAAGAGGTGGTCTTGGAGTAATGTAATATACCTGGACGAAGCAGTCATGGAAGATGAGACGTAGGAGCTTCCCAAGGACTGATGGATCAGACGAAGAAGCAGATCTTACAGTGTTTCTAATGATTAACTCAGTTCCAGGACATGAACCACCGTAGAAGTTGAAAGAGAGCTCAGCTACTGAGGAAGAAAGAAGTAAAAGTAGAGGAAGACAAAGAAGAAGAGAGTAGAAAGTGGATTTTGGTCTGCATGAAGAAAACTGCAACGCCATTTTTTTAATGTGTCTATGTGAAGAAGGAGAGTGAAGTTGCTTAATCTGCCCAGAGAGAGAGAGAGAGAGAGAGAGAATTGGTAGTTGCTGTGATAAATGATAACTGTAATTACATGTTCGTGTCAGAGAGAGAGAGAGAGTGAGTGATGGTTGAGTCAGGAGAATTTAATGACAGTCTCTTACTCTCTTATGTATCCATGAGAGTGATCATCATCTATGCCCATCATCAATCAACAAAACAAGATTTGGGTTTTTGCCTTTTGGTGTTAATGCTAGAGCCTAGAAGTCGAAAAGGATAAAAATCCAACTGCATGCAGGAGAATTTCAGGAAAAGAAATCCTAAAATAGTATATGATTTTTTCTAATATTGTGACAAAAATTAGACAACCTTTTTTGTACTTTCAGATATTTCTTTTTTAAAATAAAAATCATTCATGCTAATCATTTAATTCATTCTCTTTTTTTGCTTTTTATAGTATATGTCATTTTTGCAAGCAACAAAAAAAGAAAATATGTATAAAGAAAAAATGTGAAAAAAGTATCAAGTATTGTTGAAGAACTACGGAAACACACAAAATTAAGGATTTTTTTTTTCATTGGTGGTTTATGTGAGATAAACCAAACCAAGATAGATTTACGTTCTTTTATTTTTTTTTGGACAAAAAATAGATTTATGTTCAAATGAGTTTTTTTTTTTTTTTTTTTTTGGAATATGAACCTGTAAAAGTTGCAGGAAACTGAATTGGAATTAGAAAAGGAAGAGATCTGGACAGGGCCGGCTCAAAGGGGGGGGACAATGGGTGCGACCGCCCCGGATCCCGTCCCGTGTCCTAATAAATGAGGGCCCATTTTTTTTATAAAAATTTTTTTTTGGTAAAAAAAAATATATAGTAAACTAAATATAAGATTAAAAAGAGGCCCAAAAAAAAATTGTGTGTATATTTTTAATTTTATAACAAATTTATTTAATACAAAATACATTAAAAAATAAATTTATAAGAAATTTTTTTTTGTAGAAAAATGTTTAGGGTCCAAAATTTTTTTTTTGACCCGGGGCCCCTAAGAATTTTGAGCCGGCACTGGATCTGGAAGCTTTTCGTATGAAATTTGTGGTTCCATTGTTGAAGGAGATAGGGGAAGTGGAGATATTGAGATAGTGGGAACAAAGAGAGGAGATTGGAGAAGCAGTTACAAAAAAGATATTTCTTCGTTTGTTTGTTTGTTTGTTTTCTTTTTTAAATAATATAGTTTAATTGTTTAGAAAAGTGAAAGTAGTTGGAAAAAAAAGGAAAATATAAAATTTGAGATTTCAGACATATGTCAGAAGGAAAAGGTTGCAGTTTTTTTTGTGAATTGACTTTGATTTATATAGCAGTTTTTTTTGTAAATTGACTTGTGACTTATATAATATAAATATAAAGATTGCAGAATTCATGGATGCGAAAATTATCAAAGATTCTGTAATGTTAATGAAAATAATATGTATATCCTAGAAATATCGTACAAACAAAACTATCTATGGTAAATTTATTCATCATAACTACATATTATTACAGTATAATGAATTTAGCCGAAAATGCTATAATTTTGAAATTATCAAGAAGAACCTTAATTTTCTGTGGTATTTCTGTTAGATTTCTTATAATTTACATATGCTGTAAATAGTTAAATATCATTATAGTATAATTAGATAAAATATTTGTAATGATAATGTAAAAGACTTTAAAAAATAAAATAAGAAGACAAATATTTGGAAGAAAAGAAAAAAATAAATATTAAAAGACTTTTTAAAAATTACAAAACGACATCGTTTGGTCTAAATTTTCTACTCTTCTATGTATGTGGTGGAACGAGGTCCAATGGTTTAACAAGCAACCTTTTATGATCTATTTTAGCAGAAGCAAACACTTAACATTGGAATCAAACTTCTGTAATAAACAAATCCGCCATGGCTGTTCCTTTTCTAAGCTCTTCTCTTCAACTCACAGCTACTTCTCCAATTCTCTTCACTAAAGTAACAACACCCATAATCCATAACCAATTCAACCAAAGAACATGCACAGTACCGACAAAACCTCGTTTCCATCTCCACCGCCGTTACGCCGCCGCTGGAACCGCCGTGGTTGATCAGACAGAAGGAGGAGGAGGAGAGGTTCTTTTAAACCCTGAAGAGGAGAAACGTGTTGAGGTGGCGGATTATGATTGGACTGAGGAGTGGTATCCATTGTACCTAACTAAAAACATACCTGACGATGCACCGCTTGGTCTCACCGTCTTTGATCGTCAAATAGTTTTGTATAAAGATGGTGAAGGAACACTTCGTTGTTACGAAGATCGTTGTCCTCATCGGTAAGAGATTTGATCTAGCAAACCAGAACCACTCGTTTTTGTTTTAGGAATCTTATAGAAATTGAGTTTTGTCTTTTTTTTTTAAGGTTGGCTAAGTTGTCTGAAGGACAATTGATTGATGGGAGATTGGAATGTTTGTACCATGGTTGGCAATTTGAAGGAGATGGCAAATGTGTCAAGATTCCTCAGGTTTTTTGTTTATTGATTTTGTTTAAGTGTTAGTTTGGATAATTCTTATTTACTTACTTGTTTTTTTAACAGCTTCCGGCGAGTGCTAAGATTCCGAAGGCGGCTTGTGTGAAGACATATGAGGTGAAAGATTCACAGGGAGTTGTGTGGGTGTGGATGTCAACAAAGACACCTCCAAACCCTGAAAAGCTTCCTTGGTTTGAGAATTTTGCTAGACCCGGGTTTTTCGATATATCGACTACTCACGAGCTTCCTTATGATCATTCCATTCTTCTAGAGAATCTGATGGATCCGGCTCATGTCCCTATCTCTCATGACAGAACTGATTTTACTGCTAGAAGAGAAGATGCTCAGCCGCTGGTTTTTGAGGTCACTGAGCGAACCAACCGAGGTTTTGCAGGGACTTGGGGACGGGAGAAAGATGGGAAAGGGAGTAATTTACTACGGTTTGATGCTCCATGTGTTCTGCAGAACAATCGAGAGTTTGAAGGGAAGGATGGGGTGAAGAACTACTTTTCAGGGCTGTTTCTTTGTAGACCTACAGGGCAAGGGAAGTCTATGCTTATTGTTAGATTTGGGGTCACGAAAAGATCGCCTTTGATTTCAGTGTTACCTCAATGGTTCTGGCATCAGAATGCCTGCAAGGTCTTTGAACAAGACATGGGGTTTCTATCGTCTCAAAACGAGGTTCTGATGAAAGAGAAAGTACCAACTAAGGACTTGTATTTAAATCTAAAGTCATCGGACACATGGGTCGCTGAATATAGAAAGTGGATGGACAAAGTTGGTCATGGGATGCCTTACCATTTCGGGCATAGGACCATATCTCTCCCCAAGGTTCCTCCCGTAGTGGAACACGCCCCTGCAGGGCTCATTGCTGCTCTCTCGGCTTCTTACCCTGCAAAAGGCGGAATTGGGACTATGCACGCTCCCAATTTGGCTAACCGGTACTTCAGACATATTATCCATTGTAGAAGCTGCAGCAAAGTGATCAAATCTTTTGAGCTCTGGAAAAATATCCTCTCTGCGACGGCTGTGGTTTTGACGGCTTTGGCCATTCTGGTGGTTAGTAGACAGTGGAAGGCTGTCCTGTTAGGTTCAGCAGCATTGTGCTCGGCCACAGCTTATGCTTGCTTAAGAGCTATACAACTAAACACCAATAACTTCATTAGAACACACAGAAGACTATGAAAATGTATATCGGCATGTCTCCTCTTCGTCCTACAATATGTATTTCATAAAATACCATTTTGCTTGTAAACGCAATTATAATTCAGAAGGTTCCAGTGTATGTTTTGCCATCAATACAGTGTAACCATGGAATTACTGTTAAACTGATTTAAGGTTCTATACTCTAGAACTTGAGCCATTTCTTCTCTTTCTCTTTGCTTTCTACAGCATTGGAGGCAGCTGCTTGAGCTGCTAATGTACCTGCCAGTGCCTTTCGGACTTCGTTCAATCTTCTCGTCGCAGCCTCTGAAACAACTTGATCGTTCTTGTTTCTGTTCACCATCTGTTCTAGTTTCATACATTCTAACTTCAAGTCCTTGACTTCGTCTTCATATGCAACCAGAGCTTTCCTGTCTACAGGACCTTTGTTTTGCCTCTTTTTTACAGACTCTATGCCGTTTACTTTCTCATGGCGCTTAGGAAAAATTTGTTCGTTGATTAAGCTAAACAAGTCTGGCTTCGATTCCTCTTCCTGTTTTGCCGCTCTAGCTGCTTCTGCAAATTTCTTCTCACGCTTCCTTCTCCCACCTCTGCTCCTTTTCTTCTTTAGTTTCTCGCTTTTAACCTCTCCATTCTTAATATGCTCAAGAGCGTAATCCAGTGACCGTTTTGCTGGAAGTACTTTAACTAAGACGGGATTTAATATCCCTTGGCCAGTGGCTCCAAGACCCATCCCTTCACGGTAACCCATACTTGCCATCATCTTAGAAGCTATTCCTCTGGTGTGATTCTCCCACTTAGCAAATAAGGCGGTGTCAGTTTGAACGCCTCTTGATTGATTGCTTTCTAGAAAGCCTATGCCTTGTGGAGACTCTTCATCATAATCACTTGACACAGATTCTTCAGAATCTGAAGCACTCCCTTCTTCGTCCTCCTCTTCCCCTTCCCCGTCATCGTCAGTCATCTGAGCGTACTCTGATAATGCCATAGCATCAGATCCTAGCTTTGCGGAGCTTCCATCATCTCTAAAAACAACTCCGCCTACTTGTAGATCATCATCCCATGTTTCAAGTTCAGCCTTTCTCCATATGTCATATTTACTGCCAGAAACTGCCCAAATCTTGGAGCCTACCATCGATTGCTTCCACTCAGTCTGTTCATAGTTCTTCAGAGAAGATATCGGCACATCTAGTCCTGCATTGATGTCTTGCAGTTAACCACCAGAACAACAAATTGGCTACATTCCCGACTTCGAAAATTCGAATGTAATAACAGTATGAACATATAATACACAAACGATAACAACTAATCTACTTATGCTTGATATATACCATGTGATGAACGACATGAACTGCCAAACCGACACCTCTGTTGCATGAAAAACTTGCACATCTGCACAAGTGTGGTGCAGCGTTAGTAGATGAGACACAAAACAGCAATTGCAACAATGCCAACAGTCACCATCTCAAAAGTTAGTCTTTTACAGCCATTATGCCTATAACAAAACCTAATCATGCTACATAGACAAGCAATACTGAGGCTTTCAATAAACTCTAGCCACCCTAGTTTTTCAACTTCCACTTCACATTAGCATTGTATACGAAAAAGACCAATAGATCATGTGGAAAACACAAGAACTGATTAAAACACTTAACAGATGAGTCAATAGTTTAATAAAAGGAAGGAACACAAAGAACTCACCATCATACTCTCAGATGTAGGCGTAAGGAAACATATCTTTGCAGAATCAGATCCTTCAAACCCAATAATACGACCATTATACCAACGACCATCAGTATGTCGAAATCTACATTTCGATCCATCCAAATCCTTTTTCTCTTCAATTCCCTCCGGCTCCAATTCATTAACATGCTCAGCTTTAACTCCAGCATCATGACTCAAACCATTCAGCACTATATCAGCTTCTTGCAATAACCGAGCACGTTTTAAATGCAAAAGACCTTCCTCTGCCTCCTTGATTGCGCTGAGAAGTTCTTCATGGATCTAGCAAACCACAAAACCACCACCACATGAAGCAGAAGATAAACAACTCATGAGATTAAGAATACAAATTATGCTTTTCACCATTAAGCTACTCCAAGATTTAAGATGCATTCGACTAATTGATAAGTTAATCTAATTTCACGACTTAATTATTGATTAATAAAGAGCAATCATCACAAAATTGATGAACAGAAGAGAGAGTTAACGAATCGTAGCAGTTATAGTTCTCCAGGAAACTTGGGGATTTGATTTTGGAGAGGAAAATTTTACCGAGAGAAGCTCAGGATTAGATGGATCAGAGACTAAGGCTTCGTCAATGGCGGAAAGAGATTCTTTCTGGTCATTGAGTTGAACTTCAAGAAGATTTTCAAGGTCTTTGTCTTCGTCGCTCGCCATGGGAAGATGATTCTCGCGGAGGAGGAGAAGGCGAGAGAGGAGGAGCAGAAGATGAAAACTTCTTGGGTCCTGCCCGACCCGGAAACTTAACCGCGATTTACAATTTTTAATTACTTTTTTAAATCCGTCTTGGCATTTCGGTTTGTTTTTGGGTTTGGTATGGGTTCTATTCGGTTTAGTTGGTTTGGTTTTGGTAAAATTTTAGTTAACTGAAGTTATTTCGGTTTGATTTGTTTTGGTTTTAGTTCGATTTGTTTTTAATTCTCAAAGATGGCTTAAACATGTAAACGTAAAATTTTTTTTTTGGTGTGTTTTTTCTCAAACATTGTTTAAATGATCTTCATCGTAGATCTATTGGAAAAATCAATATTGTAAATTGATTCGACTTAAAATAGTAACAACAAATAAAGATATTGTGGATCAGGATTTAAGATTAAGGTAAATTAAAATAGATATAAAACAATAAAATACTACACAATGTTCAATGGTTATTTAATTTATTAACAAGATAAACATTTAGGTTATCGATAAGGTTTTAAACCAAACCAAATTGACCCATTCGGATAGAAAAAAAAATCTTAACCAAATGAGTTTTTACATAGACTATGGAACGGTTTAGGTTGGTTTGCGTAGGGGTGATTCAGTTTAGTTTTAATCAGTAAAATGTCCACCCGAATTTTACTATAATTTACGCGGTGTGATTGGTGAAGTATAATTATACCATCATATGTATTAAGCTCCTTCCAAAATTATCGTGTTGATGATGTTACAATATGCCCTTAACACGGAGTTGTTTGACCAACTTGCTTGTCCCTTAAGTGAGAACTGAGAACCAAGGCCGTTTACCCTCTAAGTAAGACTTTGATGATCATTGGTAATGGTATCCAAAATGTTAAATCTCATTGTTGTCTCCAATGTATTTTTTGAATTTCTGACCAGTTATTGTTAGGTTATTTGGCCCATCTGGTCGAGTTTGCGGTTTTGATCGTGTGGCATGGACGATAAGGTCGGTTAGGGGTTGAGAATTGTGGTTCTCTTGAGCTCTTGGTTGGAAACCTTGATTGAAGTTACAACCTTCTTAGCTAGTTAAAGTTATTGCCCTCTTGATTGTAATTAGATCATTTTTTTTGTTTGTAAGGTTTCGTTTGGTAAGCTTGATATATTGAGGCGCTTTTGTTTGCTAGACTTCAAAGACCTTCAATTTTATTTAGTAATAGATTGAAGATTTTGCAGAAATTATGGGGAAGTTCGAAAACCAAAACATAAAAATATATGTAACAAAAACTAAATGATAAGTGTACATCTAAGTTAAAATATATACAATCCAAAATAAAAAGAGCATTTTTGTGCCTCATCTCACACTTAACCCGAACCAAGCGAATCCCATTGTTCTAAGAATGACAGCCTCGGTTTAAAATTATAAGGTCCAATTTTGGCCAATTGATTGAGCTTGATGATTCACAAACCATTTACCAAGTTAAAACTAAGTTTTTATTAATAGTTAAAACTTAAGACAAAGTAAAGATCTAAATATATGTGTATTAAATTTTTGTGTATAGTTATGTTTATCAGAAAGAAGCAAGATAATTTAATAATAACTTACAACAATATTTTGATTTGCATAATACATTGACGTTTTGATTTGCAACCATTTTTGTTAGATAAAGAATCACTCATTAGGATAATCATCCATTTATAAACAAGACAGTTATAGGAGTAAAGAAAAAACATCATTGCATTACCAAATTACAATTATTATAACTTATACAAATCTTGGTATTTTTATTATCTATTCACAAAATTAATGACAAAACCAATAATTACAAGTGTATGTTACAAATATAAAAATAAATTACCAACTTTGCAAGTTGATCTCATAATAATGCCACACTAACTCACTTATTAGGACAACCTTTTTTGTAACATAAAGAATCACTCATTAGGACAATCATCCATTTATACACAAGACAATTATAAAAGTAAATAAAAAAAAATCATTGGATTACCAAATTAAGGTTTATATAACTTACAAATCTTGGTATTTTTATTATCTATCAACAAAATTAAATACAAAACTAGTAATTACAAATGGATGTTACAAATATAAAAAATAAATTACTAACTTTGTAAGTTGATCTCATATTAATGCCACACTGGACTCAAGCATGTGTATATAAACAAACATTCTCTCAACCAAATTTTCCAACAAAGAAAAGCAACTAAAAACCCGCCATAACAAAAGACTATGATGTCGAAGAAGAAAGAAAGCATCGGACGCCAAAAAATTCCAATGGTTAAGATAAAGAAAGAGAGCCATCGGCAAGTCACGTTCTCGAAACGTAGAGCCGGTCTTTTCAAGAAAGCTAGTGAGCTTTGCACGTTGTGTGGTGCAGAGATTGCGATCATCGTGTTTTCCCCTGCGAAAAAGCCTTTCTCTTTCGGCCATCCGAGTGTTGAATCTGTATTGGATCGTTACATGTCCCGAAATAATATGTCCTTAGCTCAGTCGCAACAACTGCAAGGAAAACCCGCAACGAGTTGCGAGCTGAATATGCAGTTAACGCAGATTTTAAGCGAGGTAGAGGATGAGAAGAAGAAGGGTCAAGCTTTGGAAGAAATAAGAAAAGCAAGCGCGAGGCGGTCGGTTATCAATTGGTGGGAAAAGCCAGTAGAGGAAATGAATATGTTTCAATTACAGGAAATGAAAAATGCATTGGAAGAGTTGAGGAAGACGGTTTTGGCAAATATGACGCCGTTTAATGAGATGAAAGAAGATGTGTTTGGTTTCTTGGACAACAAAGAGACAACACCTTCTTACATGAACATGTCTTCTGGTCTTCCGAGTATTTATAATTTTACCAATGGAAATGGTTGTTTCTGATTCAAAAACGTTTTCATTTTTTGTTTTTTTTCGGTATCTATATTATAAAAAAAAGTGATCAATCAAATAACTTGTAAGCTAGTATCTTGCTAGCTGGTTTTTATTTTTCAGATTATTTTTGTTTCTTTAGCAACAAAGAGAAAAATCTTTTATGCTAAATGGATTAATGTTAACAGATCGAATCTTTATTAATGTTATCCGATTCAACTACTTCAATGATAGATTATACTAAATGTTTAAGTCAAATATAAAAATACATGATGTATATTAACAAATACGATCATTAATACACACAAATATCAGAACAGAGGCGACATATACAATGCTCGTAAATCTGCAACATTCTCACGTTTGGCAAACAAAGGAGCAAACAAAATAGCTAGTTTCTAATGTTTTCTTCACTTAGTTTCAAATTTTGGTAGCTAATCAATTTGAAATCCACCCGAAAGCATCACCTAGTTTGGACAGTTTTTTTTTTTTTTTTTTTTTTTTTTTTTTTTTTTTTTTTTTAATAAAGGGTTAAAGTTTGGACAGTTACTAAACGATAATGTGGAATATATAATCCACCGTACCCGGCCCTAAGAGTATTTGTAAAATCTAACCTTAAATAAGGAAAAGAATAATGATATAATACAAATCTCAATGTATTTCATACTTCTTTAGTATCTAGAGCTTTTATTTTCGAATGTACTTAGAAATAATACACACACAAAAACAAACGTATGAACTCTATAAGACAACCATTATAATAAACTTTTGAGTGGCATTGAACTCCTTAATAAAAGTCCATAACATTGACACAAGAAAATAATTGAAATAAAAAGAAACAAATCATTGCATTATACCAAACTAAGATTTTTGTAACTTAAACAAATCTTGGAATTTTATTATATCTCCATCAAACAGAAAAAAAACTGAGTAACTACAAATTGCTGTTACAAAAATAAAAAATAAATTAAATGACCAATTGCAAGTCGATCTCATAATAATATATACCACACCACACTCAAACATGTACACTATATAAAACACACAATCGCTCTACCAAAATTTCCAACAAAGAATAGCAACTAAGATGCGTTATAATAATAAAAAAAAAAAACTTTGATGTCGAAGAAGAAAGAAATCAATAATAGATAGAATTTTCTGATGGTTAAGAAAAAGAAATAGAGCCACCTTCAAGTAACGCAGAGCCAGTCTGTTCAATAAAGTTAGTAAGTTTTGCATGAGTTACAATCCAAAGATTGCGATCATCGTGTTTTCTCTCCTACCAAAAAACCTTGGTCTTACGGCCATCCGTGCATCGATCTGTTTTGGGATCGCTACTTGTCGCGAAACAATCTCTTCTTAGTGCAAACGTTGCAAACCCATGGAACCTTGCAGCAAGCTGTGAGCTGAATTTGCGGTCGACACGGATCTTGGCGAATTAGTAGAAGAAGAGAAGAAGAAGGATCAAGCGATGGAAGAAATGAGGAAAACAGTGCGAGGCACGCTTTGATCAATTGGTGAGAAGCGCCAATGGAAAAGATGATTATGGTTCAAATGCATGAAACGAAATTTGCGCTGGAAGAGTTGAAGAAGACTAATATTGACGAGTAATATGGATGTGTTTGGTTTCTTGGAAAATATATTGACTACTCCTTCTTACATGAACATATGAATATGGTTGTTTCTAATTCACAAATTATTATTTTTCGTAGCAACAGTAGGAAAGTGAATCAAATAACTTATATAGGCTAGTATCTTGCTAGTTTGATTTAGCAATTTTAAGATTATTATTTTTTCTTTGGCAACATAGAGAAAAATCTTATTTGCTGAATGGATAGTTAATGTACCAATTAATATTTATTAATGTTATTCGGTTGAACTATTATATTGGTATATTATATGTTAAATGGATATATATTAATGTTATCAAAGAAGAGACAAGTTGATGAGTGAGGGTCCATATAATGATGATGAAGGTCATCTGCACTAAAAGATAAGGATGCTTGTCTTCACTTGATGGGTTTAGATCATTGTGTGATACACTACAAACGAGTTATGATTTACAACCTATACATTTAATGTCAGCATATTGGCAGAATGTGGCCTTAGTTATATGGAACTACTGAGTTACTTCCTTGTGATTATAGCATGACTATAACAAGATAAGAACTACGTCTAATTCTTCAACAAGTGTAAATGGGTTGAAGATATTGGCCATATAATCCGACTAATCACTTGCATTATAGTGCAGTCTATATAAATTTTTCCAAAGGAAAATAACGTTTCATACATGCATGGACACTAGAAAATTCAGAAATGCCTATTTCGATCATCACAATACATAACATATACTCTTTTTGTTTTTTTTTTTTTTTTTTTTTTGGCATCGATTGAGTCGACAAACTCTAACCCTAATACTAATTACGGGAGCTAACAAAATTTACTAGAATTGTTCATTTAATTTATCATTAACTATTACCTTACAAAATAAATGGATGTAGCTGTTTTGTGGAGATATAGATAATGAAATTAAATGCACATTCAAATCACAAATACACATAAAACATGGAATTGAACGAAAGCAACAAAGCCAATATAACTATCACTAATCACTAATGATCATTATTACGGCCTTATTATTACTTCACCAATTATTGACAGCAACAGATCGAAGGCTCATCACTTCCTAGTCAATGAGACAGAGAAATTAACAGTTGGTTTGTGGCGCAAAGTATCATAACGTTGGCCTGCATGATATGTAAACTTGTCAAACAGCCGATCGATAATGGCGTCTCCAAAATGAGCAACAAGCATCGGTTCAATGATGGATCTTGTCATGTTAGCCCTATTTTTAACGACTTCAAATCGACGTGATTGGTCCACATCATCATCTTTCACTTCACTATGACCAGTTTTGTATGAAAAGAGAAGCCCATATATTGTCTCAAAACTGTTTATCTTGAATGAGCCCTCATTTTCGATAACATCCTTCACCTCATTTTCATCAGGATTGTAGTATGGCAAGTTGAAAGATTCCACATCTGATTCCTTCACAACTCCCTGTACAATCAAAACAGTCCTCCAAAATCAAATTATATCATGAACGTGCACGCAAAATATTTGAATATTCAATATATAAAAAAAAGAAAAATTGTAAGCTCCCTTTGAATATGTATATTTTGTCCATATGTAATTAAATCTTATTTTGACTAAAAATTTATACATAATTAACATGCATTTCTTACAACATGTCTAGTTTTTATTTAAAATTTATACGTAATTAACTTGCAAATAGTTCTGATTAATATATATATATATATATATATATATATATATATATATAAAAATAAACAACTAAGAGTTATTGTTATATTATACCTAGAAGGAGATTAACTTACTCGGATCTAGAAGAAAATATGGATTAAAGTCCCGAACTTTTTAGTTACCAAAAAAAGGAAAGAAAAAGAAGTGTGATTATAGTGAGTACCTCAGAGACCAAATCGAGGAGAGAATCAGATACCAACGACCAATCGTGGAAACAATCTTTGGATAAAGGGTCCAAAGCTTTTCTACCCACTAAAGTGAGAGCCATACGTCCATTAGGCATTGTCTCCTCCGCACGCATTCTTAGAAACATTGAGAAATCATTCTTAAACTGTTTCAAATAACTCTCGTACAAATTTGGAAGGCATGGACTTCTAAGATACACATTCTTCTTATTTTCCTCAAGCCCCTCAGGAACTTTAGAAAGCCAATGAAGACTAAAAGATGAATGGACAAAATGAAGAGACTTGCTTGGGAAAAGTCTTGTGTAGAATGAGCCTGGGACTCCTGAGACGAAGCATTTTTCCTTAACATTCATCTTCAGCTTCTCGTGGAAGGAAGGGATCATTTTGAAAGTTGTGTTGAAGTCGTTGTCTGGTAGATCGTTCAGACAACAATCGATCTCTGGTGGGTTTTGATTTTTTTGTTGGTATGTTTCTATGATTGTGTTGATGATTTCAGACATAACCAAGAACGTGTTTTTTCCTGAAGAACATCCCAAGTCGGCCACTTTGATGCACTCAGGAAAATCCATTTTCAGTATCATTTCTTTTACGTTTTCCACAACCACCGGTTTTGCATCAGAAGTAATACTTTCCTAAGACGTTAAAAAGTTAAATTTAATTATATTATATGAAAGCTTGAATTAACCATAGAAAGAAACCACAGAAGAAGAAAAAACACACATTTGATGTCAGAAAAAAAGAGAGACAAAAGTGGTAAATATATATGTATTTGCCAGAGTTGTTATGCAAATCATTTAATAGTAAACTGAATTACTGATATAATATGCAATATATATTTGCCAAAGTTGTTATGCAAATCATCTAATAGTATATTGAGTTACTGATATGCAATAGTGTATATATTTGCCAAAGCATAATTATGGTTCATATGTTATAGAGAAGTACTTACCTGCGCCTCAGAATTATTTGCATAACTGTGTTTTCCATCTCCACCCTTCATACTAAGAACACCCATGAGAGAGTTTCTAATATGTAAACACAAACGGGTGCATAGTAAGACCTTAGGAAGACATGAATTATTAGATGTGAAAAGAAAGAAAGAAAAAGAGACATGAATTATTGAGGGAGACATTAATTATTGAAATCTGCGAAATCTTTTTTATTAATGCAGAAAGATTCTATTTTTAATGGTCCAGAAAAAAAAAAGGCCGTAAAAAATCTATATATATAATTAGGGAGTTTTTTCTCTATTTAGGGTGTCCACATCAGCAACACGTCAGCATACACGTCATTGTAAATTTGTAGGGATCACCTAATCACTCAATTTTGTTTGGTGTACGGAATATGATTTCTATGTTCGACTACCGACTGAATTAAAGTGGTTGTTCTTGAAGTAGTTGTACGGTGAATAGGGCGAATACTCTCCCATCCAAAGGTTGAGTTTTACGAGAGAAAAAGAGTGTATATTTTGTTCTAAATCCGATCTGGAAATGATCATAGGTCCAATCTGTTGATTAGAGGGAATATAAGAGACTTGATGAGTTGATGAAAGAGAACGGTGTCATTCGGAGTAATAGAGTTCTCTTAAGAATCGGGGAGGCACGATCAGAGGACTAAATTTACAATCGTTGAATTATAAACCTACAAATGGTTCCATAGGAAAAAAATTAAAACATGGAAGCGTAATTGTGTTGTTTCATAAGATAACATTGCATTATTTTTTAAATAATGTGTCATAAAGTAAATGCTTATAGACATAAAGTTATAAAGTAAAACCTAGTTCAAATATAATTAAATATATTACCTTAATGAATACATGATGTGGCCAAAATTTTGATTTAAGTTCTACGTGATCAAAATTGTTGCAACTGTTAATTTGATCATTTGATCTCTACATGTAGCTTTGAATGTATAACTAGTTTTATATATACTTTAAAAAGAAAGAAAAAAAAACGTATTTATTTCAATATCAGCGAGGATTGTGAATCTGTGATGTCACATTTGAGAAATAATGGTTTAAGTATTCAGACAAGATTTTGAACCAAAAAAACAAAGTATTCAGACAAGATTTTGTCCCAAAAAAAAAGTATTCAACCAAGATTGGCTCAAAATGGAAGGCTTATCGTAGTGTTGCAATATTTCAAATCTTTTCATGATTAATTGTGGATTCATCATACTAGCTGGTTCTGCCTTAAAGGTATTAAACAACTAAGCATTTTCTCTCTTGAATCTCGATTCTTGTCTCCACTAGAGTTGCTAATGGGGGGTGCTTATAGTTTTTTTGGGTCAAAAATAAATCAAATGTAACTTAAAATTTGGTCCACAATGAAAAGAATCGTTTTGTTTTTATAGGCAGCGGAAACAACCAATAAATTTTGGTTGGCTCCTGAGTAATTTAAATAATTATTTCTCTTTGTTATTTTGGATTATTTAATAATTTATTAAAATTTGATTAATTATAAAAAATTATTTAAAAAATATTATTTTAATAATTAAGAACTCTTAATAGGAATTTTCTAGTGAAAGGGTGATTTTGTTTAAAATTGTTAGTGGGTTGATTTAATTAGTTTAGCATTTATTATATGATTAATTTAATTATAAGCAATTTTTAAGAATTTCTCTAATAAAATTAGCCTAAGGGCCTTAGGGGGTGATTGGTAGAAACTGTGAGGGCTGTAGATTTAAATAAAAGTTTTAAAAGCCAAAAAATTACCAATCACACTTTTAAGACTTTATTTTTTTTAACAGCCTTAAAAGTCTAACTGCTATGCTGTAGGATTTTTACGTTCAATTTTTTAAAGCCACAAATAACAAGCTTTTGGGGCTGTAACAAATAAATAATAATAGAAAATCTGATATTTTTTACTTTTTTATCCCTAATAATCATTTAAAACTCTTTATCAGTTTATGTATAATTTATAATAATATTTTTTTGATTGATTAATAACAAATTTTTTATTCTCATTTTTTTGAGATCCATTTTTTATATATTTTTTTCATTATATTGCCACATGAATTTATTTTTAATATAATTTATACTTATACAAATTATATAATAAAATAATATTGACAGTTTCTACAGTTTTGGGTTGCCAATCATATTTTAACAGTCAAAATTTCTACAGCCAAATTCTCTACATCCTTTACAGCCAAATTTTCTACAGCCAAAAATTTTAAAGCCGAAGTCTCGACAGCCACAAGTAACAGTCGTTACCAATCGGCCCCTTAGTCGTTTAAATATACTTTTGACTAAATTTATTTATATATTTACCAAAAATCTTAAGATCTTCCGGATTCGATGTACGATTCTTTAGGAATAGAGATCATAACATTAGTTTAAATTAGTTTTTTTTTGGCAAACTATTTTAAATTAGTTATCTCTCCACTATCAAGAACTTTTGACCAAAGTTCAGTCACATTACGTGAAATGGATTTTATATCCGTAATTTTTTTAGATGAATTTATAATACTAACAATGTATGTAATTATATTTGTTGTATCAAATTATATTGAAAGTTTGAAACTAAGTTATTACTTCTCAATATTTTTTTTTTTTATAAAAAGATAATAATGAACAAAGATATCATTTAATTTTTTACGCATCTTTATTTCGTGCTGATAATATGGAAGAATACAAAACACTAATGTGGACTTGTGGTATAAGACAAATACAATTAGACGATAGATACAACGATTTGGTTAATGGTATGACCATTGAGTTTGATAGCTTCTTTGGCGATGGCATGATAACCATTATTTTCACAGCCAATATAATTCATCTTTTACTGTTTTGGCTGTATCTTCATTTTTTCTACCTACAGAATGATTGGCTCACAATTAGGCTGTAAAATTTTTTCTTTACTTCTCAATGATTATAAACAGAAAAAAAAAGGATAACAATTAAAAAATATATAAAAAAATTTTCAAACATCTTTAATTCGTTACTCAATGCTGATTTTTCTCGAATGGGATTATGATAAATATTGAAGTATACAAAAACTATAATTAATGTGGACTTGTGGCATAAGATAATTACAATTAGACAACAGGAACGACAATCTGGTTACTGGTAAGACCATTGAGTTTGATAGCTTCTTTGGCGATGGCATGACGATCATAAAAACCTTTTAATCTATCAAATATTTCTTCTAACACTGATTCGTCTGTTCCAATCGATATTCTCACCCAATTCTCTGCCCCTAGAACGACTCCTACAAAAAAACAACAAAATAATATATAAATATAAATACACCAAAAAATAATTAAAAGATTAAAATTTATAAATCGAAACAATATGCAAGAAGATGATAATGGGAGGCTGGGAGGCGCCAAAGCTTTTTAGCATATTGTTAAAGAGATCAATACCTGGTATCACGACAAGACTCTCCTCACTCAATAGCTTTGTGCAGAAATCAAAATCATTTTTGATATTTTCCAACATTGATATGTCCAGCTTTAACTGCAAAATAAAAAAATAAATCGTTTAAGCTAATTAGTTATGTATATACCGATTAAAAATTATTAATTCTCGATATTTTTTTTTATATATAATTGTTGTTCTTGATACAAAAATATCTAAAAAGCCAAGAATCAAAGAAAATGAAAGTACCCATAAATAAGAACAAGATTCGGGTTTCTTAGGACAAAAGAGACAAGGAATGTCCTTAAGCCTCTCAAATGAAAGCTCAACATTGCGTCTCATGGCTTTGATCTTCTTCTGGAAGAACTCTTTAGGTGTTTTCTCCAATATATCAGGAAGTGCTTCCTATCAAAGTCCATAAGGATATAAACTCACACAGTCACACCATTTAGAAACTCAAAGCTTATAGCAGCTATGATGATATATGTTAAGTTGATAGTGATTACAAACCTGAAGAATCAATGAAGGCTGTGTTGTTAAATCAAGTAAATCCTCTATTGCTTGAACTACCTGTTGTGAAAAAATGGCCAAAATATTAATTGGACTCTTCTTAATTAAGGTTTACATATCTTATTAATTACTCCCTCCGTTTTCGAATAGTTGTCGTTTTAGAATTTTTTTTTGTTTTAAATTAGTTGTCGTTTTAAGGTAATAATGTAACTTATGCCAATAACTACCCAAATTACCCTCATTTTATTAAACACAAATTATTTGTAAATAATTACTTGTCATTTTTATGAGGTTAATATAGTCATTGTATACTTTTTCTTAATTTGTCCAAATACAGTTAAAACGACAACTTTTCAAAAACAGAAGAAGTATTAAAAGTCAACTAACCCCTGTAGATCTAAAATTGCCATTCGGATCGTTCATCGCGATCCAGCCGATTCTCCAACCCGGGTTGACCCATCCTTTGGATATGGATCCAAGTGTTATCACGGGAGCTATCGATGCAAACTTCCCCATGGGAATAAAAGGCATGTCTCCATATACAACATGATCGTATACTTCGTCGGATATCACCATTATACCTAGTTTCCTAGCCATCTCCGCGACCTAAACATCAACCAATACAAAACAAAAACGTTAGCTAGTTGTTTACATAAAAAAAAAACCTAGCTTATATATGTCACATAAAAGCTACATATGGTAAATTATACCTTGTTGAGATGGTCATACGTGTAGACGTTTCCACATGGGTTGTTGGGGTTGATGAGAACCATTGCGACTGTATTCTCATCCGCAGCAGCCTCAAGACCGTCGAAATCAATTTCCCAATCACTCTCGGGGATGAGATCGTATTTGCGAATCTCGAGGCCGCTATAGACAGCGCGAGCATCGTAGTGAGGATATCCCGGCCTTGGAAGTAGAATGTTAGCTGCTGGATTTCCGGAAAGAATATCTATTACGATCTCTATGGCTTGGTTACATCCTCCGGTGATATACACATCCTCTGCCTTCAGTTTCGTCGGAAGCTCTCCGTTTAAATAATCCGCCACCGCTCTGAGAAAAAAAAAAGGACCAACTAATGAGTTATTATCTAATAATAAGAAAAAGTTTCGGTCTCCGTTTTCTCTAAGCATGACTTATTTCTGTAGCGTTGTTCGGGTCAAATATTTTTTTATTAGTTTTTAAAAAAGATAATTGGAATTTTCAAGCATACGTTCTAGCCTTGAAAGCACCGGGGCTCGGTGCATAACAGTTAGCCATGCCAGAGCGTACAGCTGCGGCCACGGCTTCCTCCGCCTCGGGGCAAGTCCTGAAGTTGGGAAAAGCGGAGGGCTCGCCGGGAATTGGGAACAAAATGGTCTTTCCGCTGTTCAAGCTGCCGCTATTGAACATCCCGAAAGCAAGCTTTCTCAACGTCACCGCCGCCGCATTACTTGTTGCACCGTTTCCTTTGAACCGCCAAACGGTGCTGTTTGCGTAGCCGTTGTTATCACCGTTGCTCGCCATCAGTATCTATGTACTTGCGTTTGAATTCTTCTTTAGTTGTGAGTGTGTTGTGTGTGTGGGATAACATCTCATTCTGGTGGGCTCCTTTATAAAGGGTCACAAGAAGAATAGAAAACAAGAATAATAAATATAATCAACGCATTTAACATGCAGCAATTAATACGTTTGCCCTTCGGACAATAATAAGAACTTTTACTCTTTTAGTCAGTGTAGTACTACACACAAATAGAAAAATATCTCTTCACCAAATTAAAAGCAAAATTAAAAACAAACAATCTCGTCACCAAATTTTCAGAAGAAGAAAAAAAAAACTAAAAACTCGCCAAAAAAAAAAAAAAAAAAAAAACTAAAAACTAAAATGTCGAAAAAGAAATGAAGCATCGGACAACAAATAATTCCGATGATTAAAGATAAAGAAAGAGAGCCACAGACAAGTAACGTTCTGAAAACGGAGAGCCAAAAACAAAAAAAAACAGAAAATTTTTCCCACAAACTTAGTTATTTTATCGGATTCTTGCCAGTTTCGGAACAGTAACAACGTTTAGGAAATTGGTGGTTTAGGCCGGATTCATTTTCTTCGTGGAGAAAATTCAAATTTTTGTTAAGTTCATGTAGTTATAAGCACAACGCAAAGTTTGATGTATGAATCCGATAAAATAACTAATTTCGTGGGGGAATGAGCCGTTTTTCGTGATTATGTGAAGCATATCTCTTAAACAATATGAAGAATACATTAGGATAATTTAAACGTTAGCAGCTAACAAATGAATTACCAAGTCAAATTAAAAAAAATATTTTAAACATAGATTTAAAGTAATTTAACAAGATAAAAATGACATAATTTGTAATCTAACAAAATATCAGATTTGTTGTTCATAATTTCTTATTATCATTTTGCACAAAAAAAAAAAATTCTTATTATCACATGTTATACTATTTAAAACTCGTTCAAAACACCTTTTAATTTTCTTCATTTTGTTTTAATTATTTTACTCTAAATTAACCATTCGACATATTTAATCCACTATATCTTAATTGGTCAAGATTGGCAAAAAATAAGTGTGCTTTTTACGGGAAATTTAAGCAAAATATTGCATGTCATTTTAGATAATAGTGCAATATTACATTTATTAGACACACGTGATATTTATGTCAAAATATGCAAACTTTTTTTTTTCTCAATGTTACAGATGAACTATAAAATAATCAAGTGAGTTTTGCACGTTATGCGATTCAGATATTGTGATCATTATGTTTTCTCTGACGAAATATCCTTATCTTTCTGTTATCCTAGTTTAGAATCTGTTTGGTTGGCTAAACGAAAAAAAATCTTAATTACATCGTTTAGAATCTGTTTCATTTACTCTGCCGGTAGAGAAAAATCTTAATAAACTAATGTTAACGAAAAAAATCTTAGCTATTGTTAACCGGCAGATTATATGTTAAATGAATACATAGCTTAAAAGTAAGATTCATAAAATTATAAATCTCCAACGCATCATATAGGTTTATATATACTTTACTATAGTACTTTTCAGAAGAATTGTTTTATATATAATTAAGAATAAAAAATGATCATTTTTTTTAAAAAAAAACTCAACTGTTGAAATATAAGCAGATTAAAAGTAATTGATTTTTTTTTTTTACTTTTTCTCCCTAGAAGATTTGTTTTTTGGAGGCTACATTACACCAATACTAATGTAATATCTACCTAAATATTTTTCAAACCATTGAGTTATTGGTAAATGGTGTAATAATTCTTTAATATAATTATCCTAAATAAATTGTGTTTACTTAGGTGAATTGTTAAAAAATTTCTGTCCAAAACTTCTACTCATAGTCAAAGCGTTTCAATAGTCCCGGAGAAAAGAAAATTATGAATTTGTTAAAAGAGTATTTGATTTTATGGTGGATATATAAATAAATAACGAAGAGAAAATTATATCCGCAGAAAATCGAGATTATGATAATAAAAGAAATAAGAGGGAGAAAGAATTACTTCTTATATTCGAAGTTTTGTTATTGAGTTGTGAATTACATGTTTATATGAAGGTAGAAAAGATAAGTTACTATACTGCATAGTGACGGTAGGCTCCACACAAATAGTATTATTTTACAATCGTTTACGCATGTGTATTTGATGTCGCAGATTTCCTTGACTTTTACAACAGAATTCTAAATTTGTCAAAGTGTTTTACTTTTCTTGCTTCAGTGTTTTCATCTTAACCATGAGTATATTTATTGACTTAAGTCACACTATTTAGAAATAGTATGTTACAAGTCCTATATACAGTATTATACTAAACACATAGCCAATTTTATACTATAATTAATGCAAACAATAGTAACCAAGAAATAAAATAAAATCATACAAATTCGGCTCTACGCGAGCAAAAATATAACCATTGTTGGTGTGTATGATAGAAAATAGCAAAAATATTTGTAATTAAGTTGTAATGAAATCCTAGTTGTAATTAAGTTTTCAACAAACTGTTCTATATTAGTGAAGATTACATAATTCTCTTCTCATTGGCAGTATCCTTTATGCATTTAGAAAAGATCATAAAATATAAGGAGTATATTTTAATCTTTTTCATTTTCACTCTTTTATATTCCATTTAATTGTATAGCTATTGGCACGTAGTATATATATATATATATATATATATTTTACATTTTTGTAAGTTTTGTAACCTCGATTTAAATTTTCAAACCTTTCGTTAATTGAAGTTTGTTGGTGACAGAAATAATAAAGTTATCCATTATCTTTGGACCGACTACATATATTGAAAAACTCGATTTCAATTTAATAAAATCAAATCTCTAAGTCATGTTAACATCAACATATACTCATACGAAGGCGATCCTGTGCTACTAATGTTCTCCCGTTTAGCTACTCTAATGATCGAAATCGTATAACTCACGTGTGATGATTACAAGAACTCTTGTGTAGCCTTTGGTTGTACAGACAGTACAAGGGGAAATGAATAAATGAACATACAATGATACATATATACACAATACATGTATAAAGATACATATGCATATCTAATTCATCTTCCATTTGAATCAATATAAACATATTTCATCCATAAATCATCAAAGACCAAAACACTTGCTTTTGTTCATCAGCTTGATGGCACTGGAGGCTTTTCTAACCACTTTGCACGAAACCCAGTTCCTTTGCAATCGCTACAGCGAGCAGATCCCTAAAACCATCGGAAATAATCTAATGTTCATACTTGTGAACATATATAAACCGGAATACACAAACAAAAATGTGTCTCTGCTTTTGAGGACAAAAAAACGATTAATCACTTGAGTTTTTATGTTGCATTACAAACCTGTCCGGAGCAGATCACGCAAGAAGTATTCCTAGAGGGTACTTGGCAAAGCATGTTATCACCTAGGATGAAGAATCCTGTACCCGCACACCATTTGCATTCAACATGACCCTTAGAATTGCACGATGAACATCCAACAGGTCTTGGTTGCTGCAATGAATATAAAAGAGACAAAACAACATCATTGCATCGAGCGAACTAATGATCTGCAATGAACTGCACACGAGTTCAAAATTAAACCTTGACGAAACTGCAAATGCTAAAGAAAGGCTTCAAAATCTTAACTTGTGAAAGATTTTTTAGAGCAACATTACGTTGCGAGATTAGTCTGCTTAAGCCTCATCATTCAAGGATCACGAAGAACATAAACAAGGTACACCCTTATTAAGCAGCTAACGTATTATCATCATATGCCACAAATCAAATGAATTGTGAACAAGATACATGGCAGATATACAGTTTTCTCCTGCTAAGTAGCTTTTGACTATTGAAACAAACCCAAAGTACCTTGCAATGACAAATTTTCCATATTGAACAGCTTTAAGATACAAGACCTATTGAACTTGCTGATCCTATTGAAACAAACCCAAAGTACCTTGCAATGACAAATTTTCGATATCGAACAGCTTTAAGATACAAGACCTATTGAACTTGCTGATCCTACTAATTCACCTCTTAATCTGAATTTTACCATATTTCATCACAGATCCAAATTCTTAATCACATACAAAATTGCATACATATCGTCAATTGTACACAACTATAAGTAGACTTCTAATGCATTAGACACAAATTCGCATACATAGTAGACTATAATTTAACAAAATCATACGCATACGTATACATCAAATTAACAACAAGTAGAAGCAATACTAGAGATTTCTGGAGAAAACGAACCTGTGAGATAATCCAAGCTTGATCCATACGCTTGGCGAAATTAGAAGAACTCTCAGGGGAATCAACCGCCGAAGCCCTGACGGTAGTAGCCGAAAAACGGCGACCGACCGGTACAAAACCTAGCTTCGTTCTCGTCGGCGAGCTCCATGAATTCAAAATCGATTTCGCTACAAACTGTGACTCGCTACACATGCAAATCGCCATTTTCTTCTTCTTCCTGGCCGAGAGGTTAAATTTGTCTTTGCATTTTGTTTGGTTTCGCTTACCAAATTGGAAGATGATAGGAGGAGAAAAGTCTCGGCAAAGCCCATTTGGGCCCACTAAAGTTTTCTGATCTTTACGTACCAATAACTCAGAGCCGGTTCTTTCTGTTTGTTCCGGTCTGGTCAAATCAACACTTCAAATTCAAAATTCAAAGACGCCTCCTGAGCATTAGGTTAACCGATTAGTTTCGGTCGATTTTGGTTATTTCGGATATAGTTCTAATATAATCATTTGGTTATTTGCATACTACTGTTCGGATTGGTTCAGATAGTCTTTGGTTCGGTTTGGTTCGGACAGTAATTTTGAAAACCAAAAATAACTGAACTAATTTCGGTTTCGGATCGGTTCCGTTTTTTAACCGAATTAACAGAAAAAAAAAACCGAAAAAAACTGATAATTCTACCGAAGTAAAACCAATTGTAAGAAAATGCAAATGCCAAACTAAATCTAGACTCAATAACATGTCCAACAGACCAATACAACATATTAACCAAACTAAAGCTAGTGAAAAGTCTAGCCACTTCACAAATGTTTTACGTTAATATTAGAAGCTTCACCTGTAGTTTTTTGCAATGCATGACATAAAAAACTTCTAAATTAACCATCAGTCTTAGAGAGAAGCTTCACATGCACCTGCAGTTTGTCATTATCACTTATCACCAAGACACCAACAATAAGTGGTCGTTGATTGATTGAGTCATTGACTCCCAAGAAGAATACAAATTTACGACGATAAAGATCCAACTATGAATTAAGCCGAGATAAGATAAGAACTGACTCATGCTTAGAGATGCTACATTTGTAACATAAGTATTTTAAGTAAGAGAATCTTCAACTTAGTTTTTTTTTTCTTGGTCTCTGTTCTCATGTGCTCCAACATAAGAATGCAAATTATTGGATACATATAATATAATATATGTGATCCAATTTACAAAATATTCTAAAAGTTAACAAGTGCATAGATAATTTCTAAAGTCTAAACTAACGTTGATGATTAGATTGATTTTCCTCCCTTTTGAGGTAACTTTGATTTCATACAGTCTTTGTTCTTTGAAACTATTTCTTAAAGATTCTATAAATACTTCGATGGTCAATGTCTCAGTGAATGCAACATAGTGCGTGAATAACACAAAGCACAATAGAAAATGATTATTCAAAGTTATATACGCTAATCACGGATCAATTAAACGTGTCTTCTTATATTTGTTCTAATATATATCACATCTTATGATTATTTTGAGGAGAGAAGTTTTACCAATAGAACAAAGAACGAAGTTGAATCAAAAATAGTGTTTTTAAAAATATTATTTTGTTTGGTGAGTAAATATGGAATAATTTATTCAATTATATAGAGGTGAGTATTTACAATTTATTTTCTTTTTAGAATTAATAATTATATTATATATGTAATTTTTTAAGAATTAATAATTATATTATATTAATTAATTGAAATTTTTCTTTAATTATGTAATCATTTTTTTAGAATTAGTAATTTAAAATTATAAATAATAATTATAATTATCTTTTTTATACTTTTAAAAGTATTTAAAATTTAAAATTTTTGTAACATTATCTTTTTATAATTTTGATATAATTTTTTTAAAGTTATCTGTTTACATTTTAAATTTATTTTAATTGTAAAATATTTCTCATAATTATCTTTTTAAATTTTTAAAAGTTTAAAAAACAAAATTTTTTTGACACGTGTCAAAATCTCTAATTGATAGATATGACACGTGTCACAATCACGTCAGTAGAACATAACTAAACTAATATCTAGCAGCAAGTGAAGTATCTCGCTAGATCAACAGCAAAAATGTTCATGAGGCTGAAAATTGCTTACTTTGATCAAAGTGAGCGCATCTTGAAACTCTTTCAGTTTTTCCTTTAATTTTTTTATATCTTCCTTCATAGTGAATAAATGATACATCCATCAATAAAAGACTTTCTTACGTAACTCATCTTTTTCCCTCTGTGAAATAACACCAAAACTTGAACAACTTTGAATAAGACTGAGTAAGACTGAGCGACAAAAACTTGAATTGCAGAAATATAGGGTAACATTCACATCCTTAAGTTGAACTTTTACCTTAATAAGAAAAAGCTTTTTTTGATTCGTGAAAATCTTTTAATTATTTGTCACAGAACTTAATGGCTATTCAAGCGCGAAACAAAGATGATGAAGACATGACGAGCGCAGAAACTTCATCAGCTATGTTTTGCGCTTGAATAGCCATTAAGTTATGTGACAAATAATTAAAAGATTTTCAACGAATCAAAAAAAAAGCTTTTTCTTATTAAGGTAAAGGTTCAACTAAAGGATGTGAATGTTATCCTCTGTTTCTGCAATTCAAGCTTTCGTTTCAACCTAGCTTCGTTTTCGCATACCGAATTCTCTGTTACAAGTATCCAAATTCGTGATCTTGAAAACTTTTATTTTGGATGGCCAATTAGTATACTATACACCGATTGAGCTATCTACAATATATAGTTTCGTGTTAACCAAATTTTGTTTCTAAACTGACTTCAAAACATTTACTTCTAAAAACAATATCAGTTTTCTTTGTATTATGTAACGAAAGTATTAGGTTTAAAGGTCTGAGATGTAACATTTTTTAATCTTGAACCCGAAACAATCACAAATGAAAATGGTTTTAATTGAAATAGAGATTAGAGTTTGAAATAAAACAGAATAAAAAAAAACATAATCCAAAAGCGTTTTAGGGTTTAAGCAAAATAAGATTCAGAGAAGAAACCTCTGTTTGGGGAATCATCCCCAATACCACTATTTGAAGAAACAAAAGTTGTAAACTCCCCCCTTCTAAAATGATTTTCTTTTTGATTTTTCTTTAAGTCAAAAAATAATACAATTACACTCATGTCCTACAGAAAACTTTAAAATTACAGAAAATACCTGGATCTTTTTCCTCCCACCCAACCCAATCGGATCTAACCCGATTTCGATTTGGATTTTTCTCAAACCCCAGATCCGATTCCAAAGTAATTTCGATTTCAAATTATGAAATCGATCTGAATCCCTAAAATTCGATTCCAAAACTAAAAACTGTTTTCTCTCTAACTCATCTTCTTCGTCAAACTACAGAGATGGTGAAGAAGAAGAAGAAGAAAAACAAGAAGAAGATAAGAGCGAGGGAAATGGTGAAGAAGAAGAAGATTAGGACGCCAACTCGGACTCCATCGATGAAATGGGTCTAAAAAACAAGCTTTGCAATTACAATTTGTGAATTCTGGGTTTATGTTCGTATTTGAATTTTTGGGTATAAATAGGTAAAACTAAAAAGAAAGAAAAGCATTTTTCGAACATATTTTATGCTCAGATTACGGGCCACTTTTGAAAACCTTCCTGATATCCAAATTCAACGTGTTTGGTGTCTATGGAAAGCTTGAAGAGTCTAGTTTCACCTATAACTGGAATTTCTCAATTTCAATCAGCCAATCTGAAGTTATGAAGAAATTACTGAAGGCATATCCTGCAGATTATATGTTCAGATTACGGGACATTTTTGAAGACCTTTCTAATATCCAAATTCAACGCGTTTGCTGTCTATGGAAAGCTTGAAGAGTCTAGTTTCACCTCCAACTTGAATTTCTCAATTTCAATCAGCCAATCGGAAGTTATAAAGAAAATACTGAAAGCATATCCTGCAGATTCTATGCTCAGATTACAGACCATTTTTGAAGACCTTTCTGATATCTAAATTTAACTAGTTTGGTGTCTATGGAAAGCTCAAAGAGTCTAGTTTCACCTCCTACTGGAATTTCTTAATTCCGATCAGCCAGTCTCATGTTATGAAGAAAACACTGAAGGCATATCCCGCAGACACGAGATAAGTAGTATAACTAGGTAAAACCAAAAAGAAAGAAAAACAGTTTTCACACAGATTACGGGCCACTTTTGAAGACCCTCGTGATATCCAAATTCAACTAGTTTGGTGTCTATGGAAAGCTCAAAGAGTCTAGTTTCACCTCCAACTGGAATGTTTTAATTCCGATCAGCCAATCTCAAGTTATAAAGAAAACACTGAAGGCATATCCCGCATACGCGAGATAACTAGTATAACTAGGTAAAACCAAATAGAAAGAAAACCAGTTTTCACACAGATTACGGACCACTTTTGAAGACCTTCCCGATATCTAAATTCAACTATTTTGGTGTCTATGGAAAGCTCGAAGAGTCTAGTTTCACCTCCAACTGGAATTTCTCAATTCTAATCAGTCAATCTGAAGTTATAAAGAAAATACTAAAAGCATATACTGCAGACGCGATGAATACATAACAAACAACGGCGACGATGAATAACTCAACATAAGTAGAAACAACGGCGGCGATGAACAACACTTGAAAAATAACGGCGATGAACAAACGATATCTGAAACAATCTCAAGAAGAAGAAAGAGAAGGAGATAATGATGAGGTAAATACAAACTGGGGAACCAACTCCGGAAGATATACAAACCAACCGTGAGCGACTCCATTGACTCAACGATAAGTAGTTGGATTTGATTGAAGTAGAAGTAAATAAAACTCAATCATATTGGTTTTGAAGAGATTCGTAATTTGTTTGTTATAGATCTCACTCATAATTAAATTTATGAGTTTTAAATATTACTGGTATATATAAGTATAACTAGTATATATATGTAATACTAGTAAAACTAGATAAAACTAGTCAGATTTTATTTGTAATTAACTGTTTGTTGCAATAGAGACAAAAAAATAAAACCCCACGTGCAGCTGAAAAAAAAAAGTAAAAAAAGAAAAAAAACTGAATTGTATTGCAACGCACGTGGAGCTCATAAAATAAAAATAATAAAAAAACTGAATTATGTGTTCACACTTGTTAACACTAGGGACCCCACTTAATAATTGTGTGTTCACACTTGTTCACACTAGAGATCCCACTTAATGTTTACACATAGTTTTACCCAGTTTCCAGTTTTACAAAAATTGCAAATAGTTTTACTTTTGGGATTTTTCCATTTTTTTAGTTTTATTCACTCTTAAAATTATACTTTTTAGTTTTACTGTTGATTATAGTCTGTTAGCATATGATTATGAGTTTTTTATGCATTCATATGTGTAAAACCTACAATTTTACAATTTTGTCATCCTATCTTGGTTATTATTTACAAAGTGACCTTGAAAGTATATAAAAACTTGTTTAGGTTCTTACATACCAACCCAAATTTCATATATTTTTTAAAATTTCATTCTTTGTAAACGTTTATACATTACTTTTGACGTTTAATAGTCAACATATTCTTTTGTTTTCTTTAAAAATTATTTTATGGATGTTCTGAAACCAACTCTTCAAGTTTATGTCGTACACCTGCTTTTCGACGATGTTCTTCGATTGAAAACGTTCTCCATCTGACGTTGTTGCTCGTTATATCCTACCAAAACAATACATAAAACTCAATCAGTTGCACGTATGCTTTTTTTTGTCTCTACAACAAACGCTTAATTACAAAATAAAATCCGATTAGTTTTATCTAGTTTTACCAGTATTACAGAAACATTCGAGAACAAACAAATCACGAATCTCTTCATAACCAAAATGAATGAGTTTTACCTAGATATCGTTTGTTCAGCGCATTCATTTATCAAGTGTTGTTCATCGCTGCCGTTGTTTCTACTTACTTCGAGTTGTTCATTGACGTCGTTGTTTTTACTTACGTTGAGTTGTTCATCGCCGTCGTTGGACTTTGGCAATGGGCTCTTCATGATTTAGTAAGCTTTAGATCTTGGTTAATAGGAGAATAAACCGTTGGACTTGGGCTTGTAAATCGCGGATGATAGGAGACAAACTGTTCAGCTTAGTTCTTCTCGCGTCTGCAGGATATGTATTCAGTGTTTTCTTCATAACTTCAGATTTGCTGATCTGAATTGAGAAAATCCAGTTGGAGGTAAAACTAGACTCTTCAAGCTTTCTATAGACACCAAAATCGATGAATTTGGATATCGGGAAGGTTTTCAATAGTGGCCCGTAATATGAGCATAGAATCTGTGCGAAAATCGCTTTTATTTCTTTTTAGTTTTACCTAGTTATACTAGTTATACCCAGAAATTCAAATACGAAAATAAACCCAGAATTCACAAATTTTTAGTTTTACCTAGTTATACTCGACGGCGGTGACAGACCTCGACAGCGGTGGCTGAGCTCGACGGTGGTGGCGGAGTTCGACGATGGTGGCGGAGTTCGACGATGGTGGCGGAGCTCTCGTTTTTTTTTTGTCGATTTCAATTTTTTTTGTTTTTTTTTTTTAAGAAAATAAAAGAAAAATGGGAGAAAAGAAGGAAGATATTCATTAAGGGTAAAAATGTCTTCTTACATTGTCTCATATATGAAAGTGGTATGTAGATTAATGGATGATATAAGAGCTTTTATTGTTCTAAATAATGGTATTGGAGATGATTTCTCCCTCTGTTTCATTAATTCACTGACGAAGAATACGACGGCGTATTGTGAAGGAAGGCAAACGACGACGTATTAGGCTTTGTTAAGTGACTTAAAGTCGTTTCTTTGTCCCACATCGAGTATGTAGACTTAAGTTGCTTTGTTTATATATTGGTAGAGATCATTGATGGTCACGACCTTACTTGAACAGGATCTCTTCTATAGGTTCGTACCTCTGTATCCTTGGTTTCTAAGGAGACAGGCTCTTAAACCTGGTTGATGAATCATAGCCGTGTGATTGACGGTGAGGTGTCTCTTCGGAGCCCTGTGCTGTAGAGGATCGCTACCTAGTTTGGTCTTCCTCTCTGGGGTGGTTGCACGGTTGTCTGACAGGCCAACTTTTTTTTACTTGTGTTTTCTTCTTACAAACATTGAACTAAAATCTAGAAAATGGAGAAATATGAGACTTGGTTTTTTAAGATTAGAATCTGAAGACTTGTTTGCTTCCAACCTTGAGAAGGCCAAGAACTACTAAAAGAATGTAAGGTACATAGTGTGGGAAATACTGAAATCACCAAAAGAGATATCGATAGTTGTAGCGGATTGGTTTGGACGCGAGTCAAAAGAGTTGGAGATGATGTCGCAGAACGCATTGAGGCTGGCGAGACCAGATGCTGTGTTCAAGTTCGTGCATGCTCTGCATGAGCTTGTCCGACCGAGAAATGGTCTTCTTCCTCAACTCTCGCACTGCTTGAGGTCTTAATCTTTGGGTTCCGATCCACACTCACACTCGACGGGATGAGTAATAAGTCTCACAGTGAGATCTCTAAGTTCTTGATTTGTTAACTTAAGTTTATTTGGAAGATGTTATCAGGGGCGGAGCTAGGTAGAGGGAGGGGGGTCAGTTGACCCCCATGACATTTATAATTTTTTGTTTATAAGGTAAGTTTTGTAATGATTACTGAATATTTTGGTTTAGAATTGCCATAATGACCCCCATGCCATGCCATCGATTCCTTCCTTTGACCCTTTTCATGTTTATTTTTTTCATTTATCATTAATTCCTTTTCCTTTTTTTGTTTGGTTTTTTCCTTAGAAATGGTTATAAATCTCTAATATATTATAAATCATTCAGTTTATTTTAGGTAAAAAATATTAAATGTTCTCTAGACTATTTTTTTTTTGTCATCTAGACTATTTAGCAACAATTTATACTTTAAATATAATAATTAATATTAATATATAATTAAATAAAAATAATTTAATGACCCCGGTAAATAAAAATTCTAGCTCCGCCACTGGATGTTATTACAGTATTGTGTAATAATATATCAAACCACGATACAGGATGATTAACCCTTGAAATTAAGTGTTGTTTTGACAATTTTTACGTCCATTTTAAATTTTTAATTCAGTAAAGTTTCTTAAAAAAAATTGATTCTTCAAATTTTATAACTTTTTAATTAAGAGAGAAATAAAAAATCTAAAATCATATATATGAAAATCGAGTAGTTTTTTTATGAACTATAACTATTTTGATGTTATTGGAGGGCATTGGGATGAAGATTATAAAATTAACAAAAAGAAACATTCCATATTAGTACTAATGGAACTAATTAATCATATTCATTTCTATGTAAAGACTGTTGAAATGTGGAAATAGGGTGAGGATTTTTTAATCATTTGACATTTCATTTATTAAGCTTATATCTCATAATTTTACTTTTCTTGTGTAAAAATCTTTTGGGATCGATTACAGTGCCTTTACTCTGCTCCATGGCATTATTAATAGCATGTGATCTCCAAAGTATACCACCTTTTTGGTAACTTGGCTGGGTTTTGTTCACTCACATGTATCTTACTCATAACTTTTTGATATTTTATTTTGTTTTTGACAATAAGTCAAGTAACTTAAGAATTATGGTCAAAATTCTACCAAATCAAAAGCTGAAACTTGCTTTGAAAATGCATGGAAGAAGCACATATTGGTCGACACATTAGCTTGGTGTAAACTCAACATTGCAAACTAGTAGACTATATTACTTGAGATCCATTTAAGTCACTAGAAGCTAAAATGCATCATACCTCACTTACCTTTAAGTATGTAATCTGATGAAACAAAATAAACCAATAAGAATTAGACATGTTGAAGATGGTGATAGACTGATAGTCATCGCCTATTTCGGTGGAATAAGAGGCCACGTGGAGCCATTAAATAGAAGTGGGAGTGATTCGTTGTCTATGACGTGGGAAAATCCTAGAAAATGGCCCATCACCACTCGTTACCTCAAACTCTAATGACAATACTAAGGGGGGGTTATTGGCAAGTGGATTTGTGTAGAGTTTGGATATTTTAAAAGTTTAGAGATTTTAAAAGTTTTAAAAATTCTTATGGATTGTTATCAATGAATTTTATGAATTCTAGTAGATTTTTATGGCAAGTTGATTCTATTGAACTTTCCAAAACTTTTATTTGTTATAAATGTCTCTTTATGTTGATATGGAAAGTTTTATAGTATTTTTTCTCTAAAAATATTTTTTATGTGAATAGAAGAACCCGCAGCATATGAAATAAGTATTTCTACGTTTTTTCTAGATTTGTATTATATATTTTTTTTTCATGTTTTTTTTTTCTTTGCAAGTTACGATTGATTTGTTATTAAAATTTTTGCGTTTGTTTTAAAACAATAATTTTTTCTCAACAACAAAAAAAACATTTTGCTTGTGAAATAATTTTCATAATAATTGTTTTTGCATACAAGTTTTATTCAAAAAAGTTAACAATTATAGTTTGCTTGTGAATATGAGAGTGTATGTTTTTTTTTATTACCTAAATTCTATAAATCTCATGTCTAACCATGATATTTTGAAAGTTGTGTTTAATGAGTAAAAATGTGGAGAATCCATATCCCAATAACAATAGATTTTGTAAGAATTAGAGAATCAATAATAGGTAGACTTTTTGAATAACAAGGGATTTTGAATAGAATTTAGAAATCATTAAACCAATAACAGGGGATTTGGAATAGAATTTAAGAATCCATAAACCAATAACAATAAACTTTCCAAATTTTATAAATCTTTACAAATCCATCTACCAATAACCCCCCCTAAATAGTCCTTAGTGATTTGTAAGACATAAACTTATTATATGATTTTGTACAATACTATTTTTGCTTCTTTTTCTCTTATTATAAAAGATTAACAACATTCCCTAACTCACATAAGTCACTAATTATGAAATAAATAAAGTTGTAATAATTTATAAATTATTTTTTAGAAAATAAGTTATAAAAATGTGGCCTCTCTCCATTTAAGTCTAGTCTCTGGCAAAGCTTTACCACACAATCATCTCTCTCTTTCTCTCTATAAACCTCTACGAGCTCTCTTTCCATGGCAGCAGGACTCTCATCAATCGCCGTAACACTCAACCGCCTAAACCAACCTATCTCCGCCGCAGTTTTCCGTCCATCTCTCAGATTAAGCGGCATTAGACGGCAGAAAATCCTCCCCGTTTGTTTCGTCGTTGAAGAACGGAAACAAAGTTCTCCTATGGATGATAAACCGGAAAGCATAACAAGCTCCTCCGAGATCTTGACGACGCGGCTTCTCAAGAAAGCAGAGAGGAAGAAGTCGGAGAGATTTACTTATCTAATCGCAGCTGTGATGTCGAGCTTTGGTATTACTTCTATAGCAATCATGGCTGTTTATTATCGATTTTCTTGGCAAATGAAGGTAATATATAATATTTTACCAAAAAAGGTAATATATAATAATAATAATAATAATAATAATAATAATAATAATAATAATTTTTTTTTGCTTTATCCTTCGTTAATATACTATATAAATTTTATTATTGATCAATTCATTAAGATAATAGGGATAAAACTATAAATTTTAACAAATATCTATATTGAAAATATAAAACAACATTTATTCTGAAACAAAATTTTAAGTTTAAAGCGACATTTATTTTGAAACGGAGAAAGTATTATTTTATCGGAATTTTGAAAATTGAAACTATTATTTATTTATTTTTTTTTTGGTTTAGGGAGGTGAAGTGCCTGTATCAGAAATGTTTGGTACGTTTGCTCTCTCCGTTGGTGCGGCCGTAAGTTTCTATTCCTACATTCCCGTTTAGGAATAGTAAAATTATAACTCCAACGGTACAAAGATCTCTATATCGATTTATCTAAACCGAGATCAAATTTCTTTGCAAGAAAAAATAATATTATTGGTTTCCTACATTTCAATTATTGTAATTTGTTCCGTTTTGTTTTATTGTTTGGATTTGAAGGTTGGGATGGAGTTTTGGGCAAGATGGGCTCACAGAGCTCTATGGCACGCTTCTTTGTGGAACATGCACGAGGTACATAATTGAATTTTCAAATTATTTTGGTTTAGTGCTAGAAATGAAAAATCTCACCCGGTTGATTGGTTTGTGGCAGTCTCATCACAAACCAAGAGAAGGAGCGTTTGAGTTAAACGATGTGTTTGCAATAATAAACGCGGTTCCTGCGATTGGACTGCTCTACTATGGATTCTTTAATAAAGGACTTGTTCCTGGTCTCTGCTTCGGTGCCGTAAGTCCCTTCTCTTTCTCTTTTTCTTTTCGGACAATATCCCAAACTTGAAAATAAACAATTTTCCCAAAAAAAAAAACAAAAAATTAAAAGTAAAAAAAAAAAATGAGAGAGAAGCAAATAGTAAATTGGTCTTTGACTTCTTTTTAGTTATTACACTAACTTTTGTTTTTTAATCCAATCACGGAAACCGAAAGTATGAAATTCTGTCGGATTTTTTTTTCTCACCGCCCCACAAAAGTGTAAAAGTGTGGGTGACATCGACCGTCCAAACATGAAAGGTATTATGGTATTTAAACTAAAGTTTAACTAGTAAACTAGTATAATTTAATAGGAATAGATATAAAAACCGAACCGAAATATATCACCCTAAATCGAAATTAAATTTTATTATAGTCAAAACCAAACCAAACCAAACCAAACCAACCCAAGTATCCAAAATTGAATCTGAATCTAATTCAAGTTTATGAAACCAAACCAAATTGATCAAAAATTAAAAAGTTAATAGGACTAAAACATTTATAGTTTAGTAATTTATGTTAGTGTAGTCATTGCGTTACTTTTAATAATCCACAAAATGTATTCAGAAACATTAAAAAATCCAGAAAAAACCTGAACCAAACTGGTTTTGGGGTTTGCTGACTGTCTTAAGGGGTTGGTTGGTTTGTATAATGGACCAGGGATTGGGAATAACAGTGTTTGGAATGGCTTACATGTTCGTCCACGATGGACTTGTCCACAAGAGATTCCCTGTTGGTCCTATTGCCAACGTCCCTTACCTCCGAAAGGTCGCAGCCGCTCACCAGGTTTAATACCATAATCCAACGGTCTTCAATGTTCTTAATAATCCCATAATTATTAGTATATTTATCTAACAATGATGATATGGCTTTAACTTTTCAGCTACACCACACAGACAAATTCAAGGGTGTACCATATGGGCTTTTTCTTGGACCCAAGGCAAGAATCTATCTATAACCCTTTTTAAAAAAATTTAAAAATAAGAGATATCAAGTGATAATTTGTTTGTATGGTTTGGGATTTGGGAATGGTGCAGGAAGTGGAAGAAGTGGGAGGGAAAGAAGAGTTGGAGAAAGAGATAAGCCGGAGAATTAAATTATACAACAAGGGTTCTTCCACCTCTTAATTGCTAAAACTCAATTTTACTTCTTTCTTCTTTTCTGTTTTTTTTTTTTAATATATTAAGGACTAATATTTGCTTTAGTAAATATATAAAAATGAAGTAGAAGAGGAGTCAGGCTAATTCAACATTTCTTAGTAAGTTATATCTTATCTATATGCCTAACTAATAAAAGAGTGTATGAACTGAAAAGTGAAAAACCATGCTTCTATGAATTTTCTATATGAAATGATTTGGTGTCGGATTGAAGCATAATTAGATAATGACATCAAAAAGGGGATAAAAGTCTCTGATAACTACTTTTTTCTTTGTCATTCTGTAATCTATTAAATTCCATAATTTGGAAGTTCACACCTTAAGACCACTCTTGGCCAAAAAAATGACACAATTCCTCTTTTGCCAATTATTATATATTATATAAAGTTTTAATATTTGTATACAAGATATGTGGACGAGTGTTTTATAATTGAGGTTATCTTATCCTAATATTGAAGGTTTAAACTTTAAAGTATGAGTGGGAACTATCTTTGAGACTTTTTTAGGATTTTTCCAATATTTAATGAATAAAAATTGTCATTATGCATTCGAAGAAACACATAAAAATTTATTCGGGCGTTTGTATAGAAAATTAGAAACAAAGAAAAGAAAGAAAGAATTAAGGTTTCATTAGAAGGACAAATGGATCATTTGGCATTAGCAAAATGCTACTTTTTGCTAAATGATCAATCGCCAAATAACATGCGAAAAGATAACTTCAATCTTCCACAGAAAATTTTCCAGGTTGAGAGAACTTCTTTTCGAGCTGCTCCACTTTGTTGAATTTGAAACCTCTGATTCTTGTTTCTTCTGGAACCGATGTGTCCTTGTAATCTACGGTCTCCATGGTCCAACCATTATTCTTTATCAAACCTCCCAGTTTTACCTGTTTTCACATGTCACATAAGTCGCTTAATGCGGTGATAATCAAAGAGATATAACAATGGAATATGATGGCTTTCGAGAACACGTTATATACCTCTGCGTCATCAATGGAATCTACTATAAGAGCACCGTCCAAGGAGAGATCTTCAATAAATACATTACGACCCTTAATAGCCATTGTGGATCTCTGAGAGACCTCGCAGTTCCCGCTGACTTTCTTCTTGATATCAGAGAAGATCATTCCCCATTTGGGTTTCCATGTGATATGAGACCATACTTCAACCTCTTGGCCATTCAAGACCTGCTTCAGAGGCTCTTCCACTTTGACACCAGCCTGGGGAATTCGTAAAACCAAAGAAAAAATCGATATGTTGCTTTAGAGACTATAAATCTTCATGGAGAAGACTATGTTGAATTGTTTGGCTCGGACCGGTTTATTTTAAGGATATACACTAGAATAAGTTTCTCTAGGGAGTACTAGAATGGAATTTACCAGATATTATAACGAATTGGACAGTTCATAGGCATATGTAAAACAGAGATCAATACAACTAATGTACCTTTTGAAGAATAAGGCTGTTAGCACGATAAATCGCCATTTCTCCAGAAGTTGCACTGTGATATGGGTTTCCTTTTGGTACCTTCAGTCGATAGAAAAAAACACCTTATCATATAGTCAGAAAGGAAGCAGCATCATTCAATTTTAGGTTGCGGTTTAAGAAATGAACTTTATTAATCAGTATATCATCTGTGCAGTATACTAACCTTAGCAGCGTCTTCAGGATTATTCTTTACGGGTGCATAAGCAAGCCATATATCCATCACCTACATGAAGAAACATTGTTACAACACGCATGCATAATTAAAAAACTGTTTTACTCTACAGATAACAATTACCGTGAATCCAACTCGTGCTGTTGGAGGCAATGTCTTTGGATAATCTTGCATCATACACTCTAGTCGAGTTGAAGACTTAAACGCTGTTTTGGTGCTATCCTTGTATCTATTATATAATCCAGAAAGCAGATGTCAAAGCATAGAATCAGAGTTTTTGTCAAAAACTACAAATAATCAGTAATTTACGATGAGAAACACTGAAGACAATGATACATTCAAGCAGGGAAACAATAAGGAAAGACAATATACTTTGGATTAACAAACTCTTTGATGGCCCCTTCAGTTTTTTGCAACTCCTCTTTGTATGAACCAAGTTCTAGAATCAACTTCATTAAAACAACATAAACAAAATATCAAGAGTCTTGAAATTTTCCTGATCAGAGAAAAATCTGGGCTCATAGAGTAGAACACAACTCACTTGATTAATATTTCCCGGGAATGGGGAGTAGCCTGTCTCACAATTAACATCACCATCAGGGAATCCAGATGCTCTTAGTAGAGGATCAAGTTGATTGTACTCCACATTGATTACCATAGATCTGCCTGAAAACCATTTTAAATCCATCCACTCGATTATCAAACTGAAAACATGAAAAGTGTCATTGAACAAGTGTATAGATACTGTGGATTTGTACTATTCACTAAAGTTACCATCAACATGGGTAAGTTTAGTAATTCCTCCAATAGCTTCTTTCGCCTTGCGGGGAACAGCAAGAGAGTTAACATGATACTGTTTGGTAGCACTCACACCCAAAGAAGCTGGAATTGCCTGGACAAATGAAGCACATTAAGGAATTGTGAATTTCCAACAAAATGGGTTGAGTCGCTGCTACTAACATTGAAGAGAAGTCCATTTGTATCTTGGAAAAACAAAACCCATTTTAAACCAACATCAAGCCTGAAATTGCAACAAATAAAAAGTGTTATAGGCAACAAAATTATAAATTGTCATATGTATGTAATTCACTTAAAAATACATATATCTGATAGATGAACTACCATTTATGAAGAAGGCCACTGGAATAAAGAAGCGAATGTACATCGCCATGTCCATGAGGTTTCGTCTATGAATAGCCAAGAAAACGACAGTCAGCTTGCAAATATAGTAGTAGCTTTGGAAACACTAACACTAGAGACATGTACCTGGATCCTGTATTTGTTGTGAGGGTCTAATGCAAGCCTGGCATCATTATCATCAAGACATGCAACTTTTTCCTAGAAAAAGAAGGTAGCCAACCAATAGTGCACTGTTAATCAAAATATTTTACGTTTTAACAAATTCTTTCCAGAGCCCTCAGTAGCTGAACAATTACCTGTTTTAGAAGATGAACTTGAGTAGGTTTCATCCCAAAATAAGCGTTTGACTCTAATAGGTCCAGTGTACGTGAATGTGTATCATCGGATGTCATGATAACAAAAGGAATGTCTCTCTGACTTCCATCTGCAAAAAATATACAAACACAATTACTCTGAGGAATTTGAAAGGTACTTATTTGCACTTATGTTGATTATAAGATGTCAGATAACTTGTAGCAAGGAAAAAGGATACATATAATGTGGTAGCATTGTGTCAAAAAAATTAGGAACACACCAGAAGCGATCGTGTTGCTAGCTCCTTGAAGAGCCAATATAGATTCAATGTAGTGCTGCAAAAAGCATGTCCCTGTAGTTGTCTCCCTTGGAAGTGCCACCTAAGAAATAGATTTATATTGGGTCAAACCTGTTCGGCGGTCTATTCTCAAAACGTTAAGTATTATGTTTGTATTCCTCAATATTTCACAAGTCTTTCGTCCCTAACTAAACGATAAAGAGCTAATAAAACATTTTTACACCCACCATTTCGTGTCTTGCACAAGCTGAATTACTTGACTGGATATGTTGTACAAGTTGTGTTTCTATCTACGGATAGTGATTAAATTAATGAAACAATGTTCACTATTTTACCTTGATTCCATTGTAACCAAGACGCTCACCAAGGCCACCAGCAACAAGAACAAAAGCAGCATTCCTAGCTTCGACAACCCCTCTTTTTTCCATTTCAATGAAGTTCTCATTACCAAAAGTAAGATTTTCTCCTGAAGGAACCTACAAAGACCACATGAACCTTTTGTTAAACAACCAGTAGAGACAAAACAAACAACAAAACTTTTGAATTCAAGAAAGATATATGTTACTTACAGAAGGAGAGAAACCATCATATGGGTTCTTCCCTAATTTCGAATCAGCGAGAAGCTCTTTCGCAGTCTTAATGTATGCTGCTAAACCTCCAGGATAGCTTGAATTTAAGCGAGCAATCTAACAAGCAATAAGGATATTAAGTCTTTCTTTCTAAGTCCATTAATCAAAACATTGAGATGTCATGTAAGAATAACAAAAGACCTGATCGAAAAAACCTAGTTTCTCACTGTCATCGACACCGAGTTGAGGCCAGTGTTGGAAGAGATGACTCTGACCATTTTCCAATAAGATCTTCGCCAATTCGATCTGCCACAAAAAAACAAATCACGCTCAAATCTCATTACAATTATTAGTAAACGAAGGATCATTAGTCCAGAAGACAAATGCAGAATTACAAAACCTGATCAGGAGACAAAATTCCGAGGTTACTCTGAAGAGCTGGGACTGATGAGAAGAACTCGGAATCCACCGTAGAAGCCATGAAAGGGCTCTTACTTTACCAGCAACGAGACGATCGCCACCGGTTCGAGTGGTGATTTTGGAAATTTCAAAATCGGTGGAGAAACATCCAAAGTTAATTTACTAGTGGACCGGCCCAGATGGACACATATCGGCCCGTATAGCCCAATAATAAAGTTATTCTGTTAATTGTTATCTCTCTTATCTCTTCCATTAATTTGGTTCTTTCCAGAAACATTCGATCTAAAGCTTTAAGCAAAAAAATGGAATTCACCACAGAGCAGCTAAGCCAATACAACGGAACTGATCAATCAAAACCGATCTACGTGGCAATCAAAGGCCGTGTATTCGATGTCACAACCGGAAAATCCTTTTACGGTCCTGGAGGCGATTACGCTATATTCGCCGGAAAAGACGCGAGTAGAGCTTTGGGAAAGATGAGTAAGAACGAAGAAGATGTTGTTCCTTCTCTTGAAGGTCTTACTGAGAAAGAGATTAATACTCTTAATGATTGGGAGAAGAAATTTGAAGCTAAGTATCCTGTTGTTGGTCGTGTTGTCTCTTAGATCTGGAGATTATGTAACGTATGGTTGTTGTGAGGATTTGTGTGTTTAATCGTTTCGTGTTTGGATCTGATCGTTTGATATAACTTAAGAACCATATTGTCTATGTAATAAATTGGTGAATTTGTATTGCTAATAATCAAATTTGGATAGATCTGTGTGGAATCATATGAAGATTGATATGTTTGGGTTAGGGATTTACCAATTTTTACTTTGAATTAAAGCTTGAGGAAAAACACTAAATACATATGATCTGTGTGTGTATTGTGTCTTGTGGGAACTAAGAGTGATTGAGTAAAATTTGGCAGAAGTTTGTTTTGCATCTTTTAAAGATTGAAACTTAAGTTTTGTTGTCTATGATCATTAAAGACCTTTGCAAATCCACCCAATTTCTTGGTTGCTCTGCCTTGCCATTGCTATAAGATAACTTGAGTTTGATTTAGGAAAAGATGGTTTGTTTGTATATAGAGAAAAATAAGCTCCATAGACCGCAGTCAAAATGATTCCTGTTTTACTTCAATTTCCAAAACTTATGAAAAGGATGAGACACTTGTATTTCAATTTATTATGTAAACACTTGTAAATATGAGCACCCCTTTAAGCTTCCAGATTCATAAAGTTACAATAATGTTTTCTATAAAAAAGTCAAATCCCATGTAACAATGAAAGGTCAAAAAACTAAACCAGTGGTTCTTCTATTCTATCAGCAACGACACCACCGGAAATGTCCACATGTAGTACATACTATACCCCTCTTCAGATTATCCTTCACTATCTCCACGGTAAGACTTGGGTACTTGACAACGAAATCCATAAACGCAGCAGAGCTAGAAATTGTGATTATATTGGTTCTGATATTAGACAAGGCGGCATCATTGAGAGCTTTGTCAAAAGGGATTTGGGCAAGCTCAAGGACGTTAAGAGCATTAGAAGAGTTAAGACACTTTATAAGTTCAGTTCTGCATAGGTCACGTAGATGTGGAATCTCATATTTGTCGGCTGCAAGATAGAGTGACCTATCGTGTTGCTTGCCTTGCGTAGAAAGTCTAGAGCCGGTACTGTAGATGAACTCAACTAAAGCCTCTAACTCTGTGTGTTTTAGCTCTGAGAGAGTCATTGTCTCTAGCTTAGTCGTAGCCTTGAAGTCGTCTGATTCCAGTATCTTCTGAAACACCTCAGACCTTGCAGACTATAAACATTTATGTCGAGAAAAGAGCATTAGCAATAAAAATCAATTCAAGTAAGAACATTTTGATGAAACTTTTTATTACATGAAATGATGATGAAAAAAAGAAAAATAAGGAAAGAAGAAGAGACCAGAATAAGCTTATGGGCAGATATATATGCACCCTTCTCATCACTGTCCCCTGCCTTTAGCCGTACATCGACTTGTCGTTGTTCTTTCAAAGCCCTAGCAAGTCCACCTTTGAAAAGCTCTTTGTTGGTTTGTGTTGCCATATTTTTAAGTTTATCTTGGTTTTGATTCGGTAAACGATTGTGGGTTTATAGAGAATATAGAGAGCCTTGACGGTCAAAATACTCTTTTTTGCTTTCATTTCCCAAGACTTTTGGACTTGAAAGGAGACATTAATTAATAAATTTTATCGTATTGATGTGGCACTAAAATAAGCTTTCAACTCCATATTAGAAAGTTGAGATGAGTTCATGAACTAGTAATCCAATTTTACAACTCGTTTATAATAATTACACAATACACCACATCATGATAATAATGTACCATAACACATAAATAAATAAAAATGTCAAATGAGTTAGTTATAGAGTCAAACCTTTGTGAAGTGATCTTGGTCTAGTGGCAAGTCCACAGAAGACAGACACTATCACACCAGGCATCGAGTCCCCGACCCTACAATTTGTAGGAATTAGGCTAATGGGCCGGCCAGTTGTGCCCCAAATGTTGAAAAAAAAAAAGAGTCAAATCTTGATTGATGAAAAAAGTCACATGTATCTAATAAACATTAATATCTTTTAATTTTCTTTTCATTTCATTTATTTCAATATTATTATATTAAGTTATTATTATTACATATAATATTAAATCAATCTAATTTACTAAGCTAGTAGTAAACTAAATTTAATTACACTTCTTTAATAAAGATATATAGTACATGTCATAATGATAATTATGTACCATAGCACATAAATTAAGAAAAATCAGATAATTAAGCTAGTTATATACTTAAATTTTAATAAATTTTTTTCAGACATATCTAGTAAATATTAATGTTTTTTTATGTTTACCTTTCTCATATATTTTAATATTATTATATATATTTCTATTGTATAATTTGGAAAGATATCTCTTTACTTTTACATTTTTAGACTAACTCTCTTCTCTTAGATAATATGAAATTAAGTTCTCTAAAGATGTTGTTATTCTTTTTGGGTTATATTATGTGTTTCAGCGACATGACAAGTCTCACTAATCCTTTTGAAGATGTTGAATCATTGCACAATTTCAACGATTTTGAAATTAAAAAACAACTTAAAATCGTCAACAAACCTGCTACGAAAATTATCAAAGTCCGTTTAACTTTAGCTCTTTTCTATAGAGCTATAATACTATCCACCTTGATTTGTACTTATAAATTAATGACATTATTACACCATGACATATGAAATGTACAAAGTATTTACTAATCTACTTTGTTTATGGATGATAGACTATACATGGCGATTTATACGGATGTGTGAATTTTTACAATCAACCAGCGTTTGACCATCCATCGATGAAAAATCAATTATTCCATGACGAAGTATTTATCTATTATATTTAATAAAATTGAATTTAATAATTTTATTGCAATCACTAATACAAAATTAATTGGAAAGTGTAGATGCGTCGGATGTTATCCTTACAACATTCAAGAGCCAATAATAACAAGTTTGGTTACCTGTGGGAAAATGGCATAGGATGTCCCAATGGTACTGTACCTATAAAGAGAGTTACCAAAGATGAACTCTTGAGATTAAATTTGTTCCCAGACAAATATAAGCCTCAAGGTTCTTGGAACTTCACTTATAATCAATATAATATTGATGATAATCAACATCATGTAAGTACTTCATTATACTTCAAACCAATGTCGAATTACATATATTGTTTTATCAAACACATAAAACAAATGTTGATTATCTAATGGTGATGGTGATTAGTTTGCCGTATCTCGCACCAAGAAAGGAAAAGGAAAAGAAATCTACAATGGAGCGACAATGATGCTTTCTATAAATGATCCTAAAGTTAAACCTCCACAATTTAGTTCTGCTCGTATGCACGTTCAGATTGGAGACGATTTTATTCAAGCTGGCTGGACTGTAAGTACATTATCATACATTGCATATCATTTGAGTTGTAACTTGTGCCATAAAGAATCTAAAAATAAAAAATCATAGTAGATACTTTTATAAACATCTAAAATTCTAATATTATTCCTATAAATGTATTTACATTTCAGATAAATCCAAATTTATATTCTGACAGCAAACCTCGGAGTTTTGTGTATACGAAAGTAAGTTTGTTATTAATATATCTATGTCTTGATTATACTTTCATACTTTCAAAGTTCTTCGATGTACTAAATATTTATACGCTAGTTATAACTATATATAAAATAATGCAGGTAGGTGAAAAGCAATGTTATAACAGTATGTGCCCAACTATCATAATGGTCCGTTCAGATATTGCTCTTGGCGTGGACTTAGGTCCTCCTTGTGTTCGTGGTTCTAAAACAGGTGTCTATTCTGAATTTGGTGTACTCAAGGTTTGTTGGTTATCAGTTTCTTCCTTTTCTATTTTATCAGCAATTTTTTTTTTTATAGTTATACCGGTACTAAAATGTTTTTTTTTTTAACAAAAAAAAATTGTGTATATATATATTATAAGATGTTCTATCTATAACTACATAGTAATCTTTTTCTTTGATGTGACTATTGTTCAAAGGATAAGCAAACTGGTAAATGGTGGTTCAAGATTTTAGGAGAAGAAATTGGATTTTGGCCAGCTGAAAGATTTCTACAAAGTTCATCTAATAATATCGAGTGGGGAGGAGAAGTATATAGTGCATCTATGCCAAGTCCTGAGATGGGCTATGGTCATTTTCCACAAGCTCATATAGAGTACGATGCCATTATCTTTAATATAACTATAGTGGACGAGAATTTTAAGATTGTTGAGAGGGTAAAGAACAGAGAGTCATTTTCGGATAACAATCATGGTTATCAAGTAGTAGTTGGTATAGATACAGAATTATCAATGAGAGACATCATATTTTATGGGGGTCCTGGGAATATCTAAAAGAGAGAATATAATTTATGTAAAAATTAGAGATAAATTCTAATAAAATAGCTTGATTGTTCACCTTTATTCTTTTACATTTGTTTGGTAAATATATATACACAAATATATCGACAGATTCTTCTATTAGAGAAATGCTTGTATATTTGATGAAGTCATATAGTATATTGTTTTTTATTGTTACTAAAATTTATATACTTCCAAATGAACTTGTAAGCTCATATATTATCGGTTAGTACGTGATGGTGAAATATACGAGAAAAGTGTCAACCAAAGAATTATGGGAGAAAACCTAAACTACAATTTTCACTATGGTTTTTGAAGTTCTATGATAAATTTTGTTTAATTAAATATATTGTGACAATAATCGAAAATAAATTGTTCACGGGTTGCAAATGCCGACGAACTGGTTAGACGAAATAAAAACAATGATTTTTAGTTTTCTATAAATGGAGAAGACCAATTTTTATTCCATATATATACAAAGACTCCACTGTATCATTATCTTCATGGCCCTAAGTCTAAAAATCTATAACATTTATAAAGATATCTGCACGGTTCTTACCTAGTTAGAAATAAAAGATATTTTTTTCTCATTTGTTCATCTATAACTTATCTATGTAGATTTAGCAAATTAGGTTTTATAATAATTGAAAACCTCTAATCATAATAAAAACAAAGATTTATCAATAGAGTAATTATATTAAAGCCAAATATATAGACTGGAGCTCAGAAAACGGGGTGGACCAGAAGAAAGGGAAAAAATCAAGTGCTCAGCATTGTACCTTAAAACCGAGTCTGAAGATAAAACCAAGTCTCACGCTTTTGCAATTACAATGAAATGCGAGGTTCGTTCTTAAGAATCGACTTTTGTAATTTCTTTCGTCATTATTTGCTTTCTCAATTCGTCTTGATGCCGAGATTTCAAATAGACCGAAAGAAAATACACGGACAGGACTAGCATGATGAGATTCTAGTAGATGATCAAGGAAAACATGGTAAATTGATACAAGTTTCCATCTTTCTATATTCATTTAAATATTGTTTGCATAATACTCTTAATCGAAATTTCAGTGATGCTAGGTTTTAATAGAGATTAAGAGTATAGTACTTGCATAATACCCACCAACTCTCTGCAATTGCATAATACTTTGCATCAAAATTGCGGAGAGTTGTTGCATAATACTTTGCATAAACCTAGCATCACGGTATTCATGTCAATTTCTGATGGAGTTTGCTAACAAGGCCGAAGCACACAGAGAATTTGAACAAAGTTATTCATGTTTGATAAGTTTTCATAAACGGTTCATGAACAAAGAATTTGAACAAAGTCAAAGTTACTTAAAAGTGTTTGAATGAATTTGAAACTGATTTCAAGTGTAAATTTAGCAATCAAAATCTAACCTTTTACCCTTAGGTTTTCATAATCATATTATCTTGTCATCTTCTCCTTAACCAAAACATAGAGAAATAGCGGTTTGCTAAAAAAATATAAAACCAAACTAAACTAAACTTGAAGGAAGTGTTACAGAAAGTGTGTGTATATATATATATATATATATATATATATATAGATTTAAAAAATTAATTTAGCAGATTAATATTTTGTATGTGGTATTATGAAGTTATGAAGATTTGTATAAAGTTTGCACGTGTTGATGAAATTTTAAAACGAATTTGGTAGACTTGCGTAAAATCTGTCAATTGTTAGCCGAGAAATATGATGATAGATCAGTCATAAAAAGAGATGCCCTAGAATTAAAAGTTCCGTTCGGTTATGCTTGGTAAGGTACTAAATAAGAAGAAACCAATGATACTTCGTCTTCTTAGTCAAGTCTTGGTTTTTCAGGAGATTTTGGAATAATTATGAGAGAGCATTGAATTGGACAAAAATATGAGCAGATTATGTGGTTTGAGAGAGTGAACGAAAAACTTTGTTGAACCTTTTCTATTTGTAGTTTTGTTATCTTGAAGTTGTTTTATAAAATACTAGATTAGCATTCGCGTATACGCGGGTTAAAATTAAAAATTTAATAACCCGTATAAAAAAAAAAATCATAAAATGTGTTGTAAAAAAAGGTAAAAACATTAGAAGTTCTGTAAAGTAATTAATTTTCATCTCTTAAAAATATGTTTATATGGACCAATAAGGCCCTTATGACAGAAATTATGGGCTCACCCAATTATAGAAAAAGGCCCATAAGATAAAAGGAGAGAGATAGAAACGAAACAGTGGAGCCAAACAGATACAATTCAGGATTAGGGTTACTCTCTCTCCCAAACTCATCCCAATCTCTCTCTCTCTCTCTCCGCCGCGCGAAACTATTACCGTTACCTATATATACACACATACACTGGTACACTTCTCATCTCTTCTTCTTCTTCTTCTTATTTAGATTCTAATGTGAACAATTTTGGTTTGTTTGAACTCAGAGAATGAGTAATCAAATCACTTGCAATGATCGAACAAGAACGTATTGGACTCCAACAATGGAACGATTCTTCATAGATCTAATGTTAGAGCATTTACATAGAGGAAACAGAACAGGTCACACATTCAATAAGCAAGCTTGGAACGAGATGTTAAGTGTATTCAATTCGAAATTCGGGTCACAGTATGATAAAGACGTGTTGAAAAGCCGGTATACGAATTTGTGGAAGCAGTATAATGATGTGAAGAGTCTTCTTGATCATGGTGGTGGTTTTGTTTGGGATCAGGATCGTCAAATGTTGATTGGTGATGAGAGTTTATGGAGTTTGTATCTTAAGGTTTGAGAAATCAGAATTTTTCTATGTTTTTGTTTTGGATTTGATTGTTTTTGAAATTTTGAGTGACTTTTGTGGTTTGTGATTTTACAGGCTCATCCGGAAGCGCGTGTGTATAAGACGAAACCGGTGTTGAATTTTAATGATTTGTGTTTGATTTATGGGTATACTGTTGCTGATGGGAGATATAGTAGGTCAAGTCATGATTTAGAGGTTGATGATGAGATCAATGGAGTTAACATTGGTGTGTTCTTGTTCTTTAATAAACTCTTGTTTTATGCGCGATTTACTGGTGGATCGGTTGGTTACAATGTGTGATTTTTTGTAGGTGAAAGTAGTGGAAGTGTTGTTTTGTCGAGTAAAGAGAGCTCGAAAACTGAGTGGACTCCGGTAATGGATCAATACTTTATTGAGATTATGCTTGATCAGATTGGAAGAGGTAATAAGACGGGTAATGCGTTTAGTAAACAAGCATGGACAGATATGCTGGCTTTGTTCAATGCTAGATTTAATGGTCAATATGGGAAAAGGGTTTTAAGGCACCGGTACAACAAGTTGTTGAAATACTACAAGGATATGGAAGTTATTTTGAAAGAAGACGGTTTTTCGTGGGATGAAACTCGGCTAATGATAGCTGCGGATGATGCCGTTTGGGATTCTTACATCAAGGTTTGGATTCTTAGGCTATTATTTCTCTTCTTGAATAATCTTTGATCTTTGCTCCATTAGTTTGAATTTAGATGTGAATGAGGCAGGAGCATCCACTTGCGAGAACGTATAGGAGGAAATCTTTACCGAGCTACAATGATTTAGACACAGTATTTGCCTGTCCAGCTGAGCAAGGGATTATACCCCATCCTGACCAAGGCAAAGATCTTAAAGATAATGGTACGGCTGCACAAACAAGCGAGTTATCAGGCACTATTTTTTTTTATCAATCCAATTGTGAGAGATACTGAAAAATAGAAAATATTGCTTTGCCAGATGAGACTACTAAGGCCAGCCAAGTGCAGAATTCTGACCGCACAAGGACATTTTGGACTCCGCCAATGGACCACTATCTAATTGAATTGTTAGTGGAACAAGTGAACAATGGGAACAGAGTTGGTCAGACTTTCATAACAAGTGCTTGGAATGAAATGGCTACAGCTTTCAATGCCAAATTTGGGTCTCAACACAACAAAGACGTTCTGAAGAATCGGTACAAACACTTAAGGAGGTTGTACAACGACATAAAGTTTCTTCTCGAGCAAAATGGGTTCTCATGGGATGCAAGGAGAGAAATGGTGATTGCAGATGATGGCATTTGGAATACTTATATACAGGCATGCCATAGTCCTTCGTGATTTAGATATTCTTTATATGGCTATGCATTAAACAATTGAAGCATGTGCAGGCACATCCAGAAGCTCGTTCATATCGAGTTAAAACTATTCCAAGCTATCCAAATCTTTGCTTCATTTTTGGGAAGGAAACGTCAGATGGGAGATACACACGCTTGGCTCAAGCTTTTAATCCCAATCCAGCAGAAACTGCGCTGATGATCGGTAAGCTTCTAGTTAGCATTGTTTTTGAGATTCGATGAAAGGTATAGACTTATAGCTAATCTGATTATATTGGCTTTACTTAAGTTTTATAACTGTAACGTCGTGCTCTGTATTTCCTTTTGATTCATTAAGCTGTGGATGTGAGACTAGCAATGTAGACGCGATTGACAAATGATCCTTTTGTATGTAATACTTTTATATAAATCCCTCTCAGAACGTGGATGCACAGATGGATTTAAAGATACTCTGGGGGAAACTCACAGTTTCCAGATGGTGGTTCATGCCAGCAATGAGAAAAATGATTACCTCTGTAGCAATATGGGTCCTCCTTGTATAGAATGGACACGGGTCATGGACAGCTGCCTTATTGATCTTATGCTAGAGCAGGTTAATAGAGGAAATAAGATTGGTGAGACATTCACAGAGCAAGCTTGGGCTGACATGACAGAATCCTTCAATGCAAAGTTCGGATTGCAGACTGACATGTTCATGCTGGAGAATCGTTACATATTGATGATGAAAGAGCGTGATGACATCAATAATATCCTCAATCTTAATGGCTTTACTTGGGATGAAGAGAAGCAAACCATTGTTGCAGAGGATGAATATTGGGATTCATATATCAAGGTAAAGGCTAATTAATGACACTCTTGGGCTTGTGTCTTTGCTTTCTTCTTCGTTTAAATTTTTATCTGTATAAGAGAAAGATGTGATTCTAAGTGATTAGTGTCTGATTTTGTAGGAGCATCCAGATGCAACCATATATAAAGGTAAAACCTTCGATGGTTACAGCAATTTGTGCAAGCTAAATGAACATCTCTCCCAAGAAAGCTTCAATTGTGAGAATCTCATGATTGAGTTGGAACACTATGGCAATGAGATGGAAATAGTTGATGACTTTAGTTCGCCACACAAGCAGCATAGTAAACGTACCAACCCAATAACTCTGCCTTCGGGGCCAATTGTACATAAGGCTCAGAAGACCGGATTAGAGACGAGGAAGCCTTTGTGTGAGACAGAAGTTGATGATGATGATTGCATGAAGCCCGTGCCTCAGAATGAAATTTACTCAAGAATAGGAAATACCATTTATGCATTGCAAGCTTTACCTGACATGGATGATGAGCTTCTACTAGATGCTTGTGATCTTTTAGAAGATGAAAGGAAAGCAAAGACGTTCTTGGCTTTGGACGTCTCGTTGCGTAGGAAATGGCTAGTGAGAAAGCTTCGTCCTTCAGCAAACTTTTAAGCCAATGGGTATCTCTATTTCAAGCCAAACAAGACCAAGATAAAACCCAAGTTTTGAGCACAACATGAAAATAGTTTCTGTAATGTAATGTCTTGTAAAATTATGTAGTGATCTTAGATACAAAAATCTAAAGCATAATTTCAGTTATACAGAGGTTGGTCTGAACATAAGTACATAACCATAATTATGAACATCCTCAATTGGTATGAACAATAGCTGAGAAAAGCATCTTATTGATGTCTTCTTTATCTGCCTCTTCTGTCTCTCCCACTGTATCAGAAACAAGAAAGACCATTTAGGAATATAACACAAAAAGCACTTGATCTGCAAGAATTGCAGTGCATAAGCAAGCATACACACACAAATGTTAATGATTCCATGACAGTTAATTGGATTGTTCTGGTTACCTGTTCTCGATCTAACTTGCATTGTCCACTCGTCGATAATCTGTTGAAAAACAAGAAATGAAAAGCAAAGGGATTATAGAAAGTCTAAGAAGCCTCTCCATGTCAAGATACTAATTTGAATTTGATTTTTATGGTATACAAATACAGAGAAGCTGATTATATAATCAAATTGGACTGGAAAGGTTAAAACTTCACACAAGCTATTTATTTGCATGGGTAATGTTCTTGCCATTATCTTAATGATTAGCATTGGGAAATTGCATGACCTTAAGAAAACAATGAGCACAATGACAAACATTTTAAGCCAAAAAGAAACTATACTGCAATACCAATGAAGAAAAGAGCACCAACCTGATTCAAATCAGCCAATGCATCATCCGCATCGCCATTTGTTGATTCACCCAAGGATGCATTCATTTTCTGAATAAGGTTACAATTTCCAACGAGTGTCGTCTGCGCCTTGTCAATCAAATCCTGTTATAACAAATCACAAATCATTTCTCTGTTCAAATGCCTACCTTTCGAATTACAAGTTGCAGAAGCCTTTAGCCTTAGCTGTCTACAAGAAAATTTAACCTTCCCTCATTGCAAATCAACAAAAACTCATCCTTTGTTTCAAATTACAGAGATATAAAGATACTAAGTAGTTCCAGAGATTTAACAACTTGGAATCACTAAGATTGAACCATCCATTGGTCTAAAATAGAAGCTTAGTTTCACAGACTCTATACGAACCTGTTTAGCAGACAATAGCTCAAGGCATTGATCTTTAAGAAGAGTCACATCTTCCTGTAACTTCTTGATTCTCTGAACCAGCTTCATCGGATTCGCCTACGACCCAAAAAGATATTTGTTTGAATCCATAAATCGCAGATAGATATAAATCAAATCCAGAACACATTCAAAGTAATTGAAATGCGTAATTTCAGATTTTAGAATGGAATCGAATTTGCTTACATTATCAGGATAAATCTGCTGAAACTCCTTGTCGAGCTTGGAATGAACAACAGTAAGATCATGAGAAGCTCTGGCGAAAACATTTATGAGATTATCCACAGCTTGATGATGATGATGATGATGATGACTCATCTCATTCCCTCTTTTCCTTCCTCTCTCTCTCGCTCTCTCAATTCGACAATTCCCCTTTCTCAGCTCTCTCTTAGGGTTTATCTAATTTTCCCGCCTCTTTTCACCTAAAGAAGCCGAGTGATGAAAACAACACGGAGTTCTTGTAAAAAACAACATGACGTGTGTGAGTAAAACCCCAACCGGAACCGAATTCATCAAACCCAAACCAACGAAAAATTCATATATTGTGATGCAACCCAAACCAGACCAAACCAAATTTTGTGGTGCAACCCAAAAAAACTAAAACTAAGATGTTAAAAAATAATTTTCTTAAATATTAACAAAAACAAAAATATTGTCAACATAACCATAATGCAAATTCCTATGTCTTCCCAAAATGAATCTTAGTTCCTCGGCTCAAATGATCAGTCTAGTCAATGTGTCACAGAATCAACCGTATCCTCAACACTATCAACATCAGCTTTCACTTGTTCCTCATCAGAAACCAAATTATCGGATAGCTAAATCAGTATTTGCTAAATATAGAGTGACACAACTTAGTTTTCCAGACTTGTAACCGTATCAACACTACTTGACTTAAGCCTTGAGAATGGCAATCAGCTACACAACTAACTAGAATCTTAATAAGAATCTGAATATGACTAAAATCAAAGAATCAGTAATGCTTTGCGACGTTTTAAAGAATGAGAAGTTCGAGTTCTTAGAAATGATTACCTCTCTTGTCAAGCAGCTCGTTCTTCCCTCCTCTCCCTTTCTATCCCTCCTCGTCCTCTTGTTGGGAGCTTAGAGGAACTTGTTTGAAACCCACCAACACAAGTAGACAAGCGGTTCCACAGAAGGTCTTCAAAACATTGAATCCCAATGGGGGACAAATTAACTACTTCTTGCAAGAGAAGTTGTCCTCCCATAGGGATTAAACCAGGAATCATTGTATCCATTAAGGTTATCGTATCCATTAAGGATCTCCCTATAGATCCCGTCGCCAGCTATGAGGATAAGCGGAACTTGAGACTTGGTTCTGTAGAATCTTTTTAACTTTTGGAGAATAACATAATCGGCAGCATTTTTTGGGACTTTCCTCTTTCTACCAGTTTTCCAATTAGAAAACTAAACCTCTTCTTCAGTAAGACGTTTCTTAATAAAATTATACTAAATATTTTTTTTACATTACTAATATTTAGATAAATTCTTTTAAATACCATGATTTTGATTTTGTTTTCAAAAATACCATAAACATAGAATTGTTTGTCTAATATTTATAGGACCCATATTTATATCATTTCAAACTAAACTCAAATCAACCAAATTTCAGATCAAAAAAAACCAAACCAAATATCTTCTAATCAAACAAAACAAAACCAAGCCAAAATTAAAATTTTATTTCCGATCCTATAAAATATTTGAAACTCGAGGAATCTTCGCCGAATTGAAACTTTTTAAAAGCCAACCAAATTGAACGACAGAAAACAAAAATGTCCGACCTAGTTCAGTTAACCCGAATGTCCCTCCGAACCTAAAATCAACAAATCAAAATCATACATTTTCCAAAACGACGCCGGTCTCAACTTGAATAAAGGAAAAGAGATAGGGTTTTCGAGTGGAGAAATCTTCTTGCTCTGATTCTCGCCCCTATTTCACAAAACCAACAAAACTTTTTATATAATCCAAAGAATAGAAAACCTTCGTACAAAATCTGAACCAAACGAAATTTGACGGCAAAGCTGAAGTAACTAAACTAAAAAGAATTTATTTAAAATTAATATTGAACAATACATAATATTAAGCAAAATTATATAACAATTTAGTAATTCTTTTGTGTAAAATAATTATTTTCCATTTTTACTATAATCCTTAAATTGAATCCGAACTAAATTGAACCAAACCAAACATAAAATCTTCATATCAAAACACAGCCAAACCAAATAAATTTTAATTTTAGTTGTAAAAAATTGATGACTAAAAAAATATGAAACCAAAGAAATCCAGAAGTGCAATTCAACCATGGATACTCTAAAGTCGCCACAGTGTTAATAACACTTTCTTCTTCGTTTGTTCGACGATCTTCTCCATTCATCGTTACTTTCTCTCATTCTCTTTCTTGGTGTCATCTCTCGATTTTTTCTTGAGTTTTCTTAAATTGGTTGTGGTGGATGTTTGTTCCGGATGTTAAAGATAAAAAATTCCAACTTTAATCATTGTTAAATTAATGATTCTAAAAAATAAAAATTAATGATTATTAATTTAGTGTTATTAGATTTTATATTTACAAATTATGGTTAACAGATTTTAAAATATGTTATTATTCAACTAAAATTTTAAATACTTTATTAAAATTCAATATTATTCAAAATTAGTTGATTTTTAAAATCTTTGTATATTAAATTATTTGACTGAGGAAAACGAAAATGATTTTGATAAGAAAAAAGTCCTCTTGAGTTTCTTTAAAGCAATGGTGGCGGATAACTTATAAAGTGAGCTTAGGCTTAACCAGAGACTTGGCTATGAAATCGATTGCAATGTTCGTATCAAGTCCGATGTCTGTGGATGCTATTTCTATGTTGTCTCTGCAAATCACCATCCTAATCTTTTGCTAGAAAGAATAGATGCCTTTGTTGCTTCAATTGGTCATTTCTTGGAGAATATTGAAGTCAATGAGTTTGAAACTTACATATCTTGGAGACATATATTCCGGATGATTCTGGTATTTCTCACCATTTGGTGAATGATGTGATGCCCATAGATGGCCGTGCTGTTGAAGTTAGAGCTTTACTCGAGAATGTGGAGAAGGATGACTTGTCTTCTTTCTATGACAAATTTTTTAAGAAGAAAACTAGATTCTAACCCGCGGCCGCCGCGGGCCGATATTAAATTTTGTTTTTTTTTGTTTGTTAATTTTTTTAATTGTTTTATATGTTAAAAATGTAAATTAGAATGGTGGTTAATATTAAACGTACATGATGAGTCGGAGGCGTGTAATTTTTGGGATTTGGATTTGTGTAACTTATAATAGGAATTTATTATTAACTAACTTATTTTAAAATGTCGTTAGGTAATATAATGGAAATTAGTGTGTTCGTTGATTACTCAACATATGTGATTAGGCTAAAGTTTGAAATGGTTGTGTTTTTGTTTGGTGTGTATTACAATCCACCATTAATATAAAGTAAGCTTAATGGAGTATAGTATTTTAGGTATTTATAATTTTAGACGTCTTTTAATTTTTTAGTTGATATCAGGTAAATGAGTGTAAAGTATAGTATATGATTCTATTATATATAATATTGATTTTAACCCATCGTGCTATATAACCTGTCCCGTTATGTAATCCATCCGACTTTATAACTCGTCCCGCTATATAACACGTTCCATAATATGTACTACTTTTTATTTGAATTTATTTGAAAAGATATGATATTTGAAGAAAGTATATTTAATTTTCATTTACTAATAAAATTCCTTTGATTTGTTATGTCTTTAAATATCATCATATTTTTACTATAAATTGTGGATGTACAATAAATTGATACAAAAGAATTATTTCTTCCATCCAATTATTCTAAAATAATTTTTTTTTTAACTGCACTTTGACATTAGTTAAAGAGAAGTACATCAACATGTACATCACTAAAAATTACAGAGGGTACATTACAATAAAAGTTGTAGCGGCGATCATATGGAATCCTATAATTGGCTTTCTCTGTTGACCCAACTAAAATGACATTTGGCAAATCTCTTCGCTCAGAATATTGCTTCCATTAACCAATTAAGGCTTGAAAATTTAGAGTTGAACCATTAAAAATATCTGTTACTTCCTTGTTATCTCCTTCAAAACAGATTTTGGTGTGACCCTTGCTCCAGCAACACTGCCTAACGATTATTTGATCTTGGGACTCACTTTCAATCACACAAGTTGTACGTCTTCCAACAGCTTGTCCCGCACCCAAGAAAATACATGTAGCATCTCGAATAATCTAACCCGCTGTTGCATGAATAAAATAGGGAATTTACATGAAAATTATGGTATCATGCTCAATGTAATACATTTTCAATAATTACAATATAATACTTTAATATATGAAGGTAATAAAATAAACAAATAAAAAATTTGTTTTCAGATTACAATATCCAATTTTTATTTGGGAAACTTAAAAAAAAAAAAAAAATTAGAAAAACCTTTACAGAACTCCTCTACCATTCTTTTCCGGTCTAAGCGACGAAAGCTCAATTATTTACCGGAGAAACCAAATCTCTGTCATGCCTACAACAACCACAACACCTCCTCCTCCTCCGCTTCTTCATCTTCTTCCTCTGGTAATCGTCAAGCCGATGTATTCTCGTGTCACCTGATTCAATAGAGATTCATAAGTAATGACTCGAAAAATAGTATTAACCTCGATAAAGAAACAAAAATTATAAACAAAACAAAACAGTCAATAAAAGTTGAAAAAAATGGATGTCTTGTTCAACGAAATGGATCGTCTTATATAATGAAGAGAGGGTGTGGATTTAGTTAGGGGTAATAAATTGAAATCTTCTAATGAAATCTTTTTTTAGCTTGCAGGGCAATCCTCGAAAGAATTGAATGAAAATATTTCAAATAGATATTGTTATATTTAATTATTCAAATTAAATAAATATTTTAAATATACAAAATTTAGCGAGGGTTTTTAGAATAATTTTTGTAAATCTTTGTAGTTATCTTTTTTGGATAAATTAATAACGAACATAAAGTTTCGTTATATTTGAAAAAAGAAATATATTTGAAAACCCAAAGATATTTGAAAGAAATTTATATATTTGAAAACGAAATATATTTGAAAAAAGATAACTACAAAGATATTTCGTTATTAATCCAAAAAAGATAACTACAAATATATTTCGTTTTTGTATAAATTAAATATATTTTCGTTATACAAAAATTAAAACTTTAATTTGAATAATTTTATTTTCGTTTCTCTAAAACTTTATTGAATATATTTTTTTTCTTTTCTTTATTTTCGAATTTATCCATTAATTAGGGTGTAGTTAATGTTATTTTTGTTATTTCCTTGTGATATCTATAAATCAAAACTGTTTTCCTTTTTTTTTGTCTTCAAATTTCCTTATTTTGGTAAATTGTATTTATTAGTATATCATAAAGTTTCCTAAACTCGATTGATTTGATTTATATTGTTGAGATTAATTAGGGTATAGTTAATGTTGTTGTTTTGTTTTGATATGAAATCTTTTTTAAATACAACGATAGCCAATACTAAGATTGAGAAAAATTAGGGATTATATAATTAATGTTTTTTAATATAACCATTGTGAAAATTCGAAATTAAACTTAACAACCCGATTAAGTCATTTTGGGGTAATTAACAAAAATTGACCCGACCCGATTAAGATTAAGCATGTCATTATACACTTTTACCCTTCATGAATTTGATTTGTTGTGTTAAAGCCAGTGGCAATTTTGTCAAATCAATTGGTTATGCAGAATTTGTACTTCTATTTTAATAGTATAGGGATAAGTAGACGTAGGATAGTGGTGTCTATCTCAAATTCTGAGGATTGAGTTTGGATTGAGCCATGTACTCTTTTAGTTATTTTGGATTGAGCCATGTACTTTTCTAGTTATTTTGGGCTGACCAATATTTTGTTTTGGTTATTTTCTGATGAAGAAATTGTATGACATCGAAAAAAAATTATTTGAAATAAAATTATCTTCAGTTTCATGAGTAAATTATTTGAAGGAAAATCTAAGGGGGTGTTATTGGTTTGGGATTTAGAAAGATTTTTAATGAGATTAAAAGTTATGTAGAATATGTTGTTATTCAATCAAGACTTTTAAAAACTCTATTACAATTTGGTGTTATTGGTTTGGGATTTATAAAAAGTAATCTAAAATCTTTATAAATCTAGTGTTATTAGATTAAGAGTTTTATATAGTCATTAAAAGTTTTGTGTTATTCAATTAAAACAAAAGAATCTTGGATCTTATTATATAAAGTTGGGTTTTCGAAGTTAGTAACTCAAGAGATTGCGAGATGTGACGATTCTAGCAATCCGAGATTTTGACACGTGTCAAAAAAGTTTGTTTTTAATAATTTTAAATATGTAAAAAGATAATTATGAGAAGATATTAAAATTTAAATGATTTTAAAATTGTAAAAAAATAATGTAAAGAAAATTATAAATTAAATAATTTTTAAAGTATAAAAAAATAATGTTAAGAAAATTTTTAAATTTAAATATTTTAAAAAGTCTAATAAGATAATTATAGGGATGAATTTTATCCTACTTCATGAAAATATATATTTTTTTTAAAACTCCGTCGATAATTACAGGTAAATATATATATATTTTTTAAATATATCATCGGATTAATGAAAAAAAAAAAACAAAATTTTCACCGCCTCTCAGTTTCTTATATATATACTTTGATAGGTTTTCGTATGAGATCATATGGATTTATTGCGTTTTATTATGGTTTTTGGTTGTAAATTTGGAAGATGTGGAACAAACCATATATATGTATCGATGCATGAAGATTTTGGTGATGTTTCAACTGATTGTTCTATAAGATATTATCGTATGATAAGGTAAGTTTTGATCAAAACCTATATATTTTGGTATTGATTTATTTGTTTTAAAATTGGTGTCGAACTATTTTGTTAACGTTTAGTAGGTGGATACCCTATGATTTTTTCCATTGGATGAATAAGTGAAATTCTTTATAATGTATAATATGTTTTACTTTTGATGTAATTATTTAGGATTAGTGTACTAATATTTTTGTGGATGCTAGGATTTAGAGATGTTTGATATGACTATTGTGTTATAATAGAGGTTTTGATATAAATGTGATAATTTCGTATGCTTCTACACGTTTTGATACGTTACAAATTTTTTTGCTAACGTTTAGGAGGTTGATGCGTAAAGATTGATTTCACTCGATGAAGATATAAAATTTTAAAACATGATTGATTATAAAAAACTATATAATTAAAATATATTAAAATAATTAATAGACAAAGAGAAAAATTTAATTAAGTTATTTATAAATATTTTACAAAATATCTAATTTTGTTTTTTATACGGGTTATAAAAATTTTAGTTATAAACCCACGCACGTGGGCATTATTTTTTTTTTTCTTACACGAGTTTTCAATTTTTTATTTTAAACTCGCATATACGCGGGTCCTAAATCTAGTTGTTGATAAATTAAAATATTATGTTATTGGTTTAGCATTTGATATAATTTTTTTCATTAAAAAAGTCATGAAAACTCCCCCATAAAATAGAGAGATTGTATCATTAGAGTCCAAGACTTTGTTTTTAACCTTCTTCGTAATCTCTTCCCTTTCCCCAGACGTTTGGCCACTATGTACCACATAAACATCTCCCATCAGGAGAACATTCATCTAGTCAAGGAACAAATAGTTGATTGGTTAATCCCCCAAACAAGTGCGCTTCATGTATTTGCTTCTGTTTCGGAAAAATCAGAAATACCATAATAATCAAAAAACAAGAAAACCAAAAAAGAAGAAGGAGAACAGAACAGACGTGTTCTGGTTCGAAGACTGAAAGGGTTACCAAAACAACCCAGAAAAATATGAAACTTTTTGAAAAATATTAGAGAGCTATACGAAGCTACAGGAAAAAGCGGAACGTAATTTGCTGTCACGGTCTGAAAGTTATGACCAATCTACCAAGACCGAAGAACAGAGCGACGAAGCTGAAGTGCACCAACTTCAAACTTTTTCTCAGGTCGACTCACAAGGAATCAGAAGCTAATCTTCATACGGTTGGAAAGATCTTGATCTCAAGATTTCAGAACATCTTTTGGATCTCCAAACCTAGGTCTGAATCAGAAGATATCAAAGGTAGAAGATGGGCAATAGACGTTTAAAAAAATTATGGGCAATATTTTGAAAATATTTTGTAGGAAAAGTTTGGAAAAGTTTAGAAAAGTCATCAAGAGTATACAAGATTATGGAAAAAAAGTTTTAAAAGACTTTACAAGATTTTGGAAAAATAATCATCCATATAATATCAAACTCTTTAGCAATCTTTTAAAATCTTTCATAATTAAGGTGGGGGTATTCAACAAAAGATTTAAAAAAATTTAAAAGGAATAAGAAAATAATAGATTTTTCTAAATCACAAACCAATAACACCCCCTAAGATACAGTTGGAAATTTTTTAAATCTAAAACTAGATAATTAACTTTAAATCGAGAATACGGGTAAAAAAATTGATCTCAAAATGACCGACCAAACTGAACTGAAAAGTGAATGTTCAGCCGTTCAGGTGTGGTTAAAGTTAAAATCAATAAAACCGATAAAAAATTTAAAATTCCAAATCGAACCCGATTTAAACTAAACCGAATCTCCACCAAACCCTAATTTAACGACGGTGGTTTGGACTGAGTAAGGGCCGAAAGGTTTTTCCACTGGGGATATTATCTTCCTCTGATTCCCAGACGTCGCCGGTAATTCGCCGCTCAATACGATGGAGGAAGTAGTAGTAGCAACTGCAGAGCCTCCGTCGACTATACCTCCGGTTGTGGAATACGAGGAAGAGATTGAAGAAGATGATGACGACGATCTATCTCTTTCATCAGATTCCGATATCGCTGAAGCTCTTGATTGGCTCGACGGTAAAGACGATGATGAGCTAATCGGTGGTGGATTCTCTCTCCATGCTCGTCGTCCTAATGCTCACGGTGGACATGGTTCACGCCCTAACTCAAGCGCTCTTCAACCTATATCAAATAAGGCACAGAAGCTTACTGGTCATGTCCGTGCTTCTCCTTTAGAGGTGACGTTTCTTACCAATTGAGGTTCAGAGTCTTTGATGAAGCTAATTTGATGTTTAGCTTTCTCCTTGACCTTTGTTGTTACTTGATTTTGGTGATTTAATATTGGTAGGTTAATGTTTTCAATCTATATGTTGCTGCTCATAGTCTCTGCTCAAATGCAGATTGAGTTGATAAGGTTTAGGTTTAGGTAGCTTTTGTGAGGTATTGTAGCTGGGAATTTGATTTTGATATGAGTTAATTGTGGATGCAGGGATGGGAAGGAAGAGTTCAAGTTGGAATGTCGAACTCTGTGACAACTGCGATTCGTGGAAGTCTTAGAGAAACGGAAATTGGCAGGAGTAGGAATACTGATAAAGCGGATCGGGCAACAGCTGAACAGGTGAAGAAGAGGCAGAATGTTGAGTCTAATAGTAAATCAAGTGTATTCCGCAATGATTTGATGTTGTTTGTTTTTGGTTCCAGGTTCTTGATCCAAGGACTCGTATGGTTTTGTTTAGAATGCTTAATCGGGGTGTGTTTAATGATGTTAATGGCTGTATTTCAACAGGCAAAGAAGTAAGCCACTTTCACGACTCTCATATTTGAATGGTTTAGTCTTGAGTTAATTTTGTAGCATCCATTTTGTATCAAGAAGATGATGTGTTTGTATTCATGTGTTAAGAGCTCTCTCTTTTATTATCTTTCAGGCTAATGTTTATCATGCCACAAAATCTGACGGTTCGGAACTTGCAATAAAAGTGTACAAGACATCCATTCTGGTTTTCAAGTAAGCTAATACAGGATTAAATGTTGTTTTTCTTAGAAAATTTTTTACTTGACAATTTTGTTGTTGACCACATTTTCAACGTTGATGATTTCAGGGATCGAGATCGATATGTACAAGGAGATTACCGTTTTAGACATGGTTACTGTCGCCACAATCCCCGGAAGATGGTTAAGACGTGGGCTGAAAAAGAACAGAGAAATCTCAAGAGGTAATACCTACAATTCATTGTGGGTCTCTGCTGGATAATAGTATTTACATTAAATTAGAATAAGGAATCTTGGCAGTCCTCTCTGCTTTAGTAATCCATATGAAATCTAGTAAATGTTGGTTGACGTATCTTGTTTTCACAGAACCCGGAAATGTACTCACTTTTTTGTATTTATGTAACAGTAAATTTGTAACTTCTTAGTTGGTTATATATATGTTCCATTGGCAGGCTTCAGGCAGCAGGAATTAGGTGTCCAGCTGTTATACTTCTACGCCTTCATGTTCTAGTCATGGAGTTTATAGGTTCGCTCTAATTCATTATCTGCTGTTTTGGTCACTGATTCTAGGCGACCCTTCTCTGTTCACTCTGATTCATCAGCATACTAAATTGAAACAGAGAAATGATGAAGTGAAGATGTATCAGTTACCTAGTCAAATTGACTAAGATTTTTTTTATTTATATATATTTGTAGGGAGGGATGGTTGGGCTGCACCGCGTCTCAAGGATGCTGCGTTATCACTGGACAAATTACGCGAGTGTTATCTAGAGGTATGCGTGTTGCTTTCTCATTAGAGGGTCCTGAGTTTCTTATTGCTATACTTTACTTATACCTATTGTCTTTGAAACATATCCGGTAGCATTACGGCCATGATTAATCTCTTTCTGATCTCATTGCTATCTTATCGTGAATTCACTGATATCTTTTGTTTGAATTTCAGTTGATTATTCAAATGCGAGTATTGTATCAGAAGTGCAAATTGGTGCATGGGGATCTGAGTGAGTATAACATACTTTATTTTGAGGTGAGTTTTGAGTTATTTTGTTCTTAAAGGATCTCTTTGGGTTTACAAGGGTCACTTATTTGACGATTCCTGGCAGCAAAAGCAAACAAAAACAAGTTTTAAAACAATAGAGAGAAACCAAATATATTGATATTATATCTTGACTTTGTCAGGGGCACCTTTATATCATTGATGTTTCTCAATCTGTGGATCTAGACCATCCTCTTGCCCTCAATTTTCTACGGGAAGATTGTGACCATGTCTCAGTAAGTGCGAATAGTAGCCTGATTTATTAGTGCTTTGACTGGAAAAAAAGTGTCTGATGTGTGGATTATCCCGACATTTGCGCACAGGATTTTTTCAAGAAACATGGTGTGGCTGTTATGACAATACGGGAGCTATTTGACTTCATAGTTGACCCGACAATTTCAGACGAAAATGTTGATAGCTATTTGGAAGAGGTAATGTATAACTTTTTACTTGGAATTTGTCCTTTAATCAGTGGCACAGCTTCAGATTTCAAGCTGTAACGCTTTTGTTTTAGCAAAGTTCGTATTAATGAAGTATGTAATAACAATGAGCAGGTCCAACGTAAAGTTATAGAGCGAGGAGAGATATCTGTAGAAGATGAAATCGCAGATTCAGTATTCATGAAGGTTAGTTAGTGAAGCGTATCCAGTCCTTAGAACTGACTTGTGAAGCTGTATGTAGAATCATCTTAATCTTATCGGTTTTGTTTTGTGATGGATCAGTCATACATACCGAAATCTCTGGATGCTGTGGACAACCCGGAGGCTGATGTGGCGAAAATAACGAGCGGGCAGGACACAGGAGACATGTTGTACCAAACGATAACGGGGCTTAAGGATGCTCTTCCTAAAGTAGAAGAGAAGCAAATAGAGGAAGAAGAGGAAGAAGAAGAAGAAGAAGGAAGTGAAGAAGAAAGCGAAGAGAGTGAAGAAGAATTGGGTCCTGAAGACAAGAAAGCTGCGAGGAAAGAGCACAAGAAGAAAGTGAAAGAGGAGAAACGAGAGTCTAGGAAGAACAAAACACCCAAATCTATCAAGAAGAGAAAGAAGAAAGTTTCTAAACCCCACAAGACTCGTTAAGTGGAACGGGTTAGCATGTTTTGACACCCCTGCTTGTATTTTTATTTATTATTATATTAAAAGTTTTTTTTTAATTATACTTTACAATTTGGAAGAAGAATATGACTTTATTCTCTTTATAAAAAAAGGAGAAAGAAGAAAAGGGAAGAAGCTCGTGTCTTGACCTTAAGATTTCTTCTGTAGCTTTCTTTGTTGTTCTTCTTCTAAGCTTAGTATCTAAGCTTAAAGCGTTGTGTAAACCTTTGATTAATAGTAGATATTTGTGGGAGAAGGTTCCCACATGAGAGATGTACCCTCGTCGATGGAACTCGTGAAATCTCGGTGTTATGCTTAATGTTTTGTTATTATTCGTGAATTGAGATTGAGTTAGGACTGAATCGGTGTCTCCGATTCACAAGTTCACAACACATAGGTTATTGAAGTCTCTCGTTTGAAGGATATTTTCAAAAGGTGGCTGCGCCAGGTCCTTGTCCCATGGTGAGAAAAATAGTTTCTAAGTTGAAGTATTATCTATGGTAATGATAATGGTGGAGATTACATTAATGTCAGAAAGTATTGTGTTGATAATGAGGTCAAGATGATGACTATAATTACCCTTAAAATGCTCTAATAGAAAGGATGAAAACAAGTCTGCAAGGACTAGCTAGAGCATGAGGATACTGCAACCTTCCTGGTAAACAAAAATACAGCAGTTTGAATTCTTACAAAACAAGCAAGTAGTGGAAACAAACAAGAACTAAGAGACAAAGGACAAAATCACTCTTGACCTCCACTCTCCCATTCAACGCCTTATATGAGATTGATCATCGATTTGCTTCTAAAGGACGTTGATGAAGATTCGGGCAGTTTTCTATATCGACTTTGTTCAGCTTCAGTTTTGGAAAAGAGACTTGACTCCCATAGATGCTTCCTAGTTCATTCAAATAATGTAGACGAAGGACTTGTAGCTCCTGAAAAGGATCAACCCCAACACCTTCAGCTTTCTCTTTGTTTATTAATTCTGTCATCTTAGGCGAGGCTTCTACGCTTAGAGACTCAAGATTTGCAGCATATATCAGCCATGTCAAATCCTTTAGATGTATGCATGAGTTTATAACCACAGCTGAGAGATCCTTGAACCATTCATTGCTTGGAGTGATTTGATTGGAAGATGTGGAAACAGAAAACTGGTCTATTCCGTTGTTGCCTTCCCATTCTGTTCCTGACTCTGTGATATCACAGTTCACCATTTCAAGTTTGTGAAGACTACTCAACGCACCAATGGCTGCGAACGATACTTTAAGTCCTTCGAGATATAGACCATGTGTCTTCCCTGCCAATCTTTTGCTTCCTAAAAACTCTTTCAAAACAGAATCGTTATTCACAGTAACGGTCAAAAGTTCTAAACCCTTCAACTGCTCCAAGATCTCCAGCAAGCAGCAATCTAATGCAGCAGCAGAACCATAAAATCTTAAAACCTGCAATTTTCTTAATTCTGAAATCAGACTCACACTTCGAAGATTAGATGTGGACTCTAAGTTCAAGTGAATCAACTGACTCAAGACTTTTAAACCTTCCGGTAAATACTTTATACTCGTCCCTGATAAGTTGAGAAGCCGCAACGAAACCAACTCCGAGATTCCTTTTGGCAACTCGGTGATTTGGAGGTTCCAAGATAGATCCAAAACCACCAGAGTCGACATGACCAGAAAGAACTTGCCAACAATATCTACCAACTTGTTATTTTGAAGGAACAAGGTTACAAGATTTGTCTGGTCAGGAAATTCAGGATCATCTGGTATGCTCTCAATCTCATTGTTGATCAGAGACATCTTTGTCACGGTTGTCCAATCCGTGACATCAGGCAGCTGGCTTAAACCAGCATCTGTTTTAACAAAGAATCTTTCTCCATCCCTAATTTTAGACACTATCAGCAATGCCATCTCACGGATCATATCATGCATATACACTTGTTTATTAGACTGGCCATCAACCAACAACAAACCTGCCCCAACAAGAGCATCGATTACCTCGTACCCTCGATCCTTTGCTCTCTCTCTTCCGTCTTTTTCATCAATGAAACCCTCACTTATCCAATACTCTACCAGCTCATCTTGTTTGATATAATATGCCTTGGGAAATAAGGCACAATACTGGAAACACTTGGCATCTTTTACTTCTAAATTATCATAGCTTAACTTCAAAACTTGAAATATGCCCTTCTCTGTACCTTTCACCTCACTCGGAAAAGAGTCCAAAGTTTTGCGTGCACGATCCCATTCACCTACAGTAGTTTTAGATGCAAGAGTCTTTCCAATTACTTCAAGTGCAAGTGGTAAGCCACAACACTTAGACGCAATCTTTTTCGCTATCTCAGAAATTTCGTCGTTTAACCTGTCGCCTCTGACCTTGAGCTTGAACAAATCCCATGCATCATTCTTCCCCAGACAGTGAACTTTTATGTTCTTATTTGCCCCCATAGATGAACAGACATCCTTAGAACGAGTAGTAAACACAACTTTGTATTTTTTTCCCAGCAATGGAATGCCTATTGTTGTTAAACTCACATCCTCCCATAAGTTATCTAACAACACCACGAACCGGGGCTTCATAACTCTTAGAACCCTGCTTATTTCACCAGCTTTCTTCGTTCTTGAGTATGTAGACCAATTATTGTCACAGAGGTGTAATCTTTCCCCGATTGCATCTTGAATCTTCTCGATAACATCTGCATCTCTAGACGATTCGACCCAAATAACAACATCATACTCATCCTTGACTTCAAGGAACTTGTTGTTGATTAGAGTGAGGAGTGTGGTTTTGCCTACGCCTCCCATACCGTAGATTCCCAAAATGTTATTTTCTTCTTTTCTAAGACTTTTCCAAGTCTTTTCCAGCGTCTTATCAAGACCAACTGTTTGTTGGCACAGTCTCACTTGTACCACAGGAGGAAGAGGTTGCTCAGTCACTTGTTTAAACTCTTTACATGAGAGACTTTGAACTTCAGTCAACTTCTTGAATACCTCTTCGCCTAGGTTGCAGCTTGAGAACCAGCACCCAGATCTTGATAGACGTCGACGTATAGCGGAAGCATTCTGAGAAGAAGCATCCCGACCGGACGCGACATCAATTAGTTTATTGGTTTCTGTCTCAATGATTCCGACGTTTGAAAGCCACGTAGTCACTGTAGCTAGCCGTTGACCACCTTTAAGCTCCCCAGCATTGATTCTGTTTAAAACATCTTCTCTTTCTGCTTTAAGCTCATCCAAAGCACTCTTCAACAAGACAAGATTTTCCTTCAACTTGCAAGTGTAACCCACCTTTACACACAAGTAAGACATAGCAGACTGATAACATGGCTCAACTACCGGCCAACACCAATTCATTGTGCTCAGGATTAAGAACTAAGATGAGAGTAGTAAAATTTTAAACAGATTTTTTGTACAGAACAGGATTTTTGAATTAGGAAGTAGCAAGAGGAAACAGATCTTTGTGCAGGAGTATATGGTATTGACTTTGAAATATAGTAGGTAGAAAGAGAGACGACTGAAAAAGAGAGATGATGAAAGAAAAAATAATGGAGAGAGATGAAGAAAAAGAAAAGTAGTGTTTTACAGTCGAATACATTTTAAAATTAATCCTTTCCTATTGAAATAATGGAGTGGAAAACATAATAATGGTTTTTGAAAAAATATTAACTAAAACCCAAGTAGGGTTTGGAAGATAATTGAGTTTTTTTTTTTTTTTTTTTTGAGTTTCTTAGTAATGTTTTATTTATGTTTATTAATTTGATACATTAAGAGTGTGACTTTTAGATAAGAGTAACGAAGAGAAAGAGACACATTGGGGCCGATTGGTAACGACTGTTACTTGTGGCTGTCGAGACTTCGGCTTTAAAATTTTTGGCTGTAGAAAATTTGGCTGTAAAGGATGTAGAGAATTTGGCTGTAGAAATTTTGACTGTTAAAATATGATTGGCAACCCAAAACTGTAGAAACTGTCAATATTATTTTATTATATAATTTGTATAAGTATAAATTATATTAAAAATAAATTCATGTGGCAATATAATGAAAAAAATATATAAAAAATGGATCTCAAAAAAATGAGAATAAAAAATTTGTTATTAATCAATCAAAAAATTATTATTATAAATTATACATAAACTGATAAAGAGTTTTAAATGATTATTAGGAATAAAAAAGTAAAAAATATCAGATTTTCTATTATTATTTATTTGTTACAGCCCCAAAAGCTTGTTATTTGTGGTTTTAAAAAATTGAACGTAAAAATCCTACAGCATAGCAGTTAGACTTTTAAGGCTGTTAAAAAAAATAAAGTCTTAAAAGTGTGATTGGTAATTTTTTGGCTTTTAAAACTTTTATTTAAATCTACAGCCCTCACAGTTTCTAGCAATCACCCCCATTGTATCGTGTAAAATAACAAGTGCCAGAGATATACATATAAAAGTTTCAGTTTTGTTCTTGTCTTCTTTAAAAGAGAGAGACAAAAGTCTCTTAACAATATTTTTTACTATGTTTCAGTTTTGTTCTTGTCTTCTTTAGTAAATGTTTTTTACTCTGTTTATTCTTTCTCTCAACAATATTCTAACAAGTAGGTTCCTATTCATAGTCAACACCTACATAATTCATTAATTCTACATAATCTTTTTTTTTTCTTTACGTAGGAGTGCTAAATATAATTTCCAACAGATCTGTGTTCTCCCATCTTGATTCTCTTGTTGCTTTCTAAATCACAAAATGGGTAATAAATTCTCCGTTGAGTCTCCATCTCGTGATCAACCTTTTTTGCCATTCTTGTGTGGGAAACAAAAGTATTTACACAATCTGGAGAGCAATCTAGAGGATTTGCATAAAGTAATGCAAGACCTCAACGCAATGAGAAATGATGTGTTGAAAAGGGTGTCGAAAGAAGAGGAGATAGGTCCTCAAGTGCTACAAGAAGTGAAAGAGTGGATTTCAATGGTCGAAGAGATTGAACCGAAAGCCAATCGTCTGCTTGATGAAAGTGTCTCTAACATCCAGAGACTATCAAGGTATGGTTATTGTTCCCTGATCCTTGCATCGACCTATCGTTACAGTGAAAAGGTACTCATGACTCTGAAAGAAGTTAAAACTCTTAGAGGTAAGGGAGTTTTTGAAGTTGTCGTTCACAGAGCTCTTCCGCCTCTTGTGATAAAGATGCCTCCAATTCAACTAACTTTTTCTCAACGAAACTTGTTTGAAAGGGCATGTAGTTTTTTAGAGGAAAAAAATGTTGGGACTTTGGGTATTTATGGTAAGAGTGGAGTAGGCAAAACCACCCTTCTTACTAAAATCAAAAACAAGTTTTTAGAAACATTTGGTCTTGTGATCTTTGTTGTTGTGGGGTCTGGAGAGGTGGAGAGTATACAAGAGGAAATCAGCAATAGATTAGACTTACAATGGGGAAGAGAAACTAAAGAGGAGAAGGCAGCTGAAATATTGATGGCCTTAAAGGGAAAGAGATTTTTCTTGTTATTGGACGGCATAAAGAGGGGAGTGGATCTTGAGGAAATTGGAGTTCCATTTCCGAGCAGAGAAAATGGATGCAAAATTGTATTCACCACTCGATCTCGTGAAGCATGTGATGAAAGCAAGTGGGTTGATGTTAAGGTAGAAATCCCATGTTTGAGTTCAGAAGAAGCATGGGATTTGTTTCAAGAGACAGTCGGAGAGAACACGTTGAGAAGTCATCAAGATATACCTAAGCTCGCAAGAGTAGTTGCTAGTACATGTCGTGGTTTGCCACTTGCTCTCAATCTCATTGGTGAGACCATGGCACGCAAAAGGACTGTACCCGAATGGCGTTACACAATTCATGTTTTGGCTTCATCGACAGCCGAATTTCCAGATATGGAAGATGGGGCTCTTCCCATTTTAAAGTCTATCTATGATAATATGAGTGATGAGAACATCAGATCATGCTTCCTTTATTGTGCTCTGTTTCCAGAAAATTTTGATATAAGAAAAGAAGATCTGGTAAACTACTGGATAGGCGAGGGAATCCTTGCAAACGAAGATAGAGAAAAAGCTGAGATCCAGGGATATGAAATTATATGTGATTTGGTTAGGATGCGATTGCTGATGGAGAGTGGGGATGGATATTGTGTAAATATGCATGGTATGGTTCGTGAAATGGCCTTGTGGATAGCATCTGACTTCGGGAGGCATGTTGAACATTTTGTCGTGGTAGGCGGTGAGAGAATACATCAGATGCCCAAGCACAATGACTGGGGGATGGTTAGAAGAATGTCAGTGATATCTTCTCAGATTCAGAATATATCGGATTCTCCCCAGTGTTCCGAGCTTACAACCCTTGTCTTCCGAAGAAACCGACACTTAAAATGGATATCGGGTGCTTTCTTTCGGTGGATGACAAGTCTTGTAGTCTTGGATCTATCATTTAATAAACAACTTGCTGAGTTGCCGGAAGAAGTTTCAAGCCTGGTGTTGCTGCGGTTTCTCAACTTATCATGGACATGTATAAAAGGATTGCCCCTTGGTTTAAAAGAGCTGAGGAGTTTGATACACTTGGATTTGGATTATACATCTAATCTTCAAGAAATTGACGTGATAGCAAGTTTATTGAATTTGCAAGTACTGAGATTATTTCAGTCTGTTCCTATGGATCTCAAGTTAATGGAGGATATACAACTTTTGAAGAGCCTGAAAGAGTTGAGTCTAACCGTGAGAGGATCTTCTGTTTTGCAGCGGTTACTAAGTATCCATCGGCTGGCAAGTGCTATCCAACGTTTACATCTCAGTGAAACTACAATACCCGATGGAGGAATATTATCATTGGAAGATATGTTCAGTCTTCGCGAGCTTGATATTTTGGGATGTAATATTCCTGAGATAACCATTGATTTGAGAAGCACCATCCAAAGGGAGACGGTACATGTAGGTGACATTGAGAAAATTCCACAATTCCAGAACATACGCACAATGACTATTCACGGGTGCGAATGTCTTAGAGACTTGACATGGTTGCTATTAGCCCCGTGTCTCGGTGATCTAAGTGTATCTGAATGTCCACAAATGGAAGAAGTAATAAGCAAAGAGAAAGCTATGGCCAAGCTGGGTCATACGAGTGAGCAGCCCTTTCAAAATATAACTAAGCTCGTCTTAGACGGTTTACCTAAACTGGAGAGCATCTACTGGACTCCTCTACCCTTCCCAGTTCTTGAATATCTCGCGATAAGGCGTTGTCCAGAGCTCAAAAGACTTCCATTCAACTCCGAGAGCGCTATAGAAAATCAAGTGGAAATGAAAATTGAGGAGGAATGGATAAAAGTAGTTGAATGGGAAGATGAAGCTACGAAACAACGTTTCTCCCATTTCAATAACAGGTATCTTCTTCCTTATCCAACATTTTCTTCTCTAATTTGTGGCGATGAATAACTAGCATCTTCTCATAGGAATGTCACCTACCATAATTTTATTTTTCTCATTGTTACTCTTATTATTTATAGCAACTGGAAAGCTAATTTGATAAGATGTTGCAATGATGATCCTCATTTTGATTGATCATTGTTTGTATGAGTTATGTAACAACGAACGGAGTGCAGAGATTTTCCACAGGTGGCTGGAGATTCGAAGATGGATGGTTTAACATCTGAGTCACATCCAATCCAAAACATAGACCTGGTCGAGACTACAGGAAGTACTGGAAAAACTGCCACTGCAAACAACATCAGAGGAAAAAAGGCGGTCCAATCGGGAACACACGCAACATGTGTTACTATGGAGTGCCAAACATATAGAGTTTTGACACCAGATGACCCAATAAGCAATATCATTGACACTACTGGTACGAATTTCTTTTATGTGCTTAATACCTAACAAAATAATCATGCGTGGGAAATAAATTACAAATTTTCTAATACATATTAAAATATGGTTTACACAGTGTGTTTATATAACTATCAATACCATCTAATTAATGTCACATCATTTAGTATGTTTTAATTGAAATTATTTATATTTTAAATAGATTTTATATTTTAATCATTTTTTTTTTTAATATGAACAAAACAAACGACCAAACAATCCATTTAATGACCTTTCAAAACAAAAAAGAGCTAAACAAAAAAGAACGAAAACAAATGACCATTTGATAAGCACCATAATTTATGATTATAAAATAAAAAACTTCGATTATACACTTTTTTTTTTTATGTGAACTATTGTTGAGTTCTTTGTATTGAACACTGATTAAGAGTCATTGAGACTTTCTCTGATGCTAAAAAAGCCTTCATTTGCTGCTTTTACCGGCAACTTTTGGAACCGAGTTAATTTGTTTCTGACTGTATCATATTTTCTGACTTTGGGAACTGGATTTAGGCAAGAGGAAGGTGAAGGAGATGCTATTTAATTTGAAGGATGAGGCAAGACTTATTGGGATCTCAGGGATGATTGGTTCAGGGAAAACCATTCTTGCCAAAGAGCTTGTGCGGGACGAGGAGGTCCGAGGTAATCAATTTTGTTTAGCCTTATGTGCTTGCCTAATTTTTTATGTGACTGAATATCCTTTGTTAATATGCTTGGTGTATCTTTGTAATCTTTTGAGCAGGTTCTGTTGTTGCTTAATAGCATGTTTTGTTGGTTTTATTTTGATGATCATGCATATATCTATGTATGTTCCATTATGTCATGTTCATCTCCGGTGAACTATTGTTGAGTTCTTGATTCGGAGAGACTGTTTCTTTGATGCTAAAAAGACTTTAATTTACGGTTTTTACAGGCCACTTTGGGAACCGAGTTTTGTTTCTAACTGTGTCACAATATCCAAATCTTGAGGAGCTGAGAGCCCTTATACGGGGATTTCTTATTGGTCATGAGGCTTCCTTTGGTGCCACTCTTCCAGAATCCATTGGTCATACACGGAAGCTAGTGATCCTTGATGATGTTTGGACAAGGGAATCTCTAGACCAGCTCATGATCAATATTCCTGGAACCACCACGCTTGTGGTCTCACAGTCTAAACTCGCAGATCCCAGAACCACCTATGATGTAGAGTTACTAAATGAACATGAAGCAATGTCTATGTTCTGCCTCTCTGCTTTCAACCAGAAATCAGTCCCTTCAGGGTTCAGCAAAAGTTTGGTCAAGCAGGTAATGGGTCTGCTACAAGTGTTACATGCATAGTAGGAATATTCTTTTTGTACTTTCAATACTTATGTCGACTTTATTTGGTAGGTTGTTGTGGAGTGTGATGGTCTACCTTTGTCTTTGAAAGTCATTGGCGCTTCATTAAAAGACCAACCTGAAAAATATTGGGAAAGTGCAGTGGAGAGGTTATCAAGAGGTAAACCTGTTGATGAAACTCATGAGAGTAAAGTGTTTGCTCAAATCGAAGCAACTCTAGAAAATCTTGATCCTAAAAGCAGAGAGTGTTTCTTGGATATGGGTGCTTTCCCTAAAGGCAAGAAAATCCCTGTTGATGTTCTCATCAACATGTTGGTCGAGATACATGATCTCGAGGTCGCAACTGCCTTTGATGTTCTTGTTGATTTAGCAAACAAGAATCTCCTTACTCTCGAGAAGGATCCAAGGTACGGTTATAAATCTCTTGTAGCCATTTTTAAAGTTTTGAACCATTCTTAACTAATTTACCATGGATAATGTTGCAGGTTTGGCGCTATGTACACTAGCTACTATGATATATATGTGAAGCAGCACGATGTTTTAAGAAATGTAGCACTTCATCTTATCAATCGTGGGAAAGTAAATAGAAGAGAGCGGTTATTGATGCCGAAAAGAGAGTCAATGCTTCCCAGAGAATGGGAGATGAGCAATGATGAGCCATACAATGCCCGGGTAGTTTCCATTCACACAGGCAAGAATTTGTTACACAATGAATTAATTCGGTTTGTCACTAGAATCATATGGTATTAATATTTTCTTTTATAGGAGAAATGATTGAGATGGACTGGTTTGACATGGATTTTCCCAAAGCAGAAGTTCTGATATTAAACTTCTGTTCAGACAACTATGTATTGCCTCCTTTCATTGCTAAGATGGGAAGGCTTAAGGTGCTCGTGATTGTCAACAATGGTACGTCTCCAGCGCATCTACATGACTTCCCCATCTCTACCAATATGGCCAAACTCAGGAGTCTCTGGCTTGAGAGGGTTCATGTCCCTGAACTCTCTAGTAATACGGTACCCTTGGAAAACCTCAAAAAGCTATCTCTGATTATCTGCAAGATCAATAATAGTTTTAGTCAGACAGCAGTAGACATTGCCCAAATCTTCCCAAAACTGTCTGATCTCACAATAGATTATTGTGATGATCTTGTGGAACTACCTTCGACCATCTATGGAATCACGTCTCTCAACTCCATCAGCATAACAAACTGTCCCTGCATCAAGGAATTGCCTAAGAATATGACTAAGCTAAAAGACCTTCAACTTTTGAGGCTATACGCTTGCCCGGAGCTAAAATCTCTGCCTGTAGAAATCTGTGAGTTGCAAAGACTAGTGTACGTCGACATCTCTCACTGTCTCAGCCTAAGTTCTCTTCCGGAAAAGATAGGAAACGTAAGGACACTTGAGAAAATCGACATGAGAGAATGTAGCTTATCGAGCATACCAAGGTCCGCTGTTTCATTGACTTCTCTACGCCATGTAACATGCTATAAAGAGGCTTTGTGGATGTGGGAAGAGGTTGAGAAGGCAGTTCCAGGACTCCGCGTTGAAGCTACTGAAAAATGGTTCAAGATGAGTTGGCCCGACGAGTAGGTTCTTGATTCTCCCTCTGAGCTTTTGAAAGCAAGTTGTATCTATATTATTAAAATTGAAGTACCTTTGACAAAGAAGACTTAGAGTTTAGACTTATTTACAGACAATGCCATTAGATTTTTCAAAATAAATAAAACATTAATAAGATAGATATTTAGAAGATTTTTTGTTAATATTTAAAATTATAATTCTTCTATCATCTTTATTTGATTTTTTTTTTAATTATTTTGAATCATCATATAATACATAAAAATAATAAAAATCTAGATTTTTTTCTGGATATGTTGTGATTCGAATTTATAAAAACAGACATATATTATTACCAATAATTTATGTGACCAACGTCACATATCGTTAGACAATGATTCATAGTCATATTATTAATAAGATCAAAATGAATCCAAATTTGATAGAACAAGAAATTTAACGTAATAAGCATCTAAATGTAAAAGTTTGTATTCGGTTTAATTCGGTTCTTTAGTTGAACCGTTTAGTTATACCGGATACAATAAGTTTTAAAATTTAAAAAAGTTATAGAAAATATCAATATCGATATATTTGAATTTTATAAAAAGTTTAAAATTTTATAAATATTTAAACTTATAAAAAATTTTAAATTTTATTGAACGGGTTATATGGCGGGACGGGTTTGAATCGACTTTCATATAAATTTAAAATATCATTAATTTGATGTTGACAAAAAAAGAAAAAAAATCATCACTTTATTATTTGTCAAGATCACCAACAATAAAATACTAAATATTTAATTTGTATTAATTTAATTAAAATTATGTAAAATAAAATTATTTCGCGGTATACCGCGGGTTAAATCCTAGTAAATAATTAAGTATCAAACAAAAAATAAAAACATTTTAAGGGTAGACTGTTTCTTGGATCTTGGTGTTTTCCCTAAAGACATAAAGATCTGATAAGCGGTTTTATGACCTAGAATTTGTAATGTCTAAAGTCTTTTCATATCAATAATACGGAAATGACATAAAAAAGAACAAAACATCTCATTTGACGGGTTATGTATTTCAAAAGTTTTACATTTGTTGAAAGACTTTCTAATCACTAAAAGTAATTTACTTCAGTGGTTAGCAAGATTTAATGATTCTACTTTAAGACAAGTCAATCTCGCAATCAAGCACAGCAAAAGAAGAAATTGTCCCAAAAGTATGCTTGACGGTCGACCATATTAGGTCGATCTCGTCACACTTTGCATATGTGGTCGACCTTGCACCAACACAGACTTTAGACACTACAAATTCTAGGTATAAACTAAACCATATTGGGTCAAACACAGAACCGCCTTCAGGCATCCGATATTTTGACCAGATTTTCTGAAGATTTCATTTTTCGAGAGAAAGACGAATTTGTTTTTGGGTGAATAATTATGGAAGAACTAGAAGTTAGTATCTGTTAGAATTAAAGTTTGAAAAATATGCCGGCCACTAGGGCATAGTCAACGAGTCAAGTCAAGCGAAAGTTCGTCTGGGATCATATTGAAAAAGGAATATTTGACATAAAATAAAACAAAACAGATAGGACCTTACAATGCAAGTTAAGAAGTAAGTACTCATTTTTTCTTCGACAATTGGGACAGCAGCCGAAATTGTTGATTTTCGACCGATCTATCACTTGTTTTCTCCGATGACAACAAAATATAACAATTCGATTACGATTTAACACCTATCTTTTTTTAATTTTTACTAGCATTATTTTTATTTCTATGCAAGCCAACAATTTTAATTCAACGTATTGAATACGACCTTTTGTCAACACGCATTAAATATTATTAATTAAAGAGTTTTCTTACTATTTAATTACACATTTTTATTTTATTTTATTAATTACATTTTCTTGTTTTTTTTTTGTTGTTTCTTTCTTTTTCCGACTGTATTTTTTTTTGTTATATTCAATCATTTTCATATATATGCACATTACAGATGATAAATTTGGCTATATCACCAAATAATTTTAATCAACTATGATTAATCACCATAAACTCCACGTAGAAAAAACGATTTGGACTCTAATAACCGTTTTTAAATTACATAAGTATTTGGATTTTAAATGATGACATCATATCATACGGTAAATTTGCTTAGGAAACTTTTTATCATAATTTCAAGATTCATCTTGCAGGTTTTTCTCAAGCCATAAGACTCATTAAGTTTTGGGGCAAGTAGATCAAATGAAATAAATATAGCTTGTGCAGAAAAAATAGATCATACAAAGCAAGCAATGCATATATAAAACAAAAATTGAATAATTATCCTAGCTAATAACTACTATAGTAAGTAATATAGTCATAAAAGTTTAACTAACTTTTTTTTAATACTTCAAAATAATAGGTTTGGATGTTCGGATATTCGGATCAGCTTGATTCGGTTCCATTCAGTTTTGGTTCTTTTGGTTTTAGAGTTTAAAAATTTATTCAAATATTTTAAGTAATTTCGGATATATTTGAATATTTTAGATATACTTTCAGATTTTTTTAACATTTCATATATTTTTGGTTATTCGATCTAAAAATAACTAATATTTTTTAAATATATAATTATATTTTGGATACCAATTTAGTTTTGATTTGGTTTAATATTGGTCCGGTTCAGATTATTTCAATTCTAAAATTTAATATCCATCCGAGAATTATAGAATTTCGATCCCATGACTACGTCAGATGCTCGATTATTATTATTTTTTAATACTTCAAATGCTCCATTCACAAATCGTCAACGTCTACACAACTTGATTCGTTTCCTCCACTCTCTCCACTTACTATAAAACAACCCAAAGGAGACCAAATCTCTCAGTTATTACTAATTTGGTCTTCGCTATAATGTAAACTCTCTCTCTCTCCTATAACATTTAACTTTTTCCCCGTCCACCAGATTTTATGGACTATGATCCTAACACCAACCCTTTCGACCTTCATTTCTCCGGTAAACTTCCGGTAAGTAGTGTCAATTTCTTCTGAAATTTCCTTCCTTTTCAATTTGGGTCTTCTTGTGTTTATATTTATATTCAATTTTTATTTCCTGATTCAGAAAAGCGAAGCCTCGGATTCGGTTTCTGCAAAAGACGAGGTTAGTTCTTTTCATCGAACACTTGGTGTGCAACACTTTTGAGATGTTTTTAACCTAATCAATATGATGAATGATGGATTAGATTAAAGTTTAATAAATTCTCAGATCCGAGCTATTACATAATTTATTAGATTGGTGATGATGTAATTGAAAGTCTCAAAGATGAACAAATTGATAGGTGTTTTGTGTTTGGTGATGTTGATTTGATTATATGGTTTGTGAATTTTGAACAGAAGACATATATGTTACAAGAGGAGATAAACCGGGTTAATTTTGAGAACAAGAAGCTAAACGAAATGTTAGCAAGAGTTTGTGAGAAGTACTATGCTCTACAGAATCTTGTGGAGGAGTTGCAGAGTAGGAAGAGTCTTGAAAATGTTAACTTTAGGAACGAAAATGTAACGAGGAAACGAAAACGAGGATTGGATGAGTTTGTGAGCTCCCCAATTGGACTCAGTTGCGGAACAATCGAGAATATTACCAGCGATAAATCAATGGTTTCAACCGCTTACTTTGCTGCTGATAAGTCTGACACAAGCTTGGTAAGTGTTTGCCTGAATATCGTAGTGAGGAAATCTCTGCAACAAGTATTGTTCTTGATTGAAAAACGTTGATTCGAAGATAATAAAGAGGATTTGGTCCTGTTTTTCGTAATTCCGAGTCTTGATCTTATCGCCTTTGACTGTGTCGATTGAGTAATGAATGTTTTGTGCATATGCTTACTTGCAGACTGTGAAAGATGGATATCAATGGAGGAAATACGGGCAAAAGATTACGCGAGATAATCCATCTCCTAGAGCTTACTTCAGATGTTCTTTTTCACCGTCTTGTCCGGTCAAAAAGAAGGTAATCTACATTGAACTCTGCTCATAACTTGTTAAAGATTTCTTCGATTATCTTGCTGGCTGATTAAATCCCTACTGGTGTCTGTGTGTGTGCTTGTTTAGGTGCAGCGAAGTGCAGAAGATCCATCTTTCTTGGTAGCCACTTACGAAGGAACACATAACCACCCGGGCTCACATGCGAGTGGGTCAAGGACAGTGAAGCTTGATCTAGTCCAAGGTGGTATTGAACCAGTTGAGGAAAAGAAAGAGAGAGAAACGATTCAAGAGGCACTGGTGCAACAAATGGCATCTTCGTTGACCAAAGATCCTAATTTCACTGCAGCTCTTGCAGCTGCTATGTCAAGGAGATTGATAGACCAGCCAAGAACATGAGAGTTCTATAGAATAGATATACATTGTTTGTTCTATTTAATTACTCGTCCCCCCGGTTAAAGGAAAGAGATTTTGGATTGATCTCGATTAGGAGATAAAGACATCAATTAGTGTGTATATACAATATTTACATCATATTAAAGTATCCAAAACAATACACTGATTTTCAAGTGTAAAAGAATCAAAGACGAGGACTCGTGATTACCTTTGTGTTCTGAGGGTATTGATGTCGGGAAAGGCACAGTAAGGGGTTGTTTGCGATGTCAGAAATCGCACACAAAATCGCCACGAAGATGACAGAAGAGGTAAGTTGTGTTTTGCGGAGTTGTAGAGGTTGATCAGAAGTCGAATGTGGAGATTGTAAACCTAGTTAACTCTCACTCAACCCCGTTTCGAGCTCCGGTTCGATCTAAGTTGTGTTAGGTGATGGACAATATTATTGAAGTTCGAGATGAGAAAGAGATAGAAAGTTTAGACCATCTCCAACCCATCACTCTATTTTTTACTCTAAAAATAGAGTAACTCTAAAATAGAGTAGAGTTTCTCTCCAACCCCACTCTATTTTTAGAGTAACTCTATTTTTTCCTCTATTCTAGTGTAAAATTATAGAGTAGAAAATAGAGTTACTCTATATATAGAGTAATCCTATTTTTTATTCTATTTTAGAGTAAAAAATAGAGTGGGGTTGGAGAGAAATTTACTCTAAACTCTATTATAGAGGAGGAAATAGAGTGGGGTTGGAGATGCTCTTAGGACTTCAAAAAAAAAAAAATCCGATGAACTGAACTGTTGAAGGTTGTTTATAAAACCGAGCCTCGTCTTCGTCCTCTTCGCACTCTATTTTTTCGATTAATCGCCTTTCCTTTCATAAGCTTCTTTAGATCGCCATTGAAACTTAAAAAAAAACGATTCGAAACAGCTTTGTTACCTCAAGATTCAATATTGTATATTCTAAGTAAGACATACTTGTAATCAAACCTAACATTTCTTATCTTTGAAATGCTTCATTTGTATACACTCTTTGTATCTTGGCTTCGGTAACGGTAAACCGTTAACCAAAAAAAATCAGTTTATAAATGGTTTACGTAATGGATCGGTTTAATATAACCAAACGAAAATAACCGGAACCGAGTCCAATTAGTGTACTTATTAGTTCTTCATCCAGATGAATCCATTCATGAGCAGTGTTGAGAAATTGACAAAATTTGTTTATGTAATCGTAGTTTCCACTGATTTCGAGTTTTAAGATTCGCCATGGATATTGATGTCGGACCAGTTGATCCATCTGTTCTTTACGAACAAGATCTCCATGTTTCTTCTGCTGTTTGGGAAGGACAGGTTTTGATTTCTCATCCCCTTTTTCTTAATTCATCCAAAAATTTCAAATTTTGAATTTAGGGTTCATCTTCTTTCTCCTTCTTTCCCTTAGGAACGAGGTCTACTTCGTTGTCAAGAACACACTTCATTACTACATCAGTGGAAACTCACAGACGAACAAATTAAGCTCGTGGACAAAGCTGGTTTTGGATTCTTCCGCAAAATTGGTCCAATGAGTCTAAACAATTCACTAATCTCTGCTCTCGTTGAGCGTTGGAGAAGAGAAACAAACACGTTTCATCTTCCTTTAGGAGAAATGACTATAACATTAGACGAAGTTGGTTTAGTGCTTGGACTTGAGATTGATGGAGATCCAATTGTTGGTTCTAAAGTAGGAGATGAGATTGCTATGGATATGTGTGGTAGACTTTTAGGGAAGTTACCATCTGCTGCTAATAAAGAAGTTAATTGTTCGAGGGTTAAGCTTAATTGGCTTAAAAGAACTTTCTCTGAGTGTCCTGAAGATGCTTCTTTCGATGATGTTAAACGCCATACTCGAGCTTATTTGTTGTATCTTATTGGTAGTACCATTTTTGCTACTACTGATGGTGATAAAGTCTCTGTTAAGTATTTGCCTTTGTTTGAGGATTTTGATCAAGCTGGGAGATTTGCTTGGGGAGCTGCTGCGTTGGCTTGTCTTTACCGTGCGCTTGGTAATGCTTCGCTTAAGTCTCAGAGTAACATTTGTGGCTGCTTGACATTATTACAGGTTGGTTGCTATTTTAGTTTTGCGGTTTTGGTTTTATGAGATTTCGATATCTTTAGGGAAAGTAATATATGATTGTTTATGTATAGTGTTGGAGTTATTTTCACTTGGATATCGGTAGACCAGAGAAATCCGAAGCGAGTTTCCCGCTCGCTCTGTTGTGGAAAGGTAAAGGCAGCAGATCCAAAACCGACCTATCTGAGTACCGCAGAGAGCTTGACGATCTTGATCCAAGCAAGGTAAAACCTTTCAAGTCCCCCTTAAGAATTTGTTTATTGCTCTTCTTGTTAATTGATGGTTGTGAAAATGCAGATTACTTGGTGCCCATATGAAAGATTTGAGAACTTGATCCCACCCCACATTAAAGCCAAGCTGATTCTAGGAAGATCGAAAACGACTCTTGTATGCTTTGAGAAAATAGAGCTATATTTTCCAGATAGGTGTCTGAGGCAGTTTGGGAAACGCCAGCCGATACCTCAGAAAGTAAAACGCCGTGATAGAAAGAACCGGCGGCTCGATGACTTGGACACGTCAATGACTCTAGCGTGCGAGGAATGGGCTGAACGTGGAGACCACATCATGGACAGTCCTGGAGGTGGCAATGTGGTGGATGATGGAGCTTACATGGAATGGTATGCTAGGATCAGTATCACCAAACTGTACCGAGAAGCGTTTCTCGAGTCCCAAGTCATGAAGATGGTAAAATAAGTTGAATCTTTATTCATTTTTGTTTTTAAAACATCTTATAATTTGAAACCTGCAAAATCAATTTACATTGGTATTGTGTAGATTGCTTGTATGAGAGAATTCGAGGAAGCTGCTTCAGGGATTTCTCTGGAGAGACTATCTCCAGTAGAGAGGGAAGTGATGGAGAGTGTGAAAGATACCTTCGCTAATAGTTTGACGTTTGGAGGATGGCAAGAGGTGGCGGTTAATAGTGGTTATGGGAAACGCCGTCGTCGGAATGAACAAACTCCGACGACGAATAATTGTGGTGGTGGTAATGATCTTTCATCTCTTCTGCTTCAAAAGGATGACACATGAAGCTTTCTTTTGTGTTAGTGTTTTTTTTTTCTATCTTTAAGTTGCAGTGTTTATGTATATGTATATTATTCGCCATTTGGTTAGAAGGACAATGGCAGAACTTCAATCAAACAAAAATGCATAACACAAAACCGGAAATTCGGCCAAAGGCGCATTGAACTGTGGTGATGGGATGGTTGTTCTTACCGTTCTGACCGTCCTCGCCTCCTCTGAAACTGATAAAGTAACGGTGTTGGATGAAAGACAACAGAGCTGGAACAAATCATTGAGGACAATGTCAATGGTAACAAATCAGACAGGACGGCATCACCGAGGTGATCTAGAGAACACGAAGAATGGTAAAGACTGGGGTTTGGCGAATCGTGAATCGAAAAGTTGGGTTGTCCGAAAAGTTGGTTTGCAAAGGAGAAAATATTACAGCTAGCACTCAACTGCTCATTAATCGTTATCAATTCCTGATAAATACTCTTTCATTTTAATTGACTTGAAGCCAAAAACCATAACTAAAAGCAAACTATAATTCTGAAAAATTAGATTCGTTCCGAAAAAATCTTTAGCTTGATGCACTACATTGTCCAATACACTGTAGAGAACAGAAGATTAGATGCAATGTTACACCTATTACATAGTTCCAGCTACAAAATACAATAATAATAAGAATAAGAACGTATTGTATCTTGTGGTAGCATACTTGGTTCATCGTTTTTATAAACTGAAGAAGAAATATTATTTTTCACGCCATCTGTTATGTTGATATCTTTGTGAATCTCATCGTTGTTTAGGGCATGAAAAAAGTTTTAACTAGTAATATCATGTTGTATATTAATCTGCATATACATATTTAAATGGACAGCACATCTATTAATAAATGTATATGGACAGAACAATTACTCACATCTCTATATGAATATATTATAATAATAATCAAAATTATTACAATTATGGTTGGGAGAAAATTTGTATTAAATAATAATAATTTAAGAAATTCTTCGTTAGAACAATTACTCACATCTCTATATGAATATATTATAATAATAATCAAAATTATTACAATTATGGTTGGGAGAAAATTTGTATTAAATAATAATAATTTAAGAAATTCTTGTGTGAAACGAAGAATTGGATGGCTCTTGAACAAAATGACTCGAATTTGGTGCAATATGAACGAACTTGACACAAAAATAGAGTAGAAAGAAAACATATGGTTTTTACTAAAATTTGGGATAAAAAAATAAAAGAATAAGAAAAGAGAAATAGATAATGTTTAGTCTTGTACTCTTGTGTAGTGAAAATTGTGCTCTTTCTCCACCTCTGTTCTTACTTAACGTTTTCATTACTATGTCTAATTTAGTGTTACTTGAATTCAATCCGACACATAACCATCAATTGAGCTTTATGTATATACTCCATATTTATAGGAGAAAATTACATTGCCTGCCAAATTGGTTAACAAAATTGAGTTCCCACTCAAACCACAACCATGAGGAAGTTCCTTAGCCGAGCAAGAGACATTTCCCAAGTATCCAATAAACAACAAACGGTCTCCTAAATCGTTGACCTTAACCCATTTACCAGCCTCCTCATCTAGCCTACTCACTCTAAAGGCTAACTCACTAAGCTTTAATACACCACCTCTAGGGATGATTAGTTCAACCAGGAAAAGTTCATCATTGCCAGATGCAACCATATAGTGTCTCCACCCCAGAGGTTGTGAGAGCAACAGGAAAGTCACCTCCAGCGAATAAGGATCGATAACAGCAATTGCTCCGGAAGGACCGGAACTAAAAGTTGCATAAAATCTGCCTCTATAAGTGACTAGACGCAAGCAAGAAGTATCCGGGACATTCTCAAGCCGCTTCCACCTCATTTCAGCACTTGTTAACACCCTCAAACCGGTAGAGTAGCTGAGAAGCACAACAAATTCTCCTCTTTTTCCCTCCTTGTCTAGCGGAAGAAAAGCCACACGAAAATCTTCCGAACCGATGATTCTGTACTGATGGCCCAGAGGGATGATCTGGTAGTCGAGTATGTTCATCAAGGTTGGCTCAGATCTTGGAATCTTCACTCTCACTGAACATTGAAGAGGATATGGAAGCTCCATATAATCATCTTGGCGTATTTTTCCAAGAAAATACTCGGAAGGTGACACAGCATTAGCAGCAGCAGGACTTGGGACTCTAAAGAGAAACAAAGGGACCTTCTCGAGGGTGCACAAGTCTTTGCCTTTTAAAGGGTACACAGTGCATGAGGGAAGAGAGTAACTTTGACGTAATAGAGAAGAAGGGAATGGAAAAGTGGATCGCCATGAGCGGCAAACAGATCGAGCATGAACAACATCGAAACAGTTATGTAGATGCGTCGAGATAAGATGTAGTAGCTCGTCAGGGAGAAGGGACCAGTCTGGAATTATCGATGATGTTGATGTCGTCTTCTTCATTTCGAGTTCTGACATGTTTGTTGATGAAGACATAGAAAATTACTGCTGCAAATTTCGAAAAATCTGAAGAAAAAAAAATTACAAGTTTTATTTAGGGTTTAGGAACAGAGAAGATTTTATACTCGAATGGATTCTACTCTTCTTTTACAGCAAATTCGCAGTTCTTTATTAGAAAAAAAAAACAAACAAACACCGAAGATTCAGAAGGAGATCAAACCTAGAAATTTGGTACTGTCGATTGTGAACTTTGGCTTTGTTTGTGGAAGACGCTTTAGGTTTAGGTGGACAAGTTTTGAGATATGTAGAAGAGAAAGCCTCTTATTCGGACAGCGACTTCGGATTTGAATTAAGGAGTAGAGGAATTTGGTTCGGGGTTAAACCGGAAAATAACCGAAGAAATTGGGCCGGGTTTAAATTGTATAAATACATAAGAGATAGGCTTTGTTTGGGCTAAGCTAAAATATTTAAAAAAACTAAATTACAAAAAACTAATACTTTATGTTATGTCCTTTGATTCAAACTATAACGTTAAGAAAGCTCATCTATCTCTTTTCGCGGATTAGTTCATTTATCAAAGATGACAAGTGAAAGGACATTTAAGATATTGTCTCCGCAATCATCTGAAAGTTTTTGTTATTAAATACCAAGCTGGAAAATTGCTTTGAGCCCAAGAAAATAAAATTTCGGGTTTGTGATCTATTGCTTCAAAACTTTAAATGAATGGTAAGTGCATAACTTTATTTTTGTTGAGTATAAGTCGAGCAATAGAACGTCTTTGTCCTTTAATCCATCAAACATCTTTTGTGGAAGCACAAATAGAGGTCTACTATTCAGGTGCTTTGCAAGGTAACAGTAAATAAAATTGACATGACAAAGAACATTCTTTCAAATATATGAGTTTGAGTTAATATACAACCATTTGGGTTTTATACAGCCAAACTGTTGCGTAGAAAATTGAGCATCTCGATGTAATGAGGTTTCATATAACTTTTTTGGAAAGCATGAGAAAATGCCAATTGTTGCAAAACATAGAACTCTCAACTTTACATTTTGTTTGATCCGAATCTGGGTGGCAATAGATGTTATAAAACAAATAAAATTGAACAAAAGTCAAACAAGAGATGAAAAAAAAAAAACAAATAATTACCATCTAAATTATTTGTTTTTTTCACTCTTCTATTGATTTTTGTTCAATCCATTTTTTTACCATCAAAATCATTTGTTGCCACATGGATTTAAAATTGAGAGTTTCTAAAGATGAGTAACCGGCATTTTTCCTCTTCCTATGAAGTCATATGAAGCCTCATCACTTCGAGGTATTCAATTTTCTATGCAGCAACTTGGCTGTAGAAAATCCAAATGGATGTATTGTAGCTCAAGCTCATGTATCTGAAAAGATATTCTTGATGATCAGTTTAATCTACTGTTACTTTGAAAAGCATCCGAACACTAAGCCTCTATTAGTGCTTCCAAAATGGATGTTTAACTTCTGGAAAAAGGAGTTTGATGTATTGAAGGTATTCTACTCGGTTAAGGCGAATAACCGATCTCAGCAATTAGAGGTTTTAAAGCAATGGATGACAAACCGGAGTATTATTTTCTTAGGCCACAAGCAATTCTCCAACATGCTATCTGATAACACTGGTCTTACTTTAGATAATTGTAAGGACATTCTCTTAATTAGCTTCTACAGAGGACATGATCCGAGGAACGAGATGAAGATTCCCAATTATCGATTGATAGCATTTTAATAGGCAGATTATTCACTATCTCTCTTAATTTGAAAGACAACATCATTACCACTGAGATACTACTCTATTATTTACTCTTTCAATTCAATTGGTTTATTTATTTACCTTTCACCTATGTGTATAAGTTTCTTAGTTTTGTAACAGTTGAAAAACCTCCTCCTTGAATTTTTTTTTTTACATATATATGACATCGTCACCTATATGTATAAGTTTCTTAGTTTTGTAACTCGTGAAGAAGCTCCTTCTTGGATCATGCAAGAATATTTTGAGGTGAATAAAAAACTGTTTGAATCATTTGATGATTATGATGACCTTGGTTCACAGTCTCTGTCTTTAATTCAAAGAATTGCAGGTTGGTGAAGCATGTTCTTTTTGGGGATTACATTAACCTTCTACACAACAAAGAGTCAGTTATAGAACTCTTGTGTTATTTTAATAGTTCGAATCTGAGGCTTGATTTCGTTGATAAATCACTTGATAAACCAGGTATAAAGAAATCAAATCTCATTGGTTTTTTTAATTGAACTAATAAAACTACCTTTGAGATTCTGCATATAAAGTTTAGATCCAGATTTTCCTGAAATTTTCTAAATAAGCAACGAAAAAACAAATCAGGAGATTCTCAACGCGTTGCCCAAAAAAAAAAAAAGATTCTCAACGCCATTTTCTAAAAACAATTGCATTGTTCTAGTGGAATTGTAGAGAGTAATGAATTTCTTTAGTATCATATTACTACGGGAATGGTAATGAGGTTCTTAATATGATAGACTTTTAATTGGATGTTTAAAATGATGATGTGTACACTTTAAGTGCAGAGAAAACTAACAAAGGCAACATAAAAATTAGTCAAACAAATTTGTTTTTTTTTGTCAATAGTCAAAATAATATTATTCTTTTTACTTAAAATGCCAATTGAAAAGACTTTGTACATTTCAATTGATTTCACAATTATTGTAGTTAATAAATCATAATAGGAATGAAGCATGTTTGTTATTTTTATGTTGACCATCAAAAATGAACAATCTTTTACTAGTAAAAAAAATTACTAAAGCAGTACATTTATCACAACATAAATTAAATATACTTTTAACTACTAAAAGTTTACTAGGAAAAAACACTAACAAAGAAAGTTTTGATACTAATAGTAATTTTATATAGTTAGAACAAATATTTTGGTCAATATTATTAATTATAATAATTTAGATTATGAAATTATTTTATATATTCGTATTTTAGAAAATAATTCTTGTCAAAACGATATAATTCATTAATTCGTAATTTGTATAGAAAAAAAGGGTGTGATCATTAATTTCTTATTATTTATTATACATTCATATTAACTACACATGTCAACTAATCATAATATGCATTGGTCCTTTTTATAAAAAAATATAATTATAATTAAATCTATATTTTTCATAAACTTTAAATTTTGTCTTCAATTATTTTTTCTAATAGCTAAGTCAACATATAAATATTTTTCTTTGTAAAGAAAATAATTTTTTTATTTGTAAATAATTTACTTAAATATTCTATATTTTGTTATTATTCTAGATACAGAATCTCATAAAAATTATTATTTACTTTTGTATTACGTTTCTTTTTTTGGTAGTATGTATTATGTCTCATATTTTATGTAATTTATGAGAACAATAATTTAATAATTTTAATATATTAAAATAAAAATAATCACAAAAAATTCTATCTAAAATTTATAAATTATCTCCTAATAAGTATCTTTTTGATACATGTAAGATCATTTAAGTATTATTTACATTGAAATAAAATAAAAACCATTTGAAAGGGATTTATTTGACAAGATGAAGCAGTACATGTGGTGGCTGATTCGATTCTGAGATCAAGGACCGGAATAGGAATTCCAGGGAAACCGATTGGATCACTTCTTTTCCTCGGGCCTACTAGAGTAGGCAAAACGGAGTTTGCCAAGGCTGTGGCCGAAATTCTGTTTCAGGGGGAGAAATGACTCATCCGTATAGATATGACTGAGTATATGCATGGAAGAAAACACGGTTTCCAAACTCATTGGGGCACCACCGAGGTGAGCTTATTTCTCTAACCTTTACTTACGCCATTTTCTAAAAACAATTGCATTGTTCTACTGGAATTGTAGAGAGTAATGAATTTCTTGAGTATCATATTACTATGGGAACGGTAATGAGGTTCTTAATATGATAGACTTTTAATTGGATGTTTAAAATGATGATGTGTACACTTTAAGTGCAGAGAAAAGTCTTTTCTTAATATATATATATATATATATTGATGAAAATTTTCATTTTATTATTACTGTCTTTTCTTATAAATATATCTATAGATTGTAACGGCCTAGAATAAAAAAAAAAGTGGCTTGAACATACTATCTAGGTAGACAGAAAATAATCCTTTGATATTTTCTTTTAACACTTTAACAATGAAAATGTAAAATAAAAACTAAGGGCTTAATTGGTAAGTGATTTCTCGGCTCTACAAAAAAATTCTTAAAGATTTAAAATGGATCTAATCAAGCTTTAGAAAATTTAACCTTTTTTTTTTCTCAGAGCCAAAATATTTCCTTAATTAATTTTTATAGCTGTAGAGAGCACTTTTTTCTAAAGCACATAACTTGATGCTTTCCAAAATTTTTATTTCTACAGCCAAAATATTACAGCAATAAATTCTACAGTCACAACCAAAAAATCTACAGCTTAAATTCTACAGCCAAAAATCTAAATCTACAACAATAACCAATCAGGGCCTAAAAGAACTATATTATTTATTATTTTATTTATTTAGTTAATATTGTTTATCTTTCATTTTGGTAAAAAATTAATTTCTTTTTCATCATATTCTTGTTATAAATAAGTGAGAAGATTATATATCATAAGTCTTTTTTTTTTTTGGTAGGAATGATAAGTCTTTTTTTTTTTTGTTATATCTAATTACGTACTCTTGATAGAAAAATATCAAAAATCCGAGAAATCATAGTTTGAATTCTAAAAATCCATTTCTTCAATGGATGGAAAGAGGAATCTATCACAAGAAAAAGGTATGGATCAAATATAGCAGATATTAATTATATGCATATACAATGTTATTCATATGAAATCATCATATAGCAGATAAATACTGAATCAAATCTGATTTTGTTCGCAAATATAGTTTTATATCATATGTTATGAGTATATTTTTTCCATTTTTTTAAATGTCGTTTTATTTCTTCGTTTTGATTTCAGAGAGTCTTAGAAACATGTTCTTATTTATCTAATTTTTTCTATCTGTCATCAATAGTGTGAGATTCGATTAAAACTATCCCTAAATCATCCATATATATACTATGGATATTAAATCTTATGTGGGAAAAACAGAGGAGATAACATAAAAAGGTAATAAAACATGTATGTGTAATGTGTCGGGGCCATCTTGATCTTGATGATGATTTTTCACAAGATGAGTGATGAGGATGATTAATCTCCCTCAAGCAAAACCAATTTTCTAGAATTTTAATTTTATGATTTTTAAGTTATTATATTTCTATTGATTAATACTTGAAAAAGTAAATTATACCACATTATTCTATTTTTTACAGAAAAAAACGATGCAAATAATCACTTTATTTTATATTTTCAGACCTACATCAAAACAACAGCAAAAAATGAAGATTGTAACACTAGAAAATAAAGAACCCGGTAGAAACGGTGGCAATCCAAATGTGGCTCATAGTTTTTCGAATACTGATTTTAATGGGTTAATTGACGTACCAATCTTTTGTGTTAGCACGGATGAATATATAGTCAAGAAAGATCGTACTGTCCGAAGCTCACTGCAACATGTCATTACTGACGGTAGTGGTGAAGGTAGTAGCAGTGGTAAAGAGTTAGCTAACGATTTGCATTTAGATGTAAGTGAATATGATCTCTAAAAAATTGGATATAAAATAAGAAATGTGGGGTAATAATTTTTTTTTTGTTTTGTTATGATCTTAGATTTAACATAATTTTTGTTTTAATTTTTTTGATGAACTGATTTCAATTATGTGTAGGGAAATGAATGGTTTGAAGTTCCTGTAAGAATTGATAAAGAAATGAATATGAATAAAGACAAAAGTAAAATAAAGATCTTCGACCTTAACGAAACTCTTTATCTTTAGGAGACCGACTGGGATCAAACTGTCTCAAGACGACTTAGCGATATTATGTCAAAACGATATCTTAGCTTGAAAAATTTACTTTTATTTATCTTTAAAGAAGAATATAAAAACAATCTTATAGCTGTTGATAACTATCAATATCTTAGCTTGAAAAATTGCCCGCGCATCTGTGGTCCAGTGGTTGGGGAAGCTTTGATTAAAGGGTGCAACTCCTAGACCCGAGTTGTAGAGGTTCGAATATCCGTTCGGTTCGGATTCAATACCTGTTCTTCGGTTGTAGAGGTTGAGGTCCCATTCAAATATTTTGCCGGTTCTTATTTGGGTCTCGAAAAAACATTAGCTCCTAAGCGTTTCGCAGCATATATATCATAAGTTACATACTTCTTTTGCTTCTTCTCCAAGCATCCTAAAGTAAAAACCCTAAATTGTTTGCCTCTTCTCCAAGCATCTAAAGTAAAAACCCTAAACCACATCCATGGCGTCCAGAAGATTGTCCAAGTCTGCTTCGGCAGCCATCAAGGCGCACTATGCTTGTTCGAGACCCTCTCTCCTTGTCCGTTCTCGTGCTATCTCTGCCTCTGCTCACTTCAGCTCGCTTTCCTCTCCAAACTCCTTCATCAGAGTTTCCAGAAACAACTTCCCTTCGGTCACTCAGGCAGCTGCTCATGGCCAACTGTTACCTCTTTCTTTCCAATTCTCTTCTCCGCGCAGCTTCTGGGCTAAGGTTCGTGGTCGGTTACATGTTATTTTCATATCAGTGTATGTTACTGGTCACTAACTCAGATTTTCATGTGTCTCTCTTTTGACAAGCATGGTGATTATCATAGTTTGCCTTCTGGTGATATATAATTTGTTAATTTGTCATTTTTTCTTTCTGTAGGCTAACAAAATTGGATTTACGGAGATGGCTTGTGAAGGACTTCTCAAAGCCTTTGATGTAGCTCGTTCTTCGAAACAACAACTTGTTGAATCCGAACACTTGATGAAAGCTCTTCTAGAGCCAAAAGACGGCCTGGCCGGACAAATATTTGCAAAGGCTGGAATTGACAGTAGCTCTGCTTTGCAGGCTACTCACAACTTCATAGCTACACAAACGAAGGTGTTGCAGCTAACTTGTTTTGTGCACTCCTGCTTCCCCCTTATTTCTCACTTGAATCAACTTAATTTCTTGTGATGGGCAGAAGGTTACAGTTACAGGTGATAACCATGATATTCCAACACTAGGATCATCTATTAGTACTATCTTAATAAACGCAGAGAGGTATACAGAAGAGTTTGAAGATGACTATGTGTCGGTGGAACACCTTCTGTTAGCCTTTTATTCCGATGAAAAGTTTGGAACACAATTTTTCAAGATCCTGAAACTTGATGAGAAAACTTTGAAGGATGTTATTAAATCAGTGACTGCTAAAAGAAGAGAAACCAAAGAAAATAAAACTGATCAAAGTAAGTATTCTATTTGCTTGTGCTTTAAGTTTAAACATGAATGTTCTGTTTTAATGACCTTCTTGTTTCTTATTCCTCCTAAAGGAAACTATGAAGCACTTGGAAAGTATGGAAATGATTTAACTGAGATGGCTAGACAAGGAAAACTTGATCCTGTCATTGGACGGGATGATGAAATCCGGCGTTGCCTCCAGATATTATGCAGGAGGACAAAAAGCAATCCTGTAATCGTTGGTGAACCTGGTGTAGGGAAAACTTCAATTGCAGAGGGGTAGAACTTGTAGATATGTCCCCTGTTTCTCCAGTTTTCTCTGAAACTTATGGTTTTACTGAGATATTTAAACCTTTTCAGGTTGGCTCAGCGGATTATACAAGGGGATGTCCCTGAACCTCTCCTGAATTGGAAGGTTATTTCTAGGAATTTAGTATTTTCAATTCTCCAGTTTTCTGTTAATTGGTTTACCATTTCTCCTCAAGAGGAAGATATTAACATGCTTGTATTGGTTGCTTTATAATGTAGTTGATATCTCTCGACATGGGTTCGCTGCTTGCTGGTGCCTCATATGCAGGAGTATTTGAGGAAAGGTTGAAAGCAGTACTGGCGGATGTAACTGCTTCCAATGGGCAAACAATCTTGTTCATTGATGAAATCCACACTCTTGTTGGTGCAGGTGACCTTTCAATAGTAAACGATGTTTCATTACTTTACTTCTCATCAGAAGAACATCATATCGCATTGCCAATGAGCGCGAAGCTGGAGATGAAAAATGATGGTTATGATATTGAAAAATCTGGATTTACTAAGTTTGTCTTGTCTATTATATCTTTTCCTTGATACTAATGAAACTTACTCTTGTGTAGGAGCTATGCGCGTAGCAATGGATGCGAGCAACCTCCTGAAACCAATGCTTGGACGAGGTGAACTAAGATGCATTGGTGCAACTACGCTGACCGAATACGGAAAATACATAGAGAAAGACCCAGCTCTTGAACGTAGGTTTCATCGAGTGTTCTGTAATCAGCCATCTGTTGAAGATACCATCTCGATATTCTTTGTGGGTTAAGAAAGGGCTACGAGTTACACCATGGTGTTAAGATATCAGATGGTTCCCTTGTTTCAGCAGCGGTTCTTTCAGACCGCTACATCACTGAACGTTTCCTGCCAGACAAAGGTAACTTTTGTTGGCCAAAAACATTAACTCGAGAATATATATATGACAAGATTGAAGCTATGAACTCTTTTCTCTTATCTTTTCTCAATCCAATATACAAACTCAAGAACCCTAACAATCGAGATTTGTTCAAGAGATCTCCTAACTCTCCTCTAACAGCAAACCCTCTACAACGTCTAGAGACTTTGCTCTCCTTTTCCAACTCATCACATAGTCAACAGTTGACTTCCTCTGCTTCCTCCTTCCCTTCTCATGTCTTATCAATATGGCATTGTTTTTTAAGATGAAAAGTTCTTTGTTACAGCTATTGATCTTGTTGACGAAGCTGCTTCAAAGCTAAAGATGGAGATCACTTCTAAACCCACTGAACTTGATGAGATAGACAGAGCTGTGATCAAACTGAAAATGCAGAAGCTTTCTTTGGAAAACGATACTGATAAAGCTTCGAAATAACGGCTACAGAAGATTGAGAATGATCTGTCCACGCTCAAACATAAACAGAAAGAACTCAGTGACCAATGGGAGAAAGAAAAGTCGCTTATGACTAAAAAACGTTCAGTTAAAGAAGAGGTAAAATATTTCTTCCTCACTATCGTCTTTTAAGGTTTTGTTCATTCTTAAAATCTAAGAACATATGTATGCCTTTTTCCGGGTTAACGTCTTATGAAAATAATATCATAGAAGACACTCATACAGTTTCTTGTTTTGTACATTGTTTACTCGTTGTAGTACTTGTGGTGGTTGCTTATGCTGCTGGTATATATCGACCTTAATGTCCTCCTTAACATGTTCTATGTTTTACAGATTGATCGAGTTAACCTGGAAATTGAATCCGCTGTACGTGAATATGATCTAAACCGTGCTGCTGAGCTTAAGTATGGAACACTTATGTCCCTCCAACGCCAATTAGAAGAAGCTGGGAAGAATCTCACGAGTTTTCGTCAGTCTGGACAGTCACTACTCCGAGAAGAGTTAACTGATCGCGACATAGCAGCTGTAGTAAGCAAGAGGACCGGTATTCCACTATGTAAGCTTCAGCAATCAGAGAGAGAAAAGCTGGTCAGGCTGGAAGAGGTGCTCCATGAGAGAATAGTTGGTCAAGACATGGCTGTAGAATCAGTAGCGGATGCTGTCCGTTTTTCAAAGTCTGGTCTTTCAGATCCCAACCGGCCAATAGTTAGTTTTATGTTCATGGGTCCAACAGGTGTTGGTAAAACCGAGCTTGCCAAGGCTCTCGCTGGATACCTTTTCGACACTGAAAACGCAATAGTGAGGATAGATATGAGTGAGTACATTGAAAAATACTCAGTCTCACGGCTCGTTGGTACACCACCTGGCTATGTTGGCTACGAAGAAGGCGGGCAGTTAACCGAAGCTGTTCGAAGGAGACCTTATTCAGTGGTTCTGTTTGATGAGATAGAGAAAGCTCACCCGATTGTATTAAATATCTTGCTACAGCTACTAGACGATGGAAGAATAACTGATTCTCACGGGAGGACAGTAAATTTCACAAACTGTTTTATAATAATGACTTCTAATATAGGATCTCACCGAATACTTGAGACGATTCGTAACAATAAAGATAGCAAAGAAGCAGTTTATGAGATGATGAAGCAACAAGCTGTGGAGTTAGCAAGACAAACTTTTAAGCCAGAGTTCATGAATAGAATTGATGAATACATAGTTTTCCAGCCTTTGGATTTAACAGAAATATCGAAAATCGTGGAGTTTCAGGTAACAAATCCACCCATAGGCCTAGGCTATTCGGTTTTTTCTTTGGTCCGGTTTGGTACTAAATGTATTGTTACCATTTGGTGCAGATGAGACGAGTGAAGAAGAGGTAACCACTCATAGGTGGGCCAGTGGTAGGAAGGATTTCGGGCTGAGGGTGAAATTCCCAATAATCCCGGGTTCGAATCCCCACGGCTGCAAACACCTTAAGTGGCCACCGCAGACAATTTAAAATCGGGCTATGCGGCCTCCAGGAACTACTCTTGCCGCCTTCGGGACGCACGCAGTGGGCTAGTTTGGGCCCATTGGGCTTGGGATACCTGGGTTATCCAAAAAAAAAAAAAAAAAAAAAAAGAAGAAGAGGTTGGAACAGAATAAAATAAGTCTTGAGTACACAAAAGAAGCAGTGGATCTCATTGCTCAGCTTGGGTTTGACCCCAAGAATGGGGCAAGACCGGTGAAGCGAATGGTTGAAAAGATTGTGAAGCAAGATATCACATTAAAACTTTTAAAGGGAGAATTTGCAGAGGAAGACACTATTCTTCTTGATGTTGACCAGCCAAACAACGAATTGGTCATCAAGAAGCTCAAGAATAATGCTCAAGCTTAGCCGTCTCCTCTCTGTCTTCCAATTATGCATCTCTTCTCTCACTTCTGACGCACTCAACGTCTTATAGGTGCATAAATTTCTTTGATTTGACGAAACTTTTCTGTTATATCGAGACCTTAATTTCGTGTAAAATTTGCTACTTTTTAACAGTAGGAGCATGATCTTTGTGTTGGTCAAGTTTGTGATTTATGAATGAGTGAGTTTTGAATTCAGAGCTTATAACAGTCTATGATAAAGTTGTTTGTAATAATAATAATATATAAAAAACGTGGTAAAATGAGCTAAAATGATTGTCGGTGGGTGCTTAGTGTTATATATGATTGTATTCTACTGTGTCTGTGTCGGATGAGATACAAAAACGATGGAGACGACCAAGATTGCTTCATTTGATCGTGTCAGTGAGCTTAAAGCTTTCGATGAGACGAAGACGGGTGTGAAAGGACTCGTTGACGCCGGAATCTCACAGATTCCACGCATTTTCCATCACTCATCTGTAGAATTAGCAAACTCTAAGCCACTTCCTCCGGGGGACTTGCTACATCTTAAGACACTAGTAAAAAAATGTGTATAGCTACGGAATGGATCGTGGCTATAGCCTAAAATTCGTGGCTATACGGTGAAACAGCCACGTTCAGCTACGGAAATAAATTCGTGGCTATAGCCTCGTGGCTTATTTTTTTCGTGGCTTTTCGTAGCTGTATAGCCACGACGCAACTACGACAAAATTCGTGGCTGATATAGCCACGACATGGCCACGTTTTGTTCTGTAGCTACAATAAGCCACGAATGTATTCGTAGCTAATCCGTGGTTAATTATTTTTGCTACGTTATGTCGCTGTGGCTAATTTTAGCCACGATATTTTCTCTAGCTTACCATTGCCAATATATATATATATATATAAAAAATGAAATTGTAAAACCTAAAAACCTGAAATACTAAAATCCAAATTATAAAAACCTGAATTATAAAAAAGCCAATATCATACATTATCAAATATTTTTAACATACATTACCAAATAATGCAAAAATTTTTAATAAAACCGGGAAATAAAAACCGGGAAACCAAATAAAGTGAGGGAAACCAAATTAATGGGATTGAATGATCGGTGGATAAGCCACGAATTAGCTACTTCTTCATTTCGTAGCTAGAGTAAGCCACGCTTGGCCACTATATATGGTGTGGCAATATGTAGCCACTGCTTTTTCGTCGCTATGTCGTGGCAAATATTAGCCACGGGTGGTTAGCGTGACAATTTCGTGGCTATACAGGTAAAAAAGCCACGTTTTCCTTTGCGTAGCTGTAACGTAGCTTAGTTGTAATTTAGCCACGAATGTGCGTGGCCAGGACGTGGCTATACGAAATTTTCGAGGACGCGATTAAGCGCAAGAACGCGATTGAAGGGATTAAAGAAGCAGCAGCGAAGTGGGGTTTCTTCCAGGTGCTCAACCATGGAGTGTCACTCGATCTTCTCGAAAAGATGAAAGATGGAGTTCGTGACTTTCACGAGCAATCCCCAGAAGTGAGGAAAGAGTTCTACAGCCGCGATTTCAGCAGAAAGTTTTTTTATTTAAGTAACTTCGATCTCTACAGTAGTCCATGCTGCAAATTGGAGAGACACATTCTATTGTTACATGGCTCCAGATCATCCTCCAAAACCACATGATCTTCCAGAGATTTGTAGGTATGACTCCATTGCTTTAACTTGATTTGTTGTGTACGTAGTATCTGTTGGATAGTGCCTTAGACATTAGTCAAAGACTTGCTGAATATATAATTGGCTTTTGCTGTTTTTTATAGTCAATTTCGTTATGCCTTGTTTCAGGGATGTTATGATGGAATACTCAAAGCAAGTGATGATTTTAGGTGAATTTCTCTTTGAGCTTTTGTCAGAAGCTCTAGGGTTGAACCCTAATCACCTCAAGGACATGGATTGCTTAAAGGGTTTGCGCATGCTTTGCCACTACTATCCACCGTGTCCAGAGCCTGACCTAACTTTTGGCACAAGTAATCACTCCGACAGCTCTTTTCTTACCGTCCTTCTTCCAGATCGAATCGAAGGGCTTCAGGTTCGTCGTGAAGGGTACTGGTTCGATGTTCCTCATGTTCCCGGCGCTCTCATCATCAACATTGGAGATCTTTTTTTTTTTTTTTTTTTTTTGTATGAATGTAAAAATATATTCACCAAAAAACAGTTGTGCAACAAGTGCTACAGCTTTTAGAACATGTTTTTGATTTGTAAATGTTACAACAGAGAAGAGAAATTAGAGGCTACGAGTGTAGAACCAGTAGCGAAGCCCTTCCTCGAATTTCCTGGATTCTCGGATGGTGCTAAAACGATTGCGAACATCTTTGTCGATAAACTTGACGAGAGTGGCCGCTGGGACAGGTGTTTCACCGTGACGTCTTCCATTTCTTTCACGCCAGATGCTGTGAAGTGTGATTTGAAAGACATATCGAAAAGTGAAGATTTGGAGCTTTGACATAGTTGTGTCGAGAAGTAGAGGAGCTAGAGTATTCCAACTTGTAGTGTATTTGTCTCGGAGAATTCCCCTTGTTAGTGAAAACCAGATTTGAGATGAATAAGGGCAAGAGAAGAACAAGTGATCCCTTGTTTCTACCGCTTCCCCACAGAAAGTGCATCCAACATTGGAGATCTTTTACAGGCAAGTAATTTGCGCAATAAATACATGTAATTTTCTAGCTCAGATTTCACAACTTTCTTTACAAATGCTAGATTTGTTTAAGCGATCTTCCTCTTGGTTCAAAGTTGTTTTCTTTTAATCGGGGTTTGGATGCAGCTTATTACAAACGACAAGTTCATCAGTTTGGAGCATAGAGTATTGGCGAACAGAGCCACGAGAGCTCGAGTCTCTGTCGCATGTTTCTTCCATACCCACGTAAGACCGAATCCTAGAGTGTACGGACCCATTAAAGAGCTTGTGTCCGAAGAAAACCCTCCAAAGTACAGAGAGACCACTGTTAGAGAGTACTACGCTACTTACTTCAATGACAAAGGACTTGGCGGCGGAACCTCTGCTTTGCTTCATTTTAAAGTATGAAATTAATATAGCGAGTTACTACTTTCTCACACATATACGACATGTAATATATATGTTAAAGGAGATATGTGAACCAACTCCGCAATTTATGAAATATTGTTATTTCGGTTTGTTCTAGATAAGTTAAGGTGTAACTCCTAAGAAGTTACTACTATTTGGATATCTTTGCATAAGATTCATGATTTAATATTGATGCCATTTGCTTTATCATGAATCATAAGGTTTTACGTCATTTAGCATGCATGTGTTTTTTTTTTTAATATTGAAACCTCAAGAAAGCATGATTTTTATATGGATCGAAACAGAATAAAATAAGTCTTGAGCACACAAAAGAAGCAGTGGATCTCATTGCTCAGCTTGGGTTTGACCCCAAGAATGGGGCAAGACCGGTGAAGCGAATGATTGAAAAGATTGTGAAGAAAGATATCACCTTAAAACTTTTGAAGGGAGAAATAGACACTATTCTTCTTGAAGTTGACCAGCAAAACAACAAATTGGTCATCAAGAAGCTCAAGAATAATGCTCAAGCTTAGCCGTCTCGGCGTCTCCTCTCTTTCTCTTCCAATTAATTATGCATCTCTTCTCTCACTTGCTGACGCACTCAACGTCTTCTAGGTGCATAAATTTCTTTGATTCGATGAAACTTTTCCGTTATATCGAGACCTTTCGTGTAAAATTTGCAGCTTTGAATCAGTAGGACTGTAGGAGCATGATCTTTGTGTTGGTCAAGTTTGTGGTTACGAATGAGTGAGTTTTGAATTCAGGGCTTATCACCGTATAGTAAACTTAATAATCCTTTAACTTATAACCATTTAGATTTTGATATTTAATATCTTACATAATATTTTAGTATTACATTATAAATGAACTAGGTCTCAGACCCCCGCGATGTCGCGGGGGAAAAATTTATACTAAAATTTGTAGTACCGATTTATATTATGATAAAACTGTGTGATCATAAGTGAAAATATATTATATCTTATATAATAAGAGAGAGTTGTCTTTCTGAAATGCTTCCATAAGTTGACACGTGTCCCTTCTCAAATTCGTTTACAGGACGACACGTGTCCTCTCTCAAATTTGATATGTATTTTTCTATATAAACATAAATACATTTTTTCTAAGTTATTATTTCTTTTAAACACAAATACATCAATCTGTAATTTTTAATTAGATTTAATTATATCATTATATGGAAGACATATTTCTCTACATTTTATTTGTTTTTTGGGCATCACTTATAGTAATATATAATATCACAATATTTATGCTAAAAGAATTTCAAGATAATACATATATTCTAATATTTAATTACATTTTTTGCGGTGCATGAAATTATTTCCTATAATTTATTTTCTTTTTATTTTAATAAAAATAATTTACATAAAACTATTATCATATTATCTTACAATGTTATTTAAATTATAATCAATTTTCTTACATTGAATTTCCAAATAGTGTTAATTTATATATTTGAATAAATATATAATCTGTTGTAGTCATTTTTTGTGGCATATGATTAATTATTTTCTGTTTTTCCTTCATTCCAAAATGAATAGTTCACATGATGTTATTATTAAATTATTATTAAACTATTCTGCGATATTTTTTAGTTTTTAAATATTTTTTAGCGATATTATACATAATTATTATATTATATTATATATTTTTACATTAATTCATTACTCACAAAACATTTGTTGTTAATTAGAATAGATATAATGTTGTTTTGCTATCATTTGGAATAAAGATTTTACTCTCTTCCTATTAGGCTACTTGGCATCTCTTTTATTTTTCTTTTAAAATAATTATAATCACAATGTATGGCATATTAATTCTTTAAAGTGTAACCATAATTAAGTCCCCTAATAATTGACTTTTATTATGGTATGGTACGTTTTCTTGGAAGGCATCTTCTTTTACGTTACAAAAAAATAAGAGAAAAACATAATCACAATTTATTGCATATCTTATCAAAAACAAAACGTTAAGAAAAAACAAAGTTCCTATAAATAGCAAGAAGTCTTTACCAACCATCATAATCCAAGTCACACATAATTTTATAAACTATGTACTGTTAATTTTTATTTAACTAAAAATATTTAATTTTTCTTTGTTTATGTGACTTTTGTAGGTTTTGGACAGAGTCAAAATTGTGATAGAATCAACAACTCGGGACAAAGAGTGGATTGCATTCTTTGTGGTAATATGGAAGAGACCAGAAATCACTTCTTCTTCTCATGCTCCTACTCGTCAACAATCTGGAAAACGCTTTCAAATTAACTCCTTCGCAACGATTTCTCAACCGATTGGGATCGCTTGATCACAACACTAATCAGCTCCAACTTACCTCAGCAGCATCTATTCCTTCAACGGTATGTCTTTCAATCAGCCTTATATCATATTTGGCGTGAAAGAAATGCTAGAAGACGAGAGCGCACCTCTTCTTTCACTGCCCGTACACACAACAAATCTGGGAAAATCTCACAAAAGGTGTTCTTCTCCAGCACTATACTTCAGATTGGGATCAACTCAAGGGCCTCATCTCACGCACAACTTTGGCTCGTCAACCTTTGCTGGTTCTCCGGTATATTCTACAAGCTACTGTTTATTCTTTATGGCGAGAAAAAAATAATCGAAGACATGGCGAAACTCCATTACCTGCAACTCTAATTGAGAAGCTAATAGACAAGACCGTTCGAAATCGCTTAAGCATTCTTCGGAACTCGGGCAACAGCAAGTTTGAGGATCTTCTTATTTTTTGGTTTTCTACTAGAATTTAAGTTGTAGGGAAGCTCTCAAGCATATCACAAAAAGAAACACTTGATGTAATACTGGTTTTTTGATGAATTAATTTTACATTCATTCAAAAAAAAAAAAAAAAAATGCTAGAAGACACGGAGAACTTCCCTTGCCTCAGGACCGTATCACCAAACTCATTGACAAGAACATCCGTAATTGAATTATCGCAATTCGAAAGATGGGAGACAAGCGATACGACGGAGCTCTCCAAGTGTGGTTTGCCACACGATCTACTATATAACCAAGTGTAAAATCCGATTTCAATTTCTAAAGCCTTCTATTTCTCATCGGAATGCAAAAAACAGCTGATATATTTATTGTAAAAACGTTTTTTGGTTGCATACAGTTTTACATTCAATTGAAAAAAAAAAAAAATTATGAGCTTATGCAGAGGTGAACATGAGAAAGGTGATCATTGAAAATTGAAAACAGCAGGCTCTTCCAAATGATTTTTTTTTTCCTTTTTTAAAAAAGGGCTAGATGAATAAGGTCTAGGCATATGGCACCATGTCACTTTTAGATGAAAAACAATGTAATGAATGTATGTCGTCGTATTCTTTTTACCTTCAGCTTTTTTACTTCTTTTTCATGTTTTGAAGTTGGTAGATGTTGTTTAGCATACCTATTTTTTCACGTTGCTAAAATTCATGTTATTCTTTAAATGTGATAAAACCAAATGATAAGCGTAAAAAACCAAATGTTCCTTGGATACACGAGATATTTTCCGGTTGGTGTTGCTTAATATCTGATTCACTTTTTATCTTAATGTGAGGTTACTTCTCTTTGTCTCTTTCATTTGGTTAGATTTTCAATATACAAACAATTCTTCTATATATATAAACTTTGTTTTTTTTTTTTTCCAAGTTTAAAAGTGTTTGGTGGTCTCTCTGGAAATCTAACCAAATATTTAATGTACTTTTACCCCTCAAAAACAAATTGATATACTAAACAGTGAGTTGCTCTTGTGAGAAATTGAGAGCGAGAAGAAGATGATATATGTGACTTCAAAGTGACATATTAGAGCTTGAAGACTCCCAATTTTCTCATGATTTTCCAAAATCTAATAAAGTCAACCTTTAGTAACCATGGTATACAAAATCTAATTGTGTATACTAATTAAATTTATTTTGTTTTAATTTCTGGTATACGATCGGTAATCTGGTATTTGGTAATAATATCAAACTGAATACCAAACTAATATAGAATTTTACGCGATTTTATAATTGGATTTGTTTCGGATTCGGGAATATCGGTTCGGGTTCATAAATTTTGGTTTGGTTTGAGAATTTTGTCTAGGTCTAAATATGTATATTTCTAGAATTTTATTTTATAACAAAGTCTAAGTTTGTTAAAATATCTGTAATAGAATTAGGATAATATGGCCATGGAAATATATGAACTACATTATATAATATTATCATTTAAGAAGACATGGTATAGAGCCTACGAAATCTGATGAATGACGAGGTTTTACAAAACCTTTAATTTTCACCGGCATCTCTCGTGGGAATTTATGTCGATTTTAAATTAATTTGTATGCTCTTCAAATACAAGCTTTATTGAGAAAACTAACTAAAACAGTTTATTTAGTAGTCAAAACCGAATAAACTGTTAAATTTCTATTTATTTGGTAATGGTATACGTGTGTTGAATTTTTATTGTAAGTTGTTGTTACACGTAACGAACCGGCTAACGGAAAAGGGTGGACCACATGCCAAGAGAGGATGTGGGGCTCACTAAGTGGTGGCGGTCGGAGCATTACAAGTGGTATCAGAACCAAACCCAGACCAGTGTGGAGTCAAGAGGGCTCACACCGTTGGGGGATATGGGAAATGATTGTCGGAACTATGTGAGTGAGGACAAAACACGGAGAAAGTTCATGTGAATAGTTTTTTAGGGTTGACAAACAAGTTTTTAAAGCCTCTAGGACGTAGCGAACCGACCGTCGGAAAGAGGATGTGAGGCCCACAGGCCGAAAGAGGATGTGAAGCCTATTAAGAGTGGTGGTCGGACCGTTGTACACAGACATAAGTACATGATTGGATCCATGCCACATTTGATGGTGTTTCGGCATTGCGGCCTCCTATTTCGATTGTCAATGACTTCTGGTCAAGACTGACCTATCCGTGGGTTAAATGCAAATTTGATGCAGATTTTAATAATCATATGCAAGAGGTCACTGGTGGATGGGTTATACGGGATTCTCATGGAATCGTAAAACATTTGGGTACTGCTCTATTATGACTGGCTCTTACTCCATTAGAAACGGAGGCTGAAAGCTCTCCTTTTTTTCTTTTCAGGAAGTTTGGTTTAAAGGGTATTCGTCTATTTGTTTTAAAGGAGATTGTGTTGTTCTTATCGACATCGTCGACGGTATTCCTTCAGACATTTATATTGCCGGATTATGCTAAGATATCTCTTTCTGGGCAGCAAAATTTACTGATGTTCGATTTTATTTCACTAAACGTACTTCTAATGAAGTTGCTCATACTGTTGAAAAATTAGGGTGTAGGGCTACCTCCTTTTTTTCGCTTCTTTTATGCCACCGTTCTCGCTCTCTGAATGTTTATATTATGATCGTCTCTTTTCATAATTAATAAAGATTCTTTGATAAAAAATAAAAAAGAGAACATTAAAAATAAAAATAAAATTGATCCCAAAAATTTGTATTAAATTCGTTTTTTCATTAATACACTTCGAATAGTATATTAAAATTATTTAGTCTTAAATATTATAATAATAATTTACTATAAACAACAAATTCCTAAATTATTATTCAAAACAATCAATTTATTTTAAAATAGTCAAAATAATTAAATATATTTTAATATATATATTTTATATTTACTCACAGAACAATGCATTTTTTACTATATTAATTTTACCCACGCAACGCGTGGGACTTTTCCTAGTATTAGTATAAGGAGATGTAACCTTAAAAACATATATTGATATTGTCATATCAGTATAAACGAAAAATTACGACAAAAAATTATCATTCTAAATAAAAATGTATTAACAAAACATTATAGTAAAGAGAAACACAATTTACGAAAGATAAAACTATTTTAGTAATACTATATTAATCTTTTGGTTCATGGTCTCCCTTTGAACATGAACCATTGTGTCCCTTCGAACCATCATGTCCCTTTGAACCATCGTGTCTTTTCGAACACGAACCGTTTAGTGTACCATTTAAAACGGTTCATTTGACGTTTATTGCAGTTAAAGCGTCCAACACAAATCAAAAATATACATGAAAGCCATATTGGTTGAGGATGTCTTTTCATATCCATACTTTCAAGTAATGTTAACGCAACATCTATATTTTGTTGTATGCAACCCATATATATACTAATTACCATACAAAATTGTTAAATCAAAAAACGAACTGTATAATCCATCTACTTCTGAGAAAAAAATGGTTGGCATCTTCATTAGACTTTTATATTTAAACTTTACTAATAGTTCCATATTATTAAAGTCATTCCAAAAATCTTTAGTAATATCAAGAATTAGTGGAATTGCTTTTAACTTAAAATGATGTATGTTTAAAAATAGTGTAGAAAGAATAGAATAACGTTGAATGTTGAATTTAAAAATATTTTGATTCATCATAAAAAAATATTTGATAGTTTTCTATGGACAAAAACAAATATATAGGATTGCATTTGAAAAAACACAACTTTAAAAACAAAAAGACACAATTGTTTAAATGAAAAGACATATGGTTTACAATGAAAAGTCACAACCGTAAGGATTTTTAAAAGCGGTTAACAATGAAAAGTCACAACCGTACGGATTTTTAAAAGCGGTTAACAATGAAAAGTCACAACCGTACGGATTTTGTGGGTATGATTGTTGTGTCCAACCCATTGGACGTCCACCCCTTATATAGGGATGAAAGGGTGTCTTCTGTTAAGGACACATCCATTCCCTGCACCCTTTCGAAGGATTGCACATTTCTGATCGTAACCGCTTGATTTTCTCACCCTTCTCAAGAACACTATTTTCTTAATGCTTTTGGAATAAGTTCTGATGTTTCATATTCAAAAATTTGTACATGGATGGAAACAGTAAATATTATCAATAATTGGTCATCTTAACTCTTTTTTAATAGTAATAAATTCTCGATCACATTTCCCCCCTAATAACGTATACAATCATGGTACAATTGACATATTTATTTATAAATTTATCAATTATCAATTGACATATTTTTATTAATTTTAGGGGCAAATAAAAGGATTTTTTTATTTTTGATATTTATTTATTTATTATTATTATTATTATTCGATTCTAAATTTACAAAATTACAGAGACAACATCCATGCTACATATACATACATGATAAATAATCATAAATAATGGTTACATAGCGTACTTTAACATAAATAAACTTGTATTAATTTTCTTTCAGAATCTAATTTAAAACGAGACATGGGACATAAGTTACTTGTGTGGAAGCTCCCTTGGTCCAGTGGTTGACCAAGGGTGTTTATTCTGCTTCTACATCAGGAGGTATGAGGTTCAATTCCCGGAAGGCGTAATTTGTTTGGTGATTTTAAGGAGATAAGTTTACATGAGATCTTCTGCGTGAAGCATGTGCAAGCGCTAGATATGGATCTTCATAAAGGTCAGACGGTAAAATTATCCGTCGAAAGAATAGCCGATGTAATATTTATTATGATTTGCAATTGAATAATAATAATTCAGTGTTAAAAAAAAAAAAAAGTTACTTGTATTAAGCCACTTTACAATACATTGTTTTCCAAATTTATGACCACATGGTAGAATCGCCAACTCATATCCATTTTAAAAAGTTTTTAAACAAATTACGCATTCTTCTTGAGTACCGCTTTGTTTCTGTTTGTATAAATTATTTTATAAAGTACTATCGATGACAGAACCAGTATATGTTAAACCTATCGTTTATTGTAAAATTATACATTTTCCAGAAAATATATAATTTGATGACGTAAATTACAATTATGGCAAACAAATAAATATTTACAAGATTTCAAAAAGCTATAATTATATTGATTAATTAATTGTGTAAAAAAATTTATTCCTTGGATCTTCATGTGACGAATTGGAATCATTGCTTTTTTCTAATATATGAGATCTTTTATGGATTAGTGTACCATTTAAAACGGTTCATTTGACGTTTACTGCAATTAAAGCGTCCAACACAAATCAAAAATATACATGAAAGCCATATTGGTTGAGGATGTCTTTTCATATCCATACTTTTAAGTAATGTTAACGCAACATCTATATTTTGTTGTATGCAACCCATATATATACTAATTACCATACAAAATTGTTAAATAAAAAAACGAACTGTATAATCCATCTACTTCTGAGAAAAAAATGGTTGGCATCTTCATTAGACTTTTATATTTAAACTTTACTAATAGTTCCATATTATTAAAGTCATTCCAAAAATCTTTAGTAATATCAAGAATTAGTGGAATTGCTTTTAACTTAAAATGATGTATGTTTAAAAATAGTGTAGAAAGAATAGAATAACGTTGAATGTTGAATTTAAAAATATTTTGATTCATCATAAAAAAATATTTGATAGTTTTCTATGGACAAAAACAAATATATAGGATTGCATTTGAAAAAACACAACTTTAAAAACAAAAAGACACAATTGTTTAAATGAAAAGACATATGGTTTACAATGAAAAGTCACAACCGTAAGGATTTTTAAAAGCGGTTAACAATGAAAAGTCACAACCGTACGGATTTTTAAAAGCGGGTAACAATGAAAAGTCACAACCGTACGGATTTTAAAAGCGGTTAACATTTAAAAGTCACAACCGTACGGATTTTTCCGGATTGTTATTTTTTTTTTTTGATATTTATTTATTTATTATTATTATTATTCGTTTCTAAATTTACAAAATTACAGAGACAACATCCATGCTACATATACATACATGATAAATAATCATAAATAATGGTTACATAGCGTACTTTAACATAAATAAACTTGTATTAATTTTCTTTCAGAATCTAATTTAAAACGAGACATGGGACATAAGTTACTTGTGTGGAAGCTCCCTTGGTCCAGTGGTTGACCAAGGGTGTTTATTATGCTTCTACATCAGGAGGTATGGGGTTCAATTCCCGGAAGGCGTAATTTATTTGGTGATTTTAAGGAGACAAGTTTACATGAGATCTTCTGCGTGAAGCATGTGCAAGCGCTAGATATGGATCTTCATAAAGGTCAGACGGTAAAATTATCCGTCGAAAGAATAGCCGATGTAATATTTATTATGATTTGCAATTGAATAATAATAATTCAGTGTTAAAAAAAAAAAAAGTTACTTGTATTAAGCCACTTTACAATACATTGTTTTCCAAATTTATGACCACATGGTAGAATCGCCAACTCATATCCATTTTAAAAAGTTTTTAAACAAATTACGCATTCTTCTTGAGTACCGCTTTGTTTCTGTTTGTATAAATTATTTTATAAAGTACTATCGATGACAGAACCAGTATATGTTAAACCTATCGTTTATTGTAAAATTATACATTTTCCAGAAAATATATAATTTGATGACGTAAATTACAATTATGGCAAACAAATAAATATTTACAAGATTTCAAAAAGCTATAATTATATTGATTAATTAATTGTGTAAAAAAATTTATTCCTTGGATCTTCATGTGACGAATTGGAATCATTGCTTTTTTCTAATATATGAGATCTTTTATGGATTAGTGTACCATTTAAAACGGTTCATTTGACGTTTACTGCAATTAAAGCGTCCAACACAAATCAAAAATATACATGAAAGCCATATTGGTTGAGGATGTCTTTTCATATCCATACTTTTAAGTAATGTTAACGCAACATCTATATTTTGTTGTATGCAACCCATATATATACTAATTACCATACAAAATTGTTAAATAAAAAAACGAACTGTATAATCCATCTACTTCTGAGAAAAAAATGGTTGGCATCTTCATTAGACTTTTATATTTAAACTTTACTAATAGTTCCATATTATTAAAGTCATTCCAAAAATCTTTAGTAATATCAAGAATTAGTGGAATTGCTTTTAACTTAAAATGATGTATGTTTAAAAATAGTGTAGAAAGAATAGAATAACGTTGAATGTTGAATTTAAAAATATTTTGATTCATCATAAAAAAATATTTGATAGTTTTCTATGGACAAAAACAAATATATAGGATTGCATTTGAAAAAACACAACTTTAAAAACAAAAAGACACAATTGTTTAAATGAAAAGACATATGGTTTACAATGAAAAGTCACAACCGTAAGGATTTTTAAAAGCGGTTAACAATGAAAAGTCACAACCGTACGGATTTTTAAAAGCGGTTAACAATGAAAAGTCACAACCGTACGGATTTTAAAAGCGGTTAACATTTAAAAGTCACAACCGTACGGATTTTTCCGGATTGTTATTATTATATAGATTATTCTAATTTTGTCTTGCGATTAAATAGAAATTAGATTAATATATGAATTCTTCTTTACATTTCTGATAAAAATATAATCTTCTATTTCAATTGTAAACATTCTATTTCTGCTGTAAAAATGTTTCCTTTTTAACATATGTAACGTATATTTATGGGATGCTTTTACACACACTCTTTGCTTCTTCGCCAAACATTCATTTGCTTCTTCTCCAAGCATCCTAAAACCTATAATCTTCCTCCTTTAAAACACTAAACCAAGCTCCTCCTTGTTCCAATTCATCTTGACATGGCGTCTAGAAGATTGTCAAAGTCTGTTTCCGCAGCCATCAAGGCACACAATGCCTTTTCAAGACCTTCTCTCCTCCTTCGGTCTCGCGCTATCTCTGCTTGTGCTCACTTCACCTCGCGTTCCTCTCCCAGTTCCTTTCTTTTCCGGCCAAATTCTGGACAAGGCATAACTTCAGTCACTCAAGCCGCTACTCGTCTCCAACTGTTACCTCTTTCTCTCCAATTCCCTTCTCCGCGCCGCTTCTCTGATGAAGCAACTCAGGTTCGTAGTTGGTTACATGTGTATTCTTATAATGTCAGTGTAGTTCCAAAGAAAGAGTGTTAAACACTTTGGCGTTTTGTTTTTGTATATGTAGAGTAATGATGAAGATGGAGCACTTGAACTATATGGAACTGATATAACAGAGATGGCTAGACAAGGAAAACTCCCTCCTCTCATTGGACGCGATGACGAAATAAACCGTTGCATACAAATACTATGCAGAATGACAAAAGGCAATCCTGTTATTATTGGTGAACCTGGTGTAGGAAAAACTGCTATTGCAGAAGGGTAAGGCTTGTAATTAATTATTATATCTCTTCTCATGAAACTTATGATTGTACTGATCATCAGAGATATTAAAACCTTTTCAGGTTGGCTCAGAGAATTGTAAGAGGTGATGTCCCTGAACCTCTCTTGGATCGGAAGGTTGATGCAGTTTTCTTTGTATCAAAATTGTTTTACCTGAAAGGGCTAGAGAAAGACTGTAACATTGTTCCTTTATAATGTAGTTGATATCTCTGGACTTGGGTTCACTGATTGCTGGTACGAGCTATCGAGGAGAATTTGAGGAAAGGTTGAAAGCAGTATTGGTGGAAATTGCTGATTCTAATGGCAAGATAATCTTGTTAATTGATGAAATCCACACTCTTGTTGGGACAGGTGATCACTTTTCATTAGCAAATGATGTTTTGTCTAAATGTTTTTGTAGATTTGAAAGGAGACTAAATGATGAATTGGCTGATATTATTACGCTTGTGTAGGATGTGCTGGAGGTAGTGCATTGGATGCAAGTAACCTTTTGAAACCAATGCTTGCACGAGGTGAACTGAGATGCATTGGTGCAACTACACTGGCCGAATACCGCAAATACATTGAGAAAGATCCAGCTTTTGAACGTAGGTTTCAGAAAGTGTTCTGTAATCAACCATCTGTTGAAGATACTATCTCGATTCTTCGTGGGTTAAGAAACCGGTATGAGTTACACCATGGTGTTAAGATATCAGATAGTTCCCTTGTTTCAGCAGCGGTTCTTGCAGACCGCTACATCACTGAACGCTTTCTTCCAGACAAAGGTATGATCAACTTGCACCTTCCCTGATTCTTGAGAAAATGTTTGTGTTTTAAGATAAATTTTCTTTGTTTTAGCTATTGATCTTGTTGACGAAGCTGCTGCAAAGCTGAAGATGGAGAGCATTTTGAAACCAACTGAACTCGATGAAATAGACAAAGCTGTGATCAAAATGGAGATGGAGAAGCTTTCTTTGAAAAGGGATACTGCTAAAGCTTCTAAAGAACAGCTACAGAAGATGGAGAATGAGTTGACCAAGCTTAAAGAAAAACAGAACGAACTCAGTAAGCAATGGGAGGAAGAAAAGTCCCTCATTACTCAATTACGTTCATGTAAAGAAGAGGTAAATTTTCACACTACAGTCTTCTAGGTTTAGTTCATTCTTAGAATCTAAGAGTACATAACAAATGACATTGTACAAGATGTTCGGGAAACCAAGTAGATGGTGGTCTAGTGGTCTTAAAAGTAAATACTCAAGATCACTAGTTCAACTCCACTCCACTTGGGAGATGCGATTTTAGGTGTGATATATTATGGATCCATGGTTTATTACAAAACCAAAAATATGCTCAAGCAGTTTCTTGTTTGTATATAGTACTTGTGGTGGTTGCTTATGTTTTGACATCCTCACCTTAATGTCCTACTAAACATGTTATATATGTTTTACAGATCCATAGATCCGCTGAACGCGAATATGGTCTAAACCGTGCTAATGAGCTTAAGTATGGAACACTTATGTCCCTCCAACGCCAGTTCGAAGAAGCTGAGAAAACTCTCACCAACTCCGGAGAGTCTAAAAAGCCACTACTTCAAGAAGGGGTAACGGATCTACTCATAGCAGAGATAGTAAGCGAGTGTACCGGTATTCCGCTATCTAACCTTCAACAATCTGAGAAAGAAAAGCTGGTCATGTTGGAAGAAGTGCTTCACAAGAGAGTTATTGGTCAAGACAAGGCTGTAGAATCAATAGCAGATGCTATCCGTTGTTCAAAGGCTGGTCTTTCAGATCCTAACCGGCCAATAGCTAGTTTTATGTTCATGGGTCCAACAGGTGTTGGTAAAACCGAACTTGCCAACACTCTCGCTGGATACCTTTTCGACACTGAAAATGCGATAGTGAGGATTGATATGAGTGAGTACATGGAGAAAAACTCTGTCTCCCGGCTCCTTGGTGCACCTCCTGGCTGTGCCGGTTTCGAAGAAGGTGGACAGTTAACTGAAGCTGTTAGAAGAAGACCTTATTCAGTGGTTCTGTTTGATGAGATCGAGAAAGCTCACCCTGATGTCTTCAATATCTTTCTACAGATACTAGACGATGGAAGAGTCACTGATTCTCAAGGAAGGACAGTAAGTTTCAGAAACTGCTTTGTTATAATGACATCTAATATAGGGTCTCATCACATACTTGAGACTTTCAGCAACAATAAAGATAGCAAAGAAGCAGTTTATGAGATGATGAAGCAACAAGCTGTGGAGTTAGCTAGACAAACTTTTAAGCCGGAGTTCATGAATAGAATTGATGAATACATAGTTTTCCAGCCGTTGGATTCAACAGAAATCTCGAAAATCGTCGAGTTTCAGGTAACAATATCTACCCCATAGGCCTAGGCTATTCGGTTTTTTTCGTTTGGTCCGGTTTGGTATTAAATGTATTGTTACCATTTGGTGCAGATGAGACGAGTGAAGAATTTGTTGGAACAAAAGAAGATAAAACTTGAGTACACAAAAGGAGCTGTGGATCTTCTTGCTCAGCTTGGGTTTGACCCCAACAATGGAGCAAGACCGGTGAAGAGAGTGATTCAGGAGATAGTGAAGAAAGAGATCTCTTTGAAACTTTTGAAGGGAGAGTTTAAAGAGGAAGACACTATTCTTCTCGATGTTGACCATGGAAACAACAAATTGGTGATCAAGAAGCTTGAGATTAATGCTCCAGTTGAAGAATTAGACGATTTAGGTCCATATGAAACCTAAATTTTTAATTTTCCTTATGTATTTGTTGGCAAGCAAAAAAAGTTTAGGATCATGTTGCTCCAGTTTACAAATATTGCTTCATACCAACCAACATCCTTACCACACTATGCCGCTATGAGGAAGGAAGAGTTCTTCACCATCAGTCTAATAAATGAACTAATTAATTACTGTCCGATAACTTTTGCTAGACAATATGTGATGTTCCTTGCCACTCAAGTATGTTAGTGCTAGTCCAAAGCCAAGGAATGGTATGTTATAACTTTTTAAAATGAGTTGCATAGTAATGGTTCTTTTAAATAAATACCTTATAAATATTTTGTAAATATCTTATAGAACCTTATAAAATATGTCTTGTAAAACCTTATAAATCTTTATAAATAACTTATAAAACTTATTTTTGAAAATGGCCACACTAAAAGTAACACTTTTAAAGATGCTCCATCTTTTAAATGTGGTTGTATTTTTCAAACTTTTATCTTTTGTATCTAGAAGTAAAAGAAAATTAGTTATATATTTCATTCCTTATCTACAATGAGATTCTTAATAACATTTAAAATTAGACATTTTCGTTTTTCTTGAAACTTTTAGAAGATCCTCTGATATTAGTTCTTAGTTTTTAATAATTTACCATCATTTGTTTATTTTTTCTAAAATTTTTAATAATTTTAATCTTAAACATATGTTTTTAAATAAATTACTTCATAGATTTTATTTAATTGTTTATATTCATTTATTATACTTATATAATTTTCTGTTAATTCATAATTTTTATTTATATTTATTATAAGTAATAATAAGTATAAATATATCACTTTTGAATTAAATAAATATATTTAATACACTTTAATGTTAAAAAAAACTATTTTGCTGATTTGAACACCGAAAATCTTAAATGAACTGAAAACCTTACTATTATATTATACTATAGATTTTAATGGACTGTTAGATATTTTAGTTTTGCCAAGATTTATATCATTTTTTTTCCAATTACTCTTTACTTTTTCTTCAAGTCTTCTTTTTGGTTCATGAACAAAATGAGCTTTATTGTACAAAAGCTTCGTCGTTATATGTAAAGAGGTCTCATCCCAAAAAGCTCTGAACTTGTGTCATTCAATTTTATAACAATCGTAAAGTTGAAACCTTTAGGTCTTCCATGGCGTCCAGGAGATTGTTGAAGTCTGTTTCTGCAGCCATCAAACCTTCTCTCTTCCGTTCTCGTGCTATCTCTGCCTCTACTCCCTTCAGTTCGTGTTCTTCGCCTAGTTCCTTCATTTTCCGGCCAAATTCCTTCATCGGAGTCTCTGGAAACAGTCAACTGTTATCTCTTTCTTCCCATTACTCTTTTCACCGCCGCTTCTCGGATTTTGCACCTCAGGTTCGTGGCTAGTTAACATGTTGATTGTTAGTTTATTGGGTCGTTTTTGGTTCACTACGTCATCACTCATCAGAAAACAAAGTTGGAATCTTTCCTTTTTGATTTTGATTTTCATGTGTTCCTCTTTTGGCAAGGTTTGACATTTAGTGGAAATTTGTTGATTTTCATGAGAAAGGTTTTACCTCTAGTGGAAATTTGTTGATTATCAGAGAAAGGTTTGACCTTTTAGTGAAAATTTGCTGATTTTCAGGAGAAAGTTGGAATCTTTCCTCTTGATTTCTTATAATCTCATTGCATTATCTTCAGATCATGTGTATGCAATGTGTTTTGGTAGTGAGAAAGAGCGTTAATTTGTTGTTGAATCCGAACACTTGATGAAAGCAAAAAGATGGTCTTGGCCAAGAAAAGAGTGTTAATTTATCAGTTTTTTCTTTTGTCTTTCTGTAGGATAAACAAGATGGGTTTACGGATATGGCTTATAACGGGATTGCCGAAGCTTATCTTGTAGCTCATTTTTCGAATCAACTATGTGTGGAATCCGAACACGTGATGAAAGCTCTTCTGGAGCAAAACGACGGTCCGGCGAGGCAAATATTTGCAAAGGCTGGAGTCGACAATAGCTTTGCTTTAAAGGCTACAGAGGACTTCATATCTTCACAAGCAAAGGTGTTTGCAGCTAACTTGTTTTGTGCTCTGAACATAATATTCCTTCTTCAATCCTTAGTAGTCTGCTTGAATCAACTTAATTTCTTGTGACTTGTAGGAAACAGATGATACCAGTGGGTCATCTATATTTAAAAACTGGTTTGGCGCACAATCATCACAATCAAAGGTGTTGCAGCTAACTTGTTTTTTCATCTCAAGCTTCAACTTTATTTCTCACTAGGCTAACCTGAATCAACTTAATTTCTTGTGACTGGCAGGTTACAGATAATGGTCTGATGATAGTAGGATCATCTTATCGTACTATATTATTATTCGCAGATCGAAATAGGCGAGAGTTCAAAGAAGATTATGTGTCGGTCGAACACCTTCTGTTGGCCTTTTATTCAGATGAAAGGTTTGGACAAGAATTTTTCAAGACCCTCAAACTTAACAAGGAAGCGTTGATGGATGTTATCAAAGCTGACCGCGTTGGTCAACAAGTGACTGATCAAAGTAAGTAGTGTTGCTTGGGATTTAAATGTACTACACTTTGTGGATGATGTTTTGTCCTGTGGGAAATCTGAGCATATGTTACTTGAAGGAGATGATATCAAAGACTTGACTGTAAAGAGATAGTATCAAAGATGGTTTTTCAAGCTGGCAAAAGATAGTATCGACATCTCATTGAATGTTCTGTAATGTCTGTTTTAATGACCTTCACCTTTCACATATCAGGTAAAGCTACAGATGTTAAAGGAAACTATAAAGCACTTGAAAAGTATGGAAATAATTTAACTGAGATGGCAAGACAAGGAAAACTCGATCCTGTCATTGGACGGGATGATGAAATTCGGCGTTGCCTCCAGATATTATGCAGGAGGACAAAAAGCAATCCTGTTATCGTTGGTGAACCTGGTGTAGGAAAAACTTCAATTGCAGAGGGGTAAAGCTTGTAGTTATGTCCCTTGTTTCTCCAGTTTTCTTTGAAACTTATGATTTTACTGAGATATATTAACCTTTTTAGGTTGGCTCATCGGATTATACAAGGGGATGTCCCTGAACCTCTCCTGAATCGGAAGGTTATTTCTAGGAATTTAGTATTGCTCCAGTTTTCTGTTAATTGGTTTACCATTTTTCCTCAAGAGGCCAGAGGAAGATATTAACATGCTTGGATTGGTTGCTTTATAATGTAGTTGATATCTCTCGACATGGGTTCACTGGTTGCTGGTACACCATATAGAGGAGATTTTGAGAGAAAGTTGAAAGCAGTACTGAAGGATGTAACTGCTTCCAATGGGCAGACAATCTTGTTCATTGATGAAATCCACACTCTTGTTGGTGCAGGTGCCATTTCATTAGTAAACGATGTTTCAATGTTTTACTTCTCATCAGACTAACATCATATCTCATCGCCAATCGAGCGTGAAGCTGGAGATGAAATGATGGTTATGATATTGAAATATCTGGATTTACTAAGTTTGTCTTGTCTATTATATCTGCTTCCTGATACTAATGAAACTTACTCTTGTGTAGGAGCTTTGAGCGGAGCAATGGATGCGAGCAACCTCCTGAAACCAATGCTTGGACGAGGTGAACTAAGATGCATTGGTGCAACTACGCTGACCGAATACCGAAAATACATAGAGAAAGACCCAGCCCTTGAACGTAGGTTTCAGAAAGTGTTCTGTAATCAGCCATCTGTTGAAGATACCATCTCGATTCTTCGGGGTTTAAGAAAGGGGTACGAGTTACACCATGGTGTTAAGATATCAGATAGTTCCCTTGTTTCAGCAGCGGTTCTTTCAGACCGCTACATCACTGAACGTTTCCTGCCAGACAAAGGTATAAACTTATGAAACTTTTGTTGGCCAAAAAAATTTACTCGAGAATATATGGCATTGTTTTTTAAGATAAAAGTTCTTTGTTACAGCTATTGATCTTGTTGACGAAGCCGCTTCAAAGCTGAAGATGGAGATCGCTTCTAAACCAACTGAACTTGATGAAATAGACAGAGATATGATCAAACTGAAGATGCTGAAGCTTTCATTGGAGAACGATACTGATAAAGCTTCGAAAGAACGGCTACAGAAGATTGAGAATGATCTGTCCACGCTCAAACATAAACAGAAAGAACTCAGTGACCAATGGGAGAAAGAAAAGTCGCTCATGACTAAAATACGTTCATTTAAAGAAGAGGTAAAATATTTCTTTCTCACTATGGTCTTTAAGGTTTTGTTCATTCTTATAATCTAACATATGTATGCATTTTCTTGTTTTGTATATTACTTTTAGCGGTTGCTTATGGTGTTGACATTTATCGACCTTAGTGTTCTCCTTAACATGTTCTATGTTTTACAGATTGATCAAAACCGTGCTGCTGAGCTTAAGTATGAAACACTGACGTCCCTCCAACGCCAGTTAGAAGATTCTGAGAAGAATCTCACGAATTTCCTAGAGTCTGAACAGTCGCTAGTCCGAGAAGAGTTAACTGATCGTGACATAGCAGCGACAGTAAGCAAGTGGACCGGTATTCCACTATGTAATCTTCAGCAATCAGAGAGAGAAAAGTTGGTCAGGCTGGAAGATGTGCTCCATGAGAGAATAGTTGGTCAAGACATGGCTGTAGAATCAGTAGCGGATGCTGTCCGTTTTTCAAAGTCTGGTCTTTCAGATCCCAACCGGCCAATAGCCAGTTTTATGTTCATGGGTCCAACAGGTGTTGGTAAAACCGAGCTTGCCAAGGCTCTCGCTGGATACCTTTTCGACACTGAAGATGCAATAGTGAGGATAGATATGAGTGAGTTCATTGGAGAAAACTCAGTCTCACGGCTCATTGGTACACCTCCTGGCTATGTTGGCTACGAAGACTGTGGACAATTAACTGAAGCCGTTCGAAGGAGACCTTATTCAGTGGTTCTGTTTGATGAGATCGAGAAAGCTCACCCTGATGTCTTCAGTATCTTGCTACAGCTACTAGACGATGGAAGAATAACTGATTCTCACGGGAGGACAGTAAATTTCACAAACTGTTTTATAATAATGACGTCTAATATAGGATCTCACCAAATACTTGAGACTATTCGCAACAATAAAGATAGCAAAGAAGCAGTTTATGAGATGATGAAGCAACAAGTTGTGGATTTAGCAAGACAAACTTTTAGGCCAGAGTTCATGAATAGAATTGATGAATACATAGTTTTCCAGCCTTTGGATTTAACAGAAATATCGAAAATCGTGGAGTTTCAGGTATCGTACCCTCTCTTTTTTTTCGTATTTAGTTTTCAGAATTTGTGCAAACATACTTCATGCCCATTGCTATTCGGATTTTTCTTTGGTCCAGTTTGGTATAAATGTAATGTTACCATTTGGTGCAGATGAGACGAGTGAAGAAGAGGTTGGAACAGAATAAAATAAGTCTTGAGTACACAAAAGAAGCAGTGGATCTCATTGCTCAGCTTGGGTTTGACCCCAAGAATGGGGCAAGACCGGTGAAGCGAATGATTGAAAAGATTGTGAAGAAAGATATCACATTACAACTTTTGAAGGGAGAATTTGCAGAGGAAGACACTATTCTTCTCGATGTTGACCAGCCAAACAACAAATTGGTCATCAAGAAGCTTGAGACTAATGCTCATGTTGAAGAAATGGCCGCTTGATCATACAAACAAAATTAGACGATTCGGTCAGCGATTATAACTCTTTGTTTTATCTTTTTGTAGATCCATCATAACGTTAATGCTCTGTCGTCTAACGCGTAAGGATGTTTATATTTTGCCGGTAAAAGCAAATGGTAACACATTTGTTAACAGTAAGCCTTTGGTGAATAATGTCTTTGGTCATCCTAATGTCGTCATGCTATCCGCAACAATCTCCCTTAGTCACTAATTTTTTTTTGCATATGTTTTATCAACATTAGACGCTTGAACAGTGGTCTCAGTCAGGTTAGATCGGTTCTCGGCAATGAGCCACTTGTAGGGCTCTATGGTTCAGTTTGGTTCATGTTACAACATCAACTAATCAATCATCGATCATTTTATTTGAACTGTCCGTAGCTTTATAGCAATAGAGACAATGCAACAAAAATGAAAATCCTAAATATGTCATCGAAGAAAAGAGACAAGCTTAGAATATTTCATTGGATGTAAAATTGTAAATGTTGATATGACACACACACACACACACACTCACACTCAATATTTACACATCTCTTTATCCCTCCCAAAACTTATACACAAGAAGTTACATTTCTAAGTATTAAACCAGGGAGGGACTCAAACTCCTGCATAAGTGTCTATCTAATACTATTTCCACCAAAACACAAAGCTGAATCTTCTCTCTAGCTAAATTATAGGATTCCAGCTTTTTTTTGTTACCTACCAGAGGAACAAAGTTTCCTCATTTTTCTTCTAATCTAAAAGACTAAATTGAAAGCAGTGTCTTGTCAGATGATGAACTAATCTGTGGGTAATTCTCTAACTTTGGGTAAAATCCTCGATCTAGGAGCCGCAACATCTACTTTCCGGTTCCTGGGCCTGCCAAAGGCTACTCAAGAAGGTCGAATGAGAGTAGAGAACAACATCCTTTTGTGCGTGCAGTTGTGTTTCAGTTCTCATTGTACACACCTTTCTTAAGTTTTTCATTCTCTGCTTCCTTCTGTGCTCTCTTCTTCTCAAACTCGACTTGCTTGCAGTTTTCCTCGTGTGACCGCACAAATATTCTAACAAAGTTTTGAAGGGTGGATACAACTGCAGATTCAAATCAAACGCAAGTATTTGGTTTATCTTAGGTCAGGGACAGAAAGGATACAACTCCAAAAACCAAGTGGAGATAATGTATAGAAAACAAGATGTAAGAAGAGAAGAAACCATATTAGTGAGTTTGCATCAAATTGTTACCTTGCTCAAATGGGACACGAGCTGGATCTTCTCCAAAGTACAACGCTAAAGCATCAGCACTTCCACCCTAATAATACCATGGGAAAACACAGTTCAATAGTAGTAGCACCAAAGAATCCTTACCACAGTAAAGTAAAGTGCTTGAGAAAAGTAATAAAGACAGGGAGAAAATAGGGAGCCAAAGAATCCTTACCACAGTTGAATATAGAGAAGCCAAGGACCTTACTTCTCCTTCAGCAAAGCTAAGATAATCTTTCAAGTTCTGCATAAACAAGTAGAAGTGTAAGCAGATGATGAAACACGACCGATCAAAAACTAGACACGCTTCTTGAATATCTAATTTACTTTACCATACGAAAGTGTTTTGATATTGGACCATCAGTTTCAGATGCAGTAAACTCTTGTACAACTTTCTCAAGCCCTTTGCTAATTGCTTGCATCTCCTCTGCCAGGTATTTTAGTTGAATCTACCATCAAGGAATGTTTTTTCAGAGAGATTATTACCAAAGGTACAAAGCGAACTGAGGTGTTTTTATTAAACGCCAAGTTAAAAGAAAAATAAAAGTACCTTTGTTGCAGCCTCCAAGCTCACCAAGTCTTTCGGAAAATCAAGTAGCTCTGGAAGTTTCTCGGCAAGCACCTGAAATAACAAGCATGAAAATATTTTTGTGAAACGAAACCGTTAGCATAACATACAAATATACAGACTAATGCAAGTAATGCATACAGTATACTAGTTAGGAACAATGAGATTTTAACATTAAACCAAATAAATAAAAAAAAAAAAAAAAAAAAAGTGGGAAATGATTAAAAAATCTCCTACCTTACAGAGATAGTGCATCAGAGTCATCTTACTGTTGCGGGATCTAGTGTCAGTGAGTTTCAGAAGACTATCCAAGCGAAATCCAATAGCTGAGCCTGTCAAAAGATAATAAATAGATAAACTACATTGTGGAGGGAGAATTCAAACTCTTGAATAGAACCAATGTCTCTCTCTAAGATGAAATAGACATATGCTCACCCCTTGCAGTCCCATGGTTCAAGGCGTTGCCCAAGGAAAGTATAGTTTGCATGATTCTTCTTAGTTTAACTGAGCCTCTAACCTGGAAGGTGTAACATGCAATAAGGTCAGAGTGGAAAATCACCAACATGAATCTATGTGGTTAACAAACAATTTGCACAAAAATCAACTTGCCTCGTTGGCTGCACTATGTATAGTATTCAAACCTCTTCTAAGATCAGTAACCTGAAGAAAACATCCATTTAGAGAAATAAGAGCCAAGTTTTTAGAAACTAGAAACCATTAAAAAATACAAACTCCTGTCGATTCTCCTACCTGGGAGTGGAACTGAATCTTGAATGAAAAAACCCTTAGCTTGGTCTCCACTCGAGGAACTTTCAGCAGTTCTAAAAAGAACTATCACAGAAGAGTTAGAAAATAGCTGTCAGTACGGAATTGAGAGAAGAAAGTGAATTCTGATGACGGTAATGCTCCAACTTAAACAGGAAATGCTATTTGGTTTCGACCCAAAACAAATAAGATTGTTCATTTGTATCTCGTTTTGGTTGGTTTGTTGCTATTTTATTAGCTTAGAAGGAATGAGTGTTGGTCAGCCAAGAAATACGAGAATGGTCCAAGAAACTCGAAAAGGAACACGCAGAAGATTGTTCAAATATGAAAGTGGAGGCACCCAACCAACCTGTTCACACCGTCCCAAATTTTCCTTATTTCCAGTGTAGCCCTACGGAAAGCAAGAAATCCAAAACAGGAGATGTAGCATCAGTGTATTCACAAAAGAAGCTATCGCCAGATGATAATAACTACTAATTTTTTAGATATATGGAAGTAGAAAAGTTTAAAACCAAAAATAAAAATACCTTAAGCAATTCTGCTTCTTCTTTTGTTGGACAAAACTTTATTAGATTGTCAACTTGATCAACATCTATCACCGACTCATCCAATGCAAGAACAGAACTCTGTGGACCAACATCATTCAGGTACAAATATATGGATTAAACAGCTCTTTCATAACAAGATGAGGGCAGATTAAATTTTGCATTAACCAAGCAGCGAATCTTGAAACGAAACTAAGTCAAGAACTTGCCGAGCAATATCTTGCAAGAGAAATCTTTGTGCTTACCATCAAATCAGGCAAAGGTATTTTGACTTTTGAAAGCATAATCTCACAGTTGTACGCTCGTCTGAGCTCAATCTGCAAAACTAATAGACAAAGTTAGAGGACGAAAACAAAGTAACTGTCCATGCATCTTAATTTCAAAGCTGTAAACTTCAAAAATGAAAATAGTTAAGAAGTTCGAGAAGTAAAATGCTCATTGCAATCAATTACCAGCTGTACTTTCTCAACTTTAGGTCGGGCACGTCGACCTGATTTCCCACCTTTACTTTCATTGTCAGAGCTAAGATTCACTGCTGAGAAGAGTTTCTCAAGCTCAGAGATGTCGAACTCTGGAGCACTAAAGTTGAAAATACACAATTAGAAGATGATGGAGTTAGCATCATAAAGAAAATCACAAACTTGTATAAACGAAAAATTGAAGATATAATCATACGTTGCAGCTTCATCAGGTTTCTGCGCTTCAGCCCATAAACTTCCTTGCACTGCTCTTGTAAGCTTCAACCAATGATATGGTTTCAAATTGGCCTTCCTCGTTTGACCCTGACCTCTAAGATTCTGTAAAAGCCCACGCCCCTTCAAACTCAATGGTGGTCCAGGGACTGGAGGAATATTTCCATTACAACCCTCATTATGAGAACGAGACAAAGGCAAAGGCGCTGGTGGAGGGGGAACAGGAGGAGATTTCACCACCAACGAACTCGTGGGGACTCCTGATCGAGAATTAGAATGCAAAGGTGGTGGTGGTGGAGGTGGAGGATTAGTTGTAGCTAACACTTTCTTTGGAGGTAATGGTGGTGGCAAAGGAATAGATGACTGTCCAGGACGTTGAGGTGGAGGTGGAGGTGGAGGTGGAGATGGCCCTTGTGTTGCTATAGGACTCCTGGTGGAACTTGGTGAAAGAGTGGAGCGCAGAGCGGATATGGGAGGTGGGGGTGGAGGCGGACGAGACAAAATCCTAAGTGGCTTCAGCGGTGTTAATGATGGTGATGTCACTGCTGCTTCTGCTGGAAGAGGTCCATTTGAATGAACAGGTGTGGGCGGCTGTGGAAATTGTGGAGAAGCTTTTTCGGGTAGTGATGGTGTCAGTGGATGCAATGTTGGTAGAAACGAAACTGAAGGTGAAGCTGGTGATGATGAAGTAGTCTCTTCACCTTTACATTTACCATGATCATGTAATATTGAAGTGATCCCAAGGTTAGAGGGGGAGCTGTGAAATCTGGATATCGAAGCAGGTGATCCTTGTGTGGGGCTACGGTTTGGAAGTGGTGATGTTACTGGACTTTGGACCATTCGAGGTGAAATTATCTTCGAGTGAACATTTCTTTGGACTGAAACACGAAGTCCATGCGGTTCATCAACCTTCTTAAGGATTGAATTCGGATCTGCATAAGATTTATGACAGGACTCTGTATCTTTCTCCTTCCATTCAGGAGAGAATGCATCAGGACTTACAGCAATATTTTCCGATATCATCAACTTGGTTTTCTCCTTAACTTTCTCAAGTGCCGATTGCAATAGACTACGTGAGTCAGGGCTTCGAGGTGAACCTGAATCCAAGCTTTCTTGAAGGATATTTGCTGCTGTTATTTGGTTGAAAACAGTCACAGCAACATCAGAATATGGATCCAACCATTCAGCTTCACTAAAAATCTCCTGAACCTTAGCAAATGCTTCCATAGGTAGAACATCTTTTTCCTCCATATGCGGCATATCAACAGCGACAAGATTTTTACCAGCATCCATCTCCGAAAATATAACCTGAACAAACACACAGAATGTTACTCCTTTCTTGACTTGGAAAGACAATAAGCTATGTATAACATCAAATGCTTCTAACAGATATGCTAGGCTAATATTGATCTTTAACAGCTAGGAAAATAAGGTGAAACCTTTGATTGGGAAACCAAATGTATAATCTGAATAAGTGCATGACATTCTTGACTCAGAAAGATGTATCACAAAAGTACTTCAATCAACAAGACTATTCTCATTCTGACCATTTAAAAGCTTGGAAAACAGGCGACTCTTTTAATTGGGAAACCAAAACTTGGTAAAGTTATTAAAGAAAAAGAAGATAAGTAGTCACCTCCGCTTTGAAATCCTTGGGAAACCGATCCGTTGTGTTCCACAGTACATCAATATCATCACGGTTAAGTATAAGAGTGTTTGATTTAAGAAATGCAGTATTGAAGACAACCCGAAACATCATCTCTTCCCTCTCATGATCACTATCTAGGGTGATGCACTCAAGCACGACATCACCGAGAATATGGCAATGGATGTCAATCTTTACCAGCTCACAATCTGCCTGCAACAGTAGACGAAAAGTTAGGACTATCATAAAGCTATGATACTGGGAAGAGACTGAATGAATGAAAAAATCCTCCGTATCACCTGCTTATATTGCTGAACAGCTTTGCTTCTTTTAGGCATCGAGAACAGAACTTTTGAAGTCCGATCGGACGCCATAAAAGGATCTTGACCATATATTCTGAATATGGGTCGGCAACCACCCTCACCATCAAAATCAGGAATCAGTCTAAGATTGACACAGTCTAATGTAAGGGCCCGATCTAGCGGCGGCCACTGTGACCCAACATTCCTACTTGAAATATACTGAAGAAACCTCAATTGTGAAGGCAGCGGATTAAGTGGAGACATTAGCTGTAATAACTCACGAGGAGCCTGCTTATATATCATCTCTAGTGTTTTCTGTTCTCCACTAAACTGTTTGCGGTATAACAAGAGCGAAGCAAGCATAAAAGCTAAGGTCGGCCAACCGCCAAGCTCACAGTGCGAGAGTAAGATATTCTGTTGACTTAACAATAACCAGTTTTCAGCTGATTTAAGAAAGTGATGGACCGTTTCCATAGTAAGCAAAGGGCAACCTTCGTAATGGCGAGGATAGTCCATGATGGTCATGTCATACTCAGAGAGTACACTCTCCATCCGGCTTCTACTTTCTCCTTCCCGGAAATTAAACACCATGAATGATGCACTGGGAAACTGTTCTCGTAGCTGACTCATTATACGGCCCACATAGACTCTATACTCTTCATCTTCCAACATATCCGTTGTTAAGCAGCAATCAAAGACTGGAAATATAGACATCAAAGATCAGGAAATTTATACAACCCAGTAAACATACAAAAGAAACTGTTTCCTGACAAATCTTTGATAATCAACTCAACAGTATTCATAAACTAAACCTCCACCATCAAGAATGAAACATTTTAAGCTATCAAATGTTAGATTCAGTTCAATCAATAAGCCTAACAAGAACTAGAAACGAAAACAGGACACTAAACTCTCAACTTAGGCAGGCATAACTCTAAAAATCTAACCTTTAACACAAAAACTCAAACTTTCTAAAAATTAACTTAACAGAATCCATGAGAATGAAACATCTTAAGCTATCAAATGTTAGACTCAGTTCAATCAATAAGCCTAACAAGAACTAAAAACGAAACCAGGACACTACACTATGAACTTAGGCAGGCAAAACTCTAAAAAATCTAATCTTTAAGACCCAAAAAAACTCAAACTTTCTTAAAATTTAATACTTCAAAGCTCAAAGAAGAGCAAGAATGAGAAAAGCTAGCCCTAAACCTAAACCCAACACTTAAAAGAAGAGAAAGAACATACCGTAAACCCTCTCAGAGATCTCAACCAAACCTTCAGGAGGCTTTCTATGAAAGAACTTTCTAAACAACGCCATTGAGGTTTCTTTAAAAGCTTAACCAAAAAAAAAGGCAAAGACCACAACCCCTAGAAATAATCACTATCACCAAATTTGACCCACATTGATAAAAAAGGTGAAATAACCCCAAATAACCAGAAAACAAAAGAAAAAAACGAGAAAAATGTCAAGAGGAAGCGTGAGATAATCTTCTTGCTGGGTCTTTAAGAAACAATGCGGTGTGGGTTTTGTTTCTTGTAGTTTGGTGGTTTGTCTTCACAAAAAAAAAAAAAAAACACTTTTTCTTCAATTTCTTCTGTTTTGGATTTGGAAACTTAGCTTTCAATCAAGCTCTGCACATGCGAAAGAAGAAAGAAGAAATGATGCAGAGAGAGAGAGAGAGAAGAGAGTTAGGTTAATTATGTAGCAAGAGAGAAACTTAATTAGGGTTTGTTTATGAACCAAAAGAAGATGATAGCTATGGAGAATTTTTAAGACAGAGATTAAGGATGTCGGAATCGGATAGATAGAAGAAGAAAAAGAAAGGAGGACCCAAAGATCTGTTACTTTGTTTAGGACTATGATACATGTCCTCCTCCAAAATATTCTTTTTTTGAGTTATTATTATTATAAAGATTTGGTTTCTTTTCTTTCCTAATTAATACGAAAAAAATACAATTAATTAGCTTCGCTTTTTGTAATGACTTCATTTATAAATTCTGATACATCTTTGAATAAGTATTACAGTAGATACTATGGTTTGTTTTTTTAAGTAATTAAATAAGAAAATATTATTTTTATATTTTATTAGAGTTACCAATTCAATCGTTATTTATGGATTAAAAAAGAATAATATTATTTTCTTTTGTTAAAGATGTGCTAGAACAAATCGACCACATACTTAGCCTCCTGAGAAAGTAAGTTCACAGCTAGTCCTGGCACATCGAGTCTCTACGGCTCGACCCCGAAACATACACCATATTGGTCTTTACTCTTCCTTTGACCAATCCTAAAACTCAAATCATCTTTTTTTTACTCTCGTAATTAAAATTTACTTCCCTGATTAGTTACATTGTCCAATTCTTTTTTTTTTTTTTTTACATTGTCCAATTCGACTTGAACGTCAAAGAGTTTTCGAGAAAACAAATTAACCACTTTTTCTTCTTTTTCATGGGAGCCAATTTGACCATGTACATATCACAAGGGAGAAGTCCCTCATAAAATCTAGCATAACTGAATTTCTCTCACGTGGGAAAATCTCTCACAATGTGTTCCCTCATTATCATGACCATGTGTTAAAGAAGAAGTCCCTCAAAACATCATAGAAAAACATGTTGTGGAGGATTTTTATAATTTACCGAATAGTTGAATTTGCTTCTCAAAAATTTAGCACAATCGAATTCTTCCAACGACAAACAATTTCAACCATTCAGTAGATTCTAGAAATCTATTTCAAATACTTTGTTAGGATACTGAAAAGTATCAAAAGTGAGACATGTCCGCCAAAGGTCTTATTGATAGTAATGGTTAGTCTCTCTGTCTTTTCACATTAAATGAGACACATGATTGACATGACCATAATTCACACAAATTTAAGACATTTTTGCATCCATAGATTACATATTCGAGTCAAATTGTTAATGTCTCCAAAATAAAACATTACAAAAAAACAAGTATCCAAATAGAAGATTACACATTGATATGTAGAAAAAAAACATTGGGGGGCCTCCAGAACAGCTAGCTACCTCCTCTTAGCCATTGATATGTAGAAAAAATTGGATAGGCAGAGCCCATGCCTAATTTTAGTAGAAAAAAATCTCAAGAAAAACAACCATTAAAAAAACACCTCAAAAAAATGTTTATTTCATGTTAATCTCTAAATTTCTATTTGCTTTGGGCCAAATAATATGTTGGGCCAGGAGTGATACAAATAACAAGTATCCAAATACATCCAAAATTGTAGAAGTACAATAGGGCCAATACATCACCATCACCAAAAATGGAAATTCAGTAATTCAAAAATAGTAATAAAAGAATTACTATAGATTTAACTTTTTACTACGTTTATTTCTCTTGAAATTACAATTTCGTTGTCAAAAAATAAAAGCGGAAAAAACGAGAAAAAAGACTCATAGCTTAGCTGACACTTAATGTCAGTATCAATAATTACATGTTTTCAAAAAATTTCTCTAACGGTTACATCAGTCACAGCTTCCAACGGCTACAGGAACAACATTTCACATTCTTTTGCCAATTCTTTTTCTTTCACATAAGTAATTATCTAACGGCTAGTTTTCGAATTTTCACCACTATAAAACGTCACAAGAACCACATTAGTAAACACACTAAATCCAAAAAACTAGATCTTCTACTATTCTTTATATTAGTAAATTTCTCATACTCTGTTCAATCTTTCAATCTATGGCTTCTTCTTCACTTCCAGTTGCGATCTTCTCCTTCATCTTCGTATTCTCTCTCGCCGCTGCAAATGAAGTCACCGTCGGTGGAAAATCCGGTGACTGGAAGATCCCTCCTTCCTCTTCTTACTCATTCACCGCATGGGCTCAAAAATCTCGCTTCAAAGTCGGCGACTTTATCGGTAATTTTTCTTTAATACTCTGTTTTCTACTAGATGCTCTGTTTCTGACACAGTTATGCTCTTTTTTTTTTAAGATGCTCTGTTTCTAACACAATCTTGTATGTATTTTCAGTTTTCCGGTACGAAGCTGGTAAAGACTCGGTTTTGGAAGTAACAAAAGAAGCTTACAACAGCTGCAACACCACAAACCCTTTGGCTAACTACACCGATGGAGAAACCAAGGTGAAATTGGACAGATCTGGTCCATTCTACTTCATTAGTGGAGCTAATGGTCACTGTGAGAAAGGTCAGAAGCTAAGCCTAGTTGTGGTCAGTCCTCGTCACAGTGTCATTTCTCCAGCTCCTTCTCCAGTTGAGTTTGAAGATGGTCCAACCCTGGCTCCAGCTCCTACCAGTGGCTCAGTAAGACTTGGTGGTGGTTATGTTGTGTTAGGACTTGTTCTTGGTCTATGGGCTTGGTTCTGATTTGGAACCATGTGGGAGTTTGCTTTTTAGAATGAGCTTTTTTGTTTCAAAAAGCTTTCTTTTTTATGATTACATGTTGTGTTGTTAGCGATCTTTGTCCTTGGCTTCTCGCTGCTATTTTATTATAAATTCAATTTATTATAATTTCTCAAGATTGCCACAAATTGACTAAAAAGAACTATAAAATATGTTGGTAACATCGAAATGTGAAATTCGAAACTAAAGATTACGAAATATTACAAATTCTTTCTAGTAATACAAGAATGAATGATCAAAGAAAAATATTAAGCTTCAGATGTAGAGAAGAAGCAATTTTGATGAAGCTCCTTGAAACTATGGCTAAACAACAATCACAAGAAAGCTATACAAATGTCATTTTTGATTGAACCAAAGTCTGTGTATATTATCTATCCCAGACTTCTTGAAGGCAAGCTAAGCTGGAAAAACTGAGGAAAAGCTGAAATCCCAAGAAACGCCAGCTTTCTTGAATCTAAGCCACTCAAAAGGATTTACAATGTCAATGATAAAAGAGACTTTCACAAATGAAGCTCTTGGCTCTTTAAGAACATCTAGCTTGATGAGCTCGGCTCATCCTGGCTTGGTTCTGGTTTGGGTTCTTCTGGTTCAGTCTCGGATGGGTTAGGCTTCTTGAACTGGACCAAGATGATGGTCATATTATCACAACCTTCACCACTAGCAGTGTCTGGAGCCAAACATCTATCAACAACTTTTTCGCATATCGTCGAAAGTTTTGTTTCCTGAAATTTATTACCAATGTCAGAGATCAAGACAGGGTAAAAACTGTAATAGAGAAAGCAGGAGATGTAAAGGAGTTAACTTACAGATTTTAACTGTTCATGGATAAAGTCCACGAGTTCCTGGCTTGACATACAATCCCTGAGGAAGATGCGATGAATCAAATTATCATCAAGAAACGAACTTATATATGTAGAAAATGAAACAATTAAAAACTTTTCTTTACCATATTCCATCACATGCAACTACAAGAAAGTCATCATCATCACATAGGTCAATCTGATGCAAGGAAACAATAACAAGTCAGTTTATAAAAATAAAATCGAGCGCAAAATGTCAAAAGGTGAGATTCTTACAGTGTTTACATCTGGATCGGCAGTAACCATTTGCTTTTCAGATGGTAAAAACTTATTCTGCTTAAATTCCATGTCACCTGTAAAGAAGCAGCTTCAATCAACTTTACATGTAAAATCTGAATCTTCAAAGAATGAAAGTTGAAGAAAAAATAGCTTACCAATGGCTCTTGTCAGATTCAAGCTTCCATTGATTCGACCAGCGTGAATAAAGCCACCAGCTTTCAATATCCTTTCTTTTTCAACTTCAAGATCAGGTTTGTGATCTTTAGAAAGATTGTAAGCCTGACTCTTCCTTGATATCACACAACGTGAGTCACCGGCATTTGCAACAAAGAGCTTCTTATCTTTAATTAGTGCTACACATGCTGTACACCCGGAAGTAGGTCCCGTGAAATCAGAATGAGGACCCTGTATAAAAACAAAGTCAAGAGGTACTCAGAGGTACTCAGAGGTCCAACCACAATCATGTACAGAATACTGAAGAAGACGAGTAAAGCAGGTATATGAAAAAATTTACATCCTCAAGAGGCCAATTATCGGGCTGGTTATTGGTGTCACCGCTTCTTGGTGACCATATAAATCCTTCAATCATGCCGCTAAATTTATTCATCTTGTCACCGAGTACAGCTAACTCTCGCCATCCTCTTTGTCCTTGCATCATGTCATCCATTCTACAGTATTCACAATGAACACTTTTTAGTGGAAGGAACCCTCTTTTGTTGTAGAAGTAAATTAATATACAAGAATGTCAAAGAGAGAATAAAACCTAAAAAATGCTCTTCGAAGAGATGTTTCTACGTCTCCAGCTTTATATGCTTCATTACTGATAACCTGCTGGTGTAGATACTTGGCACAGAACTTTGCAACGACTTTACCTACACCATTAGCAGATACTACTTTCAGTTGCATATCCAAAAGGAATGTGAAGAACGAAACATCGAAAAATGTACCAAAAAAATATACTACACAGATATAAGAAACAATTCTAAGTCTTTGCAATGGGCAAGTATATACACTAATACACAGCGATAAGCAACAGTTCTAAGAACTTCCAATCCCTAAGTACTTTGACCAGCTTAAGTCTTTCTCTTATCTTTTACTTGATTTAGCATTATCGGCTTTCAGAATTAACACCAACTTAAAAAGAATCTAAAACTAAATTCACCTGAACTAGATTATGATTTAGAAGTAGAGACAGTAAGTTCTTACCTCCATGGCCATCATACACACCAAAGAACGACGTCTTATCATCCAGATCAAGAATTGCAGCATGCTAGTCAAATCAAAACCAGTTACAATCAAAAGTCAGGTAAATAAATCCAAGATTTCATCTTTAAGAAGTTTCATATGATCAACAAGGAGAAAATAATAAATGTTTGACTCACCGCATCTTCCATGGTGGCGCGCCAACCTTGCATAGACGATAAACCATATCTGAGCGTATCATTTTCACCATCTTCTGATAACTTTTCGGTTTTCGGAGAACTTAGATAAGTACCCATCTCTCTCTGCAAAAAAAGCAACATCATTCTTGGCTCTACAATCAAAATCTAGAATCTGAATCTTACACGATACATTTTCTAGCTCATAGACTTGTACAGGATTCTCAGTTGACCAAATCAACTCAGAACAACTCAGCAATCAAAATCAAGAAAGAAGAAACCAATCAGAATCCAACACAATCAATTTTCTCAACCTCATAAACGTGTACAAGATCCACAGTGGACCTAATCAACTCAGCAATCAAAATCAAGAACGAAGCTAACTTGAAACCAATCAGAATCTTACACAAATCCATTTCTTTAACCTCATAAACATATACAAGGTTCACAACTAACCTAATCAACTCAGAACTACTCAGTACATCAATCAACAAAAAGGGTTTTGAATCGATTGGACCTAGATGCGAATATTTGACTATTTGGATCGAACAAGATTCAGATAATAAAAGCTAGACACTTACATCTCTGGGTAGAAATGAAAAAAAGGAAGAGACTTTTGAGATCTTTAAAGACCAAAATCTGGAGTTAAGGAGAAGAAACTCAATCGGGACGAGACCAACCACTTGAAAGATCAGATATTCAGATGTACAATCAACGAAAGGTCTTCACTTTTTCACCATAAGGAGAAAAAAAAAAATTAAAACTTTTTCTCTTTTCGAAAAAACAACTTAAAGGTGTTCACTTTTTTTCACACCTTTTTCTTGTTACTTGTTAATAACTACTTAAAACTATAATAAACTCGAGATGTGTAATCTATACAGCTGTTAAAGGTTTCTTTGCTTCATCATCACAGAATGTGTGTGTGTGTATAGTAAAACAGCTAACATACAGAAGAATTTTAACTAATTGTGGATTTTACTCCATGTAAATATTATTAGTATTTTAACATATGCCAGTTTTAATTACCTGACAGTTAACAAAATTTTAGATTTCTATCTTTAAATCGACCATATTTTGATGATTCAAATAAATGAACAACATTAGCATTAGACCATCTTCATTGGTGAGATGATCCATATAATATTAATATATTTAATTTAATAGCAATAATTAATAATGCAACATATCATAATTAATATAATCAAAGAGCAATATTTTCTTCAGTAACACAATTAAACAAATATAAGAAATATTATACAGGACAAAGAACTATAATTTCTTAATATTATATAACTGTATTAACTAAAACAAAATTAATTTTGATATTTTTGTATTAACTTTAATTAATATCAATGTAAAATTAATAATAATTTATAGTTTAAACTTATGCATAATGGAACTTCGTCTATAGATTATTTTATTTTATGATTTATAAAAAACTAAAAACTAAATAATAACAACATATAAACTATTTTATTGATATATATATTATTTTTCTTTATGATTTATGAAAATTAAATGTGAACCACTAATAAAAATACATTGACGGAGAGAAAGGGTATCTCATGGATATCTCAAATCTCATCTTTTTTCAACATTATTGGTTTAGAGTAGTATCGTCTTAATTAAGTCGGTTTTCAAAAATTACACTTAAAAAAGAAAAAAATATAATCGAAAAAGGAAATGTCAATGTATGACACTATGACTCTGTTTGACTGTTTCTCGTTTGTTTTTGTGGCCAACATTTCTAATGTGTACTACAAAAAAAAAACATAATGGATATACATTGCCATCGGTTAGAACTTAGACTATTCATTTGAGTACGACATATTGGAACCGAGAGATACAGATAATTTGGATAAGGATTAGGGGAAAGAACCGAACAAAAATTAGAGGATGAAACATAGTCCAAAATTAATTCCATTTAAATTTTGGGACACAAACAAAAATATAAGAACACCAAACCTAAATCAGTCCAAAATGCTCTCGGGAGTGAACGTGACAGATTTATAGGTCTTCCACCACTCAACTTTTTTTTTTTTTTTTTGGGCAAATCCACCACTCAACTTTAGATTCATTATTTTGTTTGGACTGATCTTTTTTTTTTTTTCCTTTTTTATCTTCTTTAATCTGAATTGTTATCAAAATTCAAAATAAAACCGAGTAGATAGTAGGTCCGATTGTTAATACAAAGCTGTATAAAAACCAGTAAATTATTATGTAACCGTGTAAAACTATAAAAAATATTGGCATATGAAAATCGTAAAAAAAAAATTGAGAATAACACTTTTGATAACGTTTTTGATATCATTTTTATGATTGGTAATTGTCAAAACGGTATATCTTTTACTGCATTTGTACAAGGTTACCAATCAAAACTGATATGATTATAGTTTAGTGGTAGACAAGACCATTCGAAAAAAAGTAATTCTATTTCCTAATTCAAACCTCGTTTGAGAAAATAAAATTTATAAGTTTCATAAAAATATAATCTAAAAACTGGTAAAGTGTCAAGAAAATTAGGGGGCTAAAATTTTGATTTTTTTGGGAAAGTTTTATTTTATCAAAAACGAATTTGAAAAATAAATCTGTGAAGAAGATTATAAAAAAATTTTACTTATGGCTCAAAAAATTAGTATTAAGTTTTTTTTTGGCATGATATAAAAGGCGCTCGCTTCTCGACTATCATCTCTGAGAATCTCTAGACAACGCGTAACACTGGTCGAAAGCAAACGAACATAAAACTCGTCTCCGGTAACTAAAATGGTTTCCATGACTACTTCTTCTTCTTACACACCTTTCTCTGCAATCTTCAACAGTTCCAGACCTAATTCATCTGCAACCTTTCTCGTCCCTTCCTTGAAATTCTCCACCGGAGTATCGAATTTCGCGAATCTGAGTAATGGGTTTTCTCTAAAATCTCCTATTAATCCTGGGTTTCTCTTCAAGTCTCGTCCTTTCACTGTTCAAGCTAGAGCTGCTGCTGAGAAGACTGTTCATGATTTCACCGTTAAGGTTTGGTTCTTACTCTTTTACTCAATTAAGACCAAAAACTAGGGTTGTATCGGCTCTTTACCAAATTGGGAATCTTCAAGTGTTCTTACGTATTAGGTTAGTGATTCCACTTTGTAAAATCTGAAATTTGAGACATATGTCTTGGAGGCAGGACATTGATGGGAATGATGTGTCTTTGAACAAATTCAAGGGAAAAGTTATGTTGATTGTCAATGTTGCTTCAAGATGGTAAGCTTCTTCTTTTTCTTCATCTTCTTGATGCAATTTTTAGATGTGGCTTTTGATGTTATAGTTCATGATCTTAAAGATTGTGTTTTCTTGAATACACACAGTGGTTTGACATCATCTAATTACTCAGAGCTTTCACATTTGTACGAGAAATACAAAAGCCAAGGTGAGCCTCTAATTAGCTCTCTCACATTGATCTGTTTGTTGCAACCGATTTGCTGACCATTGGTCTCTTTTTTTTAATGAAAATCTTGTTCTTGGAGTATGTTGAGTGCCTTTTTGGATATTTGGGTGTTTGTTGCTGATTGAAAATTCCTCGTGTTTTGAGTTTGCTGCCGTTGCTCTATAGATTCTTATATCAGTCTTGGTGTCAATATGATTTTGTCTCATTGTTGCTACTTCAATGGCAATGTTACTAGCTCGCAATTCACATTAATTTATAAAGATGAATTGTTCGAACTGCAAGAAAATTCAGTATCTTTGTTGGATTGATGATATTCTCAACTCATCGTAGCTAAAAGAATACCCGAACTCATTTAGATTATGGATCTTGTCTTTGAGTTTGAGCATTTAGGGAGCAATAGTCAATATACGTACTGTTTTCTCAATTTGTGATTTGTAACACATCACAAACTTTTCTTGTTGTTCTCATCTCAGGACTTGAGATTCTAGCTTTTCCTTGCAATCAGTTTGGTGGCCAAGAGCCAGGGTCAAACCCCGAGATCAAACAATTCGCTTGCACCCGGTTTAAAGCAGAGTTCCCTATATTTGATAAGGTAGAAAACACAATCCAAAACGTTCATTCTTTTTTCGGGTTTGCAGATTCAAATAAGTTTGAATTCGACAGGTTGACGTGAATGGACCGAGCACAGCGCCCATCTACGAGTTCTTGAAATCAAACGCAGGAGGATTCTTGGGTGGTCTCATTAAATGGAACTTTGAAAAGTTCTTGATTGATAAAAAAGGAAAGGTCGTTGAGAGGTACCCTCCCACCACATCCCCTTTCCAAATCGAGGTACGATTAAGGATATATACTTCCAAGTTCCAAATCGATTTTAACGGTTTGATTTTCCGGCTTGTAACCAAACAATTTTGTTTCTGCTGTTTTGCAGAAAGACATCCAGAAGTTGCTTGCCGCTTAAAAACTTCTGCTCTTGACTCATGAGAGCATATAGAGACTGATGGTAAAAATATTGCCTAAAAATAACCGGAAACTGTGACATAGAGTTTCTGGTTATTGCTTGTATACCTTCTTACATTATAAGTTATACCAATCCCTTAATAAGTTGCTTATAATCTTAAATATAAAAGTTCTTATATATATGTAATATCACAAAAATACAGTCTCGCTCTCGCACATCCAATGCCACAAAAAATGAAATATTACAGCTCATGAAGTATTCTTTATTACGTTATCATTAGTGTTAACATTATCATTAGTGGTTACATCGTCTTCTTCATCATCATCACCTTGCCATGACCAAACAATGTCTTTAAGAGCTGGCCTGACATCATCCTCACAGAAGAGGTAATACTCCAAAGTGTCGCCCGAAGATTTGCAAAACTCGACGACGGAGACTTCAGGAGCGACTTCGAAAACTTCAGCCGTCACCGAGAGCCTCCCTTTACGACCTATTGTTCTCTTTTGCAGTTTCATCTTACAGTCTTTCACATGTTTCACTCTCATATTCATCTCACGCGCCGCCGTCTCTAACCTCTCCTTAACCGATTTCGCCGAGAATTTCGATGTGAACATTCGCTTTGGCTTCCGTTTTATCTCGAATAAGTTAGAGAGGTCGAAACCTGAAGACATTGATGAAATGAATTGGAAGGCGTTGAAGGATCTTGGAGAAACTCCGTCGTCTTCTTCTTCCTCGAACTTGTCTTTCTTCTTTTTCTTTGCTGGTGGCTCTGGTGGAGATGGGATTGTCTCGTCGATTGAAAATGATTCTGGTGGTGTAAAGTTCTTTCGAAACCATGGAATCATTTTGATCTCTGACATTGTAATACGTTGTTCAGGATCCGACACAAGTAATCTTGAGATTAGTTCTACTGATTCTGAGGAGAACCATGGCGGGAACTCGCATTCAGCTTTGAAGATCTTCCTGTTTAATCAAACCAGAAACAATACTGAGATTTTAAACGGTTCACATTCCGGTTTAACAATACTAGACCCGGTTTACAATTGGTGAAAGATTCCATTTCGAGTATTAAGAACGATAAAATACGGATCATGAAATTTGGATAGTAGATTGGATGATTTCGAATAAATTTTGAAAAGTTTGGAATAATTTTAAATAGTTTTCATAATTTTAATACTATATCTTATATGGTTATACGGTTATACCCAATTCTTGTATCTATTATTGGAATAAGTTAAATTGTCCCATTCAGATAATTATTTTAACGTATATAATGTGATGTAAATTTAGAAGGATCCGGAAATGCGTATCAAAATGGACAGCTTTGGTTTTTAGTTCTAATTTGTATTCTATCAAATAGAATAAAAACAAATACGGTTTGGATTGGTTAACCCAAAACCCGGTTAAGGTTTACTTATGTGTATAGTGGACATTTTAACCGAACCGAACCAAACTGAACCAAACCAAACCAACCGAACTCAAACCGATCAAATCCAAACCAAACTCTACATTCAACCCATTTGGTTAAGTTTTCTTTTCTTTTCTTTTATTTTTGTTATCGTGCAAGATTTATTTTCTATTCAAATTATTTTACAATTACACCTTGATTTCATCGTTCCGATGTATTAAATTTTAACATTACAATCACTTTCTACTTATAGATATATTAATTATGACTAACAAATGATAAACCAAACCGAACTAAACCAATCCGAATCAAAATCAAACCAAACTAACCCGAACCAAGGTAACACCAAACCGAACCAGACTAACTTTAGTTTGAGTTTAGCTAGAACTTTCATAAAACCGAATTAACCAAATTGAACCCGAACATAAACCAAAATGCCCACCACTTACGTCTACAATGTCAAAATGCGTATCAAAATGGACAGCTTAATTTGGTTTTTAGTTCTAATATAATTTGTATTTTATCAAATAAATTTAAAAAAATACGGTTTGGATTGGTTTTCTCAAAACCCGGTTAAGACTTACGTGTACAAGGTCATGACATTTTCGTCGATAAACGGCAAAAAGCCAGCGAGGAGAGCATACAAAACAATCCCGCACGACCAAATATCCGCCATAGCTCCGTCGTATCCTTTATTCCGTAAAACCTCCGGCGCCACGTAAGCCGGTGTTCCGCACCGCGTATGCAAAAGATCATCACTACTGCCACGTCGTCCACCAAGCCCTTCTGGCATCATCAAAGCCGAAAGTCCAAAATCCGTTACCTTAAGATCACCGTCACCGTCAAGTAACAGATTTTCCGGCTTAATATCGCGGTGGAAAACACCGCGACTATGACAAAAATCGACGGCGGATATCAATTGTTGAAAATACTTTCGAGCTAGATCTTCCGGGAGCTTCCCATCTCTATCGATCATCTCAAAAAGCTCACCGCCGTTTACATACTCCATGACGAAAAAGATCTTCTTCTTTGTGGCCATTACTTCACGGAGCTCAACGACGTTTGGATGACGGAGGAGACGCATGACGGAGATCTCTCTTTCGATTTGCTCCATCATGCCACGACGTTTCGACACGAGGTCTTTTTTGATGACTTTGATTGCCACGTCATCTCCGGTGGAGATCTCTGTCCCGTGATAGACTTTGGCGAAGTTACCGGTTCCAAGAAGTCTTCCAGTTTTGTATTTGTCGAACAAGACAGTACGGTTTCGTTCGTCCATTGTCTTTAGACTTTGTCTCGCTACTTACAAAGATATGTGAGAATTATAACTATGTGAATAATTTGTAATTGGGTTATTATATATATAAATAGAGAAATCAAAGATATATGGAAATGATTTATATATGATGTTATCTACTTTGTTTGATATGCGACGACTAAGTGAACTGTGAACTGTGAAGAAATGTTCTGTCCTTATCTAAACAAAGTGATGTGTATAGGATCTGGCAGCTTAACTAATTAAATAGGCAAAAAAAAAAAAAAAAACCGAAATAGAAATTAGATTCGAAAATAACCCTCTTGTGACAAAAAAAAAGAAATTAGATTCGAAAACTTAATTCAACTTTAATCAGTGTCATTTGGTTTAGTTCACTTTAGCTTTTGCTCTTTATGTTGAGTGCTTAAAAAGGAAAAAAAAAAGTTATAAAAAAGAAAAAACATTATAAAAATGGGTAAAAATAGATATGAACAAACTACAGCATGAAAAAAAAAACAAAAAAGTGAATGACCATTTCGAGTAAGAATGAGGCAATGACAAGAGACCGATGACAAATAAAAGTATAATAAGATTTTATGAGACTTTAATTTTTGTAAACAGAATAAATCCATTTTCTAACTATGTCAAAAAAAAATATCCTTTTTTAACTAGTTAAATAATGTTCTCGCACATTTCTGACCAATTCATGTAATAAGTTCTTAAAAGTTTTTAGAATAGAGTTAAGTACTGTATTGATAAATAAATAAAGTAAATCTCTTATCCATACACAAAATTGTGACGACGTGATATGTATGTGTAGTCACCGTTAATGCTACGCATGTTTTGAAGTGGATACGCATTAATTAAAAATAGTAACTTGTCCCGAAAAAATTTCGATGAAATGTCTTTTTTAGGCAAGGCAAGATGTGACCTTTTCTACTTGGCCCTTAAATATTTTATAATAATTTCTTGACATTTTATAATAGAGGAATTTCCATTTTCTCTCTTTTCTCAAGAGTTCGATTAGTTTTGTTTGACTATTTTCCTACGATTTTATCGGAAAAATATGAATTTAAGTGGTGAATCTGGCGACCAAATCTTCCTTTATGCATCTTGGTAATTTTTTGGTTTGATAGATTCTTCTTATTTTACAAATTAAAACAACAAAACTCATTTTTGTTTAATTGTGTTCCTTTTCTGAAGAAGCGAGACACAAACATCTTTCTTTTTTACATGGTTCATATTAATTTCTTAAAGTCATTAATCATAATATGCTAATCTTTGAGATCCAATGCGCATTAATATCTCCTAAACTATATATATCTCTAAATTTAGGTATATGACCTCCATAAATAAAAGACAAAGACAAGTTTATTGCCATATATCGATAACTTCAACATCAATCATTCGATTATTCAAAAATAATACATATATCCAACTTACAAGTTCAACATCAGTATAATAATATGACTATATATGTTTATACTTAAGTTTTTATCTATAGTTGATTGGTTTATGTTCATAGTATATTGATGTATTTATGTGTGTGCCAAAACCTAAGCTAGAAATTGGTTTAAGCATCCTCCTTCTCACCGGGTGTTATCGAACATAGGGGTGAAAACATAAGTTGGACTAAGTTCGACAGATGGTAACTAAACTATCAAACGAAATGTCGATAACACTCGGTGAGGAGGGGAATGCTTGTTCTCATGAGTGGAAAGAGCTAGAGGATATATATATTCACGTAATTTTGAACCATAACAATTTTGGTGCTCTTCCGACTCTTGCTCAACTAGTACATGTAGAATCCACAAAACCGTTCGTAAGTGCAATCGTCTCGACCTCTACTTTCTCATGCTCGCCTTCCATTACAGTTTCTGGGGGATATTCAACTTAGATACCACCACTGGCTCACTTGGACCGGCATTGCCGCATTGATATCGGAAGTAATCAGACCTACCGCGAACTTCTTGCTGAATCATCTGGAGAACCACACCAATTAACTACCTCATGATTATAACTACAATGCCCGGACGATAGACCCAATTGAGACAAACTGTACAGACAAATGTTTAGAAGTTATTATAGTTTTCCTTTTGGCTAGAAAATTGGCAATTCTTATGTTGTTGTTGAGCTTAAGATCACACATCTCAACAGGTCTTATATATTGAAGACTATTGGTCGTTAAAAATTAATTAGTCAACAAAAAAAGTGAGAAACAGATCACATGCGGTGTCGTCATCAAGCTGGATTATACTTTGTGTTCGGCAATACTAGATGGTGGTGTGCAACAGTTGGAGGTAGACCAAAAAAATTCATAGTTGTTGAAATCTATAACTAGGTAGATTTTAGTTCTTATAAATCCATGTAACTGAAGTTGGAAAAAAAAAAATTAAGATCCCTGTAATAGAATAGAAAATATTGTCTAGCTCGTTCTTCTAGAGTGTTTTTGAATTTTCATTTCTAAACTCTTTTCCTCCAAATTAGATCATAAAATTAATTTTTAATTAATGGTTGAATAAAAAAGAATAGAAAAGATTGTTAGATTAAGATTATTACGCATTTATGAATGATGATATTGTGAGATAGATATTAGACAAACCTAATATCATTAACAAAGTTTTAGTTTCTACACTTATCTCAGTCACAATTCCCTAATAGAGTAACACATCTACTCATCAATCGAGTTCATCATTGTAAACAATGAGCATGCTTTAGTTGCTCAATGATCTAGCTAGGCCTGATCAACTCTAGGTTTCTTAAATGTGCGTTTGTATTTAGAATTGTTTTTGCATGTTGATTAATACAAATTTCTTTCAAATGAACGTTCTTTAATCAAAAGAATTTAAATTTTCGATTCATTTTACAATTTACAAACTGATTGGATGAAAATATTTACAATTTCTAAATTTCCTAATCGCTTCACAAATTGGTATATATCACAAGTTACAACTGACCTAACTAATTAAAGCAACAACGGCAATATATATATATATATATATATATATATATATATATATATATATATATATACAAAGACCGATTCATATAGGATACAAAAAAAATTGACCACATAATCATCGTGGTTTCCGCCCAAAACGACTCACATACCAAAATAAAATAAAATAAAAAGTTGTAACAGTAGGACCAAAATTTAAGTGTAGTATTGATATTTTGTCGACAAACAACAAAAAAATTCAACAGCATGAACAGTACAAAAGGGGAAAGACATGACACATGGACATGTGCCATCTAAACAACAAACAAACTCATACACTATAGGCTGTATTAGTTTTGCATACAAAGTGTGTGTTTTGAGAAGCAGTTACAAATGAACATGTTCTCAAATTAATCTAACAAAACAAACACAACCACAAGAATATTCTCACAAGATTCATGTACACAAATGTAACATATATGATATCAAATATATATATATATATAAAAGCTTAAGTACAACTAATTATATACTAGCATAATTGGTTTTTGTTAAAGTATATATATATATATATATATATACTAACATAATCAAGTCTTATAAATAATAAGCTAATCATGTACCCTATGGAATCAAAAATGTACGAGCAAACCATTTAAATAACTCGGAAACCAACGACTCATTCTTATAATGCAAATATCATGACCAGTAACATCTTATACACGCAAAATGAGATGATATGATCGCATGAATCAAATGACATATTATATGAGAATATATATAATAAGAGAACTAGGGATTAAAACGCCTCGAGAGAGACAGAGGGAGAAAAGAAACGATATAATATATACATGAATCGAGAAAATTTAGGACCAGCCTATTAAAAACTAGGTTACATTGCTAATCTCACTTAACCACGCGTTAACTGATAGATTAAGCTTTTTCGATACTATCCATTCCTAAAATATATTGAATGATTAAAGGCTAAAAGGTCTCACCCCGCATGCAAGTAGATCGAACCAAAATCAAAACACAAGAGAACAAGTCATCGTGTAGATCGTATCTTACCTTAATTTGGAGAAGAACAAGAGAGAGAGAGAGACAGAGATTGTGTATGTAAGAGATAGAGATTGAGACAAAGAGAACGAGCTAGGACAGGCCAAAGAGATCAGCACCGGAATCTGACAGATAGAGCAGTGAGCACGCAAGAGAAGCATATACAATGATATGCAAATTGCCTTTGTGTGCTCACTCTCTTCTGTCAGTTTCTTTGCGTTTCTCTTGTCTCAACTCATTCACTCACAACTCATCCAACTTTAGAGATCTACAGGACAAAACAAAGAACAAGAATGAGACTTTGGTGTTAGATCTGAGTTTTAACTAGAGAAGGCAAAAAACCAGAGAGAGAGATAGAGAGAGAGAGAATACAAATATGAAAGGAGAAGAGAGATTCCATTTAAGACAACCCTTTGAAAGATCAAAGCTAGGGTTTTTGTCTAAATCGAGAAAAAACATAACCAAAAGAAGAAAAAAAAAAAAAAAGAGGAAAGAAACAAAGATCTGATGAGAAGATAAGAGGAACCTTATCTCTCTCTTTCAAAGAGTCTTACCTTTCTTTATGGCTTTTGTCGCTTTCTTTATCTCTCTTACATGCAAAGGGAACAGATGTCTGGCGAGGCATTGAATTGAACAGAACATTTGAATTTATAGAGAGCTAAAAATGGCAACCCACAAAGACTCTTAATGAACTTGAGATTTGTGACTCATGAATAATGAATTGTCTTTTGATGAAGGAGCCATGGAGGTATATATAAAGATTGGGAAGAAGCTTTGCCTTTTTCTTTCTAATTTTGCCAACAAATTTGCTTCGAACGTGCCTATTTATTAATTTGCATTTTAAGTCTCGCCTTTAATTTCATTGTTATTTTTTCATTTTATTTTCTACTCTTTCCTTTGTTGGCGGAAGACCAACACCAACAAGCCCTAACAAATTGCAAAATTATCAAAAGAAAAATTCAAACAAATAGTAGTACATGATAACACCCAATGACCGAAAGGATAAACCCTTTGTTTTCTTAAATATTTCTGTCTAGTAGAACTAGTCAAATTATCATTATATTCGTTTTTTATCTGTTAATAATTTTGATTAATTATATAAAAATAAATTAATACTAAAAATTAATATCAATTTAAAAGAAAACAAATCATAAATACTAAAAAAATTTAAAAATATTAATATTCTCTTCATTTATATATATACATAAATGGTATAATTGTTATATCTATATACAAACTTTTTTAATTTGTATTCATCATATTAAACATAAAAATATTTTTAAAAATTACAAATTAAGAAAGAAAAATAATTTTTAATGAATATTGCAATTTTTTGTTTGTTGAATTGACATTTTCTATAGTTTTTTAATTTTTTGGTTATATCAGTTTTAACGGATAGACAAAGCTTAGTGCATCACAAAATATATGTATTTGTAAACAACAAAGCAACTCATTTCCTAATGAGTTTTCATAAAGTAACAAAAGCCCAAGATGATGGTCCATTTAGATGTTATTGTCAAGAGATGAAGATAAAATGCTTATTTCCAATTCAAGAGATACATGTCATGATTCTTGACAATTGGTATAAAACATGTATATGTGTTGAAGAAGAAGCGCTAAGGTCTTCTACTGACATCTGCCTCTTGAGTCTTCGACTTTAATGAATCAAATTGTCACGAAGAAAATTTCATCCGATCATTAATCCATCAAAACGTATTTGGATTTACCAATAATCCAAATAGATTCCAGCAAACACGAATAAATAGAGGCTGATAAAGATCTGATTAGTCCACGACCGCTTGCCAAGCAAATTAAATCTCTAGCTTCTTCGAAACATCGACAAAAATCTAGATTATGCATAGGAACAAATCTTATATCATCAACCTTAATCGTAACCAACTTTTATATATGTTGTCTTGAAAAACCATAATCAAGTATTACTAGCGGGAAAAAAAACCCGCACAAAGCCATCCAAAACCACCAAGCAAGATAATGGAACCAGTTTAGCAACTTCAAGAGACCATAAACTTGGAGCATTTGTTATTGTCAATATATTCTTTGAATCTTCTCAAATACTATACACGTTTTATATTCAGTCTCTAGAATGGCTAAAGAAATAGAACATCGAATATTTATATCTATACATTGACATTTTAGTGACATTTTTTTAGAATCGTGATACCCTATGAAAAAGTTCTATAGACTCAATCTAAAATCAAATTATTTGAAATAAAAAAATTAAGTTATCTAGATAAAGTGATGGGTAACGAATAGATTCACTGGAATATGTCTCGAATACACCAAAAGAATAACAAAAACAAAGATAAAGTAGTGAAGCTTTAATAAAACTCAAAAAGCTTTATCGAGAGAAAGAATAAGAGAAATTTGTTGGCATGCATTGGACCGGAGCATATTAAGGTGACGTGGTTTCACAATAAACCAGAGAGTCGCATGAAACTGTCTGACCGTTGATTTGAGACATTTAATTCCCTGCCGTTGGATCTGTCACTTTTACAAGACACTTTTCTTTGTTTTTTGTCCATTTTTCTAGTGGCCATGACTAATTTAAAGGGTTTTGTTTTCGTTTTATGTATGTTGACGTAAGCAAGTATATATTTTTTAATTATTATTTAAAGTGATTCCACTAAAATTTAATTCCAAGACGCAAAAGAAATAGTAGATGGCTTCTGTGTTACAATAGAAAATAGTGTTTATTAAATAACTTCATATATTGTATTTAACTTCAATGTAAACATAATATTTTAATATTTCTTCTCACAACATTTTAACACTTAAAAAAAAGTCCTCATAACTAACTAAAATTGTAAGACAATTTGTTCAACCGCAGAGAGATTAATTTTTTACAAGTAAGAGAAAAATGAGTGGAAAGTTTTGGAACATATTTGTGATTTTTTATTGAACTCTCATGACTTGGGTAAAAACCAGTAAATTTTTTTAAAAAACATTGAAAGAAAATTGGTTTTAGTTATGAGGACTATTTTTCTTGACAAGTGATTTTTAATTCGATTCAATTCGTCGGAATTTTAGAAAATTGAATCGATTAACCTGAATAAATTAAAAGTCCAGCCCTAAGTATTTAGAAAAAAAAACAAGTGAGGAAAAACATATTGAAAAAAAAAAAATCTAGTCAAGAAAAAAAACAGAATGACGCATTGTTTTCTTTCATTTCTTTTTACTTCAATTATTTCAAAACATATTACATTTGTTGGTGCTGATTTTGTTTTAAAAAAAAAAAAAAAATCGGATTGGATTACAATTTACAAGTCATAGAACTTTTGTTAATTGAACTTTTGTTTAATATGTTAATCATCATCTGTGGACTTACAGAAAACAATTAAGAGTTTGCTAACGGGCTAGTCCACGGGCTGGGCTTGAAATTAGCAAATAAAAGCCCATGATAAATTAACATCCCTACGAAACAGGTGGAGAGGTTCACAATAAGAACAAAGACTAAAAAAAACCAAAACAACAATCACCAAGTGAATCAAAACTAGACAGACAAGAGAGATAAGCTATATAAGCTTAAGACATATCCAAGAAGCTTGATTCAGTTTTGTACAGAGACTAAAACTGAGTGAGTTGTTGGATTTTGCGAGCTTGGAAAAATTTGCAACGCCCTTTTCCACTCGATTCGGTCTCTTCGCTCCTAATCTCGCATGTTGTGAACCCAAATTTGCTTAGTTTAGCTTGTTTCTTGCTATTAGTTCCATTACCACTCTCTTCATCTTCATCCGCTTCCCTGCAAAAGTGCACAAAACATGATATTTTAGATTCTTGCAACAGATTGAGATAAATGAAGGATACATATAGATTTACACAAGCCTGATCTTAGCTGATATTAAAGATAAATAAAGCATAGTAGCAATAAATAAATAAAACTGACCATGCAACTTCAACCTCGCCTTTCAAAATTGTAGTGCAAGTTCCCCAACTGAAGCGGACTAGTGATGGGAATCCAAACACGGAATGTTTGTGTTGCTGTAACCATGCCTTTGTCTCAGGATCTAAATTTCATTACAATCATATTAGTGTGTAACAACCGCTAATTACATAAGAGATTTGAGGAAAAAAGTATGCACCTCCAGGATATCCAGAACCAAAGTTTCTGTTTATATTTTCTCCGGTTTCCTCTACCAACCATTCTCTCAACGCTCGGTCTCTTGTCACCTGAGCGGGTAATATAATATGAGTGACTTTTAGATAGTGAAAAGCTTCGAGATAGATAGCGAGAATCCATAACCTATTACCTTAGCCACAATACTTGCCCCACTAACAATAGGAAAAAGACTGTCTGCTTTCTTGGAAACGACAAACTTGATAGAAGGAAACCTCTCAGACAATTTTATTCTGTACTTTTCGGGATCTCCCACTGTATCCAGATAAGCCTGCAAATGCAATTTTGAGTTATAAAGCTTATCTTTTAAAAGATGATGCATCTGTTTCCGTCAAAAGCTAATCACCTCTGTTAGCAGAACTCCCATGTCTAGTACCCGTTTAATGAGCCCCATTGCAGAGTTATGTGAAATCTCATTTAAATTAGTCTTGTTTCTGTTAAAAACAAACCAAAGTTACACAATATAAGAACCATATTAAGCCTTTCTCAACCTATCAGCTTCAAAAACACTATATTATTACTAACTTTGCAAGCATCTTGGCTGAGAGTTCCCTAGGATCAATGACATCAACAGCCCATCCAAGAGACTTATCTAGCTTTAAGCTTTCATATAACTCTTCTCTTTTCTCCTCTTTTAGAGTCTTAGAATCTGCAAGCATAGCAACAAAAGGCTTTAGAGAATGCGATCAAAAGTTTCATGCTTTACTTATCCCCTCCCAAATTTGAAAACATCGCAGTACCAAATGCTTACACTAACAACTGTAACTCTGTAAGGTTAAACAATATACAAACACAACTATTTTAAGGCAAACCTAAACGTGATGTTAAGAGCTTTGGATACTAAAGACTGGTTCATCTAAAATTTGGTACTTTGATCACCAATTGGTTGCTTGTAAGACTACTAGTCTTCAACTACTTAGAAGAATCAATTCAATGCATTCTTAAACCCCAAAACACATTTCATAAAGGATTATGAAAACGTTGAAAACAGTTTTCCCCTCCCAAATATGAAAACGTTGCAGTACCATGCTATCACTAACAACTTTAAGGTCAAACAATATACAAACACAAAATGTCTACAACACATCCCACTCAAAACGTAAAGTTACGAGCTTTGGATACTATCGACAGGTTCAAATATGTCATCCAAAATGGTTGCTTCTAAGACTACTAATGTTCCACTACTACAAGAAGAATCTATTCAATGCAATCTCAAAACCCCAAAACATACATCTCAATTCATCAACATAAAGTAAAGAAATTTGAGTGTTTTTTTTGTTTACCTGCAAAATGGAGAGAAGCGAGAGAAGACTGATAAGAAATGGGACAATACATACATCCATAAACCATAGGACCTGTTATTATTGTCAACAAAATCGATTAGATTCTTCTTCTCACTCACCAAAATTGATCAGATAAATACAAGAAAGAAGAAGTTCACCTAAAACAGGACCCCTTCCAGCTTCGTCAATGCCCATTAGACAAGGCTGAGAAGCCCAATCTGGTGTCAAACTATCAGATTCCATTCCTTTGAATTCAAGAATCAGATGTGAATGGGGGTTTTAGGGTTTTAGCCTCAATTCCCGCCTAATTTGTGTCAAATTGAGTTCTGGGTAAGTTTCGAAACTAAAGAATTGGGTTTCTATTAATCGAAAGAAACAAACTTTACATGAAACAACTGAGGAATTTGAGTTAAGATCTTTACCGGCGAGTAATATCGACGGGAACTTTAACTCTTAAACTGCTTGCCGTTTTAATGTTCCGACCATATTGTTACCTTTGGGCTTAATGAGACCTTTGGGCTTAATGAGATATTTGGGCTTAGTGGGTCTAATTTATTACGGCCCATTAATATAAATTTTCTGTTGTACTCATATAAACATGCATTTGATCTCCCTCCATCCTTCAAAGAATCTGTGGAGGCAGTGGCGGATCTAGAAAACTTATTTGGTGGGGGCAAATATATAAAAAAAAAAACTCAAATTATTTGGAGTCAAATTATTTGTTACAAACTTATAATATATAAATCGGATTAACAAAAAAAAACTTTATAAAATCAAGGTCTATCACCAAACTAAAAGTAAAAGGATACGTGAGCTTTTTTTTTAACATCAATAAAAGAATATGGGCTTTGAGGGTTGAAGTAATTTCAAAATTATGGGGGCAATTTTCTTATTTTAATGGGTGCAATAACTTAAATTATATAAAAATTACACTAAAAATAAATAAAAAATTTAGAAGTTAGTGGTGGCAATTGCCACCCCCATCATTAACCTACATCCGCCCCTGTGTGGAGGGGAACCATAATCCATCGGTTGTCGTAGTGATTAGCAGCGATGAGGGCTATCTACCCGCTCTACAAGAGATGAATCACGAACCATGTATGATCTACTCCACTGGAAATATTACAAAAGATACGGTATTGGACAGTCCTTGGCTGAAATTGAGGTGGGTCGAGGATGTTCTGAGCAAGGACCCCTTTGTAGATCCCGTTGATCTTGATCTGCCTTATTATGGCCGTGAGCATAACTTCAAAGCGGCTACTGCATTGATCTCCCTCCATCCTTCAGAAGAGTCTGTGGCCGTAGCAGTAGGCAATGCCCTGAAGATCTTCAATATGAAGTAAGTTCAAATAAGGCTGGTTCTTTAAAAGACTGCATTTGTATATTTTGGTAAATGGGTTCTCTTTTTTATGTCACAGAGACAACAATTCCGTCACTTTGGAGAGCCCATGTAAAGAATCTATTAGAGCTATTCGGTTTGGGCCGAGTGAGAAACTTTTTGCCTGTGCGAGCGATGACAAGGTTATTAAGATATGGTCCGTGAATCTTGGATGTTACTTCACAACATCACCATGTAAGTATTTTACCATCTTAATCGATATGGTCATTAAAAATTAAAAGAGGGCAAAACTGAAAATAAACAAAAAAATGAGCATTTAAAAAAAGGGGTATTTATAACAATTTCTCATAAATTTTCTGTTGTTTTTGGTTTTTTCTAATGCTCAAGTTGCTAAATTTTGCAGTTCTGGCAGGGGACCGGTCGCTGTTGCAATCAAAAGCAACGATTCGCATATATGCTTTGCCGACAAACAGGGTGACCTATATGTGGTTGATCTAGCAGGGATCAAGAAGGGAGTTAAGGAGGTGAAGATTCATGATGATAGTCGTACCATTACAGAGTTTGGTAAGATTTAGATTTTTCAAATGAATATTTCTTTTTGTAATAAAATAGAGTTTTTAGTGCATATGACGTACAATTTTTTATTAATCATTATTTTTTAATATAACTAATATTATTTGGGTTGACAAAAAAAAAAAAAACTAATATTATTTGTTTCGAACAATTTTAATTAAAATATTCTTATACTAATTATTCTAAAATTCAAAATTAAACACATTTAACATTAAACAAAATTTTCAAAACTTATATTTTGATTTTATAAATATTTTAGTTTATGTATAGAGGTTCTTTATGTATTATATGTATTAAAGTTTTCAATTCTAAATTAACCATTTCGTGATTTACTAAAAGTTAGTTTTTAAATCAAAACAATTAAGTATATAAACTCTGAGTTATAAATGAGAAATTTTTGGTCGAGATCTGACATCCAAAATACATCTTCAAATCTAAGATGTGTTGCAATGACGCTCTTTCCATAGAAACTATTTCATATTTCAAACTAAAAACCATGAGATTAGATATATTGTCGTAACAGAGACTTGTTCATTCGGCTATCATGATGATATGCATTGCATGTATATGAGATGTGAATTGAACCATGGCGTAGAAACTGCATATTTAATCATAATATTTGAAAAAAAAACAAGTAAGAAAAAACATATGGAACAAAAATCTTGTCAAGAAAAACATATTGTTTTGGCTAGTTTAGCTAAAACTAGATTTGTTGATGCTAATTTGTTAAAAAATAAAATTCGGATTGGATTACAAGTCATAGAACTTTGAGATTTTTAACGTCAGTACCACATTATAAACTCAACATTTCCCACAATACCATGTTTCCTCTCATCTTTTCCTCAATGTCACAAGGTACAGAATAAAAGACAAAAATACCCTTTTTATTTTTCTTTACTCTTTTTTGTTTTTTCATCTCTCTCTCTCTCTCTCTCTCTTTCTCTCTCTCTCTCTCTCTTCCATTGATTTTGAAAGAAGAAGACAAAGAAGAAAATAGTTTCTGAAGAACGAAGCAAACGAGGACGACGAGGAATAGAAGAATCCAGATCTGAGAAGTGGAAACGAATTCAGATATGAAAAAGAAAAAAGATGTGGACAATATTTTTCCAACGAATTCAGATCTGAGAAAGAAAAAAGAGGTCGACAATATTTTTTCAAATTTTGTGGACAATTTTTATCATTTTTTATCAAATTTTTGTCCACCAAATTTTTTTTGTGTCAAATGTGGACAAGATTTTTGGTCAACCAAATCAGATTTCATAGGTAAGTTTATCCTCTTTTACAACATCTCTTTCTATTTTTTTTCTCCAATTCAAAGGCAAAGGGCTTTAGAAGTAAATTCTCTTGTCCATTATTCGAATGTTCCTGCCATGGAAGCATCCTAAAAACTAAAACGTATTAAATTAGTGGCTTTAGGATTTGTCACTCTTCTTAATTTTTAAATCATAGGACCAAAACCATGTTGTGTAGATTAAAGTTATGTTCTTTAGTCTACCCTTATCACCGATGTGTATCATCGACTTTCCACAGTCACACATCTTTTGGGTGTTAATAAGTCGAAAGAATTGCTTTTCAAGTAGAGAAACTTCTTTAGAGAAATAGTTTTGACATTAACCGAAGCCAACTGTCATAAGCGTATATAAATTCGTTGCTTCCTTGTGAGTTTCGTTTGATCTTATATAGTGATTTGTTTGAGTTTTGCAGAGATAAGAACGTTCGAGGTGCTTCTTAGAACATTTGAAGTGAAGGAAGTGAAAATGGATACTAGTAGTATGGTTGGTGAAAGCCACGAGGAGGACAATGAAGGAATGAGACCTTGCAAGAGAAAACACCGTTCAAGCGAAAACAAAACCGTTTCAGAGGACAACTCTTCTAATGCTACTTCAGTCGTCATGGCTCGGCCTTGTAGCGAGGCAAGAGGTCACACCGGTTACTTAACGTTTGCAAGACTCCAATGTCTAGCTTAGTCCAAATTGTCCAACTAAATTACCAATGGATATTTAATCTTAAATTATCATGTATCAGAGATTTCATGATTTTATCTTATTACGCTTTCTTTATTAAAAAAAACAAAAAAAATACTGCTGTGAATTTGATAAATTTGGTAATGACAAGAAAAACAAAAATGGAAAATTTTGAAATATTAAAAATAAAAATAGAAATAGTAGTTTCTACAGATGTAGAAGGAGACATGTAATGCACTACTCCTATAAATATCACATCTGTTTAATTCTCTTCCTCGGACAATTTCCATTCACAAACCCTACAGATCCATCGATCCATTCTTCTAAAGGCTGAGATCAAATCCAATTTCTCTGTGAGTATTTCTGTCGTTTTCTCTATTGTGAAACTATTCTTTCTACGTCTTTTCTTATATAAGCTGTCGCTTTGTCTGCGTATTGTGTTTGGTTCCAGTTTATTAGCCGCTTCTATCAGAAATTTGTGCTTCATTGTTTGGATCCGAGAATGGGTTTTGTTTACTGATTACGGCTCATTCCAACGCTTAGAATATTCGATAAGTGCTGAAGGGTAGCTTTCTTCTTAGATTTTTAATGTAATCAAACATCGATTGAATATCAATGTGTTGCTTTGGATTGATAATTCCTTGTGCCCCATAGATTTGTAGTTGCTTCAGTGTTCGTGTTTAGCGATCTAAGTCAAGTTCGTTTAAAGATTAATTACAAATTCGTCTGAAATTTATTTTTCATATCTCTCTTTGTTGTTTTTGTTTCAGAGATGGCTGCCAAGAAAGATGAATTCTCCGTCAAGCAAATCTCTCCAAAACTGGGCGGAGAAAGAGGAGCTCGAAACCCTTACGGCCCAACTTCTTCACACGACCTCGTCGAGCAGATGGAGTTTCTTTACGTAGAATTAATCCAAACCATCAACAACTCTGTTCTAAACCCTAGAGCCCCCCAGTGTAATCCCATCGTCGAAATCACTCTCGGAAACTACAAATCCTCTACCAAAAATCTACCAATGGGACCAAATATGGATTGGAATCAGGTCTTCGCTTTCGACAAAACCAAAGGTGATGTCTTGTCCGTTACTCTCAAAGACGGTACGACCAATACCGTAATCAGCAAGCGAAACTTCAAGCTGGCCACGGATATTCCGAGTAGGGTCCCTCCCGATGCAAGAATAGCGCCGCAGTGGTACTCAATGCAGAATACCGAAACCGGTTATCACATGGAATTGCTGATGTCGGTTTGGTTCGGTACACAAGCTGATGAGGTTTATCCAGAGGCTTGGTTTTCAGACGCCTCTGAAGTGAGTCCTAGTTGCGTGATCAACACGCGACCTAAGGTCTACCTAGCTCCAAGGCTCTGTTATGTTAGGGTTACAATTGTTTCAGGTCACGATTTGATTCATACCGATAGAAAACGGACTCCTTCCGTTTACGTGACGGCAACTCTAGGCCAAGTCGCTCTAAAAACCGGAGTTTCTTCCGGGACGAACCCGTCATGGAACCAAGATCTAATCTTTGTTGCATCAGAACCGTTAGAAGGAACAGTCTACATTAGGTTAATCGACAGAGTCGACGATCAACATGAAGAATGCATAGGGATATTAAAGAAGAAACTCTCAGAGATGACTCCGCTTAAAGTTCCAGGTTCAGCACCGGCTTTGTTCTACGACATTGAAACGCCGGTTAAGGTCGAACCGGCAGGTGATTCGAGGCGGTTTGCTAGCAGACTGAAGATGAAACTAGCGACTGATCAAGCTTATCACGTCGCTGAAGAAGGCACCCAATACGCTAGCGACTATAGAGCTTTTGCTAAAGGGTTATGGCCCGGTCTGCTGGGGAAATTAGAAATCGGGATATTGGGTGCTACCGGTTTAAAGGGAAAAGATGAGAAGAAACAGGGCATCGACAGTTATGTAGTGGCTAAATACGGGAATAAATGGGTGAGGACTCGAACCGTGGTTGATAACGTGTCACCCAAGTGGAACGAGCAGTACTCGTGGGACGTTTATGAAAAGTGTACCGTCTTAACGCTTGGAATCTACGATAATCGACAAATCTCTGACAGGAATCAGGCGAATGATGTTCCGATTGGGAAAGTGAGGATTCCATTGAATCGTGTTGGATGGAACTGGATTTACGCTGGTTCGTATCCGATTTTGAATCTGGGAAGTAGCGGATTGAAAAAGATGGGAGAGATTCAGCTGGCGATTCGCTTTGCATGCGTTGCGCAAGGGTACCCACTGTTTTCAGCTCCTTTTCGTTGGATGTTGCCGAAAGCTCATTACAAATCTCCATTGTCGGTGTATCAGCTGGATAAATTGAGAGTACAAGCTGTGGAGATGAATTGTTTGAATCTGGCGAAAACAGAGCCGCCTTTGAGAAGTGAAGTGGTGTCGGATATGTTGAAGCCTAAGAATAAGAATTTCAGTATGAGAAGACTCAAAGCTAACTACGAGAGGCTTTATAAAGTTGCTCTCTTCTTGTCCAGTTGGTATTTTCTTATTGATGCAAAGATCATATCGGCGACGGCTTATTGGCCGAAATTTGGAGCGTTTTTCGCCTGGGTGGTGTTTATTCGTTTTCCCTACTCGGTAATGTGGTCGGCTTTTGGCGTATTGCTCTGTTACGTTGCACGTGAATCAGTAAGGAAATTGTTCACGTTCGTGAATCGAGAATATCTCAGAAACATGTTTTGGACTGACAATCCTGGTCCTTTATATATCTTCGATGAGAAGCTCTCGAAACTCGACTCAGCTTCCCTGGACGAGTTAGCCGAAGAATTCGACTCGTTTCCGTCGTCGGAGACCGATCCAGATATTATGAGGATGAGGTACGATAGGTTGAGGAAGCTGTCGGAGAACTTGATGTCACTAATGGGCGATGCGGCGTCACAAGGTGAACGGTTGTACGCGCTCTTGACGTGGCGTGACGATCCACACGTTTCGTTCTGTGTCTCTGCGGCTTATTTGGTGGCCTTGCTTATCGTTTGCACTGTCTGGTATCAGCTTTGGCTTTCGGTTTTGATCATCTATTGGCTTAAATTCTCGTGTCTTGGGAACGATTTACCTCCGGGAGTCAACAACTTGTTCAGAAGATTGCCGACCAACGAAGAACTCATGCTCTGAGGCCCAATTGGTTTTCGTGGGTTTGTTTTGTTTTTGTAAGGACCTCTAATTTCGATCACCTTCATGATGGTTGTGTTCCACTGTGGGTTACGAGGGGCTTGTGTTCCAGTTCTCCTGGACTGCACTTTTTCTTCATGTATGTTCACGTCTTAGTCCATTCATCTGCATCCACAGTACGTTATGTTTAAATCGTTTTCAAACACTTCTTTTATTGAATACCAACTCATTTACGCATTTCCACTGTCTACATAAGATCCAAAAAGCAAAAGGCAGCTGCAGATACAGTGGCGCAAAAAGCAATAAGAGTTGATTTATGCTATTCACTGATGTACCTTGATGGCCAAATTACATCATAAATACGATATAAATAGAGTTCAACTAATTTTACCAAAAAAAAATAAATAGAGTTCAACTAGATTTTTAATTCCAATATATCTGACAGTCACTAAGATGATAAAATAGAGCATTTCATTTTCAACAGTTATATATCTACTACAATCGAGTACTTCAGTTAAGTGAATGATCAAGATCTTCTCATCCTTCCCCGAACCACCACCTCTAACTGGATAAAATAAAAAGTTGCAAAACAATTTAACCAAGAAATTCCTATTCTGCAAACATGCTCTGTTCTCCGACAATACAGAGACAAACCATCTAAAATGTTTCTGATTGTCCCATTAGGACTCCTCCACATTGATTTCAGTCCAAACTCCTTCACTCTACCCTCATCTGCAAAAAATAACATATGGAAGATATAAAAATGCTTCCTCTGATGCGAGAACACGCAGCATATATGTTGCGAAGTACATCACATACCGGGAGTTATAGTGGCACATTTGATAGCAACATTGTACCTGCAAACAGAAAAGTTTTAAGTGCTAAATCAGCTTATTTCACATAGAGAAAGAGTAATATCGAATTTAGGCCACAATAATTTGTTGATAAAATAAACTGCTAAGGTGAAATGAGAGAGCAAAACTAAAAAATTTCAATTTCAGGCTTTGAAATGTTTTCTAATATTCCGAAAAGTACCCAAAGAATCTTTATTTTTTTTTGGGCGCAAATACCAAAAGACTCAAAACCAAATAAAAAAAACGCAAAGAATCAGTAGCACTTACTTAAGAGCTGCTTCTGCACTTTCAACTGTAACCTTGTCAGCAGTAGCATCACGATTCAGAATCCCCAAATCGAAGTACTTAATGTCCAAGTCCAGATAAGGAAGAATAAGCTGCAAACATGAGAAAAACGACATGTGAGCTCTGTCAAAAAAAAAGTGGAATCAAATGGTGTTGATAATTACATCCTTACTTTCTCCTTTATCATAGTCCATATCACCCTCGTCAATTCATCGCCTGAAGTTTCACAAGAAATAAACTAATCAAAAACATTCACTGAGATACCAAAGTTAGAAACGAACATAAACAAATGACTCTTAAGATATCATCCCAACCAATTATTTGGCAACTGAGCTAATACATGATACTAAGTACCGATCAATTTACACACAAGGTTCAAGTAAGGTAAACTAATTTCGCAAAGAATCTCACCATCCATTTCAACGATAGGATTCTGAACCTGAACCGCCTGAAGAGGCAAAACATCGAACAGATGATGCGCGATGAAACTGAGCAGGAAAAGCGACGCGAGTCCTCGAAACGCCACCCGAGAATACACCGGAACTGAGAAACCCCGGAGACTTGCATGAATACCGATTAGAAACGAACGAAGACGATAAACCAGCGGAGGAAGAAGAAGAAGATAACATGGCGGCGACGCTGGAACGGTACGTGAAAGCGCCGTGCGTGAGCTTATTCAGCATCCGAGACTCCGACCTCAACTCTTTCTTTCAACTTCGACCACTGAATCTGCAGCTTCGGCAAAATTTTATTGCTGTAAAGCGTGCTCTGAGCTTCGATGACGATTCCGGCGAAGGTAAAAAGACAAGCAAAGAAAAGAGAGCCGTAAAGAAAATTATTTCAGTAGGCCCAACGGAAGGCCCACTAAGATTTTTTCTCTGTATAAACCCAAACCCGACCAGTCGGTTCAATTTACCAAATCTATAATATTGTCCGGTTAGTCTCAATGTCCGATATGATTTGGAAAAAAGAAAGCGAAAACCCTACCGAGGTCCTGATTTTTCTCTGTGAGTATTTCTGTCTGTTGTGATTCTTTTTGTTTCTTTTTTTTTTTTTCTTTATAGAAGCTGTCGCTTTGTCTGGTTATTGTGTTTGGTTCCAGTTTATTGGCCGCTTGTATCAGAAATTTTTGCTTCATTGTTGAAATTAGGAATTTTGAATCCGAGAATGGGTTTGTTTACTGATTACGGCTCATTCCAATGCTTAGATTCGATAAGTACTGAAGGGTAGCTTTCTTCTTAGATTTTTAATGTAATCAAACATTGAAATTTCAATGTGTTGCTTTTGGATTGATATTTAAATTGGGATTATATGTGATTTGTTAGATTCCATTTGTTTCTGAGTAAAAAGTGTATTGTTTAGTAATTAACACGAAACTTTTGAATTTTCAGGGCAGAAGCTGTACCTCAATCTCAAGATGTTACCAACTGAGTCAAAGAAAGCCTTGTCTTTCAAGAGGTATATTGAAGATGGCGACTTAGTTATCGTTTACGAAAGACATGATGTGATGAAACCAGTGAAAGTAAGCAAAGATGCTCTTCTTCAGAACCGTTTTGGAGTGTATAAACACTCTGATTGGATCGGGAAGCCATTAGGGACGAAAGTATTCAGCATCAAGTAGAGATGTTTTCATGGACAGTTTTTAATTGGACATAAACGGGCCTTCACAAAATTTTAAGCCTATTTAACGTCCATGTCCGCTATAAATTTAACGAACATAAATGGATGAGCCTGTTTACGTCCATATAATAAACGGGTTTTCATAAAATTAGACGGACAGTCCATTTAACATGTTTAAAATTTTTTAAATTTTTAATTCAAAGATAATAATATTAAATAATAAACAAAAAATAGTTATAAAAATATAGTAGGAAAATCCAGAAACCCAAAAAAATTCGATTTCGGGGTTTAGCCGGAAAACGTGATTTCTCGGTTTTGGCGGAAAAAAACAAAATTTCGCGGGTTTGGCGGGAAACAAGATTTCACGGTTTTGGCGGAAAAAAACGATTTTGCGGGTTTAGCGGAAAACGAGATTTTGCGGTTTTGACGGGAAAACGAGATTTTCAGATTTTGGCGGGAAAACGTGATTTTCCATTTTTGGCGGGAAAACACTATTTTTCGATTTTGGCGGAAAAATGCGATTTTCCGGTTTTGGCGGGAAAACACTATTTTCGATTTTGGCGGGAAAACGCGATTTTCCGGTTTTGGCGGGAAAATGCGATTTCACTGTTTTGGCGGGAAAACGCGATTTTCCGATTTTGGCAGGAAAACGCAATTTCATAGTTTTTTCGGGAAAACTTGATTTCACCGTTTTGGCGGGAAAACGAGATTTTCAGATTTTGGCGGGAAAACGTGATTTCACGAGTTTGGTTAAAAATCAAATTATCAACATATAATTGGACATAAATGGATTTTATTGTCCGGTGAGTTTTAAATGGATAGACATAAATGGGCTAAAACTTAAATAGACATAAATGGACATAAATGGGCTTTAGTGTCCATTTATCATTATCAAAGTTATCTTCAATGTTACCTGCAATGAAACATTTAAATTAGGAAGCTTCTAATGAGAAAATTGGCTTGGAGTAATAAGAATGAGATAATTAACTGAGAGACACAAATTCATGAGGTATTTAAATTTTATACAATTTGATTCTTTGTCCATAACAATGTAAATATTTCGCCCCGTAACGAGACAGCAATACCCTTACGCGCTTCTGACCTCATCCATTTAATAATGTAGCATGCTATATATATATGTTTTCCTATTTTTTTTTTTTTAATAATTTTCAGTAAAGCTTTTGCGTTCTATTTCACACAAACTTTTCATCATTTTGCCTTTTAGTTTCCAAAACCCTAGTACCATCATCTTCCTCTCGGTCCACCATATGTCTCTCTCGTCAAACTGTTAATAAAAGAAACTTAATAATCTTCCACCACCGTCTCTATCACCACAGTTACTCTCACCACGATCTCTCACCGCCTATATCGCTACCGTCTTTCTATCCACCGTCTCGCTCTCTGGCTAAATATTCCGTTTTCTCTTTTGGAATCTTTGTTCATCAACCACATCGATCCGTTGCTCTGACTCACGATGAGTGATTAAGCCGATTTAATCCAATTTTCTTGCTATCATTCGAATTTCCGATAATCGACTTGTACCGTGCAGCATGTATAGTTTAGATCTATATAGATCTTCGTCTAGGTGTCCACAAACTGTTGTAGATCTTTAATTTTTTTAGTGCATGTCCTTACATCCGGCGAGTAGATCTAATATTCTGATTTTTTGTTTTTTTTACAGTCCCATGGACCATCCTGATCTTCCTTTTCGTTTACTTGATGTCTACTTGAAACCTGTGTTTTCTGCCAAAATTTGACAAAATTTGCTGAAAAACTGATAATTCGATGAACTCCGGTGAAGATCCGGTGATACTTTGATGAAACCCAACGAAGATATTGCGAAAATTTGACGAAACTTATGATTCTAATGATAGTTTGGTGTTCACTAGCGATGCGTTGCTCATTTGCTGGGTTCAATGGTTTTAGATACAATAGTTGTAATATATGGTTGTAGCGTGTATAGAAACGTGTTTACATATATAAAAATGTTAATAACGGTCTATATATGTATTTACATATATACATTCGTTAATCTCTATATATATGTATACATATATAAATAACGCTCTATATATATGTTTACATGTTTACAAATGTTAATATATATATATATGTATATATTTGTAAATAACGTTCTATATATGTGTTTACATGTATAAAAATATGAATAACACTCTGTATATGTATTTGCATAGACTATAATGTTAATAACAATCTATATATCGTGTACTATATATCTCGCTAAACGTTCAAGTTTTTTTTTGGATGCTCAAGACAAAAGAAGCCTTTGTAAAAAAACTAATTTGGATGTTCAGTATGCGTCATTTCGTTCCTTTTGTCCCGCTTCTATCACTTCGCCACCTCTCACTTCGACTCTGCCCCAATTAATGCAACATCTCTGCAACTCTCACTTCGGCTCTGCTCCATTTAATGCAACGTATGCGAGAAAGTCAACATAACTATCCAAACCAAAACCACGCGCATGGATAGGTTCTTTTGTAAATAAATCGACACGCCAAGGGTAAACCTTCAATCTTTTTTTTAGCTGTCCCCGACAACAGCCGCCTTTGTATAAAACCTAATTACAATCTTTTTTTGTGTCTCTGAGCTAAATGACCCAATAAAAATTTACCTTCGTATTCTGGAAAACCGCGCAACCAGTTTCTAGTGCAAAGCAAAGCCTGGACATTTTTAGGAAGAAGTCTGCTTCTATATGGAGTTATAACTCGAGATCCAATACTAAATGCAGACTCAGAAGCTACAGTAGTGATCGGGATGCTGAGGATGTCACATGCCATCAATGCTAAATCGCCAAACCGATCTTGGTTATCTCTCCAATATCCTAGAACATCCATTTCCGGATAAGAACTTCTAGCTAGTCTTGGCTCATCCAAATAAGTATTCAGATGTGTCTTTGTGTTGGCAGCACCACCAGCAATGTTTTTCTCCAATCGAAAAAAATCCTATAAGCACTTTACGCATTGAATCTATAGAATCTAAAGGCAAAAGCAAAACCCTTTTACTTGCAATTCACGCAAGCTTTCTTGAAGCCTTTGTCTACGAGTCAATATATTGTTCTTTTATTATTATGTTTTCTATTCAAACCAATATATATGGATATTTAGTATCATTTCAGGTTTTTTTTTATTTAGGTTTACTCCATATTATTTTATTTATTTATATTAACTACTTTTACACACATACGCAATTACGCACCATACAAAGTAATTATAAAGTTAGATTCACTATACAGTATATCAAATTATAATTTAAATAATTGCTGCCAAAAAAACAAACTACATTAATTTGAACTAATTTAATATCCACAAAACAACGCTGAAATACTCTCACTGTTGATTCGTAAAATTCGTAACCAAAAGATTTATTTTTTTCAAGCTATATCTTTCCGTAGTACCTAAGTATATATGGATTTGATTAGCCACTTATAATGATAAGATGGTTTATAACTATAAAAAAACTGGAAGTTAGGTAATTAATGATGATTTAGAAAAAAAGCGATATTGTGTTCATTGTTATGTATCTTTAAACTTAGTATTTGTTGTGTTTCAATTTGTCTAATTTGGTTGCTAAGTGTGTGTGTTCATCAGATTTTGTTAGTATTGTTCTTTAATATTATTGATATCTTCCAGTTTATTTGTGGGAATTTGATTCTCTAGGTTTAGGATTTAGGCCTCGATCCTCTTTAACCTTTTAAGTGTCTAGTTTCTTCATCATCACTTGATGGGAGGACTTTATTACGGTTTTCATCTGAACATGGAATTTGGTTAGCCGAAAAACACTTCATTGCATTAAGATTGTTCCTTCAATGTTAATAGTTCTTTTTTTTTTGCATGTTTGTTTGTTCCTTCACAGCTTTGTTTAACCAAAACCAGATAATACTTTGTGTTTAACCAAATTGCATCTCTTTGATTGGTCATGTTTGGTCACAGTTTTTTATTTTGACTCGGAATATTTTACTTTGAAATTTTGATATATATAAAGAGTCCATTTTTAGCAATTTGATGTAGAAACAAGATATATTGACCGATGTGTTAGCTGGGAACAAAGAGCTAATGTGGCCAGCAAGGCGCAAGATTGATCTAGGTATAGCCGCAGGGCTCGAGTACCTTCACATGGATCATAAGCCAAGAATCATTCACAGAGACTTGAAGCCAGCAAATGTTCTTCTTGATGATGACATGGAAGCCAGAATAGCAGATTTTGGGCTGGCAAAGGCAATGCCTGATGCAGTCACACATCTTACAATCTCGAGTGTTGCAGGTACTGTGGGACACATAGCACCAGAGTACCATCAAACTCTCAAGTTCACAGACAAATGTGATATCTATAGTTTTGAAGTGATTCTTGGGGTTTTGGTGATTGGGAAGCTTCCTTCAGATGAGTTTTTCCAGCATACTAACGAGATGAGTCTCATAAAGTGGATGAGGAACATAATAACATCAGAGAATCCAAGCCTTGCGATTGATCCGACGTTGGTGGAACAAGGATGAATTTGATTAGTACCTAGTATATATGGATTTTATTAGCCACTTATAATGATAAGATGGTTTAATTTATAACTATTAAAAACTGGGAGTTGGGTAATTAATGATGATTTAGAAAAAAACTGACAAAAATAAGCAAACATTAAAAAAAAAAAAGCAAAACATAAGAAAAAATAAGAATATAGAGAAAAATAACAAATAAATAACGAAAATATAAACTATAGGTTCACATTTAAGACATTAAATTTAATAGATTATCATTGTCATTTGTTCACTTTCTTTTTGTCAATTGTATTTACTGTTTTAAATTATTACTAATTTACTTATATTTGTTTTTTTTTTATGAATTAAAATCTTATTAGTCCTAAATAATAGTAAATATAAACAAGGATGTAAATGAATGTTTTGAATAGACTTTCATGTAAAACATTTTTGTTTCGCTTTGATAAACACCCTAGAAGAAGAAAATAAACCCTCTAAGTGATTTTCAAATTTAGATGTTGGATAGACCGATAAGGCTCTATGTTATGCAATGTAATAGCGATGTGTATAGTACTAACATTTGTTATCAATATGCTTTTAAGTTTATCTATTTCTACTTTATATCAAATTTAGATGTTGGATAGACATATTCGATGGATTTGGGGACACGCTTTTTCTACATGCATGCCGCTATTCAGTTGTACTGGAACGCATTGTCGGAACAGTACGTAGATGAAGATTCTATCTACGTGTATGCTAGCTACCACCATTGTTAAAATGCAGAGATGATTGATTTGTGCATTTAGATGGAGATACAAAGATTTACATGTGTTTTGTGTCAAAATTAAGATTTTTCAAAATTCTACTAAAGTTTTGTGTCACATGATTTTATAAAGTCAATAATTTTTTTGTGTTTTTTAAATAATATGAAAGTAACTCATCTTTTGTTGACAAAAAAAAATAACTCATCTTTTATCTGAATTAAAATATTCAGTTATTGGTTTATTGATTCCACTCATTTTTCTAAACAAAATACAATTATCACCAGAAATTAAGAGAGCTAAGCTATTACCGACGGGAACTTCAACGGTTCACTCTTAAACTGCTTGCCGTCTTAATGTTCCGATCATATTATTTAGTAGGTCTAATTTATTACGGCCCATTATAAAGAAAACCTAAAATAACCAAACTTAGAACACTTGCAGCAACGTTCCTTGACAAAGTCCAAGCCTGGACCCCACTCCAAAACTCATTTCCAAACGAGCGACGTTTCTTTATTTGGGACGTCCTTCTTTCTCGTCATTCACTATTCGCGGGCCTCACTGATACGTGGCGACCCGCGATTGGTTACTTTTTTTTTTTTTAAATAAGGGACGGGACACACTCTCCCGTTGCACATGGTCTTAATCGTCTGTGTGTGTTTTCTTGATAAGAATGGTTTTGTAATAAACCGCGAACGTTGGTTTCTGCGTTAGCGTTTGGGTCAGGTGTTATGTCGGTGGTCGAACGTAGTCGGAGGATGTTGTTAATCTCCTTCTGCTTCATTCTCGATCACGCTTAAAAAAAAAATGGAAATTGCCAAAAAACAAAGGAAATTCTCAAAACGAAATAAGGAAATTAGTTGCCAAGTCCGATTGCAAAAACAAAAAAGAGAAAAATACAGAAACCTAAGCAGTAACCAGTATATATAGAGAGTTACGCAGCTTATCTATTTCCATAGACCATAACTGCAAAGCAAAATCACTTACAACTACAGAACAACATCACTTATATATCTCTTTGCTTTGCCTCAAAACCTTTAAGAACCATAAAGATGTCGTTGGAATATCATGAAGAAGACGAAGGGTTTCACTTTGATCCAACGATCGAAGAACTTATCAACGATTATCTTAAGCCAAAGGTAAACGGAGAAGACTGTGGAGATTTCATAGTAGAGAAAGATGTTTACGCCAAGGAGCCATGGTTATTGGACCATACGAATAATACTTTTTTCAAAGAGAACGAGTGGTATTACTTCTCGCAAAGGGAACAGATCTCTGAAAAGAATATTGATCATGGTAAGTACTCTAAACGGAAGATTGGCGGAGATGATGGAATCGACCGCGGGAACTGGAGTGCGAATTGGAGAGAATATATTGTTGAAGCAGGAAATATCATTGGGGAATTGAGAAACCTAACTTATAAGAGAGATAAAAATAAGAAAAAACAGAAAAGAGGAGACTGTGCTGCTGCTGCTGCTATTAATGTTCTGGGTAGCAAAAGCAGATGGATTATGGATGAGTATGTGCTAGTGGACCCGAAAGATCCAAATAAGTTTCAGAAACTAGTCCTCTGCAAGATTCACGAGATCAAAAAGGATTCCAAGAACGAGGCTTCTACGTCTACGTCTACTCTGGAAGCTTCTACGTCTACTCATCATCAAGGATCTTCTTATTCCTTGGAGCACCAGCCGATCAATGAAGCTCATGAATTTGATGAAGCTGCACAGCCTGCACTTAGCGAGATGTTCAGTTACGTGGATCAACAACAAACATCTACGTCTACTCATCATCATGATGAAGCTTCTACGTCGTCTACTCAACATTATTGGTTCATGAACGAGCTAGAGTTTGTAAACGAGGCTTCTACGTCTAATCATAATCCTGAGGAAGCTTCTACCTCGTCTACTCATCATCTTGAGGAAGCTTCTACGTCGTCTACGATCATCATCATCAACCGATCAATGAAGCTGAGGAGGTAGCTGAACTGATGTTTTAAAAGATTTTAGATATTGTACCAAAAAGTTCTTGTTTTAAGTAAGCTTTTGGATCTTTTTGTTATTCAGTTTTTTCATTTAATAAAATTATACATTCTTTCTAATTACAATGGAAATAGTCTTAAAGAGACGAAATGTCGCAGGCAGAAGTGGTGACCTGAAACCCTTTTGCTTGCGATTCACGTAAACTTTCTGAAGCCACCAGTGCATGTTCTCCCCAACTGAAGCGGACTAGAGATGGGAATCCAAACAAGGAGTGTTTGTGTTGCTTGTAACCATGCCTTTGTCTAAAGATCTAAATAAGAAGCTAAGCTAGCTGGTTTAATGCCAAGGCTTTCTTCCGTTTGTCAATTGAGTTTGGTAAGGCTGACAATTTGAGTTTAGCTTACCTTTGTGAGTCCCTATAATTTTTTAAACAAGCATAACAACATTGAAGAAAATGTAATACCTGAGACCTATAGGCAAATCAGAGATGAAAACAATAATCAAGGAAGCTAGCTATATAACAAAATCTTTCAAAGTGTCCTGCATAATGAATAGAAGTAGTGGCTGAGGAATATAATGTGAGAGAGGATTAGCTCAAATCTCAGTGTATCATTTTTCTGTTTTTGAGGAATATATGGTTCAAAAAATAGTCAGAACCAAAAATTTCATCACAATTAGTTATGGGCAAACATAAGTTCATTGAAAGTTAATTAAAAAAAAAAAACGTCTTAAGCAACTAAATAAAATGTTTATTATAACTTTCTTTGTTTGTTGTAGGTCTGAGCAAAATAACCGAAACCAAAAAACCGAACCGAAATTAAACCGAAACCGAACTGAATCCGATCCGGCCGAAACCGAGAAAATATCCGAGCGGATCCTCGATTGCTATACGAAAAGAACCCGAACCGAATGAGTACTCGAAATACTCAAAATATAATTATATATCCAAAATATTAATTATATTATATAAACCAATCAAAGTATTATCTAATTGCATCTCTTTGATTGGTCATGTTTGGTCACAGTTTTTTATTTAATTTTGAGTCCGAATATTTACTTTGAAATTTTGATATATATAAAGAGTCCATTTTTAGCAATTTGATGTAGAAACAAGATATACTGACGGATGTGTTAGCTGGGAACAAAGAGCTAATGTGGCCAGCAAGGCACAAGATTGCTCTAGGTATAGCCGCAGGGCTCGAGTACCTTCACATGGATCATAAGCCAAGAATCATTCACAGAGACTTGAAGCCAGCAAATGTTCTTCGTAATGATGACATGGAAGCCAAAATAGCAGATTTTGGGCTGGCAAAGGCAATACCTGATGCAGTCACGCATCTTACAATCTCGAGTGTTGCAGGTACTGTGGGATACATAGCACGAGAGTACCATCAAACTCTCAAGTTCACCAACAAATGTGATATCTATAGTTTTGGAATGATTCTTGGGGTTTTGGTGATTGGGAAGCTTCCTTCAGATGAGTTTTTCCAGCATACTGACGAGATGAATCTCATAAAGTGGATGAGGAACATAATAACATCAGAGAATCCAAGCCTTGCGATTGATCCGACGTTGGTGGAACAAGGATGAATTTGATTAGTACCTAGTATATAAGGATTTGATTAGCCACTTATAATGATAAGATGGTTTATAACTATTAAAAACTGAGAGTTAGAAAAAAAAAACTAACAAAAATAAGCAAACAATAAGAAAAAAATAAGCAAAACATAAGTAAAAATAAGAATATAGACAAAAATAACAAATAAATAACGAAAATAGGAACTATAGGTTCACATTTAAGACATTAAATTTAATAGATTATCATTGTCATTTTTTTTTTGTCAACATTTGGGCCACAACTGGCCGGTCCATTAGCCTAAATTCTACAATTAAATTGTAGAGTCGGGGACTCGATCCCTGGTGTGATGTGTTTGTTTTCTGTGGACTTTGCCACTAGACCAAGATCACTTCACGATTATCATTGTCATTTGTTCACTTTCTTTTTGTCAATTGTTTTTAAAACATTATTACTAGTTTTACTTATATTTGTTTTTTCTTATGATTAAATTAAAATCTTCTTAATTGTAAATAACAGTAAATATAAATAAGTATGTAAATGAATGTTTTGAATAGACTTTCATGTTTTGCCCAAAAAAAAAAAAGAATAGACTTTCATGTAAAATATTTTTGTTTCGCTTTGATAAACACCCTAGAAGAAGAAAATAAACTCTCTAAGGGGGGTGTATTGAATTTGATATTTTAGGAGATTTGGTGGGATTTTAATATTTCAGAATTTTGGGAGATTTGAGTGTAATTTTGAGAGATTTTGATATTTTGGTAGATTTTTGAGAATTGAGTTTTGGGATTTGGTGAGATTTGATTATTAAATTTTAGGTGATTTTAGAATATAGAAAGGAAAGAAAAAAAAAATAGCAGGACTTTTCACATCGTTGTTGAGAATCAAGATTATTCAAATATGATTGTTACAGGGTCTTGCCGGAGAACTTGTGAATGTTCTTAAGGAAGCTGGACAAGTCGTGTATAGTACTTTGGTTTTTCATTGAGGACTCGAGGGTTACCAATAATTGAAACAGAAAACTGTTAAATGATTTCATGCATTCATCCACACATAGAATATAATAAATCACCTAATAATTTTTTTATTTTATTCGAAAGACATTAACATTGATATTGTGAAGAACCATGCGCTGTTATTATACTCAATTGACAAATATGCTTAAGCACATAGAGAACCATCATGAAAGGTTGAAAGTTCCTCCTCAGCAACATGCTCCGTCGTCTCCTCCTCCCCAGCAACTAAAAAGATTAGAATATAACTGCAGAAGCTATGGAAGAAATAGCTCAGTAACCAACATTTTTTATTCAACTGAAAAAGGGCCTCGACCACCCCGTCTTCTACGGCCACATCAGAAACTATTGACATTTAACAAACCAAACCAATTAGATCTGCTTAAATATCTTTAACTCTATCTTAAATTCTTAGCTCATTTGTCTTCTTAGATCCTTAACAAGCTCCTCAATACTTCGGTCTCTAACGTCACCGTCAGACTCACCGCTCCACTCCTCGCCGTCGAATTCAACACCGGTCAAAACCCTGAATTTAACGATATCGACGATAACCACATCGGAATTGACCTAAACAACATCAAATCAACCAAATCCCAAATTGCTGGTTTAATGGAAGCTTCGTTCCCTTTAATATGCAAAATGGACAAAACGTTCAGGCTTGGATCGATTTCAATGGCCCTAACTTCGAGATCAACGTTTTGATCGCTCCCGCCTGTGTATCTCGACCTCGCCGGCCTACTCTTATCTTCCGTGTTCCGATTATCGCCAATTATGTATCGGTCGATATGTTCGTTGGCTTCTCTGCTTCTAAAACGACTTGGGTTGAAGCTCGAAGGATTCTAGCTTGGAACTTAAATGATAAAGGAGCTCTTCGAGAGATCAACACAACGAATTCCATTTTTAGCTTAAGAGAATAGAGAACGAGAGAACGAGAGAGAGAGAGATTGCAAAAAAAACTGTCGAAGAAATCCATTTTTTTCTAGATATCGAAGAAGTTTTTGTATTAAACAAATATTTTAAAGTTTCACCTTTAAAGGTGAGATTTTGTAAGATGTGATTTTGAACTAAAAATGTTAGAAAAATCTCCTACAATCACATTCAATAGAATTTTTAAAAAAATTTGTGATCTTTTGAATAACAGTAGATTTGAAGTGAGATTTATAAATTATTGATTGAATAACAAGAGATTTTAAATGATTTTTATAAATTTCACATTCAATAACATAGGATTTCAGATGATTTTTAAAAATCATCAATTAAATAACAGGAGATTTAAGAATATCCCAAAATCTCTTAAAATCCTCATTTCAATACACCCCCCTAAGTGATTTTCAAATTTAGATGTTGGATAGACCTAGGCTCTATGTTATGTAATGTAATAGCCAAGTGTATAGTACTCACATTTGTTATCAAGTTTGTCTATTTCTACTGTATATCAGATCTCATGTATGAATAAATGTATGAAAATTATATGTCCATTACGAAATTATTGGGTTTATTGTTAATTAATAGGTTTGTTCTTCATTTTTTCACACATTCTTATTCAATTCATTTTCTCACTAACTTTTATATAAAGTTTATATTTACTAATTTATAAATATAAATAGAAAAAATGTCTATCTATCTGTACTCACCTTATACGATCTAATTAAATATTTATATATATATATATATATATATTTTTGTCAACAAATATTTGGATGTTAAAAAAAGAAAAAGAAATGTAACTGATTAATCAAAAATGACATTATTTTATGTAAATTTTTTATTTTTTGACAGCAGACATTATTTTATGTACATATTAAATACAAATTAACTACATAAAATAAATAATTGTAGAGTCCACAACTATCTAAAAGACTAAAACCCCTAAATACGTTTGGGCCAAAGTATTTTTCATTTGCATCTATGCAACTTATTGCACCATTCATAAGACGCCATCTCATCAAAATTACACGTGTCTAATAATCATTCGCTACCTGAACGTACACCTGCGTGTCAACAAAACTGAAGAACTTAATGAAACTACTAGACGAAGAAGAGACTCTCATAAGCTCCGAGAAAGAAAAGAATCATCAATCGGAAAATTAACAGATTTAGTGTCTCCGGCGAGATCTCAATTTTGATCTTTCACGGTGGCGTCGACGTCAGGGCAACAACAAGCTCTCTCCAGAAGAAAGCCATCATTATCATCATCATCTCCTCCTTCTTCATCAGCTTCGGCTGTTCGAGCTCCTGCGGCGAGGAAACAGAGTCCTGAATATCCATTTTGGCAGCAGAATTGGTTTATCGGTCTGCTCTTTGTGATGGCTTTAGGATTCTTCTGTCTCGCTATCTTCCTTTATCTTAGTCTCGATCCGGATTCTGGTTATACGTCTGCTTCTGCCGCCGCTTCTGGTAAAGAAGGTGTCGAGGTGTGTTTACTTGCAATTGCTTTTCGAAAATTCCCTAATCTGTTGATTTGTTTCAGTTTCCCATATATTTGGAGGATTGTGTGAAAGAATAATTTCGAATTGTTGCGTTTTGCTTTGATTTGGATATAAATTCGAATTGGGATTGATTTTTGTTATGAATTTACAGATTACTTATGGTAGTGCGATTAAGCTGATGCACGAGAAAACTAAATTTCGATTGCATTCTCACGATGTGCCGTATGGATCCGGCAGTGGTCAACAATCAGTAACTGGGTTTCCAGGAGTTGTTGATTCTAACAGCTATTGGGTAATTCATTTCTTCTTCGTTGATTCTCATTTGTGCTTATTGGACTTGACTTTCTCCTTTTGCTTGCTTACAGAAGATCCTATAGTATCATGTGATAATCAGATTGGAGAAACTAAAATTAAAAAGTCTTTAGAATGTTGGAACAAAACATCAACCAGTATTTGTTAGTGTATAGATTACAGTTTTTAGTATTGAAGTCACTTCTTCTTTTAGAAAGATTAGACAATGGATGTTGTTTAGTATATAGATCTTTGCCTGAACCGAAGAAATGGTTGCATATGCTGTTCATCTCACATTTTAGATTCTAAGTGTTTGTCTCTGATGTAGATGAGGATTTTTTTAGCTACCTATCTGTTAATTTGAAGCTGTGGTTTTCTGATTTATCAAGTGTTTGGTGAGTTATGGTGGAGTGATTGAGCAAATGTATTATTTTGACAGATTGTTAAACCTGTGCCTGGGACAACAGCCAAGCAAGGTGATGCAGTTAAGGGTGGAGCAACCATTAGATTGCAGCATATGAAGACCAGAAAATGGCTCCACAGTCACCTGCATGCATCCCCTATATCAGGGAACTTAGAGGTTAGTATTGTCTTCCATTTTTTATTCCCTGATCCACTAAGCTTTGATGTAAAAGAGCTATCTGGAGTTTTAAACATTTAGACTCGAGATACAGCTAGATCTTGGCAATCAATAATAGAGAGCTAGTAGTTTAGGATGTTTACTTGCGGGTCTATGTCAACTGTGAAGTACTATACCGGTTTTATTTGGTACTGGAAGTTGCAATCTCCTGATTTGGTAATCCATTTTCTCGATTCAGGTTAGCTGCTTTGGAGATGATTCAAATTCCGATACCGGGGATCACTGGAAGTAATAATCAATCCCCAAAAGCAATTTGATATTCATCTAAAAATTTAGTCTATCTACGTCCACCCAAAAACTAAACTCACGCAACTTATTATCTGTTCATAGGCTTATAATCGAAGGGAGTGGGAAGACATGGAAACAGGACCAAAGAGTCCGCCTTCAACACATAGACACTAGTGGATACCTACACAGCCATGACAAGAAGTACCAACGTATAGCTGGTGGTCAGCAAGAGGTAACTAAATATCATAATCTCTCATCTAAACTCATGATTAGATTGATATTCAACAAGGTTTCACATATCGGATTCGGTTGTTGGGTACACAGGTCTGTGGAATTCGGGAGAAGCGGGCGGATAACGTTTGGTTGGCAGCAGAAGGAGTCTATCTTCCCCTTAATGAGAGCAGCAAGTAAAGTTAAGAATGTAATAACTTCTCTGGAGGACTTTCAATCTCATGTTTTACTCTCTAGTCTCTAAACTCATAAACAAGAAAATAGAGATATATATTTGCTAATTTTCGATTGAGAAATACTTTTAGTCGCACGAATATATATTGTTTTGGTAGATATCTTGCATTTATCTTTTTTTCCTTATATCACCCATTGAGAGACGACACCATCTCACCATCCTGAAAGTAAATCAAACATATTTCAATTTGTTCTAAGAACCATCAATATGACATTTGAGACACAAATACTTGTTGTAAGTCTGAAGCCGAATTTGAAATATTTCTTTAGTTTTGATCTATGAACACAACCTTAAAACCAAAACATATTCCATCAATAAAGATCAACCTTCAACCTCTTGCTCGATAATAAAGACCGAAACTAAGGGGGTGTTATTGGTTTGTGATTTAAATAGAGTTTTAATGACTCTAATTGTTGTGTAGAATCTGTTGTTATTCAATCAAGATTTTGTTAAACTCTCTTAAAGTTTGGTGTTATTAGTTTGTGATTTGTAAAAAGTCATTTAAAATCTTAATGAATATTGTGTTATTGGATTAAGAGTTTTATAAAATCATTAAAAGTTTTGTGTTATTCAATTAAAACAAAACAATCTATGACAATATATGATTGTTAATGAATTCAATTATTGTGTTATTGGTTTATGATTTTAAACACTTTTCTTTACAAAATAAAGTCATGGAAAGTATGTTAAAATACTGCAGTTGTTTGAAAGACTCTACAAGATTATAGAAAAACTAATCAACAAGACTATAGAAAACTCTCTAACAATTCTTCTAAATCATTCACTTATTCACTTTCTATGATTTTATTAAAGTCATCAAAACTCTATTTAAATCACAAACCAATAACACCCCCTAATAGTTTTTTCTAAATATTTTAGCTTAGCCCAAACAAAGCCTATCTCTTACGTATTTATACAATTTAAACCCGGCCCAATTCCTTCGGTTATTTTTTCCGGTTTAACTCCGAACCAAATTCCTCTACTTCTTAATTCAAATCCGAAGTCTCTGTCCCAGTGAGAAGCTTTCTCTTCTCTTTACCTATCATAAAACTTGTCCATCACCTAAACCTAAAGCGTCTTCCACAAACAAAGCCAAACTTCACAATCGACAGTACCAAATTTCTAGGTTTGATCTCCTTCTGAATCTTCGGTGTTTGTTTGTTTTTTTTTTCTAATAAAGAACTGCGAATTTGCTGTAAAAGAAGAGTAGAATCCATTCGAGTATAAAATCTTCTCTGTTCCTAAACCCTAAATAAAACTTGTAATTTTTTTTTCTTCAGATTTTTCGAAATTTGCAGCAGTAATTTTCTATGTCTTCATCAACAAACATGTCAGAACTCGAAATGAAGAAGACGACATCAACATCATCGATAATTCCAGACTGGTCCCTTCTCCCTGACGAGCTACTACATCTTATCTCGACGCATCTACATAACTGTTTCGATGTTGTTCATGCTCGATCTGTTTGCCGCTCATGGCGATCCACTTTTCCATTCCCTTCTTCTCTATTACGTCAAAGTTACTCTCTTCCCTCATGCACTGTGTACCCTTTAAAAGGCAAAGACTTGTGCACCCTCGAGAAGGTCCCTTTGTTTCTCTTTAGAGTCCCAAGTCCTGCTGCTGCTAATGCTGTGTCACCTTCCGAGTATTTTCTTGGAAAAATACGCCAAGATGATTATATGGAGCTTCCATATCCTCTTCAATGTTCAGTGAGAGTGAAGATTCCAAGATCTGAGCCAACCTTGATGAACATACTCGACTACCAGATCATCCCTCTGGGCCATCAGTACAGAATCATCGGTTCGGAAGATTTTCGTGTGGCTTTTCTTCCGCTAGACAAGGAGGGAAAAAGAGGAGAATTTGTTGTGCTTCTCAGCTACTCTACCGGTTTGAGGGTGTTAACAAGTGCTGAAATGAGGTGGAAGCGGCTTGAGAATGTCCCGGATACTTCTTGCTTGCGTCTAGTCACTTATAGAGGCAGATTTTATGCAACTTTTAGTTCCGGTCCTTCCGGAGCAATTGCTGTTATCGATCCTTATTCGCTGGAGGTGACTTTCCTGTTGCTCTCACAACCTCTGGGGTGGAGACACTATATGGTTGCATCTGGCAATGATGAACTTTTCCTGGTTGAACTAATCATCCCTAGAGGTGGTGTATTAAAGCTTAGTGAGTTAGCCTTTAGAGTGAGTAGGCTAGATGAGGAGGCTGGTAAATGGGTTAAGGTCAACGATTTAGGAGACCGTTTGTTGTTTATTGGATACTTGGGAAATGTCTCTTGCTCGGCTAAGGAACTTCCTCATGGTTGTGGTTTGAGTGGGAACTCAATTTTACTGTTCACCAATTCGGCAGGAAATGTAATTTTCTCCTATACATATGGAGTACATACATACATGAAGCATAATTGATGGAGATCAATCGTGTGATGATCCTTAACACATCTTTTCTGGTCATGGCTCTTAATTTGGGTTTACCACTAGGCAGTAAAAGCATGCTTTGGATACCTGACATTCTGTTTTTTTCTTTTTTTAGAAATCAAAAACAGACTTTTCCTGTGATTTTAGGTTATGGATTTTGTGATATATGATGTTACCTATTGTTCTGGAGACTGGATCACTGGTGTTTTAATTTTTTATATTTTTGTTGTTCATTTAGCAAGGAAGAAAATAAAGTGAGGCATGGTTTATGGCTAATTCCAAAGAAGATTCATTAATGGATAATCAGAATAAAGACAACTCAAGTGAATTACAACACTATTATCACCTGTTATATTGATGATTCTTGAAAACAAAAAAAAATCAAATGTCTATACATATTGGTTGGATTCTTCAACTTCATGATGGAACAACGGTATTACAATTTGACTTTTTTTTAGTACTATACATAGTTTTAGTATAATTTTCTTGTTGGTAAATTTTGTTCTTTGTTAGATTTAAGATTTAGTTTTTCTTTTGGGCAAGTATTAATTGAATACTTTTTGGCGTTTCTGGGTGATTTAATTATTTGGTTGCATGAATTATTTATACATTTATTTATCTAATGTGATATGAATGGTGTTTTCTTCTTTTCCAGTGATATGAAAAGTGTTTAGATATATTTGTTACCCATTCCATAAGGATAACTAAATTTTGTCCTGTACTTGTTTATGTTAAAATAAAGAACAACATAAAATTTCAAGTATTTGTTAAAAATAGGTTTATTTACGCGCGATTACTTGCCATATCTTGTTATCGGCCATCTAAGATAACTAGATATTTGCGTAGACGATTGGTTGGACTATAGTGGTAAATTATTTGCTGTAAGGTTATATCGTTACCCATTCCATAAGGATAACTAAATTTTGTCATGTACTTGTTATGTTAAAATAAAAAACAACATAAAATTTCAAGTATTTATTAAAATATGTTTATTTACGCGTGATTACTTGCCTTATCTTGTTATCGGCCAGCTAAGATAGATAGATTTTTGCGCTGACGATTGATTGGATTACAGCTGTAGATTATAATCTGTAAGAATTGTACTATAATTGTGTTAGCTGTAGCTGTATGATTTTTGTTGTACCTCTATTAGCTGTACCAGTAAAGTTTGTTGTTGTAAGTTTTTCGGTACTTCTATTTACGCGAGATTACTTGCCTTATCTTGTTATCGGCAGTCAAAATAGCTAAATTTTTGCACTGACGATTGATTGGATTACAGTTGTAGATTATTTTCTATAAGAATTTTACTATAATTCTGTTAGATGTAGCTGTATGATTTTTGTTGTACCTCTATTAGCTGTACCAGTAAGTTTGTTGCAGTAAGTTTTTTCGGTGCTTCTATTTACGTGGGATTACTTGCCTTATCTTGTTATAGGCAGTCAAAATAGCTAAAATTTTGCGCGGACGATTGATTGGACTACAACTGTAGATTATTTGCGGTAAGAATTTTACTATAATTGTGTTAGGTGTAGCTGTATGATTTTTGTTGTATAAATTTTACTATAGTTTGTTAGTCTAATTACTTACATATTTATACTATAAAGATTGTGCTATGTTAATGATATGTCAAGTTATATCCTACCACTCGTACATTATCTTTCATATCATTAGATATTACGGCATAAAATAAAATACTATGCTATCATATTGATTGATGTGAACTTTTTTTCTTTATCTTCAATTGTAGGGTTATAAATCCAACGTTTTTTTCTTTATCAGAAAGTTCTTTACGAAAGAGATGTTGACCGAGCAAATGAGTGATCAAGTGTTGCCGAGCCAAAATGAAGACACTGTTCCATTGTCGACGTTAAATGTTTCGGAGTCGAGCAGCAAAGAAACTGAGAAGAAGCGTGGGAAGCGGAAGAAGGATTGTGAGGAAATGCCAGTGAAAAAGAAAAAGAAGTTAGAGTGGAAACCTGAGGATTGTGCGCAGCCAATAGGAGAAGTCAGTAAGTTTACTGGTAAGGGAAAAAAGAAGAAATGTCATTACAAGACATTCAAGTTTCATGGCAAACAATATGGGCTGGTAAGTTTTGTTTCTTATAAATTATAAGGCTTTCGACTTATTACAACAATTTTTTAGTATTTAAAACTGGTTTGCTAAAAGATTACTATGTGGACCTGGTCCAAAATAGAAGTCTAAAAACAAATTTAAAATTTATTGTCTTTCTAATTTTTTTCAGTTATATTCTAATGGTATTAGTTCTCTAAATCAATATAACTATATCCAACACTTTTCAAAACATCAAATTCGAGTTTTTTTTTTTGTTTCCGTCAATTTCAACTTAATCACTATATATATGATCTATAAATTTAGAGGCTAATTGATTAAAATGTATAAATGGTGGTGTATATTTTATAAAGAGTTATATGCTAAACAATACATAAATTTATTTAATGTCCGAAACAGTAAAACTGTATTTATAATAAGGAGACCAATTTTTTTTTTGTTTTATATGTTTACGTACTTTTTTCTAATTGTATTACCCATTTACGTTATAATTTTTTTTCTATAGGAAGATTCAGTGATCTTGGTTCCGGAGGACGCAAAACAAAAGCCCTATGTTGCGATCATAAAGGTTAAGAAGAAGAACAATTTGATATGGTTTTCAGATTTTGCCTTATCTTATCATATAAACAAAATTGTTTGTTGGACAGGATATTTATATACCAAGCAAAGGAAAATACGTGAAGCTTAGTGTACAGTGGTTTTATCGCCCTGAAGATGTCGAGCAAAAACATCTTGGAAACTGGGAGTCCAACGATTCAAGAAACCTGTTCTACAGTTTCCATCGGGATGAGGTCTTTGCTGAATCTGTCAAGAGGACGTGTCTTCTGTCTTTCGTGCCAGAGAATAAGCAAATCCCAACTCGTAGCGAGCATCCTGGCTACATCGTTCAACTTGTTTACGATATTGTAAAGAAGAAGCTGAGAAAGTTCACTGATAATGAAGCAAATTCCCTATTCTAGTTCTCATAGGTTTTGAACAATTTTTTTTTTTTTTTTTATGGATTAGTAAACTGTTATTTGTTCTTGTTTCTTTTTTGTTCCTTCAAAGAAACATTTTCCACCTTCTTTTCTAACTCTCATAGAAGCTTTCTGGAACCTCTTTTAAACCTCCTCACATGTTTTCCTTTTCTTCGGTTCTTCTTCATATTTCATTAATTTGCGTTCTGAACTACTTCTTGTAGTACTTTGAACTGGTACAGCAACTACATCAAACAGCATGCATCTCAGCAACTTCTAAAACTCGGTTTTTATAACATCAACAGTCTCTAATTCAAATCAAAAACACCATAAAATTTGAAATATTTCTTTTTAATTTCATCTTTGATATATGAACACAACCTTAAAACCAAAACATATTCCATCGAGTGATCGAGGAAACTCTTGCTCGCTAATAAAAACTAAAACTAAGCCCAAACAAAGCTTAATCTCTTATGTATTTATACAATTTAAATCCGGCCCAATTCCTTCGGTTATTTTCCGGTTTAACCCCGAACCAAATTCCTCTACTTCTTAATTCAAACCCGAAGTCTCTGTCCCAGTCAGAAGCTTTCTCTTCTCTTCTACCTATCTCAAAACTTGTCCCTGACCTAAAGCGTCTTCCACACACAAAGCCAGACTTCACAATCGACAGTACCAAATTTCTAGGTTTGATCTCCTTGTGAATCTTCGGTGTTTGTTTTTTTTTTCCAATAAAGAAACTGCGATTTTCCTGTAAAAGAAGAATATAATCAATTCGAATATGAAACTAAATCTTCTCTGTTCCTAAAACCCTAAATAAAACTTGTAATATTTTTTTTTTCAGATTTCGAAATTTGCATCAACAAAACGAAGAAGGAGACATCAACATCATCAATAATTCCAGACTGGTCCCTTCTCCCTGACGAGCTACTACATCTTAATTATCTCGACGCATCTACATAACTGTTTCGATGTTGTTCATGCTCGATCTGTTTGCCGCTCATGGCGATCCACTTTTCCATTCCCTTCTTCTCTATTACGTCAAAGTTATTCTCTTCCCTCATTCCGTGAGTACTCTTTAGAAAGCAAAGACTTGTACACCCTCGAGAACGTCCCTTTGTTCCTCTTTAGAGTCGTCCCAAGTCCCAAGTCCTGCTGCTCCGAATTTTAGGTTATGGATTTTGTGATATATGATGTTACCTATTGTTCTAGAGACTGGATCACTGGTGTTTTACCTCTTCAACTTCATGATGGAACAACTGATAATTTACGTCTTCAAGGCGGTCATAGAGGTGTTTATCCCCGTCATATAGAGTTGCATAGTCTTATATGAAATATGTCACGCTTAAAATATAAGCATAATTATTGCTCTCGGTTAATTTGTTACAGATTCAACGGATGAACACTGCTAATAGTGGAACCATGTGTTTGGTTTGCCTTCTCCGAGTTGCGAGAACTCGATTTACATTGATTCAGAAGTTTATATTCATTCACTAGCTCAGAAAAGGAAACGTCCAAGCAAATTTATTAGCAAAACAAACTCGACTCATGAATTGAATGATACTATTTTTTTTTTTGTTAGCACTAATGTTCTTGGTTCATGATAAATTATAGAAAAACCTGCGGCGTAGCGCGGGAATTCATCTAATGTATTCAATTAATCAGTGAATGCTTGCCTGACCCAAAACAAGAAAAAGAACATTAAAAATTTGTGAATTGTATTCCCTTCTATAACCGTTCGTTTTGTTTGGATGAATTTTATGATAAAAAAATACATTATAGTAACTGACAACTGTTTTGTTGAATGAATATGAATACATACATGCATGTGTCTAAGTTTAAGATAACATAGTTGATCTATAGTATATATATAACAATGCAGAGAGAGGACTATTAACACAAGTTTTAAAGAAAAGAAGATCACAAAAACATTAAGAAAAAACATATCCAAACTTTGGTTTGATGGGATTAGGAGCAGGATCAGGTACACTCTTTGTAACTAATATGAATATGATCTAAGTGTATTTTTTTAGTACTGTACATAGTTTAAGTATAATTTTCTTGTTGGTAAATTTTGTTTTTTGTTAGATTTAAGATTCATTTTTTCTTTTGGGCAAGTATTAATTGAATACTTTTTGGCGTTTCTGGGTGATTCAATTATTTGGTTGCATGAGTTATTTGTACATTTATTTATCTAATGTGATATGAATGGTGTTTTCTTCTTTTCCAATGATATGAAAAGTGTTTAGATATACTTGTTACCCATTCCATACGGATAACTAAATTTTGTCCTGTACATAAAATAAAAAACAACATTAAATTTCAAGTATTTGTTAAAAATAGGTTTATTTACGCGGGATTATTTGCCTTATCTTGTTATCGGCCGTTAAAATAGCTAAATTTTTGCGCTGACGATTGATTGAAATACAGTTGTAGATTATTTTATGTAAGAATTTTACTATAATTGTGTAGTTGTATGATTTTTGATGTACCTCTATTAGCTGTACCAGTAAAGTTTGTTGTTGTAAGTTTTTCGGTACTTCTATTTACGCGCGATTACTTGCCTTATCTTGTTATCAGGTAGCTAAGATAGCTAGATTTTTGTGCGTACGATTGATTGGACTACAGCTGTAGATTATTTGCTGTAAGATTTTTACTATAACTGTGTTAGCTGTAGCTGTATGATTTTTACTGTATCTCTATTAGTTGTACCATTAAAGTTTGTTGTTGTAAGTTTTTATGTACCTCTATTTATTCGGGATTACTTGCCTTATCTTGTTATCGGCCAGCTAAGATAGCTAGATTTTTGCGTGGACGATTGGTTAGACTGTAGCTGTAGATTATTTGCTGTAAAATTTTTACTATAACTGTGTTAGCTGTAGTTGTATGATTTTTTTTGTACCTCTATTAGCTGTACGAGTAAAGTTTGTTGCTGTAAGTTTTTATGTACCTCTATTTATGCGGGATTATTTACCTTATTTTGTTATCGGCCAGCTAAAATAGCTAAATTTTTGCGCGGACGATTGATTGGAATACAGCTGTAAATTATCTGTTGTAAGATTTTTACTATAATTGTGTTAGTTGTAGCTCTGTATTTTTTATGTACCCCTATTACCTATACCACTAAAGTTTGTTACTGTAAGTTTTTGATTATCGATATTTTATAATAAAAATATGATTAATAAATATGAGATTTGAGTGTTTAAGTTTTTTAAAACTTGGTTCATTTCATATCATTTGTTTTGTAGTTATTGTTAGTCTAATTAATTACATATTTATATTGTGTTATCTTAATGATATGTCAAGTTATCCTACCACTCGTACATTATCTTTCATTTCATATTGATTGATGTGAACTTTTTTGTTTTATCTTCAATTGTAGGGTGAAAAACGAATTTCTAGGTTATAAATCTAACATTTTCAAAATGACCCGCATCAGAAAATTCTTTACGAATGAGATGTTGACCGAGCAGATGAATCAAGACTTGCTGAGCCAAAATGAAGACAATGTTACATTGCCGAGGTTAAATGTTTCGAAGTCGAGCACCGAAGAAACTGAGAAGAAGCGTGGGAAGCGGAAGAAGGATTGTGAGGAAATGCCAGTGAAAAAGAAAATGGAGTTAGAGTGGAAGCCTGAGGATTGTGCACAGCCAGTAGGCGAAGTCAGTAAGTTTAGTGGTAAGGGAAAAAAGAAGAAATGTCATTACAAGACATTCAAGTTTCATGACAAACAATATGGCCTGGTAAGTTTTGTTTTGCTTTTTTATTTATTAGATTAAAAAAAATTAAAGGCTTCGACTTATTACAATAATTTTTTAGTATTTTTTTCCAAATTAAAATAAGTAATATGTGGACCCTGGTATAAAAATAATTGAAGTATAAAACGAATTTAAAATTTATTGTCTTTCTAATTTTTTTCATTTATATTCTAATGGTATTATTTCTCTAAATCAATATTATAACTATATCCAACACTTTTCAAAACATCAAATTCGAGTTTTATTATTTTTTTCTTCAATTCCAACTTTATCATTATAAATACGAGCTATAGATTTAGAAGCTAACTGATTAAAACTTAGAAATGGTGGTGTACTAATAAAGAGTTATATGCTAAACAATACACCAATTTTCTTAATATGCGTGAAACGACTAAAACAATATTTAATTTATAATGAGAAGTATTATCTTTTTTTCTGTTCTGTTTGTGTAGTTTTCTTTTTTAATTGTATTACCATTAACATTATAATTTTCTTTTCTATAGGAAGATTCCGTGCTCTTGGTTCCGGAGGACACAAAGCGCAAGCTCTATGTTGCGATCATAAAGGTTAAGAAGAAGAACAATTAATATGATTTTAAGTTTTTACCTTATCATATAACCAAATTTTTTGTTGAACAGGATATTTATATACCAAGCAAAGAAAAATACGTGAAGCTTCAAGTACAGTGGTTTTATCGCCCTGAAGATGTCGAGCAAAAACATCTTGGAAACTGGGAATCCAACGATTCAAGAAACCTGTTCTACAGTTTCCATCGCGATGAGGTCTTTGCTGAATCTGTCAAGCGGACGTGTGTTGTGTCTTTCGTGCCAGATAATAAGCAAATCCCAACTCGTAGCGAGCAACCTGGCTACATCGTTCAACATGTTTACGAATTTGTTAAGAAGAAGCTGAGAAAGTTCACTGATAATGACTTTGCCGTGAAGCAAAAGCAAATTCCCTATTCTAGTTCTAATAGGTTTTGAACAATTTATTTTTTCTTTATGGATTAGCAAACTGTTATTTGTTCTTGTTTCTTTTTTGTTCCTTCAAATAAACCTTTTCCACCTTCTCTTCTATCTCTCATAGAAGCTTCCTGGAACCTCTCTTGAACCGCCTCACATGTTTTCCTTTTCTTCGGTTCTTCTTCATATTTGATTTGCGCTCTGAACTACTTCTTGTAGTACTTTGAACTGGTACAGCAACTACATCAAACAGCATGCATCTCAGCAACTTCTAAAACTCGGTTTCTATAACATCAACAGTTTCTAATTCAAATCAAAACACCATAAAGTTTGAAATATTTCTTTTTAATTTCATCTTTGATATATGAACACAACCTTAAAACCAAAACATATTCCATCGAGTGATCGAGGTACCTCTTGCTCGCTAATAAAAACTGAAACTAAGCCCAAACAAAGGCTATCTCTTATATATTTATTTATACAATTTAAACCTGGCCCAATTCCTTCGGTTATTTTCCGGTTTAACCCCGAACCAAATTCCTCTACTTCTAAATTCAAACCCGAAGTCTCTGTCCAAATCAGAAGCTTTCTCTTCTCTTCTACCTATCTCAAAACTTGTCCCTGACCTAAAGCGTCTTCCACAAACAAAGCCAAAGTTCACAATCGACAGTACCAAATTTCTAGGTTTGATCTCCTTGTGAATCTTCCGTGTTTGTTTTTCTTTTTTCTTCCAATAAAGAACTGCGATTTTGCTGTAAAAGAAGAGTAGAATCAATTCGAATATAAAACTAAATCATCTCTGTTCCTAAACCCTAAATAAAACATGTAATATTTTTTTTTCAGATTTCGAAATTTGCATCAACAAACATGTCAGAAATCGAAACGAAGAAGGAGACATCAACATCAACGATAAATCCAGACTGGTCTCTTCTCCCTGACGAGCTACTACATCTTATCTCGACGCATCTACATAACTGTTTCGATGTTGTTCATGCTCGATCTGTTTGCCGCTCATGGCGATCCACTTTTCCGTTTCCTTCTTCACTATTACGTCACAGTTATTCTCTTCCCTCATTCCGTGAGTACCCTTTAGAAAGCAAAGACTTGTGCACTCTCGAGAAGGTCCCTTTGTTCCTCTTTAGAGTCCCAAGTCCTGCTGCTGCTAATGCTGTGTCGCCTTCTGAGTATTTTCTTGGAGAAATACGCCAAGATGATCATATGGAGCTTCAATCTCCTCTTCAATGTTCAGTGAGAGTGAAGATTCCAAGATCTGAGCCAACCTTGATGAACATACTCGACTGCCAGATCATGATCCCTCTGGGCCATCAGTACAGAATGATGGGTTTGGAAGATTATCATGTGGCTTTTCTTCCGTTAGACAAGGAGGGAAAAAGAGGAGAATTTGTTGTGCTTCTCAGCTACTCTACCGGTTTGAGGGTGTTAACAAGTGCTGAAATGAGGTGGAAGCGGCTTGAGAATGTCCCGGATAGTTCTTGCTTGCGTCTAGTCACTTCTAGAGGCAGATTTTATGCAATTTTTAAGTTCGGAGAATTTGTTGTTGTCGATCCTTATTCGCTGGAGGTGACTCTCATGTTGCTCTCACTACCTCTGGAGCGGGTACACTATAAGGTTGCACTTGCATCTGGTAAAGATGAACTTTTCCTGGTTGAACTAATTAGTGGGTTAGCCTTTAGAGTGAGTAGGCTAGATGAGGAGGCTGGTAAATGGGTTGAGGTCAGCGATTTAGGAGGCCGTGTGTTGTTTATTGGAAAACAGAGAAATGCCTCTTGCTCGGCTAAGAAACTTCCTCATGGTTGTGGTTTGGGTGGGAAATCAATTTGGTTAACCAATTCGGCAGGCAAAGTAGTTTCCCCTAGAAATATGGAGTACATACATGAAGCTCAATTGATGGAGATCCATCGTGTGATCCATCGTGTGATGATCCTCAACACATCTTTTCTGGTCATGGCTCTTTGGGTTTACCACTAGGCCGTAAAATCTCGCTTTGGATACCTAATATTCTGTTTTTTTTTTAGAAATCAAAAACAAGCTTTTGCTATGATTTTAGGTTATGGATTTTGTGATATCTAATGTTACCTATTGTTCTGAAGACTGGATTATCACTGGTGTTTTAAGTTTTTATATTTTTGTTGTTTTTATACAACACACAGTTTTCACCTGTTATATTGACGATTCTTGAAAACTAGAAGATGAAATGTCTAGTATCGGTTGGATTCTTCAACTTCATGATGGTTATTGGGTGTTTTTTCCCGCTTTATATAGAGTTGCATAGTCTTATATGAACTATGTCAAGCTTAAAAAAACAGGCATAGTTATTGCTCTCGGTTTGTTACAGATTCAACGGATGTACTTATAGGAACCATTGATTCCGAAGTTTATGTTCATTCATTAGCTCGGTAAAAGAAACGTCCAGGCAAATTTATTAGCAAAAACTCGACTCATGAATGATACTATAATTTTTTGTTAGCACTAATGTTCTTGGTCCATGATACATTATTAAAAAAACCCGCCGCATAGCGCGGGAATTCATCTTATATATTTAATTAATCAGTGAATGAATGCTTGCGTGACCCAAAACAAGAAAAAAAACATTAAAAATTTACAAATATTACTGACAACTGTTTTGTTGAATAAATATTAATACATACATGCATGTCTATAAGTTGAAGATAACATACACAACTAATTCTTGACCACCCAAATTTATGTTACTTATTTACAGGTCATATCTACCAAATACTCTACATACATGCTTTGACCAAAAAAAAAAAAAAAAAAACTCTACATACATGCATAACAATAATATTAAATGCTCTATTTGATTTTAAGGAATTATAAAATTTTATCTAAATAAAAATCTTTTTTTTCATTTTCCTTTTTTTACCTCTGTTTTATTCCTTCTTAAGTCTATTTAAAAGTGAAATTGTAATACACATTTATTATTAAGCAGTAATAATGCAGTCTTCCCTTTTGTTAACAAAATCTTGTATATATATAATAATGTAGAGAGAGGACTATTAAAACAAGTTTTAAAGAAAAGAGGCTCACAAAAACATTAAAAAAAACATATCCGAAACATATCCAATCATCGGTCTGATGGGATTATAAAGGATCAGGAACAGGATCAGGTACACTCTTTGTAACTAATATGAATATGATCTAAGTGTTTTTTTTAGTACTGTACATAGTTTAAGTATAATTTTCTTGTTGGTAAATTTTGTTCTTTGTTAGATTTAAGGTTCAGTTTTTCTTTTGGGCAAGTATTAATTGAATACGTTTTGGCGTTTCTGGGTGATTCAATTATTTGGTTGCATGAGTTATTTGTACATTTATTTATCTAATGTGATATGAATGGTGTTTTCTTCTTTTCCAATGATATGAAAAGTGTTTAGATATTTTTGTTACCCATTCCATACGGATAACTAAATTTTGTCATGTACTTGTTATGTTAAAATAAAAAGCAACATAAAATTTCAAGTATTTGTTCAAAATAGGTTTATTTATGCGGGATTACTTGCATAAAAAAAAAGTTTATTCAGTAGGGATTACTTGCCTTATCTTCTTATCGGCCAGCTAAAATAGCTAGATTTTTGCTCGGACTATTGATTGGATTACAACTATAGATTATTTGCTGTAAGATTTTTACTACAAATATTGTATTAGTTGTACCCGTATAATTTTTTCGGTACTTCTATTAGCTTTATCAGTAAAGTTTGTTGCTGTAAGTTTTTGATTATACATATTTTATAATAAAAATATGATTAATAAATATGAGATTTGTTTTGCGCGGACTATTGATTGGATTACAGCTGTAGATTCTTTGCTGTAAGATTTTTACTATAAATATTGTATTAGATGTACCTGTATGATTTTTTCGATACCTCTATTAGCTGTATCAGTAAAGTTTGCTGTTGTAAGTTTTTGATTATAGATATTCTATAATAAAAATATGATTAATAAATATGAGATTTGTTTTAAGTGTTTACTTTTTTTTTAGGTTTTTTTTTTACTTTTTTTTTAGGTTTTACCTGCTACAGCGAATAAATAAAGAAATATTTGTTTTGATATGTAACTTTCAAAATAAAACTAAAGCATAATTGGTATAAGTTTTTGGCTTTTGAAATAATGACGGTAGAAATTTACAGTCCAACCAATCTCACCTTAGGTACTTTTGAGTTATTTGATTCGCTTTTTATACTCTTAAAGTCTAATTGAAATTGTAACCTTATTTTTTTGGTAGAAGAAAATTGTAACCTTATTTTTAGTTTATCTTTTTGGTTAAGTTTATCAAAAAAAGAAAGTATAATCTATCCCCAAAATGAAAAGAAATACAAATGATTGAGTTCTTTTTGAGTTAGGGCTATTCAATTTTAGGTAATACCTTATATATTATATTTCAGGGTATTTAAATATCATTAAAATAATAATTTATCTATTTTATGTCTACCATTTAGGTTGTTAGTCTAATTATTTACATATTTATACTATAAAGATTGTGTTATGTTAATGATATGTCAACTTATCCTACCACTCGTACATTATCATTCATATCATTATATATTACGGCATAATGCTATCATATTGATTGATGTGAATTTTTTTTTTTTTTTTTTATCTTCAATTGTAGGTTATAAATCCAACGTTTTCAACATGACCCGCATCAGAAAATTCTTTACGAATGAGATGTTGACCGAGCAGATGAATCAAGACTTGCTGAGCCAAAATGAAGACAATGTTACATTGCCGAGGTTAAATGTTTCGAAGTCGAGCACCGAAGAAACTGAGAAGAAGCGTGGGAAGCGGAAGAAGGATTGTGAGGAAATGCCAAAGAAAAAGAAAATGGAGTTAGAGTGGAAGCCTGAGGATTGTGCCCAACCAATAGGAGAAGTCAGTAAGTTTAGTGGTCAGGGAAAAAAGAAGAAATGTCATTACAAGACATTCAAGTTTCATGACAAACAATATGGCCTGGTAAGTTTTGCTTTTTTTTATTAATTTAAAGGCTTTGACTTATTAATTAGTTATTACTTACAACAATTTTCTAGTATTTAAAATTGGTTTGCAAAAACATTAAAATACAAAGTATTATGTGGACCCTGGTCCAAAATAAAATAGAAGTCTAAAACAAATTTAAAATTTATTGTCTTTCTAGTTTTTTCATTTATATTCTAATGGTATTAGTACTTTAAATCAATATAACTATATCCAACACTTTTCAAAACATCAAATTCGATTTTTATGATTTTTTCGTCAATTCCAACTTTATTATTATAAATACGAGCTATATATTTAGAAGCTAACTAATTAAAACTTAGAAATGTGTATTAATAGAGAGTTATATGCTAAACAATACACCATTTTTCTTAATATATGTGAAACGACTAAAACTATATTTATTGTAAGATGAATTATTTTCTTTTGTTCTGTTTGTATAGTTTTTTTAAAAAAAATTGTATTACCATTTACATTATAATTTTTTTTTGTATATAGGAGGATTCAGTGCTATTAGTTCCAGAGGACGCAAAGCTAAAGCTCTATGTTGCGATCATAAAGGTTAAAGAAGAAGAACAATTGATATAATTTTCAGTTTTTGCCTTATCATATATATAACCAAAATTGTTTGGTGGACAGGATATTTATATACCAAGCAAAGAAAAGTACGTGAAGCTTCAAGTACAGTGGTTTTATCGCCCTGAAGATGTCGAGCAAAAACATCTTGGAAACTGGGAATCCAAAGATTCAAGAAACCTATTCTACAGTTTCCATTGCGATGAGGTCTTTGCTGAATCTGTCAAGCGGACGTGTCTTGTGTCTTTCGTGCCTGAGAATAAGCAAATCCCAACTCGTAGAGACCTTCCTGGCTACATTGTTCAACATGTTTACGATTTTGTTAAGAAGAAGCTGCGAACGTTCACTGATAATGACTTTGCCGTGAAGCAAAAGCAAGAGATTGATCATCTGGTGGCAGAGACGATTTCACGACTTGGTGATCTTCCTGACATTGATAAAGACCAAGTGACGACTAAGATTAAAAGATCTGTTGAGCTGAAAAGATATATGAAAGCTGAGAGAACGAGTCCTAAAACCAGTAATATGGTTAATCCTTCGGATTATAAGCTGATCTTAAAGGATTTTGATTTGGCAACTGGTGATTCGGATCGTGACAAGAGATTAGAGGAGCTTCTGGAAGCAGTTAAGCATGAGTTTCGTACAAGTAAGAAGAAACAAGCTGGTGATTATGATTCTTTCTGGCCAAATGATGTTGTTCCGGTGGTTCGAGCTCTTGAGAAGGTTCTGTATGATTCTTTGGCTGAAGATATATCCAAGTATAATCACAAGTTGGAGAATCTGGTCAATAATCTCAAGGTTAGTTTAATTCCTTTCTCTCCTTCATTCTCTTTTTTTGTGTGTTCTTGTTTTTCTTTGTTTGTCAATGCATGTGCTCTTGAAGCCCTAGACTTTGACCCAAAAAAAAAAAAAAAAATTGATAAAGGAGTTTGACAAATATGTCATTCTAAAGTATGAAATTTTGTTCGTCTTTGAAGTTGATCTTACGAATTAGAAAAAAGAATTCATTAAATTAAATTTAAGATGAATGCTAGAAAAATTAATATACATAGGAAATAAATAGTATATAACTCATATAGTCAACATACATAATAACAGAAAAACTATTCTTTTTAAGTCTTTTGTTTCTATTTCTCAAAAATACTAATAACAATACGCCATTGTTTTATCATATATATATTTTAAATGGTATTTTTCTTGTAGCCGGTGTATAATAATATTTTGTATTGACTTGATAATTCATTTTTTTGTATCGTTTATTGTTTCTTAACGTCGGTCTTTTAAAACATCGATATATAGGACTTTTTCTAAGATATATATGATGATATCATTCATATTATTATCTTGATTCACATCAATTACATGATCCAGGTAAGATCTATACACTAATAATCTTGTATTCTGTTTGCAGAACTCACGATTGCTAGCTAACCGACTTCTCAGTGGCGAATTAAAACCTGAACAAGTTCTAAAGATGACGCACTATGAGCTTACGGTAATCTCTTTCATTCACAAACTTTCTTCACACAACTCTTTACTGTTGTTTAGTCTACAATACCGCGGTTTAACCTCATACCGGATTTCTTCTAGTAATTGGGAATGTTACTGTTGAATATTTACCACTGAACCTGAATCTGTTTATTAGCTCATAAACTGGTTATGTTATTAATCACATCTTAAGTGATTTTGGCATGTTAAAGTGACTCTGGTTAGCTTTGTTTTTTTCTGGGATCAGCGTGGTTTCACTTTTGATGAAATAACGGCCGACTTGGGAGAGCCAATATTGAAGAACGATGCTCCATCAACCTCCAAAAAGTGTTGAAGGCAAAGATTTTCGCCAAGGTTAAAGAAGATACTAAACCTTTCAATAATATAGTTAATGGTATCTTGCTCTTCTTCTTTCTTATTTTAATCGCTACAGAGATATTTTCCTAGAGTTTGTCAAGTTATGATGCAAATCATGAATGTTTATTTCATGACTTATTATTATCTAAAACTTCAGTTTTTAGAGTTTAATGTTTGTGACATGTGTTGGCATGTATTCAGTATTGAACTATGAATCAAATGTAATGTCTGTCACATTTTTTTTTTTTATTTCCGGATAATTTGCTTTCATCGATTCTCATAGAGCATATATAGGAGAGTTTGTATCCCACCAATCACAAAATTTTAACCTTTGACGCCTTTATGAACAATACGAAAGGAGTTAGTTTGCATAAACCAAATGGGTGGGACATTAAGTTTGGTAAAGCTAGCCGTAAAGAAGCAATATAATCTTGGGAGTATTGCTACAATAATAGGTTTTAAAGATTGTACTGTGGAAGCAACATAGCGAGATGGAGAAAGTATTTGGACTTAATTAAACTCTTATGGACATCAATTATTCTCTTTCAAAGGATCCTTAAGGATGACTTGGCTGAACAGTTGGATCTTTTGAAACGAAAGGTTTCTGGACAATTAAGACAAAGAGGTAATGGGGACTTGCTGAAACTGTGTCCTTTTTAGCTTTGAGATTTATTAAACTCTCTGACTAAAGATGCTCGCCGAAAATCTAGATGATGTTTTAGCCTTTCAGGGCAACCACATTATGGCGTACTATGTTTTTTTTAATTTCATGTGTTGGTCCATATTTAATAATAGATGGAGATTCCACAGTTCTGATTTCCCATGTTTAATATATGGAGAAATGAAGAATTTGACATTTTTTTTTAACTCTATGCTATGTTTCATTTTTTTTTTTTATAAATTTAATAAGGATATTTTTTTTGAATTATTAAATCATGACAGAAATATATATGCTTAGTATAATTTACCATTTGTGTTGTGGATCTTGCTTGTGTAATTTACCTTTAAGACATTTGAATAATTTAGGCAAACATTAGGATTTTCAAATAACGATTATTACTCATTTATATGTACAATAGATAAATAATTCATATCTCCATTTAGATGAAAATTGAATTTCAACCTTAGAAAATAATATAAAATATCAAATGATAAATAATATGAGAGTGAGATAATAATGTAAAGTTATAAATTAAAGGAGTTAAAAATATTGATTGAACCAAATGTGTCATTACATGTAAATATTGAAAAACTACTAAAAATCATGAACATTATAATTTTACTTGGGTCCTCTCCCCTTACCTTTATGTAGGTCCTCCCATGACTATGTCATTGTGTATAATAGGAATAAAAATTAATGCAACCACCAGATTTTTGACTGGTCCGCACCGACCTGAGATGTATCTCCCTCTTTTCTTTCAGTTGCAATTTGTGTTTTTAATGCCTATAAGAATTATAAAGAATAAAGAGATGCATGTGTTACATATATACTTACATGTAATCGTTCTTACACTTGGTGTACATCATCCTTTGTCGTCTTTAATTATACTCATTTTTAAATTAGTAAGTGTATCAATATACGATAAACCTTACGAATTATAAGGGTTTGCCACATCAGATATGAAACTATATAAGAAGAAAAGAACTAATATTCTTTAGCTGATCGAAGAGATCTTACCTCTCATTAGGTTCCCTTACGATAACTACAAAAGATATCAGTGAACAGTTTGCTAAGTAAGAACATATATATATAAACATAAATAATGAAACAAGTGGATACAAATACCATATAAATATTCATCTCACGTTTGATTTATTGGTAGTCACCAACCGTTGTGGTTAGAAGTTAATCCCTTGGGTGGCTACCAATCAATAAAACAATTGGTTTTTAGTTGTTTATAGAACCGGTTTAAATTCTAAACAATTATAAATTAAATTTAAAACTGTTTAAAAATTTTGAAACTATGAACTTCAAACACCGTTGTTAAAAGAGCTTACACCAGCTAGTACTTCCTTATACAAAGATCCACGATTTTGAAGATCAAGGACTAAATTGAGAGCTTCTCTCATGTAACCGACAATTTCTCTCCATCTATATTTTATAAATTGTCGCTTGCCAAGTTATATATGAAGAGCTCTTCGAAGATGAGTTTGGGAGCCAAATGAGAATGGTGGACCATCTTACATTTAAGTGCCAAAATATTTTGGATCGCACCGTCTAAAACTGTCACCAATCGAATCCAACACATACATATATATAATGTCCATGTCCATACATCATCTACCCAAGAACAGTCGTGTCATTATATATTTCTATCGTCTGTCGTACGCACTTAAATTATAATATAAATAAATATGCACGTCTCCTTCAAAATATTCCATATTACTAACACTGTCTCCATCCCTTAAAACATTAAAAAGATGTGCATGTGCTTCTAAGCAGATATGATGTTTACACAATAAGGAAAATTTCAAACTATATACTCTCGTAATTATGCTCGTAGACCCAAAATGGGTGGTTTTAGGTTTAATACAACCACAAAATAAATGAAAATGAAACCAAATTAAGTGAGTGTAACCAATTCAGACGTACGTCACGTGGCTTACTTCTTACCATAAAAGTGTCGGAGTATTCAAATTCCACTACTAATTAGAAAAATAAGACATGGTTTGCTTCTTCTCTTTTTCAGATCTATATGAGTTTTCGGATCTCAATATGAATTGCCTAATAACAATCAACACTACCCTTTAATTTATCAACATTGTATGTACATGAACTACAAGATTTTTTGGTTTTCCAAGATTTTTGTTTTTTTATATACTCTATCAGGCTAATCCGGTCAATTTCAGTAGAAATGTACGAGTACTACATAGTGGACTTTTTCCAAAAGGTCATCACCGTGTCTATTCCAAATTTGTATTAATATTTTCTGATTAATGTCGAAAATAATTAATCAGATTATCTGTTACCGGACTATCATGTAAAAGTCGAAATCCAAGTCTAGATATCTCACATGGATGTGGTTTTCCAAGATTTGTCTTTTACTTTAAACAACGTACGAAAATGGTTGTCGGTTCATTGCAAATCCCACGAGTGTACATCAAACATTGGTATAAGAAAGTCGTATAAAGGACATTGTTATAGACACGATTTACGAGTGGACCAATGCATGCTTAATACAAAAAAAAAATGTATTATATAAGTATGTAAAAGAATGATATTTTTGATGGACAATATTGTAACTTACGTTAAATTTGGGGTCTTAAGAAAATATAAAAACTTATTGGTGCATGTGAAGATCCCAATCAGACTGTATTAATACCCTTGATCTTCCCAGCAATTACACTCGATGCCACTGTCACTGACCTAACCTTGGATAGAAAGTTAACTATCATTTATGGCTCTAACCTAATTCAAGAATGTTAAAAACTTAAAGAATACAATTAAATAAAATTAACATATATATGTAATTTGGTGATAAGATTTAGTCAAAAGGTATGTATTTTTAGGTATTTCCTAGTAACAAACTTTATTAGAAAATGATGAACGATGATTCAATAAAAGACTTACAAATTTTGTTTCTTTTGGATTTAGAAAGTTAAGCTCTTTGAGAAATGCTGTGAAGTTACAAAGTCATGTGGTAAATTAGCTCTCTTCACAATCCTCTTCATGTTGCTCTGTAAACTCTGTTGCACTAATTGCTTCACTGCCTTTCTTTCATCACTCTGCTTAATCTCACGATCCCTCTCTCTACGCAATGAAGAAGACGAAGAAGATATTCCATAGATCGGAGCTGAGACTTGCTTCCCTTTGTCCACCACTCTCAAACACTCAAGTATCCTCGAGGCTCGCTTTTGCGCCAATGGACTTCCCACAAGTGTTAGTTCAAGCAATGAGGATTCAATACCCGCTTCAATCATCGCTTTCCGATCTCCATACCCTTTGTGAGCCATTAACATGAGAATGTAAATAGCTTTCTCTTGACATTTTTGTGAATCATTCCAATTCAATACATCTACCAATATAGGAATCGCTTCAACGGCTGCTCCAATCGCTTTCCTTCCTTCTGAAACTGATACTACATTAGTTAAAATGGCGAGAATCCGCTCGCTCACTTCCATATCTCCCAATGTGTTCAAAAGAAACGGAATCAGATCCGTTTCGAGGATGAAAGAAACGTTTTGGTGATGGATTGAGAGGTTGTAAAGAGCTCGAAGAGCGTCTTCTCTAGCTTGTGAGCTACTAGTTTCCTCAAAGTTTTTCAATGTTTTCACTAGGAAAACAATTGCACCCGAAGAACCGATTATCGGTTTATTCGAATCCAACGCACTTAACCCTAGGAAATTAGCAACAATAGCCTCGGAAATCGCTTGATTAGGAGGCTTTGATGACTCGATTAGCTTCAACATTTTGTGAACAACACCTGCTTTAACAATAGCTGCTTTGTTCCTGGAAATTACAGAGAATTTAAACATATGTCATTCGAACAAATGATTTGAATTAAATGCTTCAAAGTTTCTCAGATTCTTGAGTTCAGAAAAACATATAACAAATGCAAATAAAACCCAAAAGAAAAGCAATGAAAGTGACATATCTGAAGAAAATCAATTAAATTTTTCTCAATTGTTTCACCTAAAGAAACAAAACAAACAACCAAAAAAAAACAGAGAAATTAAACACAAATATCAAAATCAAAGAAATGATCCAAAATTTTTTTTTGATCAGCCCCAGTAGGAACGCACCAAAGTGCTACAGAATGAACTGTGCCCTGGTTAAACGGTTCAACCGACACCATAAGCTCTAAGCGGACTCGGGTCAACCAATAGACCGATTCAAAATTTCACAAAAACATAGTGAAGAAACATGCAATGTGAACAAAATCAAATCACTTACGCATCATTGCCGATTCCGAGATTGAGAAGAGCGTAAAGCGAAGCAATCTGCGAATCTTCGAATGTCGAATCGTCGTCGTCGATCATACTAATTAACGGCGGAATCGCACCGAGCATTGCGAGCGTCACTCTCGCTTCCGTATCATCTTTAGCTAACAACCTAACTTCACTCGCCGCCGCTATTTTCTTCTCCGCCGCCTCCATTTTTAAATCCTTAACGACGCGTTTTTGAATCTCAAGCGTTTCCTCTTTCTTCTTCGTCTCGAGATCACTCTCAATCACAGCTAAGTTTAACAGATCGCAGAGTTTCTCCGATTTCGTCGCTAAATCCTCTCCGATCGTTGCGGTTTTCGAACAATTTTGTTCATCGTCTTCTTCTTCGTCTCGGCGAAATCGAGAGCTACCTCCGCAGCTGATTGCGTCGAAGATGATTCTACGGAGTGATGATCCGGAGAAGGTGTTACTGGAGGTGGAGGAGGAAGAAGCGGAGGGAATGCGATGAAGGATTAGAGGATCGATATTGTTCCGGTGACACTTTGCCATTATCGCCGATCAGTTCTATAGAGAGCTTTGAGGAAGGAAGAGAGAGAGAGAGAGAGTTTGTTCTGTTTTTATTTTGAGGCGAAAACAGAGGAAGTAAATGATTTTAGAGAGATTTTTTTACTGGCTTTTTTTACTGACTTTTTTTTTTTTTTTGACAGCAGACTTTTATTTTTGATTTTATTTATTAATTTCTTGACAAATTTTATAGAGTAAAGAATATTATTGAGGTTTTATTTGAAAAAAGTTTTTAGATATATAGTTGTATCATTGCCATAATAATAACATCTTTCAAATCCAATTCTAAATTCAAAAAGAAAAAAAAAAGTGAAATGGTAATGTGCTTTCACAAAAATAGTATGGAGATTTAGAGAGTATTTTTTTTAAGCTTCACATGCTTCATTCTATAGTAGGATTTTGGATTAGAGAGGTAGGTCAAAATAAAAACGTAACCAAAAAAATATTCTGAACCGAACAAAGATTAGGTGATTCCGTTTGGTTTCGGTTTAATCTCAAAACTTTTGACAGTCCATAATAGTTCCTTAATTTCAAAAATTATTTTAATTATTCGAAATATTAATTTTTTTATTCACTTTGTCTCTTCATACCATTTGTTCAACTTCTTTCTATCATTTAAACTCTTATAATTTAATAAACCTAAATATTTACACCAACTTGTTTCTATCATTTGTTGTTACACTATGACTTTGTTACTTGATTATGATTTAATATAGTGAGTGTTGAAAAAAAAAACCTAAATATTTAAAAAGACTTGAAAAATTCTCAAGATTGATGCTCATACTGAAATTGTTTTTTGGTTACCTGACAGATACATGAATATATTTTATACTAGTAAGTAGTACATGTGTCATTGCCACCATTGCAACTACGAGATGTTCCTTATAAAAATTTCTACATGGTAGGCTCATTTTCACAGTTTTCAAAAGTACATTTCTAAAAGATACTTCAAAAGTAAATTGTTTAGACTGATGTACCAGGTTGTTTCCCCCATTAGGGCATCTCCAACCCATCTCTATATTTGCCTCTATTTTAAAGGCAAATATAGCAATCTCTATTTTAGAGGCAAATATGCTCCAACCCACCTCTATATTTGCCTCTAAAATAGAGATTGCTATATTTGCCTCTATTTATAGAGGAAAAAATAGAGTTCCTCTATTTTATAGAGGAAAAAATAGAGATCTCTATTTTAGAGGTGAGAATAAAGTGGGTTGGAGTAAAACTCACCTCTATTATAGAGTTCTTCTATTTTAGAGGTAAAAATAGAGAAAACCATTGGAGATGGTCTTACAAGACACGACTGACACTTCAAAGTCACTAACTAAATAATACTATATCACTATTCAGAATATTAACTCTGTTAAACATAAGACAAAGGAATTAATAAGAAACTTATAAGAATAAACAAAATACTTCAATGTCGGAAGCTATTAAAGAGAAGGATCCGATTTAACTCTGGCGACAAGAGAACGTTGTTAATTTATTATTATTCGAAATCGAAACGTTTCTTCTATTTGATTTGGTAAGATTTGGTAGTTGTTATCATATCTTATTTGAAAATCAGATCTGGAACGAATTGTCAAACTCTATAATAGTACCACATTGGTACGTACAACAAAATTAAACGCTCCATAAATGATCGTTAACCACATTATTTCACCGTCCCAAGTTAATAATTTCAAATGCGAATGGACTGAAGAAGGGTCGGTGTGTTACTGTTCCCATTTACTTTTGTCGGCAGGAGAAAGATCCTCTAAAAACATTACAATCCGTACGTGTTAGAAGTGACAACACTCAAGTACGAATCTAAGAGTTCACAACGCTAACCCGAATCGTCTACGCGGCCATTTCTTCAGTGGAAGTGTTACTCTGGAGCTTCTTGATGACTAATCTGTTGTTGTTGTCTGTAGCCGAGAGATCAGTATCGACAAGAACAGTATCTTCTTCAGCGAAATCTCCTTTTAAAACTCCGACAGCGATCTCGTTCTCTACCATCTGTTGAATTACTCTCTTCACTGGCCTTGCCCCGTAGTTCGGGTCAAAGCCGAGCTGAGCAAGGAGATCCACTGCCTCTTTTGTATACTGAAGATTGATTTTCTTCTGTTCCAACCTATTCTTCACACGTCTCATCTGCACGTTACATAAATGTTGATCAATGGCTTTGATGTAACTGAAGACTAACGTCTTTAGACAAAATAATTGGTTGGTTCATTGTTACTTGAGCAGGAAAAGCGTAGCCGAAATTCCTCAAACAAAAGCCAAACAAAACTTTATTTAAAACCAAATGATAACAAACACTTTGAAACCTAGAAAACCTAAACCAAAATCAAACTTAGTACAACGGAATCAAATAAAGAAAACCTAAATACATTGAAAACTAATTTCTCCAATTGATATATACCAACATACATGTAATAATACTGAAAAATATATTACTTCCATTTTTATCCCAAATCGAATTGAAAGGGAAACTAAGGTTTTTCATACCAAACTGAGAATTTTCACCTAACTAAACCAAACAGAGAAACCAAATGACTAGGCTTATAAACGAGTAAGAGATATGAATAGAAGAATAAAGGTTCTGAAAACTAAATACGAAAAACAAAGTGGGAGTAAAAGGGTAAGTTACCTGCAACTCTACGATTTTGGAGATTTCGTTTGCATCCAGTGGCTGGAAAACTATGTATTCGTCAATTCTATTCATGAACTCTGGCCTAAAATTTTGTCTTGCTAACTCCACAACTTGCCGCTTCATTATCTCATAAACTGCTTCTTTGCTATCTTCTTTGTTACGGAGGGTCTCGAGTATGTGGTGAGATCCTATATTAGACGTCATTATTATAACACAGTTTGTGAAACTTACTGTCCTCCCTTGAGAGTCAGTTATTCTTCCATCATCTAGCAGCTGTAACAAGATATTGAAGACATCATGGTGGGCTTTCTCAATCTCATCAAACAGAACCACTGAATAGGGTCTCCTGCGAACAAGTTCAGTTAACTGCCCACCTTCTTCATAACCAACATAGCCAGGAGGTGCACCAACAAGCCGTGAGACTGAGAATTTTTCCATATACTCACTCATATCAATCCTCACTATTGCGTTTTCAGTGTTGAAAAGGTATCCAGCTAGAGCCTTGGCAAGCTCAGTTTTACCAACACCTGTTGGACCCATGAACATAAAACTGGCTATTGGGCGGTTAGGATCAGAAAGACCAGCCCTTGAACGTCGGATAGCATCTGCTACTGATTTTACAGCTATGTCTTGACCAACAACTCTTTTGTGGAGCACTTGTTCCAACATGACCAGCTTTTCTCTCTCTGATTGCTGAAGATTAGATAGTGGAATACCTGTCCACTTGCTTACTATCTCTGCTATGTCAAAATCGGTCACCTCTTCTCGGAGTAGTGACTGTCCAGACTGTCGGAAATCCGTGAGATTCTTCTCAGCTTCTTCTAACTGGCGTTGGAGGGACATAAGTGTTCCATACTTAAGCTCAGCAGCACGGTTTAGATCATATTCACGTTCAGCGGATTCAATTTCGAGGTTAACTCGATCAATCTGTAACCATAGAACATGTTAAGGAAGACATTAAGATCGATATATACCAACAGCATAAACAACCACCACAAGTACAACAATGAGTAAAATAATATACAAAACAAGAAACTGCAAGTGTCTTGTATTATTTTTATATGACGTTAAGCTGAAAAGGCATACATATATTCTTAGATTTAAAGAGTGAACAAAACCTTAAAGACCACAGTGAGGAAGAAAGATTTTACCTCTTCTTTAAATGAACGTATTTTAGTCATAAGCGACTTTTCTCTCTCCCATTGGTCACTGACTTCTTTCTGTTTCTGTTTGAGCGTGGACAGATCATTCTCAATCTTCTGTAGCCGTTCTTTCGAAGCTTTATCAGTATCATTTTTAAGAGAAAGCTTTTCCATCTCCAGTTTGATCACAGCTCTGTCTATTTCATCTAGTTCAGTTGGTTTAGAAGTGATCTCCATCTTCAACTTTGCAGCAGCTTCGTCAACAAGATCAATGGCTGAAACAAAGAACATTCATCTTAAGAAAACAAAGCTACGCATGAAGTTTTTTGCTGCAAAAAAAACAGTTCCCCAAGAAAAACTGGTAAAGAATCAAGGAAAAGTGCATGTTTATACCTTTGTCTGGCAAAAAGCGTTCAGTGATGTAGCGGTCTGCCAGAACTGCTGCTGAAACAAGGGAACCGTCTGATATCTTAACGCCATGGTGTAATTCGTATCGCTCTCTTAACCCACGAAGAATCGAGATTGTATCTTCAACAGATGGTTGACCACAGAAAACTTGCTGAAACCTACGTTCCAGTGCTGGGTCTTTCTCTATGTATTTGCGGTATTCGGTCAGTGTAGTTGCACCAATGCATCTCAGTTCACCTCGTCCAAGCATTGGTTTCAGGAGGTTGCTCGCATCCATTGCTCCGCCCGTAGCTCCTACACGAGTAATAATATTACTCAATTCATAAGTTTCATTAGCGCTAGGGAGAAGATTCGTATAATAGACAAGACAAACTTGGTATATCCATCATTTTTCATATCATATCCATCATTTTTCATCCCCAGCTTCACGCTCAATTGCAATGCAATGTTTTACTGATGAGAAGTAAAGCAATAAGATATGGGTAAAAAATAAAAGGGCACCTGCACCAACAACAGTGTGGATCTCATCAATGAACAAGATTGTTTGCCCATTGGAAGCAGATACTTCTTTCAGTACTGCTTTCAACCTTTCCTCAAAATCTCCTCGATATTTGGCACCAGCAAGCAGTGAACCCATGTCGAGAGAGATTAACTACATGATAAAGCAACCAAGAAAAACATGTTAATATCTTCCTGTTAATAGACTAAGGAATACAGAAAACATATTAATTTTCTGGAAAGAACCTTCCGATTCATGAGAGGTTCAGGGACATCCCCTCGCACAATTCGTTGGGCCAACCTGAAAGGTTAAAAGATCCCAGTAAATTCACAGATATCAACAATAAAAAAAATACCCCAGTAAAGTTTTCTGAGGAGAGTAAATTCATATGTTGCAAAAGAAAAGATAAACAAAGGATGTCTTACCCCTCTGCAATAGCAGTTTTCCCTACACCAGGTTCACCAATGATAACAGGATTGTTTTTTGTCCTCCTGCATAATATCTGGATGCAACGCCGAATTTCATCATCCCGTCCAATGACAGGATCGAGTTTTCCTCGTCTAGCCATCTCAGTTAAATCATTTCCATACTTTTCAAGTGCTTCATATTTGCTTTCAGGATCTACATATGTTAGCATCACATGATGTAAGTAGGCGAAGGTCATTAAAAACAAACATAAAAGGATGCAGGGTAAAAGAACATTTAATTAGATATCGATACTAGCTGGAGTACCATCACAGGTCTTACATCGACCTACCAATGTTCACCAATACAATGTGGAACAGAATTAAAAAAAAAAAAAAAAAAAAACATCATTTTCCGGTCAAGTCTTTGATATCACAACCAGCATATGTTAAAATTTCTCACAGGATAACCGTCATCCACAAAGGATACTTCCTATATTTGAAACGCAAGCAACACAAACTTACTTTGATCAGTTACTCGCTGACTACCACGGACATCTTTAATAACATCCTTCAAGGCTGTTTGATCAAGTTTCAGGTTCTTGAAAAATTCTTGTCCAAACCTTACATCTGAATAAAAGGCCAGCAAAAGGTGTTCGACCGAGACATAATTATCTGACATCTCTTTCTTATGCCTCTTTGCGTTTTCTAATATAACACCAAGAGATGACCCTAATATCTGACCACTCGTATCACCACTAACCTGTCAATCACAAGAAACTAAGTTAATTCACAAGAAAATCACGTTCAGATGCACAGAAAATAATATTTTGCAACAACACCTTTGGTTGTTTAGATATGAACAAGTCTGTAGCCTGCAAAACAGAGGAATTGTCGATTCCAGCTTTCGCAAATATCCTCCTGGCCATACCATCTTTTTGCTCCAAAAGAGCTTTCATCAGATGTTCAGATTCCACAATCTGTTGGTTCGAAACACGAGCTGCATCAAAGGCATTGAGAAGCCCTTCCCATGCCATCTCCGTATACTCATTTTGATTTGGCTACATACATAAACAAACAAAAACACATACAAATTAACACTCACATCGAATCCACATATTCATAAGATAATATTATCAGATTATAGTTTCACGATTGACAATTTCAACATCATAAGAAGATATCAGTCATATTTCTCCTGAATTTAGCCAAAATCAAAACGCAAAAACATGAAAATCGAGTTCCAAGATCAAAATCAACAAAGTAAACTAAAATAAACTGAAAAATTCTACATGTAACCGAGCACGAACCTGAGATGTGGTGGTAGAGAAGCGTCGTGGAGAAGGGAATTGGAGAGAAAGAGGGAAGAGTTGGCCATGAGAAGCGGCTTGAGTTACCGAAGAGTTTAGGTTTCCTGCGAATTTTCCGATGAAGGAATTTGGCCGGAAAATAGAGGAATCGAGAGAGCTATAGTGAGCGGAGGCAGAGAGAGCGCGAGAACGGAGGAGAAGAGATGGTCTTGAGAGAGAATATTGAGCTTTGATCGCTGACGAAATAGACTTAGATAATCTCCTAGACGCCATGTGAGCTGAATTGAAGCATTGATTTTAGGGTTTTTGAAAAAAGAGGAAGAAGACGATTGATTTAGAAGCTTGGAGAAGAGGCAAAAGAAGTGTGTAGAACGGTAAAAGACGCCATCGCGAATCTTCGATTCGATTACAACTGGTTTTCTCAGGCTACCAACTAAACCGGATTTCGTTTCAGTTTAACTTGGTATAACTCTTTTTGGTTAATACTAAAAAACAGCAAACACTATTGACTAGCTATTCTTTTCACTCTGAGTTCAATTTTTCTTTTGTAGAACATCCATATGATTCATTCAATACAAATTCTTCCCAGCTCGTTTTAGCAACCCTAGTATCTCGAGTTATTACAAAGAAAATCTAGAACCAGGATCTTTATTCTGAGTGGTAATGTTCAAGACGACTTTGGGAGAAGTGAAGTGTAGCATCAAGAGAAGAAACAAGCCGATCGATGAAACATTGTTAATATACATAATAGGTTGCAGAGAGATATTGGCATTGCGAGCAAACCTATCGGCCTCTGTGTTATCTTTCCTAGAGATTAGAGAAATGGTAAAAGATGAAAAAACTCTCCTGCTCCTCTTGATCTCCTCTAGGTATAATGTGAATGCATACCAAATGAAGAAGACACCATTTTTACCAATTCTTAGCAGTTTGTGATAAAAAAAAATACCTTAACCCAAATGGACCCGACCCGAACCCGAACCGAATATCCATATGCTGAGGCCTAACCGCCACTTTACTATTAACCTTATTTAAGCTCCTCCTCCTTCCTCCACCACACCACGGCAATGTTTTACAAGAATGACACGCATAAATCGAAAAATAATCTAAATTTTCTGTTTCAAAAAAAAAAAAAAAAATTAGAAGATTATTTATTTTATAATACATGTCGTCAGAACCATACCAAAAAAAAAAAATACATGTCGTCAGAAAGTTAACTTTTTGTTTTGTTTTGTTGGTACTTGGTATTGTGTTCCTGTTCCACATTTGATAGATAAAAACTAGATTTATGTATTATCTGCTGATAATATTATAAATTCAAGTGTTAAATTGTGTGATGCATAAGGAAGCTCTAACCATGAGATACAACACAAATGCAATTGAAGATGAAGAGGAGAAGGCCGAGAGACATTTGAAGAGGAAACGAGGCCCATGTAGAAACAAATGGGATCATGGCCCATTCAAATTATGAAGAATGTTAAGAGGCCAACTCAAGTGATAAGAAGCCCAAGTTTACCTTCTAGAAGAGAAGGAATTTGAGTTTGTGACCGTTGGAGACAAACAAAGTCACCTTCACCATTGGAACGCCTTTGTCTCTCTCTTCTTCTTCCCTTTCTCTTTCTCTGTTATTTGTAAAGGGAAAACCCTAATCTCTCCCCTATATATATGATGTATCCCACACACACTCTAATTGATCAAGAATGAGAAAAACACAAGTTAAACATCTCTTGTAGTCTCTTAATACTCTACCAAGTGTTTTGTCAAATATTCACAATGTAGAGATTAGTTATTACACGATTTGGGGTTAGCTTTAATGCAACCCATTACTTGTTAATCTCACCCAATTCATCACCTAAACTCTTTTCTTTTATTTGCCGAAGTTGGTTCATGTTTAATTAGACAAAGACACAATCACAAGTTGATGTTGTTCTTTGTCATGTGAGACAAACACTCACTAAATCTAACATGGTATCAGAGCACAAGTTCTTGGAATTGAACCACTTCTTCCTTTCCTTTCTTCAATCCAAGGATTCCTCTCTCTCACATTCAAGTTAAGCTTTGTAGACAAGACTTGGTGATGTCTCTTTGGTCCAAAGCGTGAGAAGAGAGATAGGATGAAGATTGTGTTTTCTTTTCAAAACTGTGTTTTCAAACTCTTTCTTCTCTCTACCCATTTCACCTCTTTATAAGCATGGTTTGAAAGATTAAAACTCTTGTATTCGCCAAAGCTTGAGGGAGGGAGAGAGATTAAAGTTGGATTTTAAGATAATGTCCACCGTGGGAATTTTCCTTATGAAAACGAATTTTAACAGAGGTTTAAAATGTTGAAATTTCGTGAAAATTGTTTTAAGATGTTTTACAAGTTTTTCCCAAATGAAAAGGTTTTGAAAACCATTTGAAAAGAATTTTTAAAATCTCTTGCCATGAAGGCTTTGTCTTTGGTTAATGGACAAAGCGTTTTTGTTCCATTACCACAAGTTAAATTGTTTTAGAAATCTAATGTGTTTGTTAGAGATAGCAGGAAACCCTAGAGAAGGAGTTATCCAAAGCACTCGCCCATCGATGCTCAGCCATGAAAGCTCAAAAGTTATGGACTGAAGAAAGCTTCCGCCTAAAGCTCAAGGAAACAGAGCAAAACTCTGTCCATAAAGAACCCTTGAAGCTCCAAACTCTACACTTGAGATATTAGGATGGCATTTGGACTGATTTGGGTTTGGCAAAGATGATTTATGGCTGCAATTTTCTGGTTTCGCTGAGCGCACACAAGGTGCTCGATGAAATGTCACAGAGAAAGGCTTGATGATTGCTTAAGCAAAACAGAACACGCCTATGTTCATCCAACAGAACACGCCTACTTACTCTCCATCATCTACACTTCCACTAAACTCTGGTTACTTATACTCTCTATACTTATATTCTCTACAATCTTGATTACTAAATCTCTTATACTATGGCTACTAAAATCTCTGGTTACTTAAAGCATCTTGTTAACTCTCTTTGGCACTTAAGGAGCTTCCACAAGCGTGAGTGTGCCCTCACTAGGAAGCTCCACAACTCACTTTCTCTTTTGGTTTTAAGTTCAACAGATTCAAAGGTTGATGATATAAGACTAGTGAAGAAGCTAAATGCCTCACTAGCATTGTTTTTGGCTCACCCATGAAGCTTGAAAGGCCATGGACTAGAAGCATACATCCGATCACTCTCATTCCATTACACTCTTCCGCTACACTCTACTCTCTCAATCTTTGTTACTGTACACTTTATTCTAGTTACTAAAAGTTTGTGGGTTGATCTTTCTTATCTCTGATATCTAAGTAAGAGAGGGTTAGTCCCCAACTTGTTTGGGTTGATCTTTCCACTCTCCGCTTAAGATAAACAGAGAGGGTTAGTCCCCACTTCACTTGGGTTGATCTTTCTACTCTTCCCATAGAGGAGAGTGTTAGTCCCCTCTTGATTACTAATACATTTAATTGTCTCATGAAGGCATATTGATACATGGAGTTAGAACCAATGGCCACCAAGAACAGCCGCCACAAGAGGTGGAGAGGAAAGACTGGTGGAAGGTGATGAATCAGCTCAAAAGCAAAAGAAAAGGCACAGCACATTCTGAAGTTAGAACCAATGGATACCGTTTCGGTGAAAGTTGATGGATCAACTGTCAGATGGAGTCTGGCCTCATCTCTGGTGCAAACTTATTTGCTGAGTACACTCCATACAAAGACGAGAAACTCAACCAAGTCTTGTCCCAAGTTCAAGCCAACGAGTTCCATCATCAAGAGGACTCACTCAAATCCAACCACTAAAATCAAAAAGGCTACTCTCTAAAACTCTCACTTATTTGCATATAATTCGCTTACTCTTTTACTCGCTTTATACTTCAAAAATGGGACTATTTGCTCATATGCTCTTCAAGCTTAGCCTTTGATATATCGTCGACTAAGCTTGAGGGGGAGAATTAATGACATTTGATAAGCCTACCTTGACCTCATCTTATTTGCGAAACTCATATCTCATCATCTAAACTCTCTTAACCTCACAACATTACTTTAAAATTTTATACTTTCATGATGAAGGTGTAGAGGAGAAATGCGTGAAATTCTCAAAGAAGAGTTAGATGAAAGGAAGAGGCGAATAAAGAAAAACAAAAGTCAAGGAGATAAGGCGCTTAAAGAAGCATATGGCGATCGTCATAGAAGTAAAATACGAGTAGTAGAAAATCAATGAAAAAGGAAAAGGAGGGCAAAGAGAGTGTAGGTGGCTGAGTCGATTTCAATTCAAATAAACCCGAGCACCTCACCTACAACATGGAGTAAATGAAGAGTAGACCTACAAGATTCAAAGTGGATAAGGAAAATATCACATCTTGAGAAGAGGTGATAAAGAGAAGACATCCACACCAAATTTGTTAGAAAACAAACCGTGGAGAAAAGTAATGATAAGAAGACCTCCAATTCAAGAAGGTCCAAGAAGAAGAAATCGTAAAGTGCAACAAAGGTGGAAGAATGGACAGAAATCAAAGCACCAATCATTTCTTGAGCTACAAGAGATTAGCGGTCCCAAGAAGTGTTCAAACCACAAAAGTTCAAGCCTTCTTCAATTAAAGGCTGTTTCTAAACTCTACTCTTATTTCATTATATTGACCCATTGCCTTAGATTCACTTAATTATTTATGAACTCCTAATTGTTGCTTAATAGCTTTGATATTCCTCATTTGGTTGAGTTATGTTTCTCTTTGATATTCCTTATGGCAAAACTTAATCTTTTCTTCTTTATCTCTTGTTGAAGGATAAAGAAGACCATAAGAGCCTCAAAGAGACCAATGAGAGCCTCAAGGAAGTAAAAGTTGACAAGGAAAGGATTCAGAACAAGTCATGAAGGACTAAGAAGTGAAGAGTAGAGCCGGTTATATTTGAAGTCATACCAAGGCCATTGCTATCCCTAATGCACCACAATGCTATACTCTTTTTCCCTCATCATGGTTTTGTCCCAAGTGGTTTTCCATGGTGAGGTTTTTAATGAGGTAGTCACTTGTGTGTTGCAAGCTTGGCCTTTGGTCCCTAAACTCTCATTATGTCTCCGCAGTCCAAGCTTGAGGGAGGGTATTAAAATGAGGAGATGAGAAGGCCAATCATCCGGAACAAGGCCAAGCATCTCCGGTTTGAATCAAAGAAGAAGAGGTGTGAAATAAAGCATCATAGTTCCAAGCTTGACCATCAATCCCTTCTGGTTCAAGCTTGAGGGGGAGTGTTAAATTGTGTGATGCATAAGGAAGCTCTAACCATGAGATACAACACAAATGCAATTGAAGATGAAGAGGAGAAGGCCGAGAGACATTTGAAGAGGAAACGAGGCCCATGTAGAAACAAATGGGATCATGGCCCATTCAAATTATGAAGAATGTTAAGAGGCCAACTCAAGTGATAAGAAGCCCAAGTTTACCTTCTAGAAGAGAAGGAATTTGAGTTTGTGACCGTTGGAGACAAACAAAGTCACTTTCACCATTGGAACGCCTTTGTCTCTCTCTTCTTCTTCCCTTTCTCTTTCTCTGTTATTTGTAAAGGGAAAACCCTAATCTCTCCCCTATATATATGATGTATCCCACACACACTCTAATTGATCAAGAATGAGAAAAACACAAGTTAAACATCTCTTGTAGTCTCTTAATACTCTACCAAGTGTTTTGTCAAATATTCACAATGTAGAGATTAGTTATTACACGATTTGGGGTTAGCTTTAATGCAACCCATTACTTGTTAATCTCACCCAATTCATCACTTAAACTCTTTTCTTTTATTTGCCGAAGTTGGTTCATGTTTAATTAGACAAAGACACAATCACAAGTTGATGTTGTTCTTTGTCATGTGAGACAAACACTCACTAAATCTAACATCAAGACCTAGTAATTAAGGTTTACAAACGGTTAAATCCAGGACCTAGCACTTTTCTTACATGTTGATTTGTTGATTTGCACAGTGTCTCCAATTTCCAGTTTCTGAGCGTTTCAAATTTGCCTTGGCATTGCGACTCTGATCATATAATTCGCTATCAGAAAATGAGTGAGTCATTGTTGTTGTTGGATCTGCAACCCCAAGCTTGTGGAGCAAATCGACAACATCGTGAGATGAGTGAATGACGTAGCGAGCTTTCGTACGAGCTTGTCCAATGGCTGCAGAGAAGTAATTCTCTTTCTTGAGGTCAAGAACGTTCAACGAAACCTTCTTCGACAAGATTTCTGATTCAAAGAATGTGTAAATGTCCTCGTCCTGTAAAATTTATCGACCCATTTGTATGAAAAAGCCAGACGGATCATAAAATCTAGTGTCTGATTAGTAGATATATATATATATATGTATGATAAGCTTTAATTACCTTCTCCAAGAAATAACCACTGCAAAAGACAAAATCAAACGGTGTAGTCATAGACTTTCTATGCACTATTTCTCCCAAAATACGACCAATTGCTGTTCCCTAATTAAGAAACAAAGAAAGAACATAAAAAGACTTATAAAACCAAATTGCACCAATATATACATATATATATATATAATCTTGTATAATGTAGGCTCATACTTATCTGAATACTTCAAAAGAAAAAATGAGAAGCAATTATTTACCTTAGTCTCACCATTGGCATGGACTTCAACAGAATGGTTTCCTCGAACAACATCAACAGATGCATTAGAGATTGGTCCTGCCTGTAAGTATTGTAACATGTCTCTTGCTTGTGCTTTCCCAAATTCGACATCTTACAAAAGGAGAGTTAAAAAATGGAAATTTTAACAAAAGATAAAAAAGTGGTTGGAAGCAAACAAAAAAAAAAGAGAAAGAGAAGACAATCCATTAAACTAATATAAATCACCTGCATGTTCGTAATTCCACACAAGCGAAGTCTCGCTTGCTTCAAAGAACGATCTTGGAGTTCGATCAGCGAAGTACTTAAAAACATTCTACAATATATGCAAAGTAAAAACAATTCAAGAAACATATAAAGTAATAAAAAGATCATCATCAGGCTTGATTTTTTTACCAACCTTGGCACCATTGACCCAATCGAGGTTCATGTTTTGAGGCATATTTGTCACCCATTGTCCAGTAGTATGCTTTAGGAACAATCCATTTTCCGCAGCCAACCATAAATTATACTCTCCAAAATTCTGAAGCACATCAGTCACAAAATAGATATAAATGTGTGACAATATATATATAAGCAAAGACAAAGAGTAAGGAGACATTAACAATACTTTCTCTAATATGTTTCTGCCACTTCTACTCAATACAACTACTGTTGTTGTTGGATCACTGCATAATGCTGTCAGTGTTCCTTTTAGCTCTGGGTTTAGTTTAAAATCCCTGTCCTTAGTTAGACTATTTATTGGCTCAGTGAGTGTTCCACAGAAACCCTGAAAACATATTTGACAGTTTATTAATTAAAATTAAGTAAACAACAGAGCCATAAAACTCTAGATAGGCTGAAGAAATCTCCCTAGCTATATATTACCAAGATTATTAGTCTATTGTTAGACTGTGAATATCGCTGAATCACATCTTGTTGCAGAAGTTCATGTGGGATTTTCCTAATTTGCATCTCGGATTCAGCAACAGTGTCATTGAGCTCACTGCATAGATAAACAAAAGCTTGGCATAAAATATGCTCTTAGTTAAAAGTAAATGTTTGAAGAAAATAAAAAGGTCTCTTCATCCTCTTTCGATTACCTCATGAAATCATCTCCCCATTTTTTAGCAGAATGAGTATTCACATACTGAAAATTTACTCTATGTCTTTTTTCCCTTTCTTGAGCTGGCATAGTTAGAGCTTCTTTAATGGCAGAAGAAACTTCTGTAACATTCCAAGGATTCACAAGAAGAGCTCCAGCACCAAGAGACTGTCCAGCACCTGCAAACTGTATAAAATTACATGTAAATTAAAGTCAGTAATTTTCAACATTAATCTAAAGCATTATTATTAAATTTAATGTTAACTCAGAAATTAAATGCAACTGTTTTTGTTACCTCACTGAGAACAAGAACCCCTTTTTTGGCCTCTTGACAAGCGACAAATTCATAACTAACAAGATTCATTCCGTCTCTCAAAGATGTTACAAGCATTACATCTAAAGAAAAAAATTTAAACTCATCAAACATTTTCTACAAGGAGCTATATATATACCAAATCAGTGATCATCACATGTAGTGAAGGAAATTAATTACCTGCAATCGCGTACAGTGCACATAAATAGTTGAAGTCAATAGAACAATCCTAACAGAGAAGATGAGAGAAAACTTTATCAAGAAACTATGAAAAAAGTATATATATATAGCTCTTGACAAGAATTATAGATAGAGAAAGCAAACAAACCAGGTGATGAATTGGAAGAGAAGAGACAGAACCAAAACGACCGTTTATGCGTCCAACGAGTCCATGAACTTGGTTTTTGAGATTTCGATCTGTATATAAAACAAAATATCTGCTCAGTCTTGTATAAACTAAGAAGCACAATAGAATATGAAAGTTTTTACATTCAGGGACACAATTTCTTGTTGGCACTGCAATTTGCACTAGCACAACTTTATCGCGCCAACACGGATTTTCTTCTAGAAATTTCTCAAATCCAAGATACTTTTGTGGAATCCCTTTGATCATATCAAGACGATCAACACCTAATATCACCTGTCAGCACCCAAAAGTATTATGTAAAAATCTTGTCTGTTTCACATAAAGCATCAAACTTAAGGTTGTAAGAAAAATTTGTTACCTTTTTGCCAGCAAAACTCTCTTTAAGCTCATTCATTTGCTGTATGACTTCAGGGAGTTTGCATGTTGTTTTAAACCGATCGGGATCTATTCCAATGGGAAACTGAATATTCCAAAAGGAAATAAAAAAAGAGTTGGTGATATTTGTTGTTATAATGTAATGATTTAGGTTATAGAGAAACAATCTAAAATAAAGATTTGAATATGAAGTCATACAACAGCTACTCGGGTGACTCTGCCTTGATCCACAACTCCTTCATGTGTTCCTTCAACTCCAAGAATTCGAGTGCATGTACTCACAAAATGTCTTGCAAAATCATATGTGTGGAAACTGAAAAAAAAAAAAAAAAAACATATAAAAAGTGTAAACTCTTTTGATCCAAATTAATCAAATGATTCCTAACATCATGACATTGTTAGCTAGATAGAGTTTGAATTTTACCCAAGTAAATCAGCTGTAAGAATGGACCGAAGAAGCTCTGATCGCGAGGGCAATGTCTTATAGACCTCAGAGGAAGGAAATGGTGAATGGAGAAACCATCCAATTTTGATTTTGTTGTTGTATTCTTTAAGGTATTGAGGAAGAAACATGAGATGATAATCATGGCACCAAACAACATCTCCTTCTTCATAGTTCTCTGTTATGACATCAAGAAACATTCGATTTGCTTTCTTGTATGCATCATATTGTGTTTGGAAAGTTTTGTCTGTGTCATGATGATCTTCTTGTGGAAGTCCCATGTGATGAAGAATTGGCCACAAAATACCATTGGAATAACCATTGTAGTACTGATCAAAAACCTCATTAAGAAACACAGGGATACACTTCTGCAAATAGAGAGAACAGAAAAAAAGAAAAGGCAAGAGGAGAGTTATAACCATCATTTCCGAGTTTCCATCTCAAAATTAATCGACAATAATTAGAAGAATGATCTATAACGAGATTATAAGCGTTTCTACGATTTCCTAATCGCTAATATTCCGATATACAAATGGAGATCTTTCGATCAAATTCGTACCATTTTAGCTAGAGATTGAGAGAGTGCATTTTTTCCAACTTCATCATACACATTAACTCCAGGCCATCCAACCCATTTGGTATCAAATTGAGCTGTTACACCTTCAAGATATCACACCAATAAAACATTATTATTCTTCTTATTATTATCATTGTTATTATTATTGTATGTCTCATGACTTACCTAGAAGACCGCTGACTAAACCACCAGGACTCATTTCCAGAGACCAAGAATTTTCCCCGGTTCTCTTCGCAGATACCGGAAGCCGATTAGCCACCACAAGCAGTTTTGGCCTTTCACCACATGCATCATCATAATGCATCATCTTCTTTCAAGATTCGTAAAGCACTGCTTGTCAATTTAGTTAACGATCTGCACAATTTGGTTTTTATTAGGGAATAGAATACTGTATTGATTTGTCTTGAATATGAGATCTAACATATAAATATATAGTGTTTAACATTAACATATTGCTAACATCACATAATGTAAATATTCCTAATTCACTTCTAATATATTAGGGAAATACTATATATTTACAATTCACTTAGCTTGTTACATAGAAAGTCACTATTTTTTACATTATGTTAGAATTGAAGTACGAATATTTACATTATGTGAATTAGGAATATTTAAATATTCTAACATATTGCTAATATCTTTTTTTTGTTAAAGAACATATTGCTAATACCACATAATGTAAATATCCACATAGTGTTTAACATTGACATATTGCTAACACCACATAATGTAAATATTCTAACATGATGTCGAGAAACATAGAAAGTCACATTTTTTTCTATAACTAATAACTTTGTTTGTTTCTTCACTATTTCTTAGGTTCATTAGGCGCAAACTGAAATTCTCGATTTATCTCTATTTTCCTTGTGGTGACTTATTTGCAAAACGCAAAACATTCGTCATTTTCACCGAAGCATGTATTTTTTTATTCCTACAAAATCACAAACACATTAAAGTTAGTTTAGAAATAATTAAGAAAAACTATACAATAAATAGAAGAAAATCGTTACATACTCTCTTATCAGCTATAAACATTTTAAAAATCTCTCCAAATTTGATGGTGTGTATTGTCTCCATGAATGCAAGATTTTAACATGGATGAGGTTTTGTAAGATCTCAGTTTTCCTAAATAAGCAAAAGTGACATCATTTCCTTTTGTTATGAAAAAGTTTTTATCATGCTTGTAATAAAGGTAAATGTGTTAGAAGTCTGCGCAGTGGACCTCTTAAGCAAACCGGATTATGGTTCACCTCTAATCTGTTGATTCTATAGTTTTGTTTGTCGTTAAATCATCTTTTCCAGTTATTTTGTAAGTTTCTGTATCAAGCTTTTTTGACCACTCTCTTTTTTTGAGGATTGTTTAATAGTTAAAAAAAAAAAAAGTAAATGTGTTATAATGTTTTTTTATCGTGCTTGTAGTGAATGTAAAATATGTTATTTGACTTGCTAATAAAAAAATATATAGAGGTACATTAAAATATCTAAGTTAAAAACTTTCAGACAACTACTAAACTATCTCACAATGTCACGACTCACTATTTTGTGATGTCTCTGCTTTGTGAGTTAACAAAAAATAAAATAAAAAATGTTTCAGATAAATGAAATTGTAGTACAATGAATAATGATGGGTAATAACTTGCCGGCTCTGTATAACTCAAATGTTTTAAGTTATTGGGTCTAGTTTGTTTTAGTCTCCGGAGAGATACAGTATCTTTGTTCCTCCGGCTTTTGGTTCCGAGGGTTGTCTTTCAACTCGTCGGCTTTGTATAGTCCGCATGTATTAGTTGTATTGACTTTCAATAAAATAAAAGAAACTCTTATGAAAAAAAAAAAAAAGAATAATGATGGGTAATATAGAAATAATAACATTTTTAGTAGTCAAAAAAATCAAAAAAGGTAAATGATTTTTAATGATTTTCTTCTTTTTTTTGTCAAAAAATAATTTTAGTAATCCTGAGAATGAAAATGTAATTAATTAGAGCTATTTATTTTGTGTCTTCTTTTTTTGTCAAAAATAATTTTAATAATCCTGAGAATGAAAATGTAATTAATTAAAGCTAATTATTTTGTGTATAAAAATAATTTAACCTTAAGTTAAATGTATAAAAATCATTCGTGTCTGATTTCTCAGGTTTTGGAGATTACTTTCTTCTTCTAAACAGATCCCAAAAATTCAATTTAAAGGTTCGTCTTCTTCTTCTTCTTCTCTCCCACACTCTTCTCTGCTTCACTTACCGCTCAATCTTCGATTCGACAAGTAAATTTGCTTTCTACTTCTCAATTTTCCTCGAATTAAGTTACTGTTTCTTTCAATTTTGTTTTTTTACAAGTTGAATTTGAAAATGTCGGGTTTGGGTTTTTGAATTTTTTTGATATTTTCACGAAATTGCAAGAACGAAATGTTAATTCGAGTTCTGGGTACTCACATTTGCAAACTCAATTGGTTTTTTTATTATTATTTTTTTTTTATTTTGCTGTGTATTTTTGGTTTAGGGTTTGTTTGGGTTTTTTTCGATATCTTCTTCAATCTTGTTTGTGTGGTTTTAATCGATCTTAAAGTCTGATCGGAACCAAGTAAAGAGATTGGTGAATCGAATTTTTCAGTAGCTATTTGTATAAACTATCTCTTGATGGTTCGAGATATAGTTGTAAAGTTTTAGATTGTGAATCGAAATGTTACTGTGATGTTTAATTAAGTAGTGGAGCTCAATAATGGAATGTTGCATTCATTAGAAACCCTAATTTTTATAGTTTGTTTCAGCCTTAGAAGTGGCATTGAACCGATTGTTACTTCTCTGAGCTTATTAATGGGAGACATGTTTTGTGTGCAGAAAATGAGTAGTTTGGTGGAGCGGCTTCGTATACGATCAGATAGGAAACCAGTTTATAACCTAGATGATTCTGATGACGATGACTTTGTTCCGAAAAAAGATCGGACCCTTGAGCAAGTTGAAGCTATTGTCAGAACGGATGCGGTTTGTCTCTCTTCTTTGAGCTTATTGTTCAGCTTTTACTGCTTTTTGTTATGTCTATTTATTCCTTTTTGTTGTTGTTACTCTGAATGTGTAGAAAGAAAATGCATGTCAAGCTTGTGGGGAAAGTGCAAATCTTGTAAGCTGCAATACATGCACGTATGCTTTTCATGCGAAATGCCTAGTTCCACCTCTTAAAGATGCTTCCGTGGAAAATTGGAGATGTCCTGAATGCGTAAGATTTTAATTACTGTCCTTAGTTGTGTTTAGTATGCCATAGATTCCATTTGCTTATATGAAGAATTGTTTTTTTAAAAAAACATTTGCAGGTTAGTCCTCTTAATGAGATAGATAAGATATTGGACTGTGAAATGCGTCCTACAATATCTAGTGAACAAGTTTCATCTGATGCAGCACCAAAGCCAATTTTCGTGAAACAGTATCTTGTGAAGTGGAAGGGGTTATCATACCTTCACTGCTCTTGGTAGTTTTGCGTGATCCTTTTTGTCTTGTTTTTGCTTTTCGGTTTAACTATCAATGTTTCTTTCCTGTGAATATGATAACAAATGAATTTTTTCCTTTTCCGTTTACCAATGACAGGGTGCCTGAGAAGGAATTTCAGAAGGCTTATAAGTCCAATCATCGTTTAAAAACCAGAGTTAACAACTTTCATCGTCAAATGGAATCAGCCAATAACAGCGAAGATGATTTCGTTGCCATCCGTCCTGAGTGGACCACTGTTGATCGGATTCTTGCCTGCAGGTATATTGATAGAAAGAATGCCTTCATTTATTTATACATTGATTTTTTTTTTTTTACTTCTTTTCGCCATAGTTTCATTCTCTAATAAAAGGTGTATCTAAGATAAATGTGCCTCTTTATCAAAATAGATTTAGATGTTATGGAAGAAGAGGTTACTAAGCTTTTGGGGGTCTATGAAACATGATTAATAACCTGCTTACTTTTTTTTTTTTTTCCTAAAGCTACCATCGCCTTAGTTATTTCCTTAATCAGGATTTGTGACAGTTGCATTGTTTCTTTTATGATATAGAGAGGAAGATGGTGAGCTGGAATATCTTGTGAAATATAAAGAGCTATCTTATGATGAATGTTATTGGGAGTCAGAATCAGACATCTCAACCTTCCAGAACGAAATTCAAAGGTTCAAGGATATAAATTCTAGAACTCGCAGAGGTAAAGATGTCGACCATAAAAGAAATCCCAGAGACTTTCAACAGTTTGATCATACTCCTGAATTCCTCAAAGGTATTTGGATCACCTTAACTCATATATTATAAATGTTTCTCATCATAAATGTTTCTCATCTCTGGTACTTATAGATACTATGATTTATTTGCTTTTATCTATTGAAGGTTTGTTGCACCCGTACCAGCTTGAGGGACTTAATTTTTTGCGGTTCTCGTGGGCAAAGCAGACGCATGTAATCCTTGCTGATGAAATGGGGTTAGGTAATTCTTTAATTATCCCACCCGAGCGGTTACATAGATCTTTTCATCTTTTTTGAGAGGCTTTTGTTTTCCATTTCTGTAATGTTGTGATATTTTCCTGTTACAGGCAAAACAATTCAAAGCATTGCCCTTTTAGCTTCACTTTTTGAGGAAAACCTCATTCCGCATTTGGTAATTGCTCCTCTATCGACTCTGCGGAACTGGGAGAGAGAGTTTGCCACATGGGCCCCACAGATGAATGTGGTATGTATGCAATTTTATACACGCACGATTTGTGCCTTTGTGGTATGATAATGAGATGGTCTTCATTTGATGGGCAGGTTATGTATTTTGGCACTTCGCAAGCTCGAGCGGTTATAAGAGAGCATGAGTTTTACTTTTCGAAAGATCATAAAAAGATCAAGAAAAAGAAATCTGGACAAATCAGTAGTGAAAGCAAGCAAAAAAGAATCAAGTTTGATGTCCTCCTCACATCGTATGAGATGATCAACTTAGACACAGCAGTTCTGAAACCAATTAAGTGGGAGTGCATGGTAACTCTTATCGCCTAATGAGACATTAATTTCTCTTATTCATCTCTCTTTCTCTGTTATATGTAGCTTAGTAACAATTTTCTTGGTCAGATTGTTGATGAAGGCCATCGACTGAAAAATAAGGATTCAAAACTGTTCTCTTCGTTGACGCAGTATTCAAGTAACCATCGTATTCTTCTGACAGGAACACCTCTTCAGGTTCGTCATTTGATACGATTTGCATTGAGGGTTTTTATTTATTACTCTTTATCCTGCACTAATGTCTTATCTCATTAATTGCAATATGTTACTGATGGTTTATGTGGTGCCTTTGCAGAACAACTTGGATGAACTTTTCATGCTCATGCATTTTCTTGATGCGGGGAAGGTAGTCCGAGGATAGCACAAAGATATAAGTTCACATACTTAACAGAATTTTATGTAGCTAACGTATTATTTGATTGCGCAATACTTGCAGTTTGGAAGTTTGGAGGAGTTCCAGGAGGAGTTCAAAGATATTAATCAAGAGGAGCAGATTTCAAGACTGCACAAAATGTTGGCTCCACATTTGCTCAGAAGTATTAACCAAAACTTTTTGTTCACTTTTTTTAATGTGTATGTGTTTCAAAAGTTTCGCCGGAAGGAATCTTTGACGAAGTAATAATTTTATGATCTTAACCATCGTGTGTCGTATTTTGATTGCTTTTGCAGGGGTCAAGAAAGACGTAATGAAAGACATGCCCCCTAAAAAGGAGCTCATTTTGCGTGTTGATTTGAGCAGCCTACAAAAAGAATATTACAAAGCTATTTTTACCCGTAATTATCAAATATTGACAAAAAAAGGAGGTGCTCAAGTAAGTTTTTTTTTTTTTTTCAGTTTTACTTTTTTTGGATCCACATAGCTCATAGTTGGGGTAGAAGCCAGTTCCACTGTAATTCGTCTGGTGATTGTGTTGGTCTAATTCTGTTTCAGATCTCCCTTAATAACATTATGATGGAATTACGAAAAGTTTGCTGCCATCCTTATATGCTGGAAGGCGTTGAGCCAGCTATTCACGATGCAAATGAAGCTTTCAAGTAACATCTCATTTGCCAAAATGGTTATCTGAATTTGTTTATTACTACTTGTTAAAGTGTGCTAACTTTTAGAATCACCTTTTCTTAAATGTATCAAAGACAACTTTTGGAATCTTGTGGAAAACTGCAACTTCTAGATAAAATGATGGTCAAACTGAAAGAGCAAGGACACAGAGTTCTTATATACACACAGTTTCAGCACATGCTGGACTTACTTGAAGACTACTGTTCCTATAAGGTACCTGAACTAGTTATCTGTATTTTCTGTTTCAGTAGATTTTAATTCTTGCTCTTTCTGTAGAATACCATTTTGACACCTATAGAATCAACTCTTACCTTTTTTTAGTTAAGAGTCCTTGGGCACAGTTATGGAAATACAATAAGAACTCTGTGTCAAACTGTAAGAGCAAGGACAAAGAGTTTCTATATGAACACAGTACAAATAACATCGTATAAGTACAATAGTCTTCCAGTAAGTCGAGCATGTGTCAAAACTGTGAATATGGGACACAGAGTTCTCATATACACAAAATTTCAGCTCATGCTGAATTTACTTGAACTCTTGACTACTGGTCTTATAAGGTATCTGAATTTATTATCTGTATTGTGTGTATATGAGAACTCTGTGTCCTTGCTCTTTTAGTTTGAGATAAAGTTCTCATATACACATAATTTCAGCACATGTATGGCTTGCTAGTATTTCCATAAAGAGTCTTACTAGAATAAGGTCAGTTGATTCTATAGGTTGGCAAAATTACTTTGTTAGAGTTTTTGGCAATATAACTTTTATTCCCTCAAAGATTACTTTTGCGTCTCTTGTGCCATTATCATTACCATTGCTATTGTTGACGCATGCACTTGAGACTTATCTCTTTCCATCAATATGCAGTTAAGGAAAATCCTTCATATGATTTATGCTGTTCATTTTCTTGTCTTTTCCAGAAATGGAACTATGAGCGAATTGATGGAAAGGTTGGCGGAGCTGAGCGGCAAATACGCATAGATCGGTTCAATGCCAACAACTCCAACAAATTTTGTTTTTTGCTCTCCACAAGAGCTGGTGGCTTAGGAATAAATCTTGCAACTGCTGATACAGTAATCATTTATGACAGGTTTGAATTTCAGCTTCTCTTAGTGTCGTTTGTACGCTTTCCATAGTTATTGTCTCAAGCATTAAGAGGAGCTATTTGGCTTGATAGCATGAGAATTTGGAAATCTTTTGTTGATTTTCAAGTAAGTTGGATGCTTTAAGTAGATGTCCTGGGTAATTGATAAAAAGAAAATTTCTAAGATAGCAGGAAGATCAGGAAAAATTATTATCCGCTATTTTGCTAATAAGAAAATTGTATAGGCATGCAATGTGGGTGACAGTCTGTTTTGGTTTACATCTGTTCACATTTTCATAACTATGATTGAATTCTGTCTGCTTCTGTAGTGACTGGAATCCTCATGCTGATCTTCAAGCAATGGCTAGAGCTCATCGACTTGGCCAAAGAAATAAGGTTTTAACTTTTAAATCTTAGTTCTGTCAACTTGTACTTTCAGTATTTTTTAGTTTAACTAATTTAGCTTTTATATTTTCCTTTTTAGGTGATGATTTACAGGCTCATAAACCGAGGCACCATTGAAGAAAGGATGATGCAATTGACTAAAAAGAAAATGGTTCTGGAGCATCTTGTTGTTGGGAAACTTAAAACACAAAACATTAATCAGGTATAGTTTTTGTTGCTTGAAGATATACTTTTTCACATGATTAGAAATTTCTCAACGGATTGAAGTTAAAAGGTAGAAACTAGAAACATCAAGAACAGGTTTGGTTATTAGTGTGGAACTAAAAGATGTAAAATTAGAGACATATTTGTTGATTGTTTGTCACTAAGTATTTGTTTGTTTTGTTCCCGTGACTGCAATTTAGGAAGAGTTAGATGACATCATCAGGTATGGTTCAAAGGAGCTTTTTGCTAGTGAAGATGATGAAGCAGGAAAATCTGGAAAAATTCATTATGATGATGCGGCCATAGACAAGTAATATACTCTTTACTCCTTTCCTCTTGTTTTGTTTTTGGTTAATAAGGATATCTGATCTTTCATATTGCTCTCATTATTTGTCTCCCATCTTTTGTTCTGCAGATTGCTCGATCGTGATCTCGTGGAGGCTGAGGAGGTCTCAGTGGATGATGAAGAGGAGAATGGATTCTTAAAGGCTTTCAAGGTTTCTTTGCCTCTTTCTTTTCTTCCTCTTCCACTACTTTTCTCTGGATCAGTGTATACTGATTTCAGTGCTCTATTGGAGCCTATGGTTAATTGTGTTCGTATATTTCATGATATTGACTGTGGGTGGCTATCGAAATCCCTTCTGATGTGCACAATCTTGTCAAATTATTACTTGTTAAGTTTAGGAGGATCATTGCATTTTAAGCCAGTTCGTGTTGAGGCTTATATACAGTCTTTAGAAAGTGTCTATTGACAGTTTCGTTCTGGCTCAAAATGAAATCAAACTCAATGAAAATTAGTGACAATGACCTAAGTTAGAAATGCTTGTGGTGATGTTGATTGAGCCAGACTATTGATTTGTTTTTATTTCGTTAAAGCCTGAATATATTAAGTGTGTTATTTCAGTGGTCTTAGACTTAGCTGGAACATAAGGCTGTGTCCTGCATTGCTGCTTGTTACCTCTTAATATTTCGAATGCCCTAAAACAATTTTTTGTCTTTGCATTTACATAGAACTGTTTTTAAGCGATTAGAGCGTCATTAGCTCCAAAATTGATTTCCCTTTTTAAGATTCTGTGATCTTCTTGTGTTTTAGGTGGCAAATTTTGAATATATTGATGAAAATGAGGCTGCAGCATTAGAGGCACAGAGAGTCGCTGCTGAAAGCAAATCTTCAGCAGGCAGTTCTGATAGAGCAAGTTATTGGGAAGAATTATTAAAAGATAAATTTGAGCTGCACCAGGCTGAGGAGCTCAATGCTCTTGGAAAGAGGAAGAGAAGTCGCAAGCAGGTTTGCCTCTTCTTGATTTCCCCTATCCAATTGTTGCATCATATTGATAACTGTATTTTTCACCATCTTATATCTTTTTCATTCTGTTCGATGTCATAAATTTGTTTCATGTCGTCTCATTCTTGAATTTTGAATCTCCTAGGTAGCTAAATTTGGGAAGTGTCGTTTACTTGGCTGTATTCAATTAATGCTTAACGCCCTTATCCTATTAACTGGTTTAACAGATCTTAAGGGTGTACATGTATAAAATGGAAAAGAACTAAAGTTTATTGATTGATGGGGGTTGATAGAGGCCCAAGCAACCATAGTTTTCTGTTTCCTTCTGCAAGAAATAATCTTAGTTTCACTTTCTATTTACCTCCTGTAGCTTAATTACCGACAGTCTACATTGTTTTGGTCTGCCATCATTGTTTCATATCTTTCAGCAAGGCTGTTCTAATTCTTCTATTGTCTTTTTTCATAGTTGGTATCTATTGAAGAAGATGATCTTGCTGGTTTGGAAGATGTGAGCTCAGATGGAGATGAAAGTTATGAAGCCGAGTCAACTGATGGTGAAGCACCGGGACAAGGAATTCAGACGGGTAGACGGCCATACAGAAGAAAGGGTCGGGGTATTACCTCGTTTCTTAATTTCTTTAAATTGTAACAGAGCTGAAATTAGTAATCTAAAGAGTGTGCGCAGTTTATAACAAGAGATTTTTATGTAGATAACTTGGAGCCAACTCCTTTGATGGAAGGCGAGGGGAGATCTTTCAGAGTACTGGGTTTCAATCAAAGTCAAAGGGCTATTTTTGTACAGACGCTGATGAGGTATCTTCTTTCCGTTAAGGCCTTTAGACACAAGAAACTATACTGTCTAAATTGTACATTTTTGTCTCAATGTACCAGTCTTGTGCTGCAACGTGGTTTACATGTTTTATTCATTTGGCCAAAAACTTTTCAGGTACGGAGTTGGCAATTACGATTGGAAGGAGTTTGTTCCTCGCTTGAAGCAGAAGACCTATGACGAAATAAGAGAGTATTGACTCAACCCTTTATTGCTTTCTCTTCAGTGTCATTACGAAAAACGCATCACTATGAAAAGGCGTTCTGGTTTATTCTTTGAAAATTCATCAACTGATTATAAATTACTGTTTCTCAGGTATGGAATACTCTTCTTGAAGCACATTGCTGAAGATATTGACGAGAATTCTCCAACCTTTTCAGGTTATTGATAACTGATCTTTTCACTTTTTGTTGCTGTTCTCTAAATGTGATTGTTTCTTCTCATGTTAACCTGTTAAATGTACTACTACAATGGTCTTTGTCTATAGATGGTGTGCCCAAGGAAGGACTTAGAATTGAAGATGTTCTTGTCAGAATTGCTGTTCTGATGCTAGTACAGGAGAAGGTGAGTCTCTCGACTGTAATATTTTAATCAGTTCTCTCTTTTATTTCTGAGTTATCTTCTGAGAGCCAACACAATGTTGTCACATGGTGACTGAAATTTCTGTATCTCTGTTTTACTGTTATTGTGGACATTGAGTTAGATGATGCAATAGAAATGTAACACTATTTTCTGTATCGGTTGCTTTTAGGATATAGTTTGATCTGTACCATTTTCAAATACACTGTATACTATTTTATTAAGAGTCGGTAATCATATGTTCAAACCTCTCTAAACATCAGGATCTTAGAAGTTTCTGTGCGTTCCTGTTGAAGCTGCCTTTTAAATTTTTTTGTAGAATTTTCTTTTTGTTGTGATTTTGTTTCTTAAGCTTATCGCCCGGAAATTTTGATTCTGTTCTGAGTTGCTCATGGTTTTTTGATGCTCTGGCCTGACAGGTGAAATTTGTGGAAGATCATCCAGCAAAACCTGTTTTCCCTACCCGCATTCTTGAAAGATTTCCAGGACTGAGAAGTGGAAAAATTTGGAAGGAGGAACATGACAAGATAATGATACGTGCTGTTTTAAAGTATGAACCGTTCAACATTGTTCTCACCGAATGGTTTATTTTCTCATCATTTTCTATTATTTGCTCACATTTTCGTTTCCTTCTCTTGAAAATTGAATCTTTAGGCATGGGTATGGACGATGGCAAGCTATTGTTGATGACAAAGAGCTGGGGATTCAAGAACTTATCTGCAAAGAGTTGAACTTCCCTCACATAAGTTTGTCTGCTGCCGAACAAGCTGGCTTGCAAGTGCAGAATGGTAGTGGAAGCTCCAATCCAGGAGGACAAACTAACCAAACTCCTGGAAGCGGTACTACTGGGAACAATAATACTTTCACTGATGGGGCCCAAGTCAACTCGATGTTCTACTATCGGGACATGCAGAGAAGACTTGTTGAGTTTGTGAAAAAGCGAGTTCTGCTTCTGGAGAAGGCGTTGAATTATGAATACGCAGAGGAGTATTATGTATGTTGTGTCCATCTGGAGGGTTGGTACTTATTCACAAGTCTTGTGCCGCATTGTTTAACTTTGATTGAATCTCTGGTTGCAGGGACTTGGTGGCTCATCATCTATGCCTACTGAAGAACCAGAAGCTGAACCAAAGGTCACTGACACAGTAGGAGCTAGCTTTATCGAGGTCGACGATGAAATGCTTGATGGACTTCCTAAGATCGATCCCATCAGTAAGTTCCATCCCAAGTTTCTTTAGTTAATGAGTTGTTGGTTCTAATGTAAGCTCTCTAAATCTTGCTGCAGCTTCAGAAGAAATTATGGCGGCTGCTGTTGACAACAACCAAGCGCGGGTTGAAATAGCTCAACATTATAACCAGGTAAGCTGTGTTTTTTTTTTTCTTTGGTGGAAGGCTAATGTCTAGAACCAGTACATTTACACTAATCTCTCTGCGGTTATCCAGATGTGCAAAGATTTTGATGAAAACGCTCGTGAATCAGTCCAAGCATACGTAAACAACCAACGGCCAAGTACCAAGGTGAATGAGAGCTTCCGTTCACTCGAATCTATCAATGGTAGCATTAGCAAAATCCTTTCGGCTCAATCTGATCAATCCAAGTCACAAGAAGATGAATCCAAGCCAAACCTAAACAATGTTGAGATGAAGGACTCGGTGGAAGAAACCAAACCCGTAAGAGTCGATCTGAATGTGGTGGAGGAAGAGGAGAACATTGCAGAAGCTAGTGGAAGTGTTGATGTGAAAATGGAAGAAGCCAAAGAAGAAGAGAAGGTCATGGTCGTGGATTGACTCAACTGGTAAGTATCTAAAGATTCAAGACCAAAGGGGTCATGAAGTAGGAACTGTTATATTATGATGTATGGACTTATTATTATTTTTATAAGACTCGGATCCTCAAGCTCTATTTCTTACCTAAGCAAATATTTGAGAACATTTTTAGGCTAACTTTGATGTTGTTAATGTGTTGTTATTTTCAGAAAGTTATTATGTTCCAAAGATTTTCATCTTTTAGTATTATTAGTTTTTCTCGGATTTGTTTGCTTGTCAACTTGTACATGATCGAACTTTCACTTATTACTCACGGATTCTTGGTATAACAATATCACTCAAATAATATAGCAATCCACTATACAACTCAAGTAGGATGATACAAGTTGAGGATAAAGTCAAAATCCATTGTTATCATCACTCACATGAAGTCCATTTGGTGTTTGGGGACTTTATTACAATTCGGAGTTTTGAACCGGATAGGGTAAAATCTAAAAATATCGGTTCGGTTTTGGTTCGGATCCAATTGGATTCGGGTCAGGTTATATTTAAATTTTTAGAACTACTAAATACTCGGAAAAAATTGGATACCGTTCGGTTCGGGTACTTTGTATCCGATTATGTCCAAATATCCGAAATTAGTTACTAATGGCTTTGTGGTCGAAAATTTTACTTGATTTGAGTCGTGTCCAGGATATTTTTAACAAAACAAACTTCGGTTTCCGTTTGGTTTTTTTTTTTTTTTTGTCAACATTTGGGCTACAACTAGCCGGCCCATTAGCCTAATTCCTACAAATTGTAGGGTCGGGGACTCGATCCCTGGTGTGATGGTGTCTGTGTTCTGTGGACTTGCCACTATACCAAGATCACTTCACGGTTTCCGTTTGGTATTAGTAATAAAAAATGATTTTTTAAGTATATATAGTTTTGTTTAATTTAATTTGGGTCGGATGATTTGATGACACATGAGACATTGAGACCGGTCACTCAAGAAAAACTTTGTTCTGTTTCTTCCTATGTTTAGAAAATTTTCAATACGTAATCAAAATTAATCAAAACTCAATCCTTAAAACAGAACTCTAAATACAAACACAAAAATGTTAAAATATAAACTTGGGTTGACTTTAATATAATGGCCTCGAGTGTACGAAGGAATCTTTCTTGCTTTTCTATTCGTCATCATCACTTTAATTGGAATAACAATAATAGACCTCTTTTTTTTTTTTTTTTTTTTTAATCAAATTTATGATCACTTTAATTGGAACAACAATAATTTACAATAATTTACCCTTTTTGTTTTTTACTTATCATTAAATTTCTGGATACATTCATAATTTGTCTTTATCTTCTATAGGGTGATGATCTATGAGTTGTTTCTTCATAGGCTCGTGAATACTTTGGTGCAGAGTAAAACAAAAGAGAGAATACATTAAAATAAGAGAAATACAATTTTATTTATGAATCCTTTTTCTTTATTATTTCTTCTTTGGTGTCCTAAATTGCTAGAACCAGTGGGAAACAAATAGTTTACAATTTCAAATACACAAAAGATGAGAAAAAAAAAAAGATCACAAGATGATATTTTGATATAATGTCTAATAAATGTTGTTGGTTCTCTCATATGCATGTTCTGAGTGAGCTAAAACCTCCTCCTCCTCCATATCCCAAATCTCCTCCAGACAAATCTCCTTGGTTCTGTTCCTGTCATTTCACAATGAAAGTTAATATACTCACAATAATCTCAGAGATGATAATAATCTTTCAAATCAAAATGCTTTAAATCTCACACCTGTTTCATTGTGGAGTTGACTATATCATCTAAGGAACCAGCATCTGCAACCATGAATCCACCACTCTGTAGCTTATGCTGGCCTACGACGAACCCTTCCTTCGGGTTATTACTCAACATAGCATCCGTGGTTGGACCGTAGTTTCCTGATTGTCGAATCTGCAATGAATCATAGAAGCCTCCAGGTTGCGCGTTTGCATTTGAATCGAAGTCTGTGTTTCTGCAGAATGCTCGGGGATTTGTTGTATCCAAGGCTGGAGGAGTTAATGTAGTTGCAGGGTCACAGAATGGTATAGAGTAGCTTGATGAGACATTGTTCCATTCCAAAGAGTCGGGTTTAGAATGCGGTAATGGAGTGACATCGAACTGATGATGGATGCTATTACTGTTCTGCGCAGGAGGAGGAAGAGTTGCCGAAGATACAGCGTTTGACCAATGTTCCAAACGTTTATTGATCTGGTGTCCTGGAAAGCCTGGAGGAGATGATTGTGGGTGACCTTCTAGAACCACGAGATTGTTATTAGGAGCACCGATGAGCGAGTTTTGTTGTGTAGAGAAGCTAGGAAAAGCCATGGAACTCCCGGCGATGCTCTTGTTATTGTTCATGTTTCTAATGTTGTTGTTGTTGTTGTTTGTTTGAAGCTGGTCGAACTCTAAAGGCATTGGCAATCCTTGAAGTATGTTTCCTCCATCACTGTGGTTAAGAGGAAGCGATGAGACATGGTGAAACTTTCCTAGATCGGTCTGGTTTTGCAAGAACATTCCTGAAGGAGGAGAAGAAAGGCTGCGGACACCAATCCCGGAAGGAGTATTGAGTCGACCAAGAATCCCGTTTGTAGGGAAAGGTCTCATCGCGGCAGCCCCACCATGGAACTGACCAGATCCAACAGGGATTGGGCGGTGGTGGTAACCGTCAAGTCCATTGAGAGAAGAACTCATTTGCAAAAAATGTAAGTCAGAGTTAGCCATAATAGCTTGTTGATTAGTCACACCACTGATCCTCTTCAAGTAAAGACGGAATTTCTGCAGCCACGACAAACAAAGGAATAAGCTTTCGAGGTTTAATACCAAAGCTTCGGTTTAAGTAAACAACATGAATGATTCTATCTAACCTGAAGATGACTAGCCACATTTTCTCTAGTGAGCTTCTCAACATTCATCAGATCCAAAATCTTTTTCGGCATAGCCTCTGCAATCAAACACAACGCACACAAATTTATAAGTTTACTCTCATAAATATGTTTGAACAATCAACTGACATTGATAAGCTTACTCTCATATCCCAATTGGTTAACCGCTGCAACAAATTTCTTATGCAGCTCGACCGTCCAAACAACACGCTGCTTCTTTTGAGCTGACGAATCGTCATTATCATCTCTTTCCTCATCCTCATCTTCATTATACTGATCTTTACTACGTTTCCTATTAGCTCTCCCATTGTTCTGATCAGAATTTCCAACACCTTCATTACCTGATCCATCTCTCTTCTCACCATTATTACTTCCACGATTCTTATCAAATCTACTCCTCACAACATGTTGCCATATATTCTTCAACTCCTCAATCCGAACCGGTTTCAGCAAATAGTCACAAGCTCCATGAGTCACTCCCTTCATCACATACTTTGGATCACTATGTGCAGATAACACTACAAAGTTATAAACAACAAGAAACAATCACAAAACCAAACCAAGAAACCATAGCTTTCAAGAGGATCAAGTCTAAAGATTCAAAACTTGTTCCTGTAGTAAAATTAAGGATAAAATGACAAAAAATTAAGATTAAAAATAGAGTTTGACTTACTTATGACAGGTAGGTCCATTTCAAGACCAACAAGCTCAAGAAGTTTGAAACCATCCATGTCAGGCATGTCAACATCACTAATAACAAGATCAAACTTCTTCTTGTTCTCTCTTAATAACTCTAAAGCCTTTTGTGCTTGGTTCGTCGTTGTAACTGCAAACAAGCAGAATTCATAAATTACCCCCAAAAAACTTCTAATTTAAAGAGACAAAGTTTCAATTCTCAACAATGAAACTCTCTCTGACACACACACATGTGAGAACATGTAGCAAATAATGATTATGTAGATCAGACACACATGTTAGCAAAAATGAGATTTTTGAAACCAAATCTTAAACTGAATCCTGCAAAATTGGAGAAATCGAATCAAAAAAGATCACTTTAGGGTCAAATTACAAAATCCAAAAACTCAGATCAAGAAAGATAAAAATCTCAAACTGAATCTAAAAAAACTCAGATCCAAGAAAACACAAAAATGGTCAATTCAAGAAACCAGAGAACAGAGAAAAGAGAAAAGAACCATGATATTGGCAGTGACGAAGCAAAGTTTCAAGAATCTTGAGACAAGTTTGGTCATCATCAACAGCAAGAACTCTCATTCCAATAGGAAACTGATCCAAAGCTTCAAAATTCTGCTCCACAGTCATCTTTTTCAACAAACCCACAAACGATTGTGTTTTCTTGAAAGTGTTTTTGGAGAAAAACAGAGAGAGAGAAAGTGGAATTTTTTTTTTGGATGTGCAAGAACGTCGACGAAACAATTGAGTAAATGGATTAAATATGTGTGAAAGACTCAACTCAGTGAATGAGTCTAGAGAGAGAGTGTGTGTGTGTGAGAGAGTAATATAATAATTAGATTTAGAGAGAGAGAGAGAGAGGACAAAAGATTTTTCTTCCAGCAGAGAGATGAGAAAAAGGAATCTTATTTTAGCTTTATATATCTATAAATGGCTACTCTAAACTGTCTCTGATCATCTTCTTAGACTAGCCAATCCACTTTTTCTAGAATTTTTTTTTTTTTATAATATAATTTTATTCTTTTACCATTTTTGGTTTCTACTTTCCACTTTCTTGATTTATTTTTTTTGAATTATAAAAACGAAAAAAGAACAAAAAAACATTTTGTAGGGAAACTTTGAAAGAATCTTTGAAATCTAACCAAAAATACACCAAACCGAAATGAAAAAGTTTGGTTTTAGTTTTGTATGGTTTCTTTTAAACCAAACCGATCATTAACTCAATTACAGGTATTAGCAAATTGAACCGGGATTAAACCTAGATTGAACCGAAACAAGTTGATAGTGAATCAGATTGGCTATCTCTTCAGTTAAATTAGTATTAACTCTCGGTTTTGGTTCAACCTAAAAACCGGTTCCCTATTTTTACCTTTTTTTTTGTTTACTAAAATTAAAAATATCATACATGGGACCAGAATGTTAACCATATAATTTATATGGTTAACCGACAATTTTAGTTGCTGAACCGGGATCAGTATCACTAGCTCCCTCTCGAGTCTAAACAAATAAAACATTTTCTTTTTAATTTTTGTGAAGTTTTAATTGTGTTTTACCGGTAAGAAAATAGGTGTCATTTGAAAGATAGGAAAGTGTTTTAAGTAAAAGATTTGGTTTAATATCGTATCATTATTCTGGAGATACATTTTGATTCTTGTTAATCTAGGATCGTCCAAGCGTTAAACGGTAAAATTAAATTAAATTATTTCCATAATTTCAATCATTGTTGAATACTTTCCATAGCTTTTATTTCGAATTTAAACCGATTACTAAAACAAGTGATGTATAATTTTGGATTTTAAAAATATTATGGTGTAAGGAAAAAAATAAACACCTAGTTTGATTATTTTATTTTTATCTCATTAAATTTGAATTTCATTTGTTAAAATTCTAACTCTGTTTATATCATTTGTGGTTAATTTTAAGTCCATAAAAAGTTTATTCTGGAATTTTGTATTAGTTTATGAACCGCCAAGTAGTAATGTTTAAAGTAGAACTTCTTGTTTGAGAGATTTTAATATATATAGCACTTATTTTCTCTTGTGCTTTATAAATATCGTAAACTTTCTGACTAGTTTTTATAGAAGTGTGTTGGTTAGATGTTAAAAAAAAAAAAAAAAAAATGTGTTTGTTGAAAAAAAGGAGAGGGTATTTTAAATTCATTTCATAACAGATGGCCTAAAATTGTATGGTAATTGTATGACTAGTTGGATTTTGTTTCTATGTTTTTTACATTTTAGTACAGCAAGATTATTTCCTAAACTTCATATGAAATTTCCTAAACGTTAAATCAGATTTAAAATAGTTTCTATGAAAGATTTTGGGAAACTTGACCTTCCCAAACACCTTTGACTCCTAAACCACACCTTTGGAAGTTTAAATTACAAGTAAGCAGATTGATTGGAGTATGGTTTATATATTGTGAAATTGTTATGGATTAGTTGACAAAACAATATTTTGGATTTGAAAAATGAGACAGGCTTTAGAGAGAGCATGCTTGAGGTTGGGAAGTGCGTTACACGCGTGAGCGTGCATCAATACTCTTTTTTCGTACAGCAGACTAAAAATCGATTCTTCAAATTATTTTTTTTATATAATAAGTAAATTAAAATTCTTATGCTCAAATTTAATCAACGACGATATTTCTATTTTAAGAAAAGAGAGAATCTCGAAAGTAAGATAACTTTGACATTGATTTCTTTTGACCATTTTTGTTTGTCATTTAAAAAAAAAAAACTTTTCTTTTCTTACTTCGGTAGTTTTTTAACTTAAAGTTTGAATTTTTCAGGTTTTATCAGTTTTATAGGGAGGGTATAAAAATTTATATAACCTAAAACGGACATGTAAGGATTCTTGAACTTTGGAGTTTGGACAATCAAGAAAAGAAAATTTTCAATGAAAATGATAAGTTATTATGGACTACCAATTAAGTTTAATAAACCACATATAATATGTTTTGATGTGTTATAATATAATCTAGTTATTATATATTTATTTGCAAGATTTTTACAATGTTATTGATAATAATAAATTACAATTATCATTAAATTTTCACTAAAAATCTTACAAATAAATATATAATAACTAAATTTTTACAATGTTATTGAAAAATTTAATAATAATTTTAATTTATTATTATAACTGCCGAGATTAAAGCATTTATGAATTCCCTATGTATTACATATGATAAAAGATTTTTCGCGTTAACAATGTATATTTTTCTGGTAGTGATGAAAGCGAGAACCACATCCAACGATGATGGAACAAAAAAGATTCCTTCGTTTGTTTGCACACCCTCACGTACGATGACCATCAACAAATGTATTTCCCCACAAAGTCATATAGACAAAGAGGAAGCCATGTTCAGTATATGAATTGTTTTCTTGAGAGAGGAGAGTGTGTCTCAGCTGCCACTGTGGAAATAAACTTGACCGATAGCATGAGGGAGAACTCGGATTCTTCTGTCAGCAAGGAAGAGCTTTATGAGTGTCCTAGTTTTTGAAGGAAGGAAGTATCCTTTGGCCATTATCTTCTGTGGAGGAAATTAACTAGTGAAAAAAACAACCTCTGATGTTGAGCTTGCGAGGCTGTAGCTGAGGGGATTTTGCAAGTTGTCAAAAGTGGAACAAAGATCGTCAGCTCCTTCGTAACTTTGTGCATAAAGATCGTAAAACTAAGTAAGCAAATAATTTTAAAATACTAAGCTATTGACTTTTCGGTATTGTCGTTCTCTTGTACAAAAACCGGCCGCAAATGTTTTATAGATGGGTTATAGAAGGAGAATGTCGCTATGGATGAATCTTTTATTGGAACTAGGAACCTTTGTAGAAATCTTTCTCCTTTGTACCCTGAAAACCGGAAACTCTAATGTAAGCTATGATGTGTATGATTGATAATCAAATGAATAAGTAGCTTTATTAACGTTTTGCAGGCACAAATTCAAAATTTAAGAAAATGACGATTTTTGCAGCGAAATGGTTTGCAAGATTCAAGGAAAGCTTTCCTATGTTTTTACTCTACTTTTTTTTCTCTATTTTTTTCATAATTTCAACTATAAACTGATTGTTTAATCCGTATTTTAAATCTACGCCCTCATGATTTCATATATATATAGGATCTGTCAGTATTATGATTTATGAGTTTTTACTAAATTTTTTTTATAAGTATAAGAAAATACACTAACCAAAACTTGTAATTTATTGGTTAGTGATAGTGTCGTTGTTGTGTCACTATCTATGTTTAGATCCATATATTGTATGATAGAAAATAAAATTACACTAAAATTATATTTGTTGATTCCAAAATTTGATTATACTAATCTACATGCATAAAAAAACTTTAAAACATTATTAAATTCCGGAGATTATAACATGAAAATATAAAAACAATACAAACAAACACGCAAAACTTGTCTCTACCTATACTATGGCTATGAATTAGAAAATTAAAAATGTTATCCTTCACACTCCCAAAGCCAATTCTAATGTTTGATAACATTTATCAGTACTCCATAAATTGGATTTGAGTGGGTTTAGATAGGATTTTCACATAAATAAGATTGAAAAGGTAGGAGGAGTTCACATTTCGTTTCTTTTATTTACATCAATATAATTTATCTTTATAGACTAAATCCTATCTATATGCGTGATGGGCCATGCCCTTATGGTGCATATATAAAGTGCATAATTGTTACCATTTCAGGCTTACAAGCTTTTGATTCGAAACAAGTACCTTTTGATTTTATTATTTCTTGAATCCTGATCACAATCATCATATGATTCATCATCCACTATCATTGTAACCTTTTAAGTATCCCGCTCTCCAAAGTTGTACCTGACTTCACTCTCCAACTAATAAACATGAAAGTTACATTTCATCAAATAACTATTTATCTTCTTCCCCCTTTTTGGCAAAAGAAAACTCTTATATATCGTACCAATATACTTTATATATGCATAGATTGTATATATGCATGCATCCATAGAAGTATGTGATATATGCATGCATGTTAGCTTTTTCTTTTAAACATGCATGTTATTGCTGGATTGAAAGAGTTGAGTATCAGCTCTTAAATCATTTGGACCTAAATTGTATAAAATAGTTTGTTGCTGCTATTAATCATATCGTCCATTAATAAAGCTATTTGGACCTGTCTTGTTTACCAATCATATAGTCCACAAACATAAGCTACTTCAATTATTGTAATAATTATATACTAATCAATGATACACTAAAGTAAGTGGATTTAGAAGTCGAGATTCGAGAATATATATATTAAGAAAAAACAGTTTATTAGAAGTTGGCCAGCGATGAAAGAAAAGATTATTGGTGTTGGGGCCTATCCACATTCTCTGCCTTGAAGTTTGGTGGATACAAAGAAGATCCCAATGATTTTGTATTATTAACTACCGGTCAGTCTAACTCCGGAAATGAACGGACAAATAGAACGGACAAAACCACAACTCTATATATCCTTCTCTAGTTTCGTTACAAAATCGTAAGTGTCTCAAGAGTATATCGTAGTATTAACGTTCATAGACTCCGTATTTTCGTTTGCTGCGGATAGACACATACTCAAAAGGATCATTAAATATATGATTAGTGTTCGTATGAGAATATAAGATTGCCGGAAAAATCATTGAATACATAACAAAGCAATTCGTCTTGATCAATTACATATCTTCTAAGCATAATCGGTAAAATCCCGTTATACAATTGTGAGCACTGAGCACCTAAGCTTTGGTTACAAGCAAAAGTGGTTCTATAAGCCATATCCGGCGCATGAACACCCAATCACAATTCAGACAGAAGATAAATTATATATGAAAGCATAAGGAATCAGGTTTATGCCCACTGGTGTCATGTGTAAACGTAAGAAGGTTCTCTTCACATATGTGATGTCATGCTTATATTCCTTGAGTTATTGATTAAATAATTAACTACTGCTATCACAAACTTCTGGTTGAGTTTTAGAGACACTAAAAAAGGTACATTAGATCCTTGGGAGAAATTATGTATCCCCAAGAATGAAGGTGGACTAGGGACACTTTAGAGAAATTAAATATGGGTTTATTAGCTAAGAAATTGTGGAATTAATTCGTTATCTAGAAGCCCTGGCTGCTACTTGCTAGAGTAATTTTAAAATGTCGTTACTATATATGCTAATATCTCTATCATGGAGCCTAGCTACAAGAAAGACATTCAAACCGAATAGTTTATGCTAGCATTTTACCAAACCTAGGAAATATACTGCAAAATTAAGTTATTTGGTAATTAATGCTTTTAAAAGGCAAGTATGAAAAGTAAAATGTCTATCAAAGCCGAACCATTTCATATGACAGACATTTTTAGGAAATCTAGCACGAGATTATAAAAAAAAAAAAGAGGAGTTAGGTGTGATACATTTTGTCTTCAATATGGAGAAAAGGAAGAGTATATTAATCATACACTATTTGTATGTATGCTCCCGATTCTTTTGGTTTGGGCTTTATCATCGACCCCTTCAACTTATGAGATATGTTCCCCCTCACCCTCAATTTTACAAAACTTTGGATTATATATTTTGGCGTCAACCAAAAGTTATAGGAGAAGATTCAAATGTGGAGACATATACTTGGTTAATGTGGTGTATATTGGAAGCAAGCTAAGTGAAGAAAAAAATTCCAAAGAAAAGTTAGAGACCCGCCATAGTCTCATATGTGGTAAACAAAAGTAATGCTTTGGTGATGTCCATGATATTGAGATTACATCATTAAACTCCTATGAGAAGGATAATAAGTTAGGGACAGAGTATGGATCATGGAAGTCTTCTGAGACCTTTTCAAGTCTAGAAATCTGTCTAAACAAAAACCATTAGAGAAACAGAACACTTCAAATTCTTTAATTTATTAATCTCAAAAAGTTAAATTCACACGAGAAAGAAGAGAGAAAACACATTTAGAGATTACATTTTACAATATGATAAGTATATAATTAACCAAAAATTAAATCACAAGGGACACACACTTATACATAAGCAAATATGATAAAGAAACAATGCAACAAAGAGGTTAAACTGAGATGAGTTGATTAAAAAAGAAAGCTAGAGACGCCTTGCAACCCGGAAAGCTTCACGCAATGAGTTGAAGAAGAGATAAATCTCACGAAGAACCAAGAGCAACGATACACCTAGAACCACCATCCAAAGTACCTCCTCATCTGGTGCTATATAGACGATTGCAATCATATAAGTAGCAACAATTGATATAATGCAAAGCCTTATCCAATTTCTCAGAGGGAACCCTTTAGTGAGCAGTGAGATCATTATAACCGAAGCAAAGAAGCCAACCGCATTGAAGGTAGCGTAGAGAATGAAGTCAGCAGGCCTTTTTGCCATGATTGCTTGTCCTTCAGGGCTGTTCCTAGAACCGAAAATGGTTCTTATAACTCGGTTTGTGTTCCTCTGTGAGCCAGAACCACCATTAGTGTCTTCACTTCTGAAAGCTCCTGGAGGCTGAAGGACTCCAGTGAATGTAATTGTTGCTATGAGTGTTGCAACAACCAATAGAGTTTCACGCTGTTCAAGCGTGGAATTATTAATCTCGTAGTCTAGATACTTCTTTATCATACGACAAGGATTTCTACTACTGTCAACTGGTTTAGGGTTTATACGTTTCTCCCTTGCGTTCTTTGCTTCAGCTGTCTGAAAGATTTGAACAATTCTGTACATTTCAGAAACACTTCCTCCTTCGGTTTCAATAACCACGTCTAGAATATCCTTTGGTGTTAACCAGCTTTTGTTTTGTTTATTTGCATCTACCGATCCGCGGGGAAGTATTGCTTCCTCACCTATCAACATCTCCACCATCTGTAGACAACAATATTATTGAAATATTTAGCAAATGACTCGAGTGACGCATGTTCATGTCAAACTGTCGAAGTTAACAAGTTTAAGGGCCGATTGGTAACAACTATTATTTTTGGATGTAAGGACTTTAACCGAACTTTACCTGTAGAAACATTAAAACCTTAAAAACATTAAAAACATATAGAGCAAGAAAAAAAAAAAAAAGGCTATGATAATTTTTTTAAGAAAGATATTATGGCTATAATTAAAAACATACTTGATTTAGTAAAATATAGTTTAGAAAAAGGTTAAGGTCTTAAAACCTTTAAAGTGTAAGGTGCATGACATGAGATTAATTGTAATTAAATATGAGTAAAGAAGAAGAAACTACTTGCCTGAAGTTGTTTCCCAAGTGTTGCAAGATGCAAGACTGTATTGCCTTCTCGATCTTCATGGTTAACGATCCCCAACGATATGTTACGATTCTTGATCTCTTCCAGCAACAACTTTGTAGCTTCCACTTGATTGTTCTTAACAGCAACATGAAGAGGAGTCTCAAGAGAAGCCGTTACTTCCTCGAGAGATTCAGGGAAATACGAAACCAGCTCTTTTATAACCTCGTTTCTTCTTCTCTGTGCTGCGTAGTGAAGAGGAATCAAACCGTCTTTGTCTTTCAAGAAGCAGAGATCACGATTCTGGTCAACACTTAGGAGCACTCTCACAACTTCTATTTTCCCTGAGGCTGAAGCAATATGAAGAGGGTTTAACCCTTGTAGGTTTGGCTCCAGAGCTAAACCTTGGTTGTGACGCAAGATCTCTGCTGTGAATGTGGCTTGGCCGGCGAAGGCTGAGACATGGAGAGGATTCTGATCTGGAGATGAAAGAGAGAGACGCTCGAGAAGTAGAGGATCTTCTTGAAGGAGTAACTTGAGTGTTGTTATGTCTCCCTTACGAGCTGCATCAAACAATCTGTGGTCCATTGTTTCCACCTTTCTTGAGTCCCAAGGAATATTCAATTCAATCTAGTACTAATTAAGGTTATCCACATTCAGACAAGCACACACACCTGTATATATAATAAAGTAAGTAAGCTGAAGAGAATGTGTGATGATGAAGTCTACCGATAAAAATACCTTCCGTGTTTTTAATTACTGAATTTTAAACTATGTTATTAGAGCATAATTCTTTTACTTAGAAGATTAGAACCCGATAAAACCTTTAATAAATATCACTAGATGTTACAAAAAGAAAGTGTAATATCACCGAATAATAAGCTTGATTATTGGGGTATTTCTCATTAATCGAAAAAGCAAGTTCAATAAAATAGTAAAAAGCTAGTGCTAACACTTTCACTTTCGACAATAAGTTCTCACATGTTTGTCGTGAGATTCCTTACTTGTTATGCTTAATTAACAAACGAGGTTTTTATCCAAAAAATAACAATAACACGAGGTATATGACAGCTTGAGTAGATTCTTGCTTTGGGTTGATGGTGAAGATTAATGGGCATGGCTCAACATTAATCCACTAAACTCCCATAATAAATATGGGGTTTAAAAGATGGGAGTTAAGACTAAAGGATAATTAGCAAGCATTAGAGTAATCCTTAGAAACTGATGAAAAGATGACCGAAGTCGAAACCACCTATATATGAGAATCCTCTGGAAAACCTTAATTTGCTGGGAGAAATAGAAAGAGAATTTCAGCTAGCAAAAATCGAGTTCTAAGCAGCCTCGCAAATATATCTTTCCAATTAAAGAATAATTAATGTGATAAATATTGTGTATATATACTATATATATATACATGAAACTCATGAATTATGGAAGCTCGTTTGGTCTAGTGATTGACCAAATGTTAACTAATGCCTTTGCACCAAGTATTGAGTTCGATTTCTAGATATTTCGAATTATTGCAGATTAATGAAAAACAACTATATTAAAAATCTCTAGAGTGGTGAACGTAGAGTTGTTCATCGTGGTTCCGTTCGCCAAAGAGTAAAATTGTTCATGGTGAACATAGTACTGCTAAGAGAATCATATCAATCGTGAATATTTGTGGTGCGGATAAAATTATTATTGTACAATCGTTGGTTCCATCATTCGTTATGAAAAGTTGCATGAATGATTTTTAAATCGTGAAGGTTAAGTTAATCATTTTTAATAGAGAACAAAAAGAAAATAACATATCTCTAAATGCTTGTGTATATCATACGGAAAAAAAACTATATACACTAGCTAATTAAAAACTAAGTTACATATGATATTGTAACTCTACAAAAATAGATATTTTTAATAATGTTGACTAACGTTGAGTTAGGTATTTTTTGACTAAAAGAACATTCTAAAAATAAAAAATAATCTATATATATATATATATATATATATATATTATTTTTTTGGTTTTAAGGTAATCTACTATCTTATATTGATTAGATGTGATAATATAAGACTGGCATTTCTAGTCAATCTCTTGATATTAAACACCGATAAAACAGTCAACACACTAATTAAGTTGCCATTTTCATGCTTCAAAACACACTACCAAAAGATTATAAAATAAAGAAAACATTATTAAGACAGTAAAGCATGCACGTTCTTAAATCCTAAACTCTAAATTGATAAACACGAAATTTCAAGTTAAGGATATGATGGCATCAAAGGCAACATTGCTCATTTTGTTCGCTCTCTTTCTTTCCGGTAAGTCTTAATTTCTCTCTTCTTTTATATAAATCGAATCGATAAGAAACATAGCTTGATTCCAATCAAATTGTACCAACAAAATGAGCAGACATATTATTGTTGGTGAGCATTCCTAGAGCTGAGGCTCAGTTGATAGTTCCATGCAAGACATCAGAACAGTGTAAATCGATTCGGTGTTCGAATGGAAGCGCGCAATGTGTGAACAAACAATGCCAATGCCCGAGCCTCGAACAGATTTATTCGATGACAGCGAAGACTCCTGTGTCGTGCAAGACGATCTCTGATTGTTTTGGTTCTCATCAATGTCCGGAAGGTTTATATGCTTGCGTTGAAGGAAAATGTATTTGTTTGCCTTAGTATGTTCAAATTCTATATCAATATATCCAAAATTTAATTAAAAATGTTTAGTTTTATATATTGCATAAAAACTTATTTTCTTTTAAAAATTAATTCTATACAAAGTAGTTACCTTCAATTTATTTTATCTCATTCAAATTACTGTGTTTCGCGCCGGCGAAATCCAAAGTTATTCTCTCATATTCTCAACCTCACTTTGCTATTGTCAAGTGACCAATCTAATCCTCGAATTGTTCGTGGATGTGCCTTCGACTCACTATTATCTTATTTGTGGCAAAATATTTTATAGCTCATGTTTCTAAACTCTTTTAGATTAAAAGTCGTTTTATCTTGTTTATCTATCATTTGTTTTGTCGAATGTTTTATTTTTGTTATACTAGACTTAAGGTTCCTTGAACTCATATCTATTGTTGTAAGTATTGTTGTTAGGAGCCCGACCCTAGACTAAAACCCATAAAGCAAGGGGCATCAAACTTTGGGGCATCATTTTAACAAAAATGTTGGTGGTGTGGTGGTCAACGCCCTTAAATTTCTTCTTCAATTTGCAGAGTTTGATTCCAATTCTCACTAATAATTGTTTTTTTTTCCCAACAGTTTTTGTTAATGGGCCAATTTGTTTTCCTTTAGACACTAAAATAATTCGGGCCCGCCCTCGTTATTAGGTGTTTAATCTTTTGAATGAAATTAAAAATACTTTTTTTTTTTTTTGGACGAAACAAACTTTCATTAATCCAAAAAAGTTATTACAAAGTCATACAGAATTATTGAAACACAGTTATTACATACGCAGATGTATGTGTCATACACTAGGAGAAAATACAGCAGAAGGGAGTTTGACGATGCTTTCCGAAGAGTAGCCTTACTCGCTAACCGATCAAAAGACCGATTATTGTCCAACTTCATATTTGATTCCTCCTTGTTACGAATTGTGTACAGCAACTTGTGGCTGTGACTTCGTTTTACAAAACGTAATATTAAAGCCGATGTGTCCAAAGCTAATTCTGAAATGTATACATAGTGACACCAACACTTCCGTACCAAAGTCTCTTTGAAATATTGCGACTGTGTAATCCTCTTCAACATGACAACAAAGAAATTGACAATATCATCCCAAATACCCGATCCTCTCATATCAACAAGTACCCATCTCAACGTCGCTAATGCATTCTCCAATCTCCCAATCTGAGCAAAACCAACAAAACCTTGTCGCCAATAGTTTACCAAGCCCACATGTAAATTCGACAACTCAATCCAACAGAAACCAAATTGATACAACCAAAGGTCCATCAAACAATCAAAATGGTCACGATCAATATCATCATAAATGGGAGAAGAAAACATGACCAAAGGACTCGTTGCATCTTTTACAAAAACACCATGAACGGAAGCAACAGTTTGGTCGGATTGGGGAATTGCTACCACATCCTCAAATCTAAGCATGATATCTCTTTTTTTGAATTTCAACATCTCCCTAATACCAAAAGAAATAATCAGCAAAGGGAAGAAAATACCAACATCGATGTAGAAAGTTACTGATGTCGTCGATCGAAACAGAAACAAAATGCCAATCTCCGAGACGACAACAAAACGACTTCCATAAATACGACCAGTCCATAGTCGTATTTCACCATTTTCAGTTTTGTAATTTGAGTCTCCTGGATCCCAAATCTGGGTTTTAAGATCCATTCTCAATTTGGAGAAGGTGAAGTCAAGGTCAAAGTCTCGATGATGTTGGAGACCAAAGAAATCAGGCTTGAAACATGGAAAGCCGCCTGGATATAATCCTAACGGAAAGACACCGATGTGGTTCCGACACCATTGCCGGATTTGGATCGGAAAAATACACTCACTAGAGGAGAGAAAAACGATGGGATATAGAATCAATAACACAGACGAGGATACCATGGGAGTCACTTTGCCGATGTTATTGAACTATACAAACAAATTGGAAACGACAGAAAACAGAAAACAATGAAATTAAAAATACATTGACAAAAAAAAATACAATAAAAATTATAAAAAATTTCGAAAGAATTATCGCAACATCGGTCTCATCCGCCATTCTAGTTATATAGATATAGTTTTCTAACAGCTTTTATTAGAAATAATTATTAACAGTTTTTATTGAAAATAATTATATATATATATATATTATTTTAATCAAAATGATGTCGTTTCATGCATTAATAGAAATTATGAACAGAAAGTTAACTCTGTTAATTTATTCTTATAGTCAATTTAACGACGTGACTATTTTGGTAAGACAATAAAATTTTTCGATTAAAATGAAAAATCAATAAGAGTTAACGATTAAAATGAAAGTCAATAAAAGTTACCGCATTATTTTACCCGAAGCAAAGTTGAAGATTTTTTTTTTGACAGTTAGAAGATTTTTTTTACATTTTGATATCAATGTTAAGTTGCGTATGTATATCAGCACTAATGCAATTAGATTTGATTCTATAAAAATACAAAATCTCTTGTAATTTTCAAATTTATTACCTTTTTACCCCAAACGACCTATAAATAAATGCAAATATGGACTCATAGCACTAAAAATAGATTAAAAAAATATCTTACCGCATTTAAAACATTACCCCAGATTCAGTGAATTAACAGAAACGTATGGTTAAACTCGACAAGACAATCAAAGTACTAAAACAACACAAACTTAACATAAGCCAATATTTTGCTTTAACTCACTTTCCCAGAAACTTCAAAAAACAGTTGAAGAAAGAAGAAGAAGATGAAACGACGAAGAACCCTTTAATAAAGTCTGAACCTTTTATAAAATTTCGGATCTGCCCTTTTCAGCTTCCGATCTTGTGGTGATGTATTGAGCCGGAGAGAGAGAGAGAGAGATGTTGTGCTTGAAAGGTTCGGTTAAGGGGAAGAAGCAATCCGGTTCTGTTCCGGTATATCTAAATGTCTACGATCTAACTCCTATGAATGCTTATGGTTATTGGCTTGGACTTGGTGTCTTTCATTCTGGTGTTGAAGGTATGTTTATGATTCTCTCAATTTTGTTTTCTGGGTTTGGGTTTTGGTTGCTAAAGAATGTGACTTTTTGGTGTTTTTGAAATTAGATTTGTTGAGAATTGACTTTGGTGCTAATTGGAATTGACTTGAGTATTACTGAAATCTCAGTTTTGATTTTGATTATGAAAGAATATTAATTTTATTGTTCATTGGTTCTTTTAATCGTTTTGTTGAGCAAATACTAATGTTCTTTGAGCTTTATGATTTGTGATAACTCAATTTATGAGTATATACCAAAATCTCAATTTTGATTTTGATGATGATAAGAGCATGATTTTGAGCATTGTGAGTTGTGATACTGAATTTTGGGGTTTAATGATTGTTGTTATTATTTTCTGCAGCCAAATATGTTATACTGATTTTAGATGTTATTGCTTAGATGATCAATAGAGAAACTAGTTTGTAATGGAGTCATTGTGGTTTATGTAATGCTAATGTTTGTAGTTCATGGAGTTGAATATGCATTTGGAGCACATGAATCATCAAGCACAGGTATTTTTGAAGTGGAGCCAAAGAAGTGTCCCGGTTTCACGTTTAGGAAATCGATTCTTGTGGGAAAAACAGACATTGGTGCGAAAGAAGTCCGGAGCTTTATGGAGAAACTAGCTGAAGAGTATCAAGGAAACAAGTACCATCTCATCACTAGGAATTGCAACCATTTTTGCAATGAAGTTTGTTTGAAATTTACTCAGAAACCGATCCCTAGATGGGTGAACCGACTTGCTCGCTTAGGTAAACCAATCACAAGTGAAATATTGTTATGTGTTTATTTGGCTGTTAGAAAGATCATAAAGTAATGCAAGAATGTTTCTGAATTGTGTAGGGGTTCTCTGCAATTGTGTGTTACCACCGCGGTTGAACGAGGCAAAAGTGAGGCGGGTAGGAAAAGGAGAGCTTTCGGAAAGTGAGAAGAAGAAAATGAGAAACCGATCACGATCAGGTCCTTTACTCTCTTCTTCATCATCATCTTCGACACCTGATAATCATCGATCACACAATCGAGCAAAATCAACCGGTAATCATCCTTCCTCTTCTTCTTCTTCGGGTTCTAAAAAAGATCGAAAACACTCTGTGCCTACTGCACCTAGAAGTCAAGACAAGAAGTCGCCAAGCGTAAGCATCAAGACTTGATTCTTATCATCATTATTTGAACATTTAATTATTGTTTATGAAATGGACAAAAAGTATAAAGACAAAAGAAAAAACAGAGGAAAATGCCAAGCAAAGTATCAATCATACACATAGGCAAGCTCATGCTTTGTTCTAAGGTTGTTTAAAACCTTTTGAGATGTGTAGATCATTGTTCTTGGTACCATACTACAATTGCTTATAGGAGAGAGAGGTTATGAGTATGTACAAAAAGAATCATGATTCATATATTTTCTATGTTTTATCTTTCATTTGATATCAAAGTTTTAACCACATTGACCATCTTTGTGGTCATGTTTTTTGTATCCCAATGGATGACTAAAATGATAATGAAATGTTAATTACATAGATGTGTATTGTAGTAATGTAACTGTTGCTTCTTTAGTTTTCTGGTTAGGTTCTTTCTTTCTTGGGATTTAATTTTCATCAAATAAAGTTGTTTAGTTTAATTAAAACACCCAATAATCTTTATAATGTTATCAACGACTATGTATATAGAGAACAACCAATTTAATTGCATCATGATAAGATCTGTTGATGATATATACTTTTATTGGTGAAGATGATGTGGTGGTTGTTGTTTAATTATCTTTCCACATATTGAAGATTACTTCATGGGAACAATGACTCAAGATTGAGAATTTAATTGTTTTTTTTGGCTGGTGAGATCTCATTTAACATATAATTAGAACACACCACCAAGAAACCAAAAATCAGCATTAGAACAAAACATCTAAGGACAGCATAATCTAATCATTAGTATTTTTCTTTCTTTGGACCTGAATCTTGTGATGTTTGAGGAATGGGTGGTCGAAAGCTAGCTGTCGATTATATCTTCATCTGGACTCTGTTTAACCACAAAGACGAAGAAATTTCATTTAACTTCCATCAATGATCAAACATAAGAACTTGTAAATTTCGACTAAATTAGTAAATTCTAAGGAGTAAAACTTCAGGGCTAGTGATTTTTCCAGCATTAGCTGATGAACAGTTACTACAACAATGTGGTGTAGCTACATAATGAGAGTATCATTCATTGTTGTGCCAATCAGCATACTAAAAAACGTAAGTTAAATCATCATGTAATAGTAGAAATTAAGAAAGCATGAATCATTAGCTAACTACAAACAGATATTTTGCAGCAAGAAATGATAACAACAACCATTAATCCCAAAATTCAATATCACAATTCACAATGCTCAAGAAAATTTGGTTTTTGCTAAACAAAATGCATTTTCTTATTATTATCAAAAAAAGGAAATGTAACGAAAAAATACATGTAAACGACATGGTCGATCTCTTTCACCTGTGAACTATAAATTTATGTAAATGGTAGAAGAAATACTGGAAACTTGCATTGTTTTGAAACAGTGAAACATGAGTCGATCCCACATTATGATCCTCACAACTAGTCTTGGTTATATATATGTGACCATTGAAGAAACTGATATCAAGAAATGGCTAAGACAGAGAAGAAAACTTGAGAGACAAATCTTGATGGAAACCTCGGAGTCATGACGGCTCTCGTCACTGGTGGCTCGAAAGGCCTCGGGTCAGTCCCAGTTCCTCATACTATCCTAATATTGCAATATTGAATCTGAGTGCTCATATATTTCAATCATAGATTTATTATATTTGGTCTTTGATTGTATTTCAATGTTTCAAACCTATAAAAAAAGAAAAGCTTGATGATGTGTAAAGCTCATATTCGAAGCTGTGGTAGAGGAACTAGTCATGTTAGGAGCAAGAGTCCACACATGTGTCGGAGATAAAAAAAAAATCAGCTTCAAGAAAGCTTACGTGAATTGCACGCAAAAGGGTTTCAGGTCATCACTTCTGTCTGCGACGTTTCGTCTCTTTGAGACTATTTCTAGGGTTATTTTAAGAAAGAATGTATATTTTTATTTAATGAAAAATGGAATGGTTAAGCACACAAAACGATCCAAAAGCTTACTTAAAACAAGAGATTTTTTGCTACAATATCTAAAATCTTTTACGATAGCAATAAACAAGAAAATTTAAACTATAATATCTAAAAATCTTCAGGACTCAGATTCCTGAAAGCTATTGATACAGGTAAAAAAACATCTCCCAAGATCTAACGAATGTTCACATGGATGCGTGAATGAATCTCCATTAGAGACGAAATTGCAATTAAAAACAACTCATCAGCTCTCGTCCTTAATTTCAATGTCCATGGCTCAAAAACTTTGCTGAGTTTTCTCTAGTTAAATCTCTGTTGCTTTCTTTCATTAAAAGGTTGCATATATTGTACCAAGGATTTTGTTTGGATAAAATTTAACATTCATACAAAAAAAAAAAAAAAAAAAAAAAAAAACAACTCATTAGCAGTAGTAGAGAGAGTCGTTTTTTATGTGTGAAAAAACTAAGATGATGCCTATATATAGGATGCTACAGATTTTTATTTTGTAAAGATATTTGGTGAATATACCGAAATTTTAATACTTATTGCAAAAAATTATTTTTTAAAAAGAAATAAAATCATATTTGGAATATTTAAAAAATCTAAGCCTAAAATTAGGTGATATAAACCGAAAATGGAGAGATAAAGCTTGAGAATTTTCCTATCAAAATCGTTTTTCTTTTCTAAACATAAAATTGGATATTATAAAAATTAAATAAATAATAAAATCCATAAGTTAGGGTTCATCGTAAGTAAACTATAAAATTCATAAGACTAAATTTTTTTTAGTATATTTTAAAAATCATTAAAGATATTGTAGTTAAATTTTATTTTTCACCAAATATAAATATATAAAAAACTCAAATATCTAATTATTAAGAAACATAGAATTAATTTTAATCAATTATAAAAATAAATAAAAATAAAAAGCTTCTCGTATATATATATTGATTTAGTTTGTTTCTGAGAGGCCCAGGCCCATTGTGAGATTAATAAGTAGCCCATTGGCTTTTAGGGTATCGTTTTAGAGCAGAGGCACGAACGAACAATCGCAGAGGCAGAGGCATGGATCTCGGTTCTCATTCACGAAGATCGCAGAGGCAGGGTAGGTATGGAGCTCGATTCTCATTCACGAACATCGCAGAGGCAGAGGTATGGATCTCGATTGTCGTTCTTTGTTTTCCAATTTAATTGATTGTGGTCTCGCTTGTTGCTTAGTTTTGAATAACGAATGATGAGATGGTGTGTTTCTTTTTAGGCATTTTCGAGAGATTTTGGTAGAAAGATGCATCCGATTGATAGGTTCCTGGAAACTTTGTACAAGATGGTGGATGATCCATCGACGGATTCAGTAATTTCGTGGAGCCAAAGCGGAAACAGTTTCGTGGTTTGGAACGAATCTGAGTTTTGCCGAGATGTTCTTTTGAGATTCTTCCCTATACGCCGTTTTTCATTATTTGTCCAGATGCTTAATCTCCTTGCCTTCAGAAAAGTTGAAGAATCTGGTCATCAATTGGAATGGGCACACGCTTCTCTTGTGAAAGGTAAACCTGAGCTCTCCAAGCCGGGAAACTTTGTGATAACGCTGCCACCACCAGTAGACTTGGAGGAAAGGAAGAAGTATTGCAAGAAGAGGGTTGCGGAATTGGTTTTAATGCAGAAGGAGAGGGAAGCAAAGAAAGAGAGGAGGAGGAATAAGAGGGTTTTGAAGAAGGAGAAGGAGCAGGAGCAGGAGCAGGGGAAGGGGAAGGGGAAGGAGAAGGAGAAGGAGAAGGAGAAGGAGAAGGAGAAGGAGAAGGAGAAGGAGAAGGAGAAGGAGAAGGAGAAGGAGAAGGAGAAGGAGAAGGAGAAGGAGAAGGGGAAGGAGCAGGAGCAGGTTCAAGTGGTTGAGCTGTTTGAACAATCTTTAATCTTATGAATAAATCTCTTTTGGCTAAGGTATCAGATTCTAAGATGATAACAACTTACATTGCTTCAGAAAATTTGGTTTTTGCTAAATAAAATTATGTCACTGGTGGCTCGAAAGGTCTCGGGTCAGTCCCATTTCCTCATACTTCACATACCATCCTAATATTGCATTATTGAATCTGAGTTCTCATTTCAACCATAGATTTATTATTTATGGTCTTTGATTGTACTTCAATGTTTCGAAGCTATGGTAGAGGAACTAGTCATGTTAGGAATTAGCTTCAAGAAAGATTACGTGAATTGCAAGCAAAAGGGTTTCAGGTCCTGCCTGCGACGTTTCGTCTCGGTAACAATTTTTTTTTCTTTTTTTTTTCTTTTTTTACGTATGTAAGACTATAATGAATTAATAACTCTATTGTTCTTAAAAAGAATGAATATTTGTGTTTAATGAAAAATATGAATAATGGGATGGTTAAGCACACAAATTTATCCAAAACTCTAAACTCTTTTACTGTAGGTCTGTAGCAATAAACAAGAAAATTTTAACTACAATATCTAAAAATCTATCAGCACCCAGACTCCTGAAAGTTATTGAGCCTCATTGATCGGTTGATGATGATGAGTAGACGTAGAAGCTTCGTCATGATGAAAAGTTATTGCAGGAACAGATGATTGTTGTTGATCCACGTAACTTTTTTTTTTTTTTTTTTTTTTTTTTTTTTTTTTTTTTTTTTCACGTAACTTAACATCTCGGGAATTGCAGCTTCAAATCCATGAGCTTCATTGATCGGCTGGTGCTCTAAGGAATAAGAAGATTCATGATGATGAGTAGACATAGAAGCTTCGTCCTGATGATGATGAGTAAACGTAGAAGCTTCTTCATGATGTTGAGTAGACGACGTAGAAGTAGCTTCTTCATTGTTCTTGGAAGTCTTTTTGATCTCGTGAATCTTGCAGAGGACTAGTTTCTGAAACTTATTTGGATCGACCGGGTCCACTAGCACATATTCGTCCATAATCCAGCTGCTTTGGCTACCTGGAACATTAATAGTAATAGCAGAAACCGAAGCACCGTCTCCTCTCTTCAGCTTTTTCTTATTTTTATCTCTCTTCTTATGATAAGTTAGGTTTCTCACTTCCCCAATGATTTTTCCTGACTCAATGATATATTTTTTCCCATTTGCACTCCAGTTCCCGCGATCAATGTCATCGTTGTTGGCTCCGCCAATCGTCCGCTTGGAGTACTTACCATGACCAATTTTTTTTTCCGATATCTGAGTCCTTTCCGAGAAGTAATACCACTCGTTTTCTTTGAAAAATGTATTATTGGTATGATCCAGCAACCATGGCTCCTTGGCGTAAACATCCTTCTCTACAATGGAATCTCCACAGTCTTCTCCTTTTACCTTGCGCTTAAGATAATCGTTGATAAGTTCGTCGATCGTTGGATCAAAGTGAAACCCTTCATCTTCTTCGTGATATTCCAACGACATCTTTTATGGTTCTTAAGGGTTTCAGAAAATTAAAGAGAAGAGCGATTTTTGTTCTCTGTAGTTGTGGTTTATGGATTGAGATACAAGTAGTGTAACTCTATATATATATATATAGGTTACGTTTGTGTGTTAGAACCGACTTGGCCATTTTCCTTTTTTTGTTTGGAACAGTGCCGGCTCAAAATTTTTAGGGGCCCCGGGCCAAAAAAAAATTTTGGACCCTAAACATTTTTCTATAAATTTTTTTTCTTATAAATTTATTTTTAATGTATTTTGTATTAAATAAATTTGTTATAAAAATAAAAATATACACACAATTTTTTTTTCTTGGGCCTCTTTCTAATCTTGTATTTAGTTTACTATATATTTTTTTTACAAAAAAAAAAAAAATTTTTAAAAACTGGACCCTTAATTATTAGGGTACGGGACGGGGCCCGGAGCGGTCGCACCCATTGTCCCCCCCGCTCTGAGCCGGCCCTGGTTTGGAAAAAGTAATTTGTAGTATTTATCTGTATAATTGTTCTTAATTTCCTTATTTTATTTCCTTTTTCATTTGTCGAAGATTAAGGAGGAATCTTCTGAATATTATCTCACATATTCTTTCTTTATTTATCAAAACTCTGATATTGTTACACAATCTCATATAACGTCAAATCCAATTGACGTAAAAAAAATAAGTTTAATTCGTGTCTTGTTACTTCCTCCAAGCGTAGATAACCAAAGAGAACCAACTCTTATATCCGAAGCTCCTCTCTTCTTCCTCTCTACAACTCGACCATTCCATTACAGAAGACATACGAGAAGACCAATGACCATACGAAGTCGCCCAAAACGACGGCGTTCGAGAGTTCTCCTTCTGCAAAACGACGCCGTCTCTTAGACGCTTGTTCATCATCAACACTTCGTTTCCTTCCACATCTTGGTTCTCAAACCGGAGCAAGAACACGGCGGGGACTTTATCCGGTTTAACCTTATCCTTGTTACCAAACAGCCAGTTGTAGACATCCCACGATATCTGTATCGTCACGCCATCGATCACGATCTTTGAGTTTCCTCTGAATTTCCATTGAAGCTGATTAATCTTCAGAACACTCTTATCGTCTACGATAAACCGGAGATTAGCATCGTCGTTAACGACCTTAACATCTATGCTAATCTCTCTTAGTTTTCCTTGAATCTTGATTTTCGTAGAGTAAACTCTGTTTCCAAACAGATTCTCTTTCTTGGACACCAAGATTTGTCTTCTCGGCCTCTGTTTCAAGTTTCCTCCACCAATGAGAAGACCCACTTCGCCGGATACGAAAACCACTACGTAAAATCCGGATTCCGGGTCGGGTCCTGATCCAAATCTTGCATGAGTGAGGTCCCATATGACCCGGATATCGGGTTTTCTAGATATCTTCTTGGACCCTTGTTTTCTCCAGAAGGTCAAGGGCTTGATTTCGAGCCGGAAAGTGAAGGGAACGGAGTGGCGGTAACAATCCGGAGAATGAAGATAGCAATTTGATGAGTGGCATGAATAGAAATGAAGGTGGAGAGAGCGGCGGAGGAAGGACTGAGACCATGAGAGAAAGAAAACGCCTACGTTAGTGTGGTAATGGCAAGTGGCGGTGGGATTCGGAAGGTCGCCGGAGAAATATGACGGCGATGGAAGCGATGACGGTAGATCGTCATTTATAGCCGTGGCTGAAGGGTGAAAACAAGCGGATAAAGGGGAGGAGCCACCGCGACCAAGAGAAGATATTTTCATTTTATGTATCTTCACATATGAACTATATGGTTGATCTTGTTATATACGCACATGCATACAAAAACACACTGATTATATGTATGGATTAATAGATATGTTATATGTTAGTATATATCTATATTTAAGTTGGCTTATGTGTCTGAAAATGAGTTGTCATGTTTTGTAAATTCAAAGGAGTGGGTCAAGTCGAGAAATTGAAAGCAACTTTGTGGATAAAATTTTTCAGACTGAAATAGACGTTTTTTGATATTTTATACTGGTTTTCACATTACGGCTATTTCCTAGGTCAATTATTTGGAAGTCGTTGGACTTTGGTCTCTTCTTTCCTCAATCTTTTCCCCAATATCAGTATTTTACGGCTTTAGTCTCAGTGAAAGCTACCAATTAAAAAAATGGTAAAGAGTGTAAAGTAAAGACAAATAGAATATAAGTGGAGATATAGACAAAAGTATATTTTATAGTAGTAGACAAATGAGTTATTTATCCATCATGTTTAATGTCCGCTTAACGCGTTTTTAAAGTTAGAACATCGCTTTTAATAAAACCTTTAAAATGATTGTAGTATATCATTGTAGTAATGTGAAATTTATTTATTAAACACAGAGAAGTTAACGTGTTTGCTACAAACACTATTGAAAGTTGAGATAACCCAATTTATCAAAACTCATAGAGCTTTGATCGTGGGAGTGAGAATTGAAACTCGTAGGGGAAGATTACGAGGTGGGCATTTCGGTTTAAATACGGTTAGGTTAGTTTGGTGACACTAAAATTACTGAACTCTAACCAAAATTATTTCAGTTTGGTTCAGTTCGGTTAGAGTGTGATTGAAAGCTACCAAATTGTTTAAAAATGGTAAAGACAATCTGAATATCTTGTTAAAGCTTCGTTCTGATGTGCCTTACATAATATATGTTGTGTTTGATAGAATAAAATTAGTATGAATAATAAATAATTAGATAAAATGGTAAGATTTTGTGATAAGTAAGATCTTTGTTTGTAAAAAAAAAAAGAAAAAAAAAAAAGATCTTTGTTTGTTGGTTAAATTGAGTCGGTTTAGTCCATGATTTAACAGTATATTGAACCGGTTTTAGCACTCACAAACTTTTAGATGTAGTTTCTCTAAACAAAATTATAGAGACTAAGTCAGAGGTTAGCTATTGATAGACTATAGAACGACTAAGGGGGGGTTAGTGGGAGAGGGATTTGGGTAGAGTTGATTGATTTTAAAAATAGAGTAATTTGATGGATTTGTCAACTTTTTCACTGATTCTTTTCAAAGATTTTAAGAAATTATCAATGATTGTCATGGATTTACATTAAATTTTTGCCTCTAAAATCTTTCCTTATATAATGGTAATATAGGTTTTCTGGAAATTTTCCAAATATTATAGATTCAACAAGGTCGATACAATTCTCTTGAACTTTCTCGTGTCTGTTCTTCAAAGTTTGGGTAAGCAAATCCTTAATCCGAATTCCTTGTTCTCTTCTCTCTCCTCGGCCGTCTTTGTTTTGTGTTTATAGTTTGCCTTCGGATTCAAGTGAACAAAGAAAACAAGGAACTCAATTGTCAAACCCACTGCTTTTGTTATCACAATGGCAATACGCTTTCTAGTTTATTAGTTTATATATCCATCCACGCTCAAACATGTCTATCTAAACTGTAGCGACACTGCAATTATAATGATGATAAGGTGTTCGTGTTAGTGCAAGATTATTGTAACCAATAGGAGTATTTGTAATTAGATGTTTTTTTTTTATTATTACTTTTAAGAATCTTATGGGTATACATGATATTTTGAAAGTTTTATTTTGTGAGTAAAAGTGGATAGAATCCATCTCCCAATAATACTAGATTTTAAAAGAATTTGATAATCATTAATAAGTGGATTTTTTGAATAACAAGGGATTTGGAAATGAATTTATAAGTCATTAAACCAATAACAATGGATTTTAATATGATTTCAAGAATCTATAAACCAATAACAATAGATTCTTAAAATTTTGAGAATCCACACAAATCCCTCTCCCACTAACCCCCCCTAAAAATGTTTTGTAAATAGAAAATTCCGAAATATCAATCGGAATGACATTTGAGTAGTGACAAGTGGTTGCTTTACATTCATGGTTTCAGTACCGAATGCTACATCCGCTCTGATTCTAGAACGAAACTTTTATTTAATGCTTCCAAATTCAAATGTCTTACATTGTATGATATGAACTTTAAGATCAAAAGATGTAACATTAAATTGCTGATAATATGCTAAACCTACTGACACATGAATAATTGAGATGACGACATGTGAATTGAGTTTAGTTCAGTTTGGTTCTAGTAAAACTACTACAAAACTCTAACATAAATGTTTTTGGTTTCGGTTCAGTTAGATTCATATTTGGTTTGATTTGAATGGTTTGGTGTGGGAACAAATTATAACCTTAAAAAAAAAAAAAGATTTAGATCAAATATACAAACATAATTTTGAATCCTAACAAGTAGAGTCACGTTTGATAAGTTTGTGGATTGATTTGTTAAACTTTCTTTTTGGTCATGCATGTTTGATTTGGTTATTTTCCCCTTGATTGGTTTGATTTGTATGTATAAATATATTTATTAATGGTTCATTTTTTGGGTTCCAGCTAACAAAAGAAATGGTTTGAAAATGTCCAACTACAAATTAAATATGGAAACGTACACCAATTCATTGCGAGATTGGTGCATTACTCTCGCTGCCTTTTGTACCAGACAATCCAAAACATGTGATTAATTTCCGAACTTTCATTCTCCAATCATTTAGAGAATACCTACAAAAATTAATTATTCTCCAAATTGTTTATTGGCCACGGATATTTATAAAATAGAGGGTGTTCAAAAAAATAAAATTATATCGAGAAACATTTCTAAAATCTTTATGTTAACTAAAACATATATACTAATTCCTTAAATAATAAATCAAAAAATAATGATTAACTAAAATTATTTGGTCCTACACATTTTGTTCACCAATTTTGACAACTAGACGGCTAGATTGACTTATCCGTCTAAGAATCGTTTATCCATGTGAAAATTCAGAATAATTTGAAAAATTAGATTTAAAATTAAACAGCTAAAAGCGATTAACACTTGCCAAAACTTTTAAAAAGCAGATTTGATACTAAAACTCGGTTCAAAGTTAAAATCACAGTTTTTAGTCCAAAATTTATTTTTTTACCATTTATTTCTTTCTATATATTTGAAAATATGATCTGAACCGTTCATAACCCAATAACTAAAACTTTTTATTTGATCCTAAACATTTGTTTTCCAATCATTTTGTTTACATGGATAAACGATTCTTAATTAGACATATTAGTCGATCTAGACGGTCTAATTGTCAAAAATAATTTCGATCTTTATTTTTAGGTGATCTTAAACATTTTGTTCATCCAATAATAAAGATCATTTTTATTTTAGCAACTAGACGAGCTAAATTAACTGATATGTTTAAGTTTAAGAAACATTCATGTGAGAATCTAGAATGATTTGGAAAATTGGATTTAAGTTAAACAGGTAAAAACAACTAAAATTGCCAAAAAATTTCAAAAACCAGTGATTTGGTTTTGTGAGGTTTTAATCCGATTAGTCTTAGTTCTTTAGGTTTGAGTTGCGGAAGCAAAAACTAATCAACACAAGATCTTTAACGAGTTCCTCTCCAAACTGGAGAGTACGTCTCGACAAGGACGGAACCTTGTAATCCACTAAAGAGCACAAGTATAAGTTTCAATACAATCTTCTCTCTCTCTCACCCCTTTGTGTTTCTCCCTCACAGGTACCTTATGAAGAAAAAGATGAACCTGGAGCTTCTCGGCCTAAACAAGCCAAAACCCCTCAAGAAAGAGAAGAAGAACAAGAAACTTAAGAAATCCGAAAACCCTTAAAGACAATAACTCTCTCAAGCTCTCTTAACCGAAAACTCTCTCTCTAAGCTATGTCTCTCTTGCTTTCTTGTTGTTGGTGATGATGAATTGTTAGACCTGGTATCTCTATTTATATGCACTTGTAAGACCGCCTATTCCAAGTAGTAATAAGAACTTATGAATCCTATTTCCTCTTGAAATTGTCTCCCTTGTTGCACAAGAAACAGAGCACCACAAAACATCTTCATGGGCTTCGTTTTCTTCATGGCCCAGCGTTGGCCCAGCTTGTGTTGTGCGACCCGGTTCGTTGACCCAAACCAGCTTCCGACCAAAGATGACATTGAGACCCACAAATCTCCACCTTGTCGCTTTGGTCTTCACTTCATTTACTCCATCTGAAGCTTGAAACTTGCTCCGCTTTTTCTAACCGAAGTCAGAAGCTTGAAACCTGCTCCTGTCTCCTTTCCCGAAGCTTGAATCTTGTCGCCGTCTTCAATGGATGCTTCCAGCAGCTCATCACCACTTCCGCCTGAAATCCTCGAGGCCGTTTTGAGCAATGCCGCCATGACTCAAGGAATCGCTACCTGAAACAAAATTAACTTCAATCTAGAAGCTTCTCTGTTTCTATTCTCTCCTTGAGCTAAAACCCGAACTTGTGCATGTTCTTTTCAGGTGAAGAAGAACGCAGGGAGTTCGATGCCCTGTGTGAAACCGGAGGTCATCCCAAGTAAGAAAACCTCCTTCTCTCAAACCTTCCTTCGATTTTAGATTTTACCACCTGAAATCTGTTTTTGTTGAGTTCCTTTGAGACTGCAATTGTTTGTCCTAACAAAAGCTTCTCTTCTATTCCTCCGAGATGACCCAACCAACAGAGAGATCTCGGAGTACGCCTTGTCCAAGTCAGGAGATGACTTTGAGCGTTACGAGGCAATTCTCGAACGCTTTTCCAGGTAATCCCTTTGTTAACATATCAGCTGGATTTAGGGTAGTGTGGATTTTGGTTAGGTTGACTGAACCATCATTCACTAAGTCCCGGATAAAGTGAAATTTCCTTGCAATGTGCTTTGTTCTGTCATGATGTACTGAGTTTTTAGCTAGATGAATTGCACTTTGTGAATCCCAATTAAGCTTAAAACTCTTCTCAAGGAAACCCAATTCCTCACACATCTTCTGTAACCAAATACCCTCCTTAGCTGCTTCAGTGAGTGCCATGTACTCAGCTTCTGTGGTTGAAAGAGCTACCACAGGCTGAAGACTGGCTCTCCAACTCACTGTGTTCCCACCAACCTGGAAAACATATTCTGACACTGATCTGCTCTTGTCAAGATCAGCTCCATAATCTGAATCACAAAACCCTTCAATATTCATGTGATCTGAATTTGTGAATATAAGACACACTTCTGTTGCTCCTTTTAGATACCTTAGGATCCATTTAACCGCATCCCAATAACTTATGCCCGGTTTTGCCATAAACCTGCTGACCAAGCAGATGGCATAAGCTAGATCCGGTCTTGAACCGATCATAGCGTACATCAGGCTCCCTACTGCACTTGCATAGGGTACTTCGCTCATTAGTGGTGTCTCTCTGATTAACTCTTCTTGTGTTAAGCTCCTGAGCTTCATTGCTGAGTTAACAGGTGACACAACCGGCTTACATTCCTCCATATTGAATGATCTTAAAACTTGTTTAAGATATCTTTCTTGTGACAGTTTCAGAACCCCTTTCTTTCTATCTCTGATGATATCCACGCCTAGGATTCTAGTTGCTGGCCCTAGATCCTTCATCTCAAACTCCTTCTTTAGACTTTTCTTCAAGATTTTAATCTTTTCAAAGTCTTTTGCTGCTACTAACATATCATCCACATAGAGTAAAAGAAACACTTTATCATCAATTGTTGATCCTTTGTGATAAACACACGGATCATCGATACATCTGTGAAATCCTTGTGACTTCATGAAGTTGTCAAACTTGTGATTCCACTGTCTAGGAGATTGTTTCAATCCATAGAGTGACTTCTTGAGTAGACAAACTTTGTCTTCATTTCCTTTTTCTATGAATCCTTCAGGCTGATTCATGTAGATAGTTTCATCCAATGTTCCATGCAGAAAAGCAGTCTTCACGTCTAGTTGTTCTAATTCCAGATCAAAATTGACCACAACAGACAACATGATCCGAATGGAAACATGTTTGACTACAGGAGAAAAGATTTCATTGTAATCAATTCCCTCAACTTGTGTAAATCCTTTAGCTACAAGTCTGGCCTTGTATCTTGCTTTTTCAACTCCAGGGATTCCTTCCTTAAGTTTGAAAATCCATTAACACCCTACTAATTTCTGCTTGTTTGGCTTAGAGACAAGTTCCCATGTCTCATTCTTGTCCAGAGACTTCATCTCTTCAATCATAGTCTGTTCCCACTTCTTCCAGTATTTGCTTCTCCTAGCTTCTCCCACTGATCTTGGCTCATCTAGTTCTAGATCCTCTGCACAAGCTAGTGCATAAGCCACGTAGTGAGATCCATCAAATCTGTCAGGTGGTTTTATTTGTCTTCTTTCTCTGTCTCTTGCCAGCATGTAGTCATCAAGAGACGCATATTATTCCTCCTGGTTTTCCTGTTCAGGATCTGATTCCTCTTGTTCCTCTGATTCAGTTTCTGCATTAGTCTCTGTTCCTGACTCTGTTTCTTCTGAAGTAGCTCCACCTTGACCAGCGGATTCTGCGTCTTCTGAACCAGCTCCATCTTGACCATTAGAGCTCCCATTATCCGAGTCAACTCCACCTTGACCAGTAGAGTTTTGAACTGAATCATCTGTGTTTGGTCCACGGATAAGGTCTAAGCTGAATGTGACCTTTTTCTCTTTAGGTGGTTTCTCAGATTTCTTCTCTTTTTCCTTGTACAAATTATCTTCATCAAAGACTACATTCCTGCTTATTGTACACTTCCCATCTTCTGGTAACCATACCCTATAACCTTTTGTACCAATAGGGTATCCCATGAAGATTCCCTTAACAGCTCTAGAACTAATCTTGTCCTGTTGAATGTGTACATGTGCCACACATCCAAACCGTCTGAGATGACTGAAATCCACCTTTGATCCTGACCACACTTCTTCTGGAATCTTGAATTTTAGGGATGCATTAGGAAACCTGTTGATTAGGTAGACAGCTGTTGCTGCAGCTTCAGCCCAAAACTTCTTCTCCAACCCTGTTTCTGCTAACATACACCTTATCTTATCAGCTATTGTTCTGTTCATCCTTTCCGATACTCCATTCTGCTGCGGAGTATAGGTGCAGGTTCTGTGTCTCTTAATCCCTGAATCTTTGCATAGTTTATCCATCTGTTGGTTGCAGAACTCTAGACCATTGTCAGTTCTTAGACACTTGATCTTCTTGTTTGTTTGATTTTCTACAAGTTTCTTCCACTCAGAGAAATTATCAAACACCTCATCTTTACTTCTTAGAAATCTGATCCAGACCTTCTTTGAATAATCATCAATGAACGTTAAGAAGTATTTGCAACCAGATAAGCTAGATTCGTTAGAGACTGACCCTCACAAATCACTGTGTACATATTCCAGGATGTCCTTTGTTGTATGTTTAGCTTCTGGAAAACTTTGTTTGTGAGATTTCCCTAAGACACATTCTTCACAGAAATCCAATGTATGAACTTCTTTGGAGTCTAAGTATCCTTCTTTAACCAGAATGTTCATGTTCTTTAGACTCATGTGTCCTAGCCTAGAATGCCATATGTTTGTTAGATTGACTTGAGCTCTAGCCACAGATGCTTCTCCTTTTAGTACTGTTCCCTGCAAATAGTATAATCCATCTTGATACTTTCCTGTAAACACCTTCTTGCCTTTCTTGAAAAAAGTGATTGTAAAATCTTCACCAACATAGTTACAACCATTCTTTTCTAGCTGTCCATATGAGATAAGATTTCTGCCCATTGTAGGCATGTATCTCACCTCAGTAAGTGTTACAATTGTTCCTTCTGGGTTAGTATCTTCAGCTTGCCTATTCCTTTAACTTCACTGTGAGTGTCGTTTCCCATTAAGACCTTTCCTCCATCAATCTCTTTGAGATCAAATAAAGCATCTTTATCTGGTGTAATGTGGAACGTACAACCAGAATCTAGAACCCACTCATCTTTTGTGTTTTGTAAGCTTGCTGTTAGGATCATAGGGTGCTCCTCTTCTTTAGCAACATTTGCAGAATTTGCAGATTTCCTTTCAGGACAATCTGCCTTGAAGTGACCTTCTTTACCGTATACACATCATTCTCTAGCCTTTGGCTGACTCTTCTGTCTTGACTTTGATCTCTTACCCTTACTCTTTGACCTGTTGCCTTCTTGACCATTGCTCTTTGTCTCAGATCTTCCTCTGCTCACAATCAGTCCTTCTGAGTTTGGTTTTGATTTAACTTTCTGCTTTAACTCAACTTCCTTAGAGTAGGCAGTGCTTGTTACATCATCAATGGTCAAAGATTGTGTTTTGCCGGCTCCATACCTTAGAGTATCTCTTAGAGATTCGTATGGCTCTTGTAGAGCTGACAGAATCTGAATTGCCTGATCTTCATTTGAGATGCTGACTCCTACACTTGCCAAGTCATCAACTAGCTTAAGGAAAATATCCAAATTTTCCTCTATGCTTTTGTTGTCTTCAAATTTGAAACATGAGAATCTCTGCTTCCAATAGATGCGGTTAGGTAGGGATTTTGATTGGTAATCCCTTTCTAAGGCCTGCCCAACGCCCAGTGCTGTGAGTTCTTGAATGACTTTGCGCAGTGGCACGTCTCCCAAACTCATGCAGATTAGAGTCCTTGCTGTTTTGTCTTTAGCTGCATCAAATACAACTGTTCCTTTCTCAGTCTTTACCTCTGCTGGTCCTTTGCCACTGTCTGTAGGATCTGTTGAGGTGCTGGTCTGTACCAAGGTGGGAACAGCTTCTTTCTCTTTGATGGTGTGCTCTAATCCTAGTAACTCCAGCTGGCACTGAACCTTGAACTTCCATAGCCCAAAGTCTCCTTTACCGTCAAACTTTGGGACTTCAAGCTTTGGAACTTTGATCTTCTGCTCGTTAGTTCCCATGGTGTTTGTTCAAGATTCTTTTCCTTACTTGATAGTCTTTAGCGTGAACACTCGCAGAACTTGATACTCGATCTGTTTCTGCTTAGCCTGAATGCTCTGATACCACTTGTGAGGTTTTAATCCGATTAGTCTTAGTTCTTTAGGTTTGAGTTGCGGAAGCAAAAACTAATCAACACAAGATCTTTAACGAGTTCCTCTCCAAACCGGAGAGTACGTCTCGACAAGGACGGAACCTTGTAATCCACTAAAGAGCACAAGTATAAGTTTCAATACAATCTTCTCTCTCTCTCACCCCTTTGTGTTTCTCCCTCACATGTACCTTATGAAGAAAAAGATGAACCTGGAGCTTCTCGGCCTAAACAAGCCAAAACCCCTCAAGAAAGAGAAGAAGAACAAGAAACTTAAGAAGCCCGAAAACCCTTAAAGACAATAACTCTCTCAAACTCTCTTAACCGAAAACTCTCTCTCTAAGCTATGTCTCTCTTGCTTTCTTGTTGTTGGTGATGATGAATTGTTAGACCTGGTATCTCTATTTATATGCACTTGTAAGACCGCCTATTCCAAGTAGTAATAAGAACTTATGAATCCTATTTCCTCTTGAAATTGTCTCCCTTGTTGCACAAGAAACAGAGCACCACAAAACATCTTCATGGGCTTCGTTTTCTTCATGGCCCAGCGTTGGCCCAGCTTGTGTTGTGCGACCCGGTTCGTTGACCCAAACCAGCTTCCGACCAAAGATGACATTGAGACCCACAGGTTTGATACTAAAACTCGGTTCAAAGTTAAAATCAGAGAGGTGTTAAAAAAAAAAGGGTTAAAATTAGAGTTTTTGAGTCAAATTTTTTAATTTTTTACCTTTCATTTCTTTCTACATTTTTGAAAATATGATCTGAACCGGTCATACCCCAATAACAATACCAAATTCGTGTCCGGTCCAATTTTGTAAACATCAATCATCCTACATTTTTATGTTGGCAGGCCTGAAAAACAAGTCAAAATAAGATAACAAAATGTGCTTCACCCAATGGGCCTTTAAGGCCCAACAAAAAAACCTAACCCTAAAAAACGTATCCTCGTATAAAATGCACCACCATCACTTGCTACAAGCTTCTTCTCCAGATCTAGGGTTTCTCTTAGTTTCGGCTCCGTCCCAGAAGCAAGATCGCAAAGCTTCAAGATGGTAAACCCTCTCTCATCTCCTTCAATCTTTATCTTCTATTCTCAATTCGCATGTAAACGTTACGAAAGTTCGAAACTTTGAATGATACTTCATTATCATCTGTTCTCAATTAGTATGTAAATCTTACGAAAGTTCGAAACTTTGAATCATTTTTGATGATTCTTCCATTATATGAAACAGCCGTCACACAAATCCTTCATGATCAAGAAGAAATTGGGGAAGAAAATGAGGCAAAACAGGCCAATTCCTCACTGGATTCGTCTTCGTACCGACAACACTATCAGGTTCGTTAAGATTCTGTGTGTTTGATCTGATCAGGGTGAAATGTTTTAGTGAAATCTTATGTGAGTTTGTTTGGTTTTGTAGGTACAATGCTAAGCGTAGGCATTGGCGTAGAACCAAGCTTGGATTCTAGAGAGGTTACTTTTGCCTTATTGTGAAAGCTTTGTTCTTTCTTAAAAGACTTTGTTTTTAATTTTTGTTGGGTTTTTAGTGATTCTTCAGTTTTGAGTTTGTGACAGTTTACATTTTGTGTAAGACAATCTTTAATCATTTATGTTTCCAAATTTTATGTTGAAGAGTACTTATTGTAGTAACTTTGCGGTTGCCACTAGTTTAATGATTTGGAAATGATCTTTGGTTATTTTGTTTTGTGGTTTAAGTATTGCTGTACTTGTTTTGGGTTTGAGGTTGACACAAGTGCTGGTGAATGCAGTTGGCTTATAATTTAATTTTGTTTTGCTAGCTATCATATTTGCTAATTAGATCACTGGGTTCGTTTCGAATTTTAGATGATGCTTAAGAATAGATGTATTTTGTTCTATATCTACATATCGACCATAGCACTATATGGAATGAGTCGTTTTAGATGTTGCTAGGTTCATACTTGTCCTATTAGTTGGATATGTCTCTGTTAGCAACAGTGTAAATGGATTTAGGATTACCTATAATACTTGAATTACCTCTTTGGGATGTTAAAAATCTAAAAACTATCTGAGTATTTCACTATTTGTAGTGATTTTTAAGTTTTGTAGGATTATAGATATTTAACCCTTTGTAGCGATTTAAGTTCTATCTCAATCGACAAATGAATTTTGTTTAAAATGTTTAACTTAAGGTTGTGCGTTTTTAAAATTTTCTTACAAAATGCAATTACGAAATGCCAAAGTACACACAAAAAGTAATGGCCAATGAAGTGTTGGAGAAGTGGATCGTTAGGTTTGACAATGAACCAATTTGTTGTTTTGGCCGGCCAAGTGTTTTCGATGTTGCTTACCTTTCTTACATCTTCACGCCGTTGCTTTTGACTCTTAGCATTGCGATTATCAGCTTACAACATTCTTCGTAAACAACATAAAGAAATGACGTTTTTTTGGGTTTCTTCTAGTGTTTGGTTGCTTACATAATAAATAGTTGAAAAAAAAAGATCAACGCACCCATAATACATAACGTTGAATAAACGTTTCTTAAAACAATACACAAAAGTTGAACACAAGACATTACCACCAATGGATGTATAAAACAAGGAACAAGTCAATATTATAAAACCATCATTTTAAGTTGACAAACATACTAATGTAGCGTCATTCAAATTCGTTTAGTTTGACATTGACAAAAGTACCAATTTAGCATCATTCAAGTTTCAAACCAAACCACTCTCTTTTGTCTATATATATTACACACACACACACACAAAACCAAAATATATAGATAGTTCCATCAAAGCTTTCTTCTTTTATTTTCATACCTTCCCTTCTTACTCAAAGTATCCATTAGTTCATATAGCTTTGGTGTTATAGTTGAATCCCTTAGTTAACCACTAATCCTTATTCAACCAAGGAATGTGGAAGTTCATTATGGTGATGTATTTTCTAGCTTTGGTCGGAAGCGGAACCTCGGCGAGACCACCAATATGGAGGAAGGATTTACAAAGATTGTACAGTTTAGAGAACCAGCTTCAGCGAGGTCCGGTTCCTCCATCAGAACCTTCTCTATGCCATAACAGATTAAACCAACTTTCTCATCCAGAGGTTTACTCTTCTCAAACTTACGTTCTTTGCCCATGATCATGCTTACTCCGTCGTTGACAATGATCAATCTCATTTGTTATTTTCTTTCTCTCAGCTCAAACATAATTCATAGTTGTATCCGTAGCATTTTGATCCCATTAATCCATGATCTCGAGTCATACGATATATGTAATTTTTTTTTTTAATCCAGCCATAAGATATATGTTTTGGAAAGAATTAACCAGCTTTCTGTTTTAAATAAGTAATAACTTCATCAATGAATGATATATATGTATTTCTTGAAGAAAATATTTGTTCGACAAATTTTAAGGTTATGCTATAAGCAATTAACACAAAAAAAGAGCAATGAAATGATCATTCATACTTGGCGTTGGTTGATGTGTGAACAAATATTTGCTTTTGCAGCGTGAAAAAAAGCATAAGAGAATAGTGGCATAGTCACAAAGAAGCGAAGAACAAATATAATCAACAAGAAAGTGGATGACTTGATGACTTATAGATCAAAATCAGTTAAAGTAAAATCACAATCTTAACTCCAATACGAAATTAATCTGGAAAACGGCGTCTACAGGTTATTATTTATATAAATGATCAAAAGCTTAGAGAATAGTAAATGTGATTATTAGAGTTAATGAAATGAGTTGAAAAATAAAATATTTAAAGGTTAATTAGGAACCTCCAGTGAAACCTGGTACGTACGATAATGCGACTTCTAATCTCCCTTTTTTTTGTCCGAGGAAACCAAAATCTCGTTTTTTCATGTGATTTTTCGTTTTTGAGAATTAAGATCTGGAAGGAGTAGACAATAGATAAAGATATTTTAATAAATTTATGTTTCGTCTTTTGAAACTATCACCAAAATCTAAAAATTTGAAACTAACACAAACTTTAGTTTTTGGAAATGTTACTGTAAATAGCCAATTGAAACATTTGCTAATTGCTTTTGTGGAAAAAAAGGAATACAGTAATTTTTAGCACAACTAAATATGTTCGTCATTCAATCCTTAAGTAAAGAAATAAACAAATGGTTACAATCATGGTTTCAAACTTTCCATGACTGAATAAAGAGAAACCAGTAGAGTTATGACACACTGCGCAATCAGAAAAATGTTTCAATACAAAAATGTTTTTTCTTGCCAATATTGTGTGTGTGTGTGTGTATGCGTACATTTTTCTTCCCTTTTTATTTATTTATTTGGAATATGTAAAAAAGATTAATATATTTATATGACCGGTCCAAAAATTACAAAGATATTTTAAATTTGTGGCCCTTTTCATTATTTCAATTTAAAAGCATAAGTAGTATAATCCTATAAGCTCAATATAATTGAATCAAATACTATCTAAAACATAAAATAAAGTTTGGTTTTGAGTATAAGGATAATTGTTTTTTACTACAATTCCATTACAATGTTATGATATTGTTTTATTAAGAATTAAAAATAATTTTATCTGTTGGTAAAAATAAAGAAAAAGATAAGCAAAACATAAGAAAAATATAAGCAAAAAAAAGTGACACTAAACTTAATATATTATAGGTTGTAAAAATAATAATGATGATTTTAGTTGATAACTCAACCAAATAATTTACAATACACAACTCAAAATAATGTGATCTTGCTTTAACATTCATCAAACCTGAAGAAGATGAGAATTATGACAATAAGGTCTGTTATATGACTCAATCAGCACACAACCAGTTGAAACTGAAATCAGGACAAAAAGGTTAAGACTCTGAGCTTATCAGGACAAACCAGTTGACTCTGAGCTGTATCATCTCTGAGATAGTTGTATCATCTATATCTCTCTCCTCTTCGATATCACCAGGATTCCACTGTCCAGTGAGTGACGTAAGTGCAGAGACGATGTCACTCATCTCTAGTCTCCCTGGAAGTAGCTTGGCGCAGCAGTGATTGGCCAGTTTAGCCACTTCTTCGATGATGCTGCGGGTCTCTTCGTTCAGTTCCATTGTTTCGTCAATGGCTTTGGCGAATGTGTCGTTGTTGGCGAATACCTTCTTGAACCAAGTGGAGATATGATGATCATCCCCGGGCCTGCTCTCGTCAATGGCTTCCTGGCCTGTTACAAGCTCCATTAGGATCACCCCATAGTTGTAGATACATCGATTTTTGTAGTAAGTTGTCCAGTCGCTGCAAATACAAAGATTTGAGCAGTCATAAATCAAATATATTGGTGATCATCATTAATCAAGTATAGATATTCACAAATGAAAGGAGAACATACCATGCATATATTCCGGTGCCATAAAACCAGGTGTTCCGACACACTTTGTCCTGATTGATTCTCTGCCCTCAGCTGTAGGTAGCCCGGGCCAGACCAAAGTCCAAGACTTTTGCTCGCATTTTTCTTCCCTTTATTTATTTATTTGGAATATGTAAAAATGATTAATATATTTATATGACCAGTTCAAAAATTCCAAAGATCTTTTAAATTTGTGGCCCTTTTCATTATTTCAATTTAAAAGTATAATAGTATAATCCTATAAGCACAATATAATTGAATCAAATACTTTCTAAAACATAAAATAAAGTTTGGTTTTGATTATAAGGATAATTGTTTTTTACTACAATTCCATTACTATGTTATAATATTGTTTAATTAAGAATTAAAAATAAGTTTATCTGTTGGTCAAAATAGAGAAAAAGATAAGCAAAACATAAGAAAAATAGAAGCAAAAAAAAGTAACACTGAACTTAATTATTATATGTTGTAAAACTAATAATGATGATTTTAGTTGATAACTCAACCAAATAATTTACAATACGCAACTCAAACTAATGCCATCTATAACATTATAGACAAACTTTGCAAACCACCACAAGATAATTCCCTTGTGGCATGTACTGGTAAACCAGTAGCCTCTCGTTTCCTTCGAGGGAATATCCATGGAGAACTACAAGATTACGGTGATGAACCTTTGTCAATATCCCAACCTCGGATTTGAACTGTTCCAGGCCTTTTCCTCCCATCCCTTGCCTCATCCGCTTAACTACAATCTGAACGTCTCCATTCTGAAGCTTCCCTTTGTACACTGACCCAAAAGCCCCAATTCCAATGAAATTGTTCTCACTGAAATTTTCTGTAGCTTCCCTAAGAAGCTGAAGTGGAATCACAAAACTCTCTGCTTCTACGATCTCATCACCAGATTGCTGAGTACGTACCATTGTTTCATTCGGTTCTGGAAGCCTGCAGTGAGATTTTTTCATTTTCCTGAACATATACAATCCCAAAGCAACTCCTCCAGCAACGACCAAACCAACGCCAATGCCAAGAAGTACCTCAACAGTTGATTTGTTCTTGTTCCTTGTTGGCGAAGGAACAAAAATGCCGTTTGTCTCGATGTCTGGATTCCCTTCTGTGTCAGGAACCATGCTCCTAAAATGTGGGACTTTACCATGCAGCTTATTATAGGAAACATCTAGACTGATCAGATTCAGTTTGGTGAGCTTGAACAGAATGGTGCCTGTAAGACTGTTATGGGAAAGATGGATCACCCTGACAGACTTGAGTTCCGCAAACCGTGGAGATATGGTCCCTGTCATATTGATGGATATAAACGTGATACTCTTGATAGTATCCTCCTCACAGAGTGTGTATGCGTGCATTTTTCTTCCCTTTTTTTATTTATTTGGAATATGTAAAAATGATTAATATATTTATATGACCGGTCCAAAAATTACAAAGATCTTTTAAATTTGTGGCCCTTTTCATTATTTCAATTTAAAAGTATAATTGTATAATCCTATAAGCTCAACATAATTGAATCAAATACTTTCTAAAGCATAAAATAAAGTTTGGTTTTGAGTATAAGGATAATTGTTTTTTACTACAATTCCATTACTATGTTATTATATTGTTTAATTAAGAATTAAAAATAATTTTATCTGGTGGTAAAAATAGAGAAAAAGATAAGCAAAACATAAGCAAAATATAAGCAAAAAAAAGTGACATTAAACTTAAAATATTATAGGTTGTAAAACTAATAATGATGATTCTAGTTGATAACTCAACCAAATAATTTACAATATTACGCAACTTAAAATAATGCGATCTATAACATTAGAGACAAACTTTTCAAACCACCACAAGATAATTCTCTTTCTCACTTACATGGTACTGAAAATTACTTATTTACTTCTTTTTTTTATAGGAATGTAAATATCATATAAAATGAAGAGTTGAGGTTTTACAAAAACTTAACCTAAATATGTAAACTTTGCCCAAAAAAGATAAAAAAACAATGTTTACAAAAGAATGTTGAGTGTCAATCAACCAAATTCCTTGTTATACAAACTAATGATGTATTTCCAGCTCCAAGAATATAAACTGAGCCAAATTGTATTCCTCGTTATAGTGTCTTGGAGTCTTGGGGCTTGGATACATATTACAGCTTCCGTCGACGGCTGCATTTGCTATTGGTGCAAACATATGCACGCCTTCTAGGAACGATCTTCTATACTTTTCAACAATTCTTAGTAGGGTGGAGACGCCAAACTCGGTAATTAACCGATGTAGAAAACTTATACTTTTTTTTCTTTTGGGTCGTATCTCAATTGATACTTCCTGACATGTTGAGTTGTGGGGTTCTAGTATTGAAAAGAAAAACATTTCTATATAACTAATTTCTATATAACTAATTTAGAAATATTAAAATAACTAATTTGGTTATATATATCATTAAAGTACACTTATATTCTCTAATTTACTATGAAAGAATTTCACAATTAAATGTGCTATACATGAAGTAATTTGAGAATGAATTCCACAGTTAAACTTCCATGACTTGTAGTATTTGAGTTCTTAAATATCCTCATTATTTGAGCAATGATTTCTCAAATTTTGTTGATGTCTCAATTTCTCATGCCTCCTACACAAAACTGTAATATTGAGTAATTACAACCACATTTACTTTTGTAGAAAACTATAAAGATGCCATTAACATAATTTTTATCCATTTTTTATAGAAATGGTCAATATTAAGAATGAAATTTCATCGTTTTCGATCAATATCATTTCCTCTCATATTTATTTGATCTTCTATATATGTATTCGCTATGTTGCTAATTAATTTAATTTTAAGCTTTTCACACCGATTAAAAAAAACATATTAAAAGTTGACCAAAAAAAAAAGGACTTAGTTGGTCATTTCCTTTACTTTTGGATCATTTATATTCATCCCACTAATTCTTCCTTTAGTCTAGTAACTATTTAAAAAATATTTACACATGTAGTCGAATCTACTATTTTATTTATACGTTATTTAGTACTTTAATTCATATTATAAGTACAATTCACAAAAAAAGAGAGTACAATTCAACATTTAACTGAATATACATTATTGATTTGTACATATACAACATATTTAATTAAGAGATTTAATTTATTATTATAACATATTAATTTAACAGTTTTAATCTTATTATTTACAAATATATAAGTTGAGCTTTTTTTTTGGTAATAAGTTGAGCTTCTAAATTTACTAAACACATAATTTTCTTAATATATATATATATATATATATATCTAATCAATAAATAAATTAATAATATATTATTCTAATTTTTACCTAATTTATATGTAAAATATATATATATATATTAAATTTTATAATTCAAAATAAACATTTTTTTGTTATTAAATACATTTTTTTAATGTATGATTTCACATTGCATGTTGTGCAGAAAGTGATTTCTCTGCTTCCAAATCGCGTAAACGAGGACCTAAGCTACTAGTTTCCGAAGCGTAGAAGGAGACGTGTCGTTTTCGCATCCGGGTTCAGTTGATCAAGCCATTCCAGTTTTGGACTCTCATCGATGGTAACTTCAATCTTTGGTTAACCAAGTTCCAGATCACCATACTAAAGTCACAGGCAAGGAGAAGATGATTTTAAGAACACCGATTCGATCAATTCTCCTAGAGATGATCAATAAACAATAAATTTTTAGTTGTGCTAATCACCTAGTACGTATTCTTTTTGATTAGACTGCCTTACAGTGTCTTAAAGTACAATAACCACAATGTACTAGGTGGACATGTGACGTGAATTTATATAAGTAATTTACAAATGTAAATGGATCATAATTATGTTTGACCAAAAAAAAAAATAAGGATCATGATTATATACAAAAATAAAAAGAGGCAAAAAGGATATAAATGGATTTGAAAATTTTTGGTTTGTTATGTATCATCGTGTTAACCGGAGAGTCCCTCCTAGCTCTACTGGAACCAGTGGAACAAGTGAATGAAGAACATCGGTTATCAGCGGGCGATAACTCGGTTCTGGCTGCACGCACAACACGGCCATGGCTGCTACCTACAAAAAGAATTAAAACGGTCTTGATTCAACAATGTTCAAGTATTTGCAATCTCACCGGTTTTACATTGGTTTGATCCAAGACCATCACAAACAAGATGGACTTAAATCGGTTCTATGTTGAAACCAAACCTGATATAAGTGCTTGAGATCCATTGTATCTTTTATAACTGGATCCACAATGTTTGGAAGCTTGGACCTATCAGTAAGTTGTGGCATTGCCTGTACCATCAACACATTTATATATCACTAACAGATACATTTTGTAGACCTTGTTAAACCGGATAAAAACATACCCATGTTACAAGAGACTGGCACTGAGCTGGAGTCAATTTCTCAACCGGCCGTCTACCCAACAAGAGTTCAAGAAGAACCACACCAAATGCATAAACATCACTTTTGTCCGTCAGTTTTCCTGCATACATATCCAAAAGGAAGCAACTTTTTTTATCGAAACAAGGCGATTATTTAAGCTGAAATGTAATCAAACCAATGGTCCCGGTCTAGTGATCCTGCCTTAACCCATTTCTACATTCATGAGAGATTGGGACTAGTACTCAGGATATCAAAATAATACATAACACATAATTACCGTCTAGGAGATATTCCGGGGCAACATAACCAAGTGTTCCAGAGAGTTTAATGTTGTTCTTGCCATGGATATCAAGCGATACAGCTAGACCGAAATCCGAAATCTGCATTGTTTAAATCAAAGAGAGGCCAGCAAGAAACATCAGAATCAAATAATGATGCACTCGAACATAATAAAAGGCAATGACATTCTCATTTTACATTGAAACAAGAATCAAAATCAAGAACCGGTTATAATCAAGAATCAAGAATCAAGATCAAGAACCGGTTATAATCAAGAATCAAGAAGAAGCAGTATTTACCTTGGCATTGAAGGAAGCATCAAGAAGAATATTCGACGATTTCAAATCCCTGTGGATTATTGGTGGACGACAATGCTCATGAAGATACTCTAGTCCTCTGTAGTCAAACAGAGCGAAACCGGTTTACTTGTTAATAGAGATAAAACCAATTAGAAAACCGGTCTAGGATTTGGAAATTTATGTCGGCCATTTATTTATACCTAGCTGTATCAAGAGCAATCTTCATACGCATGTGCCATGTTAGAGCTGATCCACGAGAAGGCCCTAAGACATTTAATTATAAAGACAAAACCAATAAATTATGTTTATTTAATTATTTTTGTATATTCATATATACAATATTCTATAACAGTATAACTCTTGGGGTTAAACAAGAACATTATTTACCATGTAACAGTTCATCTAATGATCCTTTCTCCATGAGCTCATAAACGATAAAACTCGAGCTAATTTCACTTGCAGAGCCCAACAATGAGATAATGTTCGAGTGCTGGATCTTGCTCAACAAGTCAACTTCATTCTGAGAAGTCCAAGAATCAGAGATATTGAATATATACATCCAAGAATCAGAAGCTGAAACATAACTTGGTTTATTTTTGTTTACCTGAAATTCTCGTTTTGCTTCTTGGCTAACGTTTTCGATCTTCTTGATCGCTGCTTTCACGTTGTTGTCCAAACAAGCCTTGTAAACGCATCCGAAACCGCCTTGTCCGATTACATTACTTTCTTTAAATCCGCTTGTTGCTTTGTCAAGCGTCTTGAAATCAAAACATTGCACATAACTCTTGTTGATAGATGATGTTCTCCTTGGAGTTTTTATCGAGCTAAGTCGTCTCATAAGCAAGGAAAATGAGTTCCCACTCTCAGAATCTTCATTAAAACATTACACAAAGATCAAACACATAATTATAAAAAAAATCTTTAAAATTGATAAGTATCAATGATTAACAACAAAATATTAAAGAAAAATGAAAAAACTTATACATATACTTATTCATTAGTGCTTCATTACCTGAATTATTGATGGATTTTGAAGATTGTTTCTTGCGATAAAACCAGAAGCCTAAACAAAACAGGATAAGGAGAACAAGAGAAGATAAGCTGATTATGAGACCAATCAGAAGTTTCTTATGTTCATCAAGTTTGTGTTCTTCACCACTTCCCATTTGTCTTCCTGATACAGAAAAATTTCTGTATGATTAGATTTCAATCCTCAAAATTTCTTATGTATGATTCTTGAGATTCTGAAACTAATTTCGAAATTCAAGAAAGAATTCAGATAAGAAAAGAATTTTATTTCAAAATATAATAAAACAAAAAACAAAAAGACAAGAAGTGAGTAGCTCATAAATAGCATTTAATTTATCTAATAAACAAAACAAAATTTTCTTTTGGTTTTTCGAAATTCGAGGACACATAGATCAAATCCAAGAAAAATTAAAAAAAATAAAAATAAATAAAGTCAACGAAGAATAATACTAGGAGAGAATGTAGTCATGGAAGTGTAAACAGGAGCTATAGAAGAATTTGAAGCAGAAACAGTGATGAATTTAGTAATGAAGATCTTGAAAAGAAAAAGAAACTGAAGATGATGATGATGATGATGATGATGAAGAAGAAGAAGAAGTTCTCTCATTATTGTTTTTTAGCTAAGAAAAGAAAAGTTTGAGATTAATTCACTTTCGAGACTTTTTTTTGGTGTTTAGAGATTCTTGAGAAAGCGAAGAGCGAACGAACTATCGTTTTCTCTCTCGCTGTCTTCTTGAAATCACTTTTATGACAAATAAAGGAGGGAAAGAGAAATGTGTTTTTTTTTTTAAAAAGTTGAATTCTTATTTTTCTCAATCATTAATGTTTTAGAAAAAGAAAGTGATGAACTTAACGAGGAGAGATTCGGAACAATTTTTTGAGAAATTAGAGATTGTAAATTGTTAGTTGTAACATATTCTGTTCATAATGAATAAAATGATCATCTACAATATTTGAAAAACAAATAAATTAAAGTCGATGACCATGCATTTGATATACGGTTCGACTAGAATAACCTTTTACAATCTTAACATTTTTTTTTTCATATATAGAAAAAATATGTGTATATGAAAATAAAATGTCATGTTATATTGATATATAAAATAAAATATTATTATATTCTATGTTTGTTTAATTGAATGACATATTATATTGATAAACAGAACAAAACAATATATTTTATTTTCTTATTGCAAAAAAAAAAAAGGAAAAAGAAAAGAACAAAACAATATTTTATTCCATGTTTTTAGAATTTAGTGACATGTTCTCACTTAGAATCAAAAATTATTTTCTTTGTTATTTTGTATTTGTTTTAAAAAAAAATTTAAACATATTAAAAAATCTAATTTTTTTTTGGTAGGATAGCGAAATTGAATAAATTTATATTTGAGAAGACTATAATATTTCGGAATTCGGATTGCACAAGAAAAGAGTAATCTTCATCTGTACTATAAGTCTATAATAGATTGGCACTTTGTTAATTATAGTTATAGACAGAACTATGGCCATAACTATATACTCTTGTCTTTTTAACCTCTAACGGCTTCCTCTTCGGCTTCCTCTTTATGTGGCCTTTAGTAATCCTGGCCCAATTTCTCTTTCTTTTGTAATGAACAACAAGCTCACTAATCAAAGCTTGGTTTAACAATGCACGACCCAAACCCAAAACCGGTTTACCCGAAATCAGTGAGACTCAAAAGAGGTGTGATCATAGCCTTTTAAAGTATGTAGTTCATAGCCAGTTAAGTTCAAGTCTCCAAAAGGAGCTGTCCACAAGAACCTTGGAACAACTTCTTTGTATGTGTGAGAATGAAATAAGCAAGATCCAATTAATATTAGGAGATTATGATAAAATCCATCAGTTTTATTTTTATGCACAAAGCAATAAAAAAGAGGAACTCAATTCAATCAAACCATTTAATACACAAAACACATCATAACATATTGCATAATGTTTGTCCCCACACCACCAAGTTCAATCAATGTTTTGAAGGATCAAGAACTTGACCCATAAACAAAATCACTCCACTTTTGTCTTCTCTCACCGTGAACAGAAATGGATGGTCAGCAACAAAATCCGGATTCCGCCTCCTAGTAAAAAGGCAACAGAGACGGCTGCAGCTTCGGTTCCCCCTTCATCAACCTCAATGCAAGCTTTATGAAGAATGCTTGAGACGCACAGATCATCACCGCCATAAAGCGAATTTACCATCTCGGTTAAACTACCTCCAGAATTAAAGGGTGAAGTCAGCCCCATATCTTTCAAAACATCTGAAGCTTTAAATTTGAAAGAGAATTTAAACTTTGGAATTCTAAAAGCACCAACTGATATCCGGTTGAGCGGAATATGGTTATCGATAAATCTTGGTTCGGAGCCTATCTTCTCAAGCAGAGCAGCTAATCCGTCATTATCATTAGGAAGATATATGTACATAGAGAATTGACGTTGATCCTCTATATAAGGGAGGCGCAAAACTTGGAAACCATCATAGCTATTTAAGTACTGATCCTCGTAATTGGTCATGAAGGGGATTTTCACCGAGGTGCCATCAAGAAGATGAAAATCGTTATCTTTTGTCAAGTTTGCATCAAATTTTCTGCTCCATGCTCCTTTGAAGTACACCGCATTTGCAAGGACGATGCTAGTGCGAATAGTATCAATAAAATCGCGTAAAAATAATCTCCTTGATGAGTCCATTAGTGTGGACTTCAGCCCATGTATTCACCTCATCAATCACTTCACCCGGCTTTCTTTGAATAGTTAGAAAGAAAGACATTGTACCCTGTCTGGAATATGCTGAGGCATTGGAGCTATGGTAACATATCTTTGTGGGTTTAACCTAAGGGAACTCCTGGTCCGGTCCATAGATGAGGATGATTGGTGGAAACTCGCAAAACGATTGATCACAGCAAACCTCTCTAGATCCTGGACTTCCACTCTCAAGTCTGTAATTGTAGTTCCATTTTCTAGTCTGCGAGAAGAACCAGATGTTCATGAGATCAAGCTAAGCAAAAATGAGATGTTCATGGGATCAAGCAAGCAAAATGAGTATCCATTCAAAGCTGGAATTAATTACAAGAAAGAGCAATGGTTTTTACCCTGCAAAGTCAGTTTCTAGTTTTCGGGTTCTACTTATAAAATCTTCAGCAGCTTCCGAGATGTACTGGTCACTGATTTTGTCAGTTTTCGTTCTCTCAGACAACCTACACAAGAATGCATCGGTTCATGTCAATACACAACCTCGAACCCCCAGATATCCTCCAGCATTTTCAGGGATAAACAAAAAGTATATCCTTACGGGTTGGAATTGTTCGGGGGCGAAAACCGCTCACTCCTGTCGGTACAAGCATCTCCTAGTGCAGCTCTTGCAGCAGTATATGCAACAAACTCATAATTTGAGCTAGCAACTAAAGATATCACCCTATCAGGAAGGGGGTGAAACACTTGTTGCATGAGTTGTGTTGAATATATAAGCCTTCTCTTCGATCTAATTGGTGGGATATCCTCAAGTAAAGTCTCAAATTCCACCTGTGAGAACATAAGCCATCACCGAATTCAATAACATTGTACAAAGAGACCGGCGAGAAAACATGTAATGAGGAAACTCACTTTTTCAGCAAATCGATTAGTTGCTCTGGCCCAATCCACCTCGGCCTCACTGTAAAGAATACAGGTTTAATATGGTAATCGCTAGGAAAAAAGTTAGAAATATAGTGTTCACAAGCCACATACCCGAGAGTCTTAAGTCTCTGAGGACCCTGCATAACTTCTTTATTCCAAGATAGAAGCCTTGATGTGGCGGTTTTGCGCTTCTTTGGTCTATCAACCTTCAAAAGCTTGTCGGTAGCACCATGAGACAATGACTCAGAAGAGGGAGTCTCTACTCCTGGTGTTGACCCTGACATTTTCTGCATATGAGCAATAAAACCCGAATCCGCTGTATTTGACTGCTTTGTCGATTGAACATAATCTAAACCATCAATCGAATTCCCAACGTTAGAGCATTGTTCTGCTATCTTCGATGGGGTGAATCTCCCTGTATCATTCACTGGTTGCACCAGTCCGTTCTTGAAAGCCCCATATTGATTATACCTGGATGTAGCTATTTGAGGACTGATTTGTTGATGATCTGTTCCAGCCGAGACTGCATGATTCTTGTTGAAGAAATTCTGAGAAACATTTTGGCCAAAATGCAGCATGTAATTCGCTGATTCCTTGTGAATCAATCGATCCCTTACTAAACCATCAGATCTTGAAGGCAAATTTGTTTCTTTCCCACCAGGCAACATAGACAAATCACGGGTATTTTCCTGAGTATTTTCTTTAAACCCACATGTAAAAGACTCTGGTGAGAACTTTGATCGAAAACTGTCACTTGAGTTCTCCTTTCCGGAATTCCCCAATTCATTTGATTCAGCCATAACTTTACCAACAATATTCCCCGCATATGACTCAAGAATCTGACTGCCATCTCTAGACTTCAGTTGAGGAATAGCTTTCTCCACAGAGTTATTATCCAAATGATGTTGGATATCTCCCTGGACGTCATTATAAGCGCTTGAATCATTTCTTGTACCATAGTTTCCCCTTTGCATGTAATTTGGATTTTGTGTGAAATGATTCTTCTGTTCCATCAGAGCAGCTAAATTTAGATTGGAAGCAGCCTTCCAGATACCAAGTCTGTCGTCAATGCCCTCATTCTTACGAATAGAACACGAATTATTCTGCCCATCACCGGAATTTGAAGAATGAAACATATTTCCAGCCATTTGACTGTGTTGGGCCATAGGCTTATCTGAAACATTATCTCCTTTGTCTTGCAAATGTTGAACAGCTGTCTGCGTTGAATCACTGTGGACTCTCTCATTTAGTGCAAATGAAGCCAAGACACCTAAATCCTGGGCCCTATTACCAATATGAGAATTCACCTGCGGGACAGTATTGTTGTGAGCCCAAACAGACTGCTGTTTACTACCACATCCATGTACGCCTGCATCATCGCTGGACGTTTCTGCTACAGCAGATTGCATAAGAGCACTCCAACTCCCACTTTGCAAAGAGGGGCATGCATCATAAAGGTCAGAACTACTGGATATAAGATTTCCTGTCAAGCTCATATCAGTGCTGCTTCCAAATGCATCCCACAAATTGTCATCCGAACCAAACAAAATCTTTTCTTCAGTTGGATCTAATGTTGCCGACTTCTGCAGTGCATTTATATTATCAGGCACTTTCATAAATGATTTCTCTGATAGAACAGAACCCTCCATCTGATCTGAAATGTTCCTCTCGCGGGAATCATCTTGCTGGAAATTTTCAAAACTGGGCCTATTATTTGAACCTGGAACTGATGTATGGGAGAACAACACTTTCTCCTGGTATGTTGATGTAGGGAGCATATGACTATCCTGTACATCACCTTGATTCAGAAATGAAGTTGGCTGATTGGTGAGAGAGAAACTCCTGTTTGCAGAACCATGTTGCGCAGCTAACATGTTCATCTGAACAGAAGAAAAGGCATTTTGAGGTGCATTTGTCCCACCAACAGGCATACCGTACAAGGAAGATTCAAATTGTTGTGCCAATAAGTTTGTCTGCCCGTGCTCAGGGGTAATCATGAGCTCGCTGGATGAACCTTGAACAGCTGGCGATATGCCGCGATGCATCCAGTTTGTATTTCCTGTCATAAGATCAGGCTGCCAACAATTCCTAGACGCATCCTGAAGAGGGATGCCGTTAATCAAGGGATGCGATTGATTATCTCTTGAGCGACTTCCATTGACTGCATCTGAATTCAAAGAGTTGAGCTGCCTAGCCTCTACCTGTTGCTTTTGAAGTTGTTGTTGCATTTGATATTCATGCATTTGCTTAACCATAAGTTGCTGCTTTAGTAGTTGCATATCATTGAATGTCATCTGCTGCCTTGGAAAAGGCTGGAGCATGCCAGGGAGCTGTGTGTTTAACTGTTGCTGACCACCTAAGAAATCATAATTAACTGGAGATTCTCCCATCTCTAACCTCATAGGAATCTTATGCAGGTCTGGAGTGAATCCTCTCGCTGATAAACTATCCCTACTAGATTCTACATCCACTCCTGAAAAATTTGCCTCATTCGGCATTGCCTGCAACCCATGGTTCCCATGCATGTAACCATTTGTGAGTTGCTGATGTTCTTGCAATAGACTTCTGGAGTACTCAGACCTTATAGACTGCTGAGTAAAATTCAGACCATGCTGTGAATTTGAAGACTGGCTTCTCTCAGGATCAACTGGAATAAGCAAGAAAGCACGTTTAAAAGCTAACAATATATGTAGAATGAAACATATATATAGAGTATAAGTTGTGGAATACCCCGTCATAAGGAAACAAAATCCATACCAGATTGTTGTGTGTTATAACCCTTCAGATTGGCAATACGGGATGGGTCAATCTGCCTCTGGTTGCCGACTACACCGTTACTAAAACTGGACCAGCTTCCGTCAACAACTTGAGACTGATGCTGGTCTTGGGATAGGCCCTCCTGTCCAAAGAAATCGTGGATCCTCTCTCCAAATTCGTTTCCAGGCATAGATTCCGCTCCTAAAATTATTTTAAATATCTGGACATTAAAAAGAAAAAGAAAAGACTTGAAGTTTTTTTCTCCTTTGGTCTAAAGATTAATGTAAAAACAGGAAAATTCTCAACACCATTTTCCCGAGAACTCATTAGCTACCTCCAACTAATATGCTCCAAATACTCCTGTTAAACAAACAGACACTGCAAATTTAGAGTTGAACCCAAAAAGTGAAACAAAAACAGTAGATATTATGGGTTCAGAATAGAGCAAGATCATTTTGGGTTTCAGCAAGCTGAAGAACCCACAGAGCAGTGAAGCAGAGACTTTAAACTAGAGAAGGATGCAACGGAATGGTACAAGGAAGGAACCTTGAATCAGCATTACTGGTTCCTAAGATGGAAAACCCTAAACCGATGTCTAAGTACCACTAAGCCAAAAGTCTAAGCTCCAATCAAATATTTGAAACTATAACACACTCAAATGCACCTAATCCAGTAAACTCATTTGCAGTAGATATCAAATACCATCAAGTTCCTCAAACAAAAAAAAAACAGCTGAATTCCCATAAACCCTTCATGGCAGCTGAAAATTAAACAAATATAGAGAAAATTCACAGAATTTCATGGAAATCTCAAGAACCCACCCGAGATCACAATTGCCGCAACCAAATCGAAGCTCAATTTCACATGAAAAAACTACAATAACCGAGAATTCGACCTCAAACAAGACTTTAATTCTACACGAATTTTATAGCAAATCATAATTTAAAAATTAGGGTTTTCATAGAGAGAATGTGAACTTACACTTGTATCCGTAACAGCAATTGCAAATTTTCTTCCCCGACATCAATTTCTAAGAATACGTTAGGGTTTTCCGAATCCAAGAATTAACGAAACCAGGAAGAAGAGAGAGAGAGAGAGATGAAGTGATCGAAAGGGCTCAGTGAGCAAAACTCAGGTTCGGGTTCGGAACCGAGAGGTTTGGATCCAAAGCAGATGGCTCGTGGATTGAGACTCGCTCTTTCAAACAGAAGATTTTAGACAAGAGTTGTTCTAGTGTGGGCCATGATACCATTATAACCGGCATCTACACCTCAACACGACGCCGTATTGGTGCGTTTCTGCATAATTAAAAATCGCAATCGTTTCATCAATCATTGAGATATTGGCACGAATTGTTGGTAGATTTTTGTTGGTTTTTGGCTTTTGGTTTTTGGTTTTTGATTTTTTTAGTTTTTGATTTTGCTGAAAATTTTGGATTTTGTAAAATCTTGAATGACAATGTTTTTTGTTTTTGGTTTTTATATAATTTTTTTTAAAAACATTTTTAATATATTTATTTTAATTTCTATTTCTATTTTGGATTTAAAATTACAAAAAAAAAAAAAAATTGTGCACCAAAAAGAAAATTACTTTAATAATTTAAAAAACAAAAAAAAAAACTTACGATTACTTTTGCTGCAAAATCCCAAAAAAGTGGTTTTTGGATTTTAAGAACAAATCACTAGAATCCTTAAAAATATGGATTCCCTATAATTTAGGGAATCAACTTTTTATAAAATCATGAATGGCTTAAAAAATGGATTTTGTAAAATCAAAAGCTAAAATCCACTTCAAAAACTAGTGTCATTCAAAGCCAATTATCTTTAGAAAACCATAGTTTTACAGTTTTTTTTTGTTTTGTCAATAACATGCAATTATGTGATCAGAAGAATTCATAAAGTAACACAACAACGGTATTAGTACAAACTCTTATGTTTCATATCACAGTCTAACATGTTATATATTATCTGCAAAAGAAAAAAGGAAAAAAATTGCTAAATGACCATATATAATAACATGTATTACGAATTTCTCAACCTTTGTTTTTTTGCAAAAAAATACTGACATAGGGATAAATCTGCTAACAAGTGGTGTAACACATCGGATCAATTACAAAACCTTTACAATTCAATCTACTATTTGTGTCTCGAATCGTATTAAGTCGATAGTAATAATGTAAATATAGCTGCGTCCAATAGAGATGGTAATGGTATGAAAAAAAAAATTGCCACTTATATTGCAATGCTCTGTCTACTAGAGACCATAGGTGTTATTACCTAGTGGGGGTTTTCTACTGATCAGTATACAAATGGATTTAAGTTACAATATTTGTGATGATATAAATACAGTAATGCTACATATTTAGTAGAAAAATCTCAGGCTTTTCGCAAAGGAGGCCTTCACTGTTCTCTAGATTCCGACCAACCAACTCGTATGCACCCAAAAATAGAAAGATTTTGGGGCAAGAGATATATGAAAAAACAATGAATGTGGAAAATTGGCCAAAAAGTGAATTTTATTGATTCATCAGTAATCAAATTAAATCTCAAACTTTATTTCTTGTTTCAGTATTTACATGATACATCGTTTCACTAACTATACGCTTGGCATTTGAGTCAACAGTCAACACACATTAATGAGTTGTTTAACATTGTTTAGGTTAATGTATGATTCGGCCAAATTCTTATAGTTCATATTGTATTTGACGTTAAATCTTTGGTTGTGTAGTTAGACAGTAAATAAATTTTTACGATATATAGTTCATATTGAATGTCAAAGTACGAGCGGAATGAATGTTGTGTTATTAACAATAACAATATACACATATATATAGCTAAACATATTGGGCATATACATATAACCTAACCCATATCGCAATACTCCCCCTCAAGATGGAACATGGAGATCACAGATGCCCATTTTGGACAATAGATAATGAAATTGAACTGTCCCTAGAGCCTTGGTGAAGATGTCTGCGATTTGTTCCGTGGTCCGTACAAACGCAGGCTTGATTAAGCCATCAATGATGGCATCGCGAACATGATGACAGTCAACTTCAATGTGCTTCATGCGTTCATGGAAGACGGCGTTGTTGGCAATTATTGCAGCTTGATTATCACAGTGAAAAGGAGTGGGACCAGGTAATTGCTCAACGCCGAGAAAACCAAGAAGAGAATGAAGCCATTTCACTTCTTTCGTGGACCACGACATAAACCGATATTCAGCCTCGGAAGAGGACAAAGAGACTGTATCCTGCTTCTTGGTCTTCCAAGAGATAGGTGAACCGCCAAGAAAAAACATGTACCCGGTCAGAGAACGACGGGAGAGAGGACAAGCGGCGTAATCGGCATCATAGAAGCCCGTGCGAACCAAGTCAGTTCCAGCTTTGTAGAGAAGACCCTGGCCAGGTGACCCTTTCAAATAATGGAGAACTTTGAGAGCATCATCCCAATGAGCATTGGTTGGTTTTTGCATAAATTGAGAGAGAATATGAACTGAGTAACAAAGCTCCGGTCTAGTAAGGGTGAGATAAATCAGTTTACCAACAATGCGCCGATACTGAGTAGGGTCATCATAGGGAGTGTCATCAACTGCATGAGCAAGCCGATGATTTTGCGCCATGGGGATCTCTGTTGGACGACAACCAAGCAAACCAGCTTCTGAGATGATATCCAAACAGTACTTCCTTTGACAAAGAAACAAACCTTCAGCATTGCGGGCGAGTTCGATTCCAATAAAATAACGAGGAGAACCCAAATCCTTCATATGAAACTCACTAGAAAGATATGATTTGAATGACGCAATTGCGGTGGAATCATTACCGCCAATCAACAAATCATCAACATACACCAGGATATATATCTCTGTAGAACCACGCACCAAAGAGAAAAGCGAGTAATCGGATACCGATTGACGAAAACCATAATCATCGTCAAAGTACGAGCGGAATGAATGTTGTGTTATTAACAATGACAATATACACATATATATAGCTAAACATATTGGGCCTATACATATAACCTAGCCCATATCGCAATATTGAAAGCCACTCTTTGTTATTGAAAGGTACTTTTTAATAATTTTATTATGTAATACTACTTACTATAGGTTATGAACTCCGGGATGTTGGGAAAGTCATATTTCTAACAAAATATTGTATGACAAAAAAAAAAAAAAAATTCTAGTGGTTTAAACTAAATATTTTAATCCACTGGCCCATATGATTTTATTACCCTTTCTCACGTTTGCTTCTTGATTTTCATTTCAGGATAATTTTAGCCATTAAAAAGGTAAATAAGTAATCTGAATATTATTTTACTATATCAAAGCTTTGATCACGTTTGCTTCTTGATGTTACATGAAATACTTTTCACTAAGTTTAATTATTTCCCCAAATGTCAATAGGCAAGATCAGAGGTGTTTAAGAAGATATTGGAATCAGACAAGCTCAAGGCTTCAGATGAGAAGATCGAGACAATAACTTTGTCTGAGTTGAAACAAGAAGAGTTGGAGGCTCTAGCCTCTAGTTGAGTTCATCTACGGTTACCGCGGCTACGTGCTTTCTGAAAAAGAGAAGAAACATGTTCAATCACTTTATACAGCAGCGGACAAATATGACATTCCGCATTTGCGAGATCTATGCAGAAACGAGCTTATATCATCTCTTAATTCATCGAATGTTTTTATCATCTTGGAGCTGTCCTTGATTCCTTTGGACCAAACCTTGTACGAGTCTGCTGTTAAATTCATCATAATGAATTTGACGACGCTTTGTGACTCTGCTGATTTTAAGGTTTTCGTGCGCAATAATCCAGATCTTTCGGTTGAGATAATGAAGGGTTTTCTGAAACCGATTGTGGACCCGTACGAAGATGATTTTGTTGAATATTAAACACTAAGGTTAAATACTTGCCTAGTGAGGATGATATAAAATACTTTATCCGCTTTTAATTTTTGTGTTCAACTCCACTTTCTAGATTTATATTCATGTGTACTACACAGTTTCGTAGCAATTTTTATTTTATTTTATTCGAAATAAAAATATTAGGAATCATAGTTTTTAAGTTTAATTGAATAAGTCTAGTTATTTTTTGGCGCAGCGTATCAATGGTAACTCAGCTCAAATCTAGAGATTTGGATTGAAATCTCCAGAGACCTGACTTCTTGAGTTGATGAACTTAATCAAAATCAACACAAGGCTCTTGAATTGATGACAGAATCGAATCAAAGCAAGGATTAGAGAAAACTCTAGGTTTTATTAATCAAAGTCTACCTCTTAAAAGCTAACAAACAATCCTTTATATAGGATTTAAGAGACGGTTTACAATAACCTAAGCCTCTTTAAAAATAGAAAATCTAAATAAAGGAAATCAAACTTAGAAAAAGGAAATATAACAAAAAAACGCAAATTAGAAGAGTTGCTTGGCAGTAAAGCTATCATGATGTTGCATCAGGTCCCTCGGGGTGAGAAGGATTCGACCTCGAATCAGGAACCGGGTCCGGTGGAGCATATCGAGAAAGGTAGCGTACATTGAAGACATCCGAAGTGGTGATGTTTGCTGGAAGTTGAAGACGGTACGCATTGTCATTTATGCGCTCCAAAATGGTGAGAGGACCTATCTTTTTAGCTTTAAGTTTGTTGTATGCACGAGCTGGCATACGATCTTTAGTGAGAAATGCCCACACAAGATCACCAGGTTCAAAGATCACACGATGACGATGAGAATCAGATGCTGCTTTATACTTTGATGAAGAAGACTCAAGGTTGGAGACGACTTGCTCATGAACTCGATGGACATTATCAACAAAGTCATCTGCGACACCATGAAGTCGTGTGCGGTCTGGCATAGTGGTTAAATCAAGAGGACCGCGAGGAAGAAGACCATAAACTACCTGAAAAGGACTGTATCCTGAGCTTCGGTTAAGAGAATGATTATGAGCAAACTCAGCTTGTGGAAGCTTGGAATCCCATGTCTTGATTGAATCTCCAACAAGACAGCGTAGTAAGTTTCCCAAAGATCTATTGGTAACCTCTGTTTGTCCATCCGTTTGAGGATGATAAGCTGAACTCATGTCCAAACTAGTACCAAACATCTTCCAAAGAGATCGCCAAAAATGACCCAAGAACCGAGAATCACGATCAGAAACGATAGAAGTGGGCAAACCATGAAGTCTGTATACTTCACGAAAGAACAGGGTTGCTACTTGAAGTGCATCCGTTGTTTTCTTACATGGAACAAAGTGAACCATTTTTGAAAAACGATCAACTATGACGAATGTGGAATCGAATCCTCTTTGTGTACGACGAAGACCCATGACGAAATCCATGCTAATATCAGACCATGGTTGCGTTGGAATTGGTAATGGAAGATAGAGACCTGCATTCGTAGCGTGTCCTTTTGACATCTGGCAAGTTGTGCAGCGTTCAACAAAACGTTCCACATCGCGTCTCAAACTCGGCCAAAAGTACGACTGAGCAAGCAAGTGTAAGGTCCTATCACGTCCAATGTGGCCTTCATTATGTATTTCGGAAATAAGTTTAAGCCGTAGACTGCAATCAGGGATACATATACGGTCACCATAAAAAAGAAACCCCTCATGTAAAATAAAATCTCGTGAACGTCCTGCTTGGATGTCAAGAAGAATTCGACCAAAATAATCATCCGACTCATATAGATTGGCAAAGGTTGCAAATCCCGGAACTGAGACATGAAGAACAGTTAGCAAAGAATGGCGGCGACTAAGAGCATCAGCCACGCGATTGGAGACTCCCGAAGTGTGTTTAATGACAAAAGTAAATTGCTGTAAATAGGACACCCATGCTGCATGCCGTGAGGAGACCTTGTCTTGGCTACTTAAATGTTTCAATGCATCGTGATCGGTAAAGAGAATAAACTCTTTATGATAAAGGTAATGTCTCCAATGTTTGATTGCTTGAATCACTGCATAAAATTCCACATCATAGGTACTATAACGTATGCGAGCGCCAGTCAACTTCTCACTGAAGAATGCGATTGGCCGATTGCGTTGACTTAAGACAGCACCAATTCCGAGTTTGGAAGCATCACAATGGAGTTCAAAAACCTGAGAAAAATCAGGGAGTGCAAGAACAGGGGCCGTAATTAGCTTTGCTTTAATAGTCTCAAAAGCAGCAGACGCTTCAGAGGTCCAAGTGAAGAGACCATCACGACGAATGCAATCAGTGAGAGGTGCCATTAAGCTACTGAATTGCGGCACAAATCGTCTATAAAAAGAAGCGAGGCCATGAAAACTTCGTGTAGCCGATAATGTGGTCGGAACAGGCCAAGTTTTAATTGCCTCAACTTTGCCTGGATCGACAGCTAAGCCTTCGGCAGAGACAATGTAGCCAAGGAAGTGAACTTGTGAAGACCCGAATTCACACTTTTTCAGCGTAGCAAAAAGTTGATCCCGACGAAGAACGAGGAGTACATCTCGTAAATGTGCAAGATGTTCATCAAGGGTCATACTGAATATCAAAATATCATCAAAATAAACCACGACGAATTTACCAATAAAAGGCCGTAGAGCTTGATTCATGACTCTCATAAAGGTGCTTGGTGCGTTGGACAAACCGAATGGCATGACAAGCCATTCAAAAAGTCCTTCTCTCGTCTTAAAAGCTGTTTTCCATTCGTCTCCTGGGCGAATTCTTATATGATGGTAGCCACTACGAAGATCCAGTTTGGAGAAAATTGTTGCAGCACCAATTTGATCCAACAGATCATCCAAACGTGGAATGGGAAATCTATAGCGCACCGTGATTTTGTTTATAGCGCGACTATCGACACACATTCGCCAAGACCCATCTTTTTTTGGGATAAGTAATGCGGGGACTGCACAGGGACTAAGGCTCTCTCGCAAATAGCCTTTCACGACGAGCTCCTCTACCTGACGTCTGAGTTCTTCATGTTCACTGGGACTCATACGATAATGAGCTCGGTTTGGCAAGATAGCATCGGGAACAAGATCAATGCGGTGTTGAATGTCCCTGAGAGGGGGAAGACCGGTTGGTAACTCATTGGGGAAGACATCTTGAAAATCTTGTAAAAGACTTTTAAAGTGATCGGGAACCACGGGCATAGTTGGTTCAGATGGTGAATTAATGAGAATCAGAACTCTTCTTTCTTCACGAAGTTCAAGCTCAAATGGTTTGCGCTGCAGAATTAGAACTGGTGCCGATGGTTTACTCTGTTTCTCGGGCAGAGACGGTTGTAATGTGAAAGTCTGATCGTTGTAACGGAAGCTGTAGGTATTAAGATATCCATCATGCTTTACTCGATGATCAAATAACCAAGGACGTCCTAACAGCAGGTGACAAGCGTCCATTGGTGCTACATCACAGTGAATTTGATCCTTGAACGTTCCGCCCATAGAGAAAGAGATAAGAGCACGTCGAGTAATCATCAAATCTGTTTTCCGATCCAACCAAGCGAGTTTGTAAGGGTAAGGATGAAGTTCCGTAGAGAGCTTAAGTTTATTAACGACATCTTCAGCGATCATGTTTTCGCTACTGCCAGAGTCGATAATAAAATTGCAAACTTTTCCTTCAATAGTGCATTTAGAGTGAAACAGGTTGTGACGTTGCGGATTGTCGTCAATATGGCGGGGAGCAAGGCACACACGTCTTACCATTAAACAAGGACCATGGTCTGCAACAAGATCCACAGTCTCCTCCGTATGGTCTGTAGTATCCTCGTCGTATATGACTTCCACATCGGTGCCTGCAGCATCTAGCAGTAGACCTCTGCGATTTCTTTTTGGACAATTAGACTGTCTATGGCCGATCTCACCGCACGAGAAACATCGGAGGGAAGATGGTCGTGCTTGTGTTTTGTCTACAAAAGGAACAATTGCAGTTTCAGGTTGCTGCGGCGGTGCGTCATCCGTAGGGTTGGAGCTCTGTTGTTGAGAAACAAGACGGGTTTGTCGTGCATTGGTCCATGAAAAATTGTTCTTTGTTTGTGACTCAATGGTAAGTGCTTGTTGGTGAGCTTCGGATAATGTCAATGGATTAAAAAGATTGATGGTGTGTTGGATTTGTTGGCGAAGACCAGCAGTGAAACGAGCCACGAGTTGTCGTTCTGAATCCTGAACGTCGACGCGAGTCAGCAACAAGAAAAATTATGTTGAGTATTCTGCTACAGAACGTGTTCCTTGTCGAATAGTATGTAAACATTGGAACATAAGCTGATCATAATTGTAAGGCAAGAAAGTCTTCTTGAGCTTCGATTTCAATTTTGTCCAAGCTAGGATCTTTGGCTTTCCGAGTCGAGCCCGCGTTGCTTTCAATTGTGTCCACCAAGCTGAAGCTCTACCGCGAAAACGCATTGTCAAAACTGGAACACAATGCCCCATTGGTGCTCTCTTGAACTCCAAAATTTCTTCTACTGTAACTATCCAATCAAGCAATTCCTCAGCCGAAGTGTTTCCATGAAACTCGGGTATCTCTGTTTTAAAACCCTTTTCCCATTGGTAATCATCATGAACTTGTTGCCTACCATTATGTGCGAGTGCACGGTTATTACGGAGAGGGGCGAAGGGATTCTCTCCATCTGCTGCAAACTGATCTTCGTCGTCTTCTGCCTCTCTGTTTTCGTCAACATTGTCTCGGTCTGGTGGTGGTGGATGTTGAACCTGAAGGTTTTGGAGGGTGGTGGTGATAGTTGCCATCTGGGCTTGAAGCGCAGCAATGGCTTCTCGGGTGATTTCTGCTTCGGTTTGAACAGGTCCTCGATGAGGTCTAGCCATGGTGCTCACGAAAAAAAATTTTGGGGAGCGTAGCAAAGCTCTGATACTAACCTGGCGCAGCGTATCTGAAACACCCCAACCCATTTTTTTTAATTTAATTAACTCATATCTAGTGATCCCATACTCACTAAATAACTTAGCACAATCAACGGGAAAGAGCATTTAAGTCTTAAAATAAATCCAATAAATAATAAATAATAATCCAACAAAATAATCTCATAACTCAAGAATCAGAACAACAGCAACCTAGGTGAAAGTTCTAACTCTCTGAACTAACAACCTAGCAAAACAGAAACGGAAAGCAACAGCATCGATGATCTCATCACACGAGTATCTAGATCATCCCCTCTTCCTTGCCATGATTCCACGATCACACTTTGGCTTTACCTGCATCAACAACACAAATGAGATGCGTAAGTATTATCATAAATACTTAGTGAGGCAATCCTCCCAAGCAACAGGCTATACACACAAGCAATAGAACAATACACAAACATCAAACCACAACAAACCAGACAACAGGCTGTCTAACGAACGTATGTCGATCGACACACGACCTCCGTGTCGATCGACACTCGGCCCGACTGGTGTCGATCGACAGACACACCCCGTGTCGATCGACACCTTGCCCGAATTGTGTCGAGCGACACCTTCCATTGGTGTCGATCGACACTCATCGCGCAGGCACTTTTCCAGCGATCTCCACATCGCGAATTCTCCTTCTCCAGTGCCCTAATTCGACCAGCGACTCACACACAGGCCACACAAGGACCCAGCAAGGCAATCACAACCAAGCAAACACATAAACAGTCAATAACTCATCAAATCAACACATAAACGGATCAAACAAAGGATCTAATGCTCAGATAAGCCCTCAGTCATGCACTCACCTCTTTCTCAGGAAAGGATCTGAACGAACAGACAAGAACAGGAAGGAGAATGACCCCTACAAGCCTCTCAACGCACCACCGGACTTAGATCTCCCTTCTCACCAAGAAATCTCTCAAGAACAGGCTTAGAAACTATCAGAAAAGCTCTCAGAAAACTTTCTCTCTGATTTCTCTCTCAGGAAACGACAAAGGAGGCTTAATGAAACCCTAGGTCGCGTCCTCTGATCCTTAAATACGAGCCCATTAGGGTTTCCTTCCCTAAACCGAACAAAATCGTGCAATTAAAAGCCCAAAGCCCAATTACCGAAATCGCTTAGTGTCGATCGACACACCCTAAGTGGTGTCGATCGACACGCTGAACCGAAATCTGGTTCACGGGCGTTACAGTATCAATGGTAACTCAGCTCAAATCTAGAGATTTGGATTGAAATCTCCAGAGACCTGACTTCTTGAGTTGATGAACTTAATCAAAATCAACACAAGGCTCTTGAATTGATGACAGAATCGAATCAAAGCAAGGATTAGAGAAAACTCTAGGTTTTATTAATCAAAGTCTACCTCTTAAAAGCTAACAAACAATCCTTTATATAGGATTTAAGAGACGGTTTACAATAACCTAAGCCTCTTTAAAAATAGAAAATCTAAATAAAGGAAATCAAACTTAGAAAAAGGAAATATAACAAAAAAACGCAAATTAGAAGAGTTGCTTGGCAGTAAACTATCATGATGCTGCATCATTTTTCCTACGAAACTGGCTAGTATATATGAATATTACTTTGTATCAAAACTTTAATCAATAAGTATTCAAATCTTAATTAAGAAAACAACTAAACAAGTGTAACTTTCAAATATGCTTACATTTAGAATATATTTCTAGATAAAAAAAATACTCCAATGACCCAGCAACTTAATTAATTATGTTGTCAAAAATATTTAGGATTGGTCCTTCACTTCTTTGCTGATACATCCATTTGGTTCGATTTAATTCGGAGTCCCAAGGGTGAAGAGGAACTGAACGTTGGACTTGGGACTTTAACTGAATTATTGCCATTTCGTAAGTCTTGGAAAAAGAAGAAAGTAATTAAAACAAGGGTCATTTTACCGTTGTGGAGTTTTCTCTATATAACTCACCACCGTATACTGTTGACTTAAGCTTGAAGGAAGCTTAAGAAGTTTTCCAAAAGAGATTAGGAAATTATCCTAAAGAGAGAATAGGATAATATCCTAATAAGAATAGGAAATTGTTTAGGTTCTTAATCTATATATATAAGGAGATGCTGAGTATGTGGCATAACTTGTGAGAGAGTTTTGAGAGATTAAGAATTGGAGAGAGCTTTAATTAGTTTTTGAGTGAGTTTTCTAAAGCTATTAATAAAGAGAGTTATACTTTATTGACTTCCAAGTTCTTTAATCAAGTGATAGCTATGGCATCATTGTCGCAGAACAATCTAAAAATCTTCTTGGGTGGATTTGTAAAGGTCCTTAATGAACAATGGCAAGTCGATCTATATCTCAAGGCAGGGAACACTAAAAAGGGTGTAGTTATCCCCGTCCACAAACTTGTTATGGTATCTAAACCTTTTTTTTTTTTTAAGAGATGATTATGTTTAGTGTTGGATCTCACTTTATTTTTTCTGGATCTTAATTAATCAATAGTTATTGTTATTTCATCGAATGTTAATAGGCAGCAAGATCAGAGGTGTTTAAGAAGATATTGGAATCAGACAAGTTCAAGGCTTCAGATGGGAAGATCGAGACAGTAACACTGTCTGAGCTGAAACATGAACAGTTGGAGGCTTTAGTTGAGTTTATCTACGATAACCGCTCCGCGCTTTCTGAAAAAGAGAAGAAACATGTTCAATCACTTTATGTAGCAGCGGACAAATATGAGATTCCGCATTTGCGAGATCTATGCAGAGACGAGCTTCTGTTTTCTCTTAATTCATCGAATGTTTTTATCATCTTGGAGTTGTCCATGCTTCCTATGGACCAAACCTTGTACGAGTCTGCTGTGAAATTTATCATAAGGAATTTGAGGACGCTTTGTGACTCTGCTGAGTTCAAGGTTTTCGTGCGCAAGAATCCAGATCTTTCAGTTGAGATAACGAAGGCTTCTTTGACTGGGAGGTGGAATGGTTATTATTATGTCTAGCTACTAAAAGAACCAATTGTAGCTCTCGTTACATTCTTTTTTTTTTTTTTGCTTAACAACTCATTTCCATTTAACCAAATCAAGGAACATTACATTCTCCACATCGATTTGGACCACATCGATTTGGACCACATCGATTTGGACCCAATGCACTGGATCGATTTAGTATCGCCCTGTACCCTAAGCGGATCAAGTGGGATATGATACTATCTAATCGAGAGCCAATGCATTTAACCACAGTGAGATAGATAATACTCCACATAACAGAGTATTATCATCTCTTAGACCACTAACTAAGACCCTAAGCGACACTAGAACGACTACTAATCACGGAAGAGACTAAACCATAATCTGAAAAACAAAGACAATCCATGCTATTAGTCCCTAATGATCGGAGTGTAAATCATGTCCCAATAACATCATCACCCGGAGGCGCATCATCAGAACAGCTCAGTATCTCCGGCTTTCGTTGTTCCGGTCTTAAACCAAAAGCGGACATAACAATCCGACTGAACCGACAAAGGATACGAATCAGACCAGCACGTCTAGAGCTTTCTCCGGTATAGCCAAACACGAGCAGGATACTAATCGAATAGATGAGACCATGGAACCCGGATTAGTATGCCTCACCTAAACGGTGCGTTGCCGGAGCAATCTCACCCGACTGCTTGCTGTCTCGCTACATTCTGATAAATAAAATATATATCTATGATTATATCATATTTTTTTTCTTCGAGATTTAAGAAAGGGAATATCTCAAATTATTATAACAACTTTACATAAAAGAAAAGGAAATAATATGTTAACAAAACAAATAAAGAAACAATAAGCGCGTGAGATACAGTCATACAGCTGGCACGAGTAAGAGTAGCTAACAAAAACCACATTTTTGCCATCGCTAACTAAAACAATTGAGAGTATAAAAATCTCTCTTCTTCTTCGTCATTCACCATCACAAAAATTATCTCTCTTTTACAATTATACCCTTCTCTTTCCCAATTCTCTTATTTTCCTCCTAACAATTTGTTTTTCTCGAGAAAATTCTTCTCTAGATCTCAGAAAATCACCATGGGAGTTGCTGTTCTTCGTCCTCGTGATAGTCTCAACAATATCTTCTCCAGAAATAGCTACACCTCTAAACCGGTAAACAATCGCCGTCGCCGGAGTCCGCCACGCCATCAATCCACGATCTCTCCTCCTTCTCTCGCTTCTGTTTCAAAGGAATCGACGAAGAAGAATCTCAACAACACCAATCAGGTCCGAATTCTGAAGCGTGGCGAAGATATCGCCGTTAAGATACCAGATCTACCGATTAAAAAGCCGGATCTGAAATCTAACCGTCAGATCGGATCAGATCCGATGAAAATCTCGACTCCGATCAGAATTTCGAATCGGAAATCGAAACCAGCTTTGTTTTACGCTGGTCCAGTCACATCAACCTCTCCGCCTCCAAGCGAAGTTCCATTACCAGCGTTCTTCGCGAAGAAAAGCGTCTCCGTCTTCAAACAAACCGATGCAACTAATGATCTCATCAGAATCCTGCGATTAGATATTGCATGATTCACTTCATTCTCCGATCATCGTCCGATGTCGTCTTCTAGAAGGTGTAGAGACATCTTCGTTAAGAAAATATTCGAATCTTCTCTTATTTTTTCAAGGGGAAAGATTTTGAAATAATCTTCTTAACAGGTCTTTAGTTTCGCTTCTAAGCTTAGTTAGTTTGTAATTTGTGAATAAGCTTATCGTATTTTCTCGTTTCTTATGAATAAATTGTGGCTTTGTAATGCTTTTATTAGAGGTTCTTTTTATAATCATCTGTTTTGGTGATGATTTAGGTTTTAAGTAGAGATGTAATTTATCAGTAATTGGTATCGATGTAATAATAATCTCTTAAGTATTTCTTCATCTTATTATTGAAATAGCTCTTTATGTTATTCTAGCTGATTATGTGTGGCTTTCGAATTTCGAACTATATCAACGATTCCCAATTTCCCAATCGATAACAGTTTTCAATTTTCTGCTACAATAACCAATCGATAACCTAAGAAATAGTGAAATACTATTCAATAACCACCAAGGAAGACTAATTGATAAATCAAATTGAAACTCATGTCAAAGAGAGGAGCAACAAGATGTGAATTAGGGCAAGAGGAAGACTACTTGATAGTTGATAATTCCCTAAGTGAAAGTTTAATCTTTGCCATTGGAGGTGGAAGAGTAAAGTGAATTGTGGAGGCGGTCGTGAAGATGGTCTTAACAAAGTAAGAGGACTAGCCGAGGAGACATTAACAGTGGTGAAGATGATCGATTATCCGATAAAAGAGTGACTGAAGTTTTGACTACCAAAGTAGTTTGTATAGATTATCAGATTATCCATCTAACTTTATGTAGACCTGTGTACAGTCCACTTGATGACTCACATGAGGTCTAAGAAATTAGGCTCCACAAATCAAAAATCTTCCACTTAAAAGATCATTTGTCTTTATCAATAGTGGTGACTCGATCCTTAGTTAAAAAGTTTTAGAAAATCCATAGTGTATTCCATTTTCATGTCTCTTGCAAGTACATTCAAATTCATATTCATTTTTTTCTGTTATTTCGTTATGTTCGAGCATTGCAAACAAAGTTATAAAAACTTATTAAAAATTTCACCCAAAATTTTAGAATCAGATTAATTATATTCGAAGATTTGATGACTAAAAAAATAATTCAATTGGAATTTTAAAATGTATATAAACCATGTTTTGAGACAAAACACAACAACCACATAATTTTAAAACAGTTAAATTTTTAATAAGTTGAAATATATATATATATATATATATATATATCATAAGGAAACGGAAGTATATATTAAATTTAAAAATAATTTAAAAGATAAATTTAAACATGGGCCGTTAAATCCGTTATTAGTATATAAATTCAAACAAATAAAATGTACTTAAAATAAATAAATAAATATGGGCGGTTAAACCAACCACTTAAACATAAATTTGAACTGAATTTACACAAATTAAAAGTACTTAAAATAAATATTTTGTCTAGAAATTTATTCGCAAATTCTAAAGATCTCTTTATTGGTGTTATCATACCTTCCTCTAAATCATCTTATGACCTAATAACGATTCTAAACAAAAGAAAGAAAGATAATACAAAAACAACAATTCAAGACCTTAGAATTGAAATTACAGAGGTTAAAAACGATCTCAAAATTCTTAAAGAAAAATTGAAAAAAGATAATGAATATTTTCACTACATTAAGATATTCGAATCTTCTCACATCATATTTGCTTAATTATGGGTTGTTTCTCTTACCAGGATTGAAGAAAACCATATTTTGAAGATTCATCGTCGATAGTCTAGTAATCTCCAAGAATCGCTGGCAAAGAAGTAGCTTGAACGATAAGGATAATGAGAGAGTTTTAAAATGAGATAGGTGATTTTTTTCTTATATACGGTTCCAAATAAAGACACGTGGCTTTTTTTCTTTTACTTCCCCTTCACGGTACTAAGGGTTTGTTGTTGATTGATTGTTGATTTACAAAAACCCTTAGTAAAGCTTTTTCTTATGTAAAGTTTTTTTCTTTGTAAAGCTTTTTTTGTTTGTAAAATAAAAATTTGAAATAGGAGATTGCAGTAAATCTTATTACTCTAAACACAAATCGAAGGTACTCTATAAAATATAAAAACTATAAGTACCCTAAAAATATATAAATATATATATATATATTTTATATTACTATTCATAAAATTAAAAAATTTGTCCGTAATATACATGGCTTATTATCTAATACAGTAGAACCTCTATAAATTAATACTCGATAAATTAATAACCTCTATAAATTAATAAATTTCTCCGGTCCCGAGTTGGGACCAGTGTAAATTTTGACACAATTCGATAAAATAATAAGATAATAATTTTTTTAGAAATCCTATGTAAATATATGGTCCTATTAATACTATAAATTAATAATTTTATAAATATATCAAAATATATTTATAGATATGTTATATATAAATATATTTAGTGAAGTATGACTCTTGTGTTATTTGTTTTTTCTTGAATTTGCATTAGTTTTTGTTAAAATATCTTTATAATATTTTTCACTGCATCAAAAACTTTTGATATTATCTATTAAACATGATAATTATTTTTTAACTTGTAATTGGTTTCAAAAGAATATTGATTATAACAAAAAACTTAATTTTTAAGGTAATGTTTTTTAAAAAATTTATGAAATAAGGCAAAACTCTCTATAAATTAATAAATTATTAATTTATGGATAAATTAATACCTCTATAAATTAATAAAATTTCACGGTCCCGACGTTATTAATTTATAGAGGTTTTACTGTATTTTTCTTAAATTAAAAACATATAAAATAGTAAATTGTTTATTTGGTAAAACAATTATGTCAACGACGAGCAACCTTGGAGAGTGGTAGTTTATTTTTATAAATTAACTTTGATTTTATTCTTGTCTACATTAAAAAAAACTTATATTTTTCAATAAAACTCATTAATGAAAGAATCATAAGATGGAGCTTGGAATTGGTAAAACAAAACAATTCAGTTAACTAGTAAAACAAAACAAAATTTGATAGAAACCATCATCCATAAGATAACTAAGGTAATTTTGGCATCAGAAGCTAAAGATTTGGTAACGGCAACCATTAGCTTGGCCTGCCTTTCAAAACTATGCTACTAAAAAAAAGTAAAAAAATGTGCAAAATGAAGAAAAAGAAAATGAATGCATTGTTTCATAAGTAAAGTATGAATAAAGCGTTTTTCTTGTAGTTTCAAACGATACTAGATAGACATCTATCAACATCGTCTTGAACTTCCGAGCAAAGTATTGATCAATAGCGTCAGAATATGGACTTAAAACAACCTGCTACACCAAAAGTTTCGAAACTTAGGTTTGTGTTTGTAACAATGCCTAAATGAGATTTCGAAGGACAAAGGCAAAGCTGGACTTCTTTTGGAAGGTCTCCGTGGTAAGCAATCACATTTCTTATAAACCTAAAAATAAGTGTTGTAGACTTATGAGCTTATAATTTAAAAGTTTATAAGGGGAATGCACAAATACTGGTTTGGTTTAATTTATTTGTTTTCGAATTAGCTTGGTTGGTTAAAAAATTAGCTAGCAAAAACCTGATTGTGTCGATTTTAGAAAAATTACAGCACTTTATTTATAAGATAAAATTTTAAGTTGTAAGACCATCTCCAACCAATCACTCTATTTTTTACTCTAAAATAGAGTAACTCTAAAATAGAGTAGAGTTTCTCTCCAACCCCACTCTATTTTTAGAGTAACTCTATTTTTTCCTCTATTCTAGTGTAAAATTATAGAGTAGAAAATAGAGTTACTCTATATATAGATTAATCTTATTTTTTACTCTAAAATAGAGTAAAAAATAGAGTGGGGTTGGAGATAAATTTATTCTAAATTCTATTATAGAGGAAGAAATAGAGTGGGATTGGAGATGCCCTAACATGTAGCTTCAATTACTATAGATTTTGATTTTAGTTCATAATTTATTCATAAAAATTATTTAAAGACATTTTTTTGTTGGTTCCTAAACTATTTAGAGACATTATTTTTGGTTGACTCGACTCCTGTAAAGAACAAAGAAAAAAGATCATTAGGTATTTATATAAATTATTTAATTAAAAATAATCACAATTTTTTACGTCTAATTAAAACAATCAAAAAAAAAAAAAAAAAAAGAGCAGTTGGACTCTGAATATTGGGCCGTTATTGGGTCACATTCGTCAAAACCCGTAAGAAGATTCCTTTACAATCTTCAATTCTTCACCTAGCTGCAACACTAATTGGTAGGTCCCCATGAACCCGATCTTAACTTTTCCTCGACAAAACAAAAAAATAAATAATAAAAATAAAAAGAGATTCTCAATTGACATATATAAAAAAATGGAAAAAAAAACGATTTACATAAATCAGGAAATAAATGAAAGAAAAAAATAAGAAAAGAGAATGAGAAAGAATATATTAATATTAAGGAAGGCTCATCATATATTTACTCTCCTTCTCTTCACAATCTCATCTCTTTTCCATTTTCCTCTCTCTCTTTCTCTCTAAGCCGATTCGATGAGATTAACGAAGCCGACGATGACGGACGAATGGGTGACGACGGCGTTAACAGACGACGATATGGTGGTGGAGCTTCTTCTCCGTCTAAAACACGCCGGAACTGTAGAATCGGAGAATCAAACGGCGAATCTACCTGTATTACGGTGGGGGATTCGTCAACGACGGTCAAAACCGTCGAGATTAGGTGTGAATGTTGGAATCGGAGTCGGAGGTTTTTTGAAGAAGGAAACTGATTCGGCTAGAGCTAGTCCGATGACTCCGCTATGTTGGAGTGGTGGATCTGGTAGTGGTGGATCTACTTCTCCTTCTGCTGTAACTGGCGATGGTTTCGAGGATACTAGTCGTCAAGCTAGTTGCTCTACATCTACTGGATCCGGATCTAAGGTATGTTTGGTTACTTTCTCCATTCTCTGAATCTTTATCTCTCTCTCTATCTTCTTCTTCTTCTTCTGGATCTTTGGTTTTCCGATCTCGCAATTGCGGCGATTTTCCGGTTATTTTGTTGTGAAATCCCTAAATTACCCTTTTTCCTCCGTGCACGATTCTCAGTCCTCGCCTGACGTCATTCTCTCGTCTTCCGCTTAAAACGTTTTTTTTTTACCAGATCGCTTTTTTTTGGCAGTTACAGTGGATTTACCACCGTCGGAGATTTTCCTCTGCTGTTTTTTTTTAACCTTTTAACCTCTACCGGTTAAAACGCAGAAACCTTCGCTTAGATCCCATTTACTCCTACGGAGTCAAAGGCTTTTTTTTTATTTTAATTTTTTAATTTAAAATGAGTTTGTTTTTGGGTTGAGATTTTGTTTTTACCTTTTTACCCCTGTTCACCGTCGGGAAAGTATCATCGTCCCGGCGGAAAAATTCACCGTGATTTTTTTTTAACCTTTTTATTTGAAGAACGTAAAAACTTTCGCTTACGGATCCATTCTAACGGAGTCAAAAGCATTTTTTTAATTAATTAATGATTTTTTTTGGGTTCAGATTTGTTTTTTTTTTTTTTCCTTTTTGGTAATTTTGCACGATTCTTGGGTGTGACTTGATTTGCCAATCTCCACTTTAAAAGGTTAAAATCTAAATTTTTATTTACTGAATCCATTCAATCTGGATAAATCTACGCAACGAACGGTTTAATTTAGTAAACCGGTGAAAGTTTTATTTTTGTTTCAGATTTGTTGTTCTTTATTCAATTTGGGTAATTTACACGATTCTTGGGCGTGACTTGATTTGCTAGTTTCCACTTTTAGAGTGTTAAAATTTGATTGTGAAAAATCTTTCAGTCAACAGTAAGGGTAATTTCGTAAACCGGTTAAAATTAAAAATTGGCCGGTTTGGGGGACCGGTTGGGTTTTGTTTGTATTATCCCATAAATTATTAAGGGGGTTTTAATAATGTTGCCATAGTGAACAGGTCAAAACTAAAGTTACGCGTCTTCAATAAGATTCGAATTATAAAAACGATGTCGTTTTCGTGAAGTGGGTAAAGCAAGTAAATCTTGTCGGATTTATTGTCGTCACGTGATTTTTAAGTATGATGATGATGATGGTGTCATGTGATGTTATCACGCCATGGGATTTATCATGATAAAAAAAACTTAAATTTAATAATAATAATAATAATAATCTCTCTTATTTAAAATTAACCTTTTTGAACTTTTTTTTTTTTACTTTTTCTTTTTTTGAATTAAAGAGTTTCTCTTTAAGCATCTAATACTCTTTATTGTTTTTAATTAATCAATGCGTGTGATTTTATTTGCAGGCAATAAACGAATTTACTAGCTCTTGCTTTAGAAGATCAAAGAAAAAGAAGGTACAAAATAGATACTCTTTGATTCAAATTTGACTCTTTTGATCTTGCGTGATCTCTAATGTTTTTTTAACATATATTTTTTTTTTTGGGCTAAATTTTTAACATATTTTTACAGACATTTTTTGAACTTAAAGATGCAGAGAACTTGCATTTGAAGGAAAGACTTGATCTTGAAAAGGTATTAATATTATTTTATTAATAAAAATAAGCTTTTGTTTTTTTTCTCCTTAAATAGTATTCTTATCATTTTTGTTGTCTTCTTCTTCATCATCAGAAGATTGCAAATGTACAAGCAACATATAAAGAACGAAACGCCAAGAACCGAAGCTTAAAGAGAATTAAGGTAAAATTCTTTTAGACAATCTCATTCTTTCTTTGTTCTTAGTGAGCCTCAAAACCTGAATCAGATTCTATTGTTTTGTCATAGCTTGAGTACTCAGATCGATGCAAGACGGATTTGATTAGTGAATCTAATCTCAAGGAGTCACGTAAAAAAAGACACTTACCGTTCAAAAACAAACAACACGTATCTGAAGAAAAGACGTTCTTCTTCATCCCTGATCTTAATATGACACCCACTGAAGAAGACTAGACTGTTGTTGTTGTGTACCGAACGAGCTAAAGAAGCTTGAACCAAGATAATTAATAGACATCCATCAATGGTGTAAGCGACTTCAACGACAGAACCAAGATGGGCACCAAGAAGATTTATAAAAGAAAAAAAAAAGAGAGAAGAAATAATGTAATAAGAGGATTATTACTGCTATTATTCTCGTTTTTTGTTTTTTTTTCTTCTCTTTTATTAAAAGAATTTCTTGGGTAGAACGATCTTTTTACTTCTTGTTTTTAAGAAGTAAATGGAAATTAGGCTTTTTTGCACTTTTTCTTCCTCGTTCGTTGTAGTTAGTACGCAATTCAAGAAAAATGTAGGCGACTTAAATAGACCTTTTTGTTTTTTGGTAAATACATTAGTCTCTTGGTTATTCTCTACGAAAATGTTGTCATCTTCCAAATATATTTGATCATGCGAGAAGATAGAGTGAAGTGCTCGGAATGGAGTTGTGTATGAACTCGTTGCGAGTTTGTTCTAATGAGACGGCTAGGTTTTGGAAGTCGTGATTAGGACTTCAATTTTGTGAGTATAGATTTATGGATTTTAATTCACAATATAGAGTTTCAATACAAAAAAAGTTGACCACACTCAATTTTACAAGATAAACACTTTTTTTTTTCTTTTGGTCAAATACAAGATAAACACTTAAATCCACAAACTTTTACTCCCTCCGTATGTAATTAGATGTCGTTTTAGTTAATTTTTTTTGTTTCTAATTACATGTCGTTTTGACATTTTTAACTTTTAAGTAACTTTTGTTTTATAATACCTAAATTAACCTTAATGAAACACAACTAACTCTAATAACATTCATGGGTATAGGGTTGTAATTTGTCATTTTTTTTAAGGATAGAATTGTAATTTGTCATGTTTCCTTAATTTAACATATTATAGTTAAAACGACATTTAATTACATACGGAGGGAGTAATAGGTTGCAGTTAGACCGGTCGAACCGGCTTGTATTGACAAACTGAATGTTATATGTCACAGTTAAAGGGACCGGTTTTCAAAACATTGATTTGTTCTTGATCTAATTACTTCTTTCAAACCAAAGGATATTGGTACTATTTAGCTTGGCTGATTTCGATACTATCTAACTTGGGTGATTTCAAGACGTCCACTCTCCGATTAGTTGATTAATTCGTTTAGTGGGAAGAGATCAAAGGCTACTAAATACACAAGCAACATCCTAAACTAGATGTGTTTCAACATCACTCTCATTTCCAAAAAAAACAGGTTCTTGATTTTGGTTTCTAAATCAAGAAAAGCCATTTTAAGGTTTGTTTTCCTCTAAATTTGCTGTATAATTTTAAGGTTTGTTTTCCTCTACAGTTTTCTCTTTTTCTTCCAATCCATAGATTTTGGAGTAAGAATTGATTATAGAAGTAAAAAAGCTACGGAACAGAGTTAAGGGAATTGAATCTTGCTTATGAAAAAAATGAATTTCTTTTTAAGATTCCCAGTTGGGAATATTAGCTGTAGCTTCATTCACCATGGTCACCAATGTCACCTGCATTGTGTTTAAACCCACTTAATGATCAGGACTATGCTAGAAAAACCAGAAGAAAACAAATGAGGGAAGTTTTGTTAGAAGCTAATGTATATACCACGCTCTCGGGAACACCTCGGGGAGGCAATGTGAGATTTCTCGGAGGCGGTTTATCTCCATAAGACCGTTTATCGAATCTCCATTCTCCAATCTTCCCGGGCATAAAATTCCCCTGTAAATTATATAACCAATACATATAAATATACAACCAAACTTGGCTAATGATAATAGTTGCTTGTTGTTTCATGATTTAAGTACCTTCATGTCGAAATCGCAGCCGTAAGTGTAATGTATTATGAACGTCTTCTTTGTTTCTTTGTCCCAAGGAGGCTATAACAATATACAAAACATGACTTGTTATGTTTCAATATTCTGAAACTTCTTTGTATAATAGGTAAAGCTTATAGATCAAAACCTGAATCATGAAGTCTTTGTATAGAGTGTTGCTGACGCCGTGTAACGCGGAAGAAACAGCATATGCATACCTTATAATGTAAATCAAACATAGACTAATTAATCAAACAATATAAATCTAGAACTAGAGTAAAAATTAAAGTTGCGAGAAATTTACATTTCAAGAACCCAACCAAATGCTTTATCTGTTTGCGGGTCACTCTTCATAGCCAAAGAAACATTCATCCATGTTGGAGCAATTTTCACCAATGCTTTCTAACAAAAACCAAAACAAGATTGTTAGTCGTGGAACAATATATGCGGTCCGCGCTTAAAGACTTTGATCACAGCGATGCGTTTACTATACCTTAGAGACGATCACTGGAGAATTACCAATGGGATCGATTCTCGATATCGGTCCATTCTCTTTCGGAAAGAATTTGCGAAGAACCGATTCATATTTCTTCGGTTCAATGTAGAAAAATGGAAACGCAGCCGCGAGATTGCCTCTGGCTAGGTTTGGTATCGGTTTAACAATGATATGATCAGGTTCCGCCATGAGAATGTAACTGACATGATGATCAAGAAACACAAGAAAATATATGAACATCAAAAGTGGCATATTCCCCAACCTAAATATGGATTTGGAAATCAAGAAACTCTTTAACTATGGAATATTATTTAAAAATAGGTATCAAAAAGAGTACTATATGAAAAATAATGGACAAAAAAATGTAAAATTATATTGATACATACTCTTCCTCTATATGTGTTTGTTGAAGCCATTGCACAAACGCCCAAGGCCTATTTAAAACTACATATCCCTGCACATTATATACAACTCATCATCATATGTTTTTTGGTCATCATCATATTTTTAATTACGTCACTTGTAATTTTTGTTTATATACATCATGATTAACATAACTTGCTATAATAAATCAAATATATTATCATATAGTACAGGATTAACATATAGTACAAGATTAACGATTGGTTTTGTTTATATGACTAATTTTACTCTAAGTCTGAAAGTTATATCATGTTCATTCTAAAAACTAGCTAGTAACAATAGTTTTGATCTACCAATATTATATTCATCACCAATAACAATGAAGCTATATAAAATAATGAACCTGATCAGCGCCATCAGGAAGAGGGTTAGCAACAAAGGTAGGGATCTCATCCATAAGCCCATCAGGTCGACCCGAATGTAAGATCCGGGTATACCCGCCCATCTCGGAACCTGGTTCGTCCCTAAACCTGTTGTACCAATAATACATGACCCGACACTGCCACGTGCTGTACACTGAGTCTGTGGCCGTCACCGCCGTGTGAAACAATCTTTTCGACTTCTTTGACCGAGTCTTGACTGGATATGTGACGTCATCGTCCGAAGATCCTGATCGGCGACCAGGGAGATCTTGCCGGAGAGGAGGATCATCAGAGACTATGTAGTTGTATCTTATTATTAGAAATAACGATAGAGTCATGAGAATTGGGAAGAAGTACTTCCCACGGAAACCCATTTTGTGTTTTCGTATAACAAAAGTTTGTTCATGTGTATTTGGTCATGTATATATGTGTGGAGTTTTGTAAGAGGAAGAAGACATAAGACAGTTTCAAGTTGTAATAAAATTTAAAAGTCGTCGCTTATTGTGTAATTGAGATTTGAATGAGTAGTTGTTAGAAAGTGGCTGGTCCCACAACGTTCTGGTCTTTGTTTCAGTTTTTATTTATTATTATGAATTATTATGATTGGTTATTTGTTCAATATGATTCAACTTATTGGTTTTTGTTTTGCTTTCTCCTTGTCGAGGAATAATTTTTCTCATAAGCACAAAAGGGGTTTGGGTTTTGGAAGAAAGATGGGTATTGTTGAAAAGAAAAGCCCAAGTAGGTGTGGATGCAAGATCCGGTGGAGAAAAATGACTCTAATACAGTAAAACCTCTATAAATTAATACTCGATAAATTAATAACCTCTATAAATTAATAAATTTCCCCGGTTCCGAGTTGGGACTAGTGTAAATTTTGACACAATTCGATAAAATAATAAGATAATAATTTTTTTAGAAATCCTATGTAAATATATGGTCCCATTAATACTATAAATTAATAATTTTATAAATATATATCAAAATAGATTTATAGATATGTTATATACATGAATATATTTAGTGAAGTATGACTCTTGTGTTGTTTGTTTTTTCTTGAATTTGCATTAGTTTTTGTTAAAAAATATTTATAGTATTTTTCACTGCATCGAAAACTTTTGATATTATCTGTTAAACATGATAATTATTTTCTTACTTGTAATTGGTTCCAAAAGAGTATTGATTATAACAAAAAACTTAATTTTTAAAGTATTTTTTTTTTAAAAAATAATGAAATAAGACAAAACTCTCTATAAATTAATAAATTATTAATTTATGGATAAATTAATACCTCTATAAATTAATAAAATTTTACAGTCCCAACGTTATTAATTTATAGAGGTTTTACTGTATTTGATTGGTATGTGAGAGACCTTGGGGAAAGTTTTGTTCTGGTAGAAATGTACCAAAATATTTTAAAGTGAAATTTTCTCTGAAAGGCAACTACACTGTCTGTTCCGAATTTGGAATGTTTTTCGACTAATCACATAGGGTAGTACTAAACTACCAAATAAACTGTTTGGGTCTTTTGGCCCGAGTCTATACTTCCCACACAAATATGTTTTTTATTTCTAGGATGAATCGAACCCTAGATTAGTTCCTTCTAATATTTCCCCAATTTTCAACCACCATTGAACCATGGCCGTGTGGACCTTTGGAGAAAGTTGAATGGTATGAAATTTGTGCTTTATGGAGATTTGTACATTTTAGAATGTTTTATTTAAGGTTTAATTCATCTTGATGCTCCCTTCTGTTTGTTTTTTTTTTTTTTTTTTTTTTTTTTTTTTTTTTTTTTCTTGTGTTTATTAGATTGTATGTAAACAATTTGATCACCTTAGCGCTTAGATGAGATATATAACGTAAATCTATCATATTTGAATATATCATTTTTATTTATATAATTAAGATTACATATTGAACTAGGAATTAATAGTTTATACTTATAATGGTTCGACTTGGGAGAATCATGAGATTTGTAACCCCTATCAGTATTGCAGCAACAAAAAACAACATTAGTAAACGATCTAATCCATGGTAAACAAACTCCTCCGTATTTGAACCCTTAGATTTACATATTGCAAGACATGATTTTAAGCTTGTACATACTCCCTCAGCAACATATGTTCTATTAGGTTTGCCTATTTGGGTTGATCAAAAATCAAAATGTTTTTAACAACAAAATAATCAATTTAATATTTAACATGTAATCACAATTAAAATATAATACAACTTTTTCATCTCTTGATTAAAAATGTATCAAAAAATTTTAATCAAAAAAAAAAAATATATATTACCTAAAATCATGGGCAGAAAGATGAGAGACAATACCATCAACAAAGGTAATAGCAAAAATGAAATTTTGTTGGTTTTCATTTGTTATCTTTCTATAAGGAGCAACAACTGTTTGTCTAGATATGTTGCAAAGGAAACAAAACATATAAAAAAAGTAAGGTTCAAAATCAATATTAGAAGTATAATAGGGACATCTATAATAAGAATATATCGAATAACATATACTAATATTTTGTATAGTAAAAGAGGATTGTCTTCTTGAATAATAAATTTCTAACATTTTCTCAAAATTGAACATATATACTTATAACTTGATTTACCTTTTGTTTGTATGTTATTTTGTTACTTACTAGGAATTATTTGTATGTCTTATACAATATGTGTTATATCTATATATATATATTTATTATGTAAAGAAATAATAAATGTACATTTAATAAATCAACGTATAGATAAATAAATAAATATATTTATATCTATATATAGATAAATCTAATAAATCTTTCATATTATATAATAATTATAAATTTAATGTATATATAAAAATAAATCTTTATAGAAAACTTTTTTAAAAGCCTCTGTAATCATCCTATATATAATCAATCTTAAATAATATTTAAAAGTTTATTTAAAAGTTTTTAAAAAATAATATTTAAAAGTTTTTTAAAATTTTGCGCTAAATTTTTGCCATTCTTCATTTCAAATATTTGATATATGTCTTTCATCTCATTTTAGACCCCTGTCTTTAATAATATTATAAGATCAATTTTGCAAAAAGTATAACAAATTTCTTCTAAACTTTTTCTCCGAAGCTTGATATCTAACTTTCTAAAATGTGACACTTGTCCTCCTCACATTCCTTCCAAACATTTAATTCAGAAATAACAACATGAACCTTAACAAACACAAAATTTTGGGTCCAAATCTTCTTAATATCTTATCTTCACCACATCCCAAAAAAATGGTAATACGACCAAAACGAATTGAACACTGAGCGTGGCTAGGAATGAATACCAATCAAATCCCTCCAATTGTTGTTGGTGATGAGCACCAAGAAGAGGTTGCTCATGGTGTTGGGGTTGGACAAATACCTAATCATCCATTGAGACTCGCTTGAGTAATAAGGAATTAAGGACCATTTTTTAACCGAACATTAATGCAAGCCAAATTGATATTCATCATCCATCCATGGAAAACGAACAATTTTGAGATAAAACAAAGTCTCATCAATGGGTTACCAATGAAGGAACCATTGGACGATTTTGATCAATTTGATAAGTTTTACGGAATCGTCAAGATCAACGACTTGTCCGAAGACGCATTCAAGGTTCGTCTCTTCTCATGCATTCTCCCTTAGTGATAAGGCATACCTATGTGGCAAAAATTGCCTCACAATACTATCAACTCTTGTGACCAATGCAAAAGGGTATTCTTAGCCAAGATCTTCCCGGTCTTGCGAACGACTTGATTAAGGAAAGACATCTCAAGATTCACGCAAAAAAAGAAATGAAAGCTTTTGTGAAGCATGTAAAGGATCCAAATGATACACTTCCTGATGTCCACACAATGGTTTCTCTAAAACATTTCTACTAAGCACTGTCTATCACGATGTCCTTCCAAGATTCAATTCTTCTTATTTCGTTGGTGGTTAAATGGTTTATCAACAAGGGAGATGTTAGAATCGGGCTAATTATGGGCTTCCAAGGGTTAGGGTCAATCCACTCATTGCCAATTGGTTTTGAGTTGGAAGCCCATAATAAAAGCCCGATTCTAACAGGAGATTCAATCCAAACATTACGAATCACCCAAATTTTTCATACCGGAGCATGAATGTCGAGAATCTGCAAAATCAATAATAAACTCCCATCAAGCCTCAAAGTATTTTTAACCAATACCTCAATTCAAAAACCAAAGAAAATCTTCTTCTCAACCTCTATCTCAAGATAATGATGTTAATGCATTGATGCTAAAGGTATTAGAGGGACCAACTAGCAGCTAAGCAAAATTGGTAAGAGGTTTTATTGAGATGCAAACCAAGATGGATGAAATCTACAATGGTTTTTATTGTAAGTTCACTAGCTTGGCTACTCATGTGAGAAATATTAATGTTCAAATAGCTCAAGCCACCTCCACTTCTATGAACCCGAGTGGTAAATATGTATCTAGCCCGAAGAGTTCTGCAATGCTATCTTTTCTAATAATGAGGATGTGGTTAATACCATTTTCTACGCAAAAGCAATGAGAGAAGTAAAATTGATAATAATGAAAAAGTGAGAAGATGAAATAGAAAAAATAAAAAAAGTTACGATGGAATCAGTTAAATCCGATGATATATGATATTGTTCTCCATTAGGAATTTGAATAAATCTACTAATCTATGATATAACATAGTTTAGGTGTCTAATATTGTCCTCTATTAGAACTTTTTTTTTTTTTTTGGACATCACCTCTATTAGAACCTTGTTTAAAGAAGAAAGTACATTTACATCAACTCTGTTTTGCTATCAAACCAAATATACTTTTATCTCATTAACTCTATAATATATTGCTTTATATATTTAAATATCGCGCTATATATTTATGTATGATGTTCTAAATAAAATAACATAATTAATAAATATTTATATGCAACATTATATATCAATATATCATGATAATTGATATATATTAAGATATCTTGTTATATATTTATATATCATCTTAAATATTGACACATCATGGAGGAGAAAAAAAATGTTGACACATAATGATATATATTATGAAAACAACAAAAATAAAATAGCACTATATATGTTATATATCTATATATCCTGCTTTATATTAACACAAAAATACTAGTATGATATAAGATGACTTGTCCCATAAGTTGATGATAGATTGACCTATTTTATGTAGGTTTTGTTTTCCAAATTATGACCTAATTAAATTTTCTCTCATTTAATACATAGACAAAATGGTTAATCTTGTTTTCTCTCTCTTGTTTTGCAAAATCCATAAAAGTTTTTGGTACTCTCTTTAATTCTTTTTACTTTTTGTGGTATATACCTAATTGTCTCTAATTTCTGTTAAATTTCTTGTATTTATTGCCCTGAATACTTTGTTAATATATTTAAATAACCCTAAATGTTAATAATAAACAGATGTTAAAATTTAAAATTAAACAGTACTTAATACCACATAACTTGATCTTTCTTGTGACTAAAATAAATATTTAAAATTTCTTAAAATACATTTTTCTTAATACAAAAGAAATAACACACGCCGTAAAAGTTAAATCTTTTAGATTCCATTGTCCAATAATTCACCTTAAGAATTTATAAAAAAACCTGAATTTGTGTTTCATCAGTCTCAAGTCTAAACTCATTACAGAAAAACTGCAAAAAGTCTTGTGTGGGTCTCATAGAAACTCGAGAAAAGCACATTTAAGTTTATTGTCTTTCTTCTCTCTCTCTCTCTCACTCATCTGCTTCAGCTTCACCAGTGTGAATCTTTCTCTTACTCAAGATTGCGTCACAGTAGTAGTAGTAATGTCTCTTCTTCTCTTCTTCTGTTGCTTCTTTACTTCTCTTTCTCATGGAGCTTCAACTATTCACATTTCTCCTTCTCAGCCTCCCACAGGTTTGTCTTTCCTCTTTCTTTCACTTTCTTTCACTTTCTTCTACATTATCTGTTTCTTGTTTCCATTAAAGTTCAAATCTTTGCCAAACCCTTTACAGATTCTTGACTGATTCACAATGGGTTTTGTCTATAATCCCAAAAAAATATCTTCAAAACTTCAAATTGTCTTTGCAGATTTGAGTCTTAACCGTTAAAACATTATCTATGTAACTATAAAGTTGACAAAATGAAAGTTTACAGTCTTTAAATGTTTTGTCCTTATTTTCTTGAATTTTAATTTGATTTGTCTCTTTCAGCTTCTGCAATAAAATTTATAGTGGCAGAGGCACCATTATTGGGACCTGGTGACAACAACCCTCAAGTAATTGAAGAGGCTTCAGTAGCATTAGCTGCTCAAAGAACATTTAGAAAAGATCCTCTTAATGGTTTTGAGAAATATACTGGAGGTTGGAATATAAGCAACCAACATTACTGGGCTGTAAGAATAAGATCTTTCTACTTCAATTTACTTCTATGTTTCTTTTGTTTTTGTGCTGTGATTTAGATTATGTGTTTGTGTTTTTGAAAATTGCAGTCTGTGAGCTATACAGCTGTTCCTCTCTTTGTTCTTGCTGCTGTCTGGTTTCTTGGATTTGGCATTTGCTTATTAGTCATCTGTATGTGTCACATTTGCCATAGAAGCAAAGCTGTTGGATACTCAAGAGTTGCTTATGTTGTGTCTCTCATCTTCTTACTCGTCTTCACTGTTATTGCAATGTAAGTTAAGAGAAAAGATAACACCACTTTGCTCAATTTGGCTTTGTTGTTTTGATTACTTAGCATTTGAGTTTTTCTTATCACAGAGCTGGATGTGTTCTGCTATACTCGGGTCAGATCAGGTACAACGAAAGCACGACACAGACGTTAGAGTATGTCATGAGCCAAGCTGATAGCACGATTTCGCAGCTTAGAGCTATTTCGGATTATCTTGCTTCAGCCAAGCAGGCTGCAGTTCTTCAGGTTCTTTTACCTGCAAATGTCCAAACTGAAATCGATCAGATCGGTGCAAAACTGAATTCTTCTGTAGCTACCATCACCGAGAAATCGACTAGTAGCTCCAGTGACATAAGACATTTCCTTGATTCCGTGTAACAACTACTCCTAACATTCTACATGTTACAGAAAACACAATTTTGGATTTTGAAATACAATGTGTAATGGTCATTTTTGTTCTTGTAGGAGGGTGGCGCTTATCGTAGTTTCAATCGTCATGCTTGTCGTGACATTTCTTGGTCTCGGTAAGTCACAAATCCATATCTTATGTAATGTTTTCATCTTTTTTCAAGACAAAACTCTTGGAAATGAACTTCTGTATGAATCCTAAAAGTTCAACATCTTTAGACTACATGTTTCTTAACTGTCAACTAACTCTAGTGATCTTGTTATCATTTCTTCTCTTGCAGTTTCTTCAATCTTCGGGATGCAGGTCATCGTTTACACGTGAGTAAAACCCTGAAATGTTCTCCAGGAGGCTTTAATTAGTAAAAACCATCTGAATCCTTTTCCTCTTGTGCAGCCTTGTGATTTTGGGATGGATTCTGGTGACCGGTACATTCATCTTGAGTGGAACATTCCTTGTGCTACACAAGTATATCTCATGACTCTTCATCAACTTGTTCTTTGTTAGTTAAAGCTTTCTATAACTGATTAAACTCAAAAACCTTAAATGTGTTTGTTTGAGCATCAGTGCAACTGCAGACACATGTGTGGCGATGAGCGAATGGGTTGAGAGACCATCAAGCAACACGGCTCTGGACGAGATCTTACCTTGTACAGACAATGCCACAGCTCAGGAAACTTTGATGCGTAGCAGAGAGGTGACGGGTCAGCTCGTGGAACTCATCAATACAGTCATCACCAATGTCTCCAACATCAACTTCTCTCCAGTCTTTGTCCCAATGTATTATAACCAATCTGGACCGTTGCTTCCATTGCTATGCAATCCTTTTAACCATGACCTTACCGATCGCTCTTGTTCGCCTGGTGAGCTCGATTTGAACAATGCTACTCAAGTAAGTACCTCTGTCCAATTTCTTTACTGTTGAAACGTTCTCTCTACTCAAGGGGCGGGAGGAAAAATTGTACTTGTACAAACAAATCTTAGTGATGTCACAACACTCACAGGCATGGACCAGTTTCGTGTGCCAAGTGAGCCTGAACGGGACTTGTGCCACAACAGGGAGGCTCACACCGGCTCTGTACAGTCAGATGGCATCAGGTGTGAACATCAGCACAGGGTTAATCAGAGATGCACCGTTCTTGGTCCAGCTTCAAGACTGTTCATACGCAAAGCAGACCTTTACAGACATAACCAATAACCATTGTCCGGGACTCCAGCGTTACGGCTATTGGGTATATGTTGGTCTGGCCATATTAGCAACGGCAGTGATGCTCTCACTTCTGTTCTGGATCATTTACAGTAGAGAAAGAAGGCATCGGAAGGAAGCTCTGCCTGAATTTGCAGAAAGTAAGGAGATTGTAAGAGTTAACTTTTGATGCATGTCTCTGTAGATTTCAAGCAAAGTGTTATAAGTCAGAAGACACTTGAGTTGTGCTTCCATGTACGAACATAGTCTACTGATAAAAATGCAAAATTAGATATCAGTCAATGGAGGAGGGTCTTGTGCTTTTTTGTTATTACATAGGATTGTAAACACGAAAGCTTTGGTTTTCTAAGGTTCTTTACATTGTCAAATGCATTTAAATGATACTTGAAAGACCTTGAAACCGAAATGTAGAAACCGAATGGGAATGTTTGCACACCAAGTTTTCGACTTCCTTTAGTTCACGTTTCCAACTTGGCTGCAGCAGATGCGTAGCTGACACTGCTGTCTCGCATCGTAAGGCATTGGCTTGACTGCTCGTACCGCAGGAAATTGATCTTAATCTTGCTTGAGGAATGTTTTAGCATCTGAAAGCAACCAGACATAAAACAGAAGCAATAAATTTTAAGGAATATCTACACACCCGATATGCGATAAAGTACCAGATTAACCTTTATATTCACCCATTATATTGGTTGCATCAAAAAGAAAAGTATCTAGATATTAAGGCTATTTTTCATGAAGTAATCGACCACCGTAAAGCAATGGGTTAGCACTGCTTACATGGAGAAAAATACTGATCGGGTGGCGCCCACAAATGGTGTTGTCAAATTCTTGAAGATACTTCTTGAAGGCATCTGGATCTCCTGTTTCTATTATATCCATTCCCTTCTTGTCTAGAGCCTCAATCGATTTGTGTATAGCACCATGAGTGTTGTCATAATGCATGTAATTGAACCTATAAACAAAAACATATGAAGGGCCTCAGAAAAAATCTGGTTATGCAGTTAAAGCAAATTTCAGAAAGAGATATATAGCGAAATAGATCATTTCTCACGCATATGTCCATCAAAAGTAAAGTTTCATCAGAATCTGATATTTCAACAAGAGAAGACAAGAAAGGAGATGAAGAGCTAAGACAAACCTTGAGCCCCAGTGGCAAAAGTCAGAGGACACTGAGAAAAAATTCTTGGGATCATCCACATATTTCGCTAGCAGTTCACCATACATGGCTTCATTTTCTGCACTTACTGCTCCAACCAAGATGGGTACAACCTTCACATCGTGCCTAATCAAAAATATTACAATATGCCAGTCTTAGCAAATTCCACCATGTTAATTTTAAGTTATTCAGAACCTTATTAAAACTACTCCTGTGATTACCCTTCAAATACTTTGGCCAAATACGGCAAGTGCATTTCCATGCTGTGCTCAGCCTCATCAACCCGTATATCCATCATTCCAAATTTTCCCATAGCTCTTATCTCCTTAATCACTGGTGAATTCGTAAAAAAAAAACCAAAAGAGAACATCTTTTCATCATCAAGTGGAAAAAAACTTTCTTTGGTTAAATAAGCTAAGCTAGCCAAACTTACTCTCCACATCGACCGGTAGATCTCCTACAGGGGTTTTGTAAACTGTTGCAGACGAAAGCGCACATTTTGGAGTATAAAAGTGGTGAGATGGACCAAGAAGAAATATCCGAGAACTGAAATGAGACTCGCAAACAACACCATACTAGTCAGACAGAATATAATAGTGAACCCATGAATCCTCTAGAAGCAAAATTCAAGAGGATTGACTGATAATAACGGTCGAGTTTGTTTACATGTTGGTTGGATCAATGTTTCCAAAGGCATACGCAGCTGCACGACCGGAGTACGAATAACCTGCGTGCCTGGATTCGTTCGAAAGTTAGTGGAAATGTAATCATTTTACAGAGGAATGAGAGAAGCAAAACACAACTTACGGAGCAATGACGCCTCGTACATCAGACGATTTGGTTAAACCAGTTGCACTAAGCCATTCTTCAAGATCAGATGACAACTTTGTAGCTAATAAAGAACACACAAAAAAAGTTTGAGATACTTTCTCAAATCCTTCAATTAGGGACCCAAAAAATAAAAGTCAAAACTCACAAAATTTGTTCCCAAAAACAAAAATTCACTAAAATTTCAGAAAACAAATCATAAACCCAGAAACTAAACATCAGATTAAAATTACAGAAACTATAAATTCAAAAATCTTAACTTCAAGGCAATAAAATTAAAATCGGTGATCCACAAAATGAAGAAAGATTGAAGCCAAAATTATAAAATCTATAACCAAAAATAGAATGATTGAGCATGCAAGTAAGAGATTGTAGTAAGCGATAAGAATTTTAGAACTCACGATTATCGGTATACCAAGAGCCTGCATGTGATGGTTGTCTCACTTTCTCCATTATCGCTAAGTAATTGAAAGATCGTGATCGATGACCAAAACCCCTAATTGCAGAGATTCACTGAAATTGCGTGAGAGATGATGAGTAGAGAAGATTCTCTTTCTCTGGTTTTCTTCGCTATATTTTTTTCAGCACTAACTCGGGGAAGAAGAAACTCAGTAGACAACTGTATGCCGTTTTTATTGTTTCTTAGAAACATTCGTGCTGTTTTCGTTACCACATTTTCTATAGACGCATGCCAACAACTTGTCTAATTCGACTTAAAGGATAGAAACAACATGTCGTTTCAAATCGTAAAATGATTAGCTCAGATTTTGGATCGGATTCGGTTCGGATTTTTTCGGATTCGAATCGGATAGGAAAATTTATTATCTGTTCAGGTTTTATGACTGTTCGGTTCGATTTCGGTTCGGATATGTATCGGATTCGGATCGGTTTTTTGAAAAAAAAACTAAAAATATGTTTAATTTTAATAAAAATATGTTCACTTTAATAAACTGAATATAATACAAAAGATCACAAACCAAAACCATTAACTATTTTATTTAACATATAATATAAAAATGAAACAATCATATATATATATATATATATATTTATATTTATACGCGCAAACTAATCCAAACACAAACAATCAATAGATAAAAAACTTACAAAAACTGTGATATAATTACAAACCCACCAAAAGGAAATAAAAAATAACAAATATTTTGAAACAATCTGCACAAAAAGAATCACCACTCTCATCTTCTTCACGGCCATACCCGCCAAGAGATTAAAAAATATTGCTTCAATGCTTCCATAAGCTCAGAAACCAAACCAAAAAATTGAATAAAATTGCGTATAACTCCCACTGAATACATACCTGCAATAAACAGATACAAAAGATTAGTTTTACTAAGTACAAATGTGGTAAAACATATTGCATCTGAAAAGCTTGCGAACTTCTGGAGATTCTATGGCAACATGTCAACTGCTGAGATAGATATAAACAATCTCATCATATGGTTATATGGCTTATCGCTATGTATATATAACTATTGCGGTTAATAAATCTAACACATTCGTTTAATTCACGGCCTATAACTAGAAAGATTATCAGGAAGGAAATAACATGTTTTTGTGTTATCAAAATAAGCATTCAACCAAAAGCAGATATATTTTGGGGATTTAGCGAATGGAAATGAGAATACTTACCTAGTGATACGTAAAAACTGATGCCAGCCGATATGTTCAGGTTTTGTATATATTATGAATGTTTCATCACTGAGGCCCTGAAAACACATTCTCTAATATATCATGCAGTTTGGGTGACCGTCTCCTGAACAATGGTTCTAGCCGGAAAGATGGGACACCGATCTGCCATCTTTTGGCATCATACATCTCATTCCATGCCTGTACTATCTCATCGATCTTAAATCCCATACCTGCAGGTGATGTTTTGATTACTATTGCTCATATTTGCAAGTATTTTCGCTAGAGTTTAGTTTAGTATTCATAGATAGACGTAATTACCTTCAAGTGCATTGTCACTTGAGCAATGGTTCTTTACCATGACAGCTATATCGGTTGCAGAAGCTCCAGCTAGTTCAAATTTCTCCACTGCAACCTCCAAGCATTCATCCCAAGTCGGTAGTCCAAGCTTATACTCCACGATAGACCGTTCATACAGTAAGGAACCCCACAAAAGGTTAATCTGGGAACTCATATTAGCTGTTTGTTCTGCACTTTCTTCATCAGAAGCTTCACTAAAGATTCCATCCAAGCCCAACTTTTGCAGAAGTTCTTTATGTTTATCAAAATTGGACATTCCATTTAGACGACGTTCTTCCATCTCTTCCCAAATTTGCATACCCTTCTCCATGCTCTCTTCAGCTTTGTTATAGAGCTTTAGAACATCCTGGGAAGCCTCACTTTCTACATCTACCTCACTGCTCAGTGCATGATACCAGCAAAGCTTAGCCTGCTCAAACTGTTGTTGCCCGAGTGCTAGAAGAGCTTCATAGAAATCGGATTTAATTTTAATCGCTTCTTCGTACTTTTCTGCAGCTTTGTTGTACTCGTTCTTTGCCCATTCAAATCCAGCCTCAACTTTCTCTAATATAGTTTCTTTTGAACCGTCCTCGGGAAAATAGATCTGCCTTCTTGCCTTGGACATATGAACATTCCCCCAGTTAAACATGGCAAGTGCACCCATTTCTTGGAACTTATCAGCAGCAATATCAAAGAGTTCTTGCGCATCTTCGCCAGTGACAATTTCTTCCATTGCTTCTGTATACAGTTTCATCCCAAGGTTATGAAGGTCCAAGTAAGAATCAGAATCAAACCCGACATGGTTCTTAAACAGTTGCGCAAACTGGAAAATCCAGTGCTCAAGGCCAGTAGATGCTTTCTCAGACTCCACATAGTCTCCAACACTTCCATTATCAGCAACACTACTCGACCCCTTAGCAAACTTATCGGCCGATTCATCGTTGTTCACGACATCATAAGTTGGTTCTTGATTGGGGTTAACTTCAGTAATATACAATCTAAAGGAGCCAAGTTTCTCCCTCTTAGATGCAGCCAGCCTCAACTCATCTGTTGTGGTAATTGTAACCAAATCACCCTCTGAATCTCTATATTTAATCAGGAAACCCTTCAGAGCAGGAAACCGATCCTTGATCACGTCTCGTACAAGCCTAACACTAGAATCCAACGGCAATTGTGCCCACCGTATATCATCTCCATGAACCAATTTCACTGTCCTAGTCACTGTTGCGTCTTCCTTAACGTTCCCTATCTCTGAAGCAATGACCTCTTTATCCATGACAGGACTCACTTTCTTCTCCTCAACAACAACCTTATCCTCAAGCTTCTTCTCTTCTCTTGCCTTATTCTTTTCCTCTTTTGACTTCTCACCTTTCTTCCCGCTATCTACTTCCTCTCCATTCTCAACCTCCGCAACCTCAACAATACCTTCATTACTCTTCCACTCACCATCATTCCCACCATTCGCCGTCATCATCTTCTTCTTCTTCTTCCTCAACCTCTCCTTAACAATCTTCCTTAACCTCGCCGCACCAACAGGCTGAACATTAGCAAAATTCTTCTCCATTTCAACAACATCAATCCCTTTACCAATCAAAACCTTCTTCACCCTCTCAAAAATCTCATTAGCAGAAACATTCTCCGGTTCCATATTCAACACAACACGCGAATCTCTAAACGCGAAATCCAATTTATTCAAAGCTTCGTAACACCGAGCTCGTTTCAACAAAGCTTTACTAAACCTAGGAGAAGCTTCTAAAGCCAAATTAATCTCGTTAATCGCATTTGGATACTCACCTAATCCCATTTGCATATAACATGAAGCCATACTTGTTCTCAGATAAGCTATATCTCCATGATCTCTAGGTAATAGCTTAACGGCTTTATCGTACCTTAACATCGCTCCTTCGTGATCACGTTTCTGGAATAATTTGTTGCCTTCTTCTTTGAGCTCCAATGCTCGATTTATGAAGATCGTCATATCATCGTCGAATGATTTCGTGGTGGAACGATCGAAGGTTTTTCCGATCTTACCTCCGCCGCTACCGGAAGCTTCCGTCGGCGGCGTCTCGGAGTAATTATGCTTCTTCTTCCCCGTCGGCTTCCCCATTGATGATTATCAGATTTGAAATTTGAAATGCAATCAAAATAGAGAATTCGAATTTTTTCTAAACAATATTTTTTGATCGGAGAGAGGAATGTGTTTTTTTTTTTTTTTTTTAATTTTGGATTGAGTGATCTCTAATCCACGAATAAAATAGATGGAAGAAAAAAAGTGTGTATAACGATATTTACCGACAATTTTATTCAGAAAAGTCTATATAAATATATTTTAAACTTGAAATAGAGAATAACATATGATAAAAATGAAAGGAAAATAATTTCATTGGTGGATGTAAAAAAAAAAAAAGAACAAATAAATTCTACCAAAAGAAAAAACAAAGAATTTAAAATATATTCAGATTGGGAATTGGAATTCGGTTTTGGGTTTGGATTCAGATTGGTTTATTCGGATTTCGGGTTATTCGGATAGAACTGTTTAGAATCCGAACAGTATTCAGTTTGGATTCGATTTGGTTTTAATCGAGTTCAGATCGGTTACGTAAAATTATTCGTAACTCGAGAATAAACCAAAATTTTTATTGATCGGATCGAGTTCGGTTCGGGTTAATAATTCAAATTAACCTGAAATAATCCAAAATTAACCGAATTAACCCAAAATAACCCTAAAAACTCAAAAATAATTTTGAAATTACGAGACTTCAATGATTGAAGTTCAATCTTACAAAGTCCAAACATTAAACACTTAAAGTCATAACACATAATGAAAGATAATAATGTCTAAAAACCAAATTCAAACATTAAACACTTAAAGTCTTAAACTTGAAACTTGAAGTTAAGGTTACTAAAACCTGCAACACATAGAATTCAAAGTCCTAGGCTCTTAGCCTGCAACACATATATAACATCTGGTCCAAATATCAATCTCCCACCAAAGATGAATTTATGAAAAAGAAGAAAGGAAATAGCAAATTACATTAACTAAAAAAACAGATCAACTCTAAACAGACTTAATTCACTCTCACACAACCGAACAAACCTAAATTAGGCTTAAATACTGAATTTATTTGGGTTATGTAATTGTTTCTGCATTAAACATGAATGAGTTTGCATGAGTACTGAACCTCTTTTAGGTATAAGACTCATAACTACTCATGACATAACAGTTTTATTTTTTGGTCGGAGATGATATTAAAATTCTAAATTATTGTTAAATTTAAAATTATTATTAATGTTAAAATGTTAAATTTTAGGTCAAAATAAAGCAATCACGAATTTGTGCTCCAATATGGAGTTGCATTTTGGTGCAACAATTACAAATTCTGTATTAAAATAAAAAATTAGTGATTTGTGTTTTAACACCAAAACCAAAAATATTAATTTTCTGTCAAAATAATAAAATTTTGTTTGGCTATTAAAACCGCAAAAACCCGTTTTTCATAATTTTTTTTTGGGGAAACGGTCTCGAATCAAACAAGAGCTTATTCTTTATAATACTTTCTTCGCCATTACTCCACGATTTGATGAATGCTCCACAATTTTCACGTTACTGCTCAACGGTTTTGGCGTTTGAACGGAGAAAATAAAATGGTTTATCAATGTTATAATATATATATATATATATCTTTTTTTGGTAGCATTGTATATATTACATTCAGTTATAAATATTTATAATGCAAACAGTTAAAGTCATTGGATACTATTGAAAATGAATTTAGAGTGATTTGAGTTTTAATGAGTTTTGAAATGATTTTGGTGAATTTTGGTGAATCTTGGTGAATTAGGAAATTTGTTATTAAAATTTTATGAAATCGCATATAAAACCATGTGATTTGAATCTTTGTATTTTTAACTAAGAAATCCTCTAAATCTCACTTAAATCATTCAAATCCACTACTTAAATTTTTTTTCAATAATAGTGGATTTGATTGTTCATTTTCAAATCACTAATCCAATAACATTTAATTTTAGAATACATATATATTATAATTAATGTTTAAATAACATAGGATTTGTCATTTAAAGAAAAATCACTCAAAATCCATCTTTTAATAAACCTCAATTCATTGCCAAAAGGCAAAAGACTTGTGAATCCTTGTATAATGTATTTTTAATTTATTTTTCCACCAAATTTGATAGGTATGAATATGAATAATTGTATAATGTATAATAGATATATAGATATAGATATATGCATGACTCATATTTCAGAATTTGCCTATATAAGAAGCTTCAAATTTCTAGAACTACTTCAAAAACATCAACACAAAGGATTCACAAGATATTAGTGATATAAAAAAAAAATCAAAGAAATAACTAATGGATATTCGAAGATCTCCATATGTTTTCATTGCGGTTTCTATCGTTTTAATGTTCTTGATCAATGGTTAGCCAATGTTTATAGTATAATATACATTATCCAATGTTATATAAATTTTCAATTTTTTTACGAGCATCACAAAGGTTCTTTGATTCTTTCTCTTCCCACAAAAAAGAAACTCATTCTTGCTCATTTTAAACAATTACAATATGCTTTTAGAGATATTAGTTGCAGCATATTTTATATTTATAATAATGTATGTTTGGTTTTTGGTTTACAATTATAGGAGCAAAATCAGAGATAAAAGATATTTGTCCAGGGGTATGTCAAGCTGGAAATTATCCAGAGTGCAACACACTTTGCATTAGCTTAAAGTTTTCTGGAGGCTATTGTCAAGGATTAACGTGTTGTTGTAACCCAAAATCATCAGCTAAATCCTCAAATGTCCCTCCTCTTTAAATCATCATCAGTTCTCGGGTTATATAATCTCTTATTTTTATGAATAAACCACTTTTTTTTTTGTCAAGGAATTTTTATGAATAAACCACTAAGAGCAAGTCCAGTGGCAGTTCTTGTGGTGTTCCTTAAGCATTTTTTGACCCAAAAAAATATTTAAAAAGAAGAAAAAATGGCCCACATTCACGATAATCGTTTCTGAAGAGGGTATCAGAAAAAACACTAAAGGAACGATACCTGACATTATATGATTAATTTATTTTTAAGAAGCTTAATTGGGTTTTATGAGTGGAGATGGTCTAATAAAGCTTTAAACTTTGATATGAAACAGCTAATATTAGTTAAAAGTTTATATTATATCTTGTTGGTAAGAAACTTTGCGTTTTTGCGGATAGAAAATAGTCATATTTATTATAATTTTCCAATTGCGTATCTAAAACTAGAAATATTTCACCATCTTTGCATAATTTTAGAAACTAGAACACAAATTTTAGAAGATACTGACACGATCTTTCGCAAAACTGAAAAATTTTCTATTATTGTTTTTCCATTTTACAAATTCCATTACAGCAAAGACATACAAAGCCACGACTATTGTATTATAATCGAACGAATCGTTATATCCTTAGTTTTTTCTTTCCTTCCCTTACTATATATTATAAGAAGTGAATGTCTTTATATACAATCTATAACGCCAAAAATAAAACATGTAAGAAACTTCTTATCCATTTCTCAAACCATGCATTTTCGAGAATTAGTGTGAGAGATTGGCTATTACAAATCCAGCAAACACCTAAATTGAAAAATGTTCTATATTAAGTATTAGTAAATATTTGTATTGATTATATGGTGTGACGGATTAGGGTTGATGTTCTTATAATTAGTTACAGTTTTTCGTGGACTACTCCTCCCAAAACATGCCAAAAATATAATAGTCCGATACTCCGATGCAAGACAGGTTAGCCATTTTAACATTTATTAATGTGCAACTACATTCAAATATAAAATAATCATATTCAATTATAAAACCATATAGTATTCCCGATTATTCTGATATCATACACACATTTTACAAATAGACATCATATATTGTCATACTATAACTTAATTCTTTATTAAAAACAAATATCATAAAATTATTTCAAAAACCATGAACCTATGAAAATATCAACTTAATTTTCGTTATAACGTAACAATTCTTTAACTTAAGAACGATTTATTCATAGCTTATTTATATAGGAACCTATTAAAGTACTTATTTTTCTCCACTCCCTGTTTAAAAATCAGTCCATCTAACCACACCACGATCCATAGACGGCAGCTCTATGCTCTTCTTTCTCGCTATCTACGCCATTGAGGTGCGGGTCGTGAACCACTAGGCGGTGCTCTTATAACCACTGTTGGATAAATCAATGTTAGTCATATAGAAAGATTTGCACGAAGAAAAAGAGAGTCATATTTAAAAGAAAATTATGGTGAAAATTGGATGACAAATATAGTAACTATACTTACAAAGTTTGCGAGTTTCATATGGCCGAGTTGAAGCCGCACAAGATGAAATCGCCAAAGAGAGAACCACAAACAAAGCAATCAACCACAAGCTTCCCTTCATTTTCTTCTATCTTAATTTGTGTTTTTAGAGTAGGTTATAAAATTCTAAGCATGTACATGTGTATTTATATCAATTCAAATTCAAAACGTGAGATTTAGAATGAAGTGGCGTAGGGAAACCATATTGTCTGACGACTGAGTATCACTAAGAAGAGTCTTCGACGTAGACAAACATGGAAAACCTTTTTTGTTCATAATTTCTATCAAGACTTTTATAAAATAAAATTAAGACTTTGAGTCATTTGAAAGAACAAAAAAAAAGTTAAAGGAGACTAGATCGTTCGTATGAGTTTAATTATTTCGGTTCAAATAAATGAACTTAAATATTTTTAAATTTCTTATATTACATAGTTTAAAAGTATATATTCTAATGCAACCTTTCTTGTATCTCCTTTGCTAACGGTGGAAAATATAGTCGAGACGGCACCAACATTTTTCTTATAATTCGTTCCAAAAAAAAAAATCTTATAATCGAAACCTAGCTACCATAAACACATGCTTGACATTTCTCTTCTTCACATTGGTCTTTGCAACACGTTATGATCAGTCTTTGAATACTGGATCATGAATGAATTGTTGAAATTTCCAAGTCCAACTAATCCAATTATCCAATAGTATGATATTGTCCGTTTTGGGCCAAGCCCGCACGGATTTGTTTTTGGGCTCCTTCCCAAAAGGCCTCAGACTAGTTGGAGTTGGTCTTGTCTTATATATCACACCGTTACTTTCTAATCTTCCGATGTGGGACGTTGGTTTGACTCCAACAATCTCCCCTTCAAACCAAGGACCACATGCAGATCTTAACACACCTTCTCGAGATGCTAACTCCATCTCGAACACGATCCCTCACTCGGACCGATAATAAGCCCCTTTCTCGGGCCTCCATTACTCGGGTTGAGGTATGTCCGCATCCACTTTTTTTTCAAGGTCCACCAGATTCTTAACCTTGGGCTCTGATACCTCACTCGGACCGATAATAAGCCCCTTTCTCGGGCCCCCATTACTCGGGTTGAGGTATGTCCGCATCCACTTTTTTTTCAAGGTCCACCAGATTCTTAACCTTGGGCTCTGATACCATGTTAAAATTTCCAAGTCCAACTAATCCAATTATCCAATAGTATGATATTGTCCGCTTTGGGCCAAGCCCGCACGGATTTGTTTTTGGGCTCCTTCCCAAAAGGCCTCAGACTAGTTGGAGTTGGACTTGTCTTATATATCACACCGTTACTTTCTAATCTTCCGATGTGGGACGTTGGTTTGACTCCAACATGAATTCGATAACACATGCAAAGAAAAAGAAAAATCTTGTACACATATGAAGACTACATAATTTGTGTCTGACTTTGATTGGTATATATGTTTCGTATGTATATCGTTTCTTTCAGTAATAATATTAAATCTTTTTCTGTTCATGAGATAGCGAGATAAATATATATATATCTATTTCTAAATGTTTTGCCTCTCATTTCTATTGTACATTTTAAATGCAATGTAGTAGTTTAGCCTTACTCCATCAGGGGGGAAGAGTTCTATAGTGAGGAACCTAAATACTCTTTTTAGAGGAGCCAACATATTTTTGGTTCTGACTTCTGAATAACAATGAACATTATAAAAAAAAAAAAAACCTTTAAGGACGTGTGTTATTTATGCGTATCCTTTTAGTTCGATCTCTTTACCACTTTCCCATCTTTAGATTGGTGTTAAAAAAGAAAGAAAAACATTATCTCTATATTACACTTGTTACGTTCTTTTAATTAAGTCACCTTATTGATGATCACAATACATATATATTGTTCTTTGTTTTTTTGATAATTACTTAAATATTGTTCTTTCAAATACGAATTCATTCCTAGTTTGATTAGCTTATAATTTTAGGATAACAAGATTGGAATTTAAAATCTAAAGAATTTTATCATTTTGTGAAGTTCCTCCATTAAAAAAAAATCATCTTATCACTTTAATTTGTTCCAACTAAAAGAAGTACAACATATTTTTGTTAGAAAGCGGATTGAAATTTTTTTGTTATGTATTGTGAAACAATATGTACTAAAAATAAATAATAATTTTTGGCAAATAATTATTATGTTTGGAGTTTTACATTTTATGATAGCATATAAGAGTTTTAGACTCTAAAATAACACCAGTTGGATTGAGAACCATCATTTATCATGCCACAAAAAAAATATAATGAAGATAGTCCAATATGCTATGACATTAAAAAACTAAGTTAGATTATAAAAAAAAAACAACTAAGTTAGTACCATATGATGGTTTATTCTTGAGTTTGAGTTTATTTTAGTATACTTATTTTAGTATATCTTCATTACTTTAATGACTTTTTACTCTACAACCAATATATGGAGCTATTCCAAGCAGACATGTGTCGAAGTTATATATTTAAGCGTGAGGACTTTAGGGAGAGTAATTGATGGCATCGTTTACTGGCAGACATGCTATTTGAGGTAAAGTGGCTATATATGATACACAAAAAAGTGCAGAATCAGATCAAAAGTGATAAACCTTTCCAAAACATTTTGAATTTGATGTACAAGTTTTAGGCAAATAACATCCAAATGTTATTTGTTTTCTCTAATTAAGAGTTAGTAATGATGTAGATATTTGGATATAAAATAAATCGCAAAATGAAAAATTAATATTGTAAATACAACTTAAACTACATTTTATATGTATTAGGATCTAAAATTACTTCTAAATATTTAAAATTATAATCAATGTCATAATTTTATATTTACGTCAAAAAAGAGAAATCAAAAACTTATGCTCGAACAATTACAAAATTCCATATTAAAAAAAAAACTAGTGAGTTATACCACCAAAACGAAGAATATCATCTTTACAATAAAATTTTATTTTTTTGCATAAACAACAAAAACCAATTTTTCATAAGCTTAATTTTTTTTCTAATGAAATGGTATCTAATCAAACGAAGTCTCATCGTCTATAAAATTTTCTTCACCATTACAGCATTACTTCATGATTTGATGAATGACTCCACAATTTTCTCACATAATGTATTGGACTAGACATTTTAAAAGATTTGTTTCAAGATTACAAATCACATGTTATTCAATAATGAATTTTAACAAATCTACTGAAATTCAATGTTATTGAACTAATGATTTTAAAATCCACTGTTATTGAAAATTTTTAAGGATTTGATTTTTAATGATTTTATGGGATTTTAGAGGATTTTTTTTAGTTAAAAATACGGAAATCTAAATCTCATAGTTTGATGTGATATTTGGAAGGATTTTACAATAAATCATAACAACTTTCCTAAAATCATGAATGATTTTACGCCCCCTAACTGCATCTGTAAGAATAGTTTTGCTCTTGGCCAAACCATATATGTCATCTCTAGTTCGTTCTGCTTGTTTTTCATGCAGCAACTTAAGCTTGAGTTGATGTTTTGCTGCATTGATATGCTTATGCTGGACTTCTACTTTTGCCTTTGCGGCAGCGAGTTCCACGTTCACATTTGTGTTTTCCAGAGAAGCGACATGGTCATTGATAGTTCCATCGACTGTAGCAATTGCAGAGTTATCAAAATCATATAAAAACTCACTAAAACTAAATCACTTATAATCCAATACACCTATTGCTTAAGGGCTTTTGCGTTTAAACGGAGAAAATAAAAGAGCTTATCAACGTTGTCTTTTGAAAACAATATGTATATATATTTGGTAGGTTTGTATATATTATAGGGTCCCTATATTATATTCAATTATAAAGATTTATACTACTATTAGTAGAATAGTCAAAGATATTATATACTAATTCAGTTTGTTGCCAAAAAGACAATCACATTTTAATTCATTTTTCCACCAAACTTAATTAATAGGGTTGAATCTGACTAACTGTAAATATAATGAATCAGCTTTTAAGAATTTGCCTCTATATATAAGAAGCTTCAAATCTCTAGAACTACTTCAAAAACATCCACACAAAGGATTCACAAGTTATTAGTGATATCACAAAAATAATTAAAAAAAAACAACTAATGGATATTCAAAGATCTCCATATGTTTTCGTTGCGGTTTCTATCATTCTAATGTTCTTGATCACAGGTTAGTCAACTACACAAATATGATTATATGTTTATAATCAAGATATGATATACGATTATTTAATGTTAAAGTTTCAAATTATTGAAGAACATCACAAACGTTCTTTGATTCTTTCTCTTACCACAAAAAAAACCCCGTTCTTGCTCATTTTAATCAATTATAATATGTAATTAGATATATTAATTGCAGCATATATATAATAATGTATGCTTGGTTTACAATTATAGGAGCAAAATCAGAGATAAGAGATATTTGTCCGGGGGTATGTCAAGCTGGAATTGAACCAGAATGCAACGATCTTTGCATTAGCTTAGGGTTCTCTGGAGGCTATTGTCAAGGATTAACGTGTTGCTGTAACCCAAAATCCGCCAAATCCTCAAATGTCCCTCTTCCTTAAATTATGTTTTGTTAGTCTCGGGTTAATTACTTTAGTTATCTTTATGTCTAAATCACTAATAAAACTTTAAACTTTGATATAAAACAACTAATATAATTATAAGTTTATATTTTATATTTTGTTAGTAATAAACTTTGCGTTTTTAACGAATTGAAGAGAATCATATTTAAATTTTTCCAGTTGCGTGTATAAAACTAGGAATTTCAAACATGCAAAAAATATAATAGTCCGATGCAAAACAGGTTAGCCATTTTAACATTTATTAATGTGCAACTACATTAAAATATAAAATAATCATATTCAATTTTTTGTCAACATTTAATCATATTCAATTATGAAACAATATAATATTCTCGATTATTATAATATCGATAATAAATTAACTCATACTCTTGACCAAAAAAAAAAAAAAAAATTAACTCATACTCATATTTTACAAATAGACACCATATACTGTCATACTATAACTTATTTTTTTTTTATTGAAAACAAATACCATAAAATTATTTTAAAAATCATGACCCTATGAAAATATCAATCTAATTGTCATTATAACATACAATTATATAACTTAAGAACGATTTATTCATAGCTTATTTATATAGGAACCTATTAAAATACTTATTTTTCTTCACTTCCTGTTTAAAAATCAGTCCATGTAACCACCACGATCCATAGACGGCAGCTCTATGCTCTTCTTTCCCCTATCCACGATACTGGGGCGCGGATTGTGAACCACTAGGCGGTGTTCTTATATTCACTGTTGGATAAATCAAATTAAAGTTAGTAATATAGAAAGATTTGCACTAAAAAGAAAATTCATACAAAATGAAAAAATTATGGTGAAAATCAGATGACAAAATATCGTTACTACTTACAAAGTTTGCGGATTTCGTATGGCCGAGTTGAAGCTGAACAAGATGAAATCATCACCAAATAGAGAACCAAAATCAAAGCAATCAACCACAAGCTTCCCTTCATTTTCTTCTATATTAATTTGTGTTTTTAGAGTAGGTTACAAAGTTCTACGCATGTACATGTGTATTTATATCATTTCAAATGCAAAATGTGAGATGTAGAATGAAGTGGCGTAGGGAAACCATAGTGTCTGACTGAGTATCAATCACTAAGAATAGTCTTCGACGTAGACAAACATGGGAAATCTTTTTTGTTGATCATTTCTACTTAAAGATTTTCTTTTATATATATATATACATCAAATATTAAGATGACTTTGACTTTGAGTCATTTCGAAGAACAAAATAAAAAGTTAAAAGGAGACTAGGTCGTTTTTTTTGGTAAAAGGTTAAATTTGGAGACTAGGTCTACGTTCTTATGAATTTAATGTTGGAACTATAATTTACTAAAGCCAAGTGGGCTTAGTGAATTGTTTGTGTGTGAAAAGAAATGGGCCATAAGGTCTTGATGGGCTCAAGTTGGAGCTCCGGTGGATGTCGGGTCGGGTCAAACAAGAGCTGAGATCGAGCTCTGTTTCTCGTTTCCTAAAGAATCGGTCCTCCCTGTTTTCATGAATTGAGGAGAGATCACGTCACCCACCTTGCTGATTTTGTGGATTGACTTGGCTTGATTTGTTGTTGAACGAGTTAAAAATCAAGTAATCCAAAAACCTCTATATAATCACACAAGTGTAGTTTGTCTCAAATGAGAAAAACGATGGTTGATTACAGTCTTCCAAAAACACAAACTCCAGCAATCTCTCTAATCTAAGTAAGTCAATTTTGAGAGTATCGTAGCGTTTACGTTCGATTAGAGCCGTGTTTTCGAGTGTTGCGAAACCGGTTGTGAATGGTTGTATCCTGGGACTCTTGAATCACATAATCCCGTCACACTACGGCGATTCAAAGAGTTAAGGAAAGAGATCATCATCTCGCCTCCATTCGTTCTCTTCCCTTAAAGTTTATGAATTGTCTTTTCAATTTCATATACGTAGTGTTGCAAATTTTGAGCTCCTACATTTAACTCTTTCGGTTCAAATAAGTGAGCTCATCTACACACAATTATGAACTTATATATATATATATATATATATATATATTTTAAAATTTGTTATATTACATAGTTTTAAAATGTATAATCTAAATTTCTAATGCAACCTTTCTTGTATCTCCTTTGTTAACGGTGGGAAATATAGTCGACGCGGCACCAACATTTTTCTTATAATTGAGATATGAGATTGCTCCTCTTCATCAGTCTTTGAATATTGGATCATGACTGAATTCGATAACACATGGAAATATTTTCAGGTACTTATGTTATTTTTCAAAATATGCTTATAATCGTGGGTCATAAAAATGTTTTTATTCTGTCATATTTCATCACTTTCTTTATTTTAGGCTCAGGTACAACTTACTGTGTATGACTAATTATGATTGTGATGTTATACATAAAATATTTAAAATTTAATAATTACTACTATAATCGTGTTGGACAGCAATGTAAGGAATGGTTTTTGAGTGCTCTGTAACTCTATTCTACAAAAAAAAAAAAAAAAAAAAAAAAAGAGGTAAGATCGAAGCCACGCTTGAGCGATATAAATCGATGAAGGTGATGGATGTGTTGGAGAAGTAAACTATTGAAGAAAAAAAAAAAGATTATGATTCAAAACATCATGCATGATCGATCGAGAAAACTTCCAAACTGTAAAAAATCAAGTTTATATTGTAAACGTTGATGGTTAGTATTGATGGTTTCAAAGTGTGAATAAGACAGGTGCTATTGATGCCTATTTTCTGGTTATTTGTTGTGTTTAAATTATTATTTTTTTGTGGTTTTTAACTACCACCAATCAATAATTTCTTCTTTTGTTAGATTATTTTTATGTGTCGAAACCATAAATTTTTTTTTCTAAATTTATTTTTGTAAATATTATTAGTCATACAAAACTTTTACTAATTTTTTTAGAAAATATAGTTTCCCAAAAGAATTATTAATTGGAATTGTTATGAGCGGCTACCAGGGTAAATGTAATTGTTACTAAACCAGCTAGGTAATGAATATTAAACCGGAACTCTACCACCGGTTAAAAATTTCTCTCGATCTGTGTTGATCCTGAGATTGTTGCGTTCAAAAAAAAAAAAAAATTCCTGAGATTGACAAAGAGACCCAAATCGAGAAGATGATTTCGGCGAAGAGATTTGTTCATCGGAATCTCCAGGGGAAAGGTAATCTTCGAACTGCTTCTCCGTTGTTTAATCTTTACTGGGTACGAGCTTTCTCTGATTACAGAGAGATACTGAGAAATGGGATTAGTGATTTAAAGTTAGATGATGCTATTGGTTTGTTCGGTGACATGGTTCAGTCTCGTCCACGCCCTTCCATTATCGATTTCAATAGATTGTTGAGTGCCATTGCAAAGATGAGAAAGTTCAATGTTGTCATCTCTCTGGGCGAGCAGATGCAAAGTTTGGGGATTTCACATGATGCCTATACATACAGTATTTTGATTAACTGTTTTTGCCGCCGCTCTCAACTCTCTTTTGCTTTAGCTGTTATTGGGAAGATGATGAAACTTGGCTATGAGCCCGATATTGTCACGCTTTCGTCGCTTCTCAATGGATACTGTCACGGGAAGAGGATTTCTGATGCTGTAGCTTTGCTTGATCAAATGGTGGATATGGGATATGAACCTAATACTGTCACGTTTAACACTCTAATTCATGGACTTTTTCTCCACAACAAAGCTTCCGAAGCTGTGGCTTTAGTTGATCGAATGGTGCAAAAAGGTTGTCAGCCAGATCAGTTTACTTATGGTGCGGTATTGAATGGACTATGTAAGAGAGGTGATATCGATTTGGCTTTAAATCTGCTCAAGAAGATGGAGAAAGGGAAGATAGAGGCTGGTGTTATAATCTACAATACAATCATCGATGGCCTTTGCAAATACAGAAATGTGGATGATGCACTCAAACTGTTCAATGAAATGGAGAACAAAGGAATCAAACCAAATGTGTTTACCTATAGCTCCCTCATAAGTTGCCTTTGTAATTACGGAAGATGGGATGAATCTGCTGGATTACTACGCGATATGATTGAGAAGAATATCAGCCCAGATGTATTTACATTCAGTGCATTGATCGATGCGTTTGCAAAAGAGGGGAAGCTTTTAGAGGCTGAAAAATTGTACAAGGAAATGGTCCAAAGGTCTATAGCTCCTAATGTTGTCGTTTACAGTTCATTGATCAACGGGTTTTGCATTCATGATCGCCTAGAGGAGGCCAAGCAAATGTTTGATTTGATGATTAGCAAGAATTGTTACCCAAATGTAGTGACGTATAGTACTCTCATAAATGGATTTTGTAAGGCTAAGAGAGTTGAGGATGCTATGGGGCTCTTCTGCGAGATGTCTCAAAGAGGATTGATTGGCAACACCGTCACTTACACTACTCTTATTCAAGGGTTTTTTGAAGCTGGAGATTGTGATAATGCCCAAAAAGTATTCAAACAGATGGTTTCTGGTGGTGTGCCTCGCAGTATCATGACATACAGCATTTTGTTAGATGGACTTTGTAATAATGGGAAGCTAGAGAAAGCATTGGCCATATTCCATGATCTGCAAAAGAGTGAAATGGAACTTGATATCGTCACATATAATATTATGATTGAAGGGATGTGCAAGGCTGGGAATGTGGAAGATGGGTGGGAATTATTTTGTAGTCTCAGCCTTAAAGGAGTGAAGCCTAATGTTGTAACGTGCAACACAATGATCTCAGGATTTTGTAGGAAAGGTTTAAATGAGGAAGCAGATGCCTTGTTCAAGAAAATGAAAGAAAACGGGCCTCTCCCAAATAGTGGTACATATAATACGCTTATCAGAGCACGCCTTAGAGATTGTGACAGAGCTGCATCGGCTGTGCTCATCAAAGAAATGAGGAGTTGCGGGTTTGCTGGAGATGCTTCAACCATTGGCTTAGTCACTAATATGTTGCATGATGGGAGATTGGACAAAAGCTTCCTCGATATGCTTTCTTAAAACAGTTTCATCATCCTAGAGAGAAAAGCTGTGAGGTGAATGAACGTTTTTGCTTCTATTCTAATGACAAGTTGTTGTAATGTCTGATCATTATTATATTATGACTAATTCTGTTTGTTATTTTTCTTGCTAGGTTAGACTAGAGTTGATGCAAACACTTGTTGTCTTGTTGAGACAAGAATAGCTTCAAATGAAAAAGTATTTTGTGATTGTGAATTGAAATACTCTTGTCTGGTTTCAGATTTGATGGTGACTACTAATCTAATGATTGACAACTTGACTTCATGGTTATATATACATATGACTCTGCTTTGTTACTGATATGTTGTATGATGGGAGATTGGACAAAATCTTTCTCGATATGCTCTCTGATACGTTTGGTCAAGAGGAAGTAGTGACGTGGCAAGTTCTTCATATTCAAGTGAAGCTTTGGAACAAATCAGAGGGTTTGCCGTTTAGACGTTGGAGTTGGGAAGCTCGATAAATAGAGAAGCGAAGTTCATTTCTTGTTTTCTTATGCGAATTGTGATTGTGATTCTCAATGTTGAGATTGTTGTCCCAGTGATGTGCTGGAAGAGATCGGATGTCGATCTTTTGTAATTCGTATCATTGATTCTTGTTAGACATTTGTGAGCTACATTCTTGGTGATTCAATATATTTCTCTAATCGGATTATCTTGATCTTAACACTCTCTTTAACATTTCATCATCCTTTGAGAGAAAAAAACTGTGAGGTGGACTAACGTTTTTGCTGCTATTCTATTGGAAACTACTCGTTTGATGTCATGACTGAGCTCCATGGAATCTGTCTGATTCTATTTGTTATTTCTTGCTATGTTTCAGGCATGAGTTGATACAAACAATTGTGTTGTCTTGTCTTGTTAACACAAGAATGGTTGTCAAAGTCAGAGAAGCTTCTATCATGAAAAATTCAGACTTCAAATGAAGTATTGTTCGAGGTCGGACATATATATCTGCTTCTGTAAATACAACTGAGTAAAAAACTATTTGCTTTAAATTCAATTCCAAAAATCATTGCTATAAAAGCAAATGACCAATGAGTAATTTATCCGTAGCTTATTTATGTAGGAAACTATTAAAACACTTATTTTTTTCTTCACAGCCTGTTTAATCTTCAGTCCATCTAACCACACCACGATCCATAGACAACAGCTCTATGCTCTTCTTTCTAGCTATCTACGCCATTGAGGCGCGGGTCGTGAACCACTAGGCGGTGCTCTTATATTCACTGTTGGATAACTCAAAGTTAGTCATATGTAAAAAGAAAAATTATGGTGAAACTCGGATGACAAATATTGTTACTACTTACAAGCTCTGCGGATATCGTATGGCCAAGTTGAAGCTGAACAAGATGAAATCATCAAAGAGAGAACCAAGAACAAAGCAATCAACCACAAGTTTCCTTTCATTTTCTTTAATCTAAGTTTGTGTTGTTGGAGTAGCTAGGTTTACAAAGTTCTACGTATGTATATGTGTATTTATATCAATTCAAATTTAAAACGTGAGTTTAGCAACTATATAAGTATATTAATTGTCTGACTAAGTATAACTACGAAGAATCTTCGACGTAGACATACATGGGAAACGTTTTTTTGTTTATCATTTCTATCAAAGACTTTTTATAAATTCATCAAAAATTAAGGATGGCTTTTGACTTTGAGTATCATTTTGAAAAAAAAAAGGGGGAACTTAAATGGAGACTAAGTCGTTCTTATGAGTTTACTTGACTCTTTCTGTTCAAATAAATTAGCTCATCCACACATATTTATGAATTAAATATGATTTTAGTTTATAAAAATATATAATCTAATGCAAGTGTTTTTTTGTATCGACTTTACTAACGGTGGTTTAGTCGATAGTGACACTACACCAACATGGCAAATTTTATCGAAACCCTACCTACCTTTAAACACATGATTGGCGCATTGCTCCTCTTCACGTTGATTCTTGCAACACGTTAAAAGTCTTTGAATATTGGATCATGACTGAATTGGAGAATACATGGAAAGAAAAACACAAGGCTCATACACATTTGAAGGCTATATATAAATTAAGTTTCTGTTGGGTTCATATACGAACAAAGCAACCGTGTTTATGATAATATGAACGATCACAAAGTTTAAATAATCTAGTTGAAATTTGATATTCTGATGTATAAATTAAAGTTGATCTATATAGACGTTGGTCAAACGTTAACTCATCTGATTGGATGGCAACCATGTCGGTGATGTAGCAACAACATGCAAGTTTTATGACCAAAACGACGTTATGTTAGTATCAGGCGGATCACAACATCCCACTGGACCAAATTATCTCGTTGACATATGTTCAAATATTTAGTATACATTCATAACAGTATTAAAATTAGTTCCTCCTTAATTTCCGGTTAATCTCTAATTTGTTAATTCGTTAGGCGCTAAGTTTACACCGAACGCCCAACTAACGTCTAACGGTATTTTAAACAAGGGTTGATCCTAGTCTTTTTTCTTTTTGGTATGTTAAAGTTTTGTATTTTTTCAGTTTTTGACATAAGTTTTTAGCAAACATAAAATAAGGGAAAGACCGAAAAACTTACAACTAAAAAATTACGATTACAAAAAGCATAAAAAAACTTGCAAAAACACAACAAGGTAAGCACCTGTGAAAATTAGTAGAGTCCCAAAGAAGAAACACCGATTGCAAACCGCGATTTTCGGACATATGCATGATTGCCCCGGTTCCAAAAATCTCGAGTCCTCATCGTCGCTGTCACGAGCAACCCCTACTTGAAGCCAGCCTTCAAACTTTAAAAAATAGACACTTAAAGCTTCTCCGAGTATTAACGCAAAGACGAAACTGCTAAAGTGTACTTAAACACATCCGGGATCCGGTGGCATGTGAGTTTCTACGGGCAGCCAAAGAAGCCACCTCCGGCCACCATTCCTGAACCTAATGCTACAAGAACCATCTCCCACGGGTTAGAATAAGCCACCTAAACTGAACCGCCGCCTCTATTCGACATTGAACACCTCCACCGAGCTTTACACGGAGCATTCCCTTGCCGCATCAAAACGAAGCAAGCTTCACGGCATGCCAAGACATATGGGATCACAACAAGTTTTAGTATTGTCCACAACAAATACTAAAACTTTCTTTTCACTTTAATAATTAAAATGGCAAATGACAAAACTACAACCCTAATTTTTGCCTTTTTCTTGTTTTTTTCAATGATTTTTACCCAAATATGATAGATGTACAACTTAAAAACCGATTTAGAACTTAAATTTCAATAAAAGTAAGCTTTCTAAAAAAAATTCGATTTTTGGCCAAATTAGATATAATCACGGCGAGTGTGCTCCGATGAACGCCTAACTAGACGAGTAATCCGCTAACTCTAAAATTATGTTAATATTAAGAAATTCCCCATAGATGGGAATTAGAATATACAATAAGAAATCACATTCAAAATTGTACATATAAAAATAACTAATCACTTTAACACTTTTTATTAAAAACCACATCCGTGCATTACGCTGCTTTATTCCTTGATTCCAAGTAGATAATGTAATGAAAGATATATAAATGAGGAACACTTCGTAATAAATCAAAAGTTGAGGGATTCTTTACAATTTCCAGGAAAATACATTTTCAAGATTCCATAACCAATCAAAGCCATTTCCACTTCTTTCTCCAGATTTGCTTTCTGAAAAGCTCTGAGATATTTGATCCTCTCTTCATCATACTCCATGGATCCTTCCCTTTTCTTTAGTTTTTGTGTTGCTGCAATAACCTTCATCACACTTCTAGGTACAATAATCTTCATCTTTAATAGAAATATCAAAGACCATCAAGAAAACAAACCACTAGATTCTTCTTCTTCTTCTTCACCTTCTTCTTCTTCTTCTTCTTCTTCTTCTTCTTCTTCTTCTTCTTCTTCTTCTTCTTCTTCTTCTTTATCTCTTACATCAACTCCATCTTCTTTATCTCGAAACTGGAAACACCATGTCTTTCCGAGTTTCCACGGGGCAGATGTCCGAAAAGCCTTTCTCACTCATATCTTGAAAGAGTTCAAAAGAAAAGGGATCGACCCTTTTATTGACAAAGATATCGAGAGGAGCAAGTCCATAGGTCCAGAGCTCCTAGAATCTATTAGAGGATCTAAGATTGCTGTTGTCTTGCTCTCAAGAAACTACGCTTCTTCGACATGGTGTATGAATGAGTTGGTAGAAATTATGAGATGTAGAGAAGAGTTGGGTCAAACAGTGATGACCATTTTCTATGAAGTTGATCCAACTGAAGTAAAGAAGCAGACCGGAGAGTTCGGGAAGGTCTTTAGAAAAACATGTAAAGGTAAAACAAACGATGAGATTAAGAGATGGAAAAAAGCTTTGGAGGTTGTGGCCACAATCGCTGGAGAGCATTCTCGAAACTGGTTTGATCTTTTCTTCTACTTGTCTTAATTAATATTTCATAATTATCAAAGTATGTTTTTATGTATATACGAGAGTTTTTCATGACTAGAATGTATAAATTGATGTCTTTGCATTTGTTAGGAATAATGAAGCCGCCATGATAGAAAAAATTGCGACGGATGTTTCAAATATGTTGAATACTTCCACACCATCAAGTGATTTCAATGGTTTAGTTGGAATGGGAGCTCATATGTATAATATGGGATCACTGTTACGCTTAGAATTGGATGAAGTTAGGATGATTGGGATTTGGGGTCCTTCTGGGATTGGGAAGACCACTATTGCTAGATTTCTCTTTAACCAAGTCTCTAGTAGTTTCCAACTAAGCACAATAATGGTGAATATCAAAGGAAGTTATCCAAGACCTTGTCTCGATGAGTACAGTGCACAATTGAAATTACAGAGCCAAATGTTGTCTCAGATGATTAACCATAAAGATATCATGATTCCTCATTTAGGAGTGGCACAAGAACGGTTGAGAAACAAGAAAGTGTTTCTCGTTCTTAATGATGTGGATCATTTAGGACAACTAAATGCATTGGCTAGAGAAGTTCAGTGGTTTGGTCCTGGAAGTCGGATTATTATCACAACAGAAGATGTAAGAGTTTTGAAGGCACATGGGATCAACCATATTTACCAAGTGAATTTTCCAACAGATTATGAAGCTTTCCAAATCTTCTGTATGAATGCCTTTGGTCAAAATTCACCTAAAGTTGGCTTTGTGGAGCTTGCTCGTGAAGTTATGTACCTTGCTGGTAAACTTCCTCTAGGACTAAAGGTTATTGGCTCTTACTTCCGGGGAATGTCTAAGCAGGAGTGAACAAGGGCATTACCAAAGTTAAGGAATCGCCTTGACGGAGAAATTGAGAGCATTTTGAAGTTCAGTTATGATGCTTTATGTGATGAGGAGAAAGATTTATTCCTTCATATAGCTTGTTTTTTCAATTACAAGGAATCTACGAAAGTGAAAGAGTATCTTTCGTCGAGTTTCTTGGATGTGAGCCAAGGATTTGATGTCTTAGTTGAGAAATCTCTCATATCTATTGAAAATGGGCTAATAGTCATGCACAAGTTGCTAATCCAATTGGGTAGAGAAATTGTTCGTAAACAATCTGTTCGTGAGCTTGGGCGACGCCAGTTTTTGGTACATTCAAGAGATATATGTGAACTGTTCAGCGATGATGATACAACGGTAAGTTTTGACATTGTTCTTTCATATTAATGCTCCAAATAAATTGAGTTTATTTGATAACTAACCATCTTTATTTATTCCTTTTCAGAGTAGTAAAAGCATTATAGGGATAGATTTCGACTTAACACAAATCAACGACGAATTAAGTATAAGTGAGAGAGCTTTTGAAGGAATGTCGAATCTCCAATTCTTGAGATTCGATTATGCTCGTGTTCATCGCAATTCTGACAACTTGTACTTCTTGCATGGTCTAAACTATCAATTTCGAAAACTGAGATTACTAGAATGGCCATGTTTTCCAATGACATGTTTGCCTTCTATAGTTAATACGAAGTTCCTCGTCGAACTAAACATGCCTGAGAGCAAGCTTGAAAAGATGTGGGAAGGAATTCAAGTAAGAAATTTTTATTTCTGTCTCTATAAAGTTTTAAAAAACTCAGTTTTATTTCTAATCTATATTTTTGTGTAAAACTTGCTAGCTTGAAGAAAATGAGTGTTCGTTATGAATGTTTGTTACATGTATTCACTACTAACTGAATCAACGTTGTCTTGTGTGTTCAATACAGCCGCTTAGCAACCTCAAGTGGATGGATATTAGTTCTTCGAAAAACTTAAAGGAGCTTCCTGATCTCTCAACCGCAACGAATCTCCGTGAATTGAATCTCAGAGAATGTTCAAGTTTGGTGGAGATACCCTCCTCCATAGGGAATGCCACTAGTCTTGTGATACTAGATCTTTTTGGTTGCTCTAGTTTGGTGAAGCTCCCCTCTTCTATCGGAAATCTCCATGATCTCGAGAAATTGAATCTCATAAGCTGCTCAAGTTTGGTGGAGCTCCCTTCCTCTATTGGAAACCTTCATAGATTGCCCGTATTGAATTTGTGCGGATGCTCAAAACTAGAGGTTCTTCCAACGAACATCAACATGGAATCTCTTATTGAACTTATTCTCAAGAATTGCTCGTTGATAAAAGATTTTCCTGAGATTTCCACAAGCATTGAATATCTCTATCTCATTGGAACTTCGGTAAAAGAAGTGCCTTCGTCAGTCGAGTCATGGCCTTATCTTAACGAATTGCTTATGCCGTACAGTGAAAACCTTGTGGAATTCCCGCATGCTCTTGACATCATCACAGAGCTACACTTGACGGATACAGAAATAGAAGAGCTTGGTCCATGGGTCAAAGAATGCTCTAGTTTACATCGACTTATACTCCGTGAATGCAAAAAGCTTATATCGCTCCCAGAGCTTCCAGCTTCTGTATCATTCATAGATGCAGGAAATTGTGACTCCTTGGAGAGACTAGATTGTTACTTTCACAATCCAAATATATGCCTCGACTTCGTTAATTGCTTCAAACTGAATCAAGAAGCAAGAGATCTCATCATCCAGACATCAACTAGTGATGTTGCGGTCTTACCCGGTGGAGAAGCCTGCGTACTTTCCTTACCGAGCTTCTGGGAGTTCTGTAGCAGTGAAGTTAAAGCAAAAGCCACTTCATACATCAACAAAATTTAAGGTTTGCATCATGTTGGTTAATAAGGGCGAAACTGAGGTTGATTATGGGGAAGGTGCGTTTTTGCATTGTAGCATCACGTCCACACCGGATGCTCTTACTGCTTGTACATCACATGGACGCAACCTATATCCAATTTTAACAGATCATCTGTACGCATTCGAGGTCAAAGCAGGGGAGGTGACTTCAACTGAGCTTGTTTTTACGTTCACGCTCCACCCTGAAACTAACCCTGATGCCTGGGAGATAATAGAATGCGGGATACTCCAACTTGTGGACTCCCTTCAGGCTGATGAACATTATGAGAACTTCAAATATGGTGATAAGGATTATGAATCATCTGAGACAGACATTGAAACCGAATTCGATAGAGAAGCATCGGGAGAATCATAGTGCAGGGATGAAAAAGAGCAGGCAAAATCACAGGAGGTTGTTCGCGAAGATAATGATAAGTGACAACTTACTTGTTTTGTGATTCAGTCACATATTTGACTTTATGTTCTTTTGCTTAAGGGTACTTCTTAAGTATGTAATAAACTTCGATAAAGAGCATCAAAGTTGCAGCGAGAAAGGCAAACTCACAGACGAAAATATGTTATACACTTATGTAGAAGATGTTCAGACGCATTTGTGAATCAACAAACACTAAGGTCCGCCGTCCGTGTAAGGTAAAGTCTTATTCACCAGTTGAATTTTAAAAATCAAGACTGACATTTTTTTTTCAAATGTAACCAAGACTATAATTATATGTAATCACACGGACGGCCATGAGTTTTGCAATAATCAGAAACGACAAAACGAGAGTAAGAACAAGTATTAAGTAATTTTCATTAAAAGTTCCAAGTAAATTACTCCATCACTCAGACTTATAGATCGAAGCCGGGATTGAGTTCAACTGATTTTGGTCAGTACTAAACTTCCTGAGTATGCCCTATATTATAAGTAATTGGCTAATGATAATCTGATTCTAAACCAATCTTAAGTCGGGTAACATTCCACGAACCTGCCTCAAAGAAAGAATCAGAAGCGCCATGAATATACCAGAATTTTGTTGGAAGAGACTCCTTTGATCAAGCCACAGAACACACCTTGTCTGTAAAAGTAAACAGTGATACTCAGATTTAAGCAGATGCATATATTTAGTCAAGTCATATAAAAGATATTAAACCTTGTCTGATGCTGCTGCAGCAAAGGCGATTGTCATCTATATAAGTTGCCTGAACACCAATCATCCAAGATCCTATAGACGTATCATCAAATGCGTATGTCTTCAATGATCCACTGCATTTATATATATATATATATCAGAGAAGAGGACGTGTGAGCTGAACATGGAACAATCCAAATGATATACTCTTCGAGGGAATCCAAGTGCCAGGTTAATAATTTTGTGACCCCAACCTGTTTATGTTTATATACTGAGCCAAATTCTTGGATAGTATTAACATCGAACCAGCTGCATGACGAAAGTACCTAACATGTAATGAAGGAAGAATATGTATGAGTTACAGCATAAAAGGGTCCCAATTAGATGTAGAAAACTTACAGCTCAGCCATTGAGCTTAATATCAAAGAAGATTTTGATTTCAACATAAAAGTTAAAACAGACGACCTTGAGGTATATAACATTTTCAATCACTTACGATTTTTCTTCCCCAAATCTCCACCATTCTGGTTCATACCATTGGTTTCCCCTGAGCACCAAGACCCATGTAGATGGAAATTAATTAGTTTGCATATATTGTAAAAGACACGCGAATTTAAGAAAGTTGAGTATGATACGAACTCTTCAGCAACTACATCCCCAGACTTCATACATCCAATGTAAGCAGCATCTTGACCACGCCGGCTTTCAAGAAGGCCAATCAATCCCTCTATCGATTGAAAACAGTTACACACAATTGTTGATGTGAGATTGGACCACATGAATTTCTGATGCAGGACAGGACAAAATAGGATATAAAAGAGGAATTTTTTACCAAGATCTAGGTCAATATTGTCATCAACTTTGACATAAAACTCTGCATCCCAGTTCTGAACAGCAGCACTAAAGAAGAATTTCACTTTCTTGGGTAACTCTTCTTCGGCCTCCTCGTGATTCTCCTAAAACCAGTAGTGGGAGAAGAAACATCAGTGAGCAAAAACTGTGACAGAAGAAGTAAAAACTAGCATAGTTTGATCAAGCAGGCTACCAAAGGATCCCAAAGCTTTTAATATTGTTTACTTACAAGAATCAGAAAATCTTTTTTTGCTTGATTTTCCTCGTCAATTTTTCGATCTAAGCTATCACCTCGATTTGGACTGGAATTCTTAAAACATTAACATCAGCATTAAAGTCCATATGGTGATAAGCACGAAAAGATAAAAAACATGATACATAAAAATAAACAAAGATATAGTTAGTGGACAAACCTTCGACCAATCACAAAACGTATGAGAACTCCTCTTTCCTCAAGTTTCCTCAAAGCATCACCTTTAGAGCAAAAAGTTAGTGATCATACCAAATGGTAACATGACATAAAAAACAGTTTCGATGATCAAACAACAGCATGATATACCTTGTGGCATCCAATTCCCTCTAAATGTATTACGCCTCAAATGACTTCCAAACCCAGTATACACACCAATCACAACAAGCAATTTCTTCCCTAAAGACGAACCACTTTTCTGATTCTTCAAATAGCCTTGACTCTTTGCAAGAGTCAACTCCATTTCAGTTTCAACAATCTTCCTCTCAAGATCTCTAATAAACAATAAGCATACATAATATGTTATAACAATCACAATATAAACCACAATGCATCTTGCATAATAACCCAAACCAACTTACTTGCATCCTAACACCATCAATTTGTCATCCACTGTTACAACCTTAGGCCTCTACATCCACAAAAAGATAAAATTAGACTAATAAGACTGACTTGGAGAAGATCCTGCTTTCGTCGAATTATACAAGAAATAGCCAAACCTGATCATAACTCTTCTTAAGAATATTATTGAGTACCACTCTATTCTCTGCATCTTGCCATAACCTAAACCATAACAAACCAGTAGCGAACTAACATAAGCATGAAAATAACAAACGTCATACAGTTCATAATCTCCATGGATTTGAATTCGAACCACTGATTGTTAAATCCTAAGCCAAAAACCTTCGAATTCGATCATGGCTTTGAAAATCGAATCGAATTGGATGAATGGAACTTACCGGCCAGCGACATAGAGCCAAGCGACGCAAGAGAAGAAAGCCATGATAACTGAAGGTTTAGAGGTACTATGAGACTTGGAGAATCTGTTTCGTCGTTCTGATTTGGACACCATCGTCGAGGGTAAGCTCTCCATCTCAATCCACCACGATCAGATGAATGAGATAGAGAGTGAGAGAGAGAGAGATCCAAGGTAGATTCGAAAAATCTGAGAATGAGAACAAAAATGGAAGAGAATCGAAGATTGTGAATTGAGTTTACTTCTTCGGTTACTGTATATTTGCTTCGGAGATCAGTTACTTCCGCTGACTCATAGTCATAGTCATAGACTCATAGATAGGGGGAAATTGAAATTCCTGCCAAAAAATTATTTTAGGTTAATTACATTAAATATTTTTACTATAGTTGCCAAAGTGATATATTTTTATTGCATATATTGACTTAAAATATTTAATTATAAATATTAATATGAATGTAACATATATTTTATATAAAAAAAAAATGTCATAAAAACATTGTCCGATTTTTTTTTTTTTTTTTTTTTTTGTCAACTGTATATATTGATTAGCTTAGGAAAGCCAATTTGGCGGAATGTTGTTTACAAAGGTAACATAATGCGGCATGGTACGAACATTTCGTGCCAAACGATCCGCTTTTACATTCTCGCTGCGTGGAATAAGAGATAAAGAGAAGGATAAAAATTCTTCCCTATCAGATGCAATGTCTTCTAGGTATACTGCGAATGCTGGCCAATCCGTTGGGGAAGACACCATCTTCACCAGGTCAGAGCAGTCAGTAAAAAACGCCACATGTAGATTGCCAGCTCCAATCATACATCTCATCGCCCACACTAGGGCCTCCATCTCCGCGTGCAGAGCAGATAGGCTACGTCGTCGGTTAGTAGCCCCCATCGTTGTCGCCGTACTGTGTGATGTACAAAACCATCCATAACCTGCAAAGCTATCCGTCTCCTTCCATGATCCATCGACGTAACATCGATGACCACTGAAAGAAGTCGGCAAGGGGTTGGGATGCGGAAAAGGGTAGTTTTGTGGCCCCAAAAAAGGCGAAATTGTACCCTCCTCCTCCACTTGTGCCTGCTGCCATGCCCGAGATTCCGTGTCTACCAATCGAATCACCTCGAGGGGATCCTCATCTATGTTGTCAAAAATTTTGGCATTTCTAGCCTTCCAATTATACCACAGTATCCAAGGATAAGAATCGCTATTGGCCTGAGATGGTTGCCGCCAAAAAAGGTAGTCCAGATTTGTGAACAAAGATGCCGAGGGAAAAGTCTGTGATCATGATGGAACTTGGGATAGCGCCCATACCTGTCGGGCAGGTGGACATTCGAATAAGACGTGATTTACCGTTTCTTCGAAATGGCCACATCTAGCACAGACCAAATCACAATTAATTCCTAGTCTGCTTAGATTAGCAGAAACCGAAATACACCCAGTGAGAGCCTGCCACATGAAGTGTTGTAGTTTTGGTGGGCATTTGACTTTCCAGACATGTGCTTGTAGCGGGATGCTGTTAGGCCCATGTACCAGAGAAGATGCCTGAACTGGACACGGGAGCCGTGCCGTATGATATCCTGATTTGACCGTGTATTTGCCATGTTTTGTAAAGTGCCATCCCAGGGAATCCGGAATGGTACTATAACCTAGGGGAATCGCAGAGACTAACTCAACATCAGAAGGGTCGAGGAAAGTCTTCAATTTGTCAAGATCCCATGATCTTGTCTGGTGATTAATCAAGTGGTGAATTTGTAGAGAGGGATCCATGAGGGACCCGTTACTTTTAGCTGGTCTCGGGAATTGAGAGGGTATCCAAGGGTCATGCCATACAGAAATGGTATCTCCTGAACCAACTCGTTTAATTAGTCCTTTTTTTACCAGAGAGCGAGCTGAGATCATACTTCGCCATCCATAGGATGGTGAGTATGATTTTATATCTTCCATAGGATTGGAATTTCGATAATACCGACCTTTAAAAACCTTTGTAAATAATGAATCAGGCACATCCATCAATCTCCATAGCTGTTTTGCCAAGAGAGCCGTATTGAAATCATTAACATTACGAAAACCAAGACCTCCCATCTGTTTGCTGCTGCAAAGTTTCTCCCACGCTTGCCAATGCATGCCTTTTGAATCGCCACCATTGTACCACCAGAAATCAGCCACCGCACTAGTAAGTTTTGAGGTGACTGATTTCGGTAGCCGGAAACAAGACATGACATATGTGGGAAGCGCCGCAGCTACCGATTTAATCATAACCTCTTTCCCTCCTTTGGATAGAAATTTGGCCGACCAACTATTAATTCTGCTCTGTAGCCTATCTCGTACAAAGGAGAATAGCTGTGTCTTGGGACCACCCATGCTTTCTGGTAAGCCTAAGTAAGAACCCATTCCTCCCAGATTTGTTATTCCCAGAACCCCATGGATCGCCGCTTTTGTTGAATTCTCAACTCTGTGACCAAACTGAATTGAGGATTTCGCAAAATTTATTTGCTGTCCCGAAACCTCCTCATATTGTTTGAGGATCCCCATAATAGCACCGCATTGATCCGTATTTGCTTTACAAAAAAATAAGCTATCATCCGCAAATAAAAGATGAGAAATTGGTGGGCACTTATTTGCCACTTTAATTCCAGTAATCAACTTTTCCCGCTCTGCCTTCCGAATATTGGCGATTAGTACTTCAGTGCAGAAAATGAAGAGGTAGGGTGACAGAGGATCACCCTGACGAAGCCCCCGTTCCGGTGCTATGGATCCCCTCGGTTGGCCATTTATTAGCACTTGATATTGAACAGACGAGACGCAGCGCATAATCCAGGAAATCCATTTATCGCAAAAACCCATTTTTCTCAATAGCTTGTCTATAAAGACCCATTCTACCCTGTCGTACGCTTTGCTCATATCCGTCTTAATAGCCAAAAACTTTGACTTGCAAGACGGGTTAGTGCGTAAGCCATGAAACATCTCTTGAGCAATTAAAATGTTATCTGATATCAATCGCCCTTGCACGAAAGCGGACTGAGTTTCTGAGATTACTGATGGTAAAACCGTTTTTAATCTCTGACATATAACCTTTGAAATTAATTTGTAGCCAACGTTGCACAGACTAATAGGTCTTAGTTCTGTCATCCGAGTCGGCTTCTCCACTTTCGGTATGAGACAGATATTTGTCAGATTTAACCGAGGATCAAAGTCTCCATTGTCAAAAAAGGAATTAACCAGTGTTAATAGATCCTTTTTAATAACATTCCATGCCTTTTAATAACATACCAAAAGGCATTGTCCGATTTCGTTAAAAATAAATCTCAACTTTGAATATGGTGAGATATATATCTATTGCTGATTTTTCCCTGCTTTTACAAATTCAACTTTTTTTTTTTGTCGGATTTTATGTTTCATGACTTATCGATGACTCTAAATTGGCTAACTCAGGAAAATTTATAATTTCACTAAATGCAAAGTTGATTTTTTTTTTTTTAACAAAACCGTACCGTTCAAAATTTTTATGATATTTTTTTATTAAAATAAATTTGATGTATAAACTTTTTTATGGTTTTTTTAGAAGATGTTAAGATTCATAGTTTTCATTCCATAAAGTACATGAATCACCCATAGAGCGTTGAGTACAAAAGTCATAAGATAACCTTTGTTTTGGTTTTAGACACGAGTTTACTTTACATATCAGATACTCGAAAGAAGAGCTTTAATATCATCACCACTTGCAGATGAACAACCAAACTCACTCAGATCACTAAGAAATTTCTTTCTCTGCTCTTTTTGTGATACATTGAGCTAACCGATGAACTCTTACCGGCTAGCCCCAGCGCCTGGCAATAAGCTCGTGAGTGAAGGCACGCCTTGTCTCCTCATTTCCTCTTGTGCTTGCTTCATCTCCTCTGGGTCTGTTTATGGAAAACATTTTAGGAATAATCAGCAAACGATGACTAACTGTTCTTAACTTCCAATTCATCAACTAGTTTAAGAGCTATAAAAAGCTCTCCTAGATCGGCTGAGAAGTGATAAATAACATCAAATCTCGATCATATCCAGAGTCGTATTGTATACAAGCAAAGCTCGGGAAGACGAATTTGTTGGCTCATCGTGAACTGCTACATATGTGGTTGCAGAATATTCGTATACAAGCCGAGGGTAATAGAAGCGTACCTATGTTTTCCATTAATTTTGGCATTAGGAACACAACAACGACCATGAATCCCACCATGAGACCCATTGGACTTTTCACGATCGACATAATGTTGAAAGGCTCTCGAATCTGTATATTTTACATGACCAAATCAGAAAAGATAAAAAGATAAACATTTATGAAGAAGCACAGGCAAAACCAACAGTGAGAAGAGTCATGTGAAGTCTCACCTCGTAGTATTGCTCTTCCCTCAATGGCTCCAAAACCAACTCAGTAAGACTCCTCCTGGTTTCTGTTAGTGTTGCTTGAACCTTGCCACGATGCCGAGCACTAACATCTATGCGTACCTAAATTTGGTTATCCATTGTAGCATGAGAAACACGTTCTTACAAAACTGCAGTTTCGGAAATTATTAATAGAAAACTTACTGGAGAAAAGAAGTAGCCCATTGCAGATACTTCAATCAAATGAGTCCCAGCAGGCACTTTGTGACTTTGCAAACCGATTAGTCAAGGACCGCAAAGATTAAGAATCATATCCATTACTCTTCTTTTCGACAAACCATACAGTATTTAGTCCTCCTGATTTATCTCTAGCAACGCTTACACAATAACAAGCCAATACTGAACGGAATTTTCTTTTGGCATACGTCAGAGGCAAATTTGAAACCAATTATTAGATATTGCAAGTCATATATCGTTGTAAATATATACTGAAAAATAAAATCTATAAATGAAGGATCAATAGGATACAAAGTAAAGTATCCATCAGGTCTGAGAAACGTAATCTTCTGTCCACCATTGAGTATAACTTTGACATTTGAGAACTTTGCTGTGTGACCAATCACAATGCCTACGAAATAATTTGTAGATTACTTTCCATGAAGGTTAATGTATGATACATTCATAATAACGATGAAGCATCATTTAGAACATGTAAACATATTACTCAGAATTCGTAAGCAAAACATTACTTTAAACCTATTAAAGAGATGAGACATACTACATACCACTTCTTATATTAGGAACCGATCGTTGGAACTGAAAGGTAAAGTAAGAAAAACATTCAGAGAACTACTCCTAACTAACCTACGCTGATACAATCCAAGCATCAGAATAAACATCGATTAAAGATCATTGGACAGATGATAAACTGAAGACTGCATAACAGCTAATTAGTTTAAGATGAAGCTGATATTGACAATCATAGTTTCACATGAACGTATAAAGCTCTAGAGTTTTGATTCAATTTCTCAGGAAGATGCCAGTGAAATGGAAGATCCAATAAACCGAAGAATCGATTAGACAATCACATAACAAGAAATCAAAACACAGTCCTATTAAAGAGATGACATACTACATACCATTTCTTAGATTAGGAACTGATCATCGGAACTGGAAGGTAAAGTAAGGAAAACATTCAGAGAACTACTCCTAACTAACCTAACGCTGATACAATCCAAGCATCAGAATAAACATCGTTGAACAAATGAATAAACCAATCATGACACAACACAATACACAATGAAGACTGCATAACAGCTAAGCTGATATTGACATTCACAGATTCACAGGAGGAGAGTATAAAGCTCAAGAGTTTTGATTCAACTTCTCAGGAAAATGCCAGTTGAAATGGAGGATCCAATAAACCGAAGAACCGATTACACAATCGCATAACAAGAAATCAAAACTAGACCTTTAAGGAAACAGACAATGCAGAGAAGAACACAAGATGAATGAGAGAAGAAGGAAAAAAAAGCTGAAACCTACTTGGTGGAATCTTCACTCTACCAGTGATGGTATAACTATCCTCAGACCTGTAAAACAATAACCAAAACAAAGAGAACATAAGAACGAAGAAATCAGCTGAATCTATTTAAAGATCACAACCAAAATTCTCAGAATTCCAAAATCAAATTTAATGAACTCGCCAAGCAACTATACGAAATTAATGAACAAAGGCTAAAACGATTGATGAGAAAGACGAGATACGATGAAGCTTTACAATACATTCAACAGCTGTAAAACGAGATGAAATTGAGATGATTTTTCAGAGAAATCGAAGATAAAGAACGATTCAGTACCCAGAAGAGCAAGGGAGAGTGGAAGCAAAGAAAATTAGGCAAATCTGGAAGACGATGAAAGCGAGAACGGGACTGGATCCGATGATCGTTGTCATCGTCGTCGTAAGCAGATCGACGTTAAGCGACTAAAACGATGAAGTCTATATTAGTCGTTCGATTCCGGCGACGAGGTTAAGAAAAGCGAAACTAAAACCCTCTGAATGGCTGAGAAGATTCTGATTTATTTTATATTTTGTACTTTTATTTTTCCTTCCTCCAGAAAATTGAGGAGGTGATTTTATTTGACAGAATTTTCTATTTCGGAGCAACTTTTATTTCGAAATTCAAACCAAAAGTACAACGTTTACATTTTTTTTTTTTTTGGTTGGTAATGTCGAGTACTATATATACTTGCTAATCTATCCACTTTAAAAGTTAAACGGTATGATATAATCACATAAATAATATAGAATTTTTTTTTTTACTATTTGGGAACTCCTCCAAATATAAAGATAACTAGATTAGGATTCGCGTATACGCGAGTTAGAAATTACAAATTTAATAACCCGTGTAAAAAATAAAACTAAAAGTAAAAAAACCAAAATTGAAGTTTTGTAAACAAATTGATGAATTAATTAATTAAAATTTTTAATATATTAATTATTTAAACATTTGTGATACACTTTTTTTTTTTTTTTTTGGCTAAACCTTTGTGATACACATGTTAATCAATACATTTTTTTTTAACAAATTTAATAGATTTTACTGTTATCGTATGTAAATACTATATTCAAATTTAATTACGTATTACAATACATATACTATATTTAATCAGTTTAATTTTCTAAACCTCTTTATAATCTGTATAAATATATGTATAAATATACATAAATATGAGAAATTGAGATTTTAAATTAATTTTATTTCAAAATTTTAATTATTTATCCGGTAAAATCAATCATTACACATCAACCTCCTGAAACATTGACCAAAGAATTCGTATCTTATCAAAACATGTAGAATCATACGAAAAAGGTCACATTTAGATTAAAACTTACATGATCACACGATAGTCATATCAAGCGTTTTTAGATCATCGCATCCAGAAACCATTAGTACACTAACCAAAAATCATCAAACCAAAAGCAAAAATATTATACGTTCAAAAATAAGTTCATCTCTTCATTCGATGAAATTAATTATATGATATCTAACTACTGAACATTAACAAAATAATTTGACACCAATACTTGAAACATATATACTAATACCAAAAAAATTAGGTTTTGATGAAAACTTACCTTATCATAACTTCTAAACCAATTAGTTAAAATATCACTCAAATCTTCATGCATCGATCCATATGGTTGGTTCTACACACCAAAACCTATAGTCATAATGAAAACAAATTTTTATCAATATAACAAAGTTGAATTAACAATGTTGTTTTTAAAAAACTTATTTTGTTTAGTAAGAAAAATATGAGACCATCTATTCGATTATATAGAGGTAAGTATTTACAATTTGTTTTTCTTTTAGGAATAGTATTATCTACTTGGTCCTTTAAACTTTTCTTAAAATTATCTTTTTATTTTTTTAAAATTATTTAAGTTAGAATTTCCTTAACATTATCTTTTTACACTTTTAAATTTATTTACGTTTTAATTTTTTTCTCATAATTATCTTTTTCTATTTTTAAAATTTTTAAAAACAAAATTTTTTTTGACACGCGTTAAAATCTCTAACCGATAGTTATGACACGTGTCATGATCTCGTGAGTTACTAACTTCGAAAACCCAACTTTATATAATAAGATATAGGCTTTCACTTTAAGTTTTTTTTAAAACAATTTTCATTGTAAGCATTTTACACAAAAAACTATTTAGAAGAATTTGACTTTCGAAAAAAAAATTTGACTCCATTATATTAGACTATGAATTTAAAAAGAATTTACAATCATATTTCGTTGGTTTTGACAAAAAAATTATATATATAGCGGAAACAGGGGCGGCCCTGTTTTTGTCGGAAACGCTGTTGTTGGTGTCGCCTTTCAAATATTTAAAGGAAAGGAAAACATTGGGTAAGAGCTTTTAAAATGAGTAAAAACTCAGATATCTTCAGAAACAGTAAGATAGGGGAATAATGTTGTGTCTTGGTCACATTTTGTTACTTTGGCTTTATTCGACATCATATTAGAAGTTAATGGACTTCAAAACCAAGATGATGGGGAAGGTAAAAATGAATTTCATTATCTGCATTTCTTTAGCTTAATTACTGTTCTCACTGTTCTCAGTTTGTTTATGGTGTCTTGCAGTTGTTGATAAGAACATTGGATTACATCTCGATGGATATATCGCGTTGAAAGAAGTCCAAGAAACGTTGTATTTCAAAGTGTTGAGAAAGGGTGATATCATAGACATCTGCGTGAAAGCCACAGTGGTACATTTAACTATTCAATACTTTTTTGATGTGATTGATGTGATTGTTTTAAATGTGTTCGCGAATAGTAGAAATTTTATTTTTTCTATACTATTTATATGAATACTAGTATTAGACCTGTACGTACTTCGTACCGGGAATTAGTATTTATTTTAATATAGTTAAAATATTATTTTTGTTTTATAAAATAACAAAAAAATATAATTAATTTGAATATAAATTTTAAACAATTGAAAGAGGTTGACATAGAGATCGTGGTTTCAGAATAACTGTTGGATTTGAGGAGATTAAGCAGAAAATAATGTTTCTTCAATTAAAATCTTTTCTTATAATTAATTTAATTAATTAGTTTTTTTTTTGTCAACATTTGGGCCACAACTGGCCGGCCCATTAACCTAATTCCTACAAATTGTAGGGTCGGGAACTTGATCCCTGGTGTGATGGTGTATGTCTTCTGTGGACTTGACACTAGACCAAGATCACTTCACAATTTAATTAATTAGTTTGAAAAAACAAATAATTAATAACTGACAAATTTAAAATATATTTGTGAAATTTTTAAAAGAAAATATCTATACTATTATTTGAGAGATCACTTATAAATTATGACATTGTTTTGTAAAAAATTACATATCAATGCCATTGGAAACAAGACAACTAAAAGAATCTCGGTAGGGTTATAATTGTCTTTTGCTTAGTGTTTTAATTTGTTTTAATCCTAGCCATCCATCTAATTAATTCTCGGCCATTGGATTTTCTGAGAGACTTTCTCTTTCATCAAGGCATTGACACATGTCTTTATATAAATGGTTCACATTTTTTTTGATATACCTAGGGGTGTCAAGTTGGTTCAACCAAACCAAACCAACTCAAACCCATATGGATTTAGTGTCTAATGGATAATGAGTCAACCCAACCCATTTAGTTAATGGTTTGGATTAACCCATAACTCATTTAAATTATTGGATTAATGGGTTAAATGAGTTAACCCATTTAATAATTTTATTATAATTTAAATAATCATAACAATTAATAATTGATAACTAACATACTACAATCACTACTATCATCATCATCATCATCATCATCACTACCACCATCATTATCATCTTCATCATCATCACTACCACCATCATTATCATCTTCATCATCAATCATCATCATCATCATCATCATCATCATCATCATCATCATCATCATCAATCACTACCATCATCATCATCATCATCATCATCATCATCATCATTACCACCATCATTATCATCATCATCATCAATCACTACCATCATCACTACTATCATTTAGAAAAGTCAACCGAGATGGATGATAACATTTGTGAAAGAGTCGCATAGAGACCGATATCTCATTGTGTGGAACTTCTTTGCTCAAAGTAGGATGCAGCCGCAGCTGCTGCCCTCTTTGCCGCATTTTTCAGAGTCTTCAAACGAGTTTGAACATGTGTTATTTTCAAGAATGGGAAATCATCTTTCAGTAACTTGTAAACGTTATCTGTTGTACGTTGTTCTTCAGCGAGACTTTCCAGGTGGCAATTGAAACAGTCTAAAAGACGACCTATCCATTTAACACGAAGTTTGGGCTTCGCCGCCGGTATCTCTACAGGAGTCACAGAAAGTTCGAGATCTGCCACGTGGGAGGCCGCCGGTATCTCTACAGGAGTCACAGGAAGTTCCAGAGCCGCCGGTATCTCTACAGGAGTCACAGGAAGTTCGAGATCTGCCACGTGCGAGGCCGCCGGTATCTCTACAGGAGTCACAGGAAGTTCCAGAGCCGCCGGTATCCTTGCGTTTAACGAATCGAAAGAAGATGAAAAAGTCTAACAAGCTCAATAAGTGAATTTAACAAATGCAACATAGAGATAAACAAAGAAATTGACTGAGACTGAGGAGTAAATCGAACAAGAACAACAGAAGCATCATACAGTCTCCGGAGAACAACAGAGCCTAAACTAAAACTTATCAAAGCATCAATAATACGTTCCACAATCCTCAAGCTCCGTAAGACCCTAAACTAAAACTTATCAAAGTATCAATAATTCATCAAAATTCTGAGAATCTAGCATAAACACAAAAGAGAAAAAAGGATCAAAACAGTAAAAACCTAGAGAATTTCGAACAAAATCAGCTCATAAAGCAAAAAGGCAAAAAAAACTTAAACAACAACGATCACTAGCAAGATCAAACAGCAAAGACGAAGATATCATCTTCTTGAGATTGAATCAGAGACGAAGAATTGAAAAACTCAAAATCAAAAAGAGAGAACTTACTTTTTCTCGGGAGAAGCTTTTTGTTTTTGTTTTCTTTGGACCTCTCTGCTTGTGAATCAGAGCAGATAGCTTTTCAAAACCCAACAATCAGAGCAGATAGTTTATTGGTGTGTCAATTTCTCCGATTGTCTCTCCGATTGTCTCCGATATGATGACTGAAAGAGATGATCGAAGAAGATGTGTTTGAGAGAGAGGGTGAGAGACTGGTTTGTTTTGGTAATAGATTTTGAATTGGTTTGGTTTTTGTCAACCCATCAACTCATTTTAACCAAACCAATTGCAACCCAATCCATTAAACCCATTAACCAATTTGACCAAATGACTCATTTAAGACTCAAATTACTAACCCAATAAGTTTATGGGTTGGATTGGTTTGAGTTAAACCATAAATTTCAACTCATTTTGACACCCCTAGTTGCAATCCAAAATTCTATAAATCGTCATATATCTATCCTCCTTAAGTTTTCTTTATGTTAACCTTGATTGCTCTTTATCTTATCTTTTTGAATAAACACTAATAAATAAAATTTTAAACTTTTAAACTTTGATATAAATAAGCAATTTATATCCAATTAAAAGTATCTCTTATAATATGTTTGTAATGGTGACCCAAAAAATGTTGTTGGTATAATAAACTTTGCATCTTTTTGCAAATAAAAATTATTTAATTATTTCATGATCAAAACTCAAATCACACCAATTTTTTTTATCTCTTTAAAGAACCATGCAAAATAAGGGTTATCGATCTACAAACCCGAGATTCAACCTATCTCTTTCACCAACCAAAACTATTTAATTTACTTTAAATAACCTAAATTACTTGTTAAACATAACCTAATTTGGTTTCCATTTGGCTAGTTAAGTTACTGATTAAAAGAGTCAACTAATAAAAAGTCGTTAAGAGCATGTGCATTGGACAGAACCTCTCTTAGACTGAATAAAATAAGTAATTTTATCATTTTTTTTTTTTGGTGGAAAGTAATTTTATCATTTTATCATAAAAATGTAACAATAAAAAAAAAAGAAAAAAAAAATCGAAACAAAAACAATTTGGACAACAATAATCAAATTAATTTAAAAACAAAAAGGCATGGGGAGGAGTCGAGGAGGCGCACGTTAACTCCTACGGCGCACGTTAAATCCTGTCTTTGCCCAAAAAAAAAAAAAAATTGATCAACCTAGATAAAATAGCACAAGAGAAGCTGTGAGAGGAAAAAAAAAAAAAATTGAAGAAAAAACCGCCATTGAAATGATGAAGCAAAGCTCATCGGAGGCAGTGTCATCATCATCATCGTCATCTTCTTCTTCTTCATCAGCCGCCGTCGCGGACCAATCTCATCCTTCCGTATCTTCATCATCGGAGAAACCTCTTTCTTCGTCTTCGATTTCTCCAGCGGAAGACCTTCAGGTTGGATCGTCGAGAGATGGAAGCGGAGGTGCGCAAGAGATCGTAGCCGTCGATCGGCCAGGAGAGTATACAGCTTTATGTAGATGGACGGTTGAGAGCTTCCCACGTGTTAAAGCTAAGGCACTGTGGAGCAAGTACTTTGATGTAGGAGGTTACGATTGTCGTCTCTTGGTTTACCCTAGAGGTGATTCTCAGGCTCTTCCTGGTTACATCAGTATCTATCTTCAGATCATGGACCCTCGTGGAACCAATTCGTCTCGTTGGGATTGTTTTGCTAGCTATCGTCTCTCAATCGTTAATCATGTTGATGATTCATTAACAATCCATAAGGATTCTTGGCATAGATTCTCTAGTAAGAAGAAATCTCATGGATGGTGTGATTTCACTCTTAATTCTAGTATTTTGGATCCTAAGATGGGTTTTTTGTTTAACAATGATTCATTGCTTATCACTGCTGATATATTGATTCTGAATGAGTCTGTGAGCTTTAGTCGTGATAATAACAATGAGGGACAATCTTTGTATAAGGAAAATTCTATAGTAGCTGGACCAATGCCTGATGTGTTGAGTGGGAAGTTCACTTGGAAGGTAAATAATTTTAGCTTGTTTAAGGATATGATAAAGACACAGAAGATTATGAGCCCTGTTTTCCCAGCTGGGGAGTGTAATTTGAGGATCAGTGTGTATCAGAGTGTGGTTAATTCTCAAGAATATATATCAATGTGTTTGGAGAGTAAAGAGACTGAGAAGACTATGGTTTCAGATAGGAGCTGTTGGTGTTTGTTTAGGATGTCAGCTTTGAATCAGAAGCCTGGGTGTACTCACATGCATAGAGATTCATATGGCAGGTTTGCTGCTGATAATAAGAGTGGGGATAATACGAGCTTGGGATGGAATGATTACATGAAGATGTCTGATTTTGTGAACCCGGAAGCAGGTTTTTTACTTGATGACATGGCTGTCTTTAGCACCTCGTTTCATGTTATCAAAGAGTTCAGTAGCTTTACTAAGAATGGTGGGTTGATTGGGGGAAGGAATGGGACTGGAGCTAGGAAGTCAGATGGACACATGGGAAAATTCACTTGGAGAATTGAAAATTTCACAAGGTTAAAGGATCTTCTGAAGAAGAGGAAGATAACAGGTCTTTGCATCAAAAGTAAGAGGTTTCAAATTGGGAACCGCGATTGTCGACTTATTGTTTATCCCCGAGGTATGTAAGTGCACTAAATTATCTACACTGGAATTGTAATGTATTCACAAGGTTTTATGCTATGCTATTGCTGTTTTAAACGGTAGACATGGAACCAATAATCTCGGTTTGAAAATTCTGTTTTTCCTTCCTATTGAGCTGTCTGATTGCTACTTTTGTAGAGTTCAATGTCTGAACTGATGGTCTTACTCTTAATGGCCTCAGGGCAGTCCCAGCCACCATGCCATCTTTCAGTATTTCTTGAAGTGACAGATTCACGAAGCTCTAGTGATTGGAGCTGTTTTGTTAGCCACCGACTATCAGTTGTGAACCAGAGATTGGAGGAGAAGTCGGTGACAAAGGAATCTCAGAATCGCTACTCGAAAGCTGCAAAGGATTGGGGTTGGCGTGAATTTGTGACACTTACTAGTTTGTTTGATCAAGACTCTGGGTTTCTTGTTCAAGACACTGTTGTATTCTCTGCTGAGGTTCTTATTTTAAAAGAGACATCTGTAACAAAAGAGTACGTGGATGCAGAGTCAGCTAATTCAGTTTCTCAGATTGAAAGCAGCGTGAAACGAAGTTCTTTTACTTGGAAAGTGGAGAATTTCTTAGCCTTCAAAGAAATAATGGAAACACGAAAGATTTTTAGCAAATTCTTTCAGGCTGGTGGATGTGAACTCCGAATTGGTGAGTGGTTAGATTTTTTTCCTTATCTCCCATCTGCAATTATTAATGTTAATGAACTCCAATTGCTTAATGTGTTGCCTTGTATAATGCAGGTGTATATGAGTCCTTTGATACCATATGCATATATTTAGAGAGTGATCAATCTGCGGGTACAGATGTGGACAATAATTTCTGGGTTAAGTATAAGATGGGTATTCTGAACCAAAAGAATCTGGCGAAAAGTGTGTGGAAGGAGTCATCTATATGTACCAAGACATGGAATAATTCTGTTCTACAGTTTATGAAGGTGTCTGACATGTTGGAGGCTGATGCTGGGTTTCTTGTGCGTGACACTGTTGTTTTTGTGTGTGAAATATTGGATTGTTGTCCTTGGTTTGAGTTTTCCGACCTTGAGGTTAGTTTATGCTCCATTTATTCTAAAAACAATATTATACATTGTGGAGTTCTGCCTTTTTTTCATGCACACTTGGAGGCCTTTTTATTGGTCTCAGAATATGTATTCTGTGTCTTATCCATTCTTTTGCCAGGTCCTGGCTTCAGATGATGACCAAGATGCCTTAACCACTGACCCTGATGAAATTATTGATTCTGATGAAAGTGACGGCATAAGCGGAGACGAAGAAGACACATTCAGAGATTTCCTTTCTCGAGCTGGATTCCATCTCACGTTTGGGGAGAATCCTTCACAACCACAAGTTACTCTGCGAGAGAAGCTTCTAATGGATGCGGGTGCAATTGCTGGATTTCTTACTGGCTTGCGTGTATATCTTGATGATCCTACTAAAGTAAAGCGTTTACTTCTTCCGACTAAAATATCTTGTAATGATAGAAGCAAGCTAACAAAGAGTGATGAATCTTCACCCAGCCTGATGAATTTGCTGATGGGTGTTAAAGTTTTACAGCAAGCAATTATTGATTTACTTCTAGATATAATGGTTGAGTGTTGCCAACCTTCGGAGGAAGGCTCTCATTCTGAGCCATCTTTATTGTCCCCAAAGACAGATGGTTGTGTTGCTGCAACTTCATCGGAGTCAAGGGAAAATGGAGCAGCAGAACCTTCACAACATCTTGTTGATGAGAGATTTAAATCTGATACAGATGCTACTCTCAGTACCTCAGCTGTACCAAGCTCAGAGATGAATGGGATCGATATGCTTGAGAAAGCCCTTGCAATAGAGCCTATTTCTCCTCCTAACACATCTGCTGGGCATTGTTCTGATGCATCAGTCCAATCAAAGGTGGGGCTCTCATACTGCTGAAAGCTATGTAGCAGCTTTTTCTTTTGCTCCATTATATTTCTGACCATATGTATTATATTTTGGTCTTCAGACAAAGTGGCCAGAACAGTCTGAGGAGCTATTAGGACTGATTGTGAATTCACTTAAAACCCTTGATGCGGCTGTTCCACAAGGTTGTCCTGAGCCTAGACGACGACCACACTCTGCTCAAAAGATTGCTCTTGTTTTAGACAGAGCTCCCAAACATTTGCAACCAGATCTAGTTAGTCTGGTTCCCAAATTGGTTGAGCATTCAGAGCATCCACTGGCTGCTTATGCACTTATTGAACGGCTTCAAAAGCCTGAAGCTGAACCAGCATTGCGTGAACCAGTAAGTAGACTCTATATAGCCTCTCGTTCCCTTGTTATACTAGTTTTTTGTATGTTGGGAGGCGTCCTGAGAGAGTGTTCATATCATGAACCATAAGTTTAAACATCTCCTCCATCTGACATTTTTATGTGGTACAGGTATACAATGCTCTTACCCAGTTAGAATGCGACAGTGAAGTGTGGGAGCACATTCTATTTCAGTCCTTTGAGCTTCTGAGTGACTCAAATGAGGAATCTCTTGTGGCAGCCATTCATTTCACATTTAAAACTGCCTCACAGTGCCAACACCTACCTGATGCAGTAAGCATTCCATGTCTCAGTTTTTCTTCTTTGTTGCGAGTAAATATTTTCCCAATCTCGCTAACTTAAGATTTTCCTTATCCAGGTGAGGTCAGTGCGTGAGCGGCTTAAAAATCTGGGTGCTGATGTCTCTCTTTGCGTCCTTGATTATTTGAGTAAAACTGTACACAGTTGGCCTGATATTGCGGAAATGATACTTAGGGACATCAACTGTGACGACAGTCTAGGTGGCAATTTTGCGGCATTACCCTGTGGACCTTTTCTGATTAGTGAAAATGAAACTGCCTCTGAAATGGCGGATTTGATGGATGAGCATGAATTCTATGCAAATAGGCAATTTTTTGATGTCTACATTCTGCTGGAAATGTTATCCATATCGTGCCTAGCTGATGAGGCATCTCAAACGTTTGAAAGAGCTGTTTCTCGTGGAGCCATCGTTGCTCAGGCTGTTGCCATGGTTCTTGAAAAACGATGTGTTCAGGGCTCAAATGTGAATGCTACAAGTGGGGATGCTTCGTTTAAGCATCAAGATCCTGTATTGGAGGGAGAAGCAAGTGAGCAACCAGCCACTGGAGGGACTGAGTTCAGAACGATCCTTAATCTTGCTGAGACTTTAACTCATTCTAGAGATCCTCAAGTGAGGGGATTTGTGAAACTGATATACACAATATTATTCAAATGGTTTCCGGATCAGCCCTTTAGGGTTCAAATACTGAGGAGACTTGTAGATAGATTCACCAGCTCTACGGGTAGCAGCCATGATTCAGACTTAGAGTTGGAGATTCTTGCTATTCTGATTTTTCAGGAGCAAGAGGTTACAAGACCCCTTTTAGCCATGCTGAAAAAGGTTGTGGAACATGCAAATATAGACAGGGCGGCCTTGTGGCACCAATTGCGTGCAAACAAGGAAGAGCTGGTCCGGTTGAAGGAAGAAAAAAAGACAGAGATTCAATCTATGACAAAGGAGAAATCTAGCATCACACATAAATTAAGTGAATCTGAGGCTGCAAACACCCGTCTTAAGGTATGTGATTATTTCATTTTGTCTGCTGCGAAAGTGTGACGATGCTGGAGGTTTTTGGCGTCCTGTGATCATACAGCTTACTAATACTGTGTATCAAATGGCAGTCTGAAATGAAAGCTGAGATGGACCGCTTTGCTCGAGAAAAGAAGGATCTGGTAGAACAGTTTCGGGATGTGGAGAGTCAGCTGGAGTGGATCCGATCAGAACGTCAAGATGAGATAGCTAAGCTCTCGTCTGAGAAGAAAACTCTTCTGGATCGCCTTCACGAAGCAGAGACGCAACTTGCTTTGCTAAAAACCCGAAAACGTGATGAACTTAAGGTACAGACTTGAAATGAAATAAGAAGCATATGCTTGCAGAAAATGAATAATGATAGGATCTTTATATTACTGCCATCTCGCCTTGTATCGTTACTCGTATTCTATTTGTCCAAATTGTATTGTTCACTTAACAAGTGATGCCGTTTTCCTTGTAAATAATACAGAAAGTAGGAAAAGAGAAAACTGCTCTAACCGAGAAGCTAAAGATAACAGAGGCAGCTCGGAAAAGATTTGAAGAAGAGTTGAAACGGTATGCCACTGAGAATGTAACTCGCGATGAATTGCGCAAGTCACTTGAGGATCAAATCAGGCAACTGACACAGACAGTAGGACAGACAAAAGAAGAGAAACGAGAGAAAGAAGATCAGATTGCTCGGTGTGAAGCTTACATTGATGGAATGGAATCCAAACTCCAAGCTTGCCAGGTTTGTTAGAGACAAAACATATATTATTCTTTTTTCTTATTCTCCTTTTCTCTGTTTCGAGCTCACTTAAAACTCGTATGATGTGAATTATTTTCATCAGCAATACATCCACACACTAGAGTCCTCGCTTCGAGAAGAGATTTCAAGACATGCGCCTCTATACGGTGCCAATTTAGAGTCTCTATCAATGAAGGAACTGGACACAATAGCTCGGATCCATGAGGAAGGGCTAAGACAAATCCATGCCCTTCAACAACGTAAGGGACATACATTATCACATGGTCTCCCTCAGGGTCACACACTTTACCCGACTACACCGCCGCAGCTTCCTCCAATGGCGGTCGGTTTGCCACCTCAGCTTCTTCCTAATGGTTCAGGGGTTCACTCAAACGGCCATATCAACGGTTCAGTCAGGCCTTGGTTTAGCCACCACACCTAAAAAAATACATCTTTTTTTTTCATAGGAAGACCTACAACAAAAGAATGATGGCCTCTTGAGTTTGTTTTTGAGGTAAATCAATCAATCAATCAATCAACATCATCAATGTTTAATTTTCCATTATATATTTATTTTTCTCTGAGATTTTCCGAGGGGCTTTTTTTTGGCTACTAGAACCATTGGGGGGTCAAAGTAGAATATTAATAAAAATAGAGGGATACAGATGCACAAATTTCTTTGTGAGAAAAAACAAAATGTTGTAAAAGCTGTTACGCCGATGGAACTAACAGTTGCTAAGAGTGCCTTATGCTTCTTTTTTTTTTTTTTTTTTTTGTATCTCATCTCATAAATTATAAGTCACAATTCGGGTTAAAGCTATTAAGCTAAGCTTGGTAGGGTTGAATCTCAAGAAAATTAGTGTAGACTAATAACACTTTTAAAAGTTTTATAATTTGCAGACCACTTAAAGAATTTAACACTTTTTATGACACAATGACTGATTTTATTAGATGTATATCAGTTTTTGTATGCTCATATATATAGATTAATATACTGATGGATATTGAAACTATGTTTATAAACATAAAGTGTTAGTTTTTTAATAAAAACTTAAAAGTGTCATGGAATTGGTGGGCATGGAACGGATATCCTGGATTTTGGTAATATCTGTTCGCTCCGCTTCGTCCGGATAATCACTTTTGCAATCCGTATTCGTTAACATCCGAATTATTTGCCGGATATTCAATCCGCATCATTAAAATATTAAAAAATATATATACATCAAACTTTTTTACCAAAAAATAGTAATACTTTACTAAAAATAGTTTTTCTTTATTTGTTAAACTGTAATATTTAAAAAATTAATTTAATAAATAGAAATTTATAATATTTACATATATAAATAATAATTATATAATTTATATATGTAGTTATCTATATGTATATCTCAATATGTATCCGTATTTCGGAGCGGAACGGCTATCTGTCTCTTAAAATTTGAATATTTGTGATTTGATTTGATTTGGACGGATATTAATTTTTAGTATTTGATTTGATTCGTAAAGTTACAGATATCTGTATTTTTTGAATCAAATAGAAAAGTTACATATATAATTGATTTGATTTGCTTCGCAAGTATTTGATTTTCTGCGTTTACTATCGTCCTTATTTGCAAGTGGTCTGAAAAGGGACCGATCCGTCCCAAGTGTGGCCATAACTCTATATCGTACCGTTGGATTTCTTCAAACCACTTGGAGTTGAAAACTAACATCCTCAGATATCTTGTGTCAAATTACTGGGAAGATCTAACGGTGGGAAGTCATTCGTCTAAGGTAATACTTCTGACGTTTCTGCACAGACCTGCATCTTCAAATAGATATTTGCATCCAAAATGATTCAAAACCACTTCTTTTTGTTCCAAACGCCTAAAGACCTGAAAATACACAAAGTGAAGCAAAAATACCTAGATTCTATCTTATAGTTACTGAAAGATTCAAAATACAAACTTAAATCCTAGATAGAAAACGATAGAAATGGGGCTCATCAAAGTCTCCATGAACTAATGTCAAAGCTTGTGTCGCACGGAAGCTCTGATACCAAATCAAATCGTAAGTACTCAAATATTTTAAAGAACTTTCTCTTCCTTATTGATTTAGAAACTCTCTTAAAACTAAATCAAATCTCTAAGTCTCTTATGAAACAACTCTCCATAGATACTTGTTTATATAGAACTTAGCTTTTCGTAATCCTATATGAAATACAAATCCTTATCTAAATCTCTTTGAACTTATCTAGACTTCTTATTTTGTATTTGTTGTCATTATCTCTTTAAGCTACTCCTTAAGAGATATCTTTTCCTTTTAAGTATTTGGAATTACCCAACAGTTGATGTGTTATAGGTCGTGTTACATTTTTAACTTCTCAACGCACTAAATATTGTAGATATATGATGCACTTTAAGTTTTATTGTAATGTTGTTTAGTTTCTTATGGTTCACAGACCCACTAAATTTGTGTTAGATTTTAAGTTTAATCGAAGATCTACTGATCTAGATATATGGTTTTTTTTTTTCGTCACAATTTTTTGATGTAGACTCGTCGCAATAGTTTACATCTGTTTTATTAATAACTTTTTATTAAGATATTAATTAAAATAAAACAATTTTCAATAAAACATTGGAAATGATTGAATTTGGAATCTTTGGTTTCTTTAAAGGAGATAAAAGAATAATTTAGTCGTTATTTAGGATTACTATGTATCGATTATCCAACGATCAAACCAAAACCTTTCATATTTCTCCCACCAAAAATGCCGACGATTTCGAATCTCACTAATTACTAGGATAGTAGGATTACACACGTATAGTTTTAATAAATACTGTAGATTTTTAAAAAAGGACGAGCAAAAGTATACTGACCAGAAACAAATACTTCCTCTGTTTCAAAATGTAAGATGTTTTAGAATTTTTACACATATTAAGAAACCATATTTAAAATGCATTATTTTTTGTGATTTACAATTTTCAACAACTCTAAACCAATAGTATTTAGTTATCTTTCTTGAATTCAATAATTTGTCATTAATTATACATAGAAAATAGAGAACATCTTATATTTTAAAACAAAAAAAAAATTTTAAACATCTTACATTTTGAATCAGAGGGAGTAACGATTATTAAAATGTGCAAAATCAAAAGTTCGTACAATTAAGTGAGCGGACACAACAATAAAAGCATATTGATGGCAGCGAAAAGATTTGGTGGTTACAATTTACAACCACAATAATTCTATGTTGCTATTTCTTTTCCCCCCGATAAGATCATGCGATACTTAATTCTATGTTGCTATTTTTTTCCCCCGATAAGATCATGCGATACTTAATTCTATGTGACCCCCATATAAAATTTGTTCAAAATTTAATTTCGCCATTAAAAGAAAATTGGACCCCTCTAAACATAATGGCTAGCTCGATCTGCCACTGCTAACACCTACCTATATTAATGGATATGGGTTGTAATTTATAATCATGATTCATGACTTGAAAGGATCGCATAACAAACATAGAAAGTCCATTTATATTGTGAAGTAGGAAATAAATTATATTCATACGTACTTCTCATATTTTTAGGTTTCGAATAGTGATAGAACCGTATCGCAAAACCGCATCGTAATAGTAATAAAAATATATGTAAATATTTTTGTTACTATTAGAACCGCACCGCATGTTACCATTCGAAGTCTATGTACAACATATCTAAATTTTGACAAACAAAGCAAATACTACTACTCAGTAACTTGTAATCATGATTAGTACTCACCATTCTACATTTATGTGTAATTTACTATTTTTTGCATTTACTATTATGGTGGTCACAAAGTTTTGGAATTGTTAGCATTTACGGAGAAGCTTAATATTTTCAAAAAAAAGTCTTGCAGCTTTATAACTTTATATATTACAACAACACCTTTATAACTTTATAGCTGTATATAGTACAACAACACCTTTATATGGGAGTACTAATCATTCGATGATATAGGTCCAATAATTGCTCGAACAGTTTTAACTCTTAATAGACTTTTCTACCTTGAGTTAAAGTTAGGGCTTGATATTGGTCTAATCAATCCCTAGCTCAATTTTCTCAAGAGAATTAGAAGATAATGTACATGTAAATAAGTTTATGAGATCCGTATCCTGAGATATTTTGCTCCAATGAATTTGTATTTGCTTGCCAGATGTCGAAGTAAAACAATATTATTAGCCAATGCATATATTGGATAAATTGGTCAAGGTCGTGGGTACGTACGTACGTTACTTTGATGACTGAACTTACATAAATAATTTTATTTCCAATAAGTCCTGGTCTAAGGAATTATCATCATGTATAATCAGACATTGAACAACTTTGAGTTTAATTTAAAGTCATGAATGTTTGCAAGATTTTAGATAGTTTTTTTTTTATTTTAGATTTTGGATTGTAGATTTTGGATTTTGGTTTATGGTTTTTAGATTTTGTATTTAAAAAAAGTTAAAAATTGAAATAAAAGTGAAGTCACTTTAAAAAATGAAAAAACCCACAAAATTTGGATTTTAGATTTTGTGAATAAATGATCAAAATCTACTAAAATCCAGATTCCCTAAATTTTAGAGAAACTACTTTTTCTATAATCATGAATAGACAAAATTAGATTTTACAAAATCAAAATCTAGAATCTATTTTAAAATCAAGTGCCATTCAAGACCTAATTAATTTTAAGGAAAAATAATTGGTCTCTCTAAACAAATATATATTAGTGCAAAGGTTAATTAGAAAGCAAAAAAACTGAATATTGTCTATCCAAATAATAGTAGAAGAATTGTTAAGTTTCTATTGACAAATATCTTTCTGGGTATCAATTTCTGTAATTTTGGCCTAAATTGTTTACGTATAAAATGATTTAGTTTATTAAACTCTGTGGTAAAAGAGTAACAAACAATTTCACTATTAGACGACAAAAGTTGTTGAACTCACGTTGTTTACGAATTAAGACATTCAAAATTATAAAATATTTTGTTTGTATTTTTCGTTTTGTACACGAGTGACTCGTGTGTGTTTTCTTTTATATATTTCAGGTGGCACGAAAAGTAAAACCAAACCTAAAGATAAATCAGAGTAATGTGGTGGCTTTCTTCTTCTTCTTCTTCGTGGCTCTCTGAGCTCTCTTGTTCATCGTCGGCGGTTTTGGAACCGACATCTTCAGTCCCAGTAGCAATCCAATGGCTGAGATTTGTTTTGCTCTCTCCATGCCCTCAACGTGCTCTCTTCTCCGCCGTTGATCTTTTATTCCTCGTTTGCTTCGCTCTTCAGAAACTTTTTTCTTCTTTCCAAGTCAACGGAAACGCCGAGACTAGGAAACCTCTACTCGGAAACGGTGGAAGAATCCAAACCAGAACAACAGCGTGGTTCAAAACGACGGTCGTAGTCACCGTTCTATTGTCGTTTTGCTCCCTCGTGCTCTGCGTTTTGGCGTTCACACGGACTCAGGGACCATGGAACCTCATAGACCCACTGTTTTGGCTTATCCACGCCATCACACACGTCGTCGTCATCGCGGTTCTCGTCCTCCACGCTGCTCTGAATCATCCCTTAACTCTAAGAATCTATTGGGTTTCAAATTTCGTCCTCACAAGTCTCTTGGCCGTCTCCGGTATTTTCCATTTTCTCTCCGACGCCGCCGCGAGTCTGAGAGAAGAAGACGTCGCTTCCTTCTTCTCCTTCCCGTTAACCGCCTTTCTGCTCATCGTCTCTGTCAGAGGAATCACGGGCCTCGTCACAGCGGAGACCAAACCTTCCGACGCCGTTTCGGAGAATTTCAACAACGTCTCTCTCTACGCATCCGCTTCTGCTTTCTCCAAGACGTTCTGGTTATGGATGAATCCTTTATTGAGCAAAGGCTACAAATCTCCGTTGACGCTCGAACAAGTCCCGACGCTCTCTCCAGAGCACAAAGCAGAGAGACTCGCGCTTCTCTTTGAAACTAGTTGGCCTAAACCGTCGGAGAATTCGAGCCACCCTGTCCTTACGACTTTAACCCGATGTTTCTGGAAGGAGTTCCTCTTCACGGCGATCCTAGCCATTGTCCGTCTCGGCGTCATGTACGTTGGTCCTGTTCTCATCCAGAGCTTCGTTGATTTCACCTCCGGTAAGAAATCGTCGCCCTGGGAGGGTTGTTACCTCGTCCTTATCCTCCTCGTTGCGAAATTCGTGGAGGTCTTGTCGACGCATCAGTTCAACTTCAATTCGCAGAAGCTTGGGATGCTTATAAGGTCAACTCTAATCACTACAATCTACAAGAAAGGTTTAAAGCTCACAGGCACAGCGCGTCAGAACCACGGCGTCGGGCAAATCGTGAATTACATGGCCGTAGACGCACAACAGCTCTCTGACATGATGCTTCAGCTCCACGCAATATGGCTCATGCCTTTGCAATTGATTATTGGGTTAGTGCTTCTTTACGGAAGTTTAGGCGCATCTGTAGTGACTGCGCTTTTTGGGTTGACTGGAGTCTTCATCTTCATCCTCCTCGAAACTAAGAGAAACAACATGTACCAATTCAGTTTGATGGGAAACAGAGATTCTCGGATGAAGGCCACCAACGAGATGCTCAACTATATGCGAGTGATCAAGTTTCAGGCTTGGGAGAATCATTTCAACAAGAGGATCCTCAAATTTAGGGACATGGAGTTTGGTTGGCTCTCCAAGTTTCTCTACTCGATAGCCGGTAACATCATTGTCCTCTGGAGCACGCCAGTGCTTATCTCTGCCCTCACCTTCACCACCGCCATAGCCTTGGGAGTAAAGCTTGACGCTGGAACTGTGTTCACTACCACCACCATTTTCAAGATCCTGCAAGAACCCATCAGGAATTTTCCCCAGTCTATGATATCTCTCTCGCAGGCAATGATTTCTCTGGGGAGACTGGACTCATACATGATGAGCAGAGAGCTATCGGTAGGTGCCGTGGAGAGAACCTTTGGTTGTGATGGTAGTACCGCCGTGGAGGTTAGAGATGGAAGTTTTAGTTGGGATGATGAGGAGAACGAACCTGCACTCAAAGACATCAACTTTAAGGTTAAGAAAGGAGAGCTCATCGCGATAGTTGGAACCGTTGGTTCAGGTAAGTCTTCCCTGCTGTCTTCGGTTCTTGGTGAAATACACAGAATATCAGGCAAGGTGCGACTTTTTTTTTTTTGTTAAAGTAGTTTCTATATATATAGAATTTTAACACTCGGAACATTGATTTACTCAACACTAGTTTATTTTTAGGTGAGGGTTTGTGGGAGCACAGGTTATGTAGCACAAACATCATGGATCCAAAACGGGACGGTTCAAGACAACATCTTGTTTGGTCTTCCTATGGTTAGAGAGAAGTACAATAAAGTTCTCAATGTCTGTTGTCTTGAGAAAGACCTACAAATGATGGAATTTGGGGATAATACTGAGATTGGAGAACGCGGAATCAACCTCAGCGGAGGGCAGAAGCAACGTATACAGCTCGCACGTGCGATATATCAGGAATGCGATGTGTACTTGCTCGACGATGTTTTTAGCGCTGTGGATGCTCATACCGGTTCAGATATATTCAAGGTAACAAAGGATAAAAATAAATCTTGATGTATCAATTCCCTTTAAAGTGCAACACAAGTTGATTCATGTTATTGTGATGTTTTTGCAGAAATGTGTAAGAGGAGCCCTGAAAGGCAAAACTGTATTGCTCGTAACCCATCAAGTGGATTTCTTGCACAATGTCGATTGCATCTTGGTAGAACAAATTATTCAGATTTTTGCTTGATTGGAATCCAAGAAACTCGAACTTGTGCTTACGAGATGGAGTTTCAGGTGATGCGGGAGGGAAGGATTGTCGAATCAGGAAGATATGACGAATTAGTCAACTCCGGGTTGGATTTTAGGGAACTCGTTGCTGCACATGAGACATCAATGGAGCTAGTTGAAGCAGGTGCAGACTCTGCATCAGCAGCAGCATCAATCAAGATTTCCCCAAAAACATTAACATCTCCAAGTGCAAGCTCTCCAAAAACTTCCATGGAGTCTCCTCACTTAAGTGATCTGAACGATGAGCACATCAAGTCATTTCTTAGCGCTCACACCGTAGAAGATAGCTCGAAGCTCATCAAAGAAGAGGAAAGGGAAACTGGACAGGTCAGCCTACGAGTTTACAAACAGTATTGCACTGAGGCCTATGGCTGGTGGGGTATTGTGCTTGTGGTGTTCTTCTCTCTGACGTGGCAAGGCTCTCTAATGGCCAGCGATTATTGGCTTGCATATGAAACATCAACTAAGAATGCAATTTCATTTGATGCTTATGTTTTCATTCAAGTATACGTCATTATTGCACTTGTTTCCATCGTATTAATTAGCCTCCGGTCATATTATGTCACCCACTTGGGACTCAAGACGGCTCAGATCTTTTTCCGACAGATTCTTAATGGTATCTTACATGCTCCCATGTCATTTTTCGACACCACGCCATCGGGAAGAATTCTCAGTCGGGTGAGACAGTTTTCACCCTTTCAGTCTAATTACGTACAAATTTTAGCAAAGATGTTTAAGAGTTTTCTCTTTCGAACTTTGCAGGCATCAACTGATCAGACAAACGTCGATATCTTCATTCCATTCATGTTGGGACAAACGGTCCCAATGTACACCACTCTGCTAAGTGTTTTCATAGTAATTTGCCAGTACGCTTGGCCAACTGTATTCTTTGTGATTCCTCTTGGATGGCTCAACATCTGGTATAGGGTAGGCATCTCTTTGATTTTATGTTCTCATGTTTGTTCTTTGATGTGTGATGTTCTAAACGTCACTTTACTTTTGGTCTTCAGAAATATTATCTCGCTTCTTCCCGTGAATTAACACGCTTGGACTCAATCACTAAGGCTCCCGTCATCCACCATTTCTCAGAGAGTATAGCCGGAGTGATGACAATCCGATCATTCAGGAAGGAGGATTTGTTTATGAAAGAGAATGTGAAGCGTGTCAACGCCAATCTGAGGATGGACTTTCACAACAATGGCTCTAACGAATGGCTCGGGTTTCGACTAGAGCTGATTGGAAGTTGGGTGCTCTGCATCTCGGCTTTGTGTATGGTATTGTTACCCAGCAACGTTATTAGACCAGGTAGGGATCACTAGACCCCCAAGTTTTAGTTGATATCACTATTCCCCTTTGAGGCAATCAATCGTGAACATTCTTTTTGCAGAGAATGTAGGCTTGTCCCTTTCGTACGGCATGTCCCTCAACTCGATTTTGTTCTGGACCATATACATGACCTGTTTTGTTGAGAACAAGATGGTTTCTATTGAAAGGATCAAGCAGTTCACTGATATTCCCTCTGAATCCGAGTGGGAGAGCAAAGAAAACCTTCCACCTTCGAATTGGCCCTTCCATGGCAATGTACATCTCCAAGACCTCAAGGTGAGTTAAAAGAAACCAAATGGCTTCGTGATTTTGTGAAGTGTGTGTTTGTGTGTTCAATTTTGTAAAGGATGTGTGTGTAAACAACAGGTGCGCTACAGACCGAACACTCCACTTGTGCTCAAGGGAATAACTCTAGACATCAAAGGAGGAGAGAAGGTTGGTGTGGTTGGACGAACGGGAAGCGGGAAGTCTACTTTGATCCAAGTCCTGTTCAGGCTTGTAGAACCTTCAGGAGGGAAGATAATCATAGACGAGATTGATATCAGCACTCTAGGGCTACATGATCTCAGGTCAAGATTCGGAATCATTCCGCAAGAACCTGTCCTCTTCGAGGGAACCGTGAGGAGAAACATCGACCCAACAGAGCAATACTCTGACGAAGAAATCTGGAAGGTAATGATAAATCCTATTTTGCATCTTAATCTTCTAAGTTGTAACCATTTTGCATATAACAACATATTTTTATCTTTATAATTCAGAGCCTCGAACGATGTCAACTCAAGGATGTTGTTGCTACCAAGCCTGAGAAGCTTGATTCTTTGGGTGAGTTAATTGATTGATGATCTCTATAAATACATTTCTTCAATAATGGAGTTTTTAATCTCTGTTTATACAATCCTAAAAAATAATATACTCTGTTGATTGATTGGAACAGTGGTTGATAATGGGGAGAACTGGAGCGTAGGCCAGAGGCAGCTTCTATGTTTAGGCAGGGTTATGTTGAAACGCAGCAGACTTCTTTTCTTAGACGAAGCAACTGCATCAGTTGATTCCCAGACCGACGCCGTGATTCAGAAGATCATCAGGGAAGACTTTGCTTCTTGCACCATAATCAGCATCGCCCACCGGATACCTACAGTGATGGACGGTGATCGAGTCCTGGTCATTGACGATGGTAAGATATCAACGTAACTTCTTGTGCTTTTCTTTCTATTACTACAGAAAATCATGAATTATGGAATTTGAACAGGGAAGGCGAAAGAGTTCGATAGCCCAGCTCGTTTACTGGAGAGGCAGTCTCTATTTGCAGCGCTAGTGCAAGAATATGCTCTCCGATCTGCCGGAATATGAATTTTTTTATGTCAAGATTATAATAAAAAATGATGTCAAGATTATGGCTCGGACTCTTAGCACATTTGCAGTAAAAGTTATGTGCTATAAAGTGCAGATTGATGTAGTAAATTTGTAAAAATATAAATTTGGTAACTCGTGTTTTAAAAGTTGCAGTATATATTATTAAAAATAAATTCAATTAAAATATCAATAATAATGTTTATTACAAATTTTATTAAATATTTAAAACATAAAATTTATATTTAAAACGAAATTAGATATTGGTTTGGGTTGCCAAATGAGTGGTTAGGGTTTAGATTTTATAATTAAAACGAAATTAGATATCGGTTTGGGTTTAGGGTTTACCACTCATTTGGCAACCCAAACCGACATCTAATTTCGTTTTAATTGTAAAATCTAAACCCTAAACCCTAAACCCAAACTGATATCTAATTTCGTTTTAATTATAAAATCTAAACTCTAACCACTCATTTGGCAACCCAAACCGACATCTAATTTCGTTTTAATTGTAAAATCTAAACCCTAAACCCTAAATCTATTTTCTGATTTCTTTTTTCTGATTTCTTTTTTTTTTAATTGTGTTTCTTTTTTTTTAATTTTTTTTTTTAATTCTCTTGTATTAGTAATGACATGGTAAAATGATTATGTGCTATAAAGTGCAGATTATGGCTCGGACTCTTAGCACATTTGCAGTAAAAGTTATGTGCTATAAAGTGCAGATTGATGTAGTAAATTTGTAAAAATATAAATTTGGTAACTCGTGTTTTAAAAGTTGCAGTATATATTATTAAAAATAAATTCAATTAAAATATCAATAATAATGTTTATTACAAATTTTATTAAATATTTAAAACATAAAATTTATATTTAAAACGAAATTAGATATCGGTTTGGGTTGCCAAATGAGTGGTTAGGGTTTAGATTTTATAATTAAAACGAAATTAGATATCGGTTTGGGTTTAGGGTTTACCACTCATTTGGCAACCCAAACCGACATCTAATTTCGTTTTAATTGTAAAATCTAAACCCTAAACCCTAAACCCAAACTGATATCTAATTTCGTTTTAATTATAAAATCTAAACTCTAACCACTCATTTGGCAACCCAAACCGACATCTAATTTCGTTTTAATTGTAAAATCTAAACCCTAAACCCTAAATCTATTTTCTGATTTCTTTTTTCTGATTTCTTTTTTTTTTAATTGTGTTTCTTTTTTTTTAATTTTTTTTTTTAATTCTCTTGTATTAGTAATGACATGGTAAAATGATTATGTGCTATAAAGTGCAGATTATGGCTCGGACTCTTAGCACATTTGCAGTAAAAGTTATGTGCTATAAAGTGCAGATTGATGTAGTAAATTTGTAAAAATATAAATTTGGTAACTCGTGTTTTAAAAGTTGCAGTATATATTATTAAAAATAAATTCAATTAAAATATCAATAATAATGTTTATTACAAATTTTATTAAATATTTAAAACATAAAATTTATATTTAAAACGAAATTAGATATCGGTTTGGGTTGCCAAATGAGTGGTTAGGGTTTAGATTTTATAATTAAAACGAAATTAGATATCGGTTTGGGTTTAGGGTTTACCACTCATTTGGCAACCCAAACCGACATCTAATTTCGTTTTAATTGTAAAATCTAAACCCTAAACCCAAACTGATATCTAATTTCGTTTTAATTATAAAATCTAAACCCTAACCACTCATTTGGCAACCCAAACCGACATCTAATTTCGTTTTAATTGTAAAATCTAAACCCTAAACCCTAAATCTATTTTCTGATTTCTTTTTTCTGATTTCTTTTTTTTTTAATTGTGTTTCTTTTTTTTTAATTTTTTTTTTTAATTCTCTTGTATTAGTAATGACATGGTAAAATGATTATGTGCTATAAAGTGCAGATTATGGCTCGGACTCTTAGCACATTTGCAGTAAAAGTTATGTGCTATAAAGTGCAGATTGATGTAGTAAATTTGTAAAAATATAAATTTGGTAACTCGTGTTTTAAAAGTTGCAGTATATATTATTAAAAATAAATTCAATTAAAATATCAATAATAATGTTTATTACAAATTTTATTAAATATTTAAAACATAAAATAAAATAATATTAACTTAAATATAGTTAATTATAATAATAATATTGCAACATAATAATTACAAAACTAATGACGTACATTTTATAGTATATTTAAATTTCCATCTTTTTGAAATCTATGCCTACAAATATTTTTGGATTTTAAATGAAAATAAAAATAAAAACTAAGAAATTTAATAGAGGTTAAAAAATTAAGAAATTTAAATAATTAGATTTTATGTTACCGAATAAAATTTAAATAATAGTAACATTTTTTCCCCATTATTCAAATTGAATTAAGACAAATAAATATATTTTCTAACTAAAAAACTAATTTTTATTTTTTATACATAAAAATATAACTCATCTTACAACATCGTCTCATGAAAATTTCCATGTTTATCTTTATTTGTTGATGCTGAAATAATTAAATGTCTGTTTTTTAGTATATAGTAGTTAATAGGGGCATTTTTTTGGTATACCTCTAAAAAAATTCTTTGAAAGATGATAAAATATGTTTGAATGTAGTTCAAAGTTTCGTAGATTCTAAATAAAAATGGTATAATTCAATATAATCATTTAATAGCTTCCGGCAACGGGAGAACCTTCACAGGCTGCAACTCAGGGAGAAATCGGCAATTTGGCTACTGTGCAGGAAGACTTGGCTACGGTAATCACAAAGCTTTAATTTGCTAGTACTTCGTGATGGGGAAAACACGAACACGCGAACGGCGCAGCGGAATAAAGTTCCCCACACTTGTGTAAACATGTGAGGAAAATACTTGGACTATGGCACAAATAATCTAAGCAGAAATAAAATGAGACACCAATCTTTTTACGTGGAAAACCTCCTCGATGTGAGAAGGAAAAACCACGGGACCGTAGTCCACTCAAAATCCACTATATCAAATGTTTGAGTGTTACAACCACGTCCTCCCTGTTCCTACAGAACAGATCCAGAGACTAAGGCTCAAAGAGAGCAATCTCCAACAGAAAAAGAGCTCAACAAGAGAGCAAAACAAGCTTACAAAACTAGCAGATACAAACGACCTCAGTTCACTAAGATTCCGGCAACTTCAAGACAATCCAGCCGTACAAATCTGAGATGAACAAGTCAACAACACTTCTGCCAAATTTCAGCTCAATCAGAGAAGAACACACCGTTGGATTTCCCAAATACTCAAGACTGCAACTGCTGAAATACTGTAGCGACCAGCTTCACTAAAACCCTGATTCACGAGAAACCAACCGTTGAAACGCAAATTCCTCCGTTGGATCTCAAACCCACTGAGTTACGAAGCTTCCCACAAAATATCAGCCAGATCGGACTACTTTCAGATCCTCAAACGCAGCCTTGAAGAACCTAGACGAAAATCACCATTTTCTCTCTTCCTTGCCTCTCTTCTTCTCTTTCTCTTCTTCTGTCTTATTGTGTCACACAAATTAGGTTAGTGACTTAATATATATCTCATCAACTTAGACCCAATATTAATCTCATGGACTAATATCTTTGGCCCAAGCCCAATGGTTTCCTCCACTAGGAGGAACACCAACACTTCGGAAGCTTTGTCAACCGGTAAGGAGACATCTAATGAAGGCATGATCTCGGATTAACAAGAAGTGGCAGAGAAATCTGCAGAGCCTCATGTCGACGGATTGGATTTGATGGATGAGGTGCTGTCATCGCCTCTAGATGAATCTCACTTAACTATTCCGGTTATGTTGGGAGACAACAATGTTGAAGATTCTGTTGAGGAGACGAAAGCTGAGGCAACGGTGGAAGAAGGTGCTGATATGAATGTTGATGGCCAACAGGATCCTGAGGCGGAGCCAGACTTGGTGGTGGCGGATGAGGGGCTGGTGAGTACAGATTCTGTTACGGAGATTGTGCAGGATGCTGGAACAGAAACTGAGGTGGAGCGAGGTCGCAAAAAGGGATTATTGGCGTTGAAGGGAGTCAGTTCCAAGAAGAGGAACATGCAAAAGTTTGCAAATCCTCGCAAAAGGCAAGCTCCAAAGGGTAGCGATCAGATTGGGGAGACTGTTAGCCCGAAGAACCAAGGTATGGAGAAGGGGAACCAGGGGGCAACCAAGCCACCAAAACCGACGATTGATAAATGAAGGTTTTGAGCTGGAATCGACAAGGCCTCGGAAATATGGCAACTATTGGGTATCTTCGGGATTTGTGGGGAAAGCACCGGCCAGACTTTTTATTTCATTCGGAAACAAAACAATTAAGGTTTCTTATGGAAAAATTTGTAGGTCATTTCGGTTATTCAACTTTAATTACGGTTGAACCAATTGGTTATAGTGGCGGTTTAGCCTTATTTTATAATAATAATAATACTTTTCCGGTTACAATTTTATTCAAATCAAATAGAATGATTGATATTGAAACGATATACAAAGGAAAAGCTTTAGCCTTAACCTTTGTGTATGGAGATCCGATACCTAAAAAGAGGGATCAAGTCTGGGAACGGTTAACAAGGATTAGTCTTAATAGGACTTTACCTTGGTTTACAATTGGTGATTTTAATGAATTAACCGGCAATCATGAAAAACGAGGTGGTGCTTTAAGACCCGCTTCGTCTTTTGTTAGTTTTAATCAAATGATTCGGGATTGTGGTTTTGAAAGTTTCCCCTATCTTGGAGACTGCTTATCATGGCACGGGTGGCGAAAGAAAAAAACAATACGCTGTAGATTAGATAGAGCGATGGGTAATGAGGACTGGCATGATATGTTCCCTAACACAGTGGTGGAGTACCTAGCCATGATGGCCTCAGATCACAAACCCGTTATCACTACCATTGCGGAAAAATCTCCTCGTGGAAGGCGGTGCTTTATTTTCGATAAACGGTGGATTGGGAAGGAAGGTCTCTCGGAAGCTATTGCAAAAAGATGGAATCTGTCATCCGATTCCAATGGCATACAGTTTATGGACAAAATCATTTCGTGCAAAAAGGAAATTTCCAAGTGGCGGGCTTCGCAGATCCCATATGGTCGTGATAGAATTGATACGTTAAAATCGGATTTGGCCTCGGCCCAAGCAGATGATTCCAGCTCACCTGAAGAGATTGCGGAACTCACAAGGCTGTTGCGGGAGGCTTATCAGGATGAGGAAGTGTACTGGTACCAGAAAAGCATGAGTCAATGGATGAGATGCGGGGATAAGAATTCTAAGTTCTTTCACGCACAAACTAAACAAAAGCGGGCTCGAAACCGGCCGGATTGTGGGCCTTTTTGATAAAAATAACAATTGGGCGGTGGAGGTAAATGACATCCAAAAGATAGCAGTATCTTATTTCGATGATTTATTTACTACCTCTGAGCCCCACGGTTTCGAGGAGGCTTTAGCTGAGGTAGATACGGTGATCACAGAGGATATCAATACCCTTCTCACGGTCTCTATAACAGAACAGGAAGTTAAAGCGGCTCTCTTTATGATGCACCCGGACAAAGCTCCGGAACCAGACGGGATGACAGCATTGTTCTATCAAAAATCTTGGAATGTCATCAAACAAGACCTTTTGAATTTGGTTAATGGTTTTCTCGAAAATGGAGAGTTAGATTCCCAGCTCAACATGACGAATATATGCCTAATCCCGAAGGTGGAGAAACCAACACGTATGACGGAACTACGACCTATTAGTTTGTGTAATGTGGGTAATAAATTAATTTCAAAGGTTATTTGTCAGCGGCTTAGAAAGATCTTACATACGCTTGTGTCAGAAACACAGTCGGTCTTTGTACAAGGCCGATTAATCTTAGACAATATCTTGATTGCTCAAGAGATGTTTCATGGCCTACGCACTAACCCGTCTTGTAAAACAAAATACGTTGCCATCAAGACGGATATGAGTAAAGCCTATGACAGAGTAGAGTGGATCTTTATCGACAAGCTTTTGCGGAAAATTGGATTCTGTGACAAATGGACAACATGGATTATGAGATGTGTTACATCGGTACGTTACAAGGTTCTAATTAACGGACAACCACGAGGTTCCATACTACCGGGACGGGGATTAAGACAAGGGGATCCTCTCTCCCCTTATCTATTTATTTTATGCACAGAAGTGCTTATAGCTAACATTCGGAAGGCAGAGCGAGAAAAAGTGATTACTGGTATTAAAGTGGCTAACAGAAGTCCACCAATTTCTCATCTTTTATTTGCGGATGACAGTCTCTTTTTCTGTAAAGCAAATAGGGACCAATGTGGCATCATCCTCGGTATCCTAAAACAATATGAGGAGGTATCTGGTCAACACGGAGATACAATTCGGTCATAAGGTTGAGGACTCAGTCAAAACGGAGATACACGAGGTTTTAGGGATTACCAACCTGGGTGGAATGGGCTCGTACCTGGGATTACCGGAAAGTATGGGAGGGCCCAAAACAAAAATATTCTCCTTTGTAAGAGATAGGCTCCAAAGTCGGATTAATGGTTGGTCGGCAAAGTTTTTATCTAAGGGGGGGGGGGAAGAGATTATGATTAAATCAGTGGCTGCATCATTCCCTACTTATGTGATGTCATGCTTTAGACTACCCAAATCTGTAACATCAAAACTTACAAGTGCGGTGGCAGATTTCTGGTGGTACAACGATGGAGATTCAAAAGGTATGCACTGGCAGGCATGGGACAAGCTATGTACCAGTAAACAAATGGGTGGTTTGGGTTTTCAGAATGTCAATGACTTCAATACGGCGCTCTTGGCAAAACAACTCTGGAGACTGCTAGAGGTCCCAGAATCTTTGTTCGCAAGAGTATTCAAAGGACGCTATTATCGGAATTCTAATCCTATGGATACTTTAAAATCCTATTCTCCATCATATGGATGGAGAAGTATTATCTCTGCTCGATCTCTCGTTAAAAAAGGGCTTATTAAAAGAATTGGCTCAGGTGACACCATTTCGGTTTGGAATGATCCTTGGGTCCTAGTTCAATTCCCGAGACCAGCAGTAAGCAACGGAACCCTCATGGATCCGTCCCTTCAAATTCGACATTTCATTGATACTCAGACAAACTCTTGGAATCTACTTAGATTAAAAGAATGCTTCGAACCATCAGATGCACAAATCATTTCGGCTATTCCCATCGGCAACCGGAATAAACCGGACTCTTTTGGCTGACACTTTACAAAAACAGGGAAATATATGGTGCAATCAGGTTACCATACGACACGTCTTCCAAATCCTTCTACGGCACCTCTCAGAGTTTACGGTCCTGACTGTATTCCCCTTCAGGCTCACGTGTGGAAAGTCAAATGTCTACCTAAAATTAGGCATTTTATGTGGCAAGCCCTTTCTGGGTGCATCTCGGTTTCTTATAATCTAAGCAGGAGGGGGGTTAATGGTGATTTGGCATGTGCCATATGTGGGTATTTCGAAGAGACGATTAACCATGTCCTCTTCGAATGACCTCCAGCCAGACATGCCTGGGCTTTGTCTCAGGTACCGTCAGGCCCACAATTATTTCCAACACCCTCCTTGTTTACGAATTTCGATTATCTGTTTTGGCGACAACCATCACAGGCCCACAGTGAATCTTTCTCTTGGGTACTATGGTATATATGGAAGGCGAAGAATGCCAAAGTTTTTGAGAATGTTGATGAAAACCCTCAAGATGTAATACGGTTGGCTGAAGCGGAAGCACTAGCATGGAATCAGGCTCAGGTGGAGGAGGAGTGTACATCCCCAACTATTCCGGGTTTGCTACATTGCCCTCGCCCAATACCCAATCCTCTTCCGGACAGGTTTTCGGGTTTCCGATGTTTTGTGGATGGCTCTTGGAAAGAGACTGATGATTTTGCAGGTATTGGATGGTTTTGTACACGACACGATGGGTCAACAACCATGGGGGCGGCGAATCTACGACGAAGTCTATCTCCTCTCCATGCGGAGGTAGAGGCACTGGTCTGGGCGATGAGATGCATGATTGGTGCAGGCAATGACCATGTATCTTTCCTAACAGACTGTTCGGACTTGGTGAAGATGGTGTCTTCCCCTACTGAATAGCCGGCGTTCTCAGTCTACCTAGAAGCCATTGCAAGTGACAAGGAGGAATTTCTGACCTTTTCCCTCTCTCTTATCCCTAGGAACAAGAATGTAAAAGCGGATAATTTGGCACGAAATGTTCGTACCTTTCCGCAATATGTTACTTTTGTAAACGATGTTCCGTCACATTGGCTTTTATAAGCCAATCAATATATGCTGTTGACAAAAAAAAAAAATATTTCCGTCACAGGTCTGAAGAGCAATTATTGAAAAAGAAGAGATTTTGGATCGAGTAAGCATGAAAATGGGCCAAGTGTGAAGAAGTGGGCCAAACATGAAGAAATGAAGACGGACCGATTGATCTAGGCCTCAGATCGATAGGTCCACGAAAGGCCGAAGCCTAAGCCCAAGAAGACACCGGACCGACCGATCCAGCCCACAGATCGATCAGTCCGCACTTGCCGACTCTCCAAGATTTTTCATTTTTGTTCTTTTCATTTCTTGCGCCTCCTTGTATCTATAAAAGGATGGCTCGACCTTGTAATCAAACACACAATACATTCCACAGCTTTTTAGTTTTGTAAGCTAGAGATCTCACATCTCAATAAATATTTTTATAGCTTTTTTTTTAGGTTTAGATTCTTTAATAAAGATGTTTCCTTTTTAGTTCATCTTTGTTCTTGTTTCTATGCTTGAGTAGTTTGCTTATTAGGTCTAGGGTTTCTGAAGGGATGTGAGTCATGTGACCGATTGTTAGGTTGTTAGATTGGGAATTTATTTTATGGTTCTTCTTCTATGTTGTTCTTAATGCTAAGACTTGAGTAGCTAACTTGTTCTATGATTTTAGGTTGATTAATCGTGACATCAGAAGTGTTGTTTAATCTCTGGAACTTAACATAGTCGAGCAAGGTGATCCACGGCCAACGATGGTTGAAGTCGTGGCACCTTCTGAACATATCAATCTTGTTCGTTAATGCTTTCTTTACTTTGTTAGGATCAAACGATGGTTTAGTTTCTAATTTAGTATTGCTTAGTTAGGTATTTACTCGATAGCGATTTGCCTATATAATTGTGAATTGAGTTCAAGAACGGTTCTTAATATTTCCCATTAATTGATTTAATTGTTTTGTCACATCCCGGATGATTTCCCTATGCCTAATATTTGTTTATTATTGAATTATTTTATTTGAATTGCTCGATAGGTTGATAGAAATTAAAACTCTAATTATTTTGTCTTAACTTTATTTATTCTATTTATCTTACAGTGCATCTTTGGTCTCTGTGGATTCGACCCTAAAGTGCTACGATGATTACCGTATTTGATCCGGCATAGTGCAATTAGGTTTATTATTTGACCCTCTGATCAGATCTCTGGGACTATGATGAGCAAGGCCGGATTTGCTATCAATTTCGTGTCTGGTGTGCTTATTGGTAGAGGTTTTGTTAAGGATGGTCTGATCAAAATGTGTGTTTAGACTGTTCTCAAAAAAGATGATGTTGCTTCTGTAGCTTCTAGCTCTGGTTCTAATGATGCTATCAATAAAACTTCTTTTGCTTATTTGGTTGAGTCTTTTGATACTTGGCATGAACGGTTAGGACATGCGAATTATAAATCTATTCAACGGTTAATTAATTTGAACCTAATCCCTAAATGCAAAATAAACAAAGAAAAATGTGAAGTATATATATGTGGATCTCGGATCCAACACTCAAAAAATAATGAATTAAAAGTAAGAAAATGAACGATAATTAACAATAATTTGCTCTTGAAAAAAGTGTAAAGTATGAGTATTATTGCCAAAAATTATGTGTCCTATTACATTGGGATCATCTTATATTTATACTCCTATGCTAGGACATTAATTACATTAATTGCAATTATTACAATTATTCTCATTAATGGTGTCGGTTTTGATCTTGTCTTTATTTCTGTAACAGCTACATTTGAATTCCCTATGGGCCTTCATTCTTGGGCTTTTCCGTTTAATCTTCTTTTTCGAGCTACTTCTTCCGAGCTCGCAACGTCCGAGCTCCTTTTTTGATGGTTCTTCTAGAGCGATTGGGCCTTGACTTTGGTTCGATTGTGGGCCTAGTTCTGAGCTCGGGATCCGATATCAACAGGTTTAAAGCCTACAACTTAAGATGATATTTGATGGAAACCCCACCTATATGACTGGAGATCCTAAGATATAGGTTCAAAGTGAAAACTAAATCAAATAGATTCTGTTTGGAGCACTCTAAAACTATTAGTTACAGGCCCAGTTCCTAAGATGAAAAATACAGTGCTTCCTGTATGTGTAAAGGATAAGCATCGCTTTTAATGATTATAGCCCATAGTTTTGAGATATTCGTGGAGTTTTACAGGAGACTTCTAAAAACAAATGCTAATGGCGTATCACCGAGTGAGTGTGAAATTAGGCCGTTTCTAGGGGAATGAAGGACATGTTATGTTCCCTAAGTTCACTCATGATTAAACAGGAAAAGTTCAGGGCCAAAATGAACACAATAGAGAACTTGGTTCTACGAGAAAAAGAAGTTCGGTTGTACCTGTTGTCTAGGTTTACATAAACATCCGGGTGGTTCAAGACATCATGTTCACCTCCTGGCTAAGTAAATCCGACATATATTAACAATGAGTGGTTCAAGGCTGAAACACGCTACCATCTCAGACACAACTAATTTTCGCATATACTCTTGAAAGTCGAGTCTGTTGTGTCTGTTAAGTAAGTTTTAGGTTATAGAGTCAGTAATAGTCTCAAATGTTTAGAGTCAATTCTATTCATGTGGGGGATTGTTGGAACTCATTTTTGACAAAGTGACTTTTAGTCAACTTTCCGGTGAAGTCTGTCACCGGAATGACCGGATCTTGGAGTCATTTGATTCCTTGTAATGAGCACTATAATGATTCCTTGTAATGAGCACTATAAGATAGTGTAATTACATGTCAAAATTGAAGTTATATTGAATGAGAAATTGATGTCCAAAGTGGGTTGCTTAAAGAGCTTAAAAATACAAATAAGATTTTGTCCCACATTGGAAGTTTGGGAAATCTTCCTCTTGTATATATAGTGATACACTTAAAACAAAGTTCACTAGCAATTGGAAGAGGAGACCATGGAGATGGAGATGAATGGCTATTATGCAAAAACACACACGTGCGAGCGCGCGCCGCCGCTGCCGCCAGGCCGGGCCGGGCTTGGGTCTTGGGTCTTGGTGATGTCTTAAGGCCCACAAAGAATGTTCTTTTTGGGCCAAGTTTTTATGGACTTTTTGTCACATTATTTGGGCCTAAAATACGGAATAGGATGAGATCGCGCATATCTCGCCCCATGACCGAGTCTTCCGTCGCTTATCCAGTACTCGCTCCAACCTCCCTCGATTTCCGCGCACGTGCAAGATATTGAGGACGCGCATATCTCCACTTGTGGCCATATATTCGAGTCTTCTCCTCTCTCATTCTCCACGCTTTTTCAACAGAAAAATCAATCCTCTCTCTCCCACTTTTTTTCATCACTCAAAGTAAGTCTCAAGAGTATATCGTAGTTACCAACGTTCGTTGGACTCCGTATTTGAGTGTAACGATACGGTTTAGTTGCTGTCCTATCCTGGGATTCATCTGTCTCATACACCGTTTCACTGCGGGAGATAGTTTGGATTAAGGAAAGAGATCAAATCTTGGTTCAGCTTGTTTTATTTGCATCTTTCCTTAATCGGGTTTGATAAAATATTTCTTGTGTTTCTATCTCGGATTTTTCGCGGTCCTACAACTTAAACACCAGAAAAACATAACGGCAACAAAGATGAAGAAGGAACAAGTGTTCATCGTGGTCTTTGTTTTTTTTTGTTGTGTTTTGCTGTGTTGATTGAGGGACGTAATTGGTAGCTATTTTTTTTGGTCAAACCTATAATTTTCATTGATATTAAGTTTCAATCCCACTCAAAAGAGGAAGAATTACAACCCACATAACAGGGAAAAACAAGATAACAAGGCAAGAAGTGCCTGAGAATACATCAAAAGAAGATAAACTAAGGATAGATTGAAGATACAAACCAACAAATGAAACCAAAGAAGATCGAAAAAGAACGATCCCGAAAGCTTCATGAGTAACCGCATCCACTGCAACCCGAGGGATTACACACTTTGCAACAAAGGCAAATGAAACTATCAACCGGGAGGAAGATCCTTGCAAAACCGGCGACGTTTGATCATCCAAACCACTCCAATCAAGAAGGAATTTTGGGAAGAAGAACTGGCACATGGTGCCAAGATGAGGAGGCTCAGCCTTAGTTAGAGACTGCACTTCCCACTTCACATCTACAAAAACATAGACACAAATGTTAATGATCGGGACAAAGTCCTTAGCAAAACACAATATTAGAACATGTCTAACAAAGACCTCAATACAAGGTAAACCGGATTCACCATTCAGGTGATCCGAGAGAATCAAATCCTTTTCCAAGATAACACCAAATTCTATGACTGATGACTAAAGATCTGACGATTGGTAGCTATTAATAGAAGGAAAATGGTTACTAAAGATCTGACGATTTTGACAAAGTCATATATGCATGTGTAAGTTGTGGTGTATAAGCGTTATCAATAAGTTGTACTTTTAAGTGAGGTTTTCAATTTCTTATGCAAAAATTAAATGTATTTTTTTTTACCAAATTAACAATATTTTATATTATGATTTTTAATTGGTTGAATTCATTTTATTTAATGGTGTTTTATGTAAAAGAGATAAATTAAATGAAAATTATATGTTTTATCAATTTGTGTGTCCGTCGAAAAAAAAAATCAATTTGTGTGTAAAAACTTCAAGCATCATTTAAAATGAAAGAAAGGAAATATATAAAAAGAAACGTATTTTGTTTTCTTGAACTTTGTTGTAAATGGTATTGGAAGGAGCAGAACCACTTCTAAGGCGTTTTGACTTGAATGGAGCTTCGCTCTCTCAAATTCACTGTGCTCCTTGTTCAGTATTTTTCCATTTCCTTGCATTTAGCTTGAGTATGTTTCCAATTTCTCTGTTTCTCCTCTGTTTCTAAATTAGTTAAAAATTATTTTTTCGTTTCCCATTCACAATTTAGATTTTAGTTTTCCCATTTATATTTTTTATGGATTACAAAATGTCGATTAGTTTTTTTTTTCGTTCACCAATCTTAACTAGGTTTTACTGTTATCTCGTTTATGCTTTGCTCACCTCTTAAACTAGTTTAGACATTGGGTTTGTTTGTGCTCCTTGTTTACAATCTAGTAGGATTTAGTGTTTTATTTATTTATTTATTTATGAATAGCCTACTTTATTTATTAATCGGTTTGGGTTCACCCGTCCTTAATTAGGGTTTTTAGTATTCTCTCATTTTAACTATTACTATATTGCAAGGAATGTAATATGTTGCGTTTTATTTTCCCATTTAAAATTTCATTTCACGGGTTCTGTTTTTGTGTTTGAGTTTTGAATTTTGGGTTTAGAGTTTAAATTTAATGTGAAGAGTTAATAATTTAATTTGTAAAGTAGCTTAATCATTTCTGTTGACAAAATTTTGTCCACAATCTAAAAAAGGAGGACATGCAGGGAGTCTTCAATGTCTCCCGAGCTGGAGAGACGTTTTCAGGTAACCCAAAAATCTAAAAAACTAACTTCTATTAGTACCCACATAAATTCCGAATGGGCCTATAAGATAATGCCCTCTATAAATTTCCTATCAATTAATGAGTAATGGATGAACACCGGTAAAAAGGGTAATAAGATAGACTACAAGATATGAAATTGTGATCCGGAAAGCGGTCAGGAAATTCGGATAATTAAACTCAATTTTTAACTTTTCATACAATACTGAATTTTAGCAATTTTACCTCAACTATTTTTTATATAAAAGGCCATATTTTTTTTTTTTGTTCAAAAAAGACCATATTATTCAAGTATGCTTTTTAACACCGTTAAAATTAAAGGATTGGTCCTGTAACAATATGTACGTTATTGACCACAAATTAAAATTCAAAGAAATCTAAGTACAATGATTTAGATGTGCAGTAAGTTTGGCTGATAGATTTATGTCTTTATTCTCTTAGCCTAATCTAGCATTAGTAGCGTTATGCCTTTTGTTTATCGTATAAGAAAGTGGAAGTTTATGGTCAGTTTTTTATTGGTGTCGAAGTTTATGGTCAGTTTTGGTTTTATTGGTGTTGAAGTTTAGGATGCTGCCTCTCTTATCAATGGCGTAACATTCATCTAGATCCCTTTGTTGTATAGCTTTGCATAATGTTTCTAGATTGGTTTACTAAGCTCTTAACAGAACTTCAACTAGTTTCTCAAATTTGCTATCCGATGTGGCGATGTCGGTGGAAACACGTTTTTAAAATGCCTAGATAGAAGGCTTTCGAACATATTAGATATCGACCAAATCTGTTTTATAGAGACAAGGCACAAAATCTATCCAAACCTGACAGATTCGTTCTCATGTGACTGAAAAAGACACAATATCAAGTCGGTGAAAATCAAAAGCAGCCTCTGCCAATGTAGGGACAAGTTTAAACACAAACCACCAAAAACCAAACAGACAGATATATACAATTACTATAATAAAAAAAAGTTTATTCCCGTAAAAGTTTCATGCCCACACATATAGGCAAAACATTCTAATAACAATTATTTTTGGAGCTACGGGTAAAAGTAAATCCAAATACAAAATTACAGTTTCCTTGCACCTTAAACTTTACAAGGAGGAAGTGGAGAGCCGCAAAGACAGTCGTTACCGACAAACGCGCTGGCCGGGAATTTAGTTGCTGGAAGCTTTCCGCAAAGATGGTTATAACTCAAGTTCAGTTTCTGCAGTGTAGCAACTATCGTTGGTACCTTACCAAATACCAAATTCTTTGACAGATCCAGGATTTCTAGTCTATCACTTAAATTCTTCAGCTCCCCTATGTCGAATCGGAGTTTGTTCCTTGACGCTTGAAACTCAACCAGGTTACTCGCTTGGTTCAAGAACCTTGTTGGACTCCCTGAGATCTCATTTTCTGATAGATCGATGTAATAGTAAATGTTGGGGTTCACAGGGTTCCAATGGTCAAAGCTCATATTGATCCCGCATTTTACCAGCTTCATCGAGTAGATGGACGGCGACGAGGTCACCCATTTTGGTATCGTTTTGAGGTTAAACAGATTGTATGAGAGATCTAGATCGGCAATGCCGTCAGCGGTCTTCATGGCTGGGAATGGACCGGTTAAAAAATTATGGGAAAGGTTGAGATGGAAAAGCTTGGGCATATTGGTGAAACTTGTAGGCACGACTCCGGAGAACCTATTCCTCGAAAGATCCAACGAGTCGAGTTTCTTGAAGTTGGTTAAAAAATTTGGGATCATCCCAGATAAATTATTCTGGCTTAGGTCGAGGAACATGAGAACCGGTTTGAGTGATGCAATGGACGGAGGAAGATTCCCGGAGAATCCGTTTCGGGAGAGGATTAGAGATTGAAGATACGTCATAGATTTGAAAATATCAGGTATAGCTCCAGAGAGACGATTGCCGCCAAAGTTGAGTGAAATTAGGAGCTTGAGTTTAGCTATCCCTACAGGTATAGTTCCGGATAGAGTTCCGGTATAGATATTATCTCCGAGACTGAGCGTAATTAACCGGGTTAAGTTAGAAATCGAACTCGGGATCGGACCGATGAACCGGTTTCCCTCGAGAGCTAATCCCACTAACTTGCTTAGCGCACCAATGTTAGATGGAAGAGGACCGGAGAGACTGGTATTTGTGATGTAGACTCGCTCTAGATGTCGTAATTGAAAAAGGAATTGAGGAAAAGAACCGGTGATGTTTGGAAGATTGGTGAAGTAAAACCCTACGAGGTGTTGGAGTTTCGCCAATGACGGCGAGATAGTGCCGGAAAGATAGGTTTCGGTCAAATTATTTTGTCCACTGAGAGAGAGTCCGGTGACACGGTTTGTGAAGCAACTGACACCGAACCATGAACAACAAGCAGTACCTTTCTTCCAGGAGCTGAGGATGCCGGAAGGATCTTGAGTTATACCCAATTTGAAAGCTAAAAGACCCGCCTCATCATCAGGATGACACGTGGCAGCTTCATTGGAACTTAAACACAAGAAAAAGATAACGGCAGCAGCAAAGATGAAGAATGAACAAGAGTTCATCGTGGTCTTTGTTTTATTGTTGTGTTGATTGAGAGAAGCAATTGGTATATAGCTATTAATAGAAGGAAAATGATGACTAAAGTAAAGAGCTGACGATTTTGACAAAGTCATATATGCATGTGGTGGCAATAAGTTGTGGTATATGAGCGTTATCAATATGTATTTTAAGTGAGGTTTTCAAATTGTTATGCAAAAGTTAGATGTAATTTTTTTTTTACCAAATTAACAATATTTTACATTATGATTTTTTATTGGTTGAATTCATTTTATTTAAAAGAAATTTTCACATATGTTGACTGACCTTTCACCGTCTGACAAACTTCAGTTTGTCTTTCACCATATAGCCACAAGAGAAAAAACTGACCAAATTGCCCTCAATCAATAACTATGCTCGTTCAGTTTACTTTTATTTTTTTTCCTCATAAGTTTCGATTCAGTTTCCTTTTGACAACGACATATATACATATAAATTAAAAAAAAAAAACTGAATTTGGGGAAAAAAGGAAGAACACGAGAGAAACCATAAGGGAGAGGGAGTTTTTGTTCTAAAACATAATCGAATGTTGTTTCCTTTCTAAATCTGAAATCGAAACTTGGGAGAAAGAACCCATTGTTGTTTTCGTTTGGTGAGAAGAGAGAATAGACTTCCGACGAGTTATAGGAGAAAAATCTGGGCTACTATTCCAGATTTTAGTAAGAAATCGACAATTCGGAGGTTGGTTTGTAGTTGGGTGTCGGATTGAGTAGACAATTTCGACTAAATCTGTATAATTTCGAGTTAGAAAAAGGAGAAATCGGAGTAAACAACCTTGGTATTGATATCGGTGTCTTTGACGATTGCAAAAGGTACTGTTACTGTAATTTTTTCCGCTTGGGTGTACGAAAAATATAAAAACTTTTAGTGTACGTACATATGTTACATTGTGTACATTTTGATTTGGATTATCCTATGTTTACACCGCAAAATATCGACTATTAGTGTACAAAACATGAGTTACACTATGTATATTATTGATTGGTGGTGAATCTCATATAGTTTTGAACAACCTATTTTGCAGGAATTTGAAGCATGGAGGATATTAATAATGAAGATTTATCGTCTAGGTTGTTTGTCCTCGATCATTATCCTACAATCACTATGATAAATGCGTATTCAAAACTGGAGTACCTTTTTACAATAGCTACTGCTCTGGAAGATAGTGAGGAGATGAAATGGTTGTTAGCTTCTCTTTTTGGGAAGCTATTTAAAATACCTCTAAACAAGTATTATTTTTCCGGGAAGATAGTTCATGGATTTTTGTGTCGTCAATTGGTGACAAAGAAAAGGCACGAGATGTGGATGGTTTTTGCTGGTCATCCTATAAGGTTTGGTTTACGAGAATTCTCTATCCTACAGGTATGGAATGTGGGAAGTATCCTAAAAAAAGAGCTGTGAAAGAAGTGCTTAAAGTTAAAGACGGATTCACAACTATTTGGAAAAACCTTTTTGAGGAAGATGATAATCTAACAGTGGCTGACTTGGTGAAAAAATTAGAGCGAGAAGCGATGGATGATTGGAAGAAATTAGCTATATCTCTTATAATCATTGTTGACGGCATTCTGACATGTTACACGCAGCCCGCGAGACCTTCTTCGACAACCGTCAAGATGACTAAAGATATAAAAAATTTTAGCAGATACCCATGGGGAAGGATGTCATTCTCTCGGATGTTAGAGATGATATCCGGGTTAAGAACGACGAAGACGTGGACAAAATGGTGGCTTCTTTAAATGAAAAGATGCAACAGATGTATTATATTAACGATGCAATGACAATCTTCAATTTATAAAGTTTTTTGTTATATATATATATATATATGTTGTTATAGATGTTGCAACCAATGTATGAAATCAATGAAGCGTAAATACTTTTTTAAACGTACACCAGTATAATAATCGTACAGTGTACGTACACAAAACTGGGTAATAGAAAATAAATGTACACAGTAGGTTAACTGTTTTTAATACGTTACAGTCTACGTACAAGAAACTAAGTAGGTACATCAAATTAAGTATGAGTGCCTCTAGCTATCCGAATCCCGAATGGAATTTTTACAATGTATTTTTACACGTTTTTAATTAACCCAAATTTAGTTGATAAGATATTAATTGAACCTAATTTTAAGTAAATCAAATAAACCGATAAAACTAAAATTGATTTATGCCCAAATTGCTTTAAGAAAGAAATTAGTTGCAACCAATGTACCGTCTACGTACACGGAACTGGATAATGGAAAATAAACGTACACAATAGGTTAGCTGTTTTTAATATGTTATAGTGTACGTACATCGAACTAACTAGGTACATCAACGTAAGTACGGGTGCCTCTAGCTATCTGAATTCTGAATAGAACGTTACAATGTATTTTCACATGTTTTTAATTGACTCAAATTTAGTTTAACTAGCACATGTGCTGTCAACTACCACAGACAATCTCGGTCTCTCCAAACCATTTCCAGTCTCCTCAGTGATGATCGAAGTTGCTTATAACAATAGCAATGTTTGATTGAATGGAAACTCAATGTCAATTGCAAGGTTTTTCTGTTTATGAAGCAACTTCCAACGTACAGCTTCTCACCTGTCGTGCTAATTTCTACTTCTGTCGCATCAGCTCTGACATTTGCTAGATGATCAAACATTGGAGGAGCATCATTATCTAGTATATTCACCTCAACATTTAACATTGAAGGGAAAGAATTATAGACAGCATAAGACTCTTCCAATGTGACAATCTCTACTATAGATCCTCCTTAAGGATTTTCCACGACAGTCACGTAATCACAATCATCCCCTTCAGCATCCCCTTCTGCATCATCTTCAACATCCCCTTCTGTATCGGTGTACGGCGACTCGTCCACATCTTTGTCTTTTTCTGGTACACAGTTACCGGTGTACGTACATATGGTAGATGGTTGAATATCAGAAATTTCATTTACAGCAGAGGTGTTTGACCCACCATGTACACGGCAATCCGTGGACGTACATGTTTCTAAAAGTTGACTGAATTCGCCTCTTGGAAGAAGAGTCGTTTGCACGTCACCATGATCACGGTCATGGCCTATCCCATATTCACTGACTATGAAATCAGTCCACTTATTGTAATCATAATCCTCATCGTCTCCTTCACTACCGTCTACAGTCAGTTCCATGCAACTCGAATCGTTTGCTCCATCGGTGTAATCATTGTCAACGATTTCATCGTTCTCGACATCCTCACCATCCTCCTCTTCATCGACGTCATCCCCTTCTTCCTCAACCGAGTTTTCTTCCTCATCAACCATTTCTTGGTCTTATTCGTCCACGTTCTCCTTAGCTACTTCAACCGATGCATGATTAACGATTGGAGAAAATGACACAAACATGTTGACGCTAGGATCACCACTACGAATACAAAAAAATGTGTCCAAGCTAACTTGATTGTCAATGAACACTGGAGGGCGTTTACGTTCAATCATCATCGACAACTTTCCAGGCATCAAATAGCTAATGTTTGGAATAAATTTTGTAGCCTTTAAGCTGAACACCTCACATACCGTACACGTAAGTTCCGTGTACGTCATATTTTCTTTAACACGTACACACCTACCAAACGTTCCTTTCTCAGCAACAAAATTCAATTCTTCTTTCTCTGTGCACAACCACTCTCCAACAACAATAAATACAGGTATCTCCATTACATACCTGCATCATAAATTCATGACAAACAAAGCCATTAAATGTGACTGAAAAAACCAGTATTAACTACCAATAGGGAAACAAACAAAAAGGAAATATACAACAAAAAACATTTAAAGCCTAAGAATTTACACTTGTACAGGTTCTAAACAAAAAAAGTTTTAAAAAAAAACTGTGCAATGAAAAATTACTTGATTTTTGTTTTTTAAAATTGATAACTTCTTCTCTACTTATAGTAAAAACAAAATTTATATAGTTCTTATAATACCTTATGGATCAATCCTTTCGTTGCAAAGATTATATGATTTGGTAACCACAAAACACCTCTCTTCACGAACTCACCATCACCATCGTCGTAGAGAAGAATTTTTTTTTTTTTTTTTTTTTTTTCTCACAACCTTAATACGTACACTATAACATCTCATATATAAAGCATGATGATGAATTTCATTAATTACAGTTGTTCATTAGTCTCATCTTAGGCACACTAACACATTAATTTAATATTATAACCCAACATGAGAGAGAGACAAAGAGAAATATTTTCTCATTTTTTATTATATTTTGATACTCTTTTTCTACTGTAGAAACCGAATGTCAAACGTGTACAGTACATTGTAAGTGAACGTCCACAGTAACTCGTTTGCTTCCTTCTTTTTTCGCCAGGGACAAATCTGTCCGAAACAAGGAGGGTGGCCATTACGTGGAAGAGAAACTTGAGTTTGCCATTTGGTGAAAGAATTTGTGGGCCCTTGGCCAAACTATGAAAATTCCCCTTTATTTAATGGTGTTTTATGTAAAAGAGATAAACTAAATGAAAATTATATGTTTTATCAATTTGTGTGTAAAAGCTTCAAGTATCATTTAAAATGAAAGAAAGGAAATATATAAAAAGGTTAAACGTATTTTGTTTTCTTGAACTTTGTTGTAAATGGTATTAGAAGGTCATAAGTCAATTTTTCCATCATGCATTTTTGTTTGTTTTCTATCGTGCTTAAATAATATTTTAGTTTATTATGAAACTTATTTAGTAAAAATTTCAAATTTCATTTTTGTTTAACAAAATGTACGTTATTTTTGTATAACTTTTTTCAACACGTTATTTTTGTCTAACTTTTTTTTTCTTTGACATCAAAAAGCATGATATCGTTACTTTTGTCTAACTACATGTGCGTTATTGAACACAAATTAAAAGTCAAAGATATCTAAGTATAGTGGTTGAGATTGTGGACAAGTTGGCCTCAAGTTGGGGTGAAGATTCATGCCTTTATTTTACAATGAAATGTTTGAAGCCAATGATTTCTTCCAATGAAATGATTTAATCGTTTGAATTGATTTCGTATAATTTATTTGAGATTTATAGACTATAATAAAATTGATGATTATGTGTGTTTTGATATATGCAATAATGTTGCTTTAACAACAAAAAGGTTTGATGCTTATCTTATTGTGTGCATGCTCTCTTCTCCCTGTTTTTTGATATGTTTCTACAGTTATTTTTGGAATTAGTTATGATTACTATACCTGTTTCTACAAATTGAGAACTCCAACCAAGTTTTTACATTCACACAATCACACTGATGCTTTGTTTAACTAATGAACAGTTCATGCAAAACATTTACATCACATTAGGCTTGTTATCTAGAAAAATTTAGTTTAAATAAGTTTTTGAAAGACCAAAAAGTTTGGATAAGAAAACTGAAAAAGTGATAAATACATATCATGGTTTATAGCGACAATCCTAAAATAATACAAAAAATTACATCAAAGGTGCGTGGGTAAATTACCTCTAGTATTTATGATGTTATTTTGTTGTGAACATTAAGATTTCCGCTGGGAGATTTATTTCTTGATACGTACTTCATGTAATGTGTGTATAATACAAGCTTCTCATTTCTAACCTAAATGTTTCATGAATTTGTTAAAAACAGGAGGAAGTTCAAAATGCAGACAATGCTACTGAAGAGGATAACTATACAAGGAGAAAACCTTTGTTATCTTGATTACGCTGATACATCTCTTGCTAAGCTGGGAATAGTTTAGTTCATATGCCAGAAAATTAACTTTTTTACTCATAATGTTTAGCCTAAGAATTCCGGAAAGTAAACAGAAAGATGTGTGGATGATATGATTTAGGCTGAACTTAGTTGAAACAAGTTAGAAACGGGTCTTATGAATTTAGCAGTGTGACATGATTTTTGTACTAACCAAGAATTAAGAAACCTGCACTGCTTGTTTGGACTAATATATGTTGTCATAATATGATGCAGTGGATTCACATAGCCCATATGGACAACGAACAACAGTTGTTTGTCGTAAAGATCATTCCACCCCACAAAAATATCCACGTGAAGAAGGTAGTCCTTCTAAATTACCTTTGTAAGTTATGTCCAATCACTTTCCTTTAACCTGTATTTGTAAAAAAATTGAAAAACAATATTTATATCACTTCTCTTGGAGTTTACTCTCAATCCTCAGTTTAATGTATGTAACTTAGGTGTTTCAAAGAGTTAATGTCAAGTAGAGCATAGAGTCAACATTTTTATTTAGTTTTTTTGGTTACATCTTCACTCTTTGGTTAGCCTATAGAATTCTAGTTGGCATGAATATTGTGTTCTGAATTTGAATCGTTGGAAAATGTTTGATAGGATTCTGGTTAGAGAATCACAGCCCCTTGAAATCACTTCGTGTGGTTGATGATCTAGTGGTGTTGAACGATTAGGGTTTGAGTGAAACTTTCAAAGGTTGCGGAATTTCCTTTGAACTTTCGGGCTCGATTCTGCCAGGATAAACGCACCAAAGCAGTTTCAAGTTGAGATTATGCTTCACACACAAACTCGTGATCAAACGAATTCAGAAAGAGAATTTTGATAAGAAAAAGTTTGATGAGTGTTTTACAAAGGGGAGAACGAAATATAAAGAAGTCTAAGAGATAGGGAAGAGAGAAATTCGTCATAGGGAAAGAGAAACACAATAAAAGCACACAAAGACTAAATTTGAAGTTAAAACAGACTTATCCCCTTCTTTAGTGGATATGGGCCTCGAAACAACAATGGGCTTGTGAAAGAGTGTGTGAACTTGCCTCATTAAAAACATCTCTTGGAAAAACCCAATGGGACAAAACCAAGAGGAGGGAAAAAGAGTGCAAGCCACACACCTCCATTGTTGTTGCTTAAACAGCTTGAATCACAACCAGTGTGGTTGGACAAGCATCTTGTTTAAGACTGCCCTGAATTTGATGTAGAAGTGTTGTGATGGCTTGATTAAGTAGCTTCGTCTTTGATCTTGTCATGGGACCATTAGAAACATGCAACGCTACTTCCTCTTTAGCTCCATTCGCTTCATCTCCAAGCTGCTCCTTTGCTCCAAGCTCCTCAGGTTCAAGCTGCTCCTTATCTCCATTGTCCGAGCTATCCATGATCACATCAATGTTAGTGCGCTGCAAATTATTCACGTCTCTCATCTCTTCGTGAGTGCTCTGCTTGTTAAAATTGGTGTTCATGTAAGCAAATGAAGATAAAAGGCTGTATTACATTTAGTGGTCAAATTACCTATTATTACCTGTTAAGTGGTAATGTTGAAAATGACTTAAAATACCTAACTTATCCACATCTATTTTTTTAATTAAGTCAAAATTTAAAGAATATTAAAAGAAAACACAATGTTGAACCAAAGGACTAGGAGATTAGGATACAGTCAGTCACATGGAAACGGAAGCGGGTTCGCGGAAGCGGAAGCGTTTAGAAGCGCGGAAGCGGTTTTTTTTAAAAACACTGAAAGTGGGTACGTGTTGGAAGCCTATAAATTGTATATGTAAAATATATATATATATATATATATATTGTTTTAGTTAAATGTTTAGGTTATACTATTTCAAAAAATAATAGAAGAATAAAAAATATGAAGATTTAAAAACAAATGGACAACACGCATACATATATATATATATATATAAACATAATTTTGAAGTTGATGTCGGCACATATAAGTGGGCTTTTAACCCTTGCACAAAGCCCAAATTGAGAAAAGGTTAAAAGTCAAAGTAAGCTTCTTCTCTCTCGATAAATCGCCGATTAGATCTGGAAACTGAAACCACCGGAGACGACTAATGAGATGATTCATGGCCATTAGATATTTTACTGTGAAGCTTAAAAGGATTTCGAATATATGATTTAGAAGAGACAGAAAACCACACTCATACACCAATAGAAAACAAAGAGGCAAACGCAAAATAAGCAAAAGAAGAATCTTATTGCGCTTCCGTTCATATTCAGTCACGCTTCCAAATACGAATCGAGCGCTCCCCAGACGCTTCCAATAACTGATTTTTTGGAACCGCGATTCCGTCACGCTTCCAGGCGCTTCCGAGCGCTTCCGCTCCCGTTGCCGATTCTGAAGCGGGAATCGGACGTTGAGTGACGCTTCCGTGCAACGTGCTCTTTCGATGTGGACATGTGCTCTTTCGCTTCTCTTTAGTCCTTTGGTTCAGAGATCATTTAGTGGATTGGGTCAGAGATCACGTAAACTTTAGGGTCGTTGTTTTGGTATTTGGATGCTACTATTGTTGTGTACGGCAATTTCAGTAATAAGTCATTAACCTGACACAAAAATGCTGGAGTTTATTATACTTTTTAGCCTGATGGGATTTTATGATCCACAAGGAACGAATAATGGATAATATATATGTCAGTTTGATCAAAAAAAAAAACGGATAATATATATGTAAATTCCACTATTATCTAAATCAAATCCCATAAAGAGATGCTTTTTCCCTTTAATTATTCTTTAAAATACTTTTGATAGAATTATTACAAAGATTAGACAAACTTTTTTTTTTTTTTTTCACAAAAGATTAGACAAACTACTTGTCTTCCTTTGCATATATTTTATATGCTATTTGCTCAAATATAATATGTTTCTTTAACAAAGATTTTTACCTACTTGGTTTTAATAGATTCTGTTGAGACCAAATTGTCCGCAAATGTATTGTCCGAAATTGGACCAAAAAAAACAGGAGAATCGCTGTCAAATCAATATTATAATGTGATAGAAGCTCTCTTCTCCTAACCAACTAACATAGTACATCACACATTACACACTCGTTCACCTATTATCCCCACAAGATAAGCTCATTCAAAAACGCATAAACACATATCAATATAGGAAACAATCCAAATTATATGATTTAGCAACTCTTTTATGAGGTTGGCACCAAAATCTGCCAAACCTTAACTTGAGAGTCAAGTCCTCCACTATAAATATGATACGAAGCCTCAGATGCTTTACCGGAATCACGAATTGCTCCGGTTAAGCACTTAACTGGTCCTTCATGCCCCTTAAGCATAGCCAAGCACGAATAATCCGTTGCCGAACATTTCCACAGCCTCACCGTCTTGTCTGCAGAGCCACTACAAAGTATGTCCGAAACAACAGCGAGGCATAGAACAGACTCTGTGTGACCACTTAGCATTCCAACAACTACAAGGTCCCCACCTTTGTCTCTTTCCCACACCAATATTGCTCCGTCAGACCCACCTGAATGCAAAAGAGAGTCGTTATTACCACTCAGTGCCAACGCGTTACACCTGAATTATGCTCTGACAATGTTTTTTTTTTTTTTTTTTTGGATAACCCAGGTATCCCAAGCCCAATGGGCCCAGACTAGCCCACTGCGTGCGTCCCGAAGGCAGCAAGAGTAGTTCCTGGAGGCCGCATAGCCCGATTTTAAATTGTCTGCGGTGGTCACTTAAGGTGTTTGCAGCCGTGGGGATTCGAACCCGGGATTATTGGGAATTTCACCCTCAGCCCGAAATCTTTCCTACCACTGGCCCACCTATGAATGGTTATGCTGTGACAATGTTGCAACCAAAGAATGTTTCTTCCTCCTCTTCTCATTCTCCTCGTTGATGTTCTTCCTCCACACTTTGATTCTATGGTCAGAAGATCATGTGTATATATCTCCGTTTTCGGATAATGCAAGTATGCAACCGCATTGATTGCATCATCGTGAGCGTCTGTCAAAGACTCTAGGCATTTAAAATCAGTGGTTCGCCAGATTTTGAGCGTCCTGTCCCATGAGACAGAATAGAGTAGCATTCCATCTCTAGACAAGGCTAAACCCGAAACCGCGTCTACATGGTGAATCCATGTAGCTTTCTTGTGCCTTCTTATTTCGACGTGGTTCCTTGGCATCCAACACTTTGTTAAACGGTCACTCATCGTTGGCATGGTCGCTAAATGCATGTACTTTTTACTACCCGTGTCTTCTTCAATGACGTCGTTTATCTTCCACACACGTATCTTTTGATCTTGGTGTGCTGTGAAGAGTTTATCAGCCAAGATTACTAAAGATTTCACTGCTCCTCCGCCTCCTCTTTCTCCTGTTATTACATCTCCGCTGCTTGATGCTTCCGCTAACGTTTCTAACGTGTTTGCATTCCACAATCTGACAACTCCGTCGTTGGAGCCAGTGTAAAGTCTCTTTCCTTCAAGGGCTAGAGATGAAATATAGGATGATGTGTGACATACAAGAGTGGCAATACATCGATGAAGTGGTTGATGAGAAGAAGATATTTGATGATCTTTATGAGAAAAATCTGTTTCTTCTTCAGATTCTTGATATCGTATCATTGTTACTTATGAAGGAAGATTGAAAACAATGAGCAAAGCTTGGAGAGGTAATATAAAGAGAAAAAAGATTGGTGCATAGAAAGGATGAAGTTTGGGGGAAAGTAGCCGTGGAAACAACGATTGGCTCCTAGACTTGGACTATTCTAATATATATATATATATATATATATATATATATCAATTTGGACCCTTAACATTGTACCATGTGAGCAAATCTGACCGAAAACGAAAAGAATAATGTGATGGGATGATGAGTAGGATGCAATATATATTTTAAAATGTTATATCTATTGACACAATCTTGTTTGGTAGATTTCTTTGTCACAGAAGTGGAGGAAAAGTTAAAGAACGACCCTAGATTATTAGTTTTATTTGCTAACGGTGGAATGTGTGTTTCATACGTTGTCACATGACATTTTTCATGAGTTAAGATTTTAGACATTTAGATGTGTTAAACACTACAAAGAGTCTTAGAAAAACACAGCACAATAATATTCTACGGTTAGCCACATATGCGGTCATGGAAACTGAAATTAACCACAAATTGGCCGGAAAAATTAATCACCTTTGTGGCCATTTCGTTGCCAATCGAAGACTAAATGGCCATATTTTCATCTAGTGGCTAATTTTTGAAAATTTTTATTTGGCCACAAAAATATTTATGACTAGCCATTGCAACTTTGAATTTAATTTAACGTATCGAATTAATATTCAACATATTTACTGTTGGCGACCATTGGCCACCGAATATCATTTAGCTACCATCGATAGGCAACTGAATTTTTTGGTGGCCAACGGTAGCTATTTTTAATTTAGCTTATAATTTATAAGTATCCAAAAGATGTTAAAAAAAAAAATGTATTCAAAAAGAAGAAGCAAAGCATTAGTGTTTATCATCTCCACATGTGCTCTCACATATATAATCTGAGTTTTCCAGATTGGTTTGAGACTACAAATCATATTATTTTCTTGACAGACTGTTTAAAAGGTGAAAATCTTTGTCTTCTTCACATATGTTTACATTTAGATTGGCGAAGACCGAAACCAGCTTTAGGAACACATCCAAGTTTTCATATCTATATGCTTTTGTTGATCTCCATTTTTGAAGCTATAAAACCTTTGCTTCATGTCGATATTGTTAGGTAGAGACTTAGTCTACTAATATCTTTCTTATGCTTTCCACAATGCAAGTGCAATTGGTTTCTTTAAAACCCTTCTAAGTACTTGATCCCCAAGACTCATCCTCAACAAGTTTCTAACCTTCTAGTCTTTATTGTATTTCCTAGAGTCTGGTTTGATTTTGGTTTCTTTTGGAAAGAAGAAACTCCAAGAAGAGATATAAAGCTTTTGGGAGAAGAAATATATAAGATGAAAGCACTTGGTCTCTGTTTCGGTTAAGTTCTCTGTTTCTCGACTGTTGGCTGTTATAACAGCTCACTCCAATGGTCACTTGGGCTGCCACAATCAACTTGGGCCTGCTTCAACGATTTTTGAAGCCCACGCGTTCACAGCTCAACCCAACTGCAAAACAAGATCTTTTAAACCGAGACACATGTATTTAGAATGAATCGGATGTAAACCGAAGAACCACAATTTCTACCGGTGCTTACTTACATGACTGCAGTAGATATGCTCCCACAGTTCACTATCACATTCTAAGTGGCTAAGAGCATTGTATACCTGAGCCACATAATAACGTCAGATGAAGGAGATGTTTAAACTTGATCTGGTTATTGTAAATGAACTTGCACTTACTGATTTATGTAACGTTGGTTCAGCTTCAAACTTTTGAAGCCATTCAATAAGTGCATAAGCAGCCAGTGAATGCTCAACCAATTTTGGAATCAGACTAACTATATCTTGTTGCAAATTCTTCGGCGCTTTGTCTAAAACAAGAGCAATCTTTTGAGTAGAGTGTGGTCTTCGTCTATAATCCGAACAACCTTGTGGTATAGTCACATTAAGGTTCTTAAGTGAGTTAACAATAAGTCCTAATAGCTCCTCAGACTGTTCTTGCCACTTTGTCTGAAAGACCAAAATATTTTACAGTTTGTCAGAAAAACTATTAAGCAAAAAAGAAAAGCTGCTAGATAGCTTTCAGCAATATGAGAGCCCTACCTTAGACACCGATGAAGTTACAGCCACGCAGCCATCGGAATGAGAGCCTTCCTTCGAATATTTGCAACACTCAACCATTATATCTAGAAGTAAATCAATAATTGCGTTTTGTAGAACTTTAACACCCATCAGCAAGTTCATTAGGCTAGGTGAAGATTCATCATTCTTTGTTAGTTTGCTTCTATCATTACAAGATGTTTTAGTCGGAAGAAGTAAACGCTTTACTTTAGTAGGATCATCAAGATAAACACGCAAGCTAGTAAGAAATTCAGCTATACCACCCGCATCCTCAACCCAATGAAAACAATCCAATATTTCACACACAAACACAACAGTGTCACACACAAGAAACCCAACATCAGCTTCTAACATGTCGGACGTCTTCATAAACTGTAAAACAGAATCATTCCATGTCTTGGTACATATAGATGACTCCTTCCACACACTTCTCGCCGGATTCGTTTGGTTCAGAATACCCATCTTGTACTTAACCAAGAAATTATTGTCCACATCTGTTCCCGCAGATTGATCACTCTCTAAATATATGCATATAGTATCAAGTGACTCGTATACACCAATCCGGAGTTGACATCCACCAGCCTGAAAGAACTTGCTAAAAATCTTTCGTGTTTCGATTATTTCCTTGAAGGCCAAGAAATTCTCCACTTTCCAAGTAAAGGAACTTCTTTTTACACTATTATCAATCTGTGAAATTGAATTAGCTGATTCTGCATCTTTTGTTACAGATGTCTCTTTCAATATAAGAACCTCCGCGGAGAATACAACAGAGTCTTGAACAAGAAATCCAGATTTTTGATCAAACAAAGTAGTAAGACCCAATTTGAAACCTCTTACTTTTGATGCAAAGACCTATTACATTCCTCTTCTTTATGAGATCATTAAACCTTGTGAAATTTTCAATTCTCCAAGTGAATTTTCCCATTTGTCCATCTCCAGTCCCAATCAAACCTCCATTTAAGCAACTCAACTCTTTAATAACATGAAATGAGGTGCTAAAGACAGCCGTGTCATCGAGTAAAAACCCTGCTTCCGGGTTCACGAAGTCAGACATCGTCATGTATTCGATCCAGCCGAAGCTCGTATCGTCTCCACTCTTATTATTAGCAGCAAGTCTCCCATATGGCTCTCTAAACATATGAGTGTAACCAGGCTTCTGATTCAAAACTGACATCCTAAACAAACACCAACTACTCCTATCCGATGCAACGGTCTTCGCGGTGTCTTTACTCTCCAGACACATAGATAGGTAATCTTGCCCATTAACCACACTGTGATGCACACTAATCCTCAAATAACACTCCCCCGCTACGAAAACAGGGCTCGTTATCTTCTGTGTCTTAATAATTTCCTTAAACAAGCTATAATTATGTACTTTCCAAGTGAATTCGCCACTCAAAACATCCAGCATTGGTCCAGAAACAAAATTTTCCTCATTGTTACTATCAATACTAAAACTCACAGACTCATTGAGAATCAAGATATCAGCCGTGATAAGCAAGGAATCATTGTTAAACAAAAAGCCCTTCTTAGGATCCAAAATACTAGAATTAAGAGTGAAATCACACCATCCATGAGATCTCTTCTTACTAGAGAATCTATGCCAAGAATCCTTATGGATTGTTAAAGAATCATCGACATGGTTGACTATTGAAAGACTATAGCTAGTGAAACAGTCCCAGAGAGATGAATTGGTTCCTCGAGGGTCAATGATATAAAGGTAGATGCTAATGTAGCCAGGAAGGGCTTGTGAATCACCTCTAGGGTAAACCAAGAGACGACAATCGTAGCCTCCTACATTGAAGTACTTGCTCCATAGTGCCTTAGCTTTGACACGTGAGAAGCTCTCGACCGTCCATCTACACATGGCTGTGTACTCTCCTGGCCTATCGACGGCCATGATCTCTTGTGCTCCTCCACTTCCATCTCTTGACGAAGAGAGACTCTTCTCTGATGACACGGAGGGATGAAATAGGTCTACGGCTGATGAAGACGACGACAACATTGCCTCCGACGAGCTCTGCTTCACCATTTCCGTGTACTATTTTATCTAGGGTTTAGGGTTAAGTTTTTTTAAGGGTTTTGAATATATAAATTATTTAAAATACTTTATTTCATTTTATTTTTTTGATAGGGACTTTATTTCATTTTTAATAAACCTCGAAAGTTTGTTATATAGTTAGCATTAAAAATCATATCTTATTATATAAAGTTGAGTTTCCGAAAATAGTGATATAGGATCATGACGCGTGTCGATTCTATTGTTGGGAATATTTCTTATACTGTATATATATTTGATTATAAATAACCGAGAATCTACTTAGGTTCTACGTAAATAGCATGTTCTTTTAGTTAGCATCTACAAATGTTTTACATATCTTGCTTTTGGGATGTTTTTCTTTTATCATTTCTAGTTTTTATTTTAATTCCTTTAAAATTGCATATTGCGAGTGATCAACGAGATTTGATACTTAGCCTTCGAAATAATGAATCTATATGATGTTATCTCAATATTTACTCAGATTCATAGGTTTTTCTCTTGAAACTGCCAAAATATCTTCATTGCATCAATGTTGTTCTCTGTTGAACGTGGTTTGCACTATGGCATGCCTATAACACCAAATCAATATTTCTTTGACTATAATCTGTAAATTCCCTAAAATAGATTTAGTCATTATTTTTTCTTTCATTTAATAAATTGACGCTGTTTTTTCTCAAAATAAAAATAAAATCAAACCATAAAATCAAGTTGCTGCATATAATCAATGAACAATGAAGATGATGAAGATTGTTTGAAGATGGTAGTGTTGTATTTCTTAGAGTCTATCATTAAGGTACAATGCTGAGCACTTGATTTCTTCGCTTTCTTATAGTCCACCCCGTTTTCTGAACTCCAGTACATCTGGCTTTAATAGAACTAGTACTTATCGCTAAAGAAACAGATAGCCTAATTACACAAGAAATATAAATAGTAGAATCTTCTATATAACTCTACACCGCCTTGGAAATAAGGCAGGTCTTAAGCTATTAAGCAGAGTCATGATAACGCAGGTCTTAGGCGATCAATCATGAGCTCAAGCAGAGGTGATTCTTTGCAAAATCACTTCAGAGTAGGGAGCACGCAAGAAGCTAGACAGAGAGAATAAGTACTTACCAAAATGTCATTCCTTGACATGACGCGGTCAAAGTAATTCATAGCGATGTAAGGTACAAACACATCCGTGATGCTTTTGTCCTGCGAAAATTCCCAAATGTAAGTTTTGACATAATTCAATAATCGATTCGAGTACAGGAGAAACCAATCGAACAAAAAGCAAACCGCGATTCAAGAAGTGAACCTCAAGAACAGAACGCAAATTTACTTCAAGCATGATGTGAATAGCTTTTTTGCGAACATCTACATTCTTCGGATCCTTGTAAAATCCATCCAATGCCATGAATTCAGATTCAATTTTAAGATATTCTTGGACGAGTTCAACTTTGCCGAGGTTTTTGATGGGAAAGTAAGGATCATACTGAGACATCTTCACCAATTTATGCATTTTCTCTCTTAGTTTCTCAGGAAAAAGAAGATTTTCCCAAGAAACCCTTGCCAGCGCACTAATAGAAACTCTGACTGATACTCAGAGCATTATCATCTTTATATAAAAATTGCTGAAAATAAGCATGAAACAAATTAAGGCCTTGTCTATAATAAGACACAACCTTACTTGATTCTTGAATTGTTCTCTCAGTTTATAACTTTATATACAAGAGTATTTGAGATGTACCATTAGTATAGAACATTATTTTGTCATTAAAGATATAAGAGTCTCTTTTCTCCGTTAATTGAGTTAAGCCAAATAAGCAGGACTTGCTATTAGAATGTGATCACAAACTTCATCAAAATGCCTTTCAACCTTTCAACTTTCTTTTTTCAAAATTTTACCAAACCCAAAAGACACAAGCTCAAAATTTAGAAAAGGTAACATTTTTTTTCACTCTTTAAAGTTTTGGATGCTGAAAATAAAAATTGGAAAAAGAAGAAGAACTGATCCTCTTCTTATGTCCACCGATTCCCTTTTTTCAGCTCTAGACTCACTTCTTCCTCCTCCATCGCAAATAGAAGTACTTATTTCGGAGATTACATGATTTGTTTTCTTCTCCGATTATCTCTTTGTTCACCCGAAAAGTTGCTAGAAACTGGAATTCGATTGAGTGTAAATGATACACAAGAGAGAAAGTATATAATATAAAAACAGCAGGAATCCGAATGTTGAATAGAAAGTATATATGATGACATTACTTTCAACCATGTATGAATACTCTAACAAATACTTCAAGTGAGGATTCCTTTGTCAAAGTTGAAGCAAGAAAAACATATCTTAAAACTGTTAAGAGAGAAAGAGAGATAGGGAGAGAGAGATGATGGTCATGTTTGTTTGGTCGCCGGAGGCGGCTGCGGCAGCGGCAGCATTTGCGACAAACGCTGAATTTTGACGCTGACGCTAAAATAAATTAGCGTTCAAAATTTTTAACCGCAGCAAACGCTATGGCAACTTGCGGCGACCAAACGAACAATACTACCTGCAGCGACCAAACGAACCGAACGTATATAGTTTAGTTAACTGTTGAGAGTTTAAAAGTTTGTTGCTTTGTTGACTTTTTGGGTTCAGTTTTTTTCCCAACTAAATTTCAGATGGGAAGGCATTTTATCTCAAATCTAATGTTCTCTACATCATTCACTAATGATTAGTTCACACATCATTCGCCTGCTAGGGTTTCTCGAGTACTTGTATAAATAGTCTAGGGTTAGCCACGAAAGAGGTTAGCACTCTAGATTATTGTATACAGCTGAAAAACTTCGAAGCCACAAGAAAAGGCTTAGAAAAGGGGTGTGGGGTTCTCTCTGATCTTCACGGGTGTGTGACAGAGTGCAGAGAGGATTAGCTTAGAGATTTATTCTTGTCGGGGTCAACTGTATTCGGGTAGAATAGATTGTGTAATAGCCGGGATAAAGTTAGTCTTGTGTAAAGAAACTTGTATCTAAAGAATAAATAGAAAAGCGTTTGCTTGGCGCGTTCCAAACGTAAACAGCGTGTTGTGTACCTCTATACCACTTACAACTTCGACGAAACCAAAAGCGGATCCTTTTACTTGGGGTTTATCAATGTAACTCGTTTGATAAGTCGGGTCCGCTTATATCTAAAACCCTAATTTTGATATTAACCGGTAGAACTGGCCAAAAACCGACAAAACCGATGATTTGGGTCAATTTGAAAACCCGAGATTTTAAAGTTAGTAACTCATAGGATCATAACACGTGTCGAGTCTAGCAACCCGAGATTTTGACATGTGTCTAAAATCTTAGGGAAAAAGATAGTCAGCTAAACGACGGTAAACGTCGGATTCCGGCGAAAGATATACCAGAATAAGATGTTTGACTACATGTCGTCATATATTTGGTTCATGTGGGCATGCGATGCATTTAGTTTTTGTAGTTGGCTATACATTTTTAAACTTGGGATATGTGGTCATGTATTGGACTATACGTTGTGTAACTGACTATCTTTTTCCCTAAAAATTAGCTCAGCATAGTCATACAGCAAACAGACAAAATATATCTTAGCAACACAAATACATACAAAGAATCCCGCGAGAGCAGCGAAATTGCTTATGACATATTCATTCACTTAAACGCAGGAGGGTAGAGTTGGTCCATGGCAGATAAAAGCCACAACGATGTATATGATCACCAACAATACTATTATTAAGAGTAGCCTGCAAGACAAATAACACACGAGGATGCATCAAAAAGATTAGACTTTTCTTAGTGCTAATTTGCTTAGTCTAATGTGTTCTTAATCAAATGTAACTATATATACAACAAGCTGTTTTTTTTTCGCAACTATGATAGCTTACACCATATGAATCATGCTTAAGGAATTATGGTTGAGGAAAACATACGTGAGCTTGCAATTTCTCCATCTCATCGTGTTGCTGAAACGACGTGTTTGCTTTCTAAACCGGATAGTATTCCCTTGCATATTCGCGGTTTTATCGACAAGAAGCTCAAGACGTTCACCTCTATCAAGAACCTTGTCAATGTTCTCTATCATGACATCTCTCACCTGTTCATAACCAAAACACAAACAGAGAATCCATTGAAGCCCGTAAATCAGAACCAAAAAAACAATACCATCAAATTTATGTAGATGCACAAAACCTGATTCATTTCACCCTTAATTCGATTTATCCGATCGGCATTAGGATCATTAGAGTAATACTCAATCTGTTGGTTGAGTACTCTTGAGAACTCATCATTCATAGCATAAGCTTGTGCTGAATGAATTGCACGACCATAAGTTCGAACAAATCTCTGATGAATATCCTCCAAAAACGAAAATGGAATTCTCCCTGGAAAAAATAACACTCAAAAAAACTATAAACACTTAACAAGAAATTAAAGTAAGGTTATAGAGAGATCCCTAGATCTATTAAGCTTGAAGATGGACTAAACATTTGACTCCGAAATTGTAATTGATTTAGTTGATATCAATGGACTCATTTGATTTTATGTTTTTTTTTTTGTTTTTTGGCATGGAACCAATATAAAAGATTTACAAAGCTGTAATTCCTACACTTTTTCATTCTTATAAAAAAAAAAAAAATCATTTGGCTAGCCTCAATAAGCTAACTTTGGTTCCGACCAAAAAAAAAAAAAAAGCTAACTTTGGTGCTTCTAATTTTTATTTTTCCGCAAACCTTTTCAAACTATTTTTCTAAAAACTAAGCTTTTCTATCTAAAAAATCTAAAGTAAAAAAAAAAAAGAAAAAAAATCTCACCTAAATCAAGAAACAAGAATTTCAAAAAAAAAAAAAAAAAACAAGAAACAAGAATTTCAAGAATTTGATCTCTGTCTTCTAAACCAAAGATAAGTAGCAAAATAATGATTATAATTTTCGAGTTCTAGTGTTATCATAGTATCAACTCAATAGACTTACTTCCAGCGTTCTCATCAGCCATACAAAGAACGGTGAGACCATCTGTACGTTTAACGTGAAAGACATAACGATCCTGAGAGTAGGACACATGGCTGTCACTATTCCCAGTGATCTTCTCAAGGATCTGCTTCGCGATCGTGCTTGCGTTCGTAGACGTGGCGCTTAACTCCGCAAGAACCACCGTTCCACGAGCCACCAACGCATACAGAATAGCCATCGGTATAGATATATAACTAAATATATGATTTAGCCCGAGAAGAAACGAACTAACTAAATGAATCAAACGATGAAACAGAGAGATATTATTTTCATATTGATCTGCAACTCATATGATCTCACTCTCTCTATCTTTGCCACGAGTCGACCTGGAGGTGGAGCCACGAAGTTTAGACTTTTGTCGACATATTTTAAAATTTAGAGGTCCTATCAAAAACTTTTGTCGACATATTTTAAAATTTGGGGTCTTATTAGACTTTTACCAACAAATTGAAATGATATTTTTTTCACTGTCTACTTTACTCATTAGAATATAGATCACGTTAACGGCATATAGAAAATAAAAATTAGTGGGTGCAACAAAATCATGGCCAATGAAAAAAAAAAATCAAAATCTTGGTTACGAGGGTATGTTTTTATTTATTTTTGGTATGAATAAATAAAAACTTTTGGTATGTTTTTACGAGGGTAAGTTTCTCTATTCTCGTGTATTTCTGTAATTTTTAGTCAAAATTTTTGACCTTTTATTGGTTATCGACTATATTTTAAATTGGTAATCTCCTACGACTGGATAAGGAATCTAAGAGATAAGAAAAAAGTAGCTTTTCGACAAAAAAAAAGAAAAAAGTAGCTAGAGTTTAGCAAAATTAAAACGGATTTTTCAGTGTAATATATTTTTATCCTAACATTCCTACAAAAAAATCCATATTATCGGGTTGTGAATTATTGATCCATGTATTAAATGTATCTCCTTAACTTATTATTATTGCATGCAGGTGGTTTTGTCAAGATGTTCCATCTGAGGACGATAATCTTACTGCCCGAAGATCATGGACAGTTTCAAGAAGTTATACGATGGGTTCATGACTTTTTACGAATGTATTCAAGAATGTGAGTTTCAATTACGCTACTGCTTTCCAACAACTGTTCCACTTTCTATTTCTTATATTCTATAAGTTCTATTTTTGGCTCTATTTCAACTTTAATTGGTAACTGATAAAATTTTATCTTTTCCATTATTTATCTTTTTCAATGGAATGAATTTAAGTTATATTTACTTCAACCTTTTTTGGTAAAGTATCGTGGTATATGTACTTGTGAAATTAAATTTTAAAATTAAATATAAGTTTATTTTTGAATATTCAAAAGTTTACCCACAATTTATGACAAGAGATTTTTCCAAAGCTAATTGCACCTTTTATTGTATAAAACTAATTGGAGATTACACTTTCTTTAATGTGACTATCTAAAAGGGATTAAGTCCTATTATAATGATGATTAATGAATTTGAAGGAACCTTATAAGATTGATGATGTTCAAAGTCTTGCCAGATATTCTTTGAAAGATAGAGTAATTAAGGATCTTAGGTATTACTACTACTCATGCTGACCAAATGTCTTCTCACAAGGACCACATATCAGAGTCTGGCAGGTTTCTAATTAGTAATGTAGGGAGCTCAAGGTCTTAAAAATACATTTTAGCCGGAAATGCTATAATTAAATTTGACAAATGAATTAACAAGAAGAAGAAAAATCAATTTGATTAGGTCTTTTCTTAATTTTCATTGTTTATACTTAAATTGGAAAATAATGGTCTTATGATCAAGCATAAAAATCGTGCGAGTCTTAGGCTTTCATATATAGATAAAATATAGATAAAATGAGATCCTTTTACTTCGGAATTTACTGTGGTATATACCTTAAATTAGATATGTATAAATGAAAGATACATCTATGTTATTATATATATAGCTACACTTTCTTCTTTATTTTCAATTTTCAAAACACTATCAAAATATTTCTATTATCAACGATCTACGATGAGGAAACACTTTCAACCCTCGTTTGTTATTATGATTATCTTCACCATTCTTGTGCAAGGTTTGTGTTTATAGTTTGAATTGTTTTAGTATATTACACATAAACGTTGTAGAGATTCTTTATAAGAAAACAGCTACCAAGAAAAAAATTTAAATACCATATTAATTCTTTAAAATATCAACTCATCTATGCTATCGAAATTTGTGTCGAATCCCTTTTTTTTTCAATATAGAATTAGTACCTAACAAACTGATCCCAAAGATATTTTTGGAATTCCCTGATTTCTTAAAGTTATGTTGTCTTAACTTATATAGAACTATTGTGACATGAATTGAGTAAACATATTTCTATTGACTCTTGTTTTGTTTATCATCAATTTTTCTCTTTCTGCACTCCATACATAAATGTTTCAAAATACAGTTTTTTGTTTCATAAATATTGATTTGATGTAGTTTTCTATGTAGATCAATATAATTTTTTCAAATTATATCAATATAATTTTATTTATAGTAGTACATTCTTAAGAAAAAAGGAATAAAAAAATATAATTGACGTTTTAAATCTCTTACTAATATAGGCCATATTTGTAGAAATGTATATCTTCTTAAAAAATAGATCAAATAATACTTTCTATTTATATATAGAAACTATAATATAATATGTTTTAAACATATGACAGGAATGATGGGAAATATGAATGTTGAAGAAAGGAGATGTTTTGCGTATCTAAAAGACAACAATTGTGTTTTGGAGGAGTGTAGATCCATGTGTCTCAAGAAGAACCCAAAAGGAAGTGGTACATGCATTAAAACAGTCGTAGGACCAAATAGTTGTTTATGCGGTTGGCCTTGCCATAAATAATTATTTATTTACAATAAATCTCAAATCATATTTACAATAAGAGTTTTATGTTAAAATAATATAATATTTGATGTAGCCTTGCTATTGAGTTAAAATATAGATTCAAATATGGTAATATGTATGAGAGAGTTGTAGATGGCAACATCAAAATAAAGGGTTTTTAATATTTTTACTTAATTGTTTTGAGCCTACATTTTGAAAAGTGTATTTTTAATACGAAAGTTTATATCATTTAGTATGTTTACTTTCTATGATCGTTAGTCAAATACCATCAAATAAGTGGTGGGTAAATTCGTAATGCAAATATAAAAGCATAAAATGGACCAAATATTTGTTCATCGCTTTGAATTTCTACAATTGGTTGATTGGTTCTACGCAAATCAGGAATGTTTTGTAAATTAAATTAGAGAAAAGGGAGATGTGACTTACAAAAGTAGAAGAATTATAATATGAATAATATTTTACAATAATTAGTTAAGTTATAGGATCCTTTATAAAATCTAAGGAAAAAATGTGTATAAAAACCCTCACCTTTCCTAAAAACATCTAAACAATCTCAATTTTTTTTTGTGGGTTATAAACCCTCACCTTATGTTGACAAAACAAAAACCCCTCACCTTATAGTAAAAAGTTAAGTAACATCCAATATCAAATAACCTAATTTAAAATCAACCAAATCGTTATATTAAAACATAAATAAAAAAATTAAATATTAACCAACAAATTGAAATGATAACCTTTTCACTGTTTACTTCACTCATTAGAATTTAGAACACGTTTACAGTAAAGAGCTTATATAGAAACGGAAAAAAAAGGTGGGTGCAAAACACTTATGACTACCTCAGGATCAGGGGTTACAAGGGCATGTTTTTTTGAGTTTTTATTGGTGAACAAACTTTGGTATTCAACTATATTTAAAATTTGTAATCTCATACTTGAAATTGAGACATAAGAAAAAAAAAAAAGTAGAATTTCGCAAAATTATACATGAACAGGATAAAAGCACTGGTGCTTTACACCCGAGAGAGTTAAAATAGATTTATCTTGCAAAAGTACTGCAAAACCGGAAACCCATATTACATGGTTGTATTATTGTTTGTTCCTGTATTACAAATATCTTTTGAACATTTTACCCAAAAAAAGAACTTCTGGGTGTATGTAGTTGTGAAGTTAAGTTTCTAAAATTAAATATAAGTTTTTTTTCGAATACTAATTGCATATTGCACTCGTGGAAGTCCCTTTAGTCTATGGTTTGACTAAAAGTTCATTAATGTTTCCATATCCGGAGGTCTGGGATTCAATTCCTATAAAGCGTGATTTATTGGTGGTTTTAAGGAAACAAGTTTACATGAGATCTTCTGCGTGGAGCAGGTGCAACCGCTAGATGTGGTGTGAACCGTAAGCTCACCGCTAGATGTGGTGTGAACCGTAAGCTCACCGCCCCCACAAAACAGATCCAAAAAATTGAACTATTGTACTATTGTACTTGTTATTTTAATTCAAATGGTCTATATATCCTTGTTAAACTATAGTACTCAATAATAGTATTACTCATGCTTACCAACTGTCTCCTCGCAAGGATCACATATCAGTCTGGCCTTGAGTTTCTAATTAGTAATGTAAAAGAAACTCGAAATCTGAAAAAGAGAATCAAGTCGTAGATGTCTTATAAATAAATTTGACAAATGATCAATTAACAATAAGAAGGATCAGTGTGATTAGAACGTCTATTTTGAATTTTCATCGTATTTATTTAAATTGGAAAATTATTGGCTTGTGATAAGGCAGAAAAAAAATGCGAGTCTAAGGCTTTCACATGTCATATAAAAAGAAAAAATTGGAACTTGTGGTTAAAACGAGATCCTTTAAATTTGGAATTTATGGGTGGTACATATCTTAAATTAGATATGTTTAGAAGGAAGTGACATCTAAGTTATTAGGGACAAGTTATTATACACTTTCTTCTTTATTTTCAGTTTTTAAAACATTATCAATTCATTTCTACCATCTACGATGAGGAAACACTTTCAACTCTCATTTATTATTCTGATTATCTTCACCACTCTTGTGCTAGGTTTGTCTTTATATTTAGAATTGTTTTAGTATTGTGTTACACATCATCGTTGTAGTCATTCTAAGGTTATAAAAATCAGCTGATCAGGAAAAAAATGTTTATATGCCATATCAACTCACCTACGCTATAATTTGTGTCAAATCTTCTTTGTTCAAAATAGAATATTGTGGCAGTATTATGTTTAGCTACAAATTAATAAATTTTGTCGGTTTTGAGTTAGATCAGTGTAGAAAATCCTATGTAAATATATGGTATTATTAATACTATAAATTAATAATTTTATAAATATATCAAAAATATTCGTAGGAATAAATATCTTTTTAAAAAAATAGATAAAGTAATATTTTTCTATTTATATATGTAGACTAAGATATTATGTTTTAAACATATGACATGAGTGGTGGGAAATATGAGTATTGAAGTAAAAAGATGTTGGGCAACTCTAAAAAAAAACGATTGTGTTTTAGATGAGTGTAGATCCATGTGTACAAAGAAGCATCCAAAAGGACATGGTAGCTGCACTAAATCATTCCAAGAACGATATATTTGTTTATGCGGTTATCGTTGCCCTTAATAGTTTGGTATGGGTTCGGGTTCGATTTATAAATTATAAATTATGTAAATTCCAAATTCAATAATATAAGATTTGAGAAGGTATTTGAAATACTAGTTGAATAACATGTGATTTTAAAAAAAATTAAATCTCCTAAAATCCCTAATTGATGCAGCGCATACTTTCCTTTTGATGGGCCTTCACTTGTGTTTTCTTGCCCATCAAGTTAATTGGTGTTTTTATCTCGTTAACGTATTTTCTTGTTAGGATTTCGATAGCTTTGGTTTTATCTCGGTTTTATTTTTTGTTTTAGGGTTTTGTTTAACACGTCTCTATAAATAGAGCACCTGTCCATCTTGTAACACCATTCATGATTTGATTAATAAAAAGAGGTAACCTAAGTTACCCATAAAGAGTTTCGCCTTTGCAAAGCACTAAGAGGAGTACTCTCATCCCCTTTATCGCTTCTGCCTCTCTATCACTAATCCAATACATTATCTAGGTTTGTTGCGAATTTGCGATTTTTTTGGCTAAAACAATCTCTTTATGATATTTATTTAATTTAATTAAAGTTTAGATAGATAATGTTTTGGATTTGTGTATCAAGTATATAAAATAATTTTTTTTTGGTTGGTGATAATTTCAGATTATGTATATTGTTGGAATATTCTCTGATATACTTGATGTTTGTTTTTTTTTTTCTCGCGGCGTGGATACTATGTCTGTTGTGAACTTGCAATCCTTTTGGCTAAAACAATCCGAGTAGAGAAACATCTCTCCTTATAGAGCCTCATCTGAGATCGTATCTAATGCTGCCATATGTTGCTTGGTTCAAATAAATAAAAAATCAATTAAATCATTCAATTATATAAAAATAATCTTATTTATCTCTGATATATCCAACTCAGTATGTAACCAATACGTATGCTCTTATCTATGGTATTATTCGTTGACAAAAATACAAGAGGCAACTTCGTTGTTCTTTTTTCGTATAATTTAATAATTGAACTGAAGGATAATTAAAAACCGAAAAATATAAAAATACATCATGAAAGAGGCCAACAAATATATAAATACATATAACCCATTATAGAAAGTAAATTTAGCCATGTCAATCAGGTTAGTTCGACCGATCAACTCTGAAACTGACAGAATTTGTATGCACATTCTGGTCTGATCTGACTCAACTTAGTTTGAATTTTTTTGAGTTGAGTCAGATCAAGTGTTTGGGACAGCATTCCAAGTGTCGTAGACGATGAAGAACTTGATAGTGCAATTGAACCTATTGTCGTGATGGTCCCTTATGTGCTGCGAGAGTTAGCTAGTCATGAAATGAAACACTTGTACCCATACGATAGGTACACACATGAGCGGATTACGAAGGGAGTGCCTCCGAACAAGAAACCAGGTGATTGTGGAGTTTATACTTTGAAATACATCGAATGTCATGCCCACGGATTGCCGTTCCCTTCTACTTTGTGCGACGCGAACATCACATGGATAAGAGAGAAGCTGGCCTGTGACTTATTTCACGACATGCAATGTCGTGGACCAAATGAGCAGAATTACACAGAAGACTTTGGGCTCTATGATCCTCCCCCAATCCGGGACTTTTATTCAAAAGTACAAAAAAAATCAAACTTTTATTTTAAAGTATGACGTGGTTCAGAAAGGACTATTCCATAATTATGAATTGTACAATGAAATAAAAGTTTATCTAAAAATGAGTATTGTATTTTAATTTTATCATATATATATATATATAATTGTTATCATATATAAGTTTTACGTATTAACAATTTATTATTACTTCCATTGTTCATATTTGAGTTTCTATTTTTCTCATCTAACAAGTTTGAAAATTACATCAAACGGTTAACACACATTTTGAAAACGGTACTTTGTCATATAACAGAAAATAAAAATCAATTTTAAATAAATACAATTATGTTTTCATTAAATTTTCAATTTAATTATAAAAAAATTAAATTCAAATAAGTTGTAAAAAACCCATACCAAATAAAACATAAAACTCTTGTGGTAAAGTCAAATTTGAATATGTTTCCATACATTCTAAATTTTATTATTTTTAAAAGGTTAAATGATAAAACAATTCTTTTAACTAAAATTTTAAATTGTATTGAAGAAAACAATTTGAAAACCGAACTGAGGAGGAGACATAAATAAATGGATTTGATTTCATAGATTACAATTTACAAACATTAAACATGGATTTGCTATAGTTTTTTTAAAAATTATCTCAAATCTGAACCAAAACCGGAAGTATTAAACCAAAGCTAGTGTTTCTATTTCAATTCGGTTTATCATATCTTAAGAACCGTCAGAGGCGAGAGAGACTTCTAGTAGTTTCTTACTTTCTTATCTTTAATAGATTTTTGAGTCAACGTTAACGGCGTTAGCTTTACTGTTACAAATTACAATTAGATTTACAGAGAGAGAGAGAGAGGGAAGCCCAAAACATTTGGAGCAAAAAAATTCAAAAAAGGTTCCAACTTTCACGCTCTTTTCCTCTTCCCTCCATACAGAGACGAGCTCGTAATCGATCGATTTCGCTACGCCGCTGGGTTTGGTCTCGATGTTTACTACATCGCCAAGACATTAACCATCGAGCGTGGTGAGTATGCTTTCTAATCCTATCTCCGATTTATCTTCTTTAATCGAAAATTTTCCGCTTCTAAGTTCTTCAACCGGTGGCTGCTCACCAGTATCTAGGGTTTATGAGCTTTTTTGTTAGAATTGAGTCCATGATTAAATCTTAGAATATCGTATATGTTATAGTTTGATGTTAAGTCAAGGGATGTCATGTGTTACTACGAAAGGGTGTGAGTAAAAGATCGTAACTTGTTGGATAAGACACAACTGTTACCAACGGTTACGAGAGTAGCTATGTAACCATCTATATAAGTGTGTGTATGTCGTTGTGTAAAACGTGTCCTGTAAATATAAACCTCAAGTTTCAGACATAAATAATAGTTTTGTTCTTGTCTTCTCTTAGAGAAGAGACAATGGTCTCTTACTCTGTTTTCTTATTTCTCTTCTCAAATATTCAACATTTTTTAATTTAGGAAAAATAGAATTAGGATTGTGAGAAGATACCAAATTTGGCCTACTGATGTAATTTTGTGAAACAAGTTTTTGAGTAGGTGAACATCGTCATGGCGAAAGTAGTTGCTCCTAGTGCTGCTTATGGTACTTCTCGAGGTTCCAAAGCTAAGAGGAAGACGCCCGGTGAACTAAGAGTAAGTTTTCAGAATTCTAATCATTGCTCGCAACACAGAGAGAACAACTGAAGCAGACTTGTTTTGTGGACCAAGCTAAAGCGTCTTCTGATGCATTGCGCCCTTGCAAAACGTATAAAATAATCATTACGCCTTCAAGTTGTTGAACGTTTTTTTTTTTTTGACTTACGAGTTTATCTTGGCTTTAGTACTGAGAGGGAAAATGGGATTAAGAAACAAGAACAGTTGAAGAATCCAAAATACATTGAGATGCGTATGGATGAACTATATCCTGTCAAAAAGGCTCGGCCTTGGTTGCCATCTGCCAAAGAAAATTGTGTGAAAGAGCAATCCAGCAACCTATTCAATGTTTCGTTACTCTCAAATGTTGCTGCCATCAAAAGACAACAACTTGTTCGGTAAAATGCCTCATTTTCTCTATAGAATAAGTTGACTCAATGTGCTTTAACTTATGTTAATGCTTTAATGTCTTAGCAGTGAGGACAATAATGCTTCTTCTTCTGAAGATTCTAATGATACTAACACCGAAGCTCGTGAAACAAATGAGAGCTGCAGCCAGATCGTGTTTCGCAGTGTCACAGAACTTTCAACAAGGGGTGAAGAGTTATCCTGCTTGCCTGATATTGATATGGTTTGCTTCACTTTGTAGTCTTTGATAGTTTCAGATGGCTAGTAAATTTGGTCTTGGTAAAACTAACGTCGTCTTTCAACAGACCAAAGCACTGAAAGGACTTGCCACTTGTGTACCACTGTCGGTTCAACCTGGTGGCATAACTGGGAAATCTGATAATGCTTCATTAAGTGGAAATTTCATGTCCGAGTTCCATCTTACTGGCCGAATGATTCCTTTGGACCTTTCCATGAAGACTTATGCTCGACTGGTTTCCTCTTCTCCACTAAATTGGTGAGTTGAGCTATTTCTAATATTCTGTACAGTATGTAGTGAGAGCAGAATCACATATTGGTTGATTCGTTTATTCCAAACAGAGTTTTTAGTTGATTATGAGTGACTAAAACTCTGTTCGAGATGAAATTTTGTTCTGTTATTAGACATGAGTAGTCCCTATCACTTCTTTTTTGTATTAAATCATGTTGACATATTGTTTTTTATTTTGCCTCTGAAGTTTGATTCAATCTGTTTTTTTTCCATTATAATGTTGTTCTAGGTTACATAGGTCAATCATGGGTAGTACCTACAATGGTATGCCACAGCTAAAGTCGCTGTCGTGTAATGTGGTAAATCAAGATAACAGTAATGGTTCTGGATCAGCTCTTCTTTCCCAGGTGTTAAATTCCATGTCGCTACACTCATGGGTTTATCCCCAGTCCACCTTGCCACCTTTTATCATTTCAGCATTGATAACATCTGGACCAGACAGAGGTATGTTATTGAGAGTTCAAGAACTATGCCTTCTTATCAGTCATCTTCCTTCTAAATTCTATAAAGAGATCTTCATTTTGCTGTTTTAGGTGAAGATGATTTCCTAAAAAAGAGACAATTGGGATGGGAAGATGCTTTTCGAAGTCTATATTTTATGTTTCGGAAGAATCTCTGCAAAATATTTTATGGTAATCCAACTAAAGCTTCTTTCTCATGCTCCATCTCTCTTACTGTAAATGATATATATGCCATACTCTTGGAATTAAACTAACTTTAGTTGTGCATCATTCGTATTGTAGTTTGTACTTCGCAGTTTGTAGCGATGTTCACCGGAAACTGTGAGTCAGTGGGTGTCAAACGCTCATGCAATGCCTATATCACTCAGTCAACTAGAAGATTGAGAGACATGCTTAAAGAACTTGTAAGATATGTTCCTCGGTAGTGTTAAAAGCCTTTTGCTTTATTTAGTTTTTAGCAAGTTGGTTGTGTTTAACTTTCCATGAGGCTTTTAAACTAGGCTGCAACATCCTTATCTGGTAAGTATATTTGTTTTAAGTTTTGGTATCTGAACAAGCTTGATTGACTGCTTCTTTTAGATTAAGAGAACTTTTAGATTGTCCATTGTATTTTCTTATCTATTATCCAAACCTTGTCCGGTCATCAGTACTTTACTAATATGATCGCAATATGTTTGTTACAGGACATATGCTACTCTATGCCTCTTTGCAAAACTAAAATGGATGAGACCACTGTTGAAGATCTTGCTGAACTCTCAGATATAGAGAATCATAACCTTGGCCAGGTTTGTGCACCTTCATGTACCTGTGTTGATGAATATTCCTGCTGTTATGAACAATGTGAAGCACCTGCAATTGTAAATGGGAGAATATTGGCGTTTTTTTTTTTTGACTCCTAGTAATGGATGCAGACTTGTCCATTGCGTTCCGTCTCGAACATAGATAATACTCCAGAATCTTTCTTGGATTTTGACGGAAATGAGAGCGTACATGGATTGTATGATCTTCTGTTAAATTATAGGTGCGTATGAACCATTTTTTGGAAAAGAAGTTACATGTCGGGCACATCTTAATCCTATAAACGAATTCCTTTATGTATAATTTAACCATTGTTTCTCAATCATGCGTAGGTCTTCTTTGGGATTTCTCCTCACTGCAGACGTTCCTGTATTATATTCACCTGTACCATTTCAGAATGCTGCAGTGTCTTCTCCTGAGGTATTTTTATTCTTACAATTGCGCCTTGTTCCGTAATCTGTGAATTCTCTTGACATTTTGAGAATACTTGATCTGCAGATCAAGTGCACGGAGAGGGTAAAAACAGATCATACAAGTTGCCACATGGTCGAGATTAAGGGGGAATGTCTCCCGCCATGGATTATAAGCAATATTTGCGCAAACGTGGGTGCTAATGGACAAAACTTTGAAGCCAGGTTTGTTGATGCAAAATCTCTTCTCATCCCTTCTTTTCCAAACCAAAAACTGGAAGTCTTTGCTAGGAAATGCTAACGTTCTGTGAGTTGAAATCAGCTTTGTGACCGAGCCAACCTCGGTTAGCTTAAACATGGGTCTACCACTAATCCCGGAGAAAACTGAGCAAGAGTCTCCAGCCACCGAAGGCACAGGAGAAACAAACGATGATGCGTCTGACATTCCAGGAGCAGTGATCTGCCCTCAGCTTCGATCAGGCCATCTAAAGAGCTTGAAGTATTGCAACAACTCTCATCTTCAAGCTCCAAGTGAAGATCTTTCACTGTTTTCCGTTGGCAAGAAAGATCCCCAACTCAAGTAAAGCAGCACATTCATTCTCAACTAGCTAGTAACTTAGCGTTTGAAGATGAATCAGAAGAGCCTCTTAACAACAACATGTTCCCTTCTTTGAATTCGTTGAACTTTCTTTTCACCTATCTAGTCCAAGGATCTGAAGAACATGCCCCAAGGAAATAATCACAACCAAAATCACAGCATTTCACAACATCTCTCGAACAAAACCCCAACAAGAATTTTGTCTCTCTTTAGAAATTTGATTATGACATCAAATTAGAATATAAATTGTTATAACACGTGATTATTAATAAATAAATAATTAAGAGAAAGTAATGAAATTAAATAAAAAGGAAAAAGGAAAATCAATACTATAATAAGGCAAGTGACTCTCCTAGTGCTGACACATCAGAAGTCTTGTAGAGATGACATCTCATTAAAAATATTGTCCAATCAAAACATTTCATTAATACAACTCAGTAGATTTGCTAACCAATAAAAACTATTCTTTGTGCATAAAAACTAACATCCAAGGCCTTTGACCTAATTTTTTCTCTCCACACCCAAACTCAAAAACAGCCGCCGATTGATTTTGGCCAACGTCCGGTGGCTTTTATAGCCCCGGCGTTGTGCCTCTTTTGGGCAATTAGGTGTTTGTCTCTCTTCCTTTTGTATGTTTCCTCTCGGCGCTTTAGCTTTAGAATGGGATTAGCTTCCTTCATCGAGATCAGAAGCGGAAGTCATCATCGGATATCGATCCACGGTTCCTCTTATGGGGTTGTGTCATCGATTTCTTGTATGTGATGTTGTTTCGACAATTTTCAAGTTACATCCGTCATGGCTTGGGGTTTTTTTATCATAGATCGATTGATAGTCCTGCAGCAACGATTCCCGGCAATAATCGCAACGGTTCCCGGCATTAATCGCAAAAGGTGTTCGTTTTTCAGTTACTAGTTTCTTATCTCTTCATCGTGTATTTTTGGGGTTTATTTGGTTTTTAGTGTCTAAATTTCTAGATCTGGTGATTTCAGAGATGAAAATCTATCTAAGTTATGAGAACTAGTGTCATATATTCGCAAATGTATTAGAAGTCCTCCGGCTATTGTCGGTACGGGAACGTCTAATTATTTACCTTATGTCTCGAATGAGCACTCTGATATTGCTAGTGTCATCAAAGTATGTTTCCTATCACTATTTCTAGTGTGAAAAAATCATTAGTTTTTTTCTCTTTGTATTTTATTATTGAATTTCTTCTATTTTGTAATCAGTTTCAAACCAGTTTTAATGCAATAAAGTGTTAAAAAAAAAAAGAAGAGGAAATGGGAACTAAACTAAGTATTGTTATAAGTTTTATATCCTTAGATTAAACAATATTGAAAGTACATAAATAAAAGCTAATCACAGAATAAAGTTTATTAAACGAAATTTTGAATTTACTTTTGCCACTAACATCACGACCGCCATGATCACAATGGCCAAACACAATCGTCGCCTCCTCATAATTATTTTTGCCATTGCTAACAACATCACGTTTTGGACTATAAATCTCAGGATGGTTTTGCTGTTTTCTCCTATTTTTGTTTAAAGGCTTCAATATATACACGATTTTATACATTTGTTTAAGGGCATTTTTGAAAAGTAGCATACAAGAGAGAGCATTCTTAACAATTCCCCTAAATGGTTTATAGTGTTACTCAGTGACACTTTGAAGATTTAAGTGCTTTAACATATTTTATTGATTTTTCATCATCAATTTTTTCTTTTCGCATAGATAAATGTGTGAAGATAATTTTTTCATAAATGGTAATACTCGTTATATGACATTTTTGAATTACCATTAGTAACAGGATTGGTGGAGAATATGCTGCATAGAAGACTAAGACAACCAACAGGTTGGTGCGCTAGGCCTCTACCTACAAAACCTGGGCGATGTAAGATCGACCATTGTAAGCGTAGGTGTAGGGAGAATTACAAAGGGCCGCATACATGGGGTCAATGCGATGGTAATGCTAACATATGCTATTGCATTGTACGTTGCTAACATATGCTATATATTGTAGTTATCGTTGCCCATAACTTTAATGTATTTATTTATTTACGAGAAAACTTATTTGTTTTTCTTTATTTTTTAACGTCTAAACTCATTTCATATATTTAATATAAGTCATGTAATTTTTGTTTTCTGAACAAAATATATAAGTCATGATTTTATGGTCTAATAAATTGTATTAGTATTATTACCAAATTATGATATGAATTAAAATATGTAATATGTGTGTGTTGTAGATGACAAATTTATATTGGTTTAAATGTTATGAATAATTATTTTACTGAGAACTGGCAAAAAAATATGTAACCTACATTAGGCAGATCTTGTATAGAACCATTTTTCGTAAGCCAACTTTTGGTCCCTTGGGCAGTTCTAGTGACATTTATGTTCGAATCTAAAAATGTTTAGATAACTCGATGGTAAAACCATTTGTTAGTTGTTACAAGGGCTCATTGCAACCATGTAGAGTGGCAACTAAGGAAGTACTTTTGGCATGGTGGTTAAATGGTTAAATGTTGGCCTGATCCTTCGAACAATTTGCAAATCCCATATATATCAGGCAAGATAAGTCAGTCAAGCTCTTGATCAGGGTTTCATACTTTCATGATACTCTTAGAAATACATGTATTTTCATACTTGAAGATATAATTATGTTTTTTTTTTTAACACTTCAAATTCCATTGAAACGAACGATATCAAATGATACAGAGATGAGAAAGCAAAAACTGCTAAGAGACAGTACCAGTAGGCACTTACAAAAGGTCTCGCAGTTGAAAAGAAAAGATAAGGGGAAAACACCATAACAGAAAAAACACCAAACAGTCTCAAATAGCAGATGAGTTAGCTAAGAGGATTCCTGCAGTAAAATCTGGTGGAGCCAAGACGGGCTACTTTTAGAGATGTACGAGGGATAGCGCTTGTCTCTGGTAACACTTAAAGCAATGGCAGTCGCAGGGAAATTCCCTGTGTCAGCAGTATGTTCCAGAGACCACTCGTCTATACCACTTAAAAGATGCAGGATATGATGAATCAAGGGCCTAAGCGCAGGGAAAAGCTCTGGTTGTAACAGAGCCATTCGAGCTTCTACCGAAGACGCCTGAAATATCACCTTACTGAAACGCAGATTCCTCAAAGATTCAATTGCCCAAAGAAAGCTCATTAGATCATTTTCCAAGGGAGATGATAGTTTGGAAAAGGACCTGCGACTATGAAGTAAGGTAACTATGAGATGGTTGCGTAAAATCCAAGAAGCACCACTATTCTGAAGAGCATCCACCCAAGAGGAGCCAATATTGCACTTTACCCACCCAATTGGCGGTTTAGACCATTGGTTCAGAGAGAGCGAAACTGGAGGGGATGGTAGGATCTGAGCACCACCTTTATGATGTAAGTCAGACCAAATTACAAAGTCTTCATAAGCGTGCCTCATTACTTCAGCTGGTTCTATACGTCTCTGTTCAAAAAAGAGCAAATTACGAGATTTCCATATTTGCCATAATATCCAAGGAAAGGATTTGCTTGCATTCTGATTCCCTTTAGTCTTATCAGCTAAGCAGACAAGATAATGAAGATTCAAGAAGACTGAGGACGATGAGAAGCCCGCCGGAGGCAGAGGGATAAGGGATTTCCGCCACACATCACAAGCGAACCTGCAGTTAAAGAGGAGATGGCAGATAGATTCCTGGGCTGAGCTACACAAAGAACATATCCCATCAACTGGAATGTGACGCGACCGTAGACGCTCTTTAACTGCCAAAGCACCTGACAACACTCTCCACAAAAAATGTTTCAGCTTAGGAGTGGTTTTTGTTTTCCACAGCTTCACCCATAAGTTCTTCTCCAGTGGTGACAAGGATGATGGGGCCTGAGAGTTGAGGTTATGTATGACCTCTATACATTGATAGCCACTTTTAGTAGAGTAGATACCGTTTTTTGTAAAGCTCCAGACCTTTGCATCTTCCCTACTCGGGCTGATCTTGGTATTTAAGACGAGTGCTACATCTTCATCTGTAAAAAGTTGGCGAACTCGTGTACTATCCCATTGGTGCAAAACCGGATCAATTAGGTTCTTAACCCGTAACGTGAGATCCACTTCTGCGTCTTGGCGGTAGTTTGGAGGCCGAGGGATTTTGTCACAAACCCAATTGTCCACCCAAACCCTTATGTTCGAACCATCACCCACCGAATCCAGGAGACCCTTTTTCAAAATGTCCCGTCCATGGTGGATGCTTCTCCAAGCAAAAGAGGGCCGAACTCCAGGAGAGCAATCCATGAGAGAGCTGTTAGCAAAATAACGATGTTTTAGGATTTGGGCAATAAGGGAAGTAGGATTGTGCCAAATTCTCCACGCTTGCTTCCCCAATAAAGCCTGGTTGAAATCTGCTATGTCATGGAATCCTAACCCACCTTCCACTTTTGGTTTACAAAGCTTTTGCCACGCAACCCATGGTATCTTTTTTTTGTTATCCCCAGTACTCCACCAAAACTCTATCATCGCCGAGGTAAGCTTAGATATAACAGTTTTGGGAAGTTTAAAACACGACATGGCATACACCGGAAGAGCAAGTGCAACTGATTTGAGAAGAATCTCCTTGCCACCATGAGAGAGGGCCTTGGCAAACCAGCCTTTGAGGCGACCTTGAAGCTTTTCCTTAAGAAAGTCCAGCAACTTAACTTTAGATCCACTAAAACACTCGGGTAAGCCAAGATATGATCCTTCACCACCTTCTGTAGATACGCCCAAGGCTGTTTTTACCTCAGCTTTGACTGATGCCGGAACCCGAGAACCAAAGATAACAGAGGACTTGGTTTTGTTGATCATTTGGCCGGATGCTTCTTCATACACTTTGAGACATCTAGTGATTTCCATAGCTTCTTCAACATTAGCTCTGCACATCAGCAAGCTGTCGTCCGCAAACAGTAAGTGATGAACCAGTGGACCTGTTTCAGAGATATTGATACCATGGAGCTTCCCTGTGGATTCCGAGAAATTGAGGCAGCTTACTAGAGCTTCCGCACATAGGATGAAGAGAAAGGGAGAGAGATGATCTCCTTGCCTAATGCCTCATTCCGGACGAATGAAACCATGCGAACGACCATTGAGCAATACCGAATAGGAGACGGTGGAGATACAAGCCATTATCCAGTTAATCCAAATCCGAGCAAAGCCAAGCTTCTCTAATAGTATTTCCAGGAAGCACCATTCCACTCTATCATAAGCTTTTGACATGTCGGTTTTGATCGCCATGTAATCTTCAGACACTTTGGGGTTTGTTCTGAGTCCATGAATCATTTCATGAGCTATGATTATGTTGTCAGAGATGAGACGTCCTGAAACAAAAGCCCCTTGCGTCTCCGAAACCAGCTGAGGAAGTATCCTTTTGAGACGTTCACAGAGAATCTTTGAAACAATCTTATACTGAACTGAACACAAGCTTATCGGACGCATATCTTGCATCCTTGTAGGTTTCGGAATCTTGGGAATCAGACTGAGCTGCGTATGATTCCAGCCTTCTGGTAAGAAACCTGAAGCAAAAAACCCTTGTATCTCCTCTGTGACCGCTTGTCCAACAACGTGCCAATATTTTTGGTAGAAAATGCCTGTGAGACCGTCTTCTCCCGGCGCACTAGAGCCTTTCACACCAAATGCAGCACTCTTTATCTCTTCCACTGTTATTGGGGTTGTCAGTCTCTCATTCATCTCGTCTGAAACACGCCCATAAAGTCCCTCGAATACCGATTCAAGATCATGTGGATTTGAGCTCATAAACAAATCTCGGAAATACTCCACCGCTATATGTCCTTTTGCCCCCTCAGAGAAATGTTCAAACACCGAATCATCTAGAAGCATAAGGATTCTATTTTGCAGTTTCTTTCCCTTCACACTGTTGTGAAAAAACTTGGTATTGAGATCTCCTGAAGTCAACCAGTTCTCACGGCATTTTTGTCTCCAAAACAACTCTTCCTCTTGAAAGGCTGCAGCTAACTCAGCTTTAATTTGCTGCAGTCTTCTATGATTCGGCTGTACTTTCTTGATCTCAGCTTCTAGGGAGTACTGTAGACGCTTAATCTTATCATGAGAGTTCATGTCTGACCTCTTTTTCCATTGAGCCATGGCACTTCTACAGTTAGAAATGCGATCCATGAGATTAACATCACTTCCCTCGGCAGACTCCCAGCCATTCTTGACAACATCTTCGAAACCAGGCCGTGAGATAAGTCTTTTGTCGAAATAGAACCTGCCTGAAGCCTGAGTAATGGATTCCCGAGTGAAACAGATCCGGATCGGCCTATGATCTGAGGCCCACAACGAAAGAAATTCCATGTTTGATAGAGGGAAAAGGCTAAACCACTCATCATTCCCAAAGCTTCTGTCTAAGCGGCATTGAATCCACACATGGTCTCTCAAACCTCCCCAAGAAAAACCATTGCCAGTGCTCTTTAATTCTCTTATTTTACAATTTATCGTCATGTTGCGAAAATCCCAAAAAGTAGAGTCACTGCGGGGAGGACCACCTAACTTCTCCGTATTATTAAGGAGTTCATTGAAATCACCAACTAAAAGCTAGGCTTCATTTCTCACCAAACCAATCTGAGACAGGCGATCCCAAACTTCCTGTCTTCGCGCTCTAACCGGATCACCATAAACGAAAGTTATAAAGAAAACAGTCGAACCAAGAGAGACCTTAACATCAATCAGTCTCTTGTCCTTACTCAACACCTCCACTACATAACAACTCTTCCACATCACCGCCAAGCCCCCACTGAGGCCTACCGGTTCCACCGTAACAAGATTATCGTAACCCAAACTCTTCTGTAAATCTGACACGTAACCAAACTTTTGCTTTGTTTCCATAAGAAAAATAAAATCCGGGAAATGCTTGCGACGCAAACCCCGAAGGTACTGAACTGTCTCGGGGCTTCCTGCTCCTTGACAGTTCCAACTCAGTATGCTCATTGGGATGGCAGCGGCTTCAAATCGGAAGCCACCGTAGATGTTTGGGTTTTTGGGGTTTTGTTAACGCTTGACTGACCGGAGCCCAAGAGCTTCCTCTTGGCAACACCAACTGCAGGGATAGAGTCTAGGAGAGGAGGAGAGGAAGCTGTCGGAATAGATTGAGCTCGGGCCTTCCTTTTCCAAGAAGGTTGACGTTTTCGCTCCTTCTTTCCTATCTTTAGGTTACCGGACGATGAGGAAGCAAGCCCCATCGTAAAACCCGTAGAACCAAGATTAGGAGACAAAGAAGGAGGAAGACACAATGGCTGATTAGAGATAGACTCACTCTCGCTATGAAGGTCTTGGACTGGTTCTGAAGCAGAGGGGTTAACACCCTTCCGTCGTGGGCGTAGTCTGATCAGCTGCACTCCTATAGTCGAAGACATGGCCTTTGCCTTTGTCTACATCCGAAGTAATCTTGATTAGCCGGGCTGAGGTGTCAGCAGCACTTTCCTCAATAGACTGCTTAGAAGATATAATTATGTTCTCACGTGTATTATTTTTGTTTTGAATTAATGTTAGATTATATATAAAAAACAAACTCAGCATTTAGTACAAATGAATGCATACTTTTTTAAGAAAATCCATATATCCTTGATTTCGTCTTGTTGCAAACTAATATCGAACACCGTCTTCATATTTCAAGTCTCCTAACACCTTGAATTGTGCTTAACCGGTTCCCTAAATTTTTATCGATTAGTAAAACAAGCTTCTTGATCGGTAATGATTGTGAAACATATCTTCTTTCATTCTGTTCTCACGTCTATCTTCTCTCTTTGAACACATGACGAGAAAGGATAAGCATGAGCTAGTTACCTCGCATACATTAGAAGGATAAAACATCATTATATACGGATTCTGTAGATAATTTTCTTCACTATGGCACATCTGGAAATTTATTTATCGACCATCTATCACAAACGACAAAGGAAGTGGATGAAACTACTGGTCTACGTCGTACAAACAAGGCTTGACAAAAACCCACAAATATCCACCAATCTGGTTCGCCGTTTCACTCATCTCTTCTAAATCACTAAGACTAGAAGTGTATATGTACTTTCGAATTTTTTGTCTTTTATTTTTTGAAGCTATATAATAAAATATAATATGAAGTGAATTATATGATTACTTCTACAAGTATTATATCATCTCATTTGAAACGATAGTGTTTTTTTTAAAAAATAAAAAAATTAATATGATTATTTATTGGTCAATTATCCTAATTATCCTACGATTGACATAGACCATCATTTAATATATTGTTTATTTAGAAATCAGTTTCAATTGTTTCCTTCTTTAGTTTTTTTTTTTTTTTTTGTCAACATTTGGGACACAACTGGCCGATCCATTAGCCTAATTCCTACAAATTGTAGGGTCGGGGACTCGATCTCTGGTGTGATGGTGTCTGTCTTCTGTGGACTTGCCACTAGACCAAGATCACTTCACAAGTGTTCAAGAAAGCGCTAGGCGCTAAGCGGGCGGTGACCCAGCGCCTAGCGCCTAGAACGCTTAATCGGAATTTAGGCGATTTTAGGCGGTATTAGGCGGTTTAAATGTTTACAACATAATATATTATAAATATGATATTATAGATAAAAATTATATAAAATTATTCATTAAAAAAGTAAAAATATTAAATTGTATACAAAAATTTGATAAAAACATTCATATATAACAATATATGAACATTTATAATCATGTATATGAAGTTAAAACTTATAAATTTAATTTATATAGTGAGAAATTGAACTAGAAAACAATTTTTAGTTACATAATATTTAATTAATAATTAATTAATCATTTTTAGAATTGTTTTGAACCATTTATAACTATTTAAAATCGCTTAAAATCTTTTTAACAATAAAAATGTATAATTAGGCGGTTTAAGCGGTCGTCTAGGCGTTACTTGAGAGCCTAGCGCCTAAGCGGGGCCTAGGCGAACGCCTAGAGCGCTTTTTAGAACACATAGTTCGTTTTCCTTTATATGAAAACCAAATTGCTAATTTAAGATATCTCTGATATACATATTTAATATATTATATTATATGAATTTGCATTTGCTATATATAGATTAGGAAACAATTTTGTAAAATAAGAACGAGTCTCATGCTTTTATAATCTCAGATAATCAACCAATATGTATCGAAATATGAGGAGATATAGCTTAAAATAGATATGGTCGAATGTGGCATACATTCAACTTCTTCTATATATAGGAGCCCCTTTTCCTTTCTTTTCATTTTTAAACCAACTATAATTTTCAATAAAAAAAGGTTAAATTAATTTATATCATTAGTGATGATGAGCAAATCCTTCTCCTTTACCGTTCTAGTTCTTCTCATCATTCCTATGCTAGGTATGTATTTTTATTTATAATCTTTTTTTCATAACGCTTAGTTGTTTTACAAAAATTATTTTAAATAACATATTATTTATTTTAAATATCAATTTAATTATATTTTAAACATTTTTGTCATAATAAATTTTGACCATTGAATTCCATACTAGACCTATAAAATTAATTTTCAATTGTTTAGTGCTAGACCTATAAAAAAACTCATACCTAAAAGTACTTTTATATATAATAGTTTATTTTCAATTAATTTTCAATTGTTTATTGCTTTTCCATCATCAATTCTTTTTTTTTTCTTTTCCCATAAATAAATGTGTGAAGATAAATTTTTCATAAATGGTAATACTCGTTATATAACATTTTTGAATTACCATTTGTAAAAGGATTGGTGGAGAATATGCCGCATAGAAAACTAAAACAACCAACACGTTGGTGCATGAAATCTCTACCTCCAACACATGTGAGATGTGAGATGAACCAGTGTGGGGATAGGTGTATGTTGATTTACAAAGGACTGGACGCAACAGGTAGATGCAATAATTATGATAACAGATGCATTTGCAGCTATCGTTGCCCAAAACTTTAATGTTTTTATTTATTTACGAGAAAACTTTTTTTTTATCATCCAAACTCATTTCATATATTTAAAATAAGTCATGTAATTTTTTATTTTTTTTTAACAAAATATATAAGTCATGTAATAAAGTAAACAAATATTTTTTGATTTTATGGTCTAATAAATTGTATTAGTATTATAACCAAATTATGATATGAATTAAAATATGTAATATGTGTGTGTTGTAGATGACAAATTTATATTGGTTTAAATGTTATGAATAATTATGCTACTGAGAACTAACAGAAAAAATATGTAACCTACATTAGGCATATCTTGTAGAACCATTTTTTGTAAGCCAACTTTTGGACGTCCCTTGGACGGTTCTAGAGAAATTTATGTTCGAATCTAAAAATGTTTAGATAACTCGATCCTAAAACCATTTGTTAGTTGTTACAAGGGCTCATTGCAACCAGGTAGAGTGGCAATTAAATAAAGTACTTTTGGCATGGTGGTGAAACGGTCAAATCTCCTATATATTAATAGAGAAGCATTTTTGACACGTGGCGACATTACATAGCTCACTGTCTTCTATCTTTGTTGCCAAACACTTCTTACTACTACTATCATTATATTTATTAGTCTTAAACCAATAACCAAACACATATTATTATTAAATAAACTTACCAAAATTATTATTTTCTCTTACCTCTAATTTTGTTAACAAAGTTATTTCTCTTAAATTTAGAAATATTTCAAAAAAATTATTAAAAATTTATCTCTCATCTTTTTATGATCATATTTTTAAAAAAAAATTGAATCAATACATTGTATATATAGTAAATAAAATATAGATTTCTTTTCACATATGCTGTGATTTGATTTTTTTAAAACGGACATAATTTACTTAATTAGTAAAAAAAAGAGTGAATTTTAATATTTTAATATTTGATTTAACACGCATTCAAAGAATATTTAATATTTTTGAATAAAAAGTAAAAAAAGTTTGACAAAAAAAAAGTAAAGAACAAAATTATTTAATCAAAAATAATAAATAATCACTTAAAATGTGAAAAAATTGCATTGTATCATAAAGATCAGCAGGTTACTGAAATTTGAAATCGGAATATATAAACAAGCTTTTGTATCATAAAGATCAACGGGTCATTATGTCTTTGATTCGTTTAATATCTTTTATATATCAATTAGAGTTTTATATTTATATTACAAGCAAAGTTTCAAATCATGAATTTTATAATTTATAAATTTAACATTTGTCATGCGGTGTACCGCGGGTTAATACCTAGTGTTTGCCTTATCCTTCGAACAAGTTGTAAATCCAATATCAGGCAAAATAAGTCAGTCAAGCTCTTGATCCGGGCTTCATTACCCAAAACGAATCTCGCATGTAGAAGACAATACGTTTACGGTTTACATATATATACACGATTAACTTCACGGCTCCGTCTAATCACGTTCGCTTCTCCAACTAATCTCCATCATCTTCCTTCTTTCTCACCGTTACTTGACGAAACAAATACTTAACGTCGTCAATGACGTAATCTGTTCCTTCTTCTGCTTCTTTTGCTTTCTCTCTTCCTCGATTCCGACGATCATCGTAAAACCTTCATCATCAGTCCTCTTCTCAAATTCCTCTTTAGAGTTACGTAATTTGCTTTTTGAATCGGTAAATCGGAAACTTAATCTCGTCTCTGATTATCTGTGATCGGACGATCAAAATTTGGTGGAGATTATCTGTGATCGGACGATCAAAATTTGGTGGAGATTATGCAAAGACGGAGTCCACCGAAGCATAGACACGATGGAACATCGCCGCTTCCACTGGGAATGGATTGGAGTCCTCCACCGCGTAATTGGGTGAGATTTTCTGCAATTTCCGAGAACTCACATTTCTTATGTTTACTTGAAATGATTTTGCTGTAATTGAATAAGTTTGTGTTGTTCTGTGTAGAATGGTAGAGATACAATTTGGCCTCATGATTTTCGAACTGGATGGAGTTATTGTGTTACAATACCTTCATGGACTGTTCTTTCAAAATCAAGAAATTCAGATCCTATAGTGGTAATGAAATTGAATCTTTCTCTCTGTAGTTCATATTCAATAGCTAGTTGGTGTTCTTGTCGCAGTTTTGTCGAATATTGGCTATGTGTTGTTTATCTGTGAGTGTTTTATACATCTAACATGCCATTGATAATAGCTTAAGTTGTGCATTTGTTCAATATAGTTGACATTCTTGAGGAACAGTTTTATTTTTCAGTAGCTAGTTGTTGTTCTTGTCGCAGTTTCGTCGAATATCGGCCATGTGTTGTTTATCTGTGAGTGTTTTATAACATCAACATGCTATTGATAATAGCTTAAGTTGTGCATTTTCTCAATATATAAATATATGTGACATTCTTGAGGAACAGTTTTATTTTTCACTATCTAGTTGTTGTTCTTGTCGCAGTTTAGTCGAACATTGGCCATTGTGTTGTTTTTCTGTGAGTGTTTTATACATCAACATGCCATTGATAATAGCTTAAGTTGTGTATTTGCTCAGTATGTGTGATATTCTCTTGAGGAACAGTTTTATAGGGTTCAGGTAAGTGTGCAATCTCCTGAAGGTGTTACGACAATGCGAGGAATTTTAAGGAGATTTAATGATTTTCTAAAGCTTTTAGCAGATGTAAGATTTCTCAAGCTTTCTTAACTCAATGATATTCAACATGATTTGCAATTCAAACAAGTTAATTGCAATGATGGCATATGATTTACAGCTCAGAAGAGCATTTCCTAAGAAAACTTTTCCATCAGCTCCTCCGAAAGGAATTTTGCGTGTCAAAAGCAGAGAAATGTTAGAAGAGGTATGCATTCTCTTGTGGAACTAAGTTGTTCTTTTGAAAATTTATCTCTTTCATGCTTTCCTGCTTTTGTGGTTCCTCAATCAAGAAGACTCAGATGTAGAAGTATATGTAAAGCACATTACTCAATAATTATATTATACTCAATTTATGCAAACAATCGACTGGTTTTGTTTAAAGTTATGATGTCGTTGCAGAGAAGGTGCTCTCTGGAGGATTGGATGACGAAGTTATTATCTGATATAGAATTGGCTAGAAGTGTTGTACTTGCATCCTTTCTCGAACTAGAAGCTACCGCTAGGTCTGGTATGAGCCCATTGTTTAGTGTTACAGTTACCGTTTGATAAATATCTGGAAGGCAATTAGTTAATCCATGCTCAAGTAAATGTGGTTAGTCAGTCACTGGAATCTAACATTGATTTTTTATCCCCAGCATGCCAAGTTGTAGATCAGAATACTTCCGATTCCAATGATGATGGAAATAGCACGAGCTTATCGTCTCTAGTTCACCCAAATTCTGGTGGCAGTTCTTTGCTCTCATCTGACTATGGAAGCGATACTGCTTATGAAACATCTGAGCTTGGATCAGCAAGTTTAGGTCAGGATGATGTTTCTGAAACTTGTACTGAAGATCTAACTCTGGATGAACATCTGAGAAATCCAACAGAGAAACTCGTCAAGCATGTCCAACGTTGAAGAGGGACCGTGTATGAGCCAAACTATTCTCGAGCAACTTGGAGATTTTCCTAAGCACAGAGTCCACTCGGGATATGTCGATGATATCAGAGAGACGGATTTGTACAATGGAAAAGCTTCTAAAGGTGTTTTTCAAGCAAACAACGGCTTACGACGCCTCTCTGAATCAGAAACAAGTTACTCAGTGATGCATGATAGAAAGATTTCTGCTGAGAGCGCTGACGGGTTTCCGTTACTGGCCGGTGAGACATCAACCTCTGGTATCTTGAGCTCCTTTGCAGATAGCCAGCTGGATATACATCATGGTCCTAGTATATCTGTTGGTAACCTGGAGATGCCGGGTAGTGGACAAATAGTTCTCCCGCTGAAAATGCGTAATAAATTAAATAGGATTCTATTAACCATGAATGAGAGACTTCTCAATTCAAAAACAGACCTGGAGGATCTTATAGCGAGACTAAATCAAGAGACAGCGGTGAAGGAATATCTGAACAGAAAGGTACATGAAGGAAAGTAACAGTGCATTAGGTTTTTAAGTTTGTTTGTATCGAACATCTGTGCTTCTTTCTTTTTCCTTCGAGAGAGTGTTATATATTTAATCTTGTTTTTCCTGCTCAGGTTGATGATCTGGAAGTAGAACTTGAAACTACTAAACAGAGAAACAAAGAGAATTTGGAGCAAGCTTTGATGACCGAGAGAGAGAGAGTTACCCAGATGCAGTGGGATATGGAAAAACTCAGGCAAAAATCTCTTAAGATGGAACTGAAGTTAAAGTCAAGAGAGGTAACGGATAGTTCCATCTCACATTCTTTCGAGAACTAAGAAAATTCTCATTGAGTGGGAATATCGTAATTTCTCTCCAGCAAAGAAGCTTGCTGATATCTGCAAACTAATACAGGATGGGAGCTCATATGCTAAGCCTATAGGAAACTCAAATATAGGTGAGAGACATGAGCCGTTAAAAGAAATGGATGCCACAAAACAGCAGCTGGAAGATCTCTCTAGACGATATGAAGAACTGGAGGCAAAATCAAAGGGAGACATAAAAGTTCTTGTCAAAGAGGTCAAATCTCTGAGACGTTCACGTAACGAACTGGAAAAGGAGTTGACTCGATCTCTGACAGAGAAGTCTAAAACTGAGGTAAATCTTGAGATTGTATTATTAGTTGCATTATGTATTTGTAATATATGTATATATGAGTCTAAAGAGAGAACATCAAAACGTATTGACACATGTTGCATTTTCCAGAAACTCCTCCAAGAGGAAAGGAAAACAGTCGAAACCACGTTTGAAGCAAGAAGAAAGCTGCTTAGTGACTGTAGAATTCTCCACGATAGGCTTAAAGTGAACAACCCAAATTTGTCGATGGATGAGCACAATAACTTGAGAGAGGACTTAACTAAAGTTTCAGATGCGTCAACATCCGATGATCAGATTGAGGTAAAAATATTGGTGCATCTCCTTTAATATCCATAGCAAGAAACAGCATATCCAAATGTTATTTTCCCACCTTACTTTTTCTGAACCATGGCTCTAAAATGCCAAACTGGATTCTTTTAAATTTGAATGTGGCACATTTTCAGGCCCAACTGCATTTGAGGTTTGATGAGACTGCTTCTGAGGATGTGCTGAGGAATATAATAGCAGAGATATATGCAGAGAACATCAAGATGAGAAAACAGGTGAATCTTGATATGTGGGTTACGAGCTCTGTGAAAGATGAAAACGAAGAACACGAAAGTTGAAGAGAAAGATAGAATTAATAGGGTATTGTATTTGTACAGAGTAAACTCAAAACCCATTAGATGGAAGGAATGGTGGTTGTGTGTACAGTAGTAAGTTGGTTATTGAAGTAATCTATTATTGTGAATTAGTGATCAGATTCCTCTTTTGTGTAATTAAGTAATGTATATGTCCACACGAGTCATTAATCCATTATTGTGAATTGGTGATCCATCTAACCCGTTGTAAATCCGAAACCATTAGTGTCTTGTTTCTAGTTTACCGAAAACACCACCTACCATTCTATAGTTCGTTACCATTCGTTGGCAAAGAGAATAAAAAAAAAAAAAATTCACAGTTGAGAAAATTGATTTTTTTTTTGTTAAAGCAAATGAGTCAATTCCATAAAAAAAAAAAGTTTCAGGAAACACAAACAACATGTAAGATCATTATTATGTCCATAAAAGAACCCGTAAGCGGATCAATATCAATCAGTGAGCGAGCTAATGAGAGTTTCGGTTTCATTATCCTCAAAGGCAATATTCCATGGAATGTCTCCAAGGCAGCAGCCTCAAGCTTCGGGAGCAGCTTCCTGATTTTTTTCCATGGGAGCAGCTTCTTGATCTTCCTCCACGGCGCGAGAGCATACTTGCATAACTAAGATGCTTCCAACAAAGAAAGGGATTCCAGTGGGCCAACGAGTTGTAGAGTCATCCCATATACACTAGCGGACCCAGTAAGGTCAGTTGACTCTGGTTAAATGTAAAAAAAAATTTTAGTGCATATAAATTTTTAAAGTATCTATAGTATAGTTGGTAATTCTCTAAGTAATGACACCCCTTAATTCAAGTTCGATTCTTGCAGTTAACATTAATAGTATTTTTGTTTTTTTTATTTATATATGAATTTTCCTTGTTTTCTTGAAAGTCACCACTTTTTTGGGGTTTATCACATCAATATTTTTGTTTTTTTTTAGTTTCTCACATCAATATTTTTATTTGAGTAGTAGAAAATATAATAATTTTATATATGTTAACAAATATATTTAGTGTTAATGTAATGTCATTTCATTATATATTATAAGATATAATTTAAAAAATTTATATATATTATTGACCCCGGTAAAAAAAATTCCTGGTTCCGCCACTACCATATACCCAAACGATATCGTCTGTCACAGCTGAACAGACAACTGTTCCTACTGTCCTTGCAACAGCTCCAAGAGCATTACCCCCTAGTAACATTTAAAGATTGTGGGGTGGTTATAAACGGCGCAAATGCACCACCACGAATCAAAACGTCTGTCCACGAGAAATGAGGTCGCGGATAGAAGCTGCAAGTGTTTGACAAATTAATGAATAACAGTTTGATAACAGATTGAAAATTAAAAAGGGGGGGTTTGTGATATAACCGGAGATTGCCACCAATAGCAACCAGTCGATTATTTATTCTAGCGGTTATCCTCAGATCTCGAGTGTTTTGGATTATCTGGTATGTTTGAAAAGTTTATAATGAAAAAATATTTGAAAATTTGAACATATATGTGTCCATCATCATCTCTACATGCATATGTTCCCAAAATATAAGTGATGTATTCATAGGGGAAGTTCAAACATGAGAAAACAAAGAAAAAAGAATCATAGTCCATGTCTTATAACCTCTTTGTGATTTGCATAATCTCGTCCATGTGGTTCTCGTTCAAGACCTTAGAACCATTTTTTCCATCATCTTCTAAGAAGAAAGAGAGAGGGAGTGGAGACTCAACCTTAACAATCATGAACAACAAAATGCCAACTTAAACTTCACAATCCAAATTTTTCACAAAATCTGCACACTTATAAATCTATTGCGGAATATGAGAATGCGAGACCGATAAAAAGTAATTTAAAGTAGATAATATATTTCGTAAAGTAATTTAAAGATGACATTTAAAGTTTTAACAGTCTCACTAAAAACCAAAATTTTGATCAAATCACAAAAATTGTTTTAGCTAAATAAAACATGATTAAAATCCTCAAAAGCTAGGAAACCTAAATCATCTTTAAATCTCGAGAAGTATATTTTTCTCCACTCAATTTATATGCATAGATTGAAGAGAATTTTTTAGTTTGCCAAAAGTGAAACACTCGCATGAGATTTGGCTCAAGTAAAATGTTTTTAGAGATTAGCCGCCCATTGATCATCTCCGCGTGAAAGAAAATAACTTTTTGGGATATTGCTCATTCATTAACGGCTTATGAAAAGAATTTGATAATTTTTCAGGATATACGGTATTATTCTGAAACGAATAATGAATACCTAGTTATGAGATTTTGAAATTTTTGACGAAGTCTTTCTTTACTGTACATGAAAGTAAAAGCACTATTTTGGACAATAAGATATTTTTGAACATACATAGTAAAAGAGTCGTCGGTTTTTTTTTATTTTTTTGATATTTGGACGAATTCTAAGAGTAAAGTTTTTTTTAAAATATTTTAATTTCGCTAATTTTTCATTAAGCTAAGGTTTTTTTTGGTAGTAGACGGGGACAATGTCCCCTTATTTTATTAAAATGAAAAGCTACAACCGAACGCTTCTAGGGCGCGAGTCCCCTCGAGCATCCTCTAAAACAATCGAACGCGTACAATCCAGGCATAAATCTAACAAATGAAAGCCAAGTGGCTGAGAAAAGGCATAGTTAGCTAATCCGTCGGCAAGACGATTCGCCTCCCTATACACGTGAGAAATACGGACACTCCAGTCCTTTTGTAGAAAGCCATAGCACAAGCGTACTAGGAATGATAAGGGGTGTGTATCACTGATCCCCTTAGTCAGAAAACCAACCACTAGCTCTGAATCCACCTCCAGCTCTAAATGGGTTATTTGCCTCGTCCATGCTATGTATAACCCATAATACACTCCCCATAGTTCTGCCAACGGCGCCGTACATACGCCAATGTTTATGGCAAAACCTTGTAACCAACTCCCATTTCCATCGCGAAGAGCTCCCCCAGCCGTAGCAAGCCCTGGGTTCCCATGAGACGTCCCATCAGTGTTAAGTTTAATTCATCAATCTCTAGGAGTTTTCCACGCTACTAGCCTCTCCTCTCTTAATGCTGGACTTGTAGTATGGCTTAGATGAGTATAGGTCTGCCATATTTCTTTCGCTTGGTCCTTGACAAAACGTACCCTGTCCCGACATCTGCCATTTGCTTGGAAAACATTGTCACATCGCCACTTCCATCCCCACCAAGCAACCATTCCGAACAGAGTGGACCATGGAACAGTTTCTACTAAACTCTCGTCACGCAGGTTCCCGTAGATCCATCCGAGTAGAGACTGTTCAAAAAACAGTTGTTGTTGGCTTCGCGGAACAACTCTTCGCCACACCCCTGAGATAGCGGGACAGTCCCGAAGCACGTGTAAAATTGTTTCCTCCCCGCTTTTACACACTTGACATAAGCTTGAGTCGCTTAGATGTCTTCTCCTTCTTTCTGAATTAGTCATAATCACCTGGTGTGAAACAAGCCAGAGGAAGACTCGCACTCTCTCTGGGATCTTGACCCTCCAGATAGTGCCAAAGAAAGCTCCCATATCCTGTTTTGGAGATAAGTCCATCATTAGAACAGAGTACGCCGATTTGACAGAGAAGCGACCATTTTGACTTGCCCCCCACGCCGGTCTATCCCGAGCCCCTGTTACAGTGTCCACTACTATCGCTGTAAGCTTCAGTTTCGCTTCCCTTGGTACGAAAGGTTCAATTTTTGCAAAGTCCCAACCTGTACCCGGAACCCATAAGTCACGAGCTGTAAAATTCAGAAATTCATTCGGTACATCCATTACGGTAGTCTGCAGTAACGGTGTATTCATCAACCAACTGTCCTTCCAGAATTGAACCGTTTGACCATCCCCTATTACCCAACGGAGGCCCGGAATAACCACCTCCCGGAGGCTCAACCCTATACTGCGCCATGTCGATGACCATGTCCCCTTCACCACCAGCCACGATGGGCTTTGTGCAATGCCAATCTTATATTTGCTATACAACACAGATGCCCAAAGACTGCTCCTATCATGAATAACCCTCCAGCCAAGCTTTGCCAAAAGCGCCTTATTCATGGCTTCAGCAGATTTAATTCCAAGCCCTCCTTCCTTTTTTGGTAAACAGAGTTTATCCCAAGCCAGAAGATGCTGTTTCCTACTCTCCGGTGTACTACCCCATATAAAATTTCGAGAAATCTTGTCTAGAGCCTCTAAAGTTGATTTCGGTAACAAGATCGTGCTCATCGTATGAATAGGGATCGATGTTAGGACTGACTTGGTTAGGGTGATTCTGCCGGCTAAACTCAACATCCTGCTCTTCCAACCTGCTAGTTTAGATGACACACGCTCAACCACTTCACCAAATGTATCCTTGTTGATTATCTTTTGTAATATGGGCATTCCCAAGTATTTACCAAGATCAGTAGTTGACTTAATTCCACTTTCCTCACTTATCTGCTTAGCCAAATCCCGATGCACATTGTCTGAGAAGAAGATTTTTGATTTATCAAGATTCACTTTCTGACCTGAAGCAACACAAAACTTCTCCAAAACACCTCTTATGACCTGAATCTGAGTCACCGATGCTTCTGCGAATAGGATCAAGTCATCTGCAAAACAAACATGAGAGAGCGTTGGCCCACCTCTGTTGAGAGTAATCGGTTTCCATTCTTTCCGCATTATCGATTTCTCGATTAGGTGACACAACCGTTCCAGACAAAAGACAAAGAGATATGGCGACAAGGGATCGCCCTGTCTAAGGCCTCGTTCCGGTTTGAAAGGTTCTGTCATCTCGCCATTCCATAGGAGGTGCATAGAAGGGCCTGTGACACATGTCATTATCCATTCCACCCAGCACATTGGAAATCTGGCCGCAATCAAAGTATCCTTCAGAAAGTCCCACCTAATGCGGTCATACGCCTTCTCCAAATCCAATTTGAGTAACATCTAACCTTTTCTTCCTTTTTTCCTTTTCATTGAATGTACCGCTTCCTGGACAATCACAATATTGTCTGTACTCAGTCTCCCCGGGATGAAGCTAGCTTGGGCTGGCCCGATTAACTGCGGCATCACCTTCTTTAGACGCAAAACCATGGCTTTCGTAATGGTTTTAAACAGAACATTGCAGAGGCTTATTGGACGAAACTGTTTTATCGTCTCCGGTTTTGTCACTTTAGCAATCAGAACGACTAGAGCGTCGTTCATCTCCGCTGGTAGTTCTCCAGTTTTGAAGAAATTGAGTACAAATCGAACAACAGAATCCCCCACAGTGTCCCAGCAATCCTGGTAAAAAATAGGTTGATACCCATCTGGCCCTGGTGCCTTATATCTCCCCATGCTACGAACTGAATTCTCAACTTCTTCAGCTGTAAACTGTTTTGCGATTGTGTTCGAATTCTCTCTGGATATCGGAACAAAACCTTCCTGTGGCAGTGGCTCGGCTGCTTGATTCACATCATCCATGGAGTATAGTTTCTTGTAATAGTCCGTAGCTAGTTTTTCAAGCTCAACCCCATCGGATATCCAACGTCCATCCTCTGTTTTAAGCATCTCTATACGATTTCTTCTTCGCCGAATAATCGTAGATGTATGAAAGAATTTCGTGTTTCTATCTCCAAAAACTATCCATTTCTCTCGAGATTTTTGAAACCAAATCATTTCCTCCTGTTTCATAATCTCATCAAACTCTTTTAGAAGAACTTCCTCTCTAAGTAATAACTCATCAGATTGGTTGCTCTCCAATTCATCTTGGGTTTCTTTGATCATCGCCATTACCTTCACTTTCTTCTCATGAACATCACCAAAAATTTCCTTATTCCACTTCTTTAAGGTAGATCTCAACTGGCGGAGAGCAATCTGAGTAGACAACTCCTTGTTCCATGAAGTTTCCAGCAAAGCTTTGAACCCTTCATGTTGTAACCAAGCGGCTTCAAACCTAAATGGTCTTCGCCTTGGGTCTCCTTTCATCTCCGGGCTGAGTTGGATATACAATGGAGCATGATCCGAAGCTAGGATGGGAAGATGCGTTACCGTAGCTTCCTGCCACTTCAACCTCGCAGCCGCACAGCAAAATACCCGATCTAGCCGTTTGGCGACGAAAGTGCTCTCCTTACGTCCTCTCCTCCAAGTATACTTGTTTCCTTTGAATCCCATGTCAATTAGAGACAAGTCTTGAATCCATTCTCCAAACTCCAGAGAGTCCGATGATAAGCAGCCATTACCACCTGTCCTGTCATCAAGTCTCACGATGGTATTAAAATCACCACCAATTAGCAATGGCTCAGTTATATTCTGAATTTCCGCTTTCAACTCATTCCAGAGACCACTTCTACGAGTCGCAGATGGAGCAGCATACACCACAACCAGGTGAGTGCTCTCCGCATCCTTCGTCACTTTGGCGTGTATGAACTGCTCCGCCGTCTTTACAATGTCCACAACACCCACCTCTGTTTTCCACAACAGCCATATACCCCCACTCTGACCAATAGCATCAACCCGAACAGAATTATCGAAACCAAGTCCTTGACAAATTTGTTGAGCTCGGCTCCCACTTGCATGAGTCTCAAACAAAGCGAGTACATCAGACTTGAACCGTTTCAATATGTATCGAATAGAACGTCGAAAATTGGGTTTGTTCGCCCCCCGGCAATTCCGTAATAGGCAATTCATAACTAATTGATGAATTTGAGATCGAACTACCGGGGCATATTGTTAAGCCCCCCGTGACTCCACCGCTTCATCCGGTGGATCCTCCGCCATCCCCATCGTCTCAGGGATTTGCACATCATTTTCAGAAACCTGATGAACAACCATTGCAACTTCCTCCCGAGGCAAATTGGCTTCACCCAACTCATCACCAGTTCTGTTTGCGACGAAGACGCCACCGGCACGACCCTGTTCTTTTCTCTCAACACGAAGCCGTTTCCCAGATTCCGACATCCTCACTTCCTCCCTTGTTGGGCCAAAAACCAAGCCACGCATGGGCTTATTTGATCTCTCTTTATGCTTAGGCCCAGTCTTCTCCACCACCTTATTTGAATTTGAGTTTTTATTTGGTGGGCCTCTACCTTTGCCCACTGGCCCATTCGGCTTTCCCCCTTTTCCTTGAGCTACACTCTTCCCTTTTTGCATTCCCATTGAGAAAGGGATATTTTCCTTATCCGTTTCTAATGACGATGGAATATTCGTATCATTTGGGATATCACAATCCTCCACAAGATTTCCAAAACTGTTCGATAACTCAATATTCGCAGATTCCTTAACTTGCAATATTCGCTGTTGATTCTTTCCCGAAATATCCTTAGAATTCCTAGCCGCAAAAACGATGCCCTGTGGTGGCGGCGCCACCTTCCGATTTGAACGCCGGACTACTGTAAACCCGTTATCCGCTGGCACGGTGTTTTGAGTCGTGACAGCTGCAGCCTTCGAGATTCCATTGACCACTCCTTCCCCGCTCACTACCACCGCTGAGCTTTCAGCCTGCACTGTGCTTTGCTTCTCCGGGACTTTACGAGAACAATGTTGGACAGTGTGACCAAAAATTCCACATAATGGACATATGTTTGCCAAGCCTTCATACGCCACAAAATACCTCTCCCCATTGATTTGAATCGTTCCTTTCAATGGTTTCTTCAAGTTTCTCAAAGTTCAACGTTGTCATATCAACTTTGACTGGTTTTCCCAACCCTTTCGCGATACACAACAATATTGCTCGATGATAGAAATTCACCGGAATATTCGATAGCCTCACCCAGACCGGAGTAGTGACAATTTCATCCGTCAACGGATCAAAGTCTGGAGCCCATGCCTGTACCATAAGGTAACTTCCAAAGGTCCTCCACGGTCCCCCTGTTAGTGCCGCCAAGTACTCCTCCTCGAGTTCAAACCTGACCATGAAAAAGTGTCCCGGAAGGTCTACCACATGCATCGCCGCCTTAGGTTTCCACAACTCTTTCAATTTCTTTGATAGCGCCGCGATCGAAATACTGCGACCCAAAACCTTCACAATCATACACCTCTTCCACAGGCCATTCATTACATCCAACACTTCCTGTTCGATAGTGATCACAGGTTCCCCATCCGCTCCTTCCGGGAAATCCAGCCTCACTTTTCCCTCCACAAACTCATCGTCCATCACTAACTCCGGTCGCACTCTCCCACCAACACCACTGCCCTTCACTTTCTGTACCCATAAAGACCCGGGATCTGGAGGATCTCCCGGTGGTTGTGATCTCTCTCCAACGTCGACCATGGTCGCATCCTGCGTCGCCTCGCTCAACATCGCTCTCTTCATTAAGCTAAGGTTAGATTGGATAATTAGTTTGAACGAAATGCTTCCTTCACGTAAACAATGTTTTCCGGTTTGGTTCTCTTAACCGTAAAATTAATATTAACCTGCTACATCGAAAAAAATCACACCGGTTTAATAACCCGAATACAAACCATTCACAACCATTCTAAAACTTGGTTCGATGTTCAACTTCCAATCGTCTTCAACATCCCCCAAAGCAATAAACTTTAGGGTTTTAGTTTTTCTTAGGGTTCTACTCTCTCAATCTCTCTGTTATCCTTTTACTCTGTCTCTCTCTCCATTCGATAAATCAATTGTTGTTTGTTACCGAAGAAATAAGAAAGATGGGTACTAAAGTTTCTAGCCCGCCGACAAGCCTCATTGATAAGACTGTTGTGCGTAACTTCTACAAAAATCTCATCTTCGTTGATTATCCTTTAGATTGTGATTAGATTGAAAAAGATTAAATTTTGTATGATGGGTTTCAGGTTCCAGGTGATGTTGTTCTTGATTTATCAAACATGACTAACCAAACAATCAAGCTCGGCAGTGGCCTCCGTCAGGTTTTTAACTTTCTCAAATCACTTCTTCTAAATCTTTGGAGTTTGACAAAATTTGTAATTTTCCAAATTCTGTGTTGAGTGGATGAATGAATGATTGGATTCAACATTATTAAACAAATTATGGTGAATTTTGGATTTTAATATTGTTTACAATTGGCATTTGAGGAATAAAGTTAATTTGAAATCAATAGTTTCTTTAGTGAGCTTTGGTGAGGCTATAAGATTGAGATATGGTTTTGTGGATGTTTCAGGACAATGAAGTGATATCTGCTATGAGAGCTGGGAAGTTGAGGTACTCTAAGCCAAATAAGTATTGGGTGGAAAGTTCTCATAAAAGGGTGAGAACAAAAATAGTTAAAACATTGCTTGACGGAAAACAATTATGTCAAGACGGTTGTCATTTGCAATGATATTGATACTTTCTTATGCTTTTGTGGAGCTTCTTCTTGGTAGCTCCTGGTTCTACTAGTTATTGACCTTTAAATTGTTGTAAACTATTCATATGTGCCTAACTTGATGTGAAAAAAGTGGTGGTGTGGCACTCTAGTTTGAAAGTATCATCCCATGTAACTCGATTTTTGACTCTGTTATTAATGTTTTTGCAGTATGTACCTCGCCCTGAGGATCATGTTCTTGGCATTGTGGTCGATTGTAAGGCAGATGTAAGTACTCTAAAGCCAATCCTTAAAATTTTATAGAGATCCTTTTACTTTGGACCCTTGTCAGAATGGTCATCTCTGAAGCTCAAGCGTATATTTGTTTTCTGTATACAGTTCATATGATGCAAACATCATGTATATAGAATGTTGATCTCTGTTGCGCTTTATCATTATCCAAAGACTTCAATCTTTGAAGTGGATAGTTTGCTCAGCTTGTTTGTTAGTTACGTGTAGATGTTAATAAAAGACTTGAGAGCATGGAAATAAAGTTTAGATCAGGAGAAAACAAGTAGGCTGGAAAATAAAGAAAACGGTGTTAGCCTTTATCTAGGGTCTTGCCCCTAGAGTTATCAGCCAAAGTTAAAGCATGTAGTGTGAGAAAGTAGATCGTAATATATTGAAAAGCGTTTTTGACTCATGTTTCATTGCAGAATTATTGGATAGACATTAAAGGACCCCAATTGGCTCTTTTGCCTGTGCTTGCATTTGAAGGAGCAAACAAAAGAAATTTTCCCAAGTTTGAGGCAAGTACCTTCTGAATATGCTTGTTCAATCTGAACCATCATCATAATAGTCTCTAGCTGGTAACTGCATTCAGTTGCCTTGAGATGTTAGAATGGCCATTATGTGTATTGGGGATTTCCCTTGAAATTAGAATGGCTTGTGTGATGTTGAAATGATTCAGTACTACATTGGTTTGTTTATGGGCATAGTAGGCACTTTTACTTCGCTGTATGAAGTGATAATATAGGGATCAAGTGTATTTGGGAGTTTTAACAACTTGTTGAAACAGGTAGGCACTCTGCTTTATGTTCGGGTTGTGAAGACAAACACAGGAATGAACCCGGAGCTGTCATGTACCGACGGTTAGTCCATGCATTCTGTTTTCTCACAAAGCTTAAAGAGTTAAACATGTCCTTGTTTCTCCGCGTTAATATTTAGACTAACCAATTGCTTGTTGGAAAATGTAATAGCAAGTGGAAAGGCTGCAGTATTTGGACCCTTAAAAGATGGTTTCATGTTTGAAACTTCAACTGGTTTATCAAGAATGTGAGTTTCAGTCTTATTCCTTTATTTTTCTTCTAGATGAAGCCGCCTCTTCTCGACTCTCTCTCTCTCACACACTTTGGTCTTATTAGGTTGTTGAGTTCACCAACTTGCCCCGTCCTCGAAGCTCTTGGGAAGAAACTCTCGTTTGAGACTGCATTTGGCTTAAATGGGAGAGTTTGGGTAAGAGAAACAGCGATTACTTCTTAAGATTCCAAACAATGTAAATGGAAATCGCATGGTTTAATATTATCTTCTGTCTGGTTTCAGGTTCATGCTGCTACTCCTCGTATAGTGATTGTCGTCGCCAATGCGTTGATGAATTCTGAAACTTTAAGCGGAACACAGCAGAGAATCATGGTAGAGAAATTGCTGGAGAAAATTTCAGACTGAAAATCTGTGTTGTATGCTCAGCATTATCACTACTTTATAAAAGAAACATTTTGATTCCCATCTCTGTTTTTTAGTATTTAGGCAGAGACATGTAGGCTCGTCGTATCTACTACATACACATTACTCAGTCATATGTTTCTCTTTAACATAAAAGCAAAACAAGATTAAAAGAAAAGTGGCATGATTTAGCATTTTAAGTAGTAACCAAAACGAACCAAATATATACCAGATTATTGAGTTTTAATTGTATCAGCTCCTTCGAGTTGGATTCAAGTTCTATTTTCATATAGCCATGGTTCCGTACACAAAGAATATGTATTGGCTCCTTGGAGTCAGATTCGAATTATGTTTTCATATAGCCAAGGTTCTTTACACAGAGGCCAGTAGATCGATTCGCCTCAACTTCCATCAAAGTGACTAATATCTCCTTCATGCCATATGAATTCAGGGTCCATATGGTGGAACCATAATTCCTTGTAGTGTAAGTGGCTTACCACTCTTCCACATGCCGTTCTCCCCCATCAATGGGGTTGTGTTGGCGAAAAGCTCCATCATTATCTATTATAGTTTTACGCGGAAGCATTTAACCGAACATATACACTAGTCCGGTTTTAGCGATATATAGAATATAGTTCGGATATGTTCGGGGTTGAATTAATTATAGATGGATTGTCACCGTTCAAATGTCCTTCCGATTGATTCTTTATAGTTTTTTTGATTTTTCACTCTATAATTCTCTTTAGATTCTCTCTTTCACTCTTTGTATCAACAGTTACACACATTACTACTCTTTGCAATGTTCCTTTTATAAACAAAGGCAATTAATAGAGGAACTAGGGTTTGAACAAGGCTGGATTTGTCGAATCATAAAATTGCATATTGAAGCGAATTTAAAAATTTATAGAAAAATCAATCGACAACAAAACAAATTAGGGTTACAAATATTATGGGGCTTTTATAACAAGCAATTAATTAGACTTTATTTGACAACTTCTCAAGCACGCTCTAGTAGATCCCTCTCTCTTCTTATCGTCTATATATACTCTTCAGATTCTCCCAAAAACACTAGTACTTGAAAACCAAACAGTCATGGAGAGACACGATCAAGACTTGAGTTACAAAAAACGGCGACTAGATTCTACGATAACAGAAGATATCCCAAACCCTGAAGGCGATGATGGTTCTAAGCTCGTCCAATCCGAGTCTGCGGTAGCAAAATTTTCGGACAATGTCGTCTATAGATTGTACATCAAGGGTTTGGTGAGTGATGATGAGACGGTCGGTAAGGAAAGGGCCATGAAAGGTGGATTCGGAGTTGCTATTTGCGATGAGAAGGATAATTTGTTGTATGAGATAAAGGAATCATTTATTAGTGTCTTTGAGATTAGCCGTAGAGAAGTAGAGATCATTGCACTGATTTGTGGATTACGTGAAGCATTCGATTTAGGAATCAGACACGTTTTGATTTATTGTGACGACCAAAAAATTTACCAATATGTAAGTGTTTCTCTTCTTTGTTATTGCTTTTTTTTATATATATATAATTCGGGTGATCAGTTTAATGGTGACACCATGAGCTCCGAGCCAAGTCGCCAGGAACTTTTCTCTCTAGCTGGTTCTCATCTCAACGGACCATGAGATCTGACTAATCCCAGGACCCGGGGAGCCATGTGAAAACCCCTAACATCCACACGTTTGTGGAGTAGTTTCTTTTTAATATTTCTTTTGGTTTAGTTATTCTGAATCATGAGATAACTTAGTTTGTGATTATGCATGTTACTCAATATATATATATTTTCATATAGTATTAGTAACTGAATTTGGTAGTGAATATTACTTTGAAAGTTGAGAAGTAGCTTATACAAACATTATCATGAAAATTTTGTGTATGTATGTTTTTTGCAAAAGAATTTCATTATAGTGGAATCTCTAAGATAAGGTTACATGATCTAGTTCTGTGAGTGATCAAAGTGAAACAATGATGACTTTGATTGTGTTATTATATGTATGATAATGTAAGCTAGAGAAAGCTATAATACATGTACGTAGTGCTACGAGTAATGAAGATTGCGATTATATAATAATGTTGGTTTACATTGCAGATTATTGGTAGAGGGAAGATTAAGGAGAAGATTGTTCATCATATGGACGATGTTCAACGCCTTCTAGAAAATATGGCCTCTAGTGACGTTGTTTTGGTTGCTCGGAACGATGTTAACTTTGCTTTCAGACTTGCAAGAGAGGCAGAACAGGGAGATATTTGTGTCATATGTAGTGAAGAAACCGATTCAAAGCGCATGTTCTTTACCGACAAATGCCTTCACCGTCATTGCTTTTCTTGTGTTAAAAATCATGTGAAAGCGAAGCTGGATAGCGGAAATGTGCCCACATGTCTTGACTATGGATGCAAGATTGAGCTCACCCTTGAAAGTTGTAGTAAGGTTTTGACACCTGAGCTGATAGAGATGTGGAAACAAAAGATGAGAGAGGACTCGATTCCAGCTAAAGAGAGAATCTATTGCCCATATCCAAAATGCTCAATCTTGATGTCCAAAACCGAGCTTTCGAGATCTGCTGATCAAGTCTCAGATCAATCCAATGTTCGGACATGTATCAAGTGTTGTGGACTCCTTTGCATTGATTGCAAAGTACAATCACATTCTGAGTTGTCGTGTGCTGATTACAAGAAACTTTACCCTGACCCGTTAGTTGATGACTTGAAGCTACAGTCTTTAATTAGAGACAAAATGTGGCGTCGATGTACCAAGTGTAGACACTTGATTGAACTTTCTGATGGCTGCAACCACATGACTTGCAGGTATATATATACATATTTAACTCGATTATGCTTCTTGATACGAATACTTATATTTATCGTAATGTCTTCTTTGTGTGTGCATTGTGTAGATGTGGATATGAGTTTTGCTACAAATGTGGGATTGAATGGAAGAAAAACCAACAGAGTTGCCCTTCTGGTTGCCTACAAATGGAACATGATGATGATGAAGATAACGATGATTATGAGGATATGATTGATGGAGGTTATTCTGACGATGAAAGAGGCTATACTGAGGAATTATTCAACGATTATGACTAGATTACTAGATTAACACAGAGATTACTAGATTAGAGTTGTTTTGGAACACATTCTATCTCTTTCGTTGGCATTTTCCTTATTTATGAAGTTTGAGTGAATGTTTAGTTTGAGAATTTCAATAACATCTTTCGGCTTTTGAATTACAGTATATCATGAGGTTATATATTTTTTAGTATTGTCAACTAGATTAGGAACTGTAATATGTGGCTATGCAAGTACGTATGTTGGTTTATTGCAATTTCATTATACCCATCTGAATTTGTCTCTTCAAATTTGTCTCTCTATTTTCATGCTTCATTATCCAATTGTAAGCTCCAAAATTCAGGCTTATACCATTAATAAACTCTGATATGCCTTGATTATCCTCTTCTAATCACAGCAACAATTTTGCATTTCGCAATTAGGAGGGTTTAAAGTTCACATTCCAGAGCATTACTTCTTGTTGTGCCTACCGCTTGATCCGAAGCCAAAGTATACACCATTTTTATCTCGCAAAATCTAACATGCTTTTGAAAGTAATTCCACATTAACAATAGATCCATCTTTGTTACTAATTAACTCTTTCAATACATTGACAAAAGATCCATCAGAAACTGAGATCCATCAAGCCAAAGCATACACCATTTTTATCTCGCAAAATCTAACATGCTTTTGAAAGTAATTCTATATTAAAAAAGATCCATTTTAGTTATCAATAACTCTATCAATACATTGACAAAAATCCATCATAGTTATCAACAACATATAAAAAAACAAGTGACAAATTTTTTTTAAAAAAATAAGTAAACAAAATGAAAAAGTTATAGATAATACATAATCAAGGAAAGCATAAGAAAAGCCTAAGGAAAAAAAAAAAGAGAAAAGCAACAAAAACGATTACAGATTTATTTTACTAAGCATTTGAATTGTGGAAACTTAGGCTCAGGAATTGTGGTTACTCGGGTTAACGGCCTTTTTATTTGGTCAAGGGTTATTGTTGAAGAGTACTTGGTGTCGGCCCAACTCTTTGCAAATAGGCCTTTTGACCAATTCGTTGAGATTGCTCTCCCCCGTGTGTCTCGACTTCAATTTTACATAAGGTGTTGGGTTTTATGAACCCAGGAAAAATTTGGACCCTTTGGGAAAGGAACATGGTATTTCTGTTTCCTATTGGGCTTGGTAGTAGGCTTTCTCAGGCCCACCTAAAAATTAGAGGTAAATTGGAATCAAGAAAGATCTCTCCATGGGTTTTAATAAATGAAAATGTTTGTTTCGAGATTTCAGAAAATTCATTCATATGGTTTTATTCTTTCCTCTTCTTAGGCAATCTTATTTCTAAGAGAGGATGTTTTAAAAGAAGGGTTACGAGGAAGCGTATATTTTATCAGGTTCAGAATTATTTAAAAAGTACGAGTAATCTGTCATCTCTAAGGTTAGAGAAGGCGGATTCGAGTGGAGAGCAACCACTCCTAACAACGGTTTTTTTATGAGGATTTTAAGTTGGAATTGTCAAGGTCTCGGTAATAAGGCAACAATAGGGTATCTTCGCGATTTATGGGGGAAACATCGCCCAGATTTTTTGTTTCTTTCTGAAACAAAACAATTACGACATTTCTTGGAACAATTTGTTGGTCACTTTGGTTACTCAAATTTGACTACGGTTGACCCAATTGGTTTTAGTGGTGGCTTGACATTATTCTATAATAATAATTCTTACCCAGTTACAATCTTGTTTCAATCAAACAGGATAATTGATATCGAAACGGTCTATAAAGGTGAAACTATTCATTTAACCTTTGTGTATGGGGATCCTGTTCCAAAAAAAAGGGACCAAGTCTGGGAGCGGTTAACGAGGATAAGTCTTAGCAGGAACACATCTTGGTTCATTGTGGAGATTTCAATGAACTAACCGGGAATCACGAAAAAAAGGGAGGCACCTTAAGACATGCCTCATCTTTTGTAAATTTTAATCTTATGATTCAAAATTGTGGTTTTTTAAGTTTTCCATTTCTCGGGAATTACTTATCTTGGCGGGGATGGAAAAACAAAAAACCAATCCGATGTCGGTTGGATAGGGCTATGGGTAATGAGGATTGGCATGAACTGTTTCCGGATACAGTGGTGGAGTATCTTCCTATAGTCGCATCTGATCATAAGCCGCTTATCATTTCCACAGCGGAAAAATCCCCCCGCGGCCGAAGGGCTTTCATGTTTGATAAGCGCTGGATTGGAAAAGAGGGCCTCTCAGACGCTATTGCTAGGGGATGGGAGTTGACTTCTGATATCGACTACATACACATTACACAGTCATATGTTTCTTTAACATAAAAGCAAAACAAGATTAAAAGAAAAGTGGCATGATTTAGCATTTTAAGTAGTAACCAAAACGAACCAAATATATACCAGATTATTGAGTTTTAATTGTATCAGCTCCTTCGAGTTGGATTCAAGTTCTATTTTCATATAGCCATGGTTCCGTACACAAAGAATATGTATTGGCTCCTTCGAGTCAGATTCGAATTATGTTTATAGCTAAGGTTCTTTACACAAAGGCCGGTAGATCGATTCGCCTCAAACTTCCATCAAAGTAAGTGATATCCTCTTTCATGCCATATGAAATCAGGGTCCATGTGATGGAACCATGATCTCTTGTAGTGAAGTGGCTTACCACTCTTTCCCCATGCCTTTCTCCGCCTTCAATGGGGTCCTGGCAGCGAAAAGCTTCATCACTATGCGGAAACATATAAGTAACTGAACACATAACTTTTCATGGTTTAGTGATAAATATGGACGGAGAGATCGGCGTTGAGATTGTAGACGTAAATCAACCATTTGTCACCATTCAAATGTCCATCCGGTTGATTACTCGAAGCCTTTCTCTCTTGAATTTTTTTTGTGTCAAGAGTTTATACACATACTTCTCTCAGCAATGTCTCTTCTATGAACTAAGGCAAGAGACTTTGTGAAAAGACACCAATGATGTTTGCATCTTATGAGAATTAACTTCCCAAAACTACCGGTAAACCGTTATCCTTTAACAAAAAAAAAAAACTACCGGTAAACCGTTATCCTTTAACAAAAAAAAAACTACCGGTAAACCGAGCATAAACTAGCTTTCAAATCATGGACTCAAACCGACCATAACCAACACTATATATCCGTTCGCCCGGTTAGTCGCCAAATAGTTATACTTGTATCAAAGAAAACCTTAGGGTTAGCCATTTTGGTAGATGGGTTAGAGGAACTAGGGTTTGAACAAGGTGGGATTCGTGTAATGATATGTTTGATTACGTATCATAATTAAAAATTTGTTGAAAAATCAATAATCGACACCAAACAAAAAAAAAGAAGTTACAAATATTATGGTGCATTTATAACAATCAATTAATTTTAATTTATTTCACAACTTCTCAAGCACGCTTTAGTAGTCCCTCTCTCTTCTTCCTCTATATATATACTCTTCAGATTTTCACAAGAAAACTAAACAGTCATGGAGAGACACGATCAAGACGTGAGTAACACAAAACGGCGACTAGATTCTACGATAACCGGATATTTCCCAAACCCTAAAGCCGAGGATGGTACTACGGTCGTCCGATCTTACTCTGCGGCAGCGAAATTTTCAGACAATGTCGTCTATAGATTGTACATCAAAGGTTTGGTGAGTGATGAGACGGTAGTGGACTGTAAGGAAAAGGAAAGAACTGTAAAAACTGGATTCGGAGTTGCGATTTGTGATGAGAAGGACAATTTGTTGTATGAGATAAAGGATTCAATATTTATTAGTGGCACTGAGATTGGCCGTAGAGGAGTAGAGATCATTGCACTGATTCGTGGATTAAGTGAAGCATTCGAGTTAGGGATCAGACACGTTTTGATTTATTGCGATGACCAAAAGATTTACCAATATGTAAGTGTTTTTCTCTTCTTTGTTATTGCTTTAATTTGCTTTAGTTTTTCTGAATCATGAGACTATAACTTAATTTGTGATTTTGCATGTTACACAATTTTTTTTTTTAATTTGTTTTTTCCGTATAGTAACTGAATTTGGTAGTGAATAATTACTTTGAAGATACGAAGTAGCTTTTATATAAACATTCATCATGAAAATTTGGTATATGTATGTGTTTTGTGTGATCTCTAAGATAAGGTTACATGATCAGTGATCAAATTGTAACGCTGATGAAATTTGATTGCGTTATTATATGTCTGATAATGTAAGCTAGAGAAAGCTATAATATATGTATAATGTGCTACGAGTAATGAGGATTGTGGATGATATAATATTTGTAATGTGCTACGAGTAATGAAGATTGTGGATGATATAATATATGTAATGTGCTAGTAATGAAGATTGTGGTTTTAAGGAGAGTGAATCTGATTTACATTGCAGATTATTGGTAGAGGGAAGCTTAAGCAGAAGATTGTTCATCTTGTGGACGAAGTTCAAAACCTTCTAGAAAATATGGAATCTAGTGACATTGTTTTGGTTGCTCGGAACGATGTTAAGTTTGCTTTTAGACTTGCAAGAGAGGCCATAGGTTCTCAAAGCGTCGATGTGAAGGCAGAACAAGTAGAGATTTGTGTCATATGTCTTGAAGAAACCGATTCAGAGCGCATTTTCTTTACCGACAAATGCCTTCACCGTCACTGCTTTTCTTGTGTTAACAAACATGTGAAAGCGAAGCTGCTTAGTGGATATGTTCCCACATGTCTTGAATATGGATGCAAGTTTGAGCTGACCCTTGAAAGCTGTAGTAAGGTTTTGAAACCTAAGCTGATTGAGATGTGGAAACAAAAGATGAAAGAAGACTCAATTCCAGCGGAAGAGAGAATCTATTGTCCATATCCAAACTGCTCAATGTTGATGTCGAAAACCGAGCTTTCGAGATCTGCTGATGAAGCCTCAGATCAATCCAATGTTCGGACATGTATCAAGTGTTGTGAACTCTTTTGCATTGATTGCAAAGTACCTTCACATTCTGATTTGTCATGTGCTGATTACAAGAAACTTCACCCTGACCCGTTAGTTGATGACTTGAAGCTACAGTCTCTAGCTAAAGAGTAAAGACAATATGTGGCGTCCATGTGTCAAGTGTAAGCACTTGATTGAACTTTCTCATGGCTGCAACCACATGACTTGCAGGTATATATATAAACATATTTAACTTGATTATGCTTCTTGACACGAATACTTCTATTTTTCGTAATGTCTTCTTTATGGAGCATTGTGTAGATGTGGATATGAGTTTTGCTACAAATGTGGGATTGAATGGAAGAAAGACCAACAGATTTGCCCTTCTGGTTGCCTACTAATGGAACATGGTGATGATGAAGATGAAGATGAAGATGATGATGAGGATCATGAGTGGTATTACGATAACGATGGTGTTCGTTGGCGTGACTTTGAAGATTTTATTGATCACCATACCGCACAGTAATGTTTTGCTCTCTTATTTAACTCCATTGATTCTTAAACCCTCACTGCATTGTTATATATATATATATATATATGCTAATGTTTTGGTTCTTGCAGCTACTACATGCCGTTGGATGATCATGATGTAGTATATGAATATCCTTCTCCTGAGCAGTTTTTCAGTGAGGAAGAGAATGCTGATGATGATTGGAATGATTACCCTTGGGATGACTATTAACAACTATGGAGGTTTAACTGATTCTGGCGATGAAGGAGGCTTTAGTGAGGACTTATTATATTCTCTTTAATCTCTGTTTGGATTAACCACATTGTATCTTTTTTCTTTGGCATTTTTTCATCTTAATGATGTTTGAGTGAGTGTTTAGTTTGAGAATTTTAATAACATTTTTGGCTTTCGTATTATCTGATTATTAGTTGTTTAGCAAAGGAAATGAAAGACAGAGCAAAGGAAGAAACAAGAGACAAACGAGATTTGTAACCCGGTCGGTTCAATATATCGGTGTGATGGAGTCTATGTCCGGGGCCAGATCAATCCTGACAATTAACTAAATGAGAAGAAGATTACAGCTCAAGAACTATGAGCAAACACTTTTATAACTTATTTTTATGAACCGTGTAACCTTTATTTTCACTTAATAAATCATTGCAACCTTTGGTATATTTGATATCTACAGTTGTGTCTTTAGGTATAACCTTTCATAATTTTTTTAAATTTTGTATTACTAAATAAATGGTTACAACTGTTTAGTTGAACCATTATAAGATTTGATTCATTTGATTTAATCGAAGAATCATTGCAACTTTTGATTTATTTTATGTATTGTTGTAACATTTACTTTTCCACCGTCGCGTTTATATATAGATTATTATTATTTTTAATTTTTAACTACTAAAAATATAGTTAAATTGATTATTGCAATCCTTAAGTTGAACCGCTTTACCATTTGGTTTATTTGTCGAAATCATTACAACTCTTAATTTATTTTATAACCGCTATAACCTCTAATTTATTTGACGAACCTTTACACCCTTATATTTGATATCTATGTTTATGTCTTTAATTATAACTCTTCACAATTTTTATTTTAAAATTTTTCATTTTTTAAATATTTTTAAATGAAATGTTGTGACCGTTTATTGAACCATAGTATATTTGGTTTATTTAACAAACATATCAGGGCTAGTTTATAGAAAAATCAATCGACACCAAAACAAATAAAGGTTACAAATATTATGGTGCTTTTATAACAATCAATTAATTTTAATTTATTTCTCAACTTTTCAAGCACGCTTTAGTAGTCCCGCTCTCTTCTTCTCGTCTACTCTTCAGATTCTCCAAAAAAAACTACTTGAAAACCAAACAGTCATGGAGAGACACGATCAAGACTTGAGTAACAAAAAACGGCGACTAGATTCTACCATAACAGAAGATATCCCCAACCCTAAAAGAAAGGATGGTTCTAAGCTCGTCCAATCCGACTCTACGGCATCAAAATTTTCGGACAATATCGTCTACAGATTGTACATCAAGGGTTTGGTGAGTGATGAGACGGTAGTGGACGGTAAGGAAAAGACCGTGAAAGCAGGATTCGGAGTTGCAATTTGTGATGAGAAGGATAATTTGCTGTATGAAATAAAGGATTCACTTAGTGGCACTGAGATTGGCCGCAGAGGAGTAGAGATCATTGCACTGATTCGTGGATTAAGTGAAGCATTCGATTTAGGGATTAGACACGTCTTGATTTATTGCGATGATCATAAAATTTACCAATATGTAAGTGTTTTCTCTTCTTTGTTATTGCTTTTGCTTTAGTTTATTCTGAATCATGACACTATAACTTAATTTATGATTTTGCATGTTACTCAATATGTTTTTTTTTTTTTTTTTTTTCATATAGTGACTGAATTTTGTAGTTAATAATTACTTTAAAGTTGAGAAGTAACATGATCATGAAAATTTTGTGTATATATGTATGTTTTTTTCAAAAGAATTTCATTTTTGTGGGATCTCTAAGGTTACATGATCTAGTTCTGTAAGTGATCAAATTAATTGTAACGATGATGACTTTTGATTGTGTTATTATTTATATGTATGATAATGTTAGCTAGAGAAAGCTAATTTATCTAGTGCTACGTTTGCGATGATATATGTCTTGGTTTTAAGGAGAGTGAATCTGATTTACATTTCAGATTATTGGTAGAGGGAAGCTTAAGCAGAAGTTTGTTCATCTTGTGGACGAAGTTCAAAACCTTCTAGAAAATATGGCCTCTAGTGACGTTGTTTGGGTTGGTCGGAACGATGTTAACTTTGCTTTTAGACTTGCAAGAGAGGCAGAACAGGGAGACATTTGTGTCATATGTAGTGAAGAAACCGATTCAAAGCGCATGTTCTTTAACGACAAATGCCTTCACCGTCATTGCTTTTCTTGTGTTAAAAATCATGTGAAAGCGAAGCTGGATAGCGGAAATGTGCCCACATGTCTTGACTATGGATGCAAGTTTGAGCTTACCCTTGAAAGTTGTAGTAAGTTTTTGACACCTGAGCTGATAGAGATGTGGAAACAAAAGATGAGAGAGGACTCGATTCCAGCTGAAGAGAGAATCTATTGCCCATATCCAAAATGCTCAATCTTGATGTCCAAAACCGAGCTTTCAAGATCTGCTAATGAAGCCTCAAATCAATCCAATGTTCGGACATGTATCAAGTGTTGTGGACTCTTTTGCATTGATTGCAGAGTACCATCACATTCTGAGTTGTCGTGTGCTGATTACAAGAAACTTCACCCTGAACCATTAGTTGATGACTTGAAGCTACAGTCTCTAGCTAAAGACAAATTGTGGCGTCGATGTGCCAAGTGTAGTCACTTGATTGAACTTTCTGATGGCTGCAACCACATGACTTGCAGGTATATTACTCGATTATGCTTCTTCATACAAATAATTGTATTTTCGTAATGTCTTCTTTGTCTGTGCATTGTGTAGATGTGGATATGAGTTTTGCTACAAATGTGGGATTGAATGGAAGAAAAACCAACAGAGTTGCCCTTCTGGTTGCCTACAAATGGAACATGGTGAAGATGATGATGGGGATATGTATGAAGGCTATTACCAACAAACTGGTGTTCTTTGGCGTGGCTACTTTTGATCACCAAATCCAATAGTGATGTTTTGCTCTCTTATTTAACTCCTTTGATTCTTAAACCCTCAACGCATTGTTATATATGACTAATGTTTTGGTTCTTGCAGCTACGATGCGCCGTTGGATGATAAGGATGTGGTATATAAATATAATATAACAATGCGTTGGAATGATGACAATTGGGATAACTATTAACAATAATGGAGGTTTAACTGATTATGGCGATGAAAGAGGCTTTAGTCAGGACTTATTCAAGGATGTTAAGATGAGCTTAAACCGTTTTGTTAATTCGGACGGATTTTAAAAGTTTAGGTGGAATTGAGAAGTTTTTAACTTATACAAGGTGAATTGGATAGAGATTATAAGTACAGGATGATATGGTTTGAACGGCTATAATACAAGAGAATTGCTACAGGCATCCCTATTAACCGAGCTTCTAATCCAAAAATGTTCTAGTTGTTTTGGCATGCTAAACAATTTGATTTTATAACAATGACTCGTTGATGTTTTTGTTCTTAGTCATAGTTCATTGTTATAAATTCAAATTGTTTAGCATGCCAAATTTTATACGAGCTTCTCTTTCGATCTTGGATATATTCGACCTTAGATTCGTAGAGTGTAACAGCAACTCCAGTGTTACCTGCAACAAAAACAAAATAAAGATTATGACAGCATCAAGCAAACCTTGCGCTATCATCAAGCAACTGCACAAATATATCAATAAGCTGTCCAAATAATGTCTAAGCTTTTTACCAGCTCTTCCTGTTCGGCCTGAACGTTGAATATATGCTTCAACCTCACGTGGAGGCTCACACTGCAACATATTTAAACAAGATATAAAGTTAGAACACCAGCAAGGCATTAAACCAGAGTGATTAGAGCTCATGGGCTGCTACTAACCTGGATAATTAACTGCACATCATTGATATCTAGACCACGAGCAGCAACGTTTGTAGCCACCAATGTCGAAAACTTGCCATTCCTAAATCCAGCAAGAGTAACCTATAATCACAGAGCCGGTCCAACGTGGCCCTATGCAAGATAATTTTTTTTTTTTTCCCTTTTACTAACAACTACTTAAAAAATTCTAGGATTTCAGGTTTTTTCATGTACTTGAAAAGAGAATTCTTATCAACACTTTTTTTTCTTTTTCTTTTTGTAACAACTCTTCTTCTCTCTTTTGTCAATTTCCTTTTATCATATTCATATTCATACCCATATAGTTCCTTTTTTATCCATAAAGGAGACATTTTTCACAAATAGATAAATTAGTGGAAACATTAATGACCAAAATTGCAATTAAATCATTTATGAAAGCTTAATCGGTTGCAGACATGGCTACTGGATTTATGGAACATATCAATTCAGTCAAAATAATTCTCCAATAACCAAGAACAATATTATATTCAGGAAGACATGAACCTTAATTAACACATCCACATACTTGTTATATTAACGTTACGCCGTTACGTTGCAGGCTAAAGAGTTAATTTATTATTATATAAAGTTGGGTTTTCGAAGTTAGTAACTCAAGAGATCGTGACACGTGTCATATTTATCGGTTATAGATTTTGACACGTGTCAAAAAATTATTTGTTTGCAATAATTTTAACTATGTAAAAAGATAATTATGAGAAAATATTAAAATTTAAATAAATTTGAAAAAATAAAAAGATAATGTTAAAAAAATTATAAATAAAATAATTTTGAAAATATCTTATTATATAAAGTTGGGCTTTCGAAGTTAGCAACTCACGAGATCATGACACGTGTTATATCTAATGGTTAGAGATTTTGATGTGTCAAAAAATATTTTGATTTTAATAATTTTAAAAACAGAAATAGATAATTATGAGAAAAAAATTAAGATGTAAATAAATTTAAAAGTGTAAAAAGATAATGTTAAGTAAATTTTAACTTAAATAATTTAAAAGAAAATAAAAAGATAATGTTAAGAAAAGTTTAAAGGACCAAATAGATAAAAAGGATTATATAATTAAAATTTATTTTAAACAATTTTAAAATATATAATGATAATTATAATAAAATTATAAATTTTAATATTTTTTTAAATATAAAAAGAGAATCATAAGGAAATTATACGTATATTGTTTCATATAGTTAGATTACTCATTCTTTGCACAAAAAAAAATTACTAATTTTAAAAGAAATTAAAAGGATTATATAATTAAAGAAATAATACTATTCCTAAAAGAAAAATGAATTGTAAATACTCACCTCTATATAATCTAATAGATGATCTCATATTTTTCTTACCAAACAAAATAATATTTTTAAAACATCATTATTGATTCGACTTTGTTCTATTGATAAAAATTTGTTTTTATTATGATTACAGGTGTTGGATGTGTAGAACCAACCATATGGATCGATGCATGAAGATTTGAGTGATATTTTAACTAATTGGTTTAAAAGCGGTTATCATATGAGTTTTGATCATAACCTAATTCTTTTGGTATTAGTATATATGTTTTAATTATTGGTGTCAAATTATTTTGTTAATGTTTAGTAGGTGGATATCATATGATTAATTTCATTTAATGAATAGGTGAATTTATTTTTTAACGTATAATATTTTTGTTTTTGGTTTGATGATTTTTGGTTAGTATACTAATGATTTCTAGATACGATGATCTAAAAACGTTTGATATGAATATCGTGTGATCATGTAAGTTTTAATCTAAATGTGACTTTTTCGTATGGTTTTACATGTTTTGATAAGATAAGAATTTTTTGGTCAATGTTCAGCAGGTTGATATGTAAAAATTGGTTTTAACGGATAAATATGTAAAATTTGAAGTAGGATTAATTTGATCGAATGAAGAATTAAACTTTTTTTGACGTATAATAATTCATAAAAGATTTTTCAGTTTTTTCGGTTCTATAAAATCTCAATTTCTCATATGTATATGTATAGAGATTATAAACTGTAAAAAGTTTTAGAAAAGAAAACTGATTAAATTTAGTATATGTATTGTAATACGTAATTAAATTTAAATATAGTATATATGATAACATTAAAATCTATTAAATTTGTAAAAAAAAATGTATTGATTAACATGTGTATCACAAAAGTTTAAATAATTAATATATTAAATTTTTAAATTAATTAATTCATAAATTTGTTTACAGAACTTCAAATTTTTTTTTAGCTTTTACTTTTATTTGTTACACAAGTTATCAAATTTTTAATTTTAAAACCCGCGTATATATGGGTCCTAATCTAGTTTTTTTATTAAAAACCCTAACTACTACAAACTATCGGAGAAGATCAACAGTTTTTATTTGCTTTATATAGTAACTAAAAAAAAATTATTACTTTCTATTGGCCATCTAAATGTGGGGCCCTAAGCCTTGGGTTATGCCATGGGCCGGCCCTGTTTCTCCTGACCGTCTACGAGCAGGCAACACAGGCAACCAGAGAAGAGTGAGAAGGAAAGTCGAACCAAAACCGATCCCAATTGCCATTCCATTAATGCCAGCGCCTTTGCTTCTTCTTGACCGTCTGATCGATGTTTCGTGATCCGCTGTACCTGCGGAACAGGGGAACCTGTGTTCCCCGCAGAGATTGTTACTCTCAAAGCTCGAGTTTGGAAATGTCAGAAACTGACCACCGGAAGGGATCACTCCCGAGAGATTGTTATAAGCAACACTGAATTTCGACAGAAACGAGAGCGCTTGCAGAGAACTCGGGATTGAGCCTGAAAGACGGTTATTAGACAGATCAAGATATTCCAAGCTCGTCATACCCGAAAGCGAACTAGGAATTGATCCAGATAATCCATTCCATTTCACATCAAACACATGAAGCTTCTTCAGCTGACCAAACTCCTCCCAAATAGGTCCAGAAAGATTGTTATAACTGAGCTCAATAGTTGGGGGAAACCCGAAAATCTGATTGTATTGCAACGCTCTCGCGCTCTCGTTCCTTTTCATGAAAAATGGGATATCTGGAGACGGTTCATCCGGTGAGATATTTCGGCTTGTTAGACTCTGCAGTTGAGTTAGGCTCTTGGGGATTTCTCCAGTAAATGTGTTGTTCGATAGATCCAAGTAGAAGAGATCTTTGAAACCACCAATCCAGCTCGGGATAGCTCCGGTTAAACGGTTCCAAGAAAGATCCAACAACTGAAGATCATTGCTCCAGCTTAACCAGCTCGGCATATACCCAGTAAGCCTGCAATTGTTAACAAGGAGCACCTTAAGCTTCTCGAAATGAAGACTCGAATCATCGGGTAAAGTCTCTCCATGGAAATTCAATGTAAGAACCAAAGTCGTCAAGTTCTTGCAATGCTGAAGGATCCCAAGCGCAGAAGAGATATTAACCAAACTCGAATTCGATAACGAGAAGAAGGATAGGCTCTGAAAGTTCTTGAAACTCTCTGGCACTTGTCCATGGAAGGCGTTTCGCCCAAGATTAACGTTCTTTAACCGCTTGCAACCCGGAAGATTCTCAGGCAATGGTCCATTGAATCTATTAGAACCCAAATCAAGAAAGTTCAAAGCAATCATAGCCGTGCAATTCAACCGTAAAGGACCGGTTAACGAATTGTTCCTCAGGTTAAGCAGATTCAAACTCGGTGAATTCGCCAACGATTTAGGGATTCCTCCAATGAATCTATTGGTCTGACCTAAGAAAAACTCTAACCGAGACAATTTGTCGAACACATCAGGGATTTCGCAGGAAAACAAATTCCAAGAAATATCAAGCCGAACGAGACTTGAGAGATTACTAATCGCAGAACTCAACGGACCAGAGAGACGATTCTCTTGAATCCCTAAAAGATTCAAACTTTGAAGATGAAACAAATCCTCAGGGATATTACCAGTAAGTTTATTCATACCAAGACAGAGATGCTCGAGGAAAACGCATTTCCCAAACCCAGAAGTGAAATCCCCGGCGAAGTAGTTCACCGCAAGTTTCACAACCCTAATTTGAGTAGAGTTATGGCAGATATGAGAAGGAAGCGAGCCATCGAATAAATTGGAAGAAAGATTAAGACTTTGCAGAGCTGGAAGATTTATGCTTCTTGGGATTTCACCGGAGAGATCGTTAGAGCTCAAATCAAGTGTTTGAAGATTCACCAAGTTGAAAATCGAAACAGGGATCGAGTCTTTGATGAAGTTTCGAGACAGATTAAGAACCTTAACCTGATCTAGCTTCCCGAGAGATTCAGACAACTTCCCCGACAGCTTTTTGTTCCCAAGCTCCAGTTTAGTGACTCTTCTAGCGTTGTTGATTGAACTACAGCTGATTCCTGTCCAATTGCAGCAATCTGCAGAAGAAGAATTGATCCAACCATCTGGTTTTGGTTCCAGATTAGCTATGAAGTCATTTAAGGCTTCGAGGTCACTTGGATGGCACGTGAAGGTGGTCTGAGAGTCCGAGGAACAAAAGAAGCATAGTAGCTCTGTGAGGAAGATGACCATCACACACAAGCGATGAACACGCATTTCAAGAACAGAGAAGAAGAAGAAGATATTTTCAAAAAGAAGTAAAGGAAGAAGAAGAATTAAGATTTCAACAAGAACCCTTTAGAAATCTGAGAGAAGACGAAATGGGTTTTCTAATTCTAACCATTAGAGATGATGATGATCAAATGAAGATGAAGCAAGAGAGAGAGAGAGAAAATGAAGAGAAGAGGGGAGGAAAAGTCTATATCTTTGAATTGAGAAAACACGGAAAATAATAGTACCCGTTATAGAAGATGTCAAAAAAAAGAAAGAAAAAAGATGTAGACCCGTTTTTGACATCTTCTACTTTGAATAATAGTACCTTAGCCTTGGCCTTCAACGGGTAGAGGGGATAGAAATTTGGAACGATTAATGAATAATGAATAATGAATATGATCGAACTTGGAAAAATAAATTCAATATTAAGTGACTATTAAAAACATTTCTTTTATGTTTTGTTGCTTTTATTCTGCAAATGGTATACTTATATATTTTTAGAAGTTTCCATGCAAATAATAAACAGAAAGTAATTATAATTTTCTTATAATTATGATTATACATTTTAAAATAATACTATTCCTAAAAAAAAAGGAATTGTAAATACACACCCTTATATAATTGAATTGATGATCTCATATTTTCCTTATCAAACAAAATAATTTTTTCAAAACACCATCATTAATTGACTATTGAGAAGTTTTTGCTTTTACTTATCGTTGAGGACTTGAGGTACGTATATTGGTGTCGTATTTTGTTTCATAACTAAATCTGATTTTATTATCCAAGCTTTCTGAGCTGCTTCCGGATCATAAAAAGTCACATGAAAAAACACAAAGAATTTGTGAGCTTGAATCTATAAATCTCTCCAAGTAAAAAGTAGTTCCGGAATCGTTTACGTATCTCGGTGTCGTATCTAAATTGCTACTTTCGTGGAATCTGATTTTGCTTCTCTTAAATTATTTTATTGCTAATTATACTTAAGATGCTAGGTGGGTTTCATGTGTAGACGTTTGTTAAAGATTTACAGATTTTCAATAAAAGAGACACTTATCTAACACAACAACCGATTATATAACCATCTTTAACAAACGTCTAATGATATGTTTGATTACGTATCATAATTAAAAATTTATTGAAAAATCAATCGACACCAAAACAAAAAAAGAGGTTACAAATATTATGGTGCTTTCATAACAATCAATTAATTTTAATTTATTTCTGAACTTCTCAAGCACGCTTTAGCAGTCCCTCTCTATTCTTCTCGTCTATATATACTCTTCAGATTCTCCCAAAATAAACTACTTGAAAACCAAACAGTCATGGAGAGACACGACCAAGACTTGGGTTACAAAAAACGGCGACTAGATTCTACCATAACCGGAGATTTCCCAAACCCTAAAGCCGAGGATGGTACTACGGTCGTCCGATCTGACTCTGCGGCAACGAAATTTTCAGACAATGTCGTCTATAGATTGTACATCAAAGGTTTGGTGAGTGATGAGACGGTAGTGGAGTACTGTAAGGAAAAGGAAAGAACTGTAAAAACTGGATTCGGAGTTGCGATTTGTGATGAGAAGGATAATTTGTTGTATGAGATAAAGGAATCAATATTTATTAGTGGCACTGAGATTGGCCGTAGAGGAGTAGAGATCATTGCACTGATTCGTGGATTAAGTGAAGCATTCGATTTAGGGATCAGACACGTTTTGATTTATTGCGATGACCAAAAGATTTACCAATATGTAAGTGTTTTTCTCTTCTTTGTTATTGCTTTTGCTTTAAGACTAGAACTTAATTTGTGATTTTGGATATTGGTTTTTTTTTTTTTTTGTTTCCATATAGTAACTGAAGTTGGTAGTGAATATATATATAATTACTATGAAGTTGAGAAGTAGCTTTTATAAACATTTTCATGAAAATTTGATATATGTATGTTTTTTTCAAAAGAATTTCATTATTGTGGAATCTCTAACATAAGGTTACATATCAGTGATCAAATTGTAACGATGATGAATTTGATTGTTATTATATGTATGATACTATAAGCTAGAGAAAGCTATAATATATGTAGTGCTATGAGTAATGAAGATTGTGGATGATATAATAATGTCTTGGTTTTAAGGAGAGTGAATCTGATTTACATTGCAGATTATTGGTAGAGGGAAGCTTAAGCAGAAGATTGTTCATCTTGTGGACGAAGTTCAAAACCTTCTAGAAAATATGGAATCTAGTGACATTGTTTTGGTTGCTCCAAACGATGTTAAGTTTGCTTTTAGACTTGCTCGAGAGGCCATAGGTTCTCAAAGCGTCGATGTGAAGGCAGAACAAGGAGAGATTTGTGTCATATGTCTTGAAGAAACCGATGCGGAGCGCATGTTCTTTACCGACAAATGCCTTCACCGTCACTGCTTTTCTTGTGTTAAAAAACATGTGAAAGCGAAGCTGCTTAGTGGATATGTGCCCACATGTCTTGAATATGGATGCAAGTTTGAGCTGACCCTTGAAAGCTCTAGTAAGGTTTTGAAACCTAAGCTGATTGAGATGTGGAAACAAAAGATGAAAGAAGACTCAATTCCAGCTGAAGAGAGAATCTATTGTCCATATCCAAACTGCTCAATGTTGATGTCGAAAACCGAGCTTTCGAGATCTGCTAATGAAGCCTCATCAGATCAATCCAATGTTCGGACATGTATCAAGTGTTGTGAACTCTTTTGCATTGATTGCAAAGTACCTTCACATTCTGATATGTCATGTGCTGATTACAAGAAACTTCATACTGACCCGTTAGTTGATGACTTGAAGCTTCAGTCTCTAGCTGAAGACAATATGTGGCGTCAATGTGTCAAGTGTAGTCACTTGATTGAACTTTCTCATGGCTGCAACCACATGACTTGCAGGTATATATATAAACATATACATTTAACTCGATTATGTTTCTTGATACGAATACTTGTATTTTTCGTAATGTCTTCTTTGTGTGTGCATTGTGTAGATGTGGATATGAGTTTTGCTACAAATGTGGGATTGAATGGAAGAAAGACCAACAGATTTGCCCTTCTGGTTGCCTACTTATGGAACATGATGATGATGATGAAGATGAAGATGAAAATTATGATGAGGATCATGAGTGGTATTACTATGAAGATGGTGTTAGTTTGCGTTACTTTGAAGATTTAATTGATCACCAAACCGCACAGTAATGTTTTGTTCTCTTATTTAACTCCTTTGATTCTTAAACCCTCACTGCATTGTTATATATATATGACTAATGTTTTGGTTCTTGCAGCTACGACGTGTCGTTGGATTATCATGATGTGGTATATGAATATCCTTCTCCTGAGCAGTTTTTCATTGAGGAAGAGAATGTTTATGATTGGATTTACACTGGGGATGACTATTAACAACTATGGAGGTTTAACTGATTCTGGCCATGGAGGAGGCTTTAGTGACGACTTATTATTATTCTCTTTAATCTCTGTTTGGATTAACACAGATATTAGAGTTGTTTTGAACACAGTGTATCTTTTTCTTTGGCATTTTTCTTGTTTATGACGTTTGAGTGAATGTTTAGTTTGAGAATTTTAATAACATTTTGGGCTTTCGAATTATCTCATTATATATAAGTTTTTAGCAAAAGGAAATGAAAGACAGAGCAAAGGAAGAAACAAGAGACCCACGAGATTTGTAACCCGGACGGTTCAACACATCGGTATGATGGAGTCTATACGTCCGGGGCCAAATCAATCATGACAATATATCCACTAAATTAGAAGAAGATTACAACTCAAGAACTATGAGCAGAAAATACATGAATGGAGAGAGGAGCTCACCAAGAATCGATCAAGGAAGAAGAAACTAAGGGATTTGATACTATACCCCAAGTCCTTTTTGTAACAGCAAAGTCTTGTTTGCTTTGAGCTTTCTTCTTCTTTGGTCCACTAGCTCACACATCGTAAACCAACTTCATCAATTTCCCGGTTTAGTTCAAACCAACACCAATAAGAAATTGAATCATCAAGATATATTAACATCTTCTAATCAAACTCTTGTATACCCTTACTCAACGATAGATATATTCAATTTGTTCAATGAAGTTCTAAAATTGAACAAATATTTTGTTTGTTTCCAACAAAGGTAGTTCAACGAATGGAATCTTTACATATTCTTAGACATGTTTTTTTTTTTTTTAAGAATTCAAATAAATAAACACACCAAAAAGTACTCCCAATAAAAATGTGAGACTTATCTTTAACAAATAATAATAATAATATGTGAGTCTTACTTTTTCTTTTGGGCAAATATTTGAGCCTTACTCCCAATATTATTTTGTTTAGTATCTTTTAAATATTTTCTTAAAATTATAACATAAAAATATAATATTCTTATGATCATATGTAAAAATGTTAAAAATTTAATTAGATTCTTGTTAATAAATGTTGATGATTCATTTTCTATTTTGCTTGGGGCCTCACAAATATTCGGATCGGCCCTGATAATCGTCGCCAGTGCGTTGATGAATTCTGAAACTTTAAGCGGAACACAGCAAATTAAAGAATCATGGTAGAGAAATTGGTGGAGAAAATTTCAGACTGAAAAGCTGTGTTGTGTATGCTCAAACATTATCACTACTTTATAAAAGAAACATTTTGATTCCCATCTCTGTTTTTTTAGTATTTAGGTAGAGACATGTAGGCTCGTAATCTACTACATACACATTACACAGTCATATGTTTCTCTTTAACATAAAATCAAAACAAGATTAAAAGAAAATTAAGTGGATGATTTAGCAATTTAAGTATAGTAACCATAACGAACCAAATATATACCACATTATTGTGTTTCTATTGTCATATCTATTTTCTTAAATCCACAAAAATTTTGAGTAAAGAAGGTTAGAACATGTATTAGCTCATTCAAGTCGAATTCAAATTCTATTTTCATATAGCCATTGTTTAGTATACAAAGAATATTCAAACGCCAGTAAATCGATTTGCCGATCAACTTCCATCAAAGTGACTAATATCTCCTTCATGCCATATGAATCATATGATGGGACCATGATCCCTTGTAGTAAAGTGGCTTACCACTCTTCCACATGCCTTTCTCCTCCATCAATGAGGTCGTGTTGGCGAAAAGCTACATCATTATCTATTATAGTTTTACGCGGAAGCATTTAACCGAACATATACCGTAGCCCGATTTAGAGATGATGAATATGGTTCGAATATGTTCGGGGTTGAGATCATAGATGGATATCAACAATTGTTCACCGTTCAAATGCCCTTCCGATTGATTCTTTAAAGGCTTTTCTCTCTATAATTTTAACATTTACATACATTACTTCTCTTTGCAATGTCCCTTTTATAAACAGGCAATAGAGAGGAACTAGGGTTTGAACAAGGCAGGATTCGTCTAATGATATGTTTACGTATCATAAAGTGCATATTAAAGCGAATTTATAAATTTATAGAAAAATCAATCGACACAAAACAAAGTAGGTTACAAATTATGGGGCTTTTATCACAAGCAATTAATTAGAATTTATTTGACAACTTCTCAAGCACGGTTTAGTAGTCCCTCTCTCTTCTTCCTCTATATATACTCTTCAGATTCTCCCAAGAAGACCAAACAGTCATGGAGAGACACGATCAAGACTTGAGTTACAAAAAACGGCGACTAGATTCTACGATAACAGAAGATATCTCAAACCCTAAAAGCCAGGATGGTTCTAAGGTCGTCCAATCCGACTCTACGGCATCAAAATTTTCGGACAATATCGTCTACAGATTGTACATCAAGGGTTTGGTGAGTGAAAAGACCGTGAAAGCTGGATTCGGAGTTGCAATTTGTGATGAGAAGGATAATTTGCTGTATGAAATAAAGGATTCACTTAGTGGCACTGAGATTGGCCGCAGAGGAGTAGAGATCATTGCACTGATTCGTGGATTAAGTGAAGCATTCGATTTAGGGATTAGACACGTCTTGATTTATTGCGATGATCATAAAATTTACCAATATGTAAGTGTTTTCTCTTCTTTGTTATTGCTTTTGCTTTAGTTTATTCTGAATCATGACACTATAACTTAATTTATGATTTTGCATGTTACTCAATATGTTTTTTTTTTTTTTTTTTTTTCATATAGTGACTGAATTTTGTAGTTAATAATTACTTTAAAGTTGAGAAGTAACATGATCATGAAAATTTTGTGTATATATGTATGTTTTTTTCAAAAGAATTTCATTTTTGTGGGATCTCTAAGGTTACATGATCTAGTTCTGTAAGTGATCAAATTAATTGTAACGATGATGACTTTTGATTGTGTTATTATTTATATGTATGATAATGTTAGCTAGAGAAAGCTAATTTATCTAGTGCTACGTTTGCGATGATATATGTCTTGGTTTTAAGGAGAGTGAATCTGATTTACATTTCAGATTATTGGTAGAGGGAAGCTTAAGCAGAAGTTTGTTCATCTTGTGGACGAAGTTCAAAACCTTCTAGAAAATATGGCCTCTAGTGACGTTGTTTGGGTTGGTCGGAACGATGTTAACTTTGCTTTTAGACTTGCAAGAGAGGCAGAACAGGGAGACATTTGTGTCATATGTAGTGAAGAAACCGATTCAAAGCGCATGTTCTTTAACGACAAATGCCTTCACCGTCATTGCTTTTCTTGTGTTAAAAATCATGTGAAAGCGAAGCTGGATAGCGGAAATGTGCCCACATGTCTTGACTATGGATGCAAGTTTGAGCTTACCCTTGAAAGTTGTAGTAAGTTTTTGACACCTGAGCTGATAGAGATGTGGAAACAAAAGATGAGAGAGGACTCGATTCCAGCTGAAGAGAGAATCTATTGCCCATATCCAAAATGCTCAATCTTGATGTCCAAAACCGAGCTTTCAAGATCTGCTAATGAAGCCTCAAATCAATCCAATGTTCGGACATGTATCAAGTGTTGTGGACTCTTTTGCATTGATTGCAAAGTACCATCACATTCTGATATGTCGTGTGCTGATTATAAGAAACTTCACCCGTTAGTTGATGACTTGAAGCTACAGTCTCTAGCTAAAGACAAAATGTGGCGTCGCTGTGCCAAGTGTAGACACTTGATTGAACTTTCTTATGGTTGCATCCACATGACTTGCAGGTATATATATACATATTTAACTCAATTATGCTTCTTCATACGAATACTTGTATTTTCGTAATTTTTTCATTGTGTGTGCATGTGTAGATGTGGATATGAGTTTTGCTACAAATGTGAGATTGAATGGAAGAAAGGCCAACAAAGTTGCCCTTCTGGTTGCACACGAATGGAACATGGTGAAGATGATGATGGGTATATATATGAGGGCTATTACCAACAATTAACTGGTGTTCTTTGGCGTGGCTACTTTTGATCACCAAATCCAATAGTGATGTTTTGCTCTCTTATTTAACTCCTTTGATTCTTAAACCCTCAACGCATTGTTATATATGACTAATGTTTTGGTTTTTGCATCTACGACCGTGCCGTTGGTTAATAAGGATGTGGTATATAAACATCCTTCTCCTGAGTATGTATTCTTTCATTGAGGAAGCGAATGCTGATTGGAATGGTGACAATTGGGATGACTATTTAACAATTATGGAGGTTTAACTGATTCCTGGGATGAAGGAGGCTTTAAATAATGAGGACTAATTCAGGGATTAATATTCTCTTTAATCTCTCTTTGGATTAAGACAGAGATTAGAGTTGTTTTGGAACACATTCTTTTCTTTTTTTTTTGCTCTTTGGCATTTTCGTAGCTTTTTATGACTTTTGAGTGAGTGTTTAGTTTGTGAATTTCAATAATATTATTGGGCTTTTGAAATATGTCCATTATTAGTAATGAGCTTAACTCAACACCCAAAAGTTAGCTCTAGGGTGGAGGATTGCCTCACACTATATAGTATAATACAATAAAACTTCTATAAATCAATAATGTTGGGACCGTGAAATTTTATTAATTTATAGAGGTACTAATTAATCGATAAATTAATAATTATTAATTTATAGAGAGTTGCTTTCTTTTGTAATATTTTTTTAAAAAATTATTTTTTAAAAAAAAAATTTGGTTATAATCAATAGTTTTCTAGAATCTAATCTATATTATTAATATTGAAGTACTTTTTGTATTTTTGTAAAATAGTCTTGGAGTTTCAACTTATTTACAAGGAATGCCATTGAATTTTTTAAAATAAGGAAAAACATTAATAAGATAGATATTTAAAAGATTTTTCGGTTAAGATTTAAAATTATAATTCTCCTATCATCTTTATTTAATTTTCTTTTTAGTTGTTTTGAATCATCATCATATAAATAAAAATTTAGATTTTTTTCTGCATATGTTGTGGTTCGAATTTTTAAAAACGGACATGTGTCAAACATACCATATCATTATACAATGAATCATATTATTATTAAGATCAAAATGAATCCAAATTTGATTGAACAAGAAATTTAATATAATAAGCATCTAAATTTAAAATTTTGTATTCGGTTTAATTCGGTTCTTTAGTTGAACAGTTTAGTTATACCGGATACAATAAATTTTAAAAGTTTTAGAAAGATATCAATATCTATATATTTGAATTTTATAAAAATTTTAAAATATTATAAAATATAAATATTTAAACTTATAAAAAGTTTAAAATTTTATTGAACGGGTTATATGGCGAGACGGGTTTGAATCGACTTTCATATAAATTTAAAATATCATTAATTTGATGCTTTAACACAGGGTAAATCATCTCTTTATTATTTGTCAACATCACCAACAATAAAATATTAAACATTTAAATTGTATTAACTTAATTAAAATTATGTAAAAACAAAAATATTATCCAGCGGTATACCGCGGGTTAAATCCTAGTTACAAATTAAAAAAACAACTATCATTTTTAACAAATAATACCAAAAAATTTCGATGCAGTGAAAATATTATAAATGAATTATAAGAAAAAGTAATGTAAACTCAAGAAAAAACAAATAAAACAATAGTTATATTTCACTAATTTTTTCATATATTAAATATATATAAATATATTTTAATATATTTATAAATTTTTTAATTTATAGTATTAATGAGACCATATATTTACATAGATTTTCTTAAAAAATTATTATCTTATTATTTTATCGAATTGTATCAAAATTTACAATGGTACGAGTAATGAAAATTGTGGATGATATAATAATGTTTTGGTTTTAAGGAGAGTGAATCTGAAAAGTTTTTATAAACTTCTAAAAATATACTCCCTCTGTTCCATTATATAAGTTGTTTTAAGAGTTTTTGTTTGTTCCATTTTATTTGTTGTTTTGCAAGTTTCTATGCAAAATTGATTCTTATTTATTATGTTATGACCATTTATTGTTTGCAGTATCTTTTGTGATTGGTTAAAATAATTTTAATAAATTATTAAATAATTCTTTTCTATAAAAAATTATATACATTTATGATTTTTTAATATGCGCGCTTTTAACTAAAACAACTTATATTTTGGAACAGAGGGAGTAGCACTTGTTGCACAAAGGTTTTTTTGGGTGAATAAATTTTACATTCATACCAAAAAAAAAAAAAAAAAGAATCTGATATACATTGCAGGTTATTGGTAGAGGGAAGCTTAAGCAGAAGTTTGTGAATTCAATCATTGATTAATCCTCAAATTGGCAAATAGTAATCAAGAGTGAGAGGGAGAAGAGAAAGGAAGAAGAAATCGTAACAAAGGGGAACAAGAAGAACGAAGAAACGCTTTTGTGTTGTTAAGAAAATGGAGAACAAAGGCCATTGGCCCATTAAGTATGTTCAGCCCATAAGGGTTAATAGATTAAGTGGTGTAGGTTAAAACGTAAAACATATATATATATGTGTTGTAATGTGTATTATGAGGTTTTATCCAAAAAGTTTATGAGAAAAGGAAGTGGCTAAACCTAATCAACGAAACAGTTTGTTCATCTTGTGGACGAAGTTAAAAATCTTCTAGAAAATATGGAATCTAGTGACGTTGTTTTGGTTGCTCGGAACGATGTTGCTTTTAGACTTGCAAGAGAGGCCATAGGTTCTCAAAGCAGCAGCAGCGTAGATGTGAAGGCAGAACAGGGAGATATTTGTGTCATATGTAGTGAAGAAACCGATTCGGAGCGCATGTTCTTTACCGACAAATGCCTTCACCGTCATTGCTTTTCTTGTGTTAAATATCACGTGGAAGTGAAGCTACTTAGTGGAGATGTGCCCACATGTCTTGACTATGGATGCAAGTTTGAGCTCACCCTTGAAAGTTGTAGTAAGCTTTTGACACCTAAGCTGATAGAGATGTGGAAACAAAAGATGAAAGAGGACTCGATTCCGGCTGAAGAGAGAATCTATTGCCCATATCCAAACTGCTCAATGTTGATGTCCAAAACCGAGCTTTCGAGTTCTGCTAATGAAGCCTCAGAGCAATCTAAGGTTCGGACATGTATCAAGTGTTGTGGACTCTTTTGCATTGATTGCAAAGTACCATCGCATTCTGATTTGTCATGTGCTGATTACAAGAAACTTCACCCTGACCTGTTAGACTTGAAGCTACAGTCTCTAGCTAAAGACAAAAAGTGGCGTCAATGTGCCAAGTGTAGACACTTGATTGAACGTTCTGATGGCTGCAACCACATGACTTGCAGGTATATATATAAACATATTTAACTCGATTATGCTTCTTCATACGAATACTTGTATTTTCTTAATTTAATCTTTGTGCGTACATTAATGTGTAGATGTGGATATGAGTTTTGCTACAAATGTGGGACTGAATGGAATGAAGACCAAGAAAGTTGCCCTTCTGGTTGCGATTCTGACTCAGAAGATAGTTCTGAAGAGGATGATTGATGGCGGTTACACCGATGATGATGATCATTTGTAGTTTCCTTCTTTATGACGTTTGAGTACATGTGAACGTTTAGTTTGAGAATTTCAGTAACATTTTTGGCTTTTGAATTATATGATGTTTTTTTTTTTTTTTTTAGTATTGTCAACTAGATTAGGAACTGTAATATGTGGCTCTGCAAGTAACGTATGTTGGTTTATTGCAATTTCATTTCACCCATTTGAATTTAGTCTCTTCAAATTTTGTCTCTCCATTTTCTTGCTTCATTATCCAATTGTAAGCTCCAAAGTTAAGGCTTATACCTTTAATAAACTCTGGCATGCCTTGATTATCATCCTCTTCTAATCAATCTCGCGTATACCCCTCACACCAACAATTTTGCATTTTGCAATTATGAGAGTTTAAAGATCACATTCCAGAGCATTACTTTCTGGTTGTGCCTACTGCTTGATCCGAGCCAAAGTATACACCATTTTTATCTCGCAAAATCTAACATGCTTTTGAAAGTAATTCTATATTAACAAAAGATCCATCTTAGTTAACGATAACTCTATCAATACATTGAAAAAAAATCCATTATAGTTACCAACAACAGATAAACAAACAAGTTGACAAAACTTCTTTAGAAAATAAGGAAACAGTTAGACAAAGTTACAGATAATTCATACTATTAATTAAGGAAATCATAAGGACACAAATGAGAAAAGTAACAAACATGATTACAGATTTAATTTTTTTTTTTTTATAATTTTACCAAGGTTAAATGAGACCCCCCTTCTAACGCTAAAACCAGTGGTCAGAAAATGCTTCCATTTGAAATGTCCGTCAGAAAGACAGCGCCAAGATTGTTGTTTATGCACCGTATCTATCTGGTTAAGATGGAAACCAACACTCCATATATGGACCAAGACTCCAAGATTTCCATTCCAAAAACTTTTAAGATCCGGTAATTCTGGTGACGGACCTCACCGGAATAGTCGCCGAAAAGAGCCACTTTGTCAATTTTGAGTTCCAACAACCATCTGAAATTGCAAAGTTATACCCTAGACTCGAGTGGTTATTAAGAAGAAGAAAATGGTGTTTACCTTACATAAACCCGCATCCCATTACACTAATTAAATCTAGGCGTTCATGGTTCATTGAGATCGAAATGTTGTATTGCCCCTATTTCATCTAGGCATTAGCTTGCTCTTTGCATTAATTTGACAGCCCACAAGATAGCATTTCTTGATTGCCACTAAAATCTGTTTTAACGAGCCAAAGCTGCAAAAGCTAATACACCAAGTCGTTGAATTTAGCTTATTGTTGGCTGCCAAATCCCTGCAAAGAACGAGCTAATGCCAAGTTTGGAGTAGGTAAATAGGTGCATAACATCTTCTCAAATCTCAATCTCAGTGAACACTATGCCTAATCAAACCGATCCATTGCATCCTGTGGTTCATAATCCGGCTTCCCACACTTCTCGTATATAATCTTCTCTTTTAAACGTTACCACCATATTACTGCAAAATCAGACACAAAATGTTGAACACCTAAACACAATATTAATCTCACCAACACCATGACCGAGACACAGAAGTTAAAAACCACAAAACACAATATCATCAACATCAAACCAAGACACTATACGTACTATGCCTCAGGTAAAATAACAGACAGCACAACTCAATTTACTTATTACCGTATGGTTAGTCGTCACAAACTAAATGATGACCAAGAATTCAACTAACCATCTTAATTATTCCCGTAAAAGCATTAGGCTAACTTACAGCTTGTTTAAAGGAAACAAATATAGTACTCTTAAGCATAAAGAAGCACACAAATATAATCATAATAATAATCAAAGATAAACTAAATGTACACAAGGCCAACTCTTTTCGCGTAGTTCAAGACTCAACGAAGAAAAAATGCTTTGTTAAACGCATAAACCATCATAGCTTGGACCAACATAAAACTCTGAGACTTTCTTAGTCACAATCTTCCCTAATAGGCACAACTAAATAACATGAGAACCAAATTTATCAATAAGAACTTCAACAGCCGATGATTCATGCATTCAAACAGAAATGAATATATTATATACAGCTAATTAAAATCTCTCAAGTTTCCTTCACCGTTCTCATTGATGATGGCTCTTAAGCAACTTCTTAATAGTCTCAAAATCATTGAAACAATTTCAAATAACTAAAATTGCATTTTCATTATCAGAAAACCTCAAAACTACGGATAAACCAGTCAAATTACACAAATCAACATAAAAACAAATAATAATCACATGTCAAGAAATCAGTAATTAAAGTTTTCCTCAGATCCTTACATTTAATCTTCTTTGTTGTAGGTGAAGATTGAGGGCATGGGATATGGCTTCGATGTGGCTAAAAGATAATCAGTAAGAGGTTAAGTTTAAATACTTCAAAAAGCCTGACGGATTAGGGTTTACCGAGGCACCTTCTAATACTATTGTACTATTAAATATAATGTTTAACTTTGTTATTATTTCAACAAGCACCCATGGCCTAATGGATAAGGCGCTTGACTTCTAATCAAGCGATTGTGGGTTCGAATCCCACTGGGTGTGTGATGAAAAATCACAAAGATAACCCAAGTGCTTTGCTTTTTGTTTTTCTTTTTTAAAACGCTGGCAAATGAGAATTAGAGAGACAACCTACAGTTGGCCCGGTTGTAAAATCATTACTTAGAAAGCCCATACATATACTTCCATTCCGTAGAAGTCGCGGGATAAGAGATAAACGAGAAAACAATACACACAGATATTTTATAAAAATGTCTCGTTTTCTTTTTGTTTATAACACACAGTAAATTTTCAGGTTTATAGAAGAGTTCGAGACTAATCCCTAGAAGGGGTGAACCCACGGATGGACCTCTTTTCGAGTATTCAAATGGACCGAAGACAATGGTCCATATTCATGTAGCCACATGGTAAATATGAATCAATTCTGAATCTAGGGAGAATCGATCCCTGATCTATACCAACATGTCAACTCTTCACCAGATGAGAATCACTAGCCCACCACCATATGGTTAAAAAAAATGTCTGGTTAACCTTTTTTTTTTTTTTTAACAAAATGTCTCGTTAACCATGCATATGATGATAACCAAGAAAAGCATTGAGTTTTCTTCAAAAACTATTGAACTCTCTGAATATTTCTAACCAAAAAAAAAAAAAAAATTCTTAAGCGAATACAATGACTTCTTCCTAAAAGATTATGATTTCAACCTAGATAGTTCTTAAAGCTTAACCTAGATAGTTCTTAAACCTAGATAATAAATGAATTTAATTAAATATATACATAAATTAAAATTTATGATAATGACATCAATTTTTGTATTTAAATCATGTATACAACTATCATTGTATACATGAAGTTGATGTATATTCAAAATTTTAAAATTTACAATCATTGTCTATTTTTTCAAACAACCGCACACGCTGCATTAAACCAGTCAATTGTCATGAATTGTCTATAGTAGTTTGAGGTGTAATGATAAATAACTGCACTGAGCACACTCCTTATCAAATTGGATTTAGAGTAGTTTGAGGTGTAATGATAAGTTAGTGCACTGATCACACTCCTTATTTTCCACTTATCACTCTGACCTTCGTTTGCTTTCACCACACTACAGTGTCCATTAGCGGATTAAACGAAGACGACGAGAAACCTTTTGCTGACTTGCAAATTTCTCATTCGTCTTCTTCCTCCAAATCTCGATACAATTTGGGGATTCTACTTGCCGTTCCGTGTGATTTCATCTTCTTCGCCACTAGAATTGATTTCGCAAACCCTAAATTTCCTGTGGAGCTACAATTTCAGGGAATTTTTAGAATTTCAAGTGCTTGTTTGTTTCTTATCGTTGCTTCAACGATGATCTTAGACGAAACGAATCGAAAAAATCTCGTATTCCTTATCTTACAGTTCTTTGATGAAGAAGGCTACGAAGAAAGCTTACACTTGTACGGTTACATTTGTTCTCTGATTTTGGTTTTCTGAAGTTTTTTTTGGAATTAGGGATTATGATTTTCAATGCAAAAGTTGCTTCGTCTCTTCTCTGTGTTTTATTAGTTTGATTTAAGCTTTTGTTTATGGCTAAATTATCTGTGATTTGTTTTTGTTTTGTAGATTGGAGCAAGATTCAGGGGTTTTCTTCGATTTTAGCTACTTCTCTAATGCAATCCTTAATGGTAATTGGAAAGACGCTGAGGACTATCTTTATGCATTCACTAAACCAGAAGCAAATACATTTTCAAGGAAGATGTTCTTTGATTTGTTTAAGTGGAAGTTTTCTGAAGCATCGGATAGGTAAGCAAGCCTTACTCTTCTTACTATTCGTTTTTATGATATTTTTAGTGAAACAGTTTGTAGGATCTATTGTAGAAGGAATAGAAAGAATTTGATGTTGATTTATCAGTGATCATTAGCTGGGTATGCATGGACTTCGAAGTTTAATATTGTTCAACTACTGGCTCCAAATCTAAAACCAGTGATGCATAGAGTTTCTTGTAATTAGTTGGAAATGGTTGGAAAACTTTGCTGCCCGTAGATTAGTTTCTTCTTCCTTTAAGGGCACATAACAGAAAAAGAAGCTTGAAGTTATTTTATCTCAGAAGGCTAAACGATTGTCTGTTTAATTGAAGGGAAACATATTTCTTGTCATGATTGTTTCTTATATATATCTTCTTATTCCTTTTTCGTATGTTCTGCAGGAGTGGTGGCTCTGAATCTGTGAACATTTTCTCCAGGGATTTGAGACGGATTCCTGTTTTAAAAGATGATAGCTTCGACGATTTGGTTGAGGTGATTGCTGTAGATGATATGAGGCAAGGATTAAGATATATTAGCCATTAATAATTTTCCCTAATGCAGATCTCATTGAGTTTTTAGTGGTGGCTTTGTTTATAGAATTCCTGAGCAAACTTGTTGCGTGGACAAAGCACCGGGGAGAGCCAAATTGTGTGTTGATCTCCATGAACTAGCAAAGAGCAATCCTTCTTTATGTGGCAAACTCGATTTTCCGAAGTTGAATAGATCTGCACTGTTGTCACTTATCTCCCTCATTTGTCCAAATTGTCGTGGGGGAAAGGGAGGTTTGAAGGTAAAATTTTACATATTTTCTTATATGCTTATTTTGAAGTACCAAAAAAACTATGTTGAAAATCAAAATGCAATGGACGAAGTCTCGAGTTCTTTTGTTTCTGATCAATGCGTTTCTTGTAGGAAGATCTCATTTGCTTAATCCTTCAATTTCTCCATGAAGCGAAGTACAAGAACACTATGCATAAGTAAGCTTTTCACATTTGATAAATGTGATTTTGGATATATCTTTGTTTTCTTATTGTTGATAACATTTTCTTTTTGAAGACTAGAGCAAGAAACAAAAGTCTTCTTCAATTTAAATTATCTGTTGGAAGTGATGAAGCTCGGTGAATTGGGCAAAGCTGAAGAGTACTTGGGAGCTTTTACAGACTCAGACGACAATAAGTACTCAAGGGCTATGTTTCTTGAAATTGAGAAATTTATATGCCTAGAATCTACAGAATGGTTGGTTTAGATTTATTTATCTGCACTTACATTTCTAGTGATATGTCAACGAATGTGATATACATATGTGCGATTAGTTTCATTATGAGATCCCAATTAGTTGGTTAAGGACTTTACACATGATGGAAGCATGAACATAAGAGCAACAGAAAGTAGTTTTACTCAATTCATATTGAAATGTTATTATCCCCATATTCTATACTGTTGTCAGTTTTCAGCTTCAATTCGTCTATATTGATACAGAAAACACCTCTTAAAAAGCTATTTATTCATCCTTGCTGTGAAAAATGATTGAGCAATTTTAGACTTATTATTTATTTGACTGGCCACAGTTTTCACTCTGATTTTCTACTGCAGGGAGGTTACAACCCCATCTGGATCTCTTGATAACATGTCGCCGAAGATGAAGCTACATGCTTCTGTTACCATGCTAGCCAAGAAGAATCCAGTACTGAAAGACAAACTCAAGTTTCCTAGCATGGAGAAGTCAAGACTTTTAACACTGATGAAGCAGACGTAAGGCTACCAAAGGGGTTGTTTTCTAGTCTTGATTCTCTTTTAGTGGTTTCTTCTAGTTCTGATTTGCTTCACCTCATGCAGTATGGACTGGTGGACTCCTCGTACGTGCAACAATTCTAGTTCTCTGGAAAATGTTCCCGTAGTACAATACCTTTGTGGCACACCATCCTCTTTGAAAAACAAATTCAATAAAAGAGGGCCAAGGAAGAAGGTTGGTAACTGCAAACCAAAGGAAATCAATGATCGATCTGAGTGCAATGCACTTGTTCTTCCTGATTATTGCTCAGACGAAAGGGTAAGCTTACATTCTCCAGAATCTGTTAAAAATTTGATGTACTTCATATCATCCAAGGCTTTTCTCACACTTTTAATTGATCCTTATAATGGAAAAAGAACATGACGAAATATTAGCCATCAAGGATTGTGCTTTGTTGCTCCCAAGAACTTTTCTTTTTTCATAGTAATATTATCATTTTTCAGTTAATCTAGGGGAAATGTCTCATATTAGCTATTGATTGTTTGACTACAGTATTCCTGCCACCTGTGTATGCATTCTCGGTAGTAGCATCATGAAGAAACCATCTTCTCTGAGAAATTTATTTCACTCGAGCTGTTTAGAATGATTGTATTACCTACACTTGTAGTCCTAGAAGATAATCGAATGATGATGCTGTTTGTTGATGCATATAGTCAAACTTGTCTTCTATATCGTCAACGTCAACTATTGGGATCTCATTGATTTTGTTGACTTTGTTAGATTGCACGTTTGACCTATTCCCCTTCTGGAGACTACATACTGGCTTTGGCAGAAGACGCCACACATAAACTCTGGACATGGTCGAGTAGCCAAAATGAATTCTTCAAGGTCTAGTCTCAGATGCCAAAATGATCTCTGCTATGTTTCAGTGCTGATGTCATGACTACTTACCCTTTCTTCAAATTTTCTTCTTATAGTATACTCCTCGAATATTGAAGGAAAATGTGTTTCCAAAGCCACGGTTACATCAACCTCAAAGTGGGAAAACTATGAAAAACGAGATAGCCACCTCTGCTCAGAACTCAACATCATGCTTTGCGATCAAGGGTTCCTATCTTTTCTCTACTTCAGGAGAAAAAATAGCAGTCTTTGATCTGAAGAGTTTTGAGGTAATAAGCATTGTAGCGTTATAAGCTTTCAGGTCCTACCACTGTGTCTGCATCGTCATATGACACTGTTACACATTACTGCAGAAAGTAGCTGCTTTTGGAAGTCCTACACCTATGGCTACGTATTTTATATTTATTCCTGGTGATTTGCTTGCTGTCGGGCTAGATGATGGTTCGATCTTTATCCATTGTTTATCCTCAAGAAAGGTAAAGTCTTCGTTTTCGTGGTAATCATCTGAAACCATTTGCCTGCTGCTAAAAGATAATATGGAGCTGTGAATGTATTAGGTCAAAGAAAAGCTGGAGGGCCACGATCAGAGAATAACTTGCCTAGCATTTTCACGCTGTTTTAATGTCCTCGCTTCATCCGGAGCTGATGGAAAGGTTTGTAATGCATCTATAGGTAGATAAACCTGTTGCTTTCAAGATTTCTAAATTGTTTTTGTTTTCTCCAGCTCTGTGTTTGGAGCACAAAAAGCTGGGTAAAGGTAACTAAAAACATCTCCACGCATAAATTTTGCACTCGGGATAACCATGAGCTATCCTCGATAATAACTCACATCCAGTTTGACCCGTACCAAATCGAGCTACTCGTTGTCCATGAAGGGTGGATAGGTGTATATGAAGCTCGAACTCTTGATTGCCTTTTGCAGGTAGAAGGCAAAGACTTTCAAGACTCTCGTCTCTGATAATATTCCTGTGCATCTAGTTATCTGATCTAAACTCCAATTTACATTTGCTATGCAGTGGGTACCCGATGAATCTGATGCTTCAATAACTTCTGCTACATACTCTTCTGATGGTGAGATCATCTATGTTGGCTTTAGAAGTGGGTCTCTAAAAATTGTGGACTCCAAGACCTTTGTGACTATTTGTCGAATCAATCTGAATGCTTTTACTCAACCCAGCCCTAGCAACATCAGGTACAGTTTCCTCGCCAACATTCTTCTATTTAATCAAATAAAAATACTCAGATAATGATATAACTGAATTGTCTACCAAACTGGGAATGGCACAGGCTCGACTTGCTCGAGGTTTATCCGACTGTTGTAGCCGCTCATCCTTCACATCCGAGTCAGATCTCTGCTGGGCTCAGTAATGGTAAGGTCATCGTCCTTCAGCCGTTATGGAGTGGAGGATGGGGTAAAGATGCTCCACCTGAAGACGATGGAGATGATTCCGATGGCTCAGATGATTGTTACTGACCACTGACTTGAGAGGTTGTCTTAGTTTTCTGAACTCTGAGCTTACTGATCTTTTTGTATGTAATTGAGCATAGCTTACTGCTCTTTTTGTAATGTTGGTCTATGTACCGTAATTCGTAATTAATAATAGTCTTTTTGTGTATTATTCATCGTAAAGCATCTGTCAAAAAGCTACCAACTTACTCGACTCTTACCTTTCGCTTCTAATTTTGTAGTAACCACCGATCACAGCGTAACATATCCAAAACCTCTAAATGATCTGAGTAGACTTCCTACAACAGTCTATACTGAAGTTGTAGTGCCCCCTTAGATTTGGATGGTTCTCGTCCTCTAGGTAAATTGTAGAACTTATTAAAGGGCCTTAGAAGGTGAGAGAGATCTTAAAAGAGTAGAGAGAATACCCTGGAGTGTTTCAAGAGGGTGAAGGACTTTTGAAGAGTAAACAAAGTCTTCTGGATGGTGACAAATTTTTTGGTAAAATTTAATGGTATTTATGGTTGATTCAACTAAATTTTAACATCGTATTTTATTTAATGGTAAAATTTATGGGTGGTTCAATTAAATTTTAACATCGTATTTACATATGCTTACAATAAAATCAACTAAATGTTTTTATGACAAGACATATTAATTAGCTCATCTAATCACACATTTCATAATTTAAGAATAATCTATTACTCCCTCTGTTTCAAATTAAGTGATTTTTAAGGTTTTGGCACACTAATTAAGAAAACACAAAATATTCATTTAATTTTCCTCTTTTATATAAAAACATCATTAAATAAACTGAATTCAACCAATAAAAAAATATGATGTAAAATTTAATTGGTCAAACAAAATTTATGGCATTTATTTTTTGCATAGAAAGTTGAAAACATCACTTAATTTGAAACAAATTTTTTTCTCTAAAACATCAATTAATTTGAAACAGAGGGAGTACTAAATTCTTGAAATATTTAATATAATTTTATAGTTTTAATCACATTTAATATAATTTCATTCACATGGCATAAGAATAAAATATACATACATATATTTAAAATATATGAAAAAATAACAGAAAGTTAACTAATAAATAGATAAAAATAAAATTAATTAATTCATAATTTTTTTTATAAAACATTTTTTTTAACCTTTTTTCCATACAAATTATACAATTTTTAATTATAAACCTGCACGTCCTAATCGAGTTACATATACAATCCAAATATTGCAACACTAAAATCTACATGATCTACATGTACAGCGAAATATTTTACAATTGATTCTTTTTGTGTCGTCTCTTCTTCTTTAGAATCTTTTTTTAATTAGTCCACGAAGATGTATTAAAATGTGACAAATAAATTATTGGAATTGGCCGTGGTTCCAGCTCAGACCATTGTAGTGCCACCGTTTTTTTTAAATAAAATACATTTTTCAACGCTTTCGAACTTCAATTCTCCTTACTTGAAAAAAAAATAAATAAATACAAATTCCTTACTTGAAAAAGATTGTATTTTTCAGCTTCTACGTTGAAACAAAATATATTTTCAAAAAAAAAAAAAAAAAAAAAACAAAATATATTTTCTGTTTTAATTTTTTTTTTTTTTGTGACATCATTTTCTGTTTTACCTACATTTCCAAAACCAGAGTTAATTCTCCACTAATCTTAACCTTCCGACAAAGCACACAGCTCCCGACAGTGCCGGTAAAAAAAAAGCTTCGCATCTCCTTCTCTTCAGATCAACGGCTATAAAATCGCCACATCATCACGGACTCCAAGCTCTCCTCTTAAATCCACCTCTCTCTTTCTTCAGCCACCACCTTCTCTTTACTCCTTCGCCGAATCTCTCGCCGCCAAATTTGGCGTTTCCACAGATCTAAAGATCTCCGTTCATCAATCCGTCACCGTTTTTGTACTCCGACGAATCTTCTTCCCGTAGATCTATCCAAACGAACCTACTACAACGGTAATTTCTAAAAATAGCTCAAAAAAAAAAATCTAAATCGAGAAGAACCATTTTCGAATTTCAAATTATGTTTCCCGTTAGATTATTCATCAATCAAACTCAGATTCTTCACGAATATTTCATCAATGTCAAAATCTTGTCAAATTTTGAATAATTTGTGTTTAATTTTTCTCAGAAATTTGAAATCGTTGATCGGAGATGGCGCCGAGTATTCGAAAAGCGATCGGTGCGGTTAAAGATCAAACAAGCATTGGAATAGCTAAAGTAGCAAGCAACATGGCACCAGATCTAGAAGTAGCGATTGTGAAAGCTACAAGTCACGACGATGATCCAGCGAGCGAGAAATACATTCGTGAGATCCTAAACCTAACCTCTCTATCTCGTGGCTACATCCTCGCCTGTGTTACTTCCGTTTCACGGCGATTGAGTAAGACTCGTGATTGGGTCGTTGCTCTCAAAGCTCTTATGCTTGTGCATAGACTTTTGAATGAAGGAGATCCTCTTTTTCAAGAAGAGATTCTTTATTCGACTAGACGAGGTACGAGGATGTTAAACATGTCTGATTTTCGCGATGAAGCGCATTCGAGTTCGTGGGATCATTCGGCTTTTGTTAGGACTTATGCTGGTTATTTGGACCAGAGGCTTGAGTTAGCTTTGTTTGAGAGGAAGAGTGGTGTGTCGGTTAATAGTGGTGGTAATAGTAGTCATCATAGTAATAATGGTGATGATCGGTATGGGAGAGGAAGAGATGATTTTAGGTCACCACCGCCTAGATCTTATGATTATGAGAACGGTGGTGGTGATTTCAGGGGAGATAGTAATGGTTATGGTGGTGTGCCGAAGCGGTCTCGGTCTTATGGAGATATGACTGAGATGGGAGGAAGTGGAGGAGGAGGAAGAGATGACAAGAAGGCGGCTACGCCGTTAAGGGAAATGACGCCCGAGAGGATTTTCGGAAAGATGGGTCATTTGCAAAGGTTGCTTGATCGGTTTTTGTCATTGAGACCTACTGGTTTAGCTAAGAACAGTAGGATGATATTGATCGCGTTGTATCCGGTTGTGAGGGAGAGTTTTAAGCTGTATGCTGATATCTGTGAGGTTTTGGCTGTTTTGTTGGATAAGTTTTTCGATATGGAGTATACGGATTGTGTCAAGGCCTTTGATGCGTATGCTAGTGCGGCTAAACAGATTGATGAGCTCATTGCGTTTTATAATTGGTGTAAGGAAACGGGTGTGGCGAGATCGTCTGAGTATCCGGAAGTTCAGAGGATTACAAGTAAGTTGTTGGAGACGTTGGAAGAGTTTGTGAGAGACAGGGCAAAGAGAGGGAAGAGTCCCGAGAGGAAAGAAATAGAAGCTCCTCCTCCGCCAGTTCAAGAAGAGGAACCTGAACCTGATATGAACGAGATCAAAGCGCTTCCTCCTCCTGAGAATTACACTCCTCCACCTCCGCCTGAACCCGAGCCTGAGCCTCAAAAACCGCAATTTACCGAGGATTTAGTCAACTTGAGGGAGGATGAAGTTACAGCTGATGACCAAGGGAACAAGTTTGCGCTTGCCCTCTTTGCGGGTCCACCGGGTAATAACGGCAAATGGGAAGCTTTCTCCTCGAATGGAGTAACCTCGGCTTGGCAGAATCCTGCTGCAGAGCCCGGGAAAGCGGATTGGGAGTTGGCATTGGTTGAAACAGCTAGCAATTTAGAAAAACAGACAGCCGCTTTGGGCGGTGGGTTCGATAATTTGTTGCTCAACGGAATGTACGACCAAGGAATGGTCAGACAACACGTGAGCACCTCGCAATTGACAGGTGGTAGCGCGAGCAGCGTAGCTTTACCCTTACCAGGTAAAACCAACACTCAAGTATTGGCCTTACCTGCACCAGATGGAACCGTCGAGAAAGTGAACCAAGACCCATTCGCAGCTTCACTAACCATTCCACCACCTTCATACGTGCAAATGGCCGAGATGGAGAAGAAGCAATATCTACTGAGCCAAGAGCAACAGCTATGGCAGCAATACCAGCGTGAAGGGATGAGAGGTCAAGCCAGTTTGGCAAAGCTGAACACCGGTCCAGTTCCAGCTTACGGAATGCCACCGGTCAACGGTATGGGACCGCCACCAACGGGTTATTACTACAACAACCCTTACTGATTCATTCTTTTGTGTTGTTTTTTGCAACTTATTCATATATGTGTAGATGACTCGTCTTCCACCTTTAATCTCTCTGTGTTTTTATTATATTCTCGGATTGTCGTAAAACGATTCAATCTTCTTCCTTGTCTCTCTGTTCGAGTTTGATTCATAAGTTTATGTACACTTTCTTGAGAATCTTGATTCCCTTATGTATAACATTTTGATATCTTCTTTGATGTTTTCATTGTCTAAACTTAAAAGAACACTTTTGTCGGATTTAAGAATGTTTTGTAGTGTTGACTTACAAAGTCTTATCGGTTGTGTACAAAACCGACAGGTGAAACATAGCCACTCTTTGAAGTTTGAAGCCATTGGTTTAGGTGAAACAGATTTGTCGCTTGTCGCTTTTTTATTTTTTATTTCTAATATTTGATGAGATATTTTACCATAAATAAATTCTTTATTTTATAGTTGAGAATTGAAAAGGAAAGCACGAGATGTCTAAATGGAAGTCACATGTTAGACGAATAGAGTTAGGTGACCCAATGGGGACCCTCCACTACCATAAATATGTATATTAATATTTGCTTGTGGAGAATAAAAAGAAAAGCAAAGCTGGAGTCTCTTCATGACCAGCTCAGGTAAGGATGTTTCCTTTTAGTTACCAGCTCAGGTTCTTTAATAGTATATGATTTATTTAAAATGCATTCACATTGTTACGAATCTTTGTTCACGGTCTACTAACGGAGTATTTACCAAAACAACACAAAACACACACAAATAAAAAATGAGTGACAAGATAATCGAGCACCCGGGAGAGTGGCCAAACTTCTCAACGGAGCTGCAGGAGTTCTCTCGCTTCAGGAGTAGCTTTTCTTATTTTTCTGTTGTGTATGTTCCTCGCGGATTTAACATTGTTGCGGACTGCTTAGCGCGTTTAGCTAGGTCTCGTTCTACTCCGGTTTCTTTCTTAGGTTGTTCTATTCCGGTGTGGCTTGCAGTGGCGGACCCACGTTGGTGGGAGGGGTGGCAGATGCACCCACTTAAATATATATATTTAATTTTTTATATAGAAATTAATGGCTAAAATGGCACAATGGTTTGCAATGCCACCACTAACATCTAGAGGTTCTGGGTTCGATCCTTACCTTTGTAGTATTTTGCACCCAGTCAAAAAAATTGCTGGGTCCACCCCTGGTGGCTTGTCACACTAGTCGTCGTCAAAAAAAAAAAAAAAAAAAAATGAGTGACAAGTCATGAGGACAAGTTTAGTCTTAGTGTATGACAAACTTTCATCGATCACTACAAAAATTATTGGTGACAAACTTTCATTAATAGAGTTTATTGGAGACAAACTATCATAATAGAGTTATATATTGAAGACAACTTTCCAACTAACCTAGGTAGTATAGTCTTTACCACATTAAATCGGACTCATTGAAGCAAAGAATATAAAAACGAGACTGACAAAGCCAAAAAAAGCCAACTTTGAACTTTGACAATCCACAAACAATAATCAATGCCACATTTTCTTTGTAAAGCTCTGATTAATGGCTACAAACTTCTCAATTCTCCAATTCAAACACGTAGCAAATTTGTCTAAACATATGTTATAAATTTCAAACTGATGTGGTTTCCAATCTAAACTTTACGGTTAGAGAAATTTACTAACGTTGATTTCATGTCATGATTTTAGTGGCTCCTAGATATCAACTTGGCACTTATGCATACTATTCTGCTGACCATAGTTAGCTCTGACTTCTTTCTTCTGAATCAATGTTTCAATGAAATACCACATCTTTATTTATACCAATTTTTTTCTCTCACTTTTCTTAAACAAAATCTTTCTTTTTAAAAACATTTCATGATGATCACCATGTTGGAATCGCCTTTGCGTTTGCATTTTCTCTTGCTACTATTACTTTGTTGTGTCTCCCCTTCAAGCTTTGTCATTATAAAATTCATTACAAATAATCCTGTTGCTGGTGGTCTAGTACGTTGTCATCCCCACAAGATTCAAGCCCTTAGGCAGTTCAAGAACGAGTTTGATACCCGCCGTTGCAACCACAGTAACTACTTTAATAGAATCTGGTGTGATAACTCCACAGGTGCGGTCACAAAGCTACGACTCAGGCACTGTCTCAATGGAACTCTGAAGTCCAACAGTAGCCTCTTCCAGTTTCATCATCTGCGATACCTTGACCTCTCTCACAACAACTTCACCTCCTCTTCCCTCCCTTCCGAGTTTGGCAATCTCAACAAATTAGAGGTTTTATCTCTTTCCTTTAATAGCTTCCTTGGCCAAGTTCCTTCCTCATTAAGTAACCTAACCATGCTTTCTCAGTTAGACCTTTCCCAAAACGATTTTACAGGTAGTTTCCCTCTTTTGTGGAATCTAACCAAACTCACAGTTTTAGACCTTTCTCATAATCACTTCTCTGGAACTCTAAATCCCAACAATAGCCTCTTTGGTCTACACCACCTTCGTTACCTTAATCTTGAGTCCAACAGCTTCAGTTCCTCACTCCCTTCTGAAGTTGGTTATCTCAACAATTTACAAGCCTTTTCTCTTTCCTCTAATAGCTTTTTAGGTCAAGTTCCTTCCACAATTAGTAACCTGACCCAGTTAAAAGTTTTGTACCTTGACCAAAACCAGTTCACCGGTAGTTTCCCACTTGTACAAAACCTAACTAAGATCTCTGTTCTAAATCTTTATGACAATCACTTCTCTGGAACTATTCCTTCTTCTCTCTTCACTATTCCTTTTTTACAATATCTTGATCTCCGTAGAAACAATCTCACCGGTTCTATTGAATTTCCTAACTCCTTTACCTCATCTAGGCTTGAGTACATGTACCTTGGGTCTAACCATTTTAAAGGACGAATCATAGAGCCTATCTCAAAGCTCATTAACCTCACACATCTTGATCTTTCTTTCCTAAACACAAGCTACCCAATTGACTTAAGACTCTTCTCCTCTCTCAAATCTTTGGTGCACCTTGACCTTTCTAGCAACAGTATATCTCCAGCCAGTTTAAGTTCAGATTCACACATTCCATTAACCATGGCAATGATGTTCTTAAAGCATTGTGGCATCAAAGAGTTCCCAAACATATTCAAGTCCCTTCATAAGTTGGAGTTTATAGACATATCCAACAATAGAATCAACGGGAAAATACCTAAGTGGTTATGGAGCCTTCCTCTACTACGTTCAGTGAATATTTTAAATAATTCTTTCGACGGTTTCGAAGGTTCGACAGAAGTTTTAGTAAGTACGTCGTTGCGGATTTTACTTTTGGAGTCAAACAATTTTCAAGGAGCACTTCCTAGTTTCCCACACTCTATCAACGTCTTCTCCGCGGGTAGAAATAATTTTACTGGAGAGATACCTCTTTCAATCTGCACCAGAAGCTCGCTTGCTGTTCTTGATCTAAACCACAACAACTTCATTGGTCCAGTTCCTCAATGTCTGAGTAACCTCTCATTTGTAAATCTCCGGAAAAACAATTTGGAAGGAAGTATTCCAGACGTGTTTGTTGTCGGTTCCCCTGTACGTACACTTGATGTTGGATACAATCGACTAACCGGAGAGCTTCCAAGGTCTCTTTTGAATTGCTCCTCTCTAGAGTTTCTAAGTGTTGACAACAATAGAATCAAAGACACATTTCCTTTTTGGCTCAAGGCTTTACCAAAGTTACAAGTCCTTACCCTCAGCTCAAACAAGTTTTATGGTCCTATATCTCCTCCTCATCAAGAACCTCTTGGGTTTCCAGAGTTGCGGATACTTGAGATATCTAATAATAAGTTTACGGGAAGCTTGTCGCCAAGATACTTTGTGAATTGGAAAGAACCGTCCCCCATGATGAATGAAACCGCGGGTTTATATATGGTATACGAGAAGAATGCTTTTGGTTTAGTTTCCTATACCTTTTTGGATCATATAGATTTGCATTACAAAGGTGTAGAGCAAGCGAACGTCCTCACTTCCTATAGCGCCATTGATTTTTCAAGAAATCTACTTGAAGGAAAAATTCCTGAATCCATTGGCCTCTTAAAGGGATTGATTGCACTCAACTTATCAAACAACGGTTTCACAGGCCATATTCCTCAGTCTTTGGCCAATCTTAAGGAGCTCCAGTCACTAGACATTTCAAGAAACCAACTCTCAGGGACTATTCCTAATGGACTCAAGACACTCTCGTTTTTGGCATACATAAATGTGTCTCATAACCAACTCAAGGGTGAAATACCACGGGGAACACAAATTACTGGGCAATCGAAATCCTCTTTTGAAGGGAATGATGGGCTTTGTGGTCTTCCTCTCGATGAAAGTTGCTTCGACACTAATGCATCTCCAATGCAGGACCATAATCAAGAAGAAGACGAACAAGTGTTAGAATGGAAAGCAGTAGCAATAGGGTATGGACCTGGAGTGTTGGTTGGATTGGCAATAGCACAACTCATTGCTACATACAAGCCCGAGTGGCTCACCAAGATATTTGGTCCGAGAAAGGGTAGAAACCGTTAGGATTTTGTTTTTGTTTTGAGTTTGATCCTTCCATGTTTGTCAAATAGTTGTTGGTCTTGTATTGAAGCATTTCCTTGTATGTATTTTATATAATGCTTTTGTTTCTACTTCTTTTTCTATAAAGTAAGAATGGTGAATCCTATAGCGGCAAGATGGTTAATATAAAGATAGTTAATGCTTCGTGTCGAAAAGTTGAGAAGGTATCAAGTATGGGTAGGAATATAGCGGCAACCCAATTTATAATCATATTAAAATTTATCGGAAATGTTACTAGACATCAATCGAAAACAACCAAAAAAACTTTACTCGCTTAGTTTGATGATTTGATCAAACATGCAACCGAAACTCGCAACTGAAGAATTACTGAATGAAACGTTCAAGATATATATTGATGGTAAAAATCTATAAATTATTGGATATACAATAATATTTGGTCGGAATAGACATCTTATTAATTAGGATTAGTACATGTGATACTCTTATAAACCTTATTGAACATAATACATCTGTGTGGACCAAATCGAACTTATTGGGAACTCAAGAAAACCTCGGAGATATGTGTTCGATTTTTAGATCCTTAAATGGTCCAACGAAGAATTCACATTAAGTTTTCTAGCCACATAGTGAAAGGAGGCTTCCGCAGTGGTGCCTCTGTACTTGGGAGGGTTTTGTTCAGACAAAAGCTCTTTAATGGGTCCATATACTCTCGAACTTGGTTGAGTTTGCACAAATAAACACGCAACCGAAATGCGCAGCTCTTCAGCTCTATTTGCCAAAACTCTATGCTCCACACTTACAAACTTGTCATTCGTTATAAGCTGCAAAAAATGAAGACACTGTTATTTTCTTGTATTTTCCTTATGGGTTTATATAGACCATTTCGTTTCAACTTGCCTGTAGGAGATCTCCAACGTTGAAGATAAGAGCTTCGGGATCCGGAGAAACATCAATCCAGGATCCATCTTGGAGAACTTGAAGTCCTCCAATGTGGTCGTGAAGAAGAATAGTGAGGAAACTTCTGTCTGTATGCTGAGTGGCGCCAAGTGTTTGGTCTGGCTCAGGACAAGGCGGGAAGCAATGACAGAGTAGCAATAAACCTTTTGTGCAATCCATTTCTTTGAGGTGGTTAGGACTCAACCCTAAAGCTTCTGATAAAAGTTCAAACATTAACTCTGCTAACTTCATCACTTCCTTTGAGTACTCCAACATAATCTCCCTAAAATATTCACACCAATAAACTTTCACAACGCATGAAATCAAAGTTTGGATCTTTAGACTAACCAAGACTTTAAATTAGTCTTCTAAATGGGCATTAAGGTACCCGAGTTCGGGCAGATTTTTGGATTCTCGGGTTTTCGGATTTAGGCTCATAAGACACTCGAAATCCGAAATTACTCTAAATTATCCGAAATTATCCAAAATACCCGAAACAATCCGGAAAAAGTTACTCTTTCCAATTAATTAGCAACCATAATTATCCAAATTACTAGAAAATCTCGCTAAAAAAAATCCAAACTATCCAAATATATCAAAACTATTCGAAAAATCAAGTAAAAAACTATACAAACTATTTAAAATACTCGAAAATAAACAAAATATCCAAAAGTCGATAAAAAGAGTTAATGAATTAGCTAGATTTGGATCTTTTCGGGTACTCGTTCGGGTTTGGGTTGGATTTTTTCGGGTATCCGAAGTACCAGACTCTAAATCCTATTCGGATATTTCATATGGTTATGATCGGGTTCGGATCGGGTATTTTGAGGCGGATTCTATAGATTATAAATAAAAGAAATGTATTCGTACCCACAAATCTCGGGTAAGTCCTCTGCTTTTGGAAAATCAGGAGCCATTACACAATTTAAGGTATCTCTCCAACTCGCAGCCGGAGAGTCATAGAGATCACCATTAGAGATATACTTAACCTTTTTGGTTTTGTCTCGGCTATAAAACATTTTCCTCACTTCTTGATCTTGCTTGTGAAACCCACGAATCCCATTTCTCATCTTCTCCATCATATCGAGAGGAACCCCATGGTTAATAGCCTTGAAAAAACCAAACTTCTCCATCGCGTCTTTAACCTTCGCTACCACACTCTCTCGCACGGTCGTGGATTCGAACACGCCACCTCGGAGATCGATCGTTGGAATCATCATCACCGTCGAGGAAGGCTTAAGGTTTGTTTCGGTAACATGTGGGTTGTGGAAAATGCGCGGGATCTTTGTGATTCCTGATTCGACTAGACCCTTCACACCGATCTTCATCTCGTCGAATGCTTTTACCTCACTCGCACGGTCGTAATTTTCCGCCATTGTGTCTCTCCTTAGAAAATATAGAATGAATGAAAGAGAGAGACTTTTGTGTGTTGTTGTCTTTGTATTTTGTTGAGTAGAGCTCTTTGGCCTCTCCCTATTTATAGCAAAAGAAAAGGAACTGTTGCGTGGAACAAAAGTCAGGTTTAAAAATCAAAATAATCACAGCATCTTTACTCAGGATTTGATTGATGTTGGGATGTCATTTAACCCATGTGCTCCTATGGCCTTATGCGAAGCAGAAAAGGTAAAGTGGTAGTGGTCTTCTTTTTGGCTTTCTAATTATAGGGGACTTATTTTATCCGCTAGTGCACCGGCCGGTCTTAAAATTCCTTTGCACGTGTTTAATGCGTAAAGCTTTGTGTTAGTTAGAGGAATTATATTCCAACATAACAGATGTGATGCATTTATACTAAATTTGCATAGTCATATATGCACGAACAAATATAAGTTACATGATTAATCCCATAACCATTATTTAATATTATTTTTCGATTTTTTTTCATTTTTCAGCATTGATACCAAAATCAGTTCACAAGACGAAATTGATGACTAATTGTTAAACCCACCGAATCAAATTGTTTTCCATATGAAATTATTGACATTCAAGTAGACATAGAACAAGAAATAAACAACGATTAGGTAGAAAATCACATCTCTGATGAATGATATATAGTCCACCTGAAATATCGAGTCAAATCGAAAAATAGTAATTGTAGTGTCGGTCACAAAACGTATGTTTGTTTGTTTATGTCATCATACAAATTCAATTCTTCTTTAAGTATTGATACATTAATTTAGTTTACATGTGTAGCCTTGTGATAAACGATATTTCCTGTAGGTGACAATAATTTTTCCTAATTAAAAGATAAAATTCAAAACTTCTATGTCTCTCATAGTACTTTTTTTTTATTTCCTCATAACTGAGGAGTTTAAGTGTCAACATGTAAATTAATTCTCTCCTCATGGTAAGTAAGACTCAAACCTAAGAGCTGATCATGATTTTTTTTCTAAGAATTCTCCAAAGTTAATTGGTGGTGTTACAAATACCAAATTGTCTTGCCTTTCATAATATCATACTATATATATGATATCTTGCCATGCGAAAGATGAAATCATTATTAAGAATATGTAGTAAAGATGAAATTGTCTTGTCTTTAATACATATGTTTTAAAACATTTATCAAAATCAACTTCTCTATGATAATTTTATATTTAATCTAAGTTTTAGTAAACTATTTTAAAACCTCTTATGCAGATTCCGTGTTACCTAGATTGCGGGGAGAGTCTATCCATTATGGGGATATCGACATATCGTACATGAATAACCATCTGTTGTGGATCTAAGTGTTGCAAGTAAAGTTGCGTCGTGTAATCGTTTTTTATAGTAGTTGTTCAAAATCGTATATTTTTTTTTTTTTGTCAACATTTGGGCCACAACTGGCCGGCCCATTAGCCTAATTTCTACAATTAAATTGTAGAGTCGGGGACTCGATCCCTGGTGTGATGGTGTCTGTCTTCGCTGGACTTATCAATTGCCACTAGACCAAGATCACTTCACGTTCAAAATCGTATATTTTGTAGGTAGGTTAATTTTATTACAATAAAGATTAGATGAAAATATCTCTAATGATTGATGTAATAGACCAAAATCCAAAAACAATAATTTAGATAAAAAATAAAAATTGTTCTACACCAAACATACACTCTGTTTTTGTTCTTGTACTGAAAGCATTGCTCTGTTCTTTCTTCGGATTTTTCACCGTTCGATTTTTATGGTTTTCAACCAAACCAAACAGACAACAAAAAATTTCTAAAAATGTTAACTAGGTTTTTTAAGCTTTAACAAAAACCAAATCGAATCACCTACATTAAGTTCGGTTTGGTTGGTTTTTTTCGGTAAGGATGTTTTCCAACACCTACTAGAACACATGACAAAAGAAACACTGTTTGGATTTTAATACCTAAGCCGGGACAAATGAAAACTTTTCTTGACTTATTCCAACACATTGTCTCAAATTGACAATTATAGCGAACCATATGCACAAATAGTATACCCTCTCTATCTCACAACCCTAACAAATCTACACTAACGAGTCACCAATCAATAGTCAGAAAACAAATCTCTAATCAGCACTAAGTCAAAATAACATGATGCAAATCAATCTGAAGTTTCTCATGAAGAAGAGACACATCCACTACATTCCCTTTCTCCTCCTTCGCAGCCAACTCGGCCACTGGAATCGCCGCAAGAAACCTCTTTATGTACTCTCTACAACACTCTTTACCTTCACAAACCAACTTCTCCGAGAGTTCATCGTTCTCATACATCAAACTCGAATCATCAAACTTGAGAATGTAAGCTTGCTTGCATCCTTCAAACAATCTCTCCCCTAACGAATCAATAACACAATAACCATCTAAATCTGCCTTCACCACGAAGAAATGATCGTTCCAGCTCACAATATAAACCCTAGTTTCACCCTTACTTGCAGCTAACGCTACTTCTTTCTCCACCTCGTCCCAAATTTGATCAAACGACATTAAACCCTCCAACGAAGCGAATCTCTCCGGGCTGAAGAATCCGGTAAACGATTTATCAGTACAAACACTAATCTGTCGTAAATTCGCGGAAACGATCGTTTCCAGATCGAAATGCTTGTTTGGGAACAATCTTAGATATGATTCTTGGTCGCAAAGAGATTGCCATAAAGAAGAGCCTTGTGTGATTAACGAATCGAACTCTGTTCCTGAAGGATTGATGAGTTTAGGATTCGCGTGGAACCAATGAGCCACCACCACTGCAACCGCCGCGCACGCTGCTTCTCCGGCGGCTTGTTCGCTTCTCTGATCAATCGACGCTGAGTAAACTTCTGATTTCAGCTTCGATTTTCCATCGCGGCTCACTAAATCCTTCATTACCCATTTATTTGCTTCGATTGATAAATCCATCGCCGCCGTCGCCGGCTTTTCCGGTTCGGTTTCCGATGGTTTTGTTGATATCTTTGTAACTTCATCATCTCTCTGCAAAAATAAACCGGTCCGGTTAAGGCTCAAAATCGAACTGGATTTTGAAATTTCGGAATACCAAATACGTACCGGTTCTCTTCTCCAGGTCATAGAAAAGCTTAACCGTCGTCTCTTCCACCAATTAAACCCGGCTTTTTGACCCGGTTCAGATTGGTTCTCATCCGGGCTTGATGATAACCCGGTTTCCACAATTGGGCTACGTCCACCTGAACTTGACGTGGTGGCAGGAGATGAAGAAGAATCAAAATCTCTCCCAACGCCGCGACGACTCGTCATCTTTGTCGGAATTGCTGAGTCAACGGAGACCTGACCAAGTTGTAAAAAGTCGTCTGTTTCGGTTCTTACCTCCGAAAAAGTCACGTTGACCTGATTTAAATAAACAACAAAACGTGTCTTAATCAATTAAGGATTAGGATTTAGGATTAGATTAATAATTTACTTTTTTCATTGTTTAAAAATAGAAAGTCTTTAAAAACTTTCCATGATGTTTCCGAGATTAATTTAATAATATCCATTGAGAACAAGAATAATTCAAATTTGATGATTAAAATTTTAAATTGACCAGATTAATTACCAAAAGAGTTGCTTCCTTCGAAAGTACGGAACCTTTTGATCGAATTAGAAGCTTTCTCTCCACCGTCGATTCAAGCGTCGTCGCTAACTCCGACAAATCCAACGATGCTTTTCCGATCAAAGACTTTTTGCTTTTTGCGTCCATTGTCTCTCCCTAACACCAACAATAGATGAAAATTCAACTAATTAAATTTAAACATCAAATTAATTATCCAAAAAAAAGATAATTATAGAAAACTCACGTAGAAGACATTGAAGGAGAGGTTCCATGGGCCAACAAGGCAGCAAACACGTTCGAACTCTTCTTCCCATTCTACATGGTTTACGCCTAAAGCAATTGGTTTAGAGCTCGTATGGTTAACCGGGCGATTCGACCGGTAGAAAGGGACAAACCCCAATCCGAAACCAGAGACCGGTCCTTTCCATTTCAACTCAACCATCGCGAAAAGATTCTTTGCCACCGCCATCTCATCACCTGGAATAGCCGGTAAACCATCAAGCCTCACCGGCTTCACCTTCACGTGAAGCTTCCTCACCTTCTTTGCCATAGATTTTAGAATTTATTCTTCTTTGGGGTTTTCTTCTTTTTTTGTTTCTTTTAGGTGTTTAGATAATGTGCCACTAAAAAGAAACGATAATTCGTTGGTTTATATATAGATGTTAGTATATGTGTACGTAGAGGCGTATCATACGCATCGTATGTCTTCTAAATAAGGCTAAGGAAACGTAGAGAACATTAAAAAAGAATCAAAGACAGCAAAGAAAGAAACCCTCCAAGAAAAACACATAAAAAAGGCCAAAAAAAAAAAGCGACTCGGTCAGCAAACGCAGCAAATCCGCGTTTGAGGCCAATTGAGAGAAGGAATTAAAAACAAAACCGTATGACTCACATGGTCTGTTTTCCGCGGGCTAATGCTGACGTGCCTGTTTTTAATTGGATGGATGACTTTCGCACATTGGTTTAGTTAAGACGAGCGAAACTTGGTCTCTCTGTGACCACTGACCATCTCTATTACTCTATACAACTTTTGCAAGACAAGAGAACTTTAGATTAGATTAGGACAGGTTCGTGTACTTCTTTTATCACTTTATAATTTGCTTCAAATTGTCGAAAAAGTTGTTGTTAATACTTCTATAAAAATATTCGGAAAGATATATGAAAGTTGTGGAACTAGAATCTTTGTATTTATCTTTTAGATATGCCAAAAAATTTTTACTCTTTCAGAGAGGACGAAAATTCCTAATTTTCATTTTTCTGAATACATAAGGCTTTTTCGAGAAAGGATCAGCAGGACCACTGAAAAGTTGCCACGCCAACACAGATAAAGCTACAAAATGCACGTGGACACACTTGTTTACTCCAAACAAGTTATGTACTTCCTTCCTTCCTTCCTACTTGTGAAAGAGGAGTACACAAGATTCTCCTGCCACGTGTTTCTGACGCTTTAATTCTTATACGAGCACGTGCTTTTTTCTTTGGTTTTTTGTTTTTTATTATAAGGGATATTTGCAAAAAAGAAAATTAGTAACTTTTTTTTGTCATCTAATTTTTATTAAAATAGCAAGGTAAGATACATGATAAAATAGATAAGCCGGCTCCGGACTATGAGTTCTATAAAAGGGAAGCAACCGATTATACTACAAGGCCAAAGAAATACAATGAAATAATGAAGGTTGACATTTTTGTTTAGGTTGATTTCTCTCCCAAAAAACGCGAACATCGTACTTTAAAAAATTAGACGAATTTATTTTATGTGTTCTATACATTCTTCGTGTTCTAAAAAGTTTAGAAATTAATTATGTACTGAAATATTAAATTTTTCAAATTTTATGAAATTTAAAATATATATTCTATAATTTACTTTCATCAACTCCCAAACAGAAGTTGATACCATTCTACCAAAAAAAAAAAACAGAAGTTGATACCATTCCCTTCGTTTCCTTACCAATATCCCAGTTACTCAGATGTTGTCTTAGTTGGTTCGGATATTTACATAATCGGCGGAACCGTCGTAGAGGGAAAGAGAAGAAAGAGAGTGTATCTTCTCGATTGCAAAACATATCAATGGCGTCTGAAAAATGAGGTGAATCTATAGAACACGTTTTCTCCACAACTCAGAACTCTGAGTATCCTTTTATTAGAAATCTGATTAAGCAGTACAACTCACTTAATTGATTTTACACAAGACCTAAACTACTTTAGCTTGTCTCTCTAGATTTCTACCCAAGAACAAGAACAGATCTAAAGAACACACTCTTTCTTATCTTTCTTGTTTACCGAAACAGAGTAACTCTTACTCTCTCTAAAGAAAAAGCTTATACCCACTTTTTCTCTCTTGAAACGGCTAACCCTAGCAATTCCTCCAATCCTCCTTTTATATTCGTGGAGTATCTAGGTCTTCTAGGTTAGCAATCTCGATCCAGAATATTGCCAAATCCTTGAGCAATATCTTCTTTCCTAACTGAACACCTTCTATTAGGTAGTCTCCATGTCACCATTTAGTTTGCCGCCAAGTCCACGTCAGCATCCACATATAACAGCTACAAGCTTGTTCCAACAATCCAGTGCATCCTCCAAAGTATGCACTTACAATCTCCCCCTTTTTGTTTCAATTTGACATCTCAAGCAAAACCTGTGACAACTAATTCACACACTACGACATGCACATTATATCAAGAAGAAAGGAACCAAATTTGAATCAACCATTCAACTTAGTTTAATAAAGAACAACCAAGAGGTTTATCAAAACAGAATTTGCACATTAGAGTTAAAAAAAAAACAGATACAAGTTCACCAATTCTCATATAAAAAAAAATCTCCTAGAGCCCAAAAACAAAAAACTAACACTCTAGATAGCAATCTACTCCCCCATACTAAAGGAACTCCCCTCTCAATTATTAGATGCAGTATCTTCAAAACCTTCTTCATCATATTCTTGTTCAGAATCTTCACTCGAGGAGTAATCTGCCCACTTATCATCTGCAGCCTCCTCATTTCGTGCTTCAGTGTTATCAGCTTCGGTTTCAAAACCTTGAGCTTCACTTTCCGCATTAACATGAGAGGACTGAGCATAAGGTGCAAGATCATAATCTCCCCCTGTTTGAGTGGCGTAATTGAATCAAAAAACACAGGAACAAGCACACAAAAAACTGATCATTTGCGAAGAGAGTACTTACCTTCAAGTCGAGCAGCCATATCCACAAGGAGAGACGCAGTGTGCCTCAAGTCACCAGCGAGAGATGTGCCAAAAACATAAGCACCACGTCATGGTTTGCGAGCTTTGACAGGGGCACCACGAACATCAGGAGTAAACCCTTTTGGTTTAGTTATATCAAGCTTCTCATAGTTCTCGAGGTTGATGTCTCTCTGGAAAGAAAGAACTCGGTAGATCAGATTGGGGAATGGCAGAATGTTGCGACTCTGAGTAGGAGAGCACGATGCTTGCAACACTTGATCATACACCAGCTTTCCAAAGTTGAAGAAACAGTTCTCCTGAAGCATATACAGAATCTTGGCCCGATCATAGGTAACATTGGAATTATTGGTAGAGGGCATCCAATTGTAGCAGCACAGAGAGTACATGGCAGCAAGATGTTCAGGCAATGTGGAGGCTTTCAGGTCATGCCAATCAGTCACTTTGTCATTGGTAAGCTTTGAAGCCAGTGCATGTTTGGTGAGCTTCACTCGATCAATCTCAGACGTAGGATGCCATTTGACAATTGGAGTACGAAAGACCTTGTTGATCATCTGAGGAGAGAACTCATACATCTTGCCTCGCACAAAGACTTTGGACTTCAGAGTAACATCGTTGATGATATGAAAATTAGAGTAAAATTCCCATACAACCTCCTTCACAAAAGGATCAATCTCCAAAATCGTTTCTCGCAAACGATTTGCTTCAATCAGCGTCATCATGTCAGTTACATCAGTAGGGCCATTCGAAAGATACCTCTGTTCATGAAGTTCACGCCGGCAAAATTAAGAATACCGAATCCGACCTTGATCAGTGAGGAAGCGATCAGTCAGAGGAGCATACGGCGGTTGCCACAGCGACGGCGTCTCAGCATCGAGCTTTGATTGGTTATAACGGTGGATACTACATCGATCGAAAGGATAATACGGCAGAGGATTAACGGTTATATTCCTGAAATTTTGAAGCAGATCTGGTGCTGGATCGCGAATCGGCGGTTGTGAGGATGAAGCAGCAGCTGGAGGCGGTGCCCGAGATGACGACGGAGTCGCTTTCCGTGTCTTTCATGACGGCGCCGAAGACTCTGGTGACTGGGATTGTTGCGCACACGGAGATGGAGCAGCTGGAGTGATATCTTCGATGGAGCCGTCAGATTCGAATGGAGTCGGAGATCTCGGTCGACGACGATTAGCGGCAGAGCGGGTTCGGGCCATCGTTAGGGTTTGGCGACGGCGAGAGAGAGACTTTGTGCTCCCAAATAGTCAAGGCACTTCTCATAAGTCAAGGGGCTCACAGTATGGGCCTGAAATACACAAGGCCCAAGAAAAAAAACAAAAGACTCGACATAGCCCAATTAAATCCACAAAGAAAAAATAATTCTCCACCATTTCAACACATGCGATTTCTCAGTCACAAGAGCAAATTCGAAACACTTAAAAAACATAACATACCTCTGAGATCAACTCAAATTTCCTGAACCCATTGCACTGGACTTAAACACAAACTCATTCTCTATCAGCATTTCTCTTAGAACATCCAACCAGTGCTTCCACATCAGAGGTTCCATGTTGCTCCAGGAGTGATTGTACCTTCAAAAGGATCAATCTCCAAAATCGTTTCTCGCAAACGATTTGCTTCAATCAGCGTCATCATGTCAGTTACATCAGTAGGGCCATTCGAAAGATACCTCTGTTCATGAAGTTCACGCCGGCAAAATTAAGAATACCGAATCCGACCTTGATCAGTGAGGAAGCGATCAGTCAGAGGAGCATACGGCGGTTGCCACAGCGACGACGTCTCAGCATCGAGCTTTGATTGGTTATAACGGTGGATACTACATCGATCGAAAGGATAATACGGCAGAGGATTAACGGTTCTATTCCTGAAATTTTGAAGCAGATCTGGTGCTGGATCGCGAATCGGCGGTTGCGAGGATGAAGCAGCAGCTGGAGGCGGTGCCCGAGATGACGACGGAGTCGATTTCCGTGTCTTTCGTGACGGCGCCGAAGACTCTGGTGACTGGGATTGTTGCGCACACGGAGATGGAGCAGCTGGAGTGATATCTTCGATGGAGCCGTCAGATTCGAATGGAGTCGGAGATCTCGGTCGACGACGATTAGCGGCAGAGCGGGTTCGGGCCATCGTTAGGGTTTGGCAACGGCGAGAGAGAGACTTTGTGCTCCCAAATAGTCAAGGCACTTCTCATAAGTCAAGGGGCTCACAGTATGGGCCTGAAATACACAAGGCCCAAGAAAAAAAACAAAAGACTCGACATAGCCCAATTAAATCCACAAAGAAAAAATAATTCTCCACCATTTCAACACATGCGATTTCTCAGTCACAAGAGCAAATTCGAAACACTTAAAAAACATAACATACCTCTGAGATCAACTCAAATTTCCTGAACCCATTGCACTGGACTTAAACACAAACTCATTCTCTATCAGCATTTCTCTTAGAACATCCAACCAGTGCTTCCACATCAGAGGTTCCATGTTGCTCCAGGAGTGATTGTACCTTCTTTTGGACTTAAAAACGAAAATGCAGCTTGTTGTTTCAACACAGAATTGGTGAAATCCTCAAGAGTAGTTTTGACGTCGGCATATCTGTGAGATCACGCGAGTCCTGGTCAAAAGTAGCATGGCTGACTGTGAAGCAATGCTCAGGCGAATATAGCTCAGACTGACAGCCCCCCACTTTCTCATTTGCTTTTGAATTTTTTTGTGTTGTGCTTCTCCCCCCTTTTTTTTTTATTTTGCTGGAGACATGTCTGAGGGGCTGTACAAATCATGAGAGTGCATCTTACTGCTCCTTTCTGCACTGGGATTCATTAATGTAACTTTGATAAGAAATTCTTCCCATCGGACGTGAACAAGATTTCTCCTTTGTTCCTTCGGGTTAGTGACAAGTTTTCTCTTTTGTCCCCCGCATCATTAGATAAGCTCATGCTTCATCGTATGAGATGAAGTGTTTCTTGCTGCTCCTTTCTACACTTCACCCCTTCCTGAGCAATCTACACACTCTTGTCAGCCACACACTTTACTGACATGATGGATCACAGACATGACGAGTAGCTTTTTCTCAAGAAGGATGCTACAACAAGAGTTTTGTGTAGACATTAAAAAACTCATGAAACTCGAATACAATCAGCCCTTGTCTCAACACAAAACACTCAGCAGGAAGATAGTGAGAGTTCACAAATGCCCAGGGACTTTTTCAAGTTTACAAACGTGTTGTAGTCCAAGGGTTTAGTGAAAATATCAGCAAGTTGATACTCAGTTGGTACATGTTCAATAAAAACTTGTTTATCATCAACTAGCTCTCTAACAAAATGGTGTCTGATATCTATGTGTTTAGTTCTAGTGTGTTGCACAGGGTTCTTTGAGATATCAATGGCACTTTTGTTATCACATTTGACAAGTAAGGGATCAGATAGTGTCATACCGTAGTCACTTGCCATTTGACGCATCCAAAGAAGTTGTGTGCAGCAACTTCCTAAGACGATATACTCTGCCTCTGCTGTGGAGAGTGATACACAATTTTGCTTCTTATTATGCCAAGAGATGAAATTATTGCCTTGAAAAAAACATCCCCCAGTTGTGCTTCGTCGATCATCGAGATTACCAGCCCAATCTGCATCACAAAAAGCAACCAAATTTTGATTAGTGTCACGAGTGTAATTGAGTCCATAGTTGATTGTACCCTTAACGTATTTGATGATACGCTTAACAGCAGCCAAGTGCGATGCCTTTGGATTAACTTGATACCGAGCACATAAACCCACACTTAGGCATAAGTCAGATCTGCTCGCAGTCAAATATAGTAAGCTCCCTATCATCCCACGATACATCTTCTCGTCCACTTTCTCACCAGCATCATCTCGAAACATTTTTTCTGTCGTGCTCATTGGTGTTTTTGCAGACTTGCTGGAACACATGCCGAAGCGTTTTACCAGATTCTGGGCATAGGTGCTTTGAGAAATTGTGATACCCTCCTCAGACTGTTGTATCTGCAACCCCAAGAAGTACTTGAGTTCTCCAACCATGCTCATTCTGAACTCAGTAGTCATAGCTTTGACAAAACCATCAACAAGATTCTTGGATGTTCCACCGAATACTATATCATCGACATAAATTTGGATGATAAGTATTCCACGTGCATCTTCTTTGACAAACAAGGTTTTGTCCTTACTTCCTCGAACGTAACCTGAATCAGTGAGAAAGGTTGTAAGTCTCTCATACCAAGCACGTGGAGCTTGCTTTAACCCATACAACGCTTTTTGCAACTTGTAGACGTAATCAGGAAACTGTGGATTCTCAAATCCCTTAGGCTGTGCTACATAGACCTCTTCTTGGATATATCCATTTAGGAAGGCACTCTTAACGTCCATTTGATACAGCTTGAATTTGAGATTACATGCTGTACCAAGAAGAAAGCGAATACATTCCAATCTTGCCACTGGAGCAAGAGTCTCTTCATAGTCAAGCCCCTCAACTTGTGTGTAACCTTGAGCGACAAGTCTTGCCTTATTCCTGGTGATGTTACCTTCCTCGTCGATTTTGTTTTTAAAAATCCACTTGGTGCCAATAATGTTAACTTGAGGAGGACGTGGAACAAGATTCCGCACTTTATGCCTTGTAAACTCCTCAAGTTCCTCATGCATTGCGAGAGTCCAGAAGTGATCATCCAAAGCGACTTTTATAGACTTTGGTTCAAACGTAGCGACAAAACATGAAAACATCACAACTTCAATGATGGCAATTCCGGCTAACTGCTTGAAGTCAATGTTGACACCTCTGCTTTGTCTTTCCCCATCAATATCCCCGATTACATCATGAACTGAATGATTCTTGTGCATTTGGAGTTTGCGCTCATTCTCAACATAGCTTTCATCATCGTGATCAGATCCTTCCATTTGTGCAGCAGAAGTTTCTCCTTGAGTTCCTGGCTGACCATTACCAGTTTCACTTGGCAGCACATCAATCGTTGGTACGCTTCCATCGTCGAAGACTACATTCATAGATTCTTCAATTCTTCCTCTGGCCTTGTTGTATACACGATATGTCGTACTGTTGGTAGCATAGCCAAGAAAGAATCCTTCTTCACTTTGTGAATCAAACTTCCCAAGCTGATCCTTATCATTCAAGATGTAACAAATACACTCAAAAACTCGAAAATAACTAAAGTTAGGCTTCTTTCCCTTCCAGATCTCGTACGGTGTCATGTCAGTTCCAATTCTCACATACACTCGATTTATCACATAGCAAGCAGTATTTATAGCTCCAGCCCAGAATTTTTCAGGAACACCATTTCCATGGATCATTGACCTCGCCATTTCTTGAAGAGTTCGATTCTTCCTCTCAACTACACCATTGGATTGAGGTGTTCTTGGAGCAGAGAATTGATGAAAAATTCCCTGAGATTCACAGAAACCTTTAAACAGAGCATTATTAAACTCACCTCCACGATCACTTATGATCTGTTTAATTCCCATTTTCTTCTCATTTTTCAGCTGAAGAGCAAGAATCTTGAAGCTGTCCACCGTTTCAGATTTTTCTCTCATAAAGCGAACCCAAGTGAAACGAGAAAAATCATCAACCAACACAAAGATGTACCTCTTTCCAGCAAGACTTTCCACTTGTGTTGGTCCCATTAGATCCATATGAATGAGATCCAACACTTGTTTAGTCTGAATTCCCTCAACCTTCTTCTGTTGAACCTTTGTTTGCTTTGCTTGATTGCATGCTCCACACACAATTTTATCCATGTGTTTCAAGTTTGGGACCCCTCTAACGATCTCATTGCTCACTATATGAGACAAACTCCTTGCATTTATGTGACCAAGCCTCTGGTGCCATAGAACAGGATCTTCTTTTTCAGCCAGAAAACATGTTTTTGGCTGTTCCCACATGTAGCAGTTTTTCCCTGAGCGAATCCCAGACATGACAACCTCATTTTGCTCATTAGTCGCCCAACAGCGAACCTTATTAAAGCTCACGGTTAGTCCTTCATCGCACAGTTGACTCACACTAATCAGATTGGCAGTTAACCCTTCAACAAAATACACATTGGTTAACTGAGGTTTCTCACTTTCGGTCATATCGCCTTTCCCTTTGATTCTGCCTTTAGCACCTCCACCAAAGGTCACTTTGCTTTCCTTGACAGCAGCATAGTTATCTAAATAACTCTGATTTCCGGTCATGTGTCTTGAAGCTCCACTGTCAAAATACCATGGTTTTGATGACTCATCATCCTAAGACGTATATGCAACATTGCACTCTACATTGTAACTAGCACCATGACGATACAGATCTGCTTTGGCAACATAAGCTTGAAAGCCATTTCTCTGATTCGGGTAGCACCTTCCTTGTCTCCAGAGTTTTCTGATTTTATCAGCATATCTGTAGCAGTATCTCTTGATGTGTCCGTGACGACCATAGTAGTAACACTCGTATCCATTGACCTCTCTGTGAAATTGTCTCTGCTTCAGATTTGCAGGAACACCCCTGTTTCTGTTTCTAGGATCGACAGCTTGTCTCACAACAGCAGTAGGCTTCTCACGTACAAACTTGGTACTACTACTCGTTCCACGTCCATTATATCCTAGGCCGTAACAAGATTTTCCAATTCTCCCAGACCCTAGAATTTTCTCCAAATCTTTGGTTCTGCTATTCATCATTTTTACCTTCTTGTTGGTTTCGGCTAGCTCTCGTGACAGGGAATTATTTTTCTCGATCTCAGAGATGAGTTCTTCCTTTAGTTTCTGATTGAGATTCTAGAGTTGGCGAGCTTCTGCTACTTCATCAGTCAACAACTTGTTCTTCTCAATCTCTGTTGCAAGATCTCCTTTAAGTTTCTCATTCATCATCTACAACTGTAACTTCTCTTCAACAAATGACAACTTTTCCTTACTCAGTACCACCCAGTTATCATATAAATTTCTGAATTCATCCACCTTAGAGACTCGTTCTGTTTCAGTTTCGCTGTCTGAAGTGTCTTCATCTTCATTTACACTTCCCATGAAAGCAACAAAACCTGTCATTTCGTCTGAGGAATCATCTTCCTCTGAGTCACTTTCACTCTCTGCAATGTACGAGCGATCTTTTCGAAGTCCTATGCAGTCGATTTTTGAGTGTCCAATACCTTTGCACTCGGAACATTTCAACTCTTTTCTCTTGATCGATGGACATTCAGACTTGATGTGACCATACCCTTGACATTCATGACATTTTATGTCAGACTTCTTCGACCCTCTGTCTCTTTTTCTGTCCTTCTCTATTCCTTGACTCTTGATATAGTGATGAGTCCCAAAATTACCGTTTTCTATATAGGATTTAGGTTTGTATATTGAGTCAACTAACTTGTATTAGATAGATATTAGGACTATTTGCTTTACTTAGTGTATTACAGGTCTGAGAAGCAAATATTGGAAAAGGAAGAGTTTTGGATCATTTTGAAGGCAAATATACATTGAAAGATGCAGAGTCCAGAAGACCCGTCAAAAGTATGGCCTCAGAAGAAGACCTTCCGACCGTTGGATCGTGCTTATATTTTGAAACAAGATAGCTAAGAGAGTTAGCTTTCATCTCCAAGTGGTTTGAAGGAAATCTAACGGTGCTATCAAGAGTTATGGCCGATTTACTGAAGACATGTCAACCTGCCGACCAAGCTGACGTGGCAGAGAGTGGGATCGACCGGTCCACACTTAGGATCGATCGATCCCATGAAGAATTGCGGCCCAAGTTTACCTCCTCTCCAAGTTTTCCATTTATTTTCTTTCCTTTTGTTGCTCTCCCCTTTTCCTATATAAGGAGGGCTCGACCTTGTATCAAACACACCTTTTTGAGAGCAGTGGCTCTCTCTTTTGAGAGCTGTAGCTCTCCCCCAGTTTTATAAATATTTTAGTTTTCTTTTTATAGCTTTCTTTTTAGGTTTAGATTCTTTAATAAAGATGTTTCCTTTTGTGTTCATCTTTGTTCTTGTTTCTATGCTTAAGTAGTTTCCTTATTAGGCTAGGGTTATTTTGAAGGGATGTGACCGATTATTAGGTTGTTAGTTTGGAAATTTATTTTATAGTTCTTTTCCTATTGTTGTTCTTAATGCTTAGGGCTTGAGTAGCTAACTTGTTCTAAGATCTTAGGTGATTAAACTAGGTACGAAAGTAATGTTTAGTCGCTGGAATCAACACTAGGGAAGCAAGGTTTCATAGCTTGGCAAGCGAAAAGCTCTTGTTTTGATATCTTGTGAACATATCGATCTTGTTATTAATGCTAGTTTTACTTAGGGAAGCCTAGCATAAAGCGTTCTCTAAATATTGCTAAGTAGGTATTTGTGCGAGAGCGACTTACCTTATCATTGTGAATTGAGTTCTAGAACGTATTTTAATATTTCCTGTTAATTGATTTAATTGTTTTGTCACATCCCGGATGGTTTCCCTATGCCTAATATTTATTTTATTATTATCTGCTTATTTTATTTTATCTTTAAGTTGTTAGAAAACCAAACCCCTATTTTATTTTGTCTTAGCTTAACTTTAATCCCATAGATTCGTAGTGTAACTTATCGGTCCCTGTGGATTCGACCCTAAAGTGCTACAATTGATTACCGTATTTGATCCGGTAGTTTGCATATTTAGGTTTATTATTTGACATGCGATCATATAGCCACGATTGGAATCTCTTTCAACTCTCCTCAGAGCTCGACTGAAATTTTTAGCCATCAGACTCATTTCATCTTTCAGATTCTGAATCTCTTGATTTCCACCAGTTGATGTGAGAGCTACTCCAAGAGTAGTATCTTCCTTGACACTCTTGTCCTTGCCACTCTTGTCCTTGCCACTACTCTTCTTCCTAACAACATCCTTGCCACCATTCAGCTCCATCTCATGTGCTTGTAGCATTCCTACAACTTCTTCATAGTCAATGGTATCTGTATCTAAAGAAGTTCCCATAGCTGTTCTCTTGCTTTCAAACTTTGCAGGAAAGCACCTCAGAAGTTTCTTAACCAATTTCTTGTCCTTGTACTTCTTTCCGAGGTTCTGGGCTTCACTTGCAATTGCACTAAGTTTCCACTGAACTCTTCAATCGTTTCTGATTCCTCCATAGTGATGTTTTCAAACCGAGATGCTAGCATATCAAGTCTTGACCGTTTTACACTTGTCGTTCCTTCATAGGCAACTGCAAGCTTATCCCATGCTTCTTTAGCAGCTTCACAGTTCTGAATTCGCTTGAATTGATTCTCGTTAACAGAGTCAAAAATCAGAGATAGCGCTTTAGAATTGTATGTGGTTTGGGTCTTCTCAGTATCTGTCCACTGATCTTCCGGTTTCTCAACGTCACCACCATCTTCACCTTTCACAGTGGGAGGTTTCCAGCCAGAGTTTACAGCATTCCACGCATCTCTGCCGATGCCCTTAATACGTGCTCTCATTTTCACTTTCTAGTGCCCATATTTTCCTTTCTCGAGCATGATGGGACGATTCACCATGACAATCTCCTTCGTGAAATCTGTCATCTCCGCATGATCTTCACCTGTTGTTAAGTTTCAACAACTTGGTTCAGATGCCTGCTCTGATACCAAATGAAAAACGAGGTGAATCTATAGAACACGTTTTTTCCACAACTCAGAACTCTGAGTATCCTTTTATTAGAAATCTGATTAAGCAGTACAACTCACTTAATTGGTTTTACACAAGACCTAAACTACTTTAGCTTGTCACCCTAGATTTCTACCCAAGAACAAGAACAGATCTAAAGAACACACTCTTTCTTATCTTTCTTGTTTACCGAAACAGAGTAATTCTTACTCTCTCTAAAGAAAAAGCTTATACCCACTTTCTCTCTCTTGAAACGGCTAACCCTAGCAAGTCCCCCAATCCTCCTTTTTTATTCGTGGAGTATCTAGGTCTTCTAGGTTAGCAATCTCGATCCAGAATATTGCCAAATCCTTGAGCAATATCTTCTTTCCTAACTGAACACCTTCTGTTAGGTAGTCTCCATGTCACCATTTAGTTTGCCGCCAAGTCCACGTCAGCATCCACATATAACAGCTACAAGCTTGTTCCAGCAATTCAGTGCATCCTCCAAAGTATGCACTTACAGCGTCGACTCCCAAACATGTGTATAGCTCGAGAAGAAGCATACGCTGATGTCATTGACGGTAAGATATATGTACGCGGAGGCTGCAGTCGCAAATACAAATACACCCAGTTATGGCGTGAGTTTTACGACCCGGAGACTCAAACTTGGGAGCCAGCCCGGCCAGTTTGGTTTAAAGGAATAGTTTCCATGTTTGATTGGTTTCGAGCTTCTGCTAAAAGTCTCTATTACCAAGGCCTTAAGCGTGGCTTGTATACAAATATTTGCTTGGTAGAGATAGAGAAGAACGAGTGGTGCAAAATAAGGGTTAACTATGGGGAACTAGTCTATTGTTTTAAATCTATTTGGTGGAATAGTGTTGCCGGACTTGAAGAAATGTCCTCTAATTCTCTTATTTCGGTGACAAACTCTAGCGGAGGAGGAAGGAGAGTAACAGTTTGGTGGAAGACTGTGGACATTTGCCGTAAAATGAAGATTTGGTGTGCGGAGATTTCGCTTGAGAGACGAAGAGGCGGAGTGATATGGGGAGTTGTAGAATGGTCTCAGAATGTGTTTACCTTCCCCAGACGTGAATCTATTCCCCAATTAGTCTTTGGCCAACCCGCAATTCTCATCTCAACACACATGGCATCTGATTCGGGAACACCACCCACGGTGTGAATGGTACAAAGGAGTCTGGTTCTCTTATTCAACTCCCAAATATGCATTCATGACATGGCTAGCTTTTCACAATCGTCTTGCAACGGGAGAAAAAATACGAACTTGGAATGTTGGTGCGCATGTGGGATGCGTTTTTTGCGATGAAGAAATAGAGACGAGGAATCATCTGTTCTTCTCATGTCCGTTCTCTTCCCAGGTGTGGCACCCTCTCGTAAGTGGCCTTCTTCAAAACCGATACACCACCAACTGGTCAGACCTTACAGCCCTCATGCTTGATAATACTCAGCCGAAACTTCACACTTTTACCTTGAGGTATGCTTTCCAGATTACACTTCACACCTTGTGGCGAGAACGTAACGGAAGGCGTCATGGTGACTCCCCTACTCCGGCTTCCCAGCTTATTCGGACCATTGATAAGAACATCATGAACCGTTTTAGCACCATCCGCGACTCGGGCCACTTCGATGAGGGGCTCCGGTTTTGGTTCCACACGCGCATGGTGTAGATCTTTCTGTTAAAAAATTTTTAAGCTCTTCGATTTCTTCTAAACAATTGTAGCATTTATTGCACAAACGTTTTTTGTGGTGAATAAATTTTACATTCATACAAAAAAAAAAGAATTTATTTTATTATGTTTTTGAGAGAATTGTTTTAGTTTTGATGATGGTGTTTTTGAGTGATAAACTGAAGTTTTATACTTTTTTTCTCCTTCAATTTTGTATTTTTCTTATCACTTGCTTCAGTAAAGTTTAGTCAGGTTTTGAACCATATGACCTTCTGTTGTTTATAGTTCAAACTGCCAAGTTAAATTATCGACCTTGACCCACTCTCCAATCACCACCAGTATACTTGGTCTTGTGCCTTCATCTGTTATTTTTTAAAAAAATATATCTCATCAGTTAAGTTCGTTCTTTAATCTTTTCCCTCGACACAAATCATAACAATCTTGAATCCAGATTTTTAGAAATAGTAAATCGAAAAATAAACAACTTCCTCGATGTTCAAACAGTTTCCTTATACATTATCCCGCTATGTTCTATATTTAATTACCTCACCAAAATGGCCAGTTATGCAATTCACACTTTTGATAAACTCTTTTTCCCCGTTTCAGCTTTCTTTGGGCTAAAAATATTTGTTTTATTATCTATAATTTCGAACAACAACAATAAGTGCAGGTGGTGTTGTTTGGGGACTGAATTACTCATCCAAATTATTTTGGCTATTTGTTCTCAATCAATGTCCTACAAAAGCTCGAATTATTGGCTGGGGACTGAATATTTGATTTCTGGTTCAACTAGTCAATTTGGGAGACAATTGAGAAGAAATACAATATCTGACCTCTCAGATCATGGGAAGATTCTTTTGCGGCCATGCAACAACTGGGGGTTCGAAATAACACAAGAAACTAACTCTTCTAGTTTGGTAGAGCCGTGCCTACAATAACAAAGGCCAGAGGCAATTTAAAAACGTATTTACGCTAATATAAAATCTACCACAAATTAAAAAAAAAAAAAAATCTACCACAAATAACACTACAATATACTGATGCTGTGAAGTGATCTTGGTCTAGTGGCAAGTTCACAAAAGACAGACACCATCACACCAGGGATCGAGTCTCCGACCCTACAATTTGTAAGAATTAGGCTAATGGGTCGGCCAGTTGTGGCCCAAATGTTGACAAAAAAAAATATACTGATGCTAAAAAAATTGTATAATTATTCTCATTAATATTTTATTTTATTTTGAAAAAATATCAAATTGTATTGGATTAAAATAATTTTTATACTAAAAATAGCCTCAAAATTATATGTAGAATATATTAATAGACACATACATGTTTCAAAATTTTCCACTACGGCACGGACTACCACTATGTAGAATGACATCTTTTTTATACATAGATCCATAGAGCAGAAAATTATTTTATAAAATGACAATAACGAATTCATCTCGACACAGTGCATACTATTTGCTGAAAAGTTTCAAAATCTAGAACATTTGAAAGATAAAAAGATGAATTATTTGATAGAGAGGGACTAAACCTATGCATTTCAACTTTAAAACATAACACATCTAGCTACGAGAACCAAAGCTCATAGCTCATTGCATGAAATTATCTCTGGGTTTTCTCGAAATTTGGTTGACTATGAATCTCCTCTTTCTTGTCATTTAAATTCCAGGTAAGAAAATGAAAATCGATAAACCACCGTTAAGAGTATACGTTTTAAGGTTAGAAATTTTATCTTTATCTTCTATAAAAAAAAAAAATCTTCTTAACATCCAAAACAGAGATTCATATTCATAGATTCAAACATATATATAATAAAAATATAAGAAAATTTGCATAAGATCATAGACAATTTTGATTTGTCTTGCCATGAATGAAGTAAGAAGACAGAACAAAAACACATTTCAAAATAGTTAACTAAATTAGTTGAGAGTTTGAGACATTTAATCGAACACATTATTTGAAGTATATATTAAGCTTAATCTACTAAATCACAAGCAAACGAATCCATCACGATTTCTTCTATTGTGTTTACAAAATAAGAAAAACAGTTTTGGAATTCTAATTACCATAATTTTTCAATCATCTCAATCCCAAATCATTTCTTGGAAACCACAAACGAAAGAAATATACCGATTAAAGAAGAGAAAATTCTAAATTAATAACAGTGATGGGGAAGCCAAATCGAGCACAGATCAATAGGGGGTGAATCTGTGTGTGTCCAATTGATTACGCAATTAGGACACCAACAAAGAATGGGACTAATAAGTTTGTCTTCTTCACTTGACTTGACTTATTTCGTGGTATATGTATAAATGGGTCTGAAGCCACACATATATAATCCGATTGTGGGTGTTTTCTACAAAGACCTTGACTTGGCCTATCATACAATTCAAACTAAACGATAGAGATCACTCACTTAACCAGTGTCACATGACTTTTCTAAATATACGATCATATATATCACAACCCTAAATTGCTTTGTAGTATATTCATTTGCATTTTATCTTATAATTTGCAATGGAAAAGAAGCTTTTCTTGGGGCAATACTTGATATGGGTGATATTACTGTTGGGGCATCTACACGGATGCAAAAGCTGCAATGAGAAAGAAAGAGAAGCTTTGTTGGAGCTCAAGAACTATATGATCTCAAGGAGTGGTGACTATGTTCTCACTACTTGGACTAATGACACAATGACCGATTGCTGCCGGTGGGAGGGCATTAAATGCAGTCGTACAAGCGGGCGGGTTATCGGTCTTTCTGTTGGTTATATGGATTTTAAAGAGGATTTTCTTCTCTTAAATCTTTCTTTGCTGCATCCCTTTGAAGAAGTTAGAAGTCTGAGCTTATCATCAGGGCACCAATATCGCGAATACGATTTCACTAACCGGTTCAGTGGCTTCTTTGATGATATTAAAGGTATACCATGCTTATCACAATGTCTAGTTGTGGTCTTTATTTCGAAATTTTTTCCTACCCTATGGCTTAAATTTTCTCTTGCGTCAAAAGGTTATAGTACCTTTTTTTTGGCAGCAATATTTATCTGTGGCTGATGTCTCGAGCACAAAATTACACGGGTCAATCCCATTTACTTCCAAAAACCATAACGTTCACCTCTCTTAATTCCATGTTGTTAAAAGTTATAACTGAATTTAATTTATTGAAGTAATTATAGTAGGATAACTAAGTTTTTTTTATACTTTGTTAACCAGATTTTTTATTTTGCAGGATATAAAAGCTTACGTACACTAAGAGACCTGAAAATTCTGGATCTCTCTTCAAATATGTTCAACAACAGTATCTTTCCTTTTCTTAATGCCGCAACATCACTTACAACTCTTTTTCTCCGGGACAACGACATGGAAGGCCCTTTTCCTTATAAAGGTGTGTGTGTTTGGTTAGGTCGTTTGGTTTTTATTTTTGTTCAATCTGGGCATTCAGATATTTGGTTCGGTATTGGATAAATTCGTTCAGTTCCGGGTATTCTAGATAAAGGATTCATTCGGGTATTTTAAAATTTTAGTTCGGGTTCAGTTTGGTTCCGGGTATCTAAAATATTGAAAAGATCTAAAAAGTGGTAAAATTTGAATTAAATTTGGTTAAATTTTTGACAAAAATAAATAGGAACTTTAAGACATTTTAGTTATATTTAGTATTTTGATTATTTTCTGTCTAAAAGTAATTGATATATCTTTTCTTTTTGGTGGGAAGTAATTGATATATCTGAGTTTATAATTGTAATTTTTGGTAATTGGGTCATATTAAATCTAAATATACTTAATATATTGGGTATACAATTACATTTCAGATATTTTGGGTGTCCATTCGGTTCTTCGATTGGTTTGGATTCGGTTCCGGTTATTTGGTCTAGGAGTTTATGATCTTTTTGAGTATTTTCTCGGTTCTAGCTTCGGTTTGGTTTCTTTTTTTCCGGATCGATTTCAATTTGGTTTTATGGTTAAGGGTATTTTGTCTAGGCTTAGTTTAAATATCCTTATATACTAGGGTATTTATACTAATTGACTATGAATCACAAAAGAATTAAGAAAATGACTATGCAAGAATAGTGTGTGACAGAAGCCAAAAAGAAATTACTTGAAACACCCCAACCCATTTTTTTAAAAAATAATTAACTCATGCCTAGCGATCCCATACTCGCTAAACACCTCAGCACAACAACGGGAAAGAGCATTTAAGTTCATAAAATAAATTCCAATAAATAATAAATAATCTCCAATAACAAAACATAACTCAAGAATTCATGGAAACAGCAACCTAGGTGGAAGTTCTAACTCTCTGAACTAACGACCTAGCAAACATAAACAATAACAACGATGACCACAACACATGAGCGTCTAGATCATCCTCTCTTCCTCGCCACGATTCCACGATCACACTTTGCCTTTACCTGCATCAACAACACAAATGAGATGCGTAAGTATTTTATAAATACTTAGTGAGGCAATCCTCCCAAGCAACAGACTATACACACAAGCAAAAGACAATACACAAAACAACAATCACAACAAACCACACAAACAGACAGTCTCACGAATGGGTGTCGATCGACACCCCACTTCCGTGTCGATCAACACTGCTCGCGACTGGTGTCGATCGACACGAGGGGAAGTGTGTCACCCTAAAGCATGCTCTCGGATCGTCATCCGAAGCCACCGTACCCGTCACACTCTAAAGACACCAAGTCCCTCGATTTACCGGTACCTCAGGAGCATACCCAGACCCTCTCGAGTCATCAGGACACTTATGTCCCCGGAGCAACAATACTAAAACGCTTTTGAGTACTCTCTCGAACTTTCCACAAATGGAAATTTCCCTTTCAGGAAATTTTCCCTTTTTGGAAACCGTACAACACATTCTCAAATGAGACAACTCCAGTCAAATCCAAGAAAATACTCATCTTATTAATCCTCAAAATGTCATAATCGTTACAACTCCAAACGAAAATACATAATAAAAGGACAATAAGAACAACAACTCAAAACTCAAAAACTCTAAAACTCTGAAAACTCCAAAACTGGAAACCAAGGATAGGCAACTCAAGCAGCCGCCTACTTCTCGAACCACTTCCCGAACTTTGCCTTCATCCTCACCTCTGGCTCCCAAGTCTTCTCCGACACACCGTCGCAGTCCCACTGGACTCTGATCAAAGGAATCTTCTTCCGCCAAAATTCTTTGATCCTCCTCTCGAGAACCTTCACAGGTCTCATCCCCAAAGTCATGTTGGGCTGAAGATCCTCAGGAATCTTAGCCAACACCTTATCATCCTTGTGAAGACACTTCCTCAGCATCGACACATGAAACACCTTGTGGAACGCGCGCATAACCTCTGGCAGCTCCAGCATGTATGCCACTGGTCCCACCCTCTCAACAATCTCAAACGGACCCATGTACCTCGGACTCAACTTGTTCTCAGAGATAGACCTGTTCGGACCCCGAACATGGTCATCTTGAGGTACACTTTGTCCCCAACCTCGAACTCAAGCTCTCTCCTCCTCTGATCAGCATAACTCCGCTGACGATCCTGAGCTTCCTTCATGTTCAGCTTGAGAAACCGAATCCTCTCAGAGGTCTCCTGAACAAAGTCTGCACCATATATGCTCCTCTCCCCCACTTGGTGATCGATGGTCAAATAAAACCTAGAATAAAACAACTACCGGATCAAAGACGGCAATCAGTTGTAGTATTTAAGGGTCGAATCCACAGAGACCAAAGTTGCACTATAAGATAATTAGACTAAATATAGCTAGGAGCAAATTAAGAGATTTGTTTCAAGCAAACGATTAATTCAAAAGACAATTCAAATAATAAAACAAGTATTAGGTCTAGGGTATTTTTCCAGGATGTGAAACAGCAAGCAAATCGAAGTAAAGGAATGTTAAAGAATCGTTCTTGAACTCAATTCACGATAATAAGGTAAGTTGCTCTCGCATAAATACCTACTTAGCAATATTTAGAGAACGCTTTACGCTAGGCTTCCTTAAGTAAAACTAGCATTACTAACAAGATTGATATGTTCACAAGATATCAAAACAAGAGCTTTGCGCTTGCCAAGCTAAGAAATCTTGCTCGCCTAATGTTAATTCTAGCGACTAAACACCACTCTCGTGCCTAGTTTAATCGCCTAAGATCTTAGAACTAGGTGATCAGTCTAATTCTAGCATTAAAAACAACAATAGATGAAGAACTAATAATCTAAATTCCCGGACTAACAACCTAGCGAATTCATCACATCCCTTCCGAAACCCTAAACCTAATAAGGAAACTACTCAGACATGGAAAAGGAAACAAAGCATTCAATAAATGGAAACATCTTTATTTCCTAAAATAAAACTAAAAAGGAGCTAGAGAGCTTTTAGGTCTCTTGCCCACAAACTAAAGAAAAGTAGTAAAATGAATTCTGATTTTCGGTGTGTGTAATACAAGGGGCGAGCCCCCCTTTATATAGTAAAAGGGAGAGCAACAAAAGGAAAGAAAAGAAATGGAAAGTCTTGGAGAAGAGGCAAAAGAGGCGGTGGACCGGTCGATCCATGGACCGGATCGATCGGTCCATGTCTTCATGGGCTTGGGCCAAAATTCTTCTTAGGATCGATCGATCCAATTGTGGATCGGTCGATCCCGACTCTCGTCCGCGTCGGCTTCGTCAGCAGGTTGACATGTCTTCAGTAAATCGGCCATAACTCTTGATTGCACCGTTGGACTTCCTTCAAACCACTTGGAGATGAAAGCTAACATCCGTGGCTATCTTGTATCAAAATATCAGAACGATCCAACGGTGGGAAGGTCTTCGTCTGAGGCCATACTTCTGACGGGTCTGTTGGAACTCTTTCTTTTCCAATATTTGCAATATTTGCTTCTCAGACCTGAAATACACTAAGTGAAACATATAGTCCTAATATCTATCTAATATAGGTTAGTTGACTCAAATAATAATCCTAAAACGTAGATTAAAAACGATAAAAATAAGACTCATCACTTGGGTCCAGCATAATGGTGTCCTGCTTGGTAGCTATTGTTATAAGCAAACTCTACCAGACTCAAGTGATCCGCCCAATGACCACCCCAATCCAAGACACACATCCGCAACATATCCTCTAGTGTCTAGATAGTCCTCTCAGATTGCCCATTTGTCTGAGGATGGTACGCCGTACTCAAATGCACCTTAGTGCTCATCTATGCCTGAAAGGCATCCCAGAAAGCTGAAGTAAACCTGGGGTCCCTGTCTGACACAATGCTCACAGGTACTCCATGCAACTTCACGATCTCGCTCACATATTTCTTAGCAAAAACCGCCACTCCATCGGTCTTTCTGATGGCCAGAAAATGTGCTGACTTAGTCAGACGGTCCACAATCACCCAAATAGCATCCTTGGTCCGCGACACAGGCAAACCAACCACAAAGTCCATAGTGATGATATCCCACTTCCACTCTGGAATGGGTAAACTCCTCAACAGACCACCAGGAACCTGATGCTCAGCCTTCACCAACTGGCAAACATCGCACTTAGCGACCCAGTCAGCTACATCTCTCTTCATCCCGACCCAATGATAATACCGCTTGAGGTCTCGGTACATCTTGGTCGCTCCTCGATGAATGGAAAACATGCTCGCATGAGTCACCCTCAAGATCTTCTGTCGTAACTCCTCATCCTTAGGCACGCAAACCCGCCCATGCACAAGGATAGTCCCGTTAGCTGCGAACTGATACTCAGAGCCCTCTGCCTTAGAAGCCGCAATCAAACCCTCATCCTTCTCTTGAGCCACCCGAACTCTACTCAGAAGATCTGCATGATCCACAGCCTCCAACCCCAACGGCTCCGGCGAAACAGCACCCACACGCTTACGGCTTAGTGCATCTGCAACCACATTAGCTTTACCAGGATGGTAAGCTATCTCCAGATCGTAATCAACCACCAGCTCCATCCACCGTCTCTGTCTCAGGTTCAGCTCTGGCTGAGTGAAGATATACTTCAAACTCTTATGATCCGTAAGCACCTGCACCTGCCTGCCATAAAGATAAGACCTCCAGATCTTCAAGGCAAAGACCATTGCAGCCAACTCCAAGTCATGAGTAGGATAGTTGCCCTCGTGCTTTCGCAACTGCCGCGAAGCATAGGCAATAACCTTCCCACGCTGCATAAGAACACAACCCAAACCAACTCTCGAGGCATCCGTGTACACTGTGTAAGGCTCTCCATGCTCCGGCAGTGCCAACACTGGTGTACTCGTCAATAACTCCTTCAGGCTTGCGAAACCCTGCTCGCACTCCGGTGACCATACGAACGGAACATCCTTCCCTGTAAGCTTAGTCATCGGCTGTGCCATACTCGCAAACCCCTTGACGAACCTCCGATAGTAACCTGCCAAACAAAGAAAACTCCTGATTTTAGTGGCATTCGTCGGTCTAGGCCAGTCTCTGATAGCCTCAATCTTCTCTGGATCCACAAAAACTCCCTCTGTAGAAACAATGTGACCCAGAAAACCCATCTCGCTGCCAGAAACTGCACTTACTCAACTTAGCGAACAGCTTCTGCTCCCGCAGCTTCTCCATCACCCTCCTCAGCTAGTGCATTAGTCAAACCGAAAGGCATAACCACAAACTCAAAATGCCCATATCTCGTCCTGAAAGCAGTCTTGCGCACATCTGCCTCCGCTATCAGGATCTGATGATAACCCGAAGAAAAGTCAATCTTAGAGAACCAAGTAGCGCCCCTCAGCTGATCCAACAACTCATCGATCCTCGGCAAAGGGTACTTGTTCTTCACTGTGACCCGGTTCAACCCCCGGTAGTCAATGCATAAGCGGAAACTCCCGTCCTTCTTCTTCACAAATAACACCGGTGCTCCCCAAGGTGAAGTACTAGGATGAATGAATCCTTTACCCAACAAATCCTCCAGCTGCTTCTTCAGCTCTGCCATCTCTGCTGGAGCCATCCTGTAGGGTGCCTTAGACAATGGCGCTGTCCCTGGTTCCAACTCAATCGTGAAAGGATCAGACCGAGAAGGTGGTAATCCCTGCAACGACTTAAACACATCCTTGAATTCCTGAACAACCCGAATGTCACTCACAGACGCCTGCCCCACATATTCCGGCATAGATATTGTCACCAGACAAGCCTTATAGCCCGTCTCGACCATCTTCGATGCCTGCACCACTGAGATGACGAGACTCGCGGAGGTAGGTCTCACTCCCTGATACACCAACCTCCCCTCTGGCCGCCCGAACGAAACTCTCCCTCGGTGACAATCCAGGTGTACTCTGTAATGGTCCAACCAATCCATTCCCAGAATAACATCATGCAGCTCCACAGGACAGATAATCAGATCTGCTGGCATCGACTCCCCTGCAATGTGAATATCCACACCCTTAGCTCTCCCAAAGACCTATAAGAGCCCTCCTCCTGCGACCTTAACAGGTCCAACCTGCTCGCCAGGGTTCCCACAGATGTTGCCACGCGAGGCACACTCCGGGGTAATGCAGCAATGAGATGCTCCAGAGTCAAACAACACATGGGCCTCTACACCGCCCACCAATAAGGTCCCTACACAAACCTTATGTGCTAAGAACCCTAACATTCCACACTCAACAAAGACTTTTATCTAAAACTACAGAAATTCACAAAGTCTGAGTTCTAGAATTCTTACCAGTGATCGCTGCTCTGGTGCTAGGCTCGCCTCTCTCAAACGAGGTCTAACCCTGCGGTGGTGCTGCTACATGCGCAAACTGCAACCCGCCCTGCGAGTGCGCGCCCTGCTGCACTCCATGCTCCACCGCTGTCACCGCCATCCGCTGCAACTTAGGACAATTCGGCTTGAGATGTCCCTTCTCCTTGCAGTGATAGCACTCCCTGGTCTCCACTCGCCGAGGACAGTCTGCTACCTTGTAGTCAAGACTCCTGCAAAAAAAGCAACCAGCGCGACCACCCTAACCACCCTGACCAGCTCTCGAAGGGTGATCCCAGTTCCTCTTCTGCCCCTGCGCAGGCTTGCCGCCCCTGCCAGGTGCCACCTGCTGCTGAGTCTTCTTCGGTTGGACTGCCGGACTCACCACCTCAACCTCACCCTAGAGATCCCCCTTAATCTCAGCAGCCATCTCCACCAATCCTGCCTTCGTGGTGCAGTTCAAACCCCTACACCGCGCTCTCAGGTCAGGTCTAAGTCCCATCAGGAACTTCCTCATCTGGGTCTTATCTTCCTCATCTGACTCCTCCTAGCGATCACACTACGCCACCACAGATGTGCATCCTTCTCCAAGAAATGCACTGCCAAGTCAACCCGATACTCCTCCGGGCATCTGGTGGAACGAAAGTTCCTCTCAACTCGATCCCGCCAGGTATCAGCCTCCTCAGAACTGGGACCACTCGCAAAGTACCCAGTACCAATCTTCTGCAGCTGCTCCATCATCTTAATGTATGACGGAGCACCCCCAGCAACTGCAGCTCTAGGTTGTACCTCTGCCGCCACCTGCGGCACCACTAGAGCCTGCACTGGTACCACCGCTGGTAACCGCTCTAACAACTGCCTCAGCAGATCCGCCAAGCCTCCCTCCTGGCCCTGGGCTACTCCTGCTGCAGCACCCAACACTCCTGGGTTCTCAGCAACGACGTGTTGCGCACCCGCACCGACACCAGCCACACCAGCTGCATCGACACCAGCACCGTCAACCACCCCGGCCTCCTCAACCTCAGGCTGCGGACCCACAAGCTGCTCTATCGCGGCTTCGCCTCTGCCGCGACCACGACCTCGACCGAAAACTCCAGCTCCTATAGCCATCTGCGCTACCCAAGAACAGAAGACTAAGAACAAGAACAAACAAAAATACTACGCAAAACTTACCGTGGAATCTCATTTAAGGCTCGGAGAGGATGATACTAGAACTCCAACAGCACGCAATCGATTAAATACTCTATAATCAATTCACAGCATGCTAACACCCTAGCTCATCACTCAACAATCATTTGAAAATTAATTCATCAATTCAATTTCCTACTCATCCTAGAATCGAACTCCGCTCTGATACCAAATTGAAACACCCTAACCCATTTTTTTTTTAAATAATTAACTCATACCTAGCGATCCCATACTCACTAAACATCTCAGCACAACAACGGGAAAGAGCATTTAAGTCCATAAAATAAATTCCAATAAATAATAAATAATCTCCAATAACAAAACATAACTCAAGAATTCATGGAAACAGCAACCTAAGTGGAAGTTCTAACTCTCTGAACTAACGACCTAGCCAACATAAACAATAACAACGATGACCACAACACATGAGCGTCTAGATCATCCTCTTTTCCTCGCCACGATTCCACGATCACACTTTGCCTTTACCTGCATCAACAACACAAATGAGATGCGTAAGTATTTTATAAATACTTAGTGAGGCAATCCTCCCAAGCAACAGACTATACACACAAGCAAAAGACAATACACAAAACAACAATCACAACTAACCAGACAAACAGACAGTCTGACGAACGGGTGTCGATCGACACCCCACTTCCGTGTCGATCAACACTGCTCGCGACTGGTGTCGATCGACACCCTTCCCCTCGTGTCGATCGAAACTTGGCCCGACTGGTGTCGATCGACACCGATCGCGCAGGCACTTTTCCTGCGATCTCCACATCGCGAATCTCCTTCTCCAGTGCCCTAATTCGAACCAGCGATCCTCACAGAGACCAGACAAGTCCCAACAGTAACATCACAGACATAGAAACACAATCAAACATTCAATCCATCAATCAAATCAATCAAAACAACAGCGAAACAGGAATCTAATGCTCAGATAAGCCCTCAGTCATGCACTCACCTCTTTAACCGAACGATTCTGAACGTAAACAGGAAGGAGAACGACCCCTACAACCTTCTCAACGATCCACCAGACTTAGATCTCCCTTTCCACCAGGAAATCTCTCAAGAATAGACTCAGGAAACTCACAAGAAAGCTCTCAGGAACTTTTCTCTCTAAAACTCTCTCTAGAAAACGACAAAGAGGCTGACTAAAGCCCTAGGTCGCGTCACTGAGTCTTAAATACAAGCCCATTAGGGTTTTCCTTCGCCCAATCCAAAAAACGCGCAATTAAAAGCCCAAAAACCCAACTACACAATTCGTTAGTGTCGATCGACACACCCTTAGTGGTGTCGATCGACACGCCTTAACCAAAAACCGGTTCACGGGCGTTACATTACTCTACTAACCCTTTCTTTTCTTCTTATTTTTCTTCCTCTTCCTCTTTCTCTCTCATTATCTCTCTTTCTTCTCAATTCTCTTCTCACCACACCAGATCTGTCTATCTCTCTCCTACCGCCAATCTATCCCTCTCTTCCTATAAATCTTTCTCTCTCTCTCTCTCTCTCTCTCTCTCTCATCCTTTGTCCAACGATCTCACTTTACGACCTCCACTGCCTTAGATCTATTGTTTGTGAACCTTTTTTCACGTGTTTCATGTAATATTTTTAGATACATCGTTATCTGTATTTTTAACATGTTATTTTCTGTTTAGCATGCAATTTTGCAATATGACACGCTATTTTTTATATCAACATGCTTTTAATTCCTAAATTACAATAAAATTTTCCAATTTCCAAGATGGTTTTTATCGGATGACAAGTTATTACAAGTACATATAATTTTCTTATATATGTCATTTTTTTAATATATTACATGTAATTTGTTAAAAATACTCAGATCTATTTTTTCATCTTCGTACAAGCTTGCTTTTCTCTCAACTTAGAGGGACATTATGGTATTTTACAGTGCCGTCATAAAGTCATTTACCCATACAAAATCTGGCAATAGCTATTTACTTAATTTTAGTGTATAATATTTGGTCATCTACTAATATTACCCTATATACTATTGGATTCTCTTTCAGAACTAAAGGACTTGACAAACCTGAAACTGTTGGATTTGAGTCTAAACAATTTTCACGGTACCATTCCAGGTAACATCTACGTTACTTGTCATTGTCATTTGTCTTATGATTAAAACTTTTAACAGATTAATTAACTCAGTACATAATTGTTGAATTGATTTAATGCAATCTCAAAGATCTATCCATATGAATTAGAATTTTCTTGTATCTCTTTGTCTTGTGGTAGACTTGACTCACCTCAAAAAGCTGAAAGCTCTGGATCTGAGTACGAATGAGTAATTCATTTTCTAACTTTCAGATGCCGACAATAGTGCATAATTTGTTGTTTTTGGATTTTTCGGCAAATAATATTGGTGGATTGTTCCCGGATAATATCGGTCGTGCGCTTCCAAATTTGAAGCATCTGAATGGCTCGAAGAATGGGTTCCGAGCATATTTTCCATCATCTATGGGTGATATGAAGAACATTTTATTCATGGACCTATCTTACAATAACTTCTATGGAAAGTTACCTAGAAGCTTTCTTATGGGTTGTTTTTCACTTAAATACTTGTTCCTCTCTCACAACAAATTCAATGGCCAAGTTCTTTCAGAAGGAACAAACTTCACTTCAATGAAGGTGTTGAGAATGGATAACAACTTATTTACAGGGAAGATTGGAGCTGGTTTATTTAGCTCTAACAACACCTTGCTAGCTCTTGATATGTCTAATAATTATCTCACAGGTACTATTCCAAGTTGGATATCGGCAATATCTTATTTGGATATTTTATCGTTGTCAGACAATTCTTTAGAAGGCACAATACCACCTTCTTTGATGAACATTTCGTTTCTAGACATCTCTGGAAACCTATTGTCGGGACCCTTACCCTCACATTCTCTTAGTTCAGTTTTGGTCCTACACAACAACAACTTCACAGGGTTGATTCCAGACACATTGTTGGAACGTGTCATGATACTTGATATGCGTAACAATGAACTCTCTGGGGGTATCCCACAGTTTGTCCATACCCAGAGCATAAACATTCTTTTGTTGAAGGGGAACAATTTAACAGGAACTATTCCAAGACAGCTCTGTGATTTAAGCAAGATCAAACTTTTAGATCTTTCGGATAACAAGCTAAATGGCTTCATACCGTCATGCCTCAATAACATATCATTTGGAAACAGAAAGGAATTTAGATACTTGGGATCTCTGACCGCAGATACCGTACAACTTGACTTTTACAAATCCACATTCATGGTAGAGATGCTCGAGGTAAACTACTTTACTTTTCCAAAACTTGAAATCAAATTTGCAACGAAGCAAAGGTATGATTCTTATCTTGGCGGATTTGGGTTCAAGAGAGGAATACTTGATTATATGTATGGGATGGATCTGTCAAGCAATGAATTAAGTGGTGTTATCCCAGCAGAGCTTGGAGATCTCTCAATACGAGCGTTGAATCTATCTCACAATTTCTTGTGGAGTTCTATACCATCAAGCTTCTCAAAACTGAAGGATATTGAGAGCCTTGATCTTTCTCATAACATGTTGCAAGGAAGCATTCCTCAACAACTTACCAGCCTTAATTTTCTTGCTGTCTTGGATGTGTCTTACAACAATTTATCTGGAATCATTCCTCAAGGAAGGCATTTTGACACCTTCGACGAAAACAGCTACTTAGGTAATCCTCTTCTTTGTGGACCACCGACAAATAGAAGTTGTGAGGCTAAAAAGAGTACAGATGAATCAAGTAATGGAGGAAAAGAAGGAGGTGATGAAGCTGCTATTGACATGGTGGCATTCTATATTAGTACTGCTTCAACTTATGTGATTGCATTGATAGGCATTCTCGCACTTATGTGCTTTGATTGTCCTTGGCGTCGAGCATGGCTCCGCATTGTCGACGCATTCATTGCCGCAGCGAAAAGTATGTTTCCGTAAAGTCATTTCAGCTCAGTTGTTACCATTGTGTTTATGTAAGTATATGTGCTTTGAATTTTACCTTACATGGGTTATGAATAAGAGTCTCTCTACTATGGAAGAGAGAAATGAGTTAAAAGTATTGAAATCTTCTTTCTGTAACAAATGAGTTGATGAAAACAAATTCCCTTTTCTTTCGCCAAAAAGGTATACCTATTTGCTTTTTCTTTGCTTCCGTCTCGAACAAATGAAGTTTAAATCCATGTAAAATCAAGAATTTAGAGGTTAAAACTCTATTTATTGAATTATGGTTGAGAAGTACTCTTCCAATTCAACAAAACTATTTTCTACTCTGTTTTTTCCTACTTTCCTTAATTTATTTATTTCCTACAAACCTTTACTTGATTTGATTAATTAACTTATTTTGTGTTATATGTGCTCCTTCGGTTCCTTCAATCTGTCCCCTATTCTTTTAATCATTTTCCAACATAAAAATCTTAAATCACACTGAAGGAAGAAAAAAGAAAAAACCATAGAGCTTACCAGAAAACACTTCTTGACGACGTCACGACCAATCTCTTATTCAAACCCCAACATGAAGCCGCAGCTATGGTAGCCTCTATAATCTCGTTGCCGTTAGTGGTGTTCATACTGCATTTTAAATGCTTATGTGCATGGAGATTTTGGACATCAAACATACAATCGAGTTCATGGTCATGGGGACTTTGAACTTTCTTTTTGACCAATCCAATGAAAGGGAGGTGTTCATCTGACTATTGGGGTAGCCACATGGATACAAAAGTCGTATCCTTCACATGACTTTATTTTAACATACTTCGTGGTAGATGTATAAGAAGACAGAAAAAAAAAAAAAAAAAAAAAAAAAAAAAAGAATACAGAACAAAAACACATTTCCATAATAGTTAACTAATTAAATTAACTGAGAGTTTGAGATATTTAAAAGAAGATAATTAAGCTTAATTAACTAAATCACAAGGAAACGAATCCATGACGATTTCTTCTATTGTGTTTACAAAATAAGAAAAACCGTTTTCGAATTCTAATTATTATAATTTTACAATCATCTCAATCCCAAAATTATTTAATTATATTCAGCATCCATTACCAAGTTTATATTTTCATTTTTCAAGAGCCAAATAACAAACATGTTTACATATTGTTTCAGGAACTTCTTAGAGCCAACACCACGGTACGTTGACCAGAATATCAAAAGTATTCTCTGCTTTATTGATCTCTGTTTCTGATTTAACTTCTCTTAGAAGTGTAGGATGTGAACATAAACTAATAAGTTTGTCTTCTTCAGTTGACTTTGACTTATTTCGTGGTATATGTATAAATGGGTCTGAAGCCACGCATATATTATCCGATTGTGGGTGTTTTTTACAAATACCTTGACTTGGCCTATCACACAATTCAAAGTAAACGATAGTGATCACTCACTTAACCACTGTCACAGGACTTTGAAATGTTTTTATTAACAGAGACTTCGACTTTTCTAAATATACGATCATATATATATATATATATATATATATATATCACACCACTAAATTGCTTTGGAGTATATTCATTTGCTTCTTATCTTATAATTTGCAATATGGAAGGGAAGTTTTTCTTGGGGCAATACTTGTTATGGGTGATATTACTGTTGGGGCAGCTACACGGATGCAAAAGCTGCATTGAGAAAGAAAGAGAAGCTTTGTTGGAGCTCAAGAACTATATGATCTCAAGGAGTGGAGAAGGGGAAACTGAATATATATTCACTACTTGGACTAATGACACAAAGACCGATTGTTGCCAATGGAAGGGCATTAAATGCAATCATACAACCGGGCTGGTTATCGGGCTTTCCCTTGATGATATGTACTTTAAGGAGAGTTCTCTCCTAAATCTTTCTTTACTGCATCCCTTTGAAGAGGTTAGAAGTCTGAACTTATCAGGGTCTCAGAAATTCCATGGCTTCTTTGATGATGTTGAAGGTAAACCATGCTTTTCAGTGCTTCGTAGGTTTACAATCTTTTTTTTTTTTTTTTTTTACAATCTTTTTTTTGTATACTTCGTTAAAAAGATTTTTTTTGTTTGCAGGTTATAAAAGCTTAAGGAGACTAAGAAACCTTAAGATTTTGGATCTCTCTTCAAATTTTTTCGACAACAGCATCTTTCCTTATCTTAATGCTGCAACATCACTGACAACACTTTTTCTCCAGCGAAATAACATACATGGCCATTTTTCTGCTAAAGGTGTGTTATTTCATTTGTAACGAGTTGCCAATCGAGCACAACCTACTTATTGACGACGATCGATTGGTTTTTGTGTTGCAGTATATAATTATTGATGCCTTAATTTCAGATCTTAGTTATCATTCTAATTTTATCCTGGACTTCCTTTCAGAACTAAAGAACTTGACAAACTTGGAACAGCTAGATCTGAGTTATAACTATTTAAACGGCTCTGTGTCAGGTAGGATCTACGTTAATCGTCACTTTTTTTTTTTTTTTTTTTTGTCACTTTCTTTTGTATTAAAATTATAACTTTTGACATAATTGTTAAATTGGTTTATGCCATCTGAAATATCATCTTATCCATGTTAACTAGAATTGTCTCTTTGTCTTGTGGCAGATTTTACTCACCAGCTGGAAAAACTGAAAACTCTAGATCTAAGTTCATGTTATCTTTCTAGCTCAATGGAATGGAAAGGCAAGCTTTTTTTTTTTGAACTTTCTTATTTAGGAATGGAGATGAATATAGCTTATTTATATTTCTACAATGATCATTTTTTAAAGTACAATATTTTGGCATTTACATTATTTCAGAACTGAATACTAACTTGGAAGTCTTGGGTCTTGCTCATAATGATTTTGACGGACCTTTACCAATAGAAGGTAACTTTTGTGCTCCACCTTTAATAGTTTCTATGTGAACATAACATTTCACTTATAAGAAGTGTCTCGTGAATTCGGGATGAGTACAATGACGCTTATCTTTCTTATTATCTTGTTGGTTTCAAACTATATATCTTATTGCAGTAGTTTGTAAAATGAAGAATCTGCGGGAGCTCTATCTCAGTGATAATTATTTTGTCGGCCATCTTCCTCTTTGTTTAGGAAGCTTGAACAAACTACAAGTTCTTGATCTCTCATCCAACCAATTAAGTGGAAATCTACCATCAAGTTTCAGTAATCTTGAGACTCTCGAGTATTTATCATTGTTAGATAATAACTTCACAGGCTTATTTTCACTCAATCCACTTACCAACCTCACCAAACTCATGGTGTTCAAACTTTCACCAACATCTGCTTTAGTACAAGTTGAGATGGAAAATACTTGGCAGCCAAAATTTCAATTGAGTGTTGTTGTACTACGACATTGCAGCTTGGTGAAAATTCCTTCATTTCTCATGTACCAGAAGAACTTGCGTCTAGTTGATCTATCCAACAACAAATTATCTGGAAACATACCTACATGGTTGTTGGTGAATAATCAAGAACTTGAAGTCTTACGGTTGCGGGATAATTTATTCACTATCTTTGAAATGCCTATAATAGTGCACAATTTGCAGGTCTTGGATTTTTCAGCAAATAATATTCATGGGATGTTTGTTGATAATATTGGTCGTGCACTTCCAAATCTGGTCTTTATGAATGGCTCGCATAATGGGTTCCAAGGGAATTTTCCATCTTCTATGGGTGAGATGAAGAGGATTACAATACTGGACATGTCTCACAATAACTTCTCTGGGAAGCTACCTAGAAGTTTTCTCACAGGTTGTTTTTCACTATACATTCTGATTCTCTCTCATAACAAATTTAGCGGCCATTTTCTTCCAAGAAGAACAAGTTTCAGTTCACTGGAAGTGATGAGAATGGATAACAACTTATTTACAGGGATCGGAGTTGGTGTGCTTAGCTCCACTAAGTTGTCTACTCTTGACATGTCCAAGAATTGTCTGGCAGGTGTTATTCCAAGTTGGATATCTAAGTTATCTTTGGGTTTCTTATTGTTATCCAATAATTTCTTAGAAGGTACGTTACCACATTTTTTGTTGGCCATGCCCTATCTTTCAATTCTGGATCTATCTGGAAACCTATTATCTGGAGCCGAACCGCCACATGGTCCTTCTATGTCCGGCAAAATGTTGTTCCTACACAACAACAACTTTACTGGTCAAATTCCGGACACGTTGTTGGAAGGTGTTGAGATACTTGATTTGAGGAACAATAAACTCTCTGGTAGTATCCCGCAATTTGTGAATACCGAGGACATAAGAATTCTTTTGTTGAGTGGGAACAGTTTAACAGGATCTATTCCTAGGCAGTTGTGTAGTTTGAGCAACATCCGACTTTTAGATCTTTCAGATAATCAGCTCGATGGCTTCATACCCTCATGCCTCTACAACTTATCATTTGGACTGGGAGGAGAGGAGATGATGGTTGGCTACTTAAACGAAGTTTACTCTCTAGAGATCTTTTTGTCAGAATTTTACAAATCCACATTTCTGGTAGAGAAGCTCGTGGTAGAGTACTCTATATATCAAGAAATTGAAATCAAATTTGCATCAAAGGAAAGGTATGAATCATATTTTGAAAGATCTGGATTCAGCAATGGAGTTCTTGGTTATCTGAATGGGATGGATCTATCGAACAATGAATTAAGTGGGATTATTCCAGCGGAGCTTGGAGATCTTTTGAAACTACAAGTCATGAATCTATCTCACAATTTCTTGTCAAGTTCTATACCATCCAGCTTCTCCAAACTGAAGGATATTGAAAGCCTCGATCTTTCTCATAATATGTTACAGGGAAGCATTCCTCACCAACTAACCAACCTCACTTCTCTTGCCGTGTTCGACGTCTCTTACAACAATTTATCAGGAATCATTCCCCAAGGAAAGCAATTTAACACCTTTGATGCGAACAACTACTTAGGCAACCGTCTTCTTTGTGGACCACCGACCAATAGAAGTTGTGAGGCTAAGAAGAGCTCAGAGGAAGCAAATGATGGAGCAGAAGAAGACGACGGTGAAGCTGCTATTGACATGTTGGTCTTCTATTTTACTACTGCTTCAACTTATGTGACCGCTTTGATATGCATTCTTGCAATGATGTGCTTTGATTGTCCTTGGCGTCGGGCATGGCTCCGCATTGTCGACGCTTCCATCGCTTCAGCAAAACGTATATTGCCTTGTCGTTTCAGCTCCGTATTTACCATTGTGTTTCTATAACTATATGTTCTTTGGATTTTACCTTACGTGCTTATTAATAAGAGTCTCTACACTATGGACACATCTCTCTTGGGTAATTAATTGAAGTGTTGAAATCATCCTTATGTATCATTATAACAAAAAAATATTCTATTTATTTTCTCTTTGATTCAGTGATCTCTAACAAATCAAGTTTAAATCTAGGTTGAAGTGATAGATCTGGTCTACAGTTTCCTCTCGTAGTGTCTAGATAACTTTCTAACAAACTCTCTTCTACTATATATCTCCTATATTCATTACTTACAATCCAAATTGTATTAGTATCTTCAATATAATTCCATCCGGTGTTTGTCATGGCGATGGGATCTACGGATTTCGCCGAGACAAAATGGTGCAAGAGAATGAGAAAACGAAGTTGTTTCAAGTTTGGCACTAACTATGAAGACCGTTCAGGGGCTAGTCATTTGTTATACTTTATTGGAATTCAAAGGATAGATCTTTATGGAAATTCAAGTTATTAGTTTTGGCAAGACCATATCGGCAATTTAGCGCATGCTTCAAAGATTTGATTTACGTAAATCTAATGAGCGTACAATGGGAAAAATGTTTAACTTAGAAAAAGATTCGTTTGCTAAACTTGGTAAAATACATATTTCTCATTCAGCTTGATTTTCTTTCTAGTTCATACTGCAGTTTCAATGCTTATATAGATGGAGATGTTTCGATATACAATCCAATTTTCTTAGTATTGTATCTCGCTTTTGTTTTGCTCAATCTTATGAAAGGGAAGGAGTTCATGGGTAAAAACATATATCCGGACTCGGATCCGATTCGTAACTTCTGGATATCCGGACTTGGAATATGATTTCCGTCCAAACATCAAGATATCTGCAGATATCCGGAGCCGGATCCAGATATGAATTCATCTCCAATACCACTATTTGATTCAACAAAAGCTGAAAACTCCCTCAGTTTATTTAATTTTCGTTTTGATTTAATTTTAATAGCAAAAATGAGTAAATGACTAAAAGACTTTGGCAAATTTAAGAAATTACAGGATAAACCAGGGTAAAACCCACCCACCCGAAACCAATTGGATCTAGGTTGGATATTGCTTAATTAAAGGGAGAAAACAAAAGAAAAAATCCCTAAATCAAAATTTTGAAACTCTCCGTTCTCTTCTCGTCGCAGAAGATTGCGAGAACGGTTTCTTTTCAAGAGCGGGGTCAAACTAGGTAAAACAAGGAGATGAGTGAAGCAAAATTGTGGGTGAAACTCGAAGTCGGGGTAAACGAAAATGGCCCCAAAAACAAGAAATATGCAAAAGTGTATAGATCGCGAGAAAAATCTAGAGGAGAAGGCGGAAGGGGATCCGGTTCCACCTCTACAACCGCAAGATAAGGAAGTTCGTGTAGAAGCAGAGAACCCAAATCTGGTTCAACCATTCGCTATTGGTGATGACGGCGCCGAAGAAGTAGGTGAAGAAGAGAAGGATGGGGAAGAGAACGAAGAAGAAGCGGATTTAGGAGAGAATGAAAGAGGCCCAGAAGCAAATGAAAATGAAGTACATGAGGACCCAATGGACCACGGAATCGAGAAAGAAACAGAAGGAAATGCGAGTGACGATGAAGGAAGTAGCCGGAGTTCGAGTCGTACAGTGAGTGAGCCAATCGAGCCGCCAATCGACCGCCAAATCGAGTCGGAGGTAAGCAACATGGATTGAATTGGAATTTCGAGTCAATTGAGGGAAAATAATTTTTGGGTTTTGAGTATTTGTGTTGGTCTGGGTTGAGATAATATGTTTTGTTGGTTTGTAGTTAGATTTGTATTGGTTGAGACAATTTTGTGGTTAGTTTTTAAGTTTTTGGTGTTGTGAAATTGCATAAAACTGGTAAAACTAAGTTGTTTTTGTAGTACTAGTAATACTGGTAAAACTATAGTGGGTTTTTATTAAGTTGTTTATGTGAAATTGTTGCAGGATGAGGAAGAGGAGATTGAAGCATTCCAACCTCTAGGAATGTACTTTCCGCCAACAGAGTATAAGAAGAAAAAAAAGATATCGACCCGGTGTTACATCAATCAAGTCATGAAGACGTTTAAGGAGCTAGAACACCCGCTTACTACACGTGAGAAGAAATGGTTTGAAGAGCATCCTCAATTCAAGCATATATTCCATATGCCTGAGGACGATAACCACAAGGTTATGGGCATGTGGTTGCTCCTTTTGAGAACCGCATGCATTGACAGAAAAAAGGAAGCTTGGTTTGTCGTGAATGGTGTTCCCATTCGCTACGGGATAAAGGAGCATGCATTGATCTCGGGATTAAACTGTAAGAACTATCCGCTTGGATATAAGGAGAAAGGCTCTTTAAGATTTGTGAGGAAGTATATTAGCCGTCCTGTTATTAGACTTCAAGATGTGAAAGAAGCGTTAGATGATATGGTGCCAAGGAAAGATAATGACGATAGGTTGAAGATGTTGGTTCTCTATTTCCTGGCAAGCATTATCAGAGGGCAGACAAAGTGTGGACAAGATGCTACAGGCGTGGAGGAAGTATTACTAAGAGCGGTAGAAGATCTCAGTTATTGTAAGACATTTCCTTGGGGAAGATTGTCTTTTGACCATATGCTTATGGAGATTGCCCACACAATGAGACATTTTGGAGGGAAAGTGAAGGAAGGTGGTCGTGGTCCATGGCCCATTCCCGGATTCTGTCTTCCTCTTGAGGTAAGTGTTTTTTGTCATTTTTATTAGTTTTAACAACACTTAAAGTAACTAAAATTAAATTGTTGGATGTTGTGTAGTTTTTAGCGTTTGAAGCAATTCCGCAATTGAACAGTGCATTCCGAGAAGTGAATCCAGAGGCGGACAGCAGTTGTCCTAGGATGTGCAAATCAAAATTCAGAAAAAGCTACTTGAAAGGGTTTCCTCTTTCAGAAATCAATGAACAACTGGGAGATACTAAGGTAAGTTATACAGGGAACTTGAATTTTGTTTGCTATGTTATAATACACTTATGAGTGTATCATTTACAGGACATCGATAGTATCATCGCAATTAGAGAAGAGGAGCATGAGCTTATGAGTCAAATCCATGAAGAAGAGGATGTGGACGATGTAGATGATTACACTGTCAATACATGGATGAGACGACTTAGTAGTGGGAAGACTGTTTTTTTCCAGGATATGTACGACCAAGATGTGGCTTCTCGGGTAGAGGAGGAAAATGAGAATGCTGGAAACGAGGCAGTGGGAGAGATGGGTGGATTGGTGGATTTAGTTAATGCCATGAGAGCTGAAATGGATGAAAAATTTACTACAATTGAAGAAAAGATTGAAGAAAAGTTTGGTGGCTTGGAAGAAAGGATCACAACATTAGAAGAGTTTGTGAAGAATGAAAAGGTAATAATAGTCTAACTAGTATATTTTAGTTAAGTTTATATCTTACTATATATAACATTGTTTTTTGAGTGTAGGCTCGCCAAGGTCTGTTGTTAGACGACGACGATGATTCCCCTCCGAATTCCCCACAGGGACGAGACGACAACCCAAGGACTCCTCCAGATGATGAAGCAAATTTGGGTGAGATGATTTCCCAAAAAAGGAGTGAAATCCGGTCTAAGAAGCGTAGTCGAGTACCTGGGAGTCCTCGCAGGCCGTTTACTCGATCAAGAGTTGGCCTGATGTAATCTTTTGTTAGTTTCTCAGTAGTACTAACAGGGAAACTAGTAAAACTATGGTGTAGTTTTTCTTATCAGTACTACTCGTAAAACAAGGAAAACTATGGTGTTCTTTTGTTATATTTTTGGTTAATCTCTCATCATCGTACTATGCAACATCACTTTGCAAACATAAAATTCAACACACAAGTTATAATTGAACATAAAGAAATACGGATAAGTCTTACAAAACATGGATAAGTCTTGAAACAAGGGAAAACACAACGAAATAACAAGAGAACAATGCAACAACGAAACATGGATCGCCAATAGACTAAGGGGAATCAAAGCAACAATGCTCAAGGGTGAGGATGCGACTGTCAAAAGCGTGGAGCAGGTCCTTAATTCTTGCAATATCATCATCTTTAGCTTGTACCAGCTCCTTAAGGTTTGCAATCTCCTCATCTTTAGCTTGTACCCGGTCCTTCAATTGAGCGATTTGGACATCATGTGAAGCAAAGTCCCTCAATCGTGCAGCATGGCCATCAATCGTCTCTTTTAAGCTTTTGGTCTCTTCTTCAATAGCATGGACCCAGTATTTTCGCCTATGCAACCCATCATCCTACACAACAATGCGAAAAAGCATAAACCCAATTCTCATATTCCGAATCTTAATCGAAAGTACTACCAAGAGATTACCTCGTAATTGACGCAAGTCAAGTAACGCTTCTTCTCAGTTTCAGTAGTTATGACCTCCTCGACGATCCTCGCACCACACGGACATTCGAGAGGAAGTCCCCAATCACCATCGGATACGGCGGTTCGCCACATGTCAAGGTTCCTCAACCTTGACATCTCTGCGTAGTAAGGGTCGCCATCTCCAGTATCGTCGGATGATGACATAGCTTAGCTTTCTTGAGAAATCGCAAGTTGAGAGAGAATGGGTATTTCTTGAGAGAGGTGGAGAATTTTGATGAGAGAGAATGAGAAATGAATGAATGGATAGGAAGAAAAGAAAAAGGAAGAGGATATTTCGAAATTTCGATTTCATTTGGGCGCCAACTCAAATTCATTTTGGGCGCCATCACATTTTCCACGTGCGCAGCCTTTTCTGACATGTGCGCCGTTTTTTCACCAAAGCTGCTCCATCTTTGCCTACACAGTTTTACCTAGTTACCAGTTTTACGAAATTTGGTCATAGTTTTATTTTTGGGTTTTTCGTATTTTTTTAGTTTTACTTGATCTTAAAAGTAAAGTTTTTAGTTTTACTGTTTACAAATCAAGGTTAACATACATTTATGGTGTTTTCATGTATTCGTATACTAAAATAAAACGTATATGTAATTCTGTCATCGTAGGGAGGATATAATTTGTAAAGGCATATACAAAGTGTGAGGGTGTGTTGTCAATAATGCTTAATGAAATTCAAATTTCTGTAAATTATTCATAAGAACTAAATATATCAGTTTGATTAATGATATAACTTCATCTTTATCATTTTTATCATTCAGTAATACTAGTTTAATATTAGTTTAATATTTATGATCATTACTAGTACTAGTATTACGATGTGAAAGTTTTACTGGAGTTGTACTAGTATTACGATGTGAAAGTTTTACTGGAGTTGTACTAGTTTTACAATACAAAACAAGAACCAAATATCAAACACACCTGTTTTACGATACAAAACAAGAACCAAATTCAAACAGACCTGTTTTACAATACAAAACAAGAACCAAATTGAAATACACAACAAGAACCAAATATCAAACATCAGTTTTACACCTGTTTTACAATAAAAAATAGGAACCAAATATCAAACAACAGTTTTACACCTGTTTTATAATACAAAACAAGAACCAAATATCAAACAGCAGTTTTACACCTGTTTTACAATACAAAAATAGGAACCAAATATCAAACAGCAGTTTCATCTCCAAATATCCACCATTGGAGTCCTTGTCTTGGGCGTCTTTTGGTAAGTGACCTTCTTTTCCTACTTTCTCCCACAGAGGGCAACCTGTTCACTTTTCTTCTTCCCTTTTTCTTCTTTTTATCCGGAGGAATGATCTGGAGCTCTTTGATGTAATCTGGAACATTCCATTGAGTCTTATCCGGAACTAAATAAATAGTCCTAGAATACGCCATTGCCCATGATTCTGTCCAATAATACTGTGAACACAACTGGTGTAATTCTATTTCACAAGGTTTATTTGGCAGCTTCAAAAAGTAAATGAAAGCGGCTAGTCCGTGCATACAAGGATACCTTTCGATATCAAAAAACCTGCAGCTGCAACTCTTTCTGACCAAGTTCACGAAATAAGATTTCCCATCTGCATCGATGACATCGTATTCAAGCTGGTAATGGTGAAGTTCTGTCACCTTTAATTTCTCAGCAAACTCCCACCAATCATGCATTTTGTTCTCCACTATAGGAACCAGTTTATGCTTGCGTGTTCCAGCCACTGAGTCCATTCTGTATTGATTCCACCAAACCGCCATCTTTTTTATGACCGTGTTAATCAAGGGTATTAAGGAGTATTCTCTTGCGTTCTTGAATGTTTTGTTTAAGGATTCAGCAATATTGCTTGTAAGTATATCATATTTTTCCCTTGGAAAACAATACCTAGCCCAATGTTCTTTCTTCGTAGTCTCCACATACTTTCCCGCTAAAGGATATCGCCTCATAAAATATTCATACTCTTCTTTGAACTCAGCCTCTGTGTAGATCTTGCTCAACTGCGTGAATTTCCAAGCCACTACGTCTTTGTTGACGTTAGAAGCATGACATTTAACATTTTAAGACAAATGCCATGTACAATGCGCATGATGAGCTTGAGGATACACATTACCTATGGCACTGATGAGGCTTGCATTCCTATCACTCATGAATACCAATTCAGAAGAGTTTGGTACAACAGTTTTTAGCATCTCGAAGAACCAATGCCAACTTGCCATATTCTCGCCATCAAGTACACCAAAGCCTATGGGATATATGTGAGTATTTGGGTCTTGAGCTGAGGCAGCAACAAGTACACCAGGATATCCGTTCTTGATGAAAGTTGCATCCACAATCAACACCTTCCTCATGTATTTGAATCCTTCTATACTAGCCCCCAAAGCAAAGAATAGGTATCTGAACTTACGAGTTTCATCATCCAATTTGACACAAGTTTTTGTCCCCGGATTCACCCTCTCTAACACGTGCAAATAACAATACATCAGCTTGTACCTTTCTTCCGGGTTACCAAGCAAATTACTAACCGCTTGATTTTTCCCTCTCAACGTTGTGGAGTATGATACCTGCACACCCAAATTTGTCTGAACAAGCTCCATGATAATTTTTGGAGGTGGTGTTTCCATTTGCCCTGGGAATGCATCCAGCAAAATAGAAGCAACTAATTGTGGTGTGCCTTTCCTCCTCTTCCTGTTGCTTGATGAACTCTCAGTTGGCCTAGTGCATGTATGCATCTTGTTGTACCTTCTAATGGAGAACATCTCTGTATTTGTAATGACTGCTGCTCTTAAACGCCATGTACAACCCTTTTTATCACAAATCAGAACTAAACGCACAGTATCCGAGTAGATAGTTCGAAAACCAAATGATTTCTTAAAAGCTCCTCTATCCACCACTTCTATCAATGCCTTCTTATTTCTAAATTCTTGCTTGAGACTCAAATTCAAACCGTCTTCCCATTCTTCTATATACTGACTAGCTGCTACAACGGGTGGAACCTCAACATACTCATCTCCCCTATTCTCCTCAAATTCATCACCCTCTCTAGTACTATCATCACCCTCCTTCGTCGTATCTTCTTCTTTTGATTGTTCTTTCTCTACATACAGTGTAATGGCATTAGGTCCGATTTCCTCAAGCTTTTCATCATCCAACACTTCATAGTTATTACCAAAAGAACTACTTTTCTCTGCTCTTGACAGTTGTTCCGACGGAACCGCCAAAGTGATAATTTCCACATAGAGGATACCTCTACGGTTCTCATGGTCAGTGGAGTCTAGCCAAACACTTAAATCCTCATCATCATTAATTACCGACTCTCCTTCCTTCTCTTTTACAAGTGGCATGAAACTCAACCGCAATTTAACCTTATTTTGATCTAATCCAACCTTCTCGTATATCCTAGCTTCAACCATAGACAAAGTTATCTTCTCCACTGCCATCTTAAACATCAAATTGTAAATGCACCCTTCGCATTTAAAATGCACGCATACGTTTTTGCTGCTCATTGTGTATCCTGCAAAAAAAATACAAAAAACTCAGTCAGTAATAATAAGTTTTACTAGTGTTTTACTAGTTGTACTACATACTCAGTAATACCATTTTTACTAGTTCTCCTATCGTTGAAGAATCCCAGATCTGAACTGTTTCGGGTTCTACTTCAGATTCACTACGATTAAACAGCTCTAATCCATGTCTTACTAAGTTCAAGTGCGAATCGATCCAGATATCTACTAAAACATCCAATGCATACCCAACAATTCATCCCCAATTTCTTACAAAAAACCATATTTTTAATGTTCTTAATAAGTTGAAGCATTGACCTTTGTTTTCTATTTTGCACCTCCCACGAAGCTCGGAATGAGATGCCGATGCAATGACGGCGACGGCAGAGCTCCCCGACGCAGATCGGAGCCGACGGAGATGAAACCGAGGTGAGCTCTCGAGCTCTCGATTGTTTTTTTGCTTCTTTCCCGTTTTTTGTTTTTTTTTTTAATTATCAAAATTCTTTAATTAAAGAAATGGAATTAAAGAATTGAGTTAAATGGTGGTGGGTATAAAAGTCTTTTAACATTAGCAGAAATTGAAATAGGGGTACTAGATTTTCAAGTGATATAAGAGATTTGTTTCTCTCAAATAATGGTATTGGAGATGAATTCCCGATCCAGATCTATGAAAAAATTACTAAAAAATAAAACAAAACACTAAAATACTAAAAATAGTGATAACATTAATTTTTTATATAATATATTTTTAGAAAAATTAAAATCTGATATTGTAAAAATATTTAAAATATATATAATCAATTTATTAATATAAATCTAAATATATTTTGACCGTTCCAAATATCCTATTTTCCGGATCGGAACGGATCTCAGATAATTGTCCCATGCCTACCTAGCAGTAGCACCAATGCTATTCCTTTAATATATAAACGATACCTTCAATTGATTAGACTTAATTAGCTTAGTTCGTGTTACATGTGAAGGAGATAGAAGGTGTTAATCTTTTGATATGTGCTTTGGTTTTATCTGATCATTGAGTATGTGCTTTGGTTCTAAAACTCAATCACCAAGGGAGAGATTGTTGATGTTATGGTGACGAGTTTTAGAAGAACTTGTTGTGTTTAAGCTGTTGAAGTACTTTCTGTAGTACTACAGGAAGTAGTACAGACGGAGCAGATCAAATATGACGAAGAGCAGAAGAAAAGAAAAACGTGTGAGGTGGTTCAAGGAGGTCCGGGAAGCTTCTAGAGAGATAGAAGATGAGGTGGAAGAGGTTTCCTTGAAGAAACAAAAAGGAAACAAGAAGAATGGATAATTTCCTAATCGATAAAGAAAAAGGAAATTGTTCAAAATCTATTAGAACTAGGATAGGAAGTTGGCTTTCTGTAGCCACGACCTAACTAGTATAAATAGGGTGCTAAGGCTTCATGGAAAGTAATCACAAAGCAAGAGAGCTAAGAAAGAGAGCTAAGGGATAGAGAAAAATCCTAGCGAGCTTTTTGAGAGGTTGTGTGAGCTTGTGTGATCAAGTGTTTAAATCTAGGCTCAGGGGAGTTTAGTTAAGGGTAGAGATTTATCCTTAAGGTTTCATGTTGATGAACAGAGCGGTGAATTAAGAGGGTTGTGCTTGATTTACGCGTTTGCGAATAAGTTGTATTTGCTTTCTTGTTCTAGTGAAATCGAAATATGGACTTGGTCCCGGGGAGTAGGAAAAACCGAACCTCGTTAACAAACTTCGTGTCTTATTTATTTTCTGCACTTTTATTTGCCTCACTCGTACTTTCAATAAATAAAAGTGCAGAAAATAAACAAGACACGAAGTTTGTTAACGAGGTTCGGTTTTTCCTACTCCCCGGGACCAAGTCCAAATTTTGATTTCACTAGAACAAGAAAGCAAATACAACTTATTCGCAAACACGTAAATCAAGCACAACCCTCTTAATTCACCGCTCTGTTCATCAACATGAAACCTTAAGGATAAATCTCTACCCTTAACTAAACTCCCCTGAGCCTAGATTTAAACACTTGATCACACAAGCTCACACAACCTCTCAAAAAGCTCTCTAGGATTTTTCTCTATCCCTTAGCTCTCTTTCTTAACTCTCTTGCTTTGTGATTACTTTCCATGAAGCCTTAGCACCCTATTTATACTAGTTAGGTCGTGGCTACAACAAGCCAATTTCCTATCCTAGTTCTAATAGGTTTTGAACAATTTCCTTTTTCTTTATCGATTAGGAAATTATCCATTCTTCTTGTTTCCTTTTTGTTTCTTCAAGGAAACCTCTTCCACCTCATCTTCTATCTCTCTAGAAGCTTCCCGGACCTCCTTGAACCACCTCACACGTTTTTCTTTTCTTCTGCTCTTCGTCATATTTGATCTGCTCTGTCTGTACTACTTCCTGTAGTACTACAGAAAGTACTTCAACAACTTAAACACAACAAGTTCTTCTAAAACTCGTCACCATAACATCAACAATCTCCCCCTTGGTGATTGAGTTTTAGAACCAAAGCACATACTCAACGATCAGATAAAACCAAAGCACATATCAAAAGATTAACACCTTCTATCTCCTTCATTGAAGAACTTGTTGGGATTGAGTTCGAGTGAGGCAAATAAAAGTGCAGAAAATAAATAAGACACGAAGTTTGTTAACGAGATACGGTTTTTCCTACTCACCAGGACCAAGTCCAGATTTCGATTTTACTAGAACAAGAAAGCAAATACAACTTATTCGCAAACGCGTAAATCAAGCACAACCCTCTTAATTCACAGCTCCGTTCATCAACATGAAACCTTAAGGATAAATCTCTACCCTTAACTAAACTCCCCTGAGCCTAGATTTAAACACTTTAACACACAAGCTCACACAACCTCTCAAAAAGCTCTCTAGGATTTTTCTCTATCCCTTAGCTCTCTTTCTTAGCTCTCTTGCTTTGTGATTACTTTCCATGAAGTCTTAGCACCCTATTTATACTAGTTAGGTCGTGGCTACAACAAGCCAATTTCCTATCCTAGTTCTAATAGGTTTTGAACAATTTCCTTTTTCTTTATCGATTAGGAAATTATCCATTCTTCTTGTTTCCTTTTTGTTTCTTCAAGGAAACCTCTTCCACCTCATCTTCTATCTCTCTAGAAGCTTCCCGGTCCTCCTTGAACCACCTCACACGTTTTTCTTTTCTTCTGCTCTTCATCATATTTGATCTGTACTACTTTCTGTAGTACTACAGAAAGTACTTCAACAGCTTAAACACAACAAGTTTTTCTAAAACTCGTCACCATAACATCAACAACATGTGCTCCTTCGATTCCTTTAATCATTTCACGATTCCTTCAACTCGTTCAAAAAACTCAGCGAATCATTCCAATGATCTGTTCATACCTACAATTCGATCATATTGTATCTGAAGGTGTAACTCTCTTTAATACCTAACTTTAATCTCAGTAGCATTCTCCTCCATCTCTTTTCTCCCAGATCAGACGGACACTTGCATTTTATTTCCCTTTTTCTAAAGAATTTTGTAACATGTTCATGGTTGACAGAATGACAGGGAGGTTAAATGTTCGAATCTTATGAATTTTTTTTTTTTTTTATGTTGCCTTATAAACGACGTAGAACGATACGTCAAAATAATTCACGTCATAGACTACGAGAACGGAAAGTTATTAAACATTGATTAAAGACCATTCTTTGGAGTCTCGCCGGAACTCGTCGGCCAATCTCTATTTCAAATTATCTACGACGAGCCACGATGATGTTAGCCTATATATTTCTGTCGCCGTAGCCTCGGTGGTGTTTGTCATGGCGATGGCAATTTTGGCGGTATTGAAGACCGTTGAGTTGCTAGTCATTTGTTATTGCAATTCAAATGTTACATTTTTATGAATATATAGTCAAATTATTAGTTGGCGTCAAGAAAAAATTTGTATTTTTTTTTTTTTTTTTGATAACCCAGGTGTCCCGACGCGCACCGACAGAGCTAGCCCATTACGACCTTGATTTCCTCTATCGGTTTGCTCGGACTAGCCACGTGGGCGGCCAAATGGCACTCCACGTGTCGGTTCCTGGAGCGCTACCCCAACTCCGCAGGTAAATTAGGTAGTGGCCGGGACTCGAACTCGTGATGGCTGGCACCTCAGCCGAGGTTCCATTACCACCAGACCACGAGGCCCGGTTAAAAATTTGTATTTTTGGCAACTTGGTTTTGTTTAATTTATAATGCAGTTCTAATGCATTTGGCCTATTTATCATACAATTCAAAGTAAACGATAGTGATCGCTCACCTAATCGCATGTCACATTGACTTTTATATTGTTTTTAATTAATAGAGACTTCGACTTTTCTAAATATGCAATCATATTTTCTATATGAATTCTTATAACCGTGGAGGTATATCATTGAACTCACACTCCCAAATTGCTTTGGAATTTATTTCGTTTTGTTTCTTTTTTTTATTTGCAATGAAGTGGAAGTTTTTCTTGGGGCATTACTTGATATGGTTGATATTATTGTTGGGGCAGCTACATGGATGCAAAAGTTGCATTGAGAAAGAAAAGAAAGCTTTGTTGGAGCTCAAGAACTACATGATCTCAAGGAGTGTAGAATCGGTCTTCGGCTCTGTTCTCCCTACTTGGAGTAATGACACAAAAAGCGATTGTTGCCGATGGAAAGGCATTAAATGCAATCAAACAAACGGGCGGGTTATCGGTCTTTCTGTTGGTTTTATGGTTTTTAAAGAATATTCTCTCCTAAATCTTTCTTTACTGCATCCCTTTGAAGAGGTTCAAAGTCTGAACTTATCAGGGCTTGGATACAATGGCTTCTTTGATGATATTGAAGGTATACCAGACTTTTCACAGCATCTAGTTTACCGTTGTGGTCTCTATTTGGAAACATTTTTCCCTTCCTAGCTTGTTACTTTGATTTCCACCTGCATCAAAAGGTCAATCCCATTTTCTTCCAAAGTCAACTCTCTTAATTCGATTTTGCTAAAAACTTATAACTGAGATTATTGAAGTGAATAGGGTGAGCTATCTTATTTTTTGTATACTTTGTTAACAAGATATTTGTTTGCAGGTTATAAAACCTTAAGGAGATTAAGAAACCTGGAGATTCTTGATCTTTCTTCAAATAGATTCAACAACAACATATTTCCCTTTCTTAATACTGCTACATCACTTACAAGTCTGTATCTTCGGTGGAACATCATGGGTGGTGCTTTTCCTATAAAAGGTACATTTGGTTGTTAATTTGGTTTTTATATATGCAGTATAGTAATGGGTACAATTTGTATCTCTTTCTTTTAGTTTTAATCATTCTTATGCTCACATGGACTTCCTTGCAGAACTAAAAGACTTGACAAACTTGGAACTGCTAGATCTTAGAGGAAACAGTTTTAACAACGATATGCGAGGTAGAATCTACGTCAATTTGTCTCTATCGATAAATGATTTTATCGTTTCTACCTTTTTCTTTGCAGCAATAATTATATGTAGCACAAAGTCCATACAGTTCAAAAAAAATTATAACTGAACTTATTACTTATTGAAGTGTTTAGGGTGGGGGGCTATCTTATTTTTGTATACTTTTGTTAACAAGATTTTTGTTTACAGGTTATAAAAGCTTAAGGAGATTTAAAAACCTGAAGATTTTAGATCTCTCTTCAAATAGAATTAACCAGAGCATATTTCCCTTTCTTAATACTGCTACATCACTTACAAGTCTGTTACTTGGTTGGAACTTCATGTATGGTGTTTTTCCTATAAAAGTAGGGATGTCAATTGGACATAATGTCCATGACCAGACCAGTCCACATTGTAATTGGACAATTTTGGATTGCCCAAATTAGACCAAGTCCAATTGGACATTAACCAATTGAGTCCACTAAAATTTGGTCAAAACCAATTGGACATTGGTCAGTCCAAAACTGTTAAAAAATTAGGGTTTAAATACTTGGGGTAAAAATTAGATTTTAGATAATTTAAAAAAAAAAACATTATTAAATATATTAAAATTAAATTATTTTGCCAAAAAATAATATTTTCCACAAAATGAAATTTTTCATTATAAATCGTGTTTTCTCGCCAAAATCGCATTCTTCCGCCAAAATCACATTTTCCCGCCAAAATCACATTTTCCCGCCAAAAACGCAATTTTCCCGCCAAAATCGCAAAATCACGTTTTCCCGCCAAAATCGCATTTTCCCGCCAAAATCGCAAAATCACGTTTTCCCGCCAAAAAACGCAATTTTCCCGCCAAAAACGCAAAATCGTGTTTTCCCTCCAAAATCACATTTTCCCGCCAAAAATCACATTTTCCCGCCAAAATCACACTTTCCCGCCAAAATCACATTTTCCCGTCAAAAACGCAAAATCACGTTTTTCCACCAAAAACGCATTTTCCCGCCAAAACCGCAAAATCGTGTTTTCCCGCCAAAACCGCAAAATCGTGTTTTCCCGCCAAAAATCACATTTTCCCATTAAGTTGAAAGTCTCTTGTTGCAAGTAAACATTTTTGGACACCATGAACTGACCAATTGGTCATGGTCCAATTGGTCATGGTCCAATCTGGACAAGTATTATTTGGTCATAGACCATAAATGTACAGAAACTTATATTGTCAAATGGTCTGACCAATTGACATCCCTATATAAAAGGTATATTTGGCTTTTATGCAGTAATCGCTATATTTTTGTTATCTCTTTCTTGTAGTTCTAACTTCTAATCTTTCTTATACTCTCATTGATTCTCTTTCAGAACTAAAGGACTTGACAAACTTAGAACTACTAGATCTGAGAGGAAACAGTTTTAACGGCTCTATTCCAGGTAGAATCTACGTGAATTGTCTCTGTCCATAAATGATTTTCTTGTTCCTTCAGAATTAGAACATAATTGTTAAATTGGTTTTTGCATCACAATATGATCCATATTAATAAGAGGTGTCTTGCTTTGTGTGTTTTTTTTGTCTTGTAACAGAGTTGACGTATCTAAAAAAGCTGAAAACTTTGGATCTAAGCTCAAATAAGTTTTTTACGTCCGTAGTATTGCAAGGCAAGCTTGTTTTTTTTTTCTTAAAGAAAAAATGTATTTTTTTTTTTAAAATCATAAAATGTATCTTATTTATATCTTTTGGACTTTACTTTATTTCAGATTTAAAGAATTTGACTAACTTGGAAGTCTTGGGTCTTGCTGAGAATAATCAAGACCGCCCTATACCAATAGAAGGTGACTATGTTTTGCTTCAATTCTAAGATTATACTAGGATTTAACTCGCGGTATATCGATCATGAAATACTTTTTTTACACAATTTTAACTAAATTAATATGATTTAGTATGTCTAATATTTTAATATTGGTGATGTTGACAAATAATAAAGTGATGATTTAACCCGTGTTATAGCACCAAATTAATGTTATTTTAAATTTACATAAATGTCGATTCAAACTTGTCCCGCTATATAATCCATTCAATAAAATTTTAAAATTTTAATAAGTTTAAATATTCATAATATTTTAAACTTTTTTATACAGTTTAAATATATCGATATTGATATCTATCGAAAACTTTTTATAAGTTTAAAATTTGTTGTATACAGTATAATTAAACAGTTCAACTAAAGAACCGAACTAAACCAAATACAAACATTTAAATTTGGAAGTCCCTTTAGTCCAGTGGTTTGACCAAATGTTCATTAATTAATGTTTCCACACCCGGAGGTCTGGGGTTCAATTCCCGGAAAGCGTGATTTATTTGGTGATTTTAAGTAGATTTTAAGGAGACAAGTTTACATGAGATCTTCTGCGTGGAGCAGGTGCAAGCGCTAGATATGGATCTTCATAGAGGCAAGACGGTATAATTGTCCGTCGTAAGAGTAGCCGATGTAATATTTATCATAATTTGCAATAGAATAATAATAATTCAGTGTTTAAAAAAATTATTTAAATTTGGATGCTTATTACGTTAAACTTCATGTTCATTCAGATTTTGATTCATTTTGATCTTATTTATAATATGACTATGAATCATTGTCTAAAACTTTTAACCGATATGGGACGTTGGATACATAAATTATTGGTTAGTAATATATGTCCGTTTTAAAAAATTTGAATCACAACATATGCAGGAAAAAATGTAGATTTTTATTAATTTTATGTATTATAGGATGATTTAAAACGACTAAAAAGAAAACAAATAAAGATGATATATAGAAAAATTATAATTTTAAATCTTAACAAAAATTCTATGTTTCTTATTAATTGTGGAACACTATATGGATATGTCTGATTTTATAATTAATGTTAAAATCTTTTAATTTTTTTGGTTGTTTAAATAGTAGAGATTAATGGTAAAATTTGTTTGGATACATATATATAGCTAAATTCTCTATTCCATATATATTCTTAATTTGCTAATTCTTTTGTCTTGTGAGTAATAGCATTCTTTGTAATAATTTATCAAAAGAAAAGTTACTTTATAAAATGTACTTCAAAAATGTTAATATAGATATGTGAACAAGTTAACATTTTACGTATGAGAAGTGTCTTATGAATTCCCGGGAGTAATAAAATTATTTTTCTTATTCTCAATATCTTGTTATTTTCCTATCTTTTTGCAGTCATTTGTGAAATGAAGAATTTGCGGGAGCTCGATCTCAGAGCAAATTATGTTGTAGGTCAGCTTCCTCTTTGTTTAGGTAACTTGAAGATGCTACAAGTTCTTGATCTCTCATCGAACCAATTAAGTGGAAATCTACCATCTAGTTTCAGTAGCCTTGAGTTCCTCGAATATCTATCATTGTTAGATAACAACTTCACCGGCTTATTCTCGCTCAATCCACTCACCAACCTCACAAAGCTCAAGGTGTTCAAACTTTCATCAAAATCTGATTTGATACAGGTAAAAACCGAGAGTACTTGGCAACCAAAATTTCAGTTAAGTGTTGTTGTACTACGATTTTGTAGCTTGGAGAAAATCCCTTCCTTTCTCGTGTACCAGAAGAACTTGCGTCTAGTTGATCTGTCAAGCAATAGATTATCTGGAGACATTCCTACCTGGCTCTTGGCGAATAATCCAGAACTTGTAGGCTTAAAGTTACAGGATAACTCATTCAATATCTTTGAGATGCCTACAATAATGCATAATTTGCAGGTCTTGGATCTTTCAGCAAATGATATTAGTGGACTATTCCCTGATAATATTGGCCATGCGCTTCCGAATTTGGTACATATGAATGGCTCCTACAATGGGTTCACTGGGCACTTTCCGTCATCTATGGGTGAGATGAAGAACCTTGCATTCTTGGACCTGTCATATAATAACTTATCTGGGATACTACCAAGAAGCTTTGTTACGGGCTGTTTTTCACTAGAATACCTGAAGCTCTCTCACAACAAATTTAGCGGTCATTTTTTTTCAAGAGGAACAAGCTTCACTTCAATAATAGTGTTGAGAATGGATAACAACTTATTTACAGGCAAGATTGGAGTTGGTTTGCTTAGCTCCAACACTACGTTGTTAGTTTTTGACATGTCCAACAATGGTCTCACAGGTGCTATTCCAAGTTGGATATCTAAGTTATCTCGATTGATTTCCTTATTGTTATCAAACAATTTCTTAGAAGGTACAATACAACCATCATTGCTGCTCATATCACATCTGGACCTTTCTGGAAATCTATTATCTGGAGCCTTGCCGTCACAGGTTAATGATATTAATTTGAGGAAATATTTGTTCCTAAACAACAACAACTTTACAGGGAGTATTCCACACACATTGTTGAAAAATTTCGAGATACTTGATCTACGAAACAATAAGCTCTCTGGGAATATTCCGGAATTTGTCAATACCCAGAGTACAAGTATTCTTTTGTTGAAGGGGAATAATTTAACAGGATCTATTCCAAGGCAGCTATGTGGTTTGAGAAGGATTAGACTTTTAGATCTTTCAGATAACAAGCTCAATGGCGTCATCCCTTCATGCCTCTTTAATTTATCAGTTGGACTAGGAGGCAAGGAGAAAAAGGAGGGTACCTCCTATTTTTCAATGGTACTTAATGACATTCTTACAAGAGAATTTTACAAATCCAAAATTGTGGTAGAGGAGCTCAAGGCATACTACTTTAGCTTTCAAGAGATTGAAATCAAATTTGCTGTGAAGCAAAGGTATGATTCTTATTTTGGAAGATCTGAATTTAGCGATGGACTACTTGATTATATGTATGGGATGGATCTGTCAAACAATAAATTAAGTGGTGTTATCCCTACGGAGCTTGGAGATCTCTCGAAACTACGAGCGCTGAATTTATCTCATAATTTCTTGTCGAGTTCTATACCATCCAGCTTCTCCAATCTGAAGGATATTGAGAGTCTTGATCTTTCTCACAACATGTTACACGGAAACATTCCTCACCAACTAACCACCCTTACTTCGCTTGCTGTCTTAGATGTGGCTTACAACAATTTATCAGGAATCATTCCCCAAGGAAAGCAATTTAATACCTTCAACGTAAACAGCTACTTAGGCAATCCTCTTCTTTGTGGACCACCGACCAATAGAAGTTGTGAGGCTAAGAAGAGCTTAGATGGACCAGAAGAAGAAGACGATGAAGTTGCTATTGACATGTTAGTCTTCTATTCTAGTACTGCTTCAACTTTTGTGACCGCGTTGATTGGCATTCTAGTACTTATGTGCTTTGATTGTCCTTGGCGTCGAGCATGGCTCCGCATTGTTGATGCTTTCATTGCCTCGGTGAAAAGTATGTTGCCTTAAGATCTATTGACCTCAGTTCTTGGATATTTCTGTAAAATTTTGTTCATGTACTATTTGAGTGCTTTTGTCGTGTTACGTTGGAGACTCTGTATATTTTTTTAGTGAGCACTCTTATGTTTATATTTTTAGCAAGTACTAGATTTTAGGTTAATGTAGAATGCATATTTAAAACAGAATTGTCTCTAATGATACTTACCCTAATCCGCGTTATACTAGCTGGCTTATCCGAGGTCCACCCTAATCCGACAGCCGGTTTGCTATGTCCGGGAGGCTTTAAAGACTTGTTACTGACCCTACAAATCACCACATGATCTTTTCTTGTGTTTTGTCCTCAATCGCACAATTCCGACAATCAATTCTCGGAAGGTCACCCATCCTGAAACTCTACTCCATCATAAGTACGCTTAACTGTGGAGTTCTACTAAGACCTTTGACCGAAAGGATAAGCGCATTTTTGTGACATAGCTGGTCAAATCAATTTTTTTTAAACCTCTTCGCATTGAATTTTTTTTTGTGATCACTGAATCAACAATGTATAGTGTGCTCGATCCGCACGCCAATTCATCCAGGCCTAAATCGGTATTTTTATAATATATATAATCAGTAACTTAAAGAGATAATAGCTTGTTGGTTAAGTTAATTTTGATTCAAGTTTACTTACATGAAAAGATACACCATTTGGTTGAAAGATATTGTTCTTCCGACCACATATGATCTCAAGAACCATTATCCCCAAACTGTAAACATCGGTTTTAACAGAAAACCTTCCTTGCGCTATGTATTCTGGCGCCATATACCCCTGCTGCATCGAGAGAATGTTAAGGTCAAAAAGTGCGAGATCAAAATGATCGTTAAGTTACAATCAAGAACTTACTAGGTTCCCATGATTCTGCTTTTTGTTAGGCCTTGTGTCTGATCATGTGAATCGAACAATCTCGCCATCCCGAAATCTGAAATCTTAAGGTTCATCTGATAATCCAACAGAATGTTACTAGGTTTCAAGTCACGGGTGAATGATATTCAGACGAGAATCTTCATGAAGATAAAAAAAAATCCCTCGAACTATGTTTTTGATAATGTGATACCTCGTGCTCCATTCAGCCCTCAACGACCGAGACTGCTCTGGTTTCGATGAAGCAACCTCGAATACGAAATGATCAAGGCTTGAATTGGGAACAAGCTCGTAAATGAGAAGCCTCTCGTGTCGTCGCCTTGTAAGCAAAATCCTAGAAGCTTAACTAGATTTCTATCTTGAAGCTTAAATAATAACAGCACCTCGTTCTTGAATTCTTCTTCTCCTTGTCCTGAACGTATGACCAATCACTTTACCGCTATTTCTTGACTTTAGTTTTTTGAAGCTTTCCCTACACATTGTCGATTGGTGATATAAGAAGAGGTAATTCGACATCAACAATCGAAAAAAAAAGATCAAACCAGGTTATAAAATCTTGTAGACTGAACCGATCCTCTGTTTCGGAATTAGGAATACACATCGCTAAAGGCATAGACTCTGTTAGGATCTTGGCCTAGCTAGAGAGTGATGTTAGAGGGAAGAGAAGAGAGAAGAAGGAGACGATTTTTGTCGAAAGTGCTGTTTGGTCTGAAAGATCAGTTGGGAGACATTCAATGCAACTAAGTATTATATCTCGCTGTCATGTGGTGCAGTTCTATTCAAAGCTTGAAGAAAAGATCCATGCAAAAGAAGAGGAAAAGAATACCGTACAAGCCAAGTCCAAGGTTGTGTTCTATGCCCGCTTGTTTGTTTAAAGTATATAGATGCTCAGTTGTCTCCTTTGGACTACTTGCAGGAAACGCAAGAAGCTGAGCTTAAGATGCTAAGGAAGAGTCTGAACTTCAAAGCCACCCCAATGCCTACCTTCTATCAAGAACCTCAGCTACCTAGAACAGAGTTAAAGAAGGTACATCTCTGGAAATGCTGCACTTTGATTTCGATTTTTCTCTCCTGTCGTAAGTACATAGTATCATGCGAAATGTTATGTACTTGTAGATACCGACGACAAGACCAAAATCTCCAAAACTCGGGCGGAAGAAGACGGATTCTGGAGCAGTTTCTGAAGAAGCAATTGAAAGTGCAGACATTGCTGGAACAAGAAATGGGTTGTTGGAACAAGTTTGAGATTGCTCGATTGATGCTGACGTGGATCTTGGAGTTGAAGATATGTATCAAGAAGATATTTAGGAAGCTTATAACAGAAGAAACGTGCAGCTGAAGATATTATTGGAGAAGATCTTATTGAAGATATATTCCTTTTATTTAGAGGAGGATATTCCTTTTTGTAACTATGTTAAATCTAGGGTGACATCTTATAGGTATATATACAAGGAAGGTGGGTGCTGCTAGGATCAGCCGAAAAGAAAAAGAGAAAAACGTTTGTATTGTTTCGGTCTCACCCAGCAAGCCGCGTGACTTGCTGGAACACAGGTCTGGATGTTCCAGACTGTGTATGGTTGGTGTCGATCTAAGAGAAAACTTAATTAGTGTCGTATAATTCCAGACCTTGTGTAGCTAGGTTGTGTTTGGTCTCGAACTAAGGGGTGTCTTAGTGTCGAGTAAATCCAATTAGGCAAGGTCTTATTGTAAGATTGTCTAAATACATCTAGTGCATGTTTGGAGGATGTAGGCATGTTGCCGAACCTCGTTAATTCTTGTGTGTGCTCATGTTTACTGCTTTTTCAGCAATTACTATTCAAACCCCTCGCTTTGGTAGGCTGAGCTTAGATGAGAAGGCTCCTAAAGATAACCCAGTCGTGAAAGGAAGTGTACCCGTTGAGACCAAGAAGCCACCACTGCGCAAGTCACTTCCCAGGTTGCCTTCCGAAAAGACAAATCTGTCCAATGGGAAGGTGGCTCCAGCAAAAGCTGTGACAGCCTCAACAAAGGCAAAACCCGAAAGAAAGAAACCAGATAAAGTTGAGGATTCCTTAAACCAGTCAAGTCCTGTACGCGACAATGCTGACCCAGAAGATTCACAAGAACCAGCTCTTAAAGTGAAAGAAGACAGAACCGAGTCTCACATGGTAGTGGAAGTAGTTGCGGTTGATCCTTGAGACCTACGGTACGATTGTTGTGACCCCGAAAATCACATTCTTGTATTAGTTTAAGGAGCGAAATAGGAACAGAAGCAAGAAACAGTGTGGTAAATGAGAAAGAGTGAAAGAAAGAGATGCAAATTTGATGTTGTGCTTTGCTTCACAATGTTGCTTGCTGCTTCTATATTTCATTCTTGAGAGCTTCAAATGTGTCGCATGATGTTTGGTCGTAATGCTTAGATTCTATGTGGTTGTATGTCGTAAAGATAAGTTTTTTCATTTCGATATGATACTTAAAAGGTGAATTTTGAGAAGATTGTGATTGAGCTATGTGCTGTGTAAGCTGTTGTGCACAAAGTTATGGGAACATTGACACATTTTTCACTACATTTCACAGAATTCGAATTTTATAAGACATTCAAGCTGTGAGATGAGTTCAAGCTTTAAGAAAAATATTAAACGTTTTTACTCGTCTTTAGAGTTTTACCAACTTACCATGCATGGTGATTGAAGCCGTTAAGTCTTTATTCTTGTGATTCAAATGCATGGAATTGAGAGAAACAAGTCTTTTTCATGGGTTTTTTTCACAAGTTTTCATTGAGTTTGTCTTGTAATTTCATTTTAGTCATCTTCGAGTCTTTAGCCCTTTTGAATACCTTTGACGGAAAAATGCGGTTTTGGAAGCAAAATGGAAATACTGTGAAGAATCGCATCAAAGAGTATGGATCATGAAATTATGAGGGTTCCGAAGAGAACTGTCCAAGATAATTCAAGAATTATTATGCCAATTTCATTTTGGCTCGATAGTGATTTCATCCGCGAGTATATCGTGTTCGGGCCAAGAAATTCATATGTGGTTTGATGCTATGATTGCCTGCGGTACAACAAGCCAAAGAAAACATCTAGACTGATAAGCTATCTTCACCCGCAATCGAATCCCCCCGTCCAACAATTACCTGGATAAATCCAGGTATCCACCATATGTGGTTGAGCATGACCAATGGTAAGATGTCCCTAGATCACACATCCAAACCACACGGCCATTCTCCTCGGTCAAGTAACACCGGAACAAACCCTTCTGGTTCTATGTTTATTCTTGTATGTGGTTTACAACCTACTGGACCAAACGTCAAGACCACCAAGTAATAAGCTCCCATCAGCTACCTCCCACGGTTTAACACACGCCTAACGACACAAGCCAGTCTTTTAAACCCATTAACCCACAATACGGTCAAAATTCTCATTTTAACCGTGACAATGTTTGACAAAAGGAAACACTAAATCACATAAAAAAAGATAAGATATAATATTATTGTTACATTATATTGGTACAATAATAAAATTAGTTACAATTTTTAACCAGAAAGTGGCGATATATATAGCTTTAGTTTCAATATAACATTTGTTCCATATTTCGTTAGTTTTGCTCATAGCATTAAAACTATAACGTTTAAGTTGATAGAATTGATAAAATAACTTCATCCAATCTGCGTGACATTGCTTGCCAGCTTTCACTATCCTCCGACAACAATCTCTCGAAGTACTTTTGTTACCGGAAATTACGTCTTCCAGTTCAATGTTACAGTCAATATTACCATATCCCATCTTTACTGAACACTGAAGAAGATATTTTAGATGTTTTCTTGATTGTCTACGGATAACGTTGAGATTATAATCACCCGGACTCGGCCAATGACTACCTAAGACCACATCAAACTCGTTGATTAGCATCTTGTCAAGATCGTCTGCTATGGCCAAACTTTGATAAGAAAATGATAGCAAAACCATGATTGAATAAAACGCCATGAAAATGGTTTTATTCTCCATTCTTACAAAAATAATTGTTATGAGCTCTTTTCAAAAAAAAAAAAAAACCTTTTGTTTTATGCCATGTATTAGGATTTATGTGTTTATTTATAATGATCGACTGTTCATTAATGTTATTACTAGTAACTTTTTGTTTGTTTATTTCTCATCAATAATATATCATTAATTTTCATGATAATTAATATCTTTTGACGTTTTACGTTTTCCATAAATATGGTTAGTTTGAAACATTTCAGTTTATGATTAAATAAATTGAATAAAAATTCTAAACGTTTAATGGAACAATATTTTTTTATTTTTCTTTAATACTAGGAGGTTATGGACCAAAGCCTGTAATCTCCGCAGACCCGAAACCACAACATGTAATATTAGTTTCGTTCCAAACATCACTCGAACCGGCGACCTCTAACAATATTGGACATTGCATCTCTAACGGAGTGCATTTCACGCTTCATTAGTAAATGTTCTGGTAAATACAGTTCAAGTAGTAAAAGGTAACCAAATTAATTAGGAGTTAGCAATTCAGTTTAGGGATTAAAATTTACAATTTGTGTTCCGTTTGGTTTCTTTGATTTTTGGTTTATATATATGAGTTACCAACGTTGGATACAAAACTTTATATATATAATCGATAAATATTTTTACAAGTGAAATTTTATTCAAACTTTTCATTAGATACTTGGAAGTTTCGAACTCTACACTTGAGAATATGGTCAAGGTTGTGTGAACAAGACGCGCAATTCATTACGATTCTTTGTCTCGACTTTAAGGGATCATAATTTAGAAATCTGGCCCAGCTTAATTAATAATTAAGATTAGTCCACAATAACAATAATAGCGACAACGAATACACATAATAATGACTCTTTTTTCCACTTTATTTTAATCCCACTCAAATCCTATCGTATCGAGAAAAGTAATCGCTGGCCAGATTCTTCCCCTTGACAACATTCATTGAACACCACATTCATTTTCAATTGGACACAAACAAACGTAAAATTTAAAGTCAAATATTCAGGTTCACACAAAATCTGATTCTCTGTCCCACACATGAAAATATCACTAAAGGTGTATAATTGACAAATTTCTCAGATATCGAAGGATATTTAAAAAAGTGTAAAACTTTGTATTATACAACGAAATGAGAATTTTATTCAATACTCATTAACCATCCCAAAGGACCATTACATAATTTAGTACAGTGTTCATACAGATTGTAATACAGTGCCTGGAAAAAAAAAACGAGGGCTCTGGCAAAAAAAGCAACACAAAAAACTCTTTAATAGAGTTGTTGCAACCAAAAGCCAGAGCAAACCTCTAAGAGAACCAAGGCCTGAACAAAACCTGAACCCGTACAAATCATACAAGACCCTTTCGAGGAAAAGCAAACCCAACAAACGACGAAACGACGAGACGAAAAAGAGAGAATAGGCTCGTAAAAGAACATCAAGCAAGAAACAGGAGATGATAAACCCTAAAATCTCGGATACCCGGTAAATATATATTCTCAAGCAACACACGACCTTCCGATTTCGAGGTAAGCTAGAGTTTCCTTGATAAAAAGGAAACCCTTGCAAAAAAACCATTGACTGGAAAAAAAAAGAAACCGGAAGCGAACTGCTTGGAAAAAAAAAGGAAAACCGGGTACCGAGCCTAGCGAGAGACGCGTAGATCACAGAGCCTGAAAAAGAGTTGACACTTGAGATAAACGAACTTGGACGGACTAAGATACCTTTCATTGTAGGTGATGTTGAACAGTGGAATTGTTGATCAGGAGAGGATGTCGCATTTGTAAAGGCGCTCGACTAAGAAGTCGACAGTGGAATTGGAGATGGATCGACACTGTTGGAGGTTTAATCCCAATAAAGTGGAACCTAACCCTACGATGGCTGGCAAGCTCTTGTCTGTGACCATAGAGCAACCTGCCATGGATAGGATCTGCAGTTTGAGTTTGTCAGAGGAAGCCAATGCTTGAATCCCAGAATCTGAGATTGAGCATTTTGAAAGATCCAAATCACTGAGAATCTCGCAGTTTGCTGCAATGGAGACTAGGCTGGCGTCAGTGATCTTGGTACATCCATCGATGTTTAACACTTCGAGAGTCCAACCGTTACGAGCAGAGATGGCAGAGATCACTCTGTCTGTCAAATTGGAACAGCCACTGAAGTTCACCTTCACAAGAGTGTTCTGGATTAGATGTAGACAGCCAGACTCTGTTATCTCCTTGAGCCCACACAGATCAATATCCTCGAGCTGAGGGCACAGCTTCCCGAGAGCTGCAAGATTTGCATCACCAAAGCCAGGACAGTTACGAACAGACAGAGAGCGCAGAGCGCTGCAGTGGGAAGAGGCAGGCAATCCTGTGGTGAGATCTCTAATGCTCAAACAGTTTACCAAAGAAAAAGCCTTCAACTTGTCACCACAGTTCAAAAGAGAACCAAAAAACCCAAATTGGGTAACCCTGTGGCACTCTTCAAGCTGAATACTCTCAAGTGATAAAGAAGCTTTTGCAAAAGAGACCAACCCGTTGTCGGATAACAATGGGGATTTGCTGATGGACGCCTTTTTCATGTTTGGACAGCCCTTTCCCACAGATTGAAGTCCCATGTCTGTTACTCCCTGGCAGGCTGTGATGGTTAGAGAATTTAACTTTTGTAGACCAACACCATTTCCCATAACCCAGAATCCCTTCTCGCTCACGTGTGACAATCCAGAGAGCACAAGATCTGTGATCGACAAGCCGTAATGACCAACAACAGCAAGAGACACATCAGTGACATTCAGCATCTGAAGCTTAAGTTTTGCCAAGGAAACGGTGGTGTTTGACAGCAGGGATGCGATTCCTTGATCCCTGACAAGAGGACAGTTCTTGATCGAGACTGACTTCAGCTTGGAGCAGGATCGTGCAATGGCTTGCAGACCCTCATCTCCAATTCTTGAACAAGCCTCCAATGTCAGCTCACTCAAGTTAGGGCAGCTCCTAGCAATCGCTACCAAACCCTTGTCAGTGATTGTAGAGCAGCGGTTCAGGTCAAGCTTCTCAAGTTTAGGACAACCCTCAGCAATCTCCAAGAGGCCATTGTCAGTAACAGTAGAAAGGTTCCACAGGGAAAGAGACCCAAGAGAAGGGCAGCTACGACCAATCGACCTAAGACCAACATCCGAAACCTTGCTAGCAGAACTGCTTCCCCGAATAGTCAGTTTTCCCAGACCTCCACGGCTAGCTGTTCCGACAGCAATAGCAGCTAGTCTAACATCCGTTGCCTTCTTCCCATCTAAGTTCCTAGATAAACATCCTTCACAATCATCACCATCTTCGGTTTTGTTCGAGGGAACATCTAGCTCCTTTTGCCTGATGCTAGTCACAAGCGTAAGCCAATGTTTTGAGACAGAAGCGCAAGCACTCCTCTCTTGCGGTCCAGGCAAACGTCTAAAGATCTCAAAAAGGCACTCATCTGGGAGCACATCAATGGAGACTGGCTTTTTCTCGAAAGCACTGAAGAGCGTCGGTGCAACAACACGCGACCTCTTGCTAGGAGGGAAATACACATCCACGAAACTACCAAGCGACAGGAAAAGGCTAGCATCCTTGGGATTTGGGTATATTGCGCCACGACGGTAAAAATCATTTTCACCTATAAATACAAAAGGAGATTCTTAATCAAATAAACAAACAGAACTATAATTCGTTAATCACAACCAGATTCAGTAAAATTAACCTATTGATTCCCAGATCCAGAAAACAACAACATCAAAATTGGCAATTAAATTCAAAATCTAGAAGATCTATAGCTCGTCAAAGACCACGAAACTAAAATCTCAGATCCATCTAATTTCAATACATCTATGAAGAATCAACACATCCACACACACAATCCTATCAACCAAATTTTATTCATCATGCGTGAAGAACCTAAACAACACAGAAACGCCTAAATCTATAGATCAAATTCAAGATAATAAATCAAATTCCAAGACGAAATCGAGTGAAACAATCAGAGATCGAGAAACTTACCAGCAAAACTATAGATCTGAGACATGATTTGAGCTCAAAACTCCCAGGAAAAACGAAAACGCTTGATTCCTCAAGCGAAAACCCGTGGGAAAGAGCAAAAACGAAAGATCCAACAACGATGAACAAGAAAACAACAAAATCAGCTCCGATTATACCAACGCACATGAAGATTCAAAGATCGAGACGAGAGAGAGAGAGAGAGAGCGAAGAAACCCTATAGATAGGGCAAAAAAAAAGAGAGAGAGAGAGAGAAGATGAAGAAAAAAAAAGGAAAATGGAAATGATCGGTCAGTATAAGGTCAAGATATGAGTTTTATACTTAGTTGAAATTTTAGATGCAATGTATCTGTGCCCAAAATTCAGATCGTATTTTAATTTATTTGTTTTATTTTATTCCCACAACACACAAAAGTTGCTTAAGATAGACCAATTTTTTTTTCCACCCTTGGGAGCGCGTTAAGGCAAGTAATGAGGTGTTTGGTTACTGAGTTAATAATAAATTGTTTTGTTTGGTTCCTCGAATACTCTTCTTCTCTACGTTTGTGGACGACGTAAGAATCGTTCGCGTTGTTTCGATTTGATTCGAAAAATCCGGATATCTATAAATTCGGAAAATACTAAAAATTAATATCCGTCAAAATCGAAGCAAATCACAAATATTAAAATTTTAAAGATTCGTAAACACCAAACCCATCATCTTCATGACAATTCGTAGTTGAATAACTTCAAAAAGTAGATATTTCAAGAGCTTCAAAGGTTTTTCATCCTATACTTTCCTTCTTCATCTTGACATATCATCTATCACATTATCTTTCCATTTCAAAACTGGACCTTCATAGGAAACTGGTATAGTAGATCTTTATTACTTAAAAAAGCCGAAAATAGTGTATTCGACAAGTAAAAACTCTTAGAAAAAAAAATTAACGGACAAAGCTCCTAAATGTTTATCTTCATTGATGAGATTTATGGTGATTTTCAAGGATCTTAAAAAAACTTTACTTTAGGATCTTCTCTGCATCGGCGAAGATTTCTTGATATCTCCATTCCATGTGCTATATTTGCTTTGGTTTTTTGTGAATAGAACATTCTCGAAACTCAAATGTTGTTTTAGTTTTAGAGCCAATATCCAGTTTAAAGTTTGGACAGGAATTAAAACATGTTGATTCCTGCTTAACTGATGAAGCAGAGGAATAAGTTGCATTCATTATTGATGTTGGTAAATGTTGAAGTGGATTAGTTGCTTCCAATTCATCAAGACTTAGCATAGGTCTAACAAGGCTTGGTGGTTGAGATATATGAACTTGAAAGGAGATATCAGACCTCTGAGATGGATGCATATATTGATATTTGAGTTTTCACCTTCTTCTCACATATATCAATTTTAGGATTAACGACCAAAGTTATAATAGGTGGAGAAAGAAAGGGACAGTGAGTCAGTGACTAGTGTGGTGAATGATACGACATATCCTCTGGAGTCGATCGTTCATATTCAAATTCCATCATGTCATACTAATTTTTTTTTTTTTTGTCAACCAATATATAGATTAGCTATTTAAAGTCAATGTGGCGGAATGTTGTCTACATAAGTAACAAGATGCGGTGTGGTCCGAACATGTCGAGCCAAGCAATCCGCTTTTACATTTACATTCCGAGGGATGAGAGAAAGAGAAAAGGAGGAGAATTCTTCCCTGTCGATCGCGATCTCTTCAAGATATGCTGAGAATGCCGGCCATTCATGAGGAGAAGACACCATCTTCACCAAGTCAGAACAGTCAGTCAGGAAGGTTACATGAGTATTGTCAGCTCCAATCATGCACCTCATTGCCCACACCAGGGCCTCCACTTCCGAATGTAGGGCGGACATGCTTCGTCTTAGGTTTGCAGCGCCCATCGTCGTTGTCCCGTCTTGTCCTATACAGTACCAGCCCATGCCTGCAAAATTGTCAGTTTCTTTCCAAGATCCATCCAAAAAGCATCTGTGACCAATAAATATATCAGCTAGGGGATTGGCTCGTGGCCCGGGGCAGTGCAGAGATCTCGAAGTAATCGGGTCTGTGCACTCCCCCTCCACCTGTGCCTGCTTCCATGCTAACGCCTCTGTGTCAGCCAACCGTAATATGTCTTGAGGATTTTCATCCACATTTTCGAAATCTTTTGCGTTTCGAGCCTTCCATATGTACCACAATATCCACGGGTAGGAATTACAGTGAGCATGTGATGGTTGCCTCCAAAACAAATAATCCATGTTCGTAAACAGAGATTCGGTGGGGAAAGATAAAGGGCCTGATGGTACCTGTGATAACGCCCAAACCTGTCTGGCTGGCGGACACTCAAAAAGAACGTGGTTAATCGTTTCTTCTGAGTGTCCACATCTGGCACAGGTTAGATCACAGTTAATACCCCTCCGACTTAAGTTAGAAGAAACCGAGATATATCCAGTAAGGGCCTGCCACATGAAGTGTTTAACCTTTGGAGGGCAAAGAACCTTCCATACATGGACCTATAGTGGTAAGACATCAGGGCCAAAAACCTGCGGGACCATCGGATTTGAATTCTGAGTACGTGCTGTTTGATATCCTGATTTGACCGTGTATTGTCCAGTTTTTGTAAAGTGCCATCCGAAGATATCTGGCCTGTTACAGTTACCGGGATGAATAGCGGAAATTAATTGGACATCCGCTGGGTCAAAAATATAAATAAAATATAACCAAATTTATTAACATTATCTTCAGGTAATTTTCTTTGTGTTCAAACTCTTCAAGTAATCAAAAACTCATTCCTATAAACTCACTATTTTTTAAGTTTTTAATGTTTTCATTTACGAATAAAAGATACCATAATACATTGATAAATATATTTTTTATCAAACTAAATCTCTTACTATATTATTTGTGAAGCATTGAAAAGTATTTACCCAACCTTTATGTGTTATATTACAATATTTGCCACTACATTTTCTTATCACATTATCCACCCCAGATTTTTAAAAATATCCTATTCCCTAATTTAGCCCAAAAAAAAAAAAAAATTATATTCCCTAATATTTCTCTCCAACTAACATTTATTCACACATAATAGTAACAACCTTGCAAAACACAAATAATATTTATTTTTGTTAAAGATGCAAACAAATTCACCTATTTATCTGAGCATAACAACAAACCAAGATAATATCGAACCCCAACTATAACAAGATAACAATGATTGACAAACGATGTTAACAACCATTTTTTTACTTTCTACCACTAAATGCGAACAAAATCTTTATCAGAATCTTAAAAATGCAAGACATACTTATCCTCTAAGAGTATATACTGTAGTATATCCCAAATTTTACGAGGATACATTATTATCACAACTGACAATAATCAATTTCACTAAAAAAAACTCAAGTTATTCAACAACTTTTTTGAAGTTCCACAAAATCTTCCTTATATTATCTTCCATTAAGATTTTACTTATCCTGAAAGAGCATATTCTGTTTGGGATTCCTAAGCTTCCTAGCCCTTATTTCTACTTCACTCACCACACTATAAATACTTCACCATACCACAGTCACAAAGCATCTAATCTTCTCACTCTACATTTGTTCTAGCAAATAGATTTTCCTTTTTAACATTGTTTTTTTTCTTTCCTCTCAGGTTATCATGATGTGGGTACATAATCATGAAAGCATTCTTTATTAATTTTATAAGGTATGACTAATCTTATGATCTAGATTTTTTTTCTTTCTAATTAATTGAAAAATGTGTGACTAATCTTATAAGATCTGCAGGTGTTTCAATGGCTTCATTGATCAACATATTGTTCAGTTGACTTTGTTTTCATCAATGCAATGATCTGCAAGAAACATTTTTTGTGTTTTCTATTAATGTGTTCTTAGTTTGTAAGTCTTCTGGGTTTGAATGTTCTACCATCTATTCTAAATAAGGTAATGCAAAATTCAAGTTTCAGTCTTTGACCTTAATCTGTGTTTTATTAATGAAAAGAAAAACACAGAAATTTGTGGTTGCAGTTGGAGAGTGCCGCACCACCGACATACACGGTTGGAAACTTTTAGAAACATGTGGTTGTGATCGGTTTCTCCATCTTTTTCTTTGGTAAAAGATTACTGCACTCTCTTCATATATTTTACTTATTAGATAATCACAAATTTAGCAATTGTTATATTTCTACGTAATTAATATTTGCAAACAAAATATTACACTACATAGAAACAAGAATAATCATTGCTTTGTTATGTCACTAAGGCCAAGATTGGAGAAGAGAGAGAGAGAGACGGGTCAGTTCATATTTAAGAAAAAATGATTATTATCATTATTATGAGATTTGAGTCTTCTTATTTGTTTGCTTTAACAATCTAAGACTTACCTTATGTCTGGTTTGAAGGAGCTGAAAATTTGGAACTCACAAATGTATATCAACAATGGAGTGACCATAATCGACGATGAACTCAGCTGCATATTTACTATGGAATATGGAAGGAGGCTTTGTTTTTTTATTCTATTTGACTTATGCAATACCACCCATCTAATGATCTAATTGGTTAACAGTTTGTACTATGTATCCTTTTACAAACTTTTGATATAGAAGTTTGGTGTTTGTTCTAAGAAAAAAAGTTTGGTTGATATATCATCTTCTCATTATAAGGAAAAATGATAATAAAATTTAGAAATTTTGATTTTGTAAAACAAAATTCGTATCTTATTCATCTGTTGAGCTCGAAACGATTGCCTCCTCTAAAACTATTCGAGCTAATATTTGCAACAACTACACATTAGTTTCCTTTGTTAAGATTGTAATCACACAAGTTTATTACTATGCTCTAAACTTCTCTTCCTATATAAATTGATAAGTTTTTTTTTCATCATCATAAACAAATATTTTGATATTTTCTCCATTTCACAACAAAATATAAATAGTTTTACGGGTTGGTTAGCGTTCTTTAACGATTGTTTTGTCAATATAATGCTAAAGTGTTTATTAGTTTATTTAAATCATATAATCATTTTGTCTATATATTTTTATATATTTTCTGGAATTAATTCTATATCTACCTAAATTTTAATTTATTTAGTTTTCAAATTGTAGCTAATTATAAATAAATCAAAAATATTTTGCTAGCTCACAAAGATTTGATCCACAATACTTTAAACTTCTCCTCCGATATAAATTGATAAGTTTTTATTTCATCATAAACAAATGTTTTGAAATTTTCTCCATTTCACAACAAAATCAAAATCATTTTACGAGTTGGCTAGCGTTCTTTAGATTGCTTTGTTAATATAATGCTAAAGTATTTAGCAGTTTATTTAAATCATATATTAATTTTTTCTATATCTTTTCGATATATTTTTTTGGAATTAATTACAAAACTACCTAAATTTTAATTTATTTAGTTTTCTAATTGTAACCAATTATAATTAAGTCAAAAATATTTTGTATTAATTGATCGACAATTTTTCCATATTCCTATTTTTTTGTTGTTTATGTAACTTTTTTCTTTTTTTATGAGTTACCTGCTACCGTCCGCAACTGCAAACACTTGCGGATGAGAGTTTTTGAAATTTAGTCATTTTTATTTTAGCTATTTTGCGTTATAAAATTATTTCCGTAATTGGTTTTAAATGATAGCAATGACTATGTTTGTGAGCGTTGCGTTTGCGAACGGTTGCGAGACAATCAATCAAACTTTTTACACTACACACAATATTAAAATAATATAACAACACTATTTGCAAATAAAATACTAACCCACGGTGGACCGCTTAATCCTAATACTTGAATCATCTAACTTACTAGAAAACCAATATACAAATCCTCACCTAACCAAACGTGAAGCATAAATTACCCCGCGGTGCACCGCGGGTCATTATCTAGTTAATCTTAAATAAATTACATTGTTATTATGAACTTCAGCACTCATTGTTTCTTGGTTAATATTGATGTTGAATAAATTAAAAAATTTTGATACATGTCAAAATCTGATTGACCAATGACAAACGTAAATTAGATATATTTAGATATTTTTTACCTAAAAAAAATAATAAAACATAATAATTAAAAAAATGGAAAATTCATCAAATTGATTGATAGTGTCTCGATTTTTATTCTGTCACCGATATTTTAATTAGTAAAGTGTAATATTTTATTATAATCTTTTGAACTGCAAAATCTTTCAGATCTACAGATTTCCCATGTGGGAAAAAGTTTGAGTTAAAAAAGAATCAGATTTGATGAACTTGCATATCCTTCTACGATTGAATCACCAATGCAATAATCTCCCACAGCATCAGGACTCAGAAGGTTCCCTGATTAACAAATCAATATTCATATAAATATATTATACATACTACCTTTAAAATAAATATATAGTCGAATTTAATCAACGTAAAATGATTAAAATTGGAATCTGAATGTATCTGTGGAGAGGACCCATTGCCCATTATAAACATATGTTATAAAAAGAGAAAGTGAACAAGAGACACCCAAGTGGTCGTGGTAGCATTATCCTATTCATTGCTTAAACAGCCCATGTTCTTATTATTGCAATTCTTCATGTCTCAACATCAACTAGGACTTTTTTTTTGGTCAGCAACTAGGACATTTTTAATTATCAAACACATTGAAATCGTTTGGGTATTTAGTATATACTATTTTTTTAATCGTTTTCTTATATTCTTTCCATATCACTTTAAGTGATGTTTAAGAGATAGTATTTTTAATTTGTTTCATTTTAATTGATGTTTCTAAGTATTTGATTTTTTTTGACAATTTATATTCTACAGAATGATTTATTATTAATTGAATTAGTTTTAGACTTTTAGTTAATGATATTTTAATGTAAAAGAGGTAAAATGAAATTTAAATGGTTGTTTAATTTGTGTGTAAAAACCTTAAACATCTTTAACAAAAAAAAAAAAAGTAAAAACCTTAAACATCAGTTAAAATGAAAATATTATGAAATAGAATGAATATTCAAATTCAAAAATTAATTTCAAAATTTATGATTAGAGACGATCCTTGAACAAACCAAAGAAAGGAAGATCTAAGACCGGTTTTTACTACCAAAACATTTCATCCATTACTCAAAGATATTTTCTACATCAACAATTAAGCTAATTTGAACAAAAGTGCAAATAAAAGAAAAAAATGAGCTCCTGTTTTGAGTTTGGCTAGAATGTCTAGTGACATTCTTCGTTATACTCTTATAAATGAATTCGAATTCAGAATTTTGTGGCTTAGTAACCCTTCTAAATTTCACTAATTCTGCAAATAAAAAAAAGGAAAGCAAGCTTTTTCTTTTCTCCTACATGAAATCAGTGTCAAAGCGAATGGAAAATCTTCATAAGACATATCACTTTCAACTCATCTAAATTTAAAACACTCTTAAAATAAATTAAACATTGATATTAGCAAATAAATCACTATCACAATGTAATCATACATATGATATATAGCCAAGTAAACGTACACAAGAATTCAAAATTTAAAGATATTTTGTCAAAAATAGATCTTAAATATTTTGTCACAAACATTGTTTTCGTTAGTGTTTTTGTCAGAGTATGACCACATTCGTGCATTAAAATATCATTTTCTTGTAGATATATCCTCCGTACCAGTTGTAGTATAATGTAGCCGTCCTTGACTCCTTGGATTCGTTCAAAATATTAGGTGTTATTTTAGGGAAGGCAGAAGAGTGACATGCGAAAGAAATTATAACTAAAATTCTTAATTAATCTCTAAAAAGCAGCGATAAGTTAAACTGGTCATTACGACATATATAAGAAGAGGTTCATGCATCTTGAGTTAGTGACACCATATGAAGAGGATTATGACAGCAATTACAATAAATTAAATAGCTAATGATCCAGCTTGATTATGGAGTTAGTGGGCCGGTTCCGGAAGAACATGCCTAGATTATGTAAATTGTATATAGACCTTGTTAATAAATCATAGATTAATACCCAATTCGTGGACATAGTCAAATAAAATAATCAGACAAATGTTTGTATGTATTAATCACATATTTGTTGGTTTTTGTCATAAGATTAGACTGGATCAACGCGACAACGCGTAAGGATTGGTTTACTCTAGCTTTGGACTCGATATGTTGACAAAGTCCAAGTCCAAGTCCATTTCGTTGTCGTGACTGGCTATTGAGCAAGGCCATTCTCGTGTTCTATATACTTTAACCACTTGGCCGTTCAAGAACTGCTTTAGAGGCTCTTCCACTTTGACACCAGCCTGATGAATTAGTAAAACCAAAGAAAAAAGATTCTACTTTAGAGAGAGGGCAGTGGAAGAGGATAAATTCGGAGACTTACAGATCATGGAGATTAATTAGAATTGTTTGGCTCGAATATGCTATATTTAAGGATATAGACACTAGAATCAAGTGTCTTTATAGAGGCATATTAGAACAGAGGTCAATACAATTGAAGAATACGGTTGTTAATTAGTGTTAGCACCATAAATAGTCATTTCTTCAGAAGTTGCTCTAACATGGATCCTGTATTTGTTGCGAGGATCTAACACAAGTTTGGCACCATTATCCAGGGTCCGCCGAAGATAATGGAGACTTGAAACAAAATAAAAAATAGGGCTAGTATATTTGGACATTTTATTGGGCTTTTTTTATTTAGCCAAGTAAAAAAACAAAACAATAAATTGTCATCTTATTAATATTTTTTTGTCTATATTATATGCATATAAAAAATTTTGAGGACCTATAAAATTTGAGGGATCAAGGCGAATATTTCATTAGACTTGGTCCAGAGCCGGCCCTGCCATTATCATCAAGACATGCAACTTTTATCTAGAAAAAATGGTCGGCGTGAACTATTTCTCAAATTGTGGAAGCCCCCTTGGTCCAGTGGTTGAGACCAAGGGTGTTGATTATGCTTCTACATGAGGAGGTATGGGGTTCGAATCCCAGGTATTACGATTTATTGGGTAATTTTCAGGAAATTTTAAAAGAGGCAAGTTTACATCATGAGATCTTTTGCGTGGAGCAGCTGGATTTTAAGAAGATTTTAAAGAGGCCAAGCGGTAGATTTGTCCGTCATAAAAAGTAGCCTTTGTAATATTTACCATAATTTGTAATAGAATAATATTAATTCAGTGTTAAAAAAAAAAAGAACTATTTCTCAAAACATTTTTACGCTTTTACAATGGTACTTGCAAAATGTACAAGTACGATTGAATTATGAAAAAACTACTTCTTATTGTCACTTATATATGTTGATTGTAAGATGCTAGATATCTTGTAACGAAGGAAATAGATATGTATAACATGGTAGCATTGTGTCCAAAAAAGTTAGAAACGCACCAGAAGCAACCTTGTGGCTAGCTGCTTGAAGAGCCAATCAGCCAATATAGATTCAAGGTAGTGCTGCAAGAAGCCAAGAAGCATGTTCCTGTAGTTGTCTCCCTTGGAAGTGCCACCTAATAAATGGATTCATAATTATGTCAAATATGACGAGTATGCCTTATGGGTGGCCAGGTGGGTCGGGCGTGACTCTGCGTGTGTGTTTAAATGACCATGTAAATTTCAAAAGGGTGTGAAAACTACAGTGTGTTGTTACGCTTGTATCTTTAGGGAAATTAGATGGAAATGGATGTAAAAAAATGTAAATAGCCCCAAAGGCAAAGTGAGAGCATTATCATCAAGGTTAGCCAAATCGGCTTTCTTTGTTTTAGCTCCTTTCCACGGGAGAGAGAGAATGGCAAAACGTCTTCCTTCTTTTTGTTTCGAAAAAGTGTGAATGAAAAAAATTCTTTCTTATATAACTTCATCAATTAGTAACAAAGTCCAAATATACCAAGTTATATATGGTTGAGTCTATATGTAAAGCAATGCAACAAAAGTGAAACGGCTAATTGTTTGCTAAATCAATCGTCTAGTTCTAGAATTTCGCCCAATTAATAGTGAAAATTTCTTGCTTTATTTTTTTCACATTTTGCTGTCTTTTTTTTTTTAACACTGAATTATTATTATTCTATTGCAAATTATGATAAATATTACATCGGCTACTTTTACGACGGACAATTTTACCGTCTGGCCTCTATGAAAATTCATATCTAGCGCTTGCACCTGCTCCACGCAAGATCTCATGTAAACTCCTCTCTCCTCTTCTTAAAATCTCCTTAAAATCTTCTTAAAATCACCAAATGGGACTCGAACCCAGACCTCCTGATGTAGAAGCATAATAACACCCCTGGTCTCAGCCACTGGACCAAGGAGGCTTCCACCACATTTTGCTGTCTAAACTTTTAAAATTTTTAGACAGATACGGTAGGTGGGCTTTCGAGTACCCGTTTGGGTTTTTCGAGTTTTTGGATTTAGGTTTATAGGATCCATTCGGATATTTTAGATATTTGGGTTGGATTCGGTTTGGTTCTTTTCGGGTTCGGTTAAGATTTTATTCAAAATCCAAAATTACTCAAATTTACTTGAAATACCAGAAATTATCCAAAAATTTTATCTCATCCAATTAAATTAGGAACCATAATTATCCGAATTACTAGAAAATCCCGCTAAAATATCCAAACTACTCAAAAGTATCCAAATTTTCCGAAAAATCTAGTAAAAAAAAACAACACAAACTATTTTAAATACTTGGAAGTAAACGAAATATCTGAATTTAGGTAAAAAAGGATTAATAGATTAGTTAAATTTGGGGTTTCCGAGTATCCATTCGAGTTTGGGTTCGGATCGGATTTTTTCGGGTACCCGAAATATCGACTTATAAGATCTGTTTAGATCTTTCATCGGGTTTGGATTGATATTTTGAGTCGGATTCGATTCGAATTTTTGGATCCGGATATTTTGTCCAACCCTATTAATGATATGTAGTCACGGTGATTTTGGATGAAATTAAAAAAAAAAAAAAACTAAAAATCATACACAAACCTAATTTCAAAAGGATTAGATTAGATAATTTTTAATTAACCATTTAAGAAAAAAGATTTGCAATTATACTAGAAATATAATTGAATCTTACTTCAGATAGGAAACATAAATTATAATTAAAAAGGGTTAAAATTAAATCGTGGATTAAATTAGAAAAAAAATAAAGAATGGAATGCTAGATAAAATCCTAAAAAGTTAATACACCGACGTTAAAAAAAAAAAAAAAAAAAAAATTCCTAAAAAGGTAAGGATTAGGTCTCGTAAAAAATCTTATATAAGGTCATGTACTCTCTTCTTTTCTCATTCACAACACTCATCAACACAATTCCTAAAACTCTCTCTCACGTAATCATTCATCGAGTTCAAAGATCTCTTCTTCCATTATCTTTTTGATCTTTCTTGTTCGTATTTGATCGATAATGGCGGCAACAAGGAAGATCTTCGGCTTCTTGCATGCTCGTGATAACAACCTTTACAGTTGTCTTAGGTTCCTGCTCGGCGACAGTCTACAAAGTCGGAGATTCTGATGGATGGACAGCGAAAGACGACACGTATCACGATTGGGCCAAGGGTAAGGAGTTCCACGTCGGCGATTCTTTGGTCTTTGAATACGACCGCAACTTCAACGACGTCAGTCAAGTCGCCGGCGCTTTGGAATATGAATTCTGCGACTCTTCCTCTCCTAAAGCAGTTTACAACACAGGACAAGATCTTGTGACCTTCACGGAACCAGGGTACCATTATTTCATCACCTCAAATCATGGTCCATGCGTATCAGGACAGAAGCTAGACATTCTTGTCGTCCATGATCCTTCAAGTCTGATTCCTTCACCACCAAGCAATGATAATCTTCCTTTTGGAAAGACCTACAAAGTCGGTGATTCCAAAGGATGGAGTGTTGCTGAAGAAAGTGACTACTATTACAAGTGGAGTGAAGATAATCAGTTTCATGTTGGAGACAATCTTCTTTTTGAATACGGAAACGAAGTCAACGACGTTTTAGAAATAAGTGGTGATCTTGAATTCAAATCATGTGATCCGACTTCTCCTGTAGCTGTGCACGCGACAGGTCACGATCTTGTCAGGCTCACCAAACCAGGAGTCCATTATTTCATAAGCTCAAAGACGGGTCACTGCGAGGCTGGGCTTAAACTTCGAGTAGTGGTCGCACCAATATCCGGAAATCTAGTTTAGAATTGAAAGAATTGTAAGATCAGTTTCAATAAGTTCTTCTCTCTTATTGATTTAGGTAAAAAATAACTCAAAAAACCTAACAATCTCTCTCTCACAAAGTCTCTAAAGGGTTGCCACAACTCAACAACTCCTTATATAATAAAATCTCTCAACACGAATTTCCTAAACTCATTAGGAAAGACAAATTTCCTTTTCTCTCAAATTAATTGGAAAACTTCCAGCTTTGTCTTCAGTGTCGATCGACACTACTTACACCTGTCGATCGACACTCAAGCTTATTTCCAACACGGTACTGTTCCGAAGTTGTCACTTATTGAACGTCTCACAAGGTGGTTACGCACTTTTAGACCCCACCATCAATAAGGATTCAGATCAACACTCAAAAGCATATGCTGCCTTCGTTTTCGATTTGGTTTGAGATTAGCTAAGAAAGAAGTTTCTCTATTAGTTTAGTAGCTATATTTAATCTATTTTGTTTCATTGTTTCGTTTAGAATGTATTTATATAGTTCTTATTGTCACTGGTGTGTAGTGTTAAAATCAATTCAATAAAGAGAATATTTACTTCAAAGTTTATAATTTACTATGATCATCATAAGAATGTGTTAATATTGAATGAGCTACTGGTGTGTATTTGCATCCAAAATCCAAAAGCAGTTACCAGCAGTGCCTAATTGACTGGCTAAAACAAGAAGATATGGTTTTAATTAGCCACGCGGCGTGGCATGGAACATCCGTAGCTGCCTTAAACAACCACTACTAACAACATAATTGTATTCAAACCTCAGTTCATGAGGCATGCATGAACTTGACCTTCTGTTTTTTCTTTGATTTATATAGCTGATCATACTAATAATAATAAAGGAGATGATTTATTCTTACCTATCCAACTAACAGACAGAAGAGATTCTTGTTTTAGCAAAGTGAACAGAGTTTCAGACAGCAATTTAGATGTTTTCAGAGGAGGCTTGAAGTTATCGTCTCCCTTAAGTTTAATGTAATGGAAGCTCTCATGCATGGAGCATTTGTGCACGCTTTGATTTTTCCCATTTAGTTTTGGAATGTTTAGCAAAACTGACCAATGTGCATGGGGTTATTATAATTTTTCAGTGAGTTCTTTAGGAAGTCCCATGACTGTATCAACTCCTCCCACCACAGAATCAATAAAGGGTGAAATGAGACTATGAGAGTATGCTCGAGCATTAAACCTCCAGCAACCTTGAAAGTTATTGAATCATCAATAAGATCATCAATGACTTGCTATGGTATCTCATGGAAATAATCCTCTGCTTTGTCCCATCCTCCTCTTCTAATAACTCCATTTTTTTCTTACAAGAACAGAACCCACAATGCCACCGTGTGACCCAGAGTAGCCTTTGATAAACTCGCGAACTTCTTCTTTACTGGTTGGTTTTTCTCTCATGACACCTTTGTACACAACAACAGTGTCTGCAGTAATCAATAGAGTTGGTTGAGGATCTTGTGCAAACTGGCGTTCACCTCGTATTTTCGATATAATCTCATTTGCTTTGGCTTCAGCAATAGCCACAACCAAATCTTCAGGCTTCTCTTTCCTAACTGGCTTTCTCGACAATGTTCGCAGTCATGATAGTGAACTCATATCCCATTTCAGCTAGAATCCGCTTTCTCGCCATCGACTGAGAACCTAGAATCAGCTTAAATTAATCCTCTCTCCATCGCCTTTGTCGCCATTATGGTGTTGTGCTCTACCCAGAAAGAGTGAAGAAAGAAAAATTAACAAACAAACAGAAGATGGAACAAAGAATTTTTCCATCCTGACTCTCCAAAAACTTGGATAATGTAGGCTATACAAAAAAAACAACAAGATGTCACATAATTAACACTTATTATATTTGATTGCCCTCATAATTAGAATGCTAATTAATCAATATAGAACAATAGATTAAAATAAGTAAACGCATCCACACATTCCTCACACACAAATTATAAAATTATAATCTGTTTTGATACCCATCAACCTAGTAGCACATGATAAAAGCGAATGACCCTTTTTACATCTTTTGTAAAGTGGATGCTTAGTTGCGTCTAACATATCAAAAAACTTTTGTGCCTCTAAATTAGGTTCTTCTACTCTATCACTATCTCCACGAAACGATTGTAAATTTTCACGAAACGCATCATTAACCATCTGAATAGTTTCTAAGTTTGCATCTAGTTTTGCTGTTGGTTCTTCTAAACTATCTCCAAGATAATGTTCGCTAGAACTAGCAAAATTCACCATAGACGGATTTTCTCAATGCATAAACCAAATTTTGTAACCCGCCATAAATCATTCCCCATACAAGTGTAGCCAAACTTGAGATACATAAATAATTCTAAAATTGTGACATGTACAACATGGACAATATATTTCTTTAATATTAATTGTTACCGGTTGGTTTGTTGCGAATGCCATGAATTGTTGAAGACATTCTGCATATTCTGGCGTAAGCAAATTCGTCACTGGATCATGCAAGGGTTGGTCCATCCATAATCAAAAATAATTGAACGGATTTGATGAAAACATTTCTCTAAGGTTTTGTTTTTTTTTTTTTGTGGCCAATTTTGTGAATGAGAGTCGTAGATAATTTAAAGATGATTTCCTTTTTTTTCATCGGTTTTGTGACGGTTTTCCTACGGATTTTAAATTTTCACACGGCTACAAAACGACTATTTAAACGGATATATTTTGGTTGCAAATCCGTCAGAAATATCCAACCGATTTCTGACCAATCAAAATCCGTCGAAAATTTGCGATGGATTTCTAACGGATCCGTGAATTTTCAAACGGCTATAAAACTGCTATTTTAACGTACATATTTTGGTCGCAATTCCGTCGAAAATATCCAAATTTGCGATGGATTTTCAACGGATTTGTGAATTTTCAAAAGGTTATTTTAACGTATATATTTTGGTCGCAATTCCATCGAAAATATCCGACAGAGTAAATTGGGTCGGAAATCTGTCGAAAATTTGCAACATATTTTCGACGAATAAAAATCGGATCGTTGTCGAAGAATCGTCAGATTATGATCAGAACTTCGTCGAAAATTTCGGATCGTTGTATGTTTGTCAGTCTGTTGAAAAGGAGTTTGTTTTCTTATAGTGGATGGACAACAGTTCTCACCCATCGATGTGCTCAGTAAAATGGAGATGGAGCTTCAGAGTAAATGGAGTTCAAGACTTGAATAAGATAGAGAGATACAACAACCATTCCTAGATACTTGTAATGGACAAGGTCTTCATCCATCTCAATCTTCATCGCGTTCACGGCACTCACAGCTCCATAAGCGCAGATAAAAGCCAATAGAGTCCAACCAGTTCTGGTTGCCGGATCATTCACACCGAACACTATAACTTTTGGGGGAATTTTCACCATTTCTTTTATATTTTTGTTACGCTTAGCTTAGATTTTGCTTCTTTCTTTATTTGTTTGGTGCTAGGTTGTTACAGAGTCGGTTTTCCCACTCACTCTAAGTCGTGCTTATATCCAGATATTCGTTCATGCTAAAAAAAATCATGTATTATACATAGCTTGGTGACTAACTGACTATATGGATTGAAGTATTAAATCATGATTTTGGTAGCCTAATTTATTTTCTGCTAAACATAGATAGTCAATATATGTATGAAAGAGTGAAGAAAGAAAAGTTAACAAACAAAAAGAAGATCAAACAAAGAATTTTTCCATCCTGATCTTCAAAAATTTGGATAATGTAGGCTATACAAAAATACCACAAGATGTCACATAAACACTTATTATAATTTGATTCCCCTCGTAATTTAATTAATCAATATAGATCAATAGATTACTCTTTTTTGCCATCCTTATCAGTTCTAACAGTAACTGTAACTTATGGCACCAAACCGGGCACACAGTGGACAAGTTCTCTCCATGGTCACTAATGGTAGTCTAAGAGAAAGATTATAAATGTTAAAGCCACAGAAAAAGAAAGTGAAAAATGTTTCATGGACCATCGGATAAAATACAAGCAAAAGCTAAACTAAGCTAAAATGTTAAAGTTTGATAGTGAGTGAGAGACAGAGAAAACAGATGATGGCTGTAATTTTGGCAGATCAATTATTATTTTTTGTCGTCAGCCGATGGCTTTTTTAACCTTTTAAGCTCTGCCATTTTTTTTATTTTTTTTTTCAACTTCAATTGTGAATTGATTACAAAGAATGTTCTATAAGCCTGGCCCATTTTGTTAGGGGTGGGCAAAATATCCATAGAGGTGAGCAAAATATCTATTAGATTTGTTTTGATCTGTTTTCTGTTTTTATTCGAATGAAAAAGTCTGGATATCCATAATTTATTTAGGAGTGGGCAAAATGTCCATAGAGATGAGCAAAATATCTTTACAGATGAATATGTCATTTATGAATTTTTATTCATCAAATTAATTATTTACATATTAAGGTTTAACAAATAAAGAAGAAAATAATTTTGTTTTATTTTTTATTATTCTTAAATTTTTATGAAGTAAATCGGATATCTGATAAATATTCCGAACTATAACGCATATCCAATTACCTGCGAAACGTATATAGATAAGAAAAATATTGATTAGGATAGAATAAAATAAATTATACACATCATCAAAATCTAAAATATCCAATTACTTTACGAATATACATATAAAAATATTGATCATGATAAAATATAATAGATTATATATAATTATATATCATAAAAAATCCAGGATATCCATTTTTACTCCTAAACTTTTATACTTTTATTTACGCTTTGTATAAAATAGTCTCCCATCTCATGTTTTGCATGCCAATGAGAGAAGGTTCATTTTTTATAAACTCTGAACTTGTACTAAAAAGATATTTTCTCAGAGTTGGCATGCAGAACATGGGAGGCTAGCTACTTTATAATGGCACGTCACGGAATCGGTCAATTCTTTCCACGAGACAATCACATTCTCCGGCAAACAAACTTTCCCAAATTAACAACGGATTATTATATATTAAGCAACAAATTAAGTATAATATTAAACTTAAACCCAAACATATGACACCTAATGTATATGCAAGTATGCAACTGTGATTTGTGCCGGACGGTGTAATTATCTCATCGCAGAAAAACATTAGTCGTATACATAAGATAGGTAATCTAACAAAACCAGGCTTTTCATCACTCATATGTACTAGTTTTCTCTCTATATTGGTTACGTTGTCTTAGCACATTTGCCCTTAAACACGATAATGGTCAAAGATGATCTCCAAAAACACAAAAATAGCTTTGTCATCTAAAAAATTCTTCGACGTTTAAGTTAGACAATAAAAATCGAAATTTTTAGTAACAGATTATTTAACTCGTTTTCCTAGAATCAGATTAACAAGCAAATTTCTTTTATGTAAATTTGTTCTTCCACATTAGACAATCAAATTAGTGATTCTAATTTAAATATGTATGTACAACCCAAAACAAAATTGTATTTAACAATATACACCAAAATTAAAGCTTTTAATATTTTTTTCTGTTGACCAGAGAGCGTTTTTTTTTTTCTTTTTTTATCACATCAACTTTTGACCAGAGCGTTGAACAGAACAATTCTACAATCAAAACTCATTTATGAAAGTACAACATTTACAATACAAAAAAAGAACTCAATAGTATTATCATCACCCCACATGATTTTTCAACCGTCATGCTGAGATGTATGCAAGCTCTTGTTTGTGTTCAGTCTCGTGTAAGAGCTCATTGAAGAGCACCTTTAGACTCAAATGAAGTAAAAGATCATGCAAAGAAGACCAAGGTAAAGATAATTCTACCAAGGTTAAATACTCGAGTTTTGAGTAAGCCTATTGAACATTACTTTAATAATGTCAATCTTGTTGATCTGTTCCAAATAACCGTTTTATGTGGTAGTCTCTCAAGTTTAAAGGAACATATGGATCGTAAGGAGCTATCAAGAGGGAGAGAGCTATGGTTTATGCTTTCACACATCAGGTGATAAGGTACAACAAAATTCGACAATGGTTTGATTTTAATATATATATGTTTCAGTTTTGGAATGTGAAAGTGGGTTTGGGTACTGTTGCCTCGGTCTCGGACGAAACTATGTAGCTGATGATGATGATATTCGGTCAAACTATCTAAGCCTCTTGCCCTATTACATCTGTAGAGAAAGTTGAAGGTTTGCTATATCTCATGTTCCATTCAATACATAATTTCGTATGTGTGCTCTAAAAGATTATCTTCTTATAAGATAAAAACAGTTATCAAAACTAAATTATTCTTTACTTTTCGTATATTATATGCATATTAATTGTTATTGTCTTATTTATCATGCAACTGTTTTTCTTTTTTTGGTGCACAATTTATCATGCACGAGGGTAAACAAACGTAAAAGCAAAAGAAATGATATATAAAAGTAAACGTCAGCGTCAGCACCACCATCGTCCTGGAGCAGTCTCCGCACGATATAGTCCGGAAACGATATCGTTTCTACGGTTAAGTGATGACGTTGTAGATCAACGGATGAGATAGAGTCTTGGTTAAGTGAAACGGCTTCGATAGCGGTATGGATTAGGAGGCATATAAAGAGATATGTCACAATGCTACGCCTTTGGAACTCCATTTTGTATGTACGAATCTTAACACTTTCCGATAGAAGTCTATTTATACGATTTTATGTAACCGCGTGTATTTAATCAAATGGTTTTATTAGTTTACCATATGTGTATAGTAGTTGACTATTTTAAAACGTGACTCTCACAACTCGAAGCTGACTATTGAACTTTTATTATTAGGATAACATTTTTTTTTTTTTGTTAAAGGGTTTTCTTTATTAATATATATAAAACTTACATATTTGGATTCAGAGGGACAAACCTCTTATACAAGAAGCTTGAGAACACTAATTTGGATTTTGAGGGAGTTCTACAACCAACATTGTAGCAGAGGAGTTCTATCCTGATTTTGGATAACATTAATTAGCCGTCTTCGCGATCGTGCATCTTAATTCATGAATGAACGCTTGCTGTCATTTATATACGATTGAATATATTATGTATTCTAAAAACCATGTTTATAAACATGTTTATATTGATTCATTATCCTAAATAATTACTATCTATTAAAAGGAAAGATATTTTAAAAAATCTTTAGTGTGTTTTCGATCATATATATTCATAGAACATGCTATTTTAAATATTTATAAATTTTATCATATATGTAAATTACTTAAGAGTTATAATAATATTTTTTTCTTGGAGCAATTTTAAGTAATAACTTTAAAGGTTATTGATATTACAAGGTATGCAGCTTAAAAGGTTAAATTAATTTAAAGAACAAAAAGAAATATTCATTATGGACAAGAAAATTTCAAGAGCTTTTTCCTATTATTCAAACAACCTATAGAAATTTAAATTATTAATTAAAAATTAAATATTATATATATAAATAAATATTTTGACATAGTTTTGGGTTTGCCCCAAATAGTACCACGGTGGGGCGGACTTGTACATCGTCTTTTATGTCCATATATAGAATAGTGTGCCTCGCGGAAAAGTCCATGCGGATTACAGGTTCTAGCGGATTATGCCCACGGATTGGCGGATCGGCCCGCGAACAACAATATTTATTAAAAATAAATATAATATATATATATAGAAATATTTTGGCATAGTTTTATAAATATACTATGTGATCATTTACAAAAATTTAATATATATAATTATAATAAAAAGAATAATATAAAAATGACTTTATATTTAAAAATTGTTAATTTATTTTTTAAATAAAATTTTTTACCAATCCGCAAAACTTAGCGGGACGGGAATAGACATAACTTTTTTACCCGTGGCTCTAGCGGGCTGATCCGTCGCAGTCCAAAAAATAATTATGTCCTTCGCAGACCGGGCCAATTGGACGCGGGAAGACCCGTTTGACACCAAAATGATGTTTATTTGTATTAGATCATATCATCTGGCGACAATTTCATCATTCTCGCCAACTCTCTACCCAAACTAAATTTAAATTTTTTAACATGAATACCAAAAATAATAATATAAAACTATAAATAACTAAAATAAAAAAATAAATAAAAACATCTGTAGTGCGGGTTTCGACCTAGTTAAGTATAATATTAAACTTAATATATATGCAACTATGATTTGTGGCGGACGGTGTAATTATCTCATCGCAGAAAAAAACCTTAATTAGTCGTATTTGATTATTGGTGAACATAAGATAGGTAGTCTAACAAAACCTGCAGGCTTTTCATCACTCATATATATGTGATAGTTTTTCTCTCTGTTGGTTGTCTTAGCACATTTGCCCTTACACTACAAGAAAACAGGCGTTTTGTGACACCGGAAATCGTCACAAATGGGTCGCAAAACACCTGTTTACGACGTTTGAGCGACGACCTTGAGTAGTCACATTTTTGTCGTCGCAAAATGACAAGCGTCGCAAAAGTGTCGCAAATTTGCAACGCTTTTGTGACCACACTATCTAGTCGCAAATAAGCGACTCCTTTAAGACTGTATCGTTTAGTCGTAAATTAACGAAGAAAACGCGACTGGAATTAAGAATCGCATATATACGACTAACTTAGGACGACGCTTCCGTCGGAGAATCATGACGGAAATGTAGTCGCAAATCAGTCACACTAGTCGTAGCAAAGTAGTCGCAAAGTAGTACCAAATTTTGCGACGATTTTGTTACGTCTTTGTGATTACTTTTTATTTGGGACGAATTTGAGACGCCCAGATTTGAGAGTGTCAGTCGCGAAATTGTGGCAAAAGAGTGTGAAATGTATGCGAGTTTGGCAAGAATTGTGTGACGTTTTAGCGACGATGTGTAATATTTTTGGTCTTAAATCGGTCACTTATTTGCGACTACTTGGGCACTACCCTTTTTTTGCCAATTTAGAAACTGATTAGAAACGCTATAAATTCTAAAAACTGAAATATGAAACCTAAAACACAATATTGACCAAAAAACACACACTCCATAAGCAAAAGATATTACATCAACACCATATTCATGTTCCAAACAACAACATTCATGTTCCAAAAACAAAAACCATGTTCCAACAACTTCACAAACATTAAAGAAGCATAGAAGGAGATTAGTTCTGGGAGTTAGGGGGAAGGAAGGACTGAACCGTTTTCATCGACGGTTTGGTCATGGGTAGATGGTGGATTGGCTTCTTCGGTGGCTGTTGAAATGGCATGAGGGATGGCTGATGCAATGCCTGGGGCAGCAGTTGGTGTAGTGGCTGGGGCAGTCGGTCCTAGATGAGCATCCATAAACTGAGCTAATTCTGGATCTTTATTCTTCAGGAATGTGAGAACCTGCTCCATGCATGAGAGTCGAGCAAGGGCATCTTTGTGGTCTTCATCTTGTTTCACAATCTTACGACGAGCTTCTTCAAGTTGTTGCTGATGCATCTCCAAGATAGTTGAGGAATAAGAGCTTGCATCTCGTCCATCACTAGCCTTGTATCTTGGTTTTGCGCATAACTTACAATGATCCAAATTCTCGTCTGCTTTCCAATACAACATACAATTGTCTATACATACATCATATGTATAGTACGGCAATCCTAACTTCCGCATCAAAGATTCTGTTTCATAATATGAACCAGTTGCTTGATTACCCCTTGGTAAATACTTCCTGAACAACTCAGCCACTCCATCCACGACACTTTTAGACCAGTTATTGTCTACTTTCAAATTCATGAATCGAGCAGCCAATGATAATTTCGATTGACCTTCACGACAACCTTCATAAATAGGAGTATTCGCAGCCTCTAACATGTCATAAAACTTTTTTGCCTCATGAGTCGGTTCTTCCTGAACATAATATCCACTTCCATCAACATTTCCGTACTCATGTCCAGTTGCATTAAATTCCGTCGAACCCTGAAACGCATCATTCACCATCCCAGCATATACATTCCCTATATCATGCTCTACTGATCGACTACCGCTAGCATAATCCGCAGTATCATAATGACTACTTGTTCCTGCCCCAGTAACATCATAATCTTCACCATGTTCAGACCAAACATAATAATGTGGCATAAATTCTCTACAATGCAGATGATTCGAAACAATATGTGCTTTCAAAGACTTCTCGTTCTGACAAATTACGCAAGGGCACGAAATTTTACCTTTACCTCTTTTGCCAATTGACAGCTTCGAACTTGCAAATTCGATGAACTCATCAACACCCGCCGAATATTCTTTCGAGATATTGTTTATCCTTGGATCAATCCTGTTATACATCCACTCTCTTGATCTAGAATTCCACATTTTGAATTTTTTTTTTTTTATTTTACTGTTCACTCGATTTTTTTTTTAATTACTGTTCACTCGTTTTTTTTTTCTTACCCAAACGAAAGTTGCGAAGACTGAGGGGAACTTTCTATATATAGGCAAATATTTGTGACGCTTTTGTGACTAACTGTAGGAGGTCGCAACACAAAGTAGTTGACTTAGGTAAACACTTGGTTCTAAATTGGCAACGACGGCCGAATATGCGCCGTGGAAGCGCTACATAATGCTTGGCCACGGCGATTTTGGTCCACGCGGTGAAGAAATCGGTCCGAATTTATAACTCTCTAAAACTAATTTTTTTGGGTTACAAATCTATAGTTTAACCATGGATTTGTTCGATTTTGATGAAAACCCATAAGAAAAGGCCCAACAAAACAGAAAAAATCCATAAATTTGAGCTTGCAAACGGCTGGAATCGCCGCACCTCCGACATGCTTAGGGTTTCTAGGGAAGAAGATGACTCCTTTGTAAATTACGTTTTTGCCCTCAATCTGTGACGCTTTTGCGACCACGTTTTGTAACCCCTTTCGTTCCGTCACAAAATAGTCGCAAACTACGACCTTTTTTGGGTTAGTCTTAAAACCGTCGCAAAAAGGTCGGTAATTAGCGACTACTATCAGACTACAAGTATTCGTCGTTAATTTGCAACTAATTTGTGACGATATTAATGTTGGTCGTTAATTAGTCACAAATATGTCATAAAGTGGTCGCTAAATTTTGCGACCACAGTTTTCGTCACAACTGATGGTCACAAATCGCAGGTTTTCTTGTAGTGTTAAACACGATAATGGTCAAAGATGATCTCCAAAAACACAAAAATAGCTTTGTCATCTAAAAAATTCTTCGACGTTTAAGTTAGACAACACAACTAAAATCGAAAATTTTTAAAATGTTATAACAGATTATTTAACTCGTTTTTCTTAGAATCAGATTAACAAGCAACTTTCTTTTTTTTTTGTTAATTTGTTCTTCCAGATTAGACAATCAAATTAGTGATTCTAAATTAAATGTATATACAAAAACAAAATTGTATTTAACAATATACACCAAAACTAAAGCTTTTAATATTTTTTTCTGTTGACCAGAGCGTGTTTTTTTTTTTTTTTTTTGACATCAACTTTTGACCAGAGCGTTGAACCAGAACAATTCTACAATCATAACTCAATAATGTAAGTACAACATTTACAATACAAAAAAAGAACTCAATAGTATTATCATCACGCGACATGATTTTTTAGGCAGGTAGTTTCAAGTGTGTCGGTCAACAAACCCTGTCTGAACCGGAAGTAACCCAACAAACGTTACGACAACTACCTTAGCACCACAGCACTAATAATACCAACGTAAGAGGACCGCAGGCAGCAAAACTGTCGCGATGTGAGAGTCTGAGATTCACGCGCTCTAATTTAAAACGTTGACTCTATTTACTTATCGTTACTCCCACCTTTACTTACTTTTCATTTCTTGGTTACAAGTTATCATTTCATTACTCTAACTAATTGCTTTAGGGATTCGTCATTAATTTAAGGCAACGTAAACTTACGGGAGTTATGAAAAAAAGCTGTTTCAGAAATCAACATAAATACAACGGGTAAAAAAAAGAAATAAAACATAAATAACGGTTTAATCGAACTTGTATGTCATAAAACTTTACACTTTTATGTAAATAAGTGATTTTTTTTTGAGAAATTTCTTAAAATATCATATTTTAAAGTTATTTTTTTAAATACCATTATTAGTTTAATTTTCTAAAAATACCACTAAAAATTTTGTTTTTCAAAAATACTATAAACATAAAAATTGATTTTATAATTTAAATTTTTTAGGGGATAGGGTTTAGTATTTAGGAATTCGGGTTTAGTTTTGAAACTTGAAAGTTTAGTTTTAATTTTGTGGTATTTTTGAAAAATATAAATTTAGTATTATTTAAAAAATAAAACTAAAAATAGTATTTTTTTAAAAAATAAATTCATTTTAGTGGTATGAGAATTGCTTATCTTTTTATTTAAAAAAAAATTAAACAATGATGACAAAAAATACAAATATTTAAAATTGACTTAATTTAGTTAAGGTAAAATTAGGTTTACTTTCAGTGAGGTTTCCGCAACATTAAGAAAAACAAAGAAAAAGGATTAGACAATTTCGTAACAAAACGTAATTGACTAAAAAGAGCTAAAAACAAAACATTTTTCACATTATTTAATATTCAAAAAGACTAAGTGAAAACAAATAATCAATAATCCAATCGTCAAATAATCTCCCACCTTTTCGCCACGTAGCATACAAAGTCAGTAAGTCACGTATAAGCCCTTCCTCTACATTAGACCAAACTCAAACTCTCTCTTCTCCCCAAACTCAAAACACATTGACACATAGAGAGACTCTTCTATCGTGCGCATCTCTGACTCTTATCCTGCGCCACCACCACAACCATCTTCTTCTTCTTCTCCGGCCACAACCATGGGGAAAGGTCTTGCACTTTCCGACGGAGTAATAAAGAAAATCATCCTCTCATACACCTATGTAGCAATCTGGATCTTTCTCAGCTTCACAGTCATCGTCTACAACAAATACATCCTCGACAAGAAGCTATACAATTGGCCATTCCCAATAACACTTACAATGATTCACATGGGCTTTTGTTCTTCTTTAGCCATTATTCTCATCAAAGTCTTCAAAATCGTTGAGCCAGTTTCAATGTCTCGTGAAACTTATCTCAGATCCGTTGTACCAATCGGAGCTTTGTACTCACTCTCTCTCTGGTTATCAAACTCAGCTTACATCTATCTTTCTGTCTCCTTCATTCAAATGCTCAAAGCTCTAATGCCTGTAGCTGTTTATTCGATCGGAGTCTTGTTAAAGAAAGAGACTTTCAAGTCTCAGACTATGACTAACATGCTTTCGATCTCGTTTGGTGTTGCTATTGCTGCTTATGGTGAAGCTAAATTTGATGTTTGGGGTGTTGTTCTTCAGCTTGGTGCTGTTGCTTTTGAAGCTACAAGGTTGGTTTTGATTCAGATCTTGCTTACTTCTAAAGGAATCAACCTTAATCCAATCACTTCTCTCTATTATGTTGCTCCTTGTTGCTTTGTTTTCCTCTCTGTTCCTTGGATCTTTGTTGAGTTCCCAGTTCTTAGAGACACTTCAAGTTTCCACTTCGATTTTGTTATCTTTGGAACCAATTCAGTTTGTGCTTTTGCTTTGAATCTTGCTGTGTTCTTGCTCGTTGGTAAGACCTCTGCTTTGACTATGAATGTGGCTGGTGTGGTTAAAGATTGGCTCTTGATTGCATTCTCTTGGTCTGTGATCAAAGACACGGTCACACCGATTAATCTGTTTGGTTATGGAGTTGCTTTCTTGGGTGTTGGATATTACAATCATTGTAAGTTGCAAGCTTTGAAGGCTAAAGATGCTCAGAAGAAGGTTCAGGGAAGTGATGAGGAAGCTGGTAAGCTTTTGGAAGAGAGGGAAAGTGAAGCTAAACGAAACGAAACCCAAGATTGATCTGATCTGATTTGGTTTCATGTTAGAATCGGGCATCATCAATATTTCAATTTCAAGAATGCAATTTCAGTGAATAAGAGCTTGAAGGGTTAAGAATGATTTTGGAAGAGATTTTTGGATTTTGCTTCTTCATAGCTTATGGTTATCATTGTCGGTGTTCGTTTGCGATTATATTATGAAGTTATGGTTAATTATATTACATTATGTGATTGATGGTTGTTTAGAGGTTTCATGAATCTGTTTGAACTCCATTGTATCTTCTTTTGTTTTTTTACTTCCTCATGAATCTATCTATGTGAGTAACAATTGTTGTACTAGTAACTTCTTTATATTTTTTTACCCATTGAGATTGTTAAATGTCAAATTGAAATCTCCTTTCTCTCTTTCTCTAATGAAATTGTTCTATGTTGCAAGTCAGAAAAAGATGGTCAATAGCAAAAACTTTTTGATATATTATGAGTTTATTATGTACAATTATTTGGAAGCAATATCCACAATTTCAGGCAATAAATATGTTACATCATCGTCCTATCAACAACAATGGTCTCATTTAGCATCTCCAAATATCTCACATTAACAAGTTCCTCTCTTAGGTAAGGAATAGGCGCCATAAAGGGAAAGACAAAATACTTGTTTGATACCAAACTAAAAAACATTCAAACAACTACAGATTTGAACTTTTTGAACAACGAACATTTGGGAACTTCAACACATTCGAATCTTTGGTATAAAGCTGTTTGGTTCCAGAATAGTATTCCTAAGCATGCATTGGTTTGTTACTTTGTGACTTTGTATAGCCATTCTGACTCTAGGCAGAACTTTCTATAGGGAGAATATATATTTTCGACGAAATTTTAAAATTTTCGGGCTAATTTATTTTTGTTTTTGTTTTATATCCGATCAAATTCCAAAAACTTTACAAACCAATTTTATTTTATTTCAACTGGAATCTTTAAACTAACTCATTGGTAGGCATTCATAAGGAAAGAACTTACAAGATCACGAATTTCAATATCCGCAGCGGAGAAGGGACTAATTTAATTTGTTCTTGTCTCCTATTCAAAATTATTATTGACTAAAGATCCTAAATTTCTTAGAGTTTTTTTTTTTTTTTTTTTTTTTAAAATTCTTAGTTTTGTATAATAACTTTGTACAAAACTTATTTTAAATCGGAAAATGTCGAAAAAATCATCAACTTTACATTTGCGTTGAAAAGAAGTTCAAACTTTCCGAATGGTGAAATAAATAGTCAACTTGTAAAAACTATTTGGGGTTCACTTATGTATTAATCAATGTGTTAGGGTCATTATTTAATTAGTCAATTCTCATGTGGTCACTTTGGTATAAAGTAAAGGACATGGGACATAAATGTTATGAAAAATATAATGTGTGAATACACTTAGTAATTCCTAACCCGATGAGGGGCCAAATTAAGAATTATCTCTATATAAATAGAGGGTTATTGATGGAACCCGGATAGCCGAACTGCCCACGGATGACATCCGGGACGAGAGCCGGGACGATAGCCAGGACGAGGACCGGATCGAGGACCACCCCGGAGCGACCCACGGACCACGTGGAGCTACCCAAGTACCTCAGATCACCCCGGGAGCTATTACAAGCCTAGTGCAACCAGTTCGCAACACACTTCATCCGGTCGTATGACCCACGATCATACTACCCATCCAGACATGACCCGCCGAGCACAATGGAGGTTGTTCGGACCGTCTTCACCATTGCTAGGTGAAGACCCCAAGTCGCTAGTAGACTTGGTACTCTTTTTCCTTCCTTAGGTTTTTCCCAAGTGGTTTACTAAGGAAGGTTTTAACGAGGCCAAAGACTCTAGTGCATTGCCACTCATCTCCGTATGACGTGGCAATTTCTATCCCTTTCATTTTCCGAACGTTACTTCTTTCTCTCTTAGTCAAAGATGCTCTTTTTATGTTGACCCGCGTGAATGCATTCACCCACGTATTTAGGGTTTGCGAGTTGCCCTTTGTATTTCGCCTATATAAAGGCCTCATAATCCCTTGTAAACATTAAGCCACTTTGATATTAATAAAGTTCTATCTTTTCTCTCTTTCATTTTTCAAACACAGGAAACCCTTAGAACATTTGAATCAGGTTCAAATCTTCTATGTTTAGCCATATCACAAGATCTATCATCTCTTGTGTGTCGCTACTTCGTTCCGCCTTCACGTATCACTTCTCCAAGTCACCACCGGGTCGAGTTACTCATCGGTTGTTTCTCTTCCGTTTGTTTCCATCACTTTGGAGTCTAGACGAGTCAAGCTACTCATCGTCAACCTCCGTCCATCGTAAAACATCCGTTCGTGACTCGTAGGCCCATCCGTACCAACCACCGTTCGCACTAACGCTCCGGAGTCGTGACCTTGTGACGCATAAGTTATGGTCCCCAAAGCAACCCTAACCAGAAATACAGAAATTCTCTGCATCCTCATCACTAGAGACCTAAGGCTATTCAGGGTGTGGAAGACTTAATCCCAGACTTCAAAACCTAAGCAATGGATTCATCAGGTACGCTTCCGCTTACAGGGTTTACATCTTCCAAATAGAGAGAATTGAAGAATTCAGATTCTAGGGTTTGATTTGAGGATTTTGGAGATGAAATCGATTTGGAAATTTTGGGGATGAAATCGATTTGGGGGTTCTGGGTTATACCGAATATGACGTTATTTTGATTGAAGTTAGCTTACAAAACAAAGACGTAACTCTGTTTGTTTGGTCGGTTAATCAATTTAATGTTGTGGCTCTAATCGCAATGTCAATAAGAATATGTGATTATTCGATAAATCAAAACAAATTTGGTATTTATTTCACAATCCAAAAAGTTTGGATTTTTTTTCATAAAATGTAGAGTTGACCGAAAAATTCAGATTTTTTTCCAATAAAATGTAGAGTTGACCAAAAATTAAGATTTTTTCGAATAAAATGTAGAATTGAAGATTTTTTCGACATTTTTCCCATTTTAAATCTACGATGTTGCTGAGAACTAAAAAAATACTATAAACTGTTACAAATCAGGTTAGTCCAATTAGACAGCACCGAACGATATCATCAGAATAATGTAACGGACCGGAACACATCGGGTTTGGCAGATTTGGTACCGAACTCGCTAAAGAAATCTTTACGGACACTAATAAGCCAAATCAGCAATCCGACAAACGGTTCATATTCCACCACGTGGCTCTCATATAACTCGTCACGTCGACACCTATTTATACGGCGGTTCTATTCTTCTCCTCCGTTTCTGGAACAGTAACTAAACCGTGATCGGAAGCTAGTTTCAGAAGTCTGAATCAAATTATGCCTAAATTTTCTCAGATCACTACTGTTCTACGTCTAGGGTTATCTTCAAGAAGACGACTCTCCAATGGCTTACACTTCGTTGCTCGTTCCTATTGTACCTCTGATCCTCCCAAACCATCAGGTACTTTCAAAAATCCTTAATTTAATGAGAATTATACAATTGAGGTATTGAAATTGCTTAAATGTCTCTACTTATTAGGTCCATTGACGAGTTACAGTAAGTTAGTGGAGCAAGGAAGGCTACAACATGATCCATACCAAGAAAAAGTTGTTTCAGCATTTGAGAATTTGTTTGGAAGATTGGAACATTTCGAGAAACAAATGGAAGATTATCATGTAAAATTATTCTCTTTTTAGGATTTAGGCACATTTGGTTCAATTGTTTGTATTTTATGTGTAACATTTTGTTTTTTTTTTTTGCAGGTGAGATTAGCAGAGTGGGAGAAGAAGAGAGAGGAAGAGCGGAGAAAGCTAATGGTGGAAGAAGCTGAAAAGAAGGAAGAAGATGGAGTGTGGGCTTCTATGAATAAACAAGGACAAAAGCTTTTGGGAAGATGGGTATTAGGGTGAGTTTTTTGTCAATGGTATCTTTTCTTAGTTGAAGTTTGGTTCTTTAAATGGTTTTGTCAATTTTGGGGAGTGTTTTAGGAGAAGACAGATGAATGTAGAACCTGGAGTTGGTAAATGGGTATCGTATCTTAACCGAGAGAGAAAATTAGACTCAATTGTCGGTTCTCGTCCCGCAGTACCACCAGCTCCTAAAGGATTATATATCTATGGAAATGTAGGATGTGGTATGTTAATGGATGCTACATTGTAGTCCTTATTGTTTCCTCCATATTCTTCTTTACCGCGTAGCGTGATAAAGTTAGGTAGCTGAGACTACAGTTGATGTATTCGTGTAGGGAAGACTATGCTGATGGATATGTTTTATGGATCCACTGATGGGATTATCAGACATCGACAACGGTTTCACTTTCATGAGGTGAGTCTGCATTTCGAGGTTCTTGTTTTGTTTGTGGCTAGATAACTTATTTTAAACGTTCTTCTGTAGGCTATGTTGAAGATAAATGAACAGATGCACAAGTATTGGAAGGAGAATGGTGCTGAAAAGTCATCGCAATATAGCATTTCGAGCTGGATTATGAATCTTCCTGTTGATGAAAAAGTTAAGGAATGGTTAGCTGGAGAAGAATTTTATAAGCAGCAACTCCAAATGAAACACATTCTTCCAGCTGTGGCTGATAATTTTCTCGTTGATCAGCAATCGAGTAAAAAAGGAGCTAGCATCCTCTGCTTTGATGAGATTCAGGTAACTGTTTACATGAAATTATTAAAGAAACTACAATATCCAATTCATTCTTCTAAGAATAGATTGTTGACTATGAGAAAGTAAGAAAGTGTTTAAAACTTATCACTCGAAAGCCAATTCAGTCTCTACAAGTGATTAGATGAGACTGGACTTGTTATCTTTTGGCCTCAGATGAAATTGCAAATAGTGTTCATTCTTCTCATAACTTGGACTTTGGTGCATCTTCTGTTACAGACAGTTGATGTATTTGCTATTGTGGCCTTATCTGGAATTATGAGCAGATTGTTGACTACTGGAACTGTTCTTGTGGCCACCAGTAACCGAGCTCCACGGGAGTTGAATCAGGTTTCTTTTTCTTCTTCTCTTTTAAGCTCTCTTCTATTATTTATTTCATGAAGGAAAGTTTCTTGATTACACGGACTTTTTGCGCTGAGACACTAATCTTCTCGATAATGTTGTTGGTACAGGACGGAATGCAAAAGGAGATATTTGATAAGTTTATTTCTAAATTGGAGAAACATTGTGAGATAATCTCAATTGGAAGTGAAGTAGATTACCGCCGAGTTGCAGCCAAAAACTCAGTTGAAAATGTGTGAATGGCATTTGCTGAGCTTCCTCTTTCCAAGTGCATTGAGCTCCTCAGCTTGTTGCACTTCATATTTATCTTTTAACAACTCTTGCCAATAACTTTTTCTATCAGCATTGCTTGCTGAAGCATTGTTTTTTACAGCTTGTGCCTTCTCTGATGCTGCAGCCGCTCCTTGTGCCTCCTCTAATACCGCAGCCTCATTTTCATCTATATACTCTATATAAATGAAAATGAGGCTGCGGTATTAGAGGAGGCACAAGGAGTGGCTGCAGCATCAGAGGAGGCAGAAGCTATAGAAAACAATGCTTCAGCAAGCAATGCTGATAGAAGAAGTTACTGGGAAGAGTTGTTAAAAGACAAATATGAAGTCCAACAAGCCGAGGAGCTCAATGCTCGTGGAAAGAGAAAACTCAGCCAAAAATCTTTACATTGTTTATTGTTGGTTTCTTTGCTTCTGTTTGATGAAACTATAAATGTGCATTTATAGGTTCACTACTTATGGCCTTTGAATAATGCTGTGCTGGAAGAGTTTGAGAAAATGTGGTGTCAGGTCACCGAACAGTACGGTGGAGAAATAACTTCTGCGACTCTCCCAGTGATGTTTGGAAGGTACTAATGACTAATGAGAGCAGTGGTCTTTTTGTTATGGATCAAATTAAATTAGAATGGTTTTTTTGGTGTTTGTATTCATCAGAACAGTGGAGGTTCCTGAAAGCTGTAATGGAGTGGCAAGATTCACATTTGAGTATCTATGTGGTCGACCTGTAGGTGCAGCTGATTATATAGCAGTGGCCAAAAACTATCATACAATCTTTATCTCTGATATTCCAGCAATGAGCATGGAAATACGAGACAAGGTATAACCAAAATCAAGATTTATAGCTTTTGATGTTTGTTGATTCCTTCCTCTAAGGGCTTTTGATGTTCTCAGGCACGTAGGTTTATAACCCTTGTAGATGAGCTATACAACCACCATTGTTGTCTTGTCTCAACCGCGGAGACACCTATCGATGAGTTGTTTCAAGGAACTGCAGAGGGAACTCTCTTTGACCTGGAAAGGTAAGAACACACAATTGATGAGTGGACAATCTGGTTCTGTTCAGGTTATTGATTTTCCCGGCTTTATCGGAAACTTGCAGCTTCCAGTTTGAGACAGAGACAGAAGATTCGAGACTAAGGCGAGATGTGCTTGCAGAAGGTAGCATAAGTGCAGCTGGCTCGCCTTCTTCGATTGTATCAATGCTTTCTGGCGAAGAGGAAATGTTTGCCTTTGCTCGAGCCGTAAGTCATTTCTCACTATCTAATATTCATTTCATCCAAAAAAGTGGTTTTACAGTATTTTGGTTAATTATGTTGAACGGTGCAGGCGTCGCGGTTGATTGAAATGCAGACTCCATTGTACCTTGAAGGAGTTCGGTTCTTGCATCCTTATTTCCATCAGCAGAAGTAACTCAAAAATAACTAATGAATAATTGATTTATTTTGTTAAGTGGGGAAAAATCATTTGTGAGAATACAAAGACTCAAAGAGACTAAATTCAAGAGAAAAAAAATTACTCTACTATAAACAAACAGTCAAAGGTTTAGACGATTCATGAATAAAAAAAATTATTTCGCATAAGATGTTCCATCATTAAAATATAAAAAAGTTTGCACTGTGTAAGGAACTTTTTCTAGTTTTTATTTTCATGTTTAGATTACAATTGAATGATTGATATGATAAACGCACGTGACTATTATATGCACGGATGCACCTACCAACGAGAGTATGAGACCATTGGACAAATATTTGGCTGCGTGGTGATGTGACGCATGCATTTGTTATCACACCCTTCGAGTGAACAGAGTTTCCTAATGGAAAAGGGTTAAAATGTGAACGGTCTTTTAGTTGAATCTGGTTGTGTATCTGATTTACGTCTCTATAGCTCAAGTTTGTTCGACAGTATCTAGAGTAAACATTTTTGAACTTAAACTCTTACAGAACAAAAATGATAAATGCTATCAAAGAATAAGACCTATTAAAATCATGAGAATTGCTATGGCAAAAGTAGAAAATCATGAGAAGATTATTAGCTTAATATATATTAAAAAGTAGAAAAAACAATTCTTTCAAATTTTAAAAATTTCAGCAAAAAATTAAAAAACAAATGACTTTTCTAATCTCTTATTTTATTAATGGGATTCATCATAACCTTTTTTTTTCTTCCTTCGTTGACATCACTATTTGCAATCTATTTATCTCCTGGGAATATTAATAAAAAAAAAAACATACATACTTCATAGTCATACATTACACTTATATACTGACGAATTTTCCTTCTTACCTAATAAAATAAAAAAAAAATTGATAAACAAGAAAAAAATATTTTAAAAAAAAAAAAAAAACAAAAAGTACCTAAAACGAATATCATAGAAATTAAAATATAACTTTGCCTAAAAAAAAAAAAAAAAAAAAAAAGAAAAGAAATTAAAATATAAATGATGGGAAAAAAGAAATTAAAATATAAATACCTAAAACCGCCTAGCAGCCTCCGCCCCCAACCACTCACTCTTTCAAAAGGCCACAAAAAAAAAAAAACGTCACCTTGCAAAGGTGAAGCTGTAAAACCCTAAGAGTCTCGACGAACGAGACAAGCCCAAATTCGTCTCCACAGTCCACACACACTCTCTCTCTCGATTCCCTTCAAACCCTTTTTACCAAAATCTTAACTTTTTCACTCTTCACTGACATGTGGAGGTCCTGAATCGTGAACGAAGAACTGTCATTACCACTAAATCCAGAAGCTTTATATCATGGGCAAGACTGGAATCCAATTGTTTGACGATTCTAGGAATGGGTTTTTCTCTGTATCCGATTTGGGATCCGATTGGTTCGGTTTACAGAACCCACCAAACTACAGTCCAGTTGGTGGATTGTTCGCTAGTGTTAATCAATTAGGAACTGGATTCGGGTCAGGACTCGGGTCTGGATCTATTTCGGATCCTCCAAACAGAGACAACAATAGCTTCACTGCTCAGCTTAATGATCTATGCACAAAGTATTTACCTTTTAAAGAAGAGGAAGAAGAGGAAGAAGTGATTGGTGAGAATCTGAAGAAGAAGAAGAAGAAGAAAGGAGGGTTGAAACTTAAGCTTAAGATTGCTAATCCTTCGTTGCGACGGCTGTTGAGTGGAGCTGTGGCCGGAGCGATTTCGAGAACGGCGGTGGCTCCTTTGGAAACTATTAGGACTCATCTAATGGTGGGAAGTGGTGGAGAGTCCACCACTGAAGTGTTTCGTGATATTATGAAACATGAAGGTTGGAAAGGTCTCTTTAGGGGTAATTTGGTTAATGTCATTCGTGTAGCACCGGCTCGTGCCGTTGAGGTACTAAAGATTTAAACTTGTTGTTGTCTATGGATTTGATTGTAGATTAGGTGTGGAAGTTTAGATGATTAGTGAACTGATTTGATATTGTTTATATGAAGCTCAAGCTCAAATCCGAATTCGGCTAAGCAGTATTTGAAGATTAGTTAGATTTAGTAGGTTTTTTGTAAATGGTAATGATCTACTGATGTATGTAACCATTTGTTGAGGTTTTATTTTAACTTGGCTTTCAACTCTGTTCAGCTTTTTGTATTCGAGACGGTTAACAAGAAGTTGACTCCAAAGCTCGGTGAAGACTCGAAAATTCCCATCCCAGCTTCATTGCTTGCTGGTGCCTGTGCTGGGGTTAGCCAGACCCTTTTGACATACCCTCTCGAACTAGTCAAGACCCGCATTACAATTCAGGTATGCTCTATTAAGTTTCCATTGTTCTTTTTTTGTAGAATGGTACTGAGATGGGGTGATTTGCTCTCAACATGAGAGATAATTTGGCAAATTGTAATCCAACTCTTGCTGTGGAAGGTATTTGAGGGGTTTATTTGCTCTCAACATGAGAGTTCTACTTTTGACCCAAAACAGCTGGTATATTGTAAGGGTGGGTAGATATTAGACATTGGCCACTGATGTTACTTCGAAACCATTTTGCAGAGAGGTGTATACAAGGGAATCTTGGATGCGTTTGTCAAAATAATAAGGGAAGAAGGTCCGACAGAACTTTACAGGGGTCTTGCCCCAAGCTTAATAGGAGTGGTTCCATATGCAGCAACGAACTACTTCGCCTATGACTCCTTAAGAAAAGCATACCGTAAACTGGTGAAGCAAGAGAATATCGGGAATATCGAAACTCTTTTGATAGGTTCTTTAGCTGGTGCGTTATCAAGTACCGCAACTTTCCCCTTGGAGGTTGCTCGGAAGCATATGCAGGTGGGAGCAGTTGGTGGGAGAGTGGTTTACAAGAACATGTTGCATGCTTTGATCCGTATACTCGAGCAAGAAGGTCTTGCAGGTTGGTACAGGGGGCTTGGACCGAGTTGCTTGAAGTTGGTTCCTGCAGCTGGAATATCCTTCATGTGTTATGAGGCATGCAAGAAAATACTCGTTGAGCAAAACGAGGAAGCCTGAGTGCTGTTGTTACAACTCACATGGGTACTTCTTGGTTTGATCAGACTAACACGATGGCTGGCTCTGGTGAACCAAATCAGGTCATGGTTGATAATTCTGCAACCATATGAGAATTGAGACTTCACATTCACAATTAAGGAGATTTGAGTTTTACAATTTTGGGCACATTATTGATTCATTTGGAACTAAAACTTCCAAAAGATTCATTTTTTTGTTTTTGGTTCCTGAATCGTGGTCTGGATCTGACATAGTTTTATTTTAATGCTTTTTGTTGGCTCAAGTTTGAGTTAGAGTAAAGGCACAAGTCAAATTTTATCATAACAATGGATTTAGAGTAACTTCCCACTGCAAAACATAATATAAACAATACATAATCACAAAACCATAGTCCACAGCCTCTTACATTAAGTGGACTTCCTACATATACTTTATATACACACTCATTTATCGATAGGGCTAAAACATGAAAATGGGAAGCTCATTCACCAATGAAATTGTTGCTACTAACCCCAGTGATGGAAACAAAGGGGTTGATTCGGACCCAAAGTAATGAGAAGATGGATGCAAGAAGCGCAGACCAGACAATGACAATGGTCGGAGTCCGGTTCGTTCTTCCCAAAAGACCTTTCAAGAAAGGGTAAAGATGAGCAACAACCCACAGAGCAAAAAAGAGCTTTCCCAAGAGCGGTCCCCATGATTGGTACCCGCTGTTTATCGCATAGGCGACACCGGCCACAATACCGAAAATGTTGACCAGTAAGATAGTTGTTGGTGGGATGAGAAGAGATGTCCATTTGAAGACGTAGAGCTCTGCAAAGTCTCCATCTTCATCAGAAGCTTTTGATGTGACCGTGAAGTTTGTGTCTATCCCTGCAAAGACTTTGAGTAGACCTTGGAACACAGCAAAAAGATGAGCCGAGGTTCCACCGATAACCCAAAACTGCTCGTTCCTCCACCAGTCTTCGAGAGCCACACCACTCCATTTGAGCTCCAAGATTGCCGATGCATAGATTGATGCAAATAGCAGTATGAAACACCAGCTCGCAAAGTTGCTTATCTCGGGTATAATGAACTTGTTGGTAATGAGGCAAAAAGCTGGAAGCATACAATAGGCTAGGAGCGGGATGGAAGTAATTGGATAGACTATGGTATTGACATAAGCAAGTCTCTCCAAGAGTTTCAACCTTCCATTATAGCCATACCATATAGGACAATGTCTGCTCAGAAGAATCTCGATAGACCCCAACGCCCATCGAAGAACTTGGTTCAAACGATCAGAAAGATTAATGGGTGCGGATCCCTTGAACGCAGGACGTGGAGGCACACAGTAGATTGATATCCAGCCCCTTGCATGCATCTTGAAGCCAGTAAGAATATCTTCTGTCACAGAACCGTAGATCCACCCAATCTACAAAACCAAAAGATGAACATGTTATTAGACAGAGAACAAAATAATGGCTTTGTTGTTTTGGACAGTCCTCTAAAACCTCTGACCTCTTTGCCCCATTCAGTCTTGGCCTCATAACCACAGCTTATGACATGAATTGCCTCCTTGAGAAGAGTTGTGGGGTTGGTTGTTGGTGGTAGACCTCCTTGTTCCATGAAGGTAGCCGCAATAAATACCGGTGACTGACCAAAACGTCTCTCTAGACTTTTCTGGGACACTAGAGACATCTCATCATCATAGCCTGCAAGAAGAAGAAAATTTTTAATGAAGAATTTCCATGGCATGCGGTCACACAGAAGTCTTGGCACAACACAGACCTTCAACACCCTCGTCGATCTCTTCCATATTGAAAAGCGGAGCACTGGAGTCACTTCTCTTGATACTTCTATTATGTTCATAGTTATGTTTCTTGCTACTCTTTCTTTTCTTTCTTGAGCCAAAACAGCTCTTTACAATAATATTAGGCTCAAGATCTTCCTCTGTTAGAACAGGATCATACCCATACAGGGCCTGTCTGTTGAAACAACAACCAGTACCGACATACACAGGACCTTGGATACCATCTAAACCCTTCAAGTTAATCTGCACAACATAATAGAAATCTGCGTCAGCTCAAGCCGACAAGAAATGATCAAGAAGGGGAAATAAAAGATAATGGTTGGAATTGTAGAGCTAACTCACATCAAAGAAGACAATATTCCTGTTGGCGTATCGATCATTCAAGTCAATGCCGTCGAAACGTTGTGGGAACTGCACATAGCAGCATTTCTTTCCTATAGCAGGGTCCATCATGAAACACATTGCTTCTTTAACTGCCTTGCTGTTGTTGAAGTAATGATCACAATCGACGTTCAAAAGATATGCCCCATTGGTAAGAACAGCAGAAACACGGATCTGTAACAGAAAGCATACTTGCTACTCAGTCTCATAACACAAAAGTGTTTCCAAACCATTGAACAAAAGAGGGCACATTAGAAAATTGAAAAATAAACAAACCAAGGCATTCATAGCTCCCGCCTTCTTGTGGTGCTGAAATCCAGGACGCTTTTCACGGGACACATAGATAAGCCTAGGTAGCTCATTTCCTTCTGTATCCAGACCTCCACTATGTCCTAAGAAAACCTGAATTGAAACAAAATAATTAGTATCAACAACCATCCTATAAATTTTAGCTTATCTATGAGAGTAAGGCGAAAAGACGGGATTGTATTAGTGTACCTGAATCATCCCAGGATGGTCTCTAGGGTTGTTACCAGGCCAAGGAGTACCATCTTGCATTGTCCAGCCATCTTCAGGAATCTTCTGTGCTTTGGCCACAAGGATATTGATCCTTACTTTAAACTCCTCATACTCTCTCTGCCAACATGAAGACATAAGAAAATGTGACATATATGTCTCTTTAATATGTTCAAAAAGCTATTTATGCAATTATAGTAAGTCCAAGTGACCTTCATTGCCCTTCTCTCTTTGACAAAAGAAGGTTGGATCTTGTCCTTCAAGTAATCTATCTTCTGAGAAAAATAGAACTCAGGGGCTCTAGGTTCAATGTTGAATTTCTTGCAAAAAGGTACCCATTTCTTTGCAAACTCAGCCGTTTCAGAAAGGGCTTCAAAAGTTAGCATAGCTGAACCATCATCTGAAACATAACACGCGACTTTATCCACTGGGTAGTCCACAGCAAGAATTGAGAGAACCGTGTTCGCTGTTACAAGAGGCGGCTCTTTCATTGGATCCACCGTACTAACAAACACATCCACGGGAGCTAGCTGTGATGGTTCACCATCTCGATCATATCTACAATAAAATAAACCAAAACCAAATACTCAAATGCAAATAAACAAAACATTATAAAAGTTTCCTGTTAATGGAGAGGAGCAAAAACTTATAAAGACCAACCTTAAAGAAAGCCTGTCAAGAAAAGTCTCCCTGTTAATGGGATACCATTTAGGAAACTGATCAAGAAGCCAAGAAAAAGCAAACCAGATCTCACAAATAACTGAGGTCAACCACAGGGCGTATGCATCTTTCACGGGATGAGTTGTACGATAATGCAAGAAGACTCCCAAAAAGATGAGTCGGAGAACTATCACAATACGATAAGGTGTCATGCGAGATGATGGGATAGGAACCACACGGCTCATAGGAAGACGCGCATCATCAACCCTGTAAAAAACAAGATCCATCAATAACCAAGATCGGTTCACAGCGTCATGACTCACGACTAATAAATGGACCACTGCAAACTCCAAAAATGCAGATTGATACTAAACCAACAAAGAATTGTGTTCAGTACTTTTAACTTACATTTGAAGTTCTTCACCATTTGACCCTGTCCCTTCAATTTCTCCTCCCTTCCCTTCATTGTATTTACCAGTCATCTGTATCATATTCTTCTCCTGCTTCAGCTTCCAACCTTCAATCCTTTCTTTCCAGTCAACATTCCCAAGTCCATAAGAGTTCAAGTCTTTTGATGGATCCACAACTCTTACAGGCACTGCATATTTGTAGTTAACATGTGAAAATCCCAACATATACAATCTGATGAGAGCCAAACACACAAAGATACATACCAGGTAGCCCTGGATCAATACAAGGAGACAAAGCAGTAATCCTATCCGGAGTAGGAATCTCCCCAGACACCTATGTATAGAAATTATCAAGAAAAATTTTATGTTGTGACCGAAAATGTCATTATATCAAAGTTAGAAGAGAAATGATATGTTAGTCCCTACCGGATGGCCATGTGTAAGAAGAGAAATTGGTTGAGATACATGTCGTGAAGACGAAGAGAACTCTTCAGCGCGTTGTGGGAGTCTTGCCTTGTTGTTTCCTTGAGCATAATCAAACTCATTCTCGATATCATCAACATTATTCTCTTTTTCATCTCCTTCAACTCCAGGACTCCCTACACCAATCAAATGTGCAAGTAAGAACATCAAAATAAAGAACTCTATGAATACAACCAGAAGACAATAGCACGGAATACTACTGACCATTGTGTCGTCTGAATGTAGTCTTGCACTGAGGACAACACTGAGCTCCATCTTTTCTCTCATACTCATAACAAGACCGACACAAAGGGAAGCCACATTCATTACAAGCGACAAATACATTGCCAGTTTCAGTGACTCCAACATCATCACCACATATCTGACATATCTGACCATTCATGTTTTTCAAAGGTTTCAGCTGCACTTTGAGCACAAAAGGATATTAGAAAGAAAGAAAGCACAAACAGATCATTATGGACCTAAACCAAATCATGTCAATCATCTCCAAATGATCTAAGAAAACCTAGTTAAGCTATATTACAATGAGTTAGTAAGTAAAGGTTTAGACTTTAAGAAACCCTTACACACAAGAACAGAACTTTATTCAAGTCTATCCAAAACATAAAAATGCCACACATTTTATATTAAAATCTCTCCTAAAGTAAAATTACAGAAAAAATATCAAAATTTTTGAGCTTCCATTAGCCAAATTTGGTTCAAAAAAACAACAAAAGAAACAGAGATATCTAAATTTAAAAGCTACACAATTACACATCAAACACTAAAAAAACTAAAAAAAAAAAAAAAAATCAAATGAACAAGTAAAAACAGAGTAAAACCAACCCCGTCATCAGAATCGTCTCTGTTCCGAACAAACTCATTTCTCCGGTAAGATCCGGCAACTACGCCGGCATTTTGCTGCACGGCTTAAGAGCGAGCTTCAAAACGTCGTCGTAAATGGAGATGAAAAATGAACAGTCCAAAAGAGAGATCTAACACATAACCCTAGAAACTCGCCGTCGATTCAATGAGGAATTTAAAGAACTCTTTCACTACAATCTATGTTCACTCCCTCACTCACTTGTCTTGTCTCTTCACCTGGCTTCCACTTCTAGACTTCTAGTAGTGTCCATATTTATTATGTTTACGTTTCTTTATTTTTTCTATTTTCTTAATATTACATATTTGACACGTGGAAGTTAACTTGTTTGTAAGTCTCTGTCACTGTCAGTGGCATAAGGTTTGTGACCATTAACTTAAAATCAAACAAACTGATAATTTAATAATATGTAACAATAAAGGAAAAACTATGCTTTGATGGAAATTATAAAGATACAGACGTCACAATTAGTTTTAATTTTTTAACTTAATACATCAATAAATTGTGATATCGATGGTTCACCAAACAATTGTAAACAGCTACCATTTTTTTGGTTAATTGAATTAAAGTTCTGGATCTACATGTATATATATTTCTTATAATCGAAATCAAATTTTAATAAAAAATATTTTTCTTAACATGAATTAAATTCGTGTATTTATGAGTATCTATGTGACGATTCACCTAAATTTAAAAATTTATCAGCAAGGCTTTTTACATATATCATGATATTATGCATTTTTCAATCTCAACTGATATAAAATTTAAATTTTCTATTTAAAATATCGAAACAAAAACCAGTTTTGACATTACGTAGATGACACAATGCCAGTGGCATTGATGTAGTAAGGGCAGAAAACAATAAGATGAGAAAAATAGTTAAAATCAACTCGAACAATTTGAAACGAACGTTTTCATATCCAAATTATGATATTATATGCATTTTTCAACTCAAACCGATACAAAATTTGTGGAAGATTTTTAAAGCACACATATAATCTATAGAAGACTAGATAGCTGCTTGCGAGATGCGCCAGTTATTGTTTAAGTTGATGAATTATTTTAAAGAAATCTAAATTCTGATTATTTTTTTTATTGTTTAGACTTTTTTACATTGGTTTGACAAAAAAAATTTATTAAAATTATCAAAGTTGATATTTTCCGCATTGAATATTAGATTTTTCACATTTATTTTAAATATATAACATTTGTGTTAAATGAAACAAATATTCATACTTCAATTCGCAATAAATTGGTTTAAATTTTAAAACCATTCAATAATTATTTTATTAAACCGCTAATTTTATTTTAAATATTTTGGTGCAAAATATACTTGATTTCATTCAACTCATCACAAGTACAAAGTTTGAAAACTCAACAACCTCATGACTGGAGATATCAAGAGAAATAACTAGCAACATTACAAATAATTGATAGAGAAGAAAGTTACGATAACTCGACGCAAGAACCATACCAACTTGGAAACAAGAACAAAAGAGTAACTTGCCACAGGCGAAGGAAAGGTAAATCGCTACCTAATATTCATTTTTCATACAAAATATTCCAATTTTGATATATTGACTAGCTTTTGTGATATAGTTTTAGGTTTTATGAAAAGTGAGATTTAGAATACGATTTAGAATAGTATTTATATGGTAATAAATTATTTTTTTAACAAACACATTGTTTATTTTGGTGTCTACTCTATATTTAACTTATATATTCAACCAGAGCCGTAGCGTAATAGACGCGGGAGAAGCAATGGTTGCGGCCCTCCGAGAAGTTATTAATTTTTTCGGCCCTTAAATACAAATATGTTTCAGTAGTCTAGTGGTATAATCCTATGTTTCCCTTGTCAAGAGTCGTGTGTTCAAGTTTTTTTTTTTTTTTTTTTGCAAAATTTAAGTTTATAATTGCAAATTAACTTATTAACTTATTGGTGTTCAAGAAAAAAAAAAACTTATTAACTTATTAACTACTAGAGCGGCCCTTTTTTTTTCTCGCGGACGGCCCTCAAAATCGTTGCTACGGATCTGTATTCAAAAAACCTATTTTTTTAGGTTTAATATTATAGGTGATATTATCTTTTTAAATGTATATATGGAAAATAAAATTGTCTCTTGTAAAACTTCAACCCTAATTTTGATATCACCCTTGATATTGTCACATCATCTATAAAACTCTGTATATGTAATGTATATCTATTTCTAAAAACCTGTGCTTATAACATAAGTGCATACACTACCTAATTCACATTCATTATAATCAAAAGCCTAAAAATATTTATGATATTTCAAATTTTCATACAATAACAAATACTAAGCTAATAAATCTTACACACAAATCACCAACACAAATTATCAATATAATAATCTCTTATTAACACGATAACAAAATCTTTTATACAATTTCTATCCATCATCTATCTTAATATATAGACAGATTTTGAAAGAAAAAAAAATCATTGATAAACTAAGTAATTTCATTGGGAAAAAAAAAAGGAGTTTCTTTCTATACATGTAATTTCAGAAAATTGAAAACCTGTACCCACTAATTACTTCTTTCTAATCTACATATTATTCTTTCCTCCAAAAAAAAAAAAAGAAACAAATTAATATATTCTTTTAGTCAACCAGAAATAAAATCATTTTCTTAATTAATCTTTCTAATCCTTATCTTAATTAATCGAACCGGTGCCTCTCTTCTCACTCTCAAGATATAAAACAAACTCTTCCGTACTACTAATGAGAATTAAGGAACCAAGCGAACCAAAAAAAAAAAAAAAAAAAAAAAAAACTCAGAGCAGTGACAAGCTTCGATTCATGAATTGAAGAACCCGCCGCCGAATTTCGTAGAATGATAATCTAATTAGGTTTCTCCAAATTCCAAATTCTGTGATCGCTTCGCTAATTTCTGATTCCATTGTCCTCGGCAAAAAATCCGGAATCTGTATCGTCACAACCAAAATTCTCTTCGTTATATATGTAAGATTCAATCTCTCTTCTCGCTTCTGTGTTTGTTTATTTCTGTATACTCCGATACTACTGTGTATTGTAGTTTCAACATTTGATACCACTCTATTGATTGATGAATACTTTGGGAAATTTGGTGAATTATAATATTGTTTTTGAGTGATATATGTTGTATTGTTTTGAGAATTACGAGCAATGTTCATGGCTGATACATTTAGGTTTAGTTTAGTTTTGTATTATTTTCTTTGTATCATAAGTAATGATGGAGTTGAGTGATATATGTTGTATTGATTTCAGAGTTACGAACAATGTCCATGGCTGCTACATTTAGGTTTAGTTAGTTTCTGTTTATCATAAGTAATGATGGAGTTGGGATCATTTTGCATTCTTGGAATGAGACTTATACATAAATTTGGTTTACTTGTGAGTTTACTTTGGATTTGCTTCTGCCTTTCAATGCTCTCTTACTCTAACTAATTAACTTCCAATTGTGGATTTGTTGTTGGTGTTCAATAATTTCCCTTTGTATACAACTGTCTCAAGTTTTATCTAGAAGAAAGCTTTAACGAATATAACGAATCGAAACTGTTTCATTACATGTTGTCTAGTAGCAAAAGCAGTTTTTTCAATTGCAAATTTGCATTACCTAACAAAACAAAGCATAGAAGCCGTAGACTGCTCAGAATCTATAGCATTTGATGTTATAAGAGAACTTTTTTTGTTTAAATTTTGGAAGATGTTTTCAACTTTCGATGCAAAATACTAGTTTTTCATTGGTTTTTTGACGATTTAATATTCTGATACATTTAGGTTTAGTTAGTTTCTGTCTTGAAGTGTTTTTAGTAATGATGGAGTTGGATTATTTTGCATATTTGGTTGAGATTTATACATAAATTGGTTTACTTGTGACTTTACTTTGGACGTTCTTCTGCCTTCAATGCTCTTATCATTTTTACCCTATCCGTCCAGTTTATATATTTCCCTTACTCTAATTTATTAACTTCCAAATGTTTTTGCAGTGTGGATTTGTTGTTTATCTAGAAGAATCGGTGTCGAATCCATCTCTCGTGAAATTTCTATATCAAGTCGACTCGGTTTTCCTTAGTTGGTATTGGTGTCTGCGCACTCATCTCGCCTCCATTCGCGACATTTTGTGTAAATTAGGAGACTCCCAATGTCTAATCATAAAGAAAACGGTGTAAAGGCCAGAGAGATTGCTATTCAGAAGTTTTTAGCAAATGATTTTGCGGCGGCGAGGAAATTTGCGTTGAAGGCTCAGTTTCTGCATCCTCAACTCGATGGAATTGCGAAAATGGTGGCCACATTTGATGTTCATTTATCTGCCCAGCATGTAATAAATGGGGAGATAGACTACTATGGTTTACTTGGTGTGAATCCCGAGGCTGATCATGAAACAGTGAGGAAGCGTTACAGAAAGTTGGCTGTAATGCTTCATCCTGACAGGAACAAGTCGATCGGAGCAGAGGAAGCCTTTAAGTTTCTTTCACAGGCTTGGGTTGTGTTCTCTGACAAGGCAAAGAGAGCTGACTATGACCTGAAAAGGAATCTGGGATTGTATAAGGGAGGAGGGGCTTCATCATCAAGGCCTGCAACCAATGGGGCTTCTTCATCAAGGCCTGCAACCAATGGGGCTTCATCATCAAGGCCTGCAACCAATGGATCTCAGAAAGTCACGAAACCTAGCGGTAACACAACAAAAGTAAAGAGTTCAAAGAGAGGTAACAAACGAGCAAGTGATGCATCTACTGCCGCTACTACTTCTACTTCGACCCAGCAAACAACTGCTGATGGGACCTTTTGGACTGTATGCCGTACTTGCAAAACACAGTATGAATATCATCGTGTTTATCTAAATCAGAACCTCCTGTGTCCCAACTGTCGTAAGCCGTTTATAGCTGTGGAAACAGATCCTCCAGGTTCAGGTTCGATTCGCAAGACCTTTCACGAGCACCAATTCGACTCTCTCCGTCACTCAACAGAAGGAAGAAAGAAGAATGTATCTGGAAGAGACAACAATGGGGTGTATGGTGAACATGATTCCTTTGAATGGGGTGTGTTTACTAGAACCAAAAATTCTGCTCATGCTGCACAGACCGGTTCACGAAAAGATGAGGTTGTGCGTAGAGAGTATAACAAAAGAATGGCTGGTCCTTCATCGACAATTCCTCCGAAAAGAAGAAAGGTTATGGAAAATGCAGTTGCTGGTGCCAACATTGCAAGTTGTCCTCCTCCCAAGTCCACCGGTGTAAAAGAATTTTCTGAGGATGAGCTGAAAAATTTATTGAAGAAGAAATCTATATCACTACTCAGCAAAAACCTGCAAAAAGTATGCACCATCGTTGCTGAAACTGAAACTGACGCAAACGGAAAGCCCAATGGTTTTAATGCAGGTTCTTCAGTACACAAAAATGCCGTTGAATCATGCGACATGGACTCCATCAAGGATACTTCTGCTACTGACAAGGTTTTGAATTCCCTGGGATCCTTGACGATAGATGTTCCTGATCCAGATTTTTGTGACTTTGACAAGGATCGAACTGAAAAGTCATTTAGGGATGACCAGATATGGGCTTCTTACGATTCTCGTGAAGGGATGCCTCGAGCATATGTCATGATACATAATGTTATCTCCGTAGATCCATTCAAGGTGCGTATGAGTTGGCTTACTTCAGTAACAAACGGTGAGCTTAGCTCATCGAATTGGCTTGGTTCTGGTATACCAAAAAGTTGTGGAGATTTTAGAGTTGGGAAAACTCAAATCTGCAAGTCACCTTACATTTTCTCGCACAAAGTAAACCTGGTCAAAGGCAATAATGGAGAATTCCTTATATATCCTAGAAAAGGCGATGTATGGGCTCTGTACCGAAACTGGTCCGCTGATCGGAACTTTCTTACAGGAGTCGAAACAGTTGAGTACGATGTAGTTGAAGTAGTTGAAGGATATACCGAGGAACACGGTGTGTCAGTGGTTCCTCTGGTTAAAGTTGCTGGTTTCAAAGCCGTGTTTCACCATCATTTGGATCCTAATGAAACCAGAAGGATCCTTAAGGATGAAATTTCAAGATTCTCTCACAAGATACCATCTTACTTGCTCACAGGTCGAGAAGCACCCGGTGCACCCAGAGGTTGCAGACAGCTTGACCCGGCAGCAACACCGTCACAGCTTCTTCAGGCAATCGATGATGATCATCTGTAAGGTGTAGAAGATATTAAACTTGTTGTATCTTTGGTAATGTAATTTTGCTTATACAGGAACTGAATGTTTTATTCTAATTTATGGGTAACATAGAATCTAGAACCTACAATTGGAGTTTTTGTTGTCTTTTTATAACTAAAAAGATTAATGAGCTTTTAATGAATCTGAATATTTTAAATGCCTTTAAAAAAAGAAACAGTGTGATGCTTTAAGAGAAACTTTTTATTTAAAATTAGATACGTTTTCATCTTTCCATGCAAAAAGTTAGTTTTTCATTGATTTGATGATTTATATTCTGCGAATTATTTTATGATTGGTTGAATTGTGTTTAAATAGATAGTAAATGATGTTTTAGATCAGAAATAAACAAAATTTAAATGATTCATTAATCTGACTTAAAAACTTTAAAAATTAACTGTTAAAAAACAGAGAGTGTATTTGACTATTGACTCTCCTCAACCACAATTCGACGGCAGAGAGGGGCAGAATTACACCTCATTAACCACTCGATGAATACATTCTCGATGAAATCGATGCGAACAATGTGACAACTTTTCTATTTTTGTATCATTGTTGTTGTCATCGTTCCACAAATCCTCCAAACAAATCGGACATGTCGATACGTCTTCTACTTCTTTGGTTTCTTCTTCCGGAAGACAAGAAACAGGAATCACTGAGAACACTTACTTCGGTCAAAACAACGGTAACGGACATGAACAACGGTTTTACAAACCCAACGCTTAGAATCGCTCGAGCAGCGATTACCTCAGCGATATATTAAGGAAGTGAATTCGTAGTTAAAGAGATTTAGACTGATTTGAGAGATGGTGAGAGGAGGTGCTGGATCAAATCCAGTACAAGTGACTCTTCCATATTTGTCAATCATGAATCTTTTGAATTGGTGAAGAGATTGATGCAAACATTGTTGAGGCTTAAGGGTAAAGATGAGGTTTGAGTGAACGTTTTTGTAATGATATCGACTTTCATAGCTCCAGTCTCCATTCTCAACAAACTTAAGCAGACACAATAAGAGATGAAATCGTTAAATGTTGAGACTTGAGATGAGAAGAGAGAAGTGTGTTGATGTTACTATATAAGTTCTTTTTTGTTTTTTAAATGGTAAGTTTCCTTATTTTATATATGGTTTTTCTACGTCAACGTTAATTTATTGTTATTTCCTTTTTGTTTGTTATTGTTTCCTTTTTCTGGCAGAACTCTGTTTTTGTTGTTGTTTATACAATGGTCACCCTCATCAACGTTAATTTATTCGAACGAGTAGATTGTAATAGACTGAATTAGTAAACAGTGACTGGTATATATACAGTACACGGCTTGTTATGGTTTATGAGGTTTTCCACTACGCTTTTCAGTTTTTGGACATTTCCTTTTTTCTCAGAACAAATTTGCTTAGGAATTGGAAAAAGTATCATCACTTAAAAACCGTCAGATCAATCTCAAACATAATCTAACGGTCAAGAATACTTTACAAGAACATTCTGGAAACATAAGTTTCACCATCTTATTATATAAAGTTGAGTTTTCGAAGTTAGCAACTCACGAGATCTTGACAGATGTCATATTCATTGATTCGAGATTTTGACATGTGTCAAAAATATTTGTTTTTTAAAAATTTTATATATATAAAAAGATAATGATGAGAAAATACTAAAATTTAAATAAATTTAAAAATGTAAAAAGATAATGTTAAGAAAATTATAACTTAAATAAATTTAAAAATGTAAAAAGATAATGTTAAATGTTTTTTTTAATTTAAATATTTTAAAAACTGTAAAAAGATAACTATGATATAGACACGTGTCATATTTATTGATTGGAGATTTTGACACGTGTCAAAAATATTTGTTTTTAAAAATTTTAAATATATAAAAAGATAATTATGAGAAAATATTAAAATTTAAATAAATTTTAAAATGTAAAAATATAATATTAAGAAAATTATAACTTAAATAATTTTAAAATATAAAAAAATAATGTTAAGAAAAAATTAAATTTAAATATTTTAAAAAGTGTACAAAGATAAATATAATTACTTATTATAGTTTTAAGTTATGAGCGCATAGAGATGAATTTTTATATTTTCCAATAAGATACCTTGATAGGTTTTCGTATCAGCTCATATAGGTTTATTGCGTTTTATAATTGTTACTATAATTTTATATAATTTCTTTTATTTTTATTATGGTGGTAGATTTTGAGGATGTGGAACAAACTATATGTATCGATGCATGAAGATTTGAGTGATGTTTCAACTGATTGATCTAGAAGCTATCATCGTATGATAAGGTAAGTTTTGATCAAAACATAATTCTTTTGGTATTGATTTATATGTTTCAATAATTGGTTTTGAACTATTTTCTTAATTTTTAGTAGGTTACCCTATGATTTATTCATTAGATGAAGAAGTGAATTTTTTTTTAACGTATAAGATGTTTAACTTTTGATATGATTATTTAGGGTTAATGTATTAATGTTTTTGTGGATGCGAAGATTTAGTGACGTTTGATATGCTATTGTGTGAGAATAGAGGTTTTGATCCAAATGTGACATTTTCGTATGGTTCTACACGTTTTGATAAGGTACGAATTCTTTTATCAATGTTCAGGAGGTTGATGCGTAAAGATTGATTTCACCGGATGAATATATAAAATTTTGAAACATGATTGACTATAAAAAAAACTATATATTAAAAAATATAAGAAAATAATTACTAAATAAATAGAAAACTTAAATTAAGTAATTTATAAATATTTTACAGAATATCTTATTTTGTTTTTTATACGGGTTATAAAAGTTTTAGTTATAAAGCCGCATATACGCGGATCCTAAGTTTTTTCTCTTACACGGGTTATAATTCAAATTTATATGAAAATAATTACAATTTTTTTAATACTTAAAAATTTTAAAAATTAAATTGGTTAATTTATAAAAAAAATTTTACAAAACTTTAAATTTTATTTTTATACGGGTTATAAAATTTTTAATTTTAAACCCGCGTATACGCGGGTCCTAATCTAGTTATATATAAACCAAGACTCTGATGTTCTTTTTCTTCACAAACTAAAACTTTCTCTTCTCTGCTCTATAAGCTTTTGGTCTCTCTTCGTTTTAGCTTAAATCTTTTTGTCTATTAAGTGTGAATCATGGCTGGTAAAGGAGAAGGTCCAGCGATTGGTATCGATCTTGGTACTACTTACTCTTGTGTTGGAGTATGGCAACATGACCGTGTTGAGATCATTGCTAATGATCAAGGAAACAGAACAACACCGTCTTATGTCGCTTTCACCGACTCTGAGAGGTTGATTGGTGATGCTGCTAAGAACCAAGTCGCCATGAACCCTGTTAACACTGTCTTTGGTATGTAACTCTCATCTATTACTCTGTTTTTAATTCTCTGGCTGATTCGTTTTCTTGTTAATTACGGAATCTTTAGGGTTTATAGGATAATATTAATTTTCACAGACATAAATTCAAGAAAGAATGTCAAGTAATGAACGTTTCAATTGTGATTTGAGAATTTTTGTTTTATATTTTGTTGTTCATATTGGTATTTTTAAGAATTTATGTTTTTCTTAAATCGATTCGAGTGTTTTGTGACTAAACTCTGTTTTTCTTGATTGTGACAGATGCAAAGAGGTTGATTGGTCGTAGATTTAGTGACACATCTGTCCAAAGCGACATGAAGTTATGGCCTTTCAAGGTGATCCCTGGAGCTGCTGAGAAACCAATGATCGTCGTCAACTACAAGGGAGAAGAGAAACAATTCGCTGCTGAAGAAATCTCTTCCATGGTTCTGATTAAGATGCGCGAGATCGCTGAAGCTTTCCTTGGTTCTTCAATCAAGAACGCTGTGGTGACTGTTCCTGCATACTTCAATGACTCTCAGCGTCAAGCAACAAAGGACGCTGGTGTGATTGCTGGTTTGAATGTTTTGCGTATCATCAATGAGCCTACTGCTGCTGCTATTGCTTATGGTCTTGACAAGAAAGCAACTAGTGTTGGAGAGAAGAATGTGTTGATCTTTGATCTTGGTGGTGGTACTTTTGATGTTTCACTTCTCACCATTGAAGAAGGTATCTTTGAGGTTAAGGCAACAGCTGGTGACACTCATCTTGGTGGTGAAGATTTTGATAATAGAATGGTTAATCATTTTGTACAAGAGTTTAAGAGGAAGAACAAGAAGGATATTAGTGGTAATCCGAGAGCTCTCAGGAGGTTGAGAACAGCTTGCGAGAGAGCGAAGAGGACTCTTTCTTCCACCGCGCAGACAACTATTGAGATTGACTCTTTGTTTGAAGGAATTGACTTCTATTCTCCAATCACACGTGCTAGATTCGAAGAGCTTAACATGGATCTCTTTAGGAAGTGTATGGAGCCTGTTGAGAAGTGTCTCCGTGATGCTAAGATGGATAAGAGCTCAGTCCATGATGTTGTTCTTGTCGGTGGTTCTACTCGTATCCCGAAAGTTCAACAGCTTCTCCAAGATTTCTTCAACGGTAAAGAACTCTGCAAGTCTATCAACCCTGATGAAGCTGTGGCTTATGGTGCAGCTGTTCAGGCTGCGATTCTAACTGGTGAAGGAAACGAAAAGGTCCAAGACCTTCTCTTGCTTGATGTTACACCTCTGTCTCTTGGTCTTGAAACCGCTGGTGGTGTCATGACTACTTTGATCCAAAGAAACACAACAATCCCGACCAAAAAGGAACAGGTCTTCTCCACTTATTCAGACAACCAGCCTGGAGTGTTGATCCAAGTCTATGAAGGTGAGAGAGCTAGAACCAAAGACAACAACCTCCTCGGTAAATTCGAGCTTTCTGGAATCCCACCGGCTCCACGTGGTGTCCCTCAGATCACTGTTTGCTTCGACATTGACGCTAACGGTATCCTCAATGTCTCTGCTGAGGACAAGACTACTGGACAAAAGAACAAGATCACAATCACTAACGACAAGGGTCGTTTGTCTAAAGATGAGATTGAGAAGATGGTTCAAGAAGCTGAGAAGTACAAGTCTGAGGATGAGGAGCACAAGAAGAAGGTTGAAGCCAAGAACGCTCTTGAGAACTATGCTTACAACATGAGAAACACAATCCGTGATGAGAAGATCGGTGAGAAGCTTCCGGCTGCTGACAAGAAGAAGATTGAGGATTCAGTTGAGGAAGCAATCCAATGGCTGGATGGTAACCAATTGGCTGAAGCTGACGAGTTTGAAGACAAGATGAAAGAGTTGGAGAGTGTTTGTAATCCTATCATAGCTAAGATGTACCAAGGAGGAGCTGGTGGTGAAGCTGGTGGTCCTGGCTCTGCTGGAATGGACGACGATGAAGCTCCTCCTGCCTCAGGTGGTGCTGGCCCCAAGATTGAGGAAGTAGACTAAGTTGTCTCTTAGTTATTGTTTTCTTATGAGAATTCTCTAATTTAGTGTTTTGGTTTTTCATGTTTTGCGTTTTCTTTGAGCTAATTAGTACTTTCTCTCCATTGTTTTGTGACCCTTTTTCTCTACAATCCTAAGTGGTTAATACTTGGTAGAATAGCATATCTGTGACCATCAGAGAAGAACCACGATCAAAATCATGAGTGAATAAAAACCTCTTCGGTCAAAAGTCTTCAAGATCGGTCAATTAGGTCTCAAATTAAAAAGAAGTAGTGAAGGCTAAAGAATCATCCAAAGGAAACAGAGAACTCTCTTGACCAGTTAATTACATCTGTATGGACTTCAAATGTCAACACTAATATAAATTTAACAAGGAGAATCTCAACTTAAAAAGAGATAAATACACTTTAAAGAAAAGAGTGGCATGGCCTAATATCATCATTAGACAAGCTTTCTCTACGGCTATGAAACCGAGAAGAATCAGAACTTTGGTTGAAGGCTTTAACAAGGGGAATGAGCGAGTGAACTACATCCGTCATCAATGGTCTGGTCTGTAACTTGCTTCTGGTTACACACACACTGCTGCTATGGTTGCTACTTGTTTTATAACATCCATCACAACTCTTAGGCACATATATATAATTCTTTGCACGCGGTAGTATAACTTTCCTTCTGTTAACATTAGTAGTTCAATGGATATATAAATGTTTGTGTTGGATCAAGGAACTATGGTAGTCTAGTGATTAAGAAGTCACATCCACAAATTTATACCATGTTACTATAAAGCTAGACCATACCGGAGTTCGAATAAGACTTTAAGATTTAAAAGATGACTCGCTATGTTCTTTGTCATATAGAAATGAACTTAGGAAAATTTTAACACTCCAAATTGCAAAGGAAAAATAAGAAAGAAAGTGATGAAGTCACACCTGAATAAGATCTTTTTGTGAGTATTGACCTTTAATGGTTGGATCCACCATTTCACTAACTTTCTCCCTGTTGGTTAGTCTTGGATAGCCTAAAAATATATGTCACGTTTTCACTATTAATCAAAAGCTATTTAATAAGTACATCTTAACAAATGTAGTTATTTCAAATTTCTCTAAACATATAAGAGCATCCTTAGTGGGATAAGTGAGAGGATATATGTTAAGGGTGATATATTATTAAAATAATGTAAAAGGTTTAGTTTATAAACAAAGTTATAAGAGTTGATTATTGGTAGAAAATGTTTCTAAGTAATAATTTAATAATTTCTAATGAAAAAACATATAATATTTTTTTAAAATTAAAAAAATAATTTTAAATAGTAAACATAAAAAACATATACTAAAATTGATTTGAGAATAAAATAAACACAAAATACAATTCTAAATTATTCTGAAACAAAAAAACATTAAAGAAAAACATAAAAACAAACAAACATATTAATTACTTAAAGCACACAAACATTTTATTTAATTAATAAAAAGTTTAAAAACCTTAGTAATTATTCCGGACTCGAGAGAGAAAAAGAACAAACCCTAGAATCGATTTTTTTTTCCCCTAACAAATGAAAACAATTTTTCATTATCAAAAATTCCGATCCACTCAAACAACGCCACGTGGGACTAACACCCGACGAAAAAAAGTTGTTCCTTCACACCCAGCTTTTGAAAACGAGATATGTGTGAAAATACCTTAAACTACACTTATAATGAAAACAAAGAGAGTACTTTAAAATACACTAAATATTGGTTTATATATTTTTCTAGTAGTTGAAAACATAATAGAAAAAAATATTTGGTGTATATTTATGTTGTAATCCCAATTGTTAAACATCTTTTACAGATCACTAGTATGTCATCTGTTTCCATTATTACCGGACCTTATTTGTCAAAATGGAGAAACCTAAGTACTAGTTTTACTTGCACCTTTTCAAGAATCATATTTGACCAACAGACAATTTCATAGGTAATTCTTCGGTTTTGACCTCATTGACCGTTCTATGCTATGAAAGCTGAAAAAAAATGTCCTCTTTATTTTTCTATAGACATATCTTTCTAACAGGTACAAAAGTCTGCACCATAACCTGCTTCATGACTCCACGAGAGACATAAGTATTACATATGTAGATGCATCATACAATGGCACATTCGTTATCTTGTTCGCTCATAAGAAGTTTCTCTTCCTGCTCCACCCTTTGAAGCCATTTCAGTCCCAGATCGTTCCCTGCTCTTGCTGCGACTTGGAACTGTTCTTTTGCCATCTCTAATGGATTCATCTCCGGGTTTTCTAGGTTCTTTCTTGATCTCTTGGGCGGTGAAACTCCCACGGCGTTCAATTTTGTTAAAGATTCTGGGACTTGCACACCTGTAAAGTTGATATGTTAAGCAAGTTAACCTCGAAAGCAAGAAATGAAACAATATTGTTGTGTTCCTATGATCTAAAGAGCAATGAGTGGCCAAAACAAATCAATTTTGGATAACCGTGAGGATCTGATGTGAAAGAAACAAGATGGGTCTGTAATGAAAGAGGATTACTAACCTCTAAGTAAAAGAGATCCATACGCTATAGCCGCACCAGCATGTCCCTGAACATATGTGAGTCAGACTATGGAAGCTACAAGAAGATGTCTAACGCTTTCCACACATGCTCTTTGAGATTTATAAAACGTTTTGAGATCAGATAGTGCTTGTTTCATCAAATAGAAGATGAGACGAAAACAGCTCACTTGTTTTAAACACTGCTTCGGTGGTACTGTTCTACATGCAAAATTAGGAAGAGTAATCTCGCAAGACATAAAGTTTGTTACCTTCTCTGAAGCCCTATGGAAACACCATATAGCTGAATCCATGTCTTGCTTCACACAGTCTCCGGTCAAATACACTATTCCTAAAAGGTAGAGGGCACCTGGATGTAGCTGCATGTTAACAACTCAAGGTCAGATTTCTCTGAAATTGCTGAATGATATGTTCATACAATTCTCTGAGCGGGAAAAATAAATTCATACCTGATCAACTGCATTCTCTATATAGTGAAACGCTTGTTGATCAGACTGGACATGATCATTCTGAAGAAAGATTACAATTAGTGTGAAATGCTGGACAAGTTGGGGATGAGTAAACTTTCTCATTTGAGGAAACAATGCTGCTCAAGAAGCAGATGTTTCTCAGCTAACTAGCTAGGAGGAGCCCACTATAGTAACAATGGAACTGACAGAGATAAAGATGAAGCTCTTAAGTATCTCCATCTAAGGTTCTCAATAAATAACATTATATTCTCTAAGAAGTCGGGGCAAAACTGCAAACATAAAAGCAACAAATTGTTTGTAAGGAAGCCTGACCTCAACTCTTAAACGACACCCTAGCTCATATTGAGCATCTGGATTACCCATGTCCGCAGCTTCAACAAGCAAAGCAGCTCCACTGTTATGATCAAAGACAACAACATATCAATAAGATGACAAAACAAAAACCCTTGCATACATGACAAAGTTCTTCCAAAAAGCACAAGTAAACTTCCACATCATGATAAACCATGACAAATATAGCAATACTAAAACCTAGTCTATTCTTACTTCAATTAAAACTTCGGCATATGCGCAAAACAACAGTCAATTACCAAGAGCAGCTTCATGTAGAGCAGTTTGACAGAGAATCAAAAGAGAAACTTAATCAGACTATATATTTACTTACACAGCTTTACAAGCTCCAGGAACATGGTACTTCAAATGCAACTTAGCAAGCCAATATCTAGCATGAGTGTTCAAACTATCAGCTTCCAGAGCAAGTTCAAAGTTCTCTTTAGCTCCCTGAACCACCAAAAAATCCAAGTCAGAAGCATAACAAAAACACTATATTCAAACAATTTGACCAAAACTAGAACACAAGAAGCTTAAAGCTTCACAATTTGGAACTCATACCCTAAGGAGAGGAATAAGGCGACGATCATTGAGTTCACAGTAATCAATAACTCTGTCTACTTCTTTAATCGCGCTATATCCTTTAGCTACGTACTCCATTGCCTTCTTGTTTCTGCTGTGTAATCCTCTCTGATCCAAAACCATTAACGAAAATCACGGAATTGGTACCAAACTCATTTCCAATCGAAATTCACAAAAATTGAAAAATGTAATACTCGCTGATCGAATCCATGGAGATGATGACGAGTTATCTTCGATTCCGCCGCGACGGCGGCTGCTTTCCGGAGAATTAAGCGACGAAGCATGATTTAGCCAGAGAAGAAAGGGAAGAAGAAGAGAGAAGAAGACCGGATGATGAATTTAGCCGGAGAGGAAGAAACCTAGCAGGATTAAACCGAGAATTAAGAGTTCTACGTTTTAATTAAATATTAAAAAATTGGATGTACGGACACCAATTCGAGCCAAGGCAAAGTGGTAGCGACTCAGCATGAAAACGCGTCGCACCAGGGTTCGAGCAACATATTGGTACCCCGATGGAGAAGATATAGACGAAATATCTTCTCACTGCCTCACGAGAGAGTCTCGTATGGAGATCTCGACGAGAGAGTCTCGTACGGAGAATTCTCGTGGTTTATAGTTGCCTTAACTATACAGCAGCAAAATATTCTGCTATGCCGGATCCTAAAAATAATAGATCTGATACAGCAAAATGTTATTATGTCGGGATGGTCCATCCGGAGAACATGCTAACTGAGATGGCGATTTGAGGTAATCCAAATTACCTTTCTTTTTGTTTTTTTCTTTAAATTATAATTTGGGAACTTCAAATCTCAATTGACTCAAAAAATTCATTTTGTGATAGTTTTACTTTTCCGACTTTCGTCTTGTGCAGATTTCAGATACTGCATGATTACAAAATACTCCTTCCGTATTTTATTAATTGTCGTTTTAGAATTTTTATTTCTTTGAATTAGATGTCGTTTTCAAATTTCTATGCAAAATTTATTACTTTTTAATGTTTTATAATGTGTATGAATTATTTTAGATTTTATACATGCCCAAATGTATTACTCGGTGAATTCTAATAAATTGGGCATAATGGGCCTTCATGATTACAAAATATGAATCGGGTATTTCCAACTTGAAACCGAGCATGTAAGCCTTTAGAATTACAAAAAATTCCTTCAACTCTGGGCTTGCAAGGCATTTATCCTCTAGACTTTAGATTTTTTTTTTTTGTAGGCGAGGGGAGACAAATTGTCTCCCTTACTTTATTAAACTAGAAAAAATTACAATCGGACTTGTCTCGGGTACGTAGTCCCTCGAGCATCCTCCGAAACAATCAAACGAAAACAATCGGGACATAAATCCAACAAATGAAAGCCAAGAGACTGAGAAAAAACATAGTTAGCTAAACCGTGCGCAAAACGATTAGGATCCCTATACACATGCGAAATACGGACCATCTAGTTCTTTGATAAAAAACCATAGCACAGTCTCGATCAGTTCTTAAAAAAGATCAAATTTTTCATCAAACTAATTTAATTACGACGTGTACATGTTTACCAAAGATGCTGCTACGTGCTAGTATAACTTCTTTTTTTTTTGATCAAGACTAGTATAACTAAAAGTTTTCAATAGACATTTTAGTTATTTCGATCTAAACTAATTGATTTTTGTTTTTAATTATATTGAATAATTAGGTTACATCAAATTCAAGAAAAAAAAAACTCATATTTTGGGTTCCCATATGGTTCTTAATTCATGTTCGGTTTGAATTTTTGTTTCTTTTTCGATATAGAAGTCTAAAATCTATTCAGATGTTTGGGAAAATGGTATATTCCCCCATGAACTAATTAGCTTCCTGGTTATTCATACACAAACTATTAAGAAAGGTCAAAAACTACAAGAATTACTATAATTCTAAAATTAACTACATGGACTTTTAAAAACGTGGCCAAATCATACAAAACCGTACACCGTAAACCTAAGCAGGAAAATTTTAAAAGACGATTTGCCGAATTTGCCCTTAACATCCGAACTAAATTACAAATTCACCCTCGAGCTTTGTTCACCCACATAGCTGTGTTCATCGCCGACAAACCAAACACAACACAACTCTTCGGTCCGAGATTCTCTGTTGAAGTTGAGATTCTATATCAGTCTTAGTCTCTGTTCTTCTGATGTATAAGAAGATAGCATTTTTTCGCAGAACGAATTTTGTTCTCTCTCTACCTAACGAGAAAAGAATCCATCAATTTCTGAGGAATCTCTGCACAGCTGTTGAAAGGTTAGATTTTGGAAACACTTATGGATATCGAATCGATGATTTTGATATAAACCCTAGAGAAGGGTTTAAGGGAAGCAGTGGAAATGGTAAAAGCAAGAACCCAATTGAGAGCTATGGGAAAGTTAGTCAAAGTCAGAGTTGGGGTTCAAATCAAGAGCAGTCATGGAAACAGAGTTCTAGTTTGTCTAATTCTCAAGTCCAATCTCATTATCAGAATAGTGGAGGATCTTCTTGGCATTCAGGGAAGTGTTCTGATTACGAGGTATATGAAAAGATTGAAGAGTTTGATTCATTTTGCTTACAAGAGAATCTAAAGGTGGCTTTGACTACTATGGAAACATTGGATAAGATGGGTTATGTTATGGATTTACCTAGACTTTTAAAGTTAGCTCAGCTATGTGGAGAAGATAATGTTTTTTATGAAGTCAGTGTTTTAGAAGAAGCTAAGGTTAATGTTCAAGGAAAGATCAGAGCTTTAGTTTACAGTTTAGATGCTAATTATTTGAAGTATTATACCGATCTTACGATTGAGGAGTTTGATGTGTTTTGCAAGCAAGGTAAGGTTAAAAAGGCGCTGTATACGATAGATACATTGGCGAGTATGAGTCATGTTGTGGATTTGAGTCGGCTTTTAGGAGTAGCAAAGCTTTGTGGGGAAGTAGATGCTTTAGAAGAAGCTAAGGTTGTTCATGGGAAGATTAGTGCTTTGGGTTGTTGTTTAGATGTGAGTTCTTATCATGTATTGTTGGAAATGTACTCTAACTGTGGGTTGGTGAACGAAGCGTCGAGTGTTTTTGAGGAAATGCCTGAGAAGAATTTAGAGACTTGGTATAGTATAATAAGATGTTTTGCAAAGAATGGTTTAGGAGAAGACGCGATTGATATGTTTACGCGTTTTAAAAACGAAGGAAACAAACCCGATGGTCGACTATTCAGAGGAATTTTCTACGCGTGTGGTGTGTTAGGTGATGTTGATGAGGGACTATTGCATTTTGAGTCGATGTTTAGAGACTACGGTATCATCCCCTCCATGGACCATTATGTAAGTATCGTTGAGATGTATGCGTTACCCGGATTTTTAGAAGAGGCTTTCGAGTTTGTTGAGAAAATGCCAATTGAGCCAAATGTTGATGTGTGGGAAACATTGATGAACCTTTCTCGGGTACATGGGGATTTAGAGCTTGGAGATAAGTGTGCTGAGTTTGTTGAAATGTTAGATCCTACACGGTTGAGCAAACAATCCCGGGAAGGGTTTCTACCGGTCAAAGCATCAGATATTGAGAAAGAGAGTCTAAAGAAAAAATCGGGAATTCATTCTCTTCAGGCAATCAGAAGCAAAAGTAGGATGTATGAATATAGGGCAGGGGATACGAATCTTCCCGAGAATGATGAACTTTTCCAGCTACTGAGGAATTTAAAGATGCATATGCTAGAAAGAGGCTATGTCGCGGATACCAAACCTGCTTTGCATGATGTAGACCAAGAGAGTAAAGAGACTTTACTTCTTGGTCATAGCGAGAGAGTAGCTTTTGCTCGTGCTGTTCTCAACTCCCCACCTCGTGCACCTTTCACTGTGATAAAAAACCTCCGTGTGTGTGTTGATTGTCATAACGCGTTGAAGATTATGGGAGATATAGTTGGTAGAGTAGTGGTCATGCGAGATATAAAGAGATTCCACCATCTTAAAGACGGGGCTTGTAGCTGTAAAGACTATTGGTGATTAACGACAAACCATTGAGGTGTGTTCTATATATAGTATCTTTGTGATTTTGGCTCTTTTTCTCGTAAATCATCATTTTAGTTAACCAGATTTTTTCTTGTCTCTTCAGATCCAGTTCTTGGAAACACATTCTTATTATCTCGTTATGTATGTGTTGGGAAGTTTGGCCGGAGCAACAGTGTCACAGAGGCAAACTTATCATAAGCAGCAACTTTTAGAGCACGTCTATTTCCAGGCATTTATATCGTGGAGCTGCCATATTGTTGTCATAGATATGTTGTTGTCATAGATCAATCTCATTTTCTTGTCCATTTGACGCAGTTTTTGTTTTTATCCAGGTTATGAATCTTATGATAAGCTGTATCATGATTGCTTATTGTTTTTTTTATCACTGGAGTAATATTAAACTTCAAGATTCGGAAAGGATTACAAACCATAGGAAAACAAAGAGATAAAGCAAAGAGAACCACAATGCTCATGAAGGTTACCACAAGGACTTCCCGCACAACAAATTCTGAAGACATGCTTCAACATTAATGGCAATAACACGAGGGAAAAACTTGGCCTTCTCTGAAAATGATATGTCTTCTTCTATGACCGCTTTTGTCAAGGTTCTCCCGGATGAACTGTAGGATAAACGAGAACCGCTTAGGCCTTTCAACGCCACAACAACCGAGTATTCAAGCCAAACAACTTAATACTAGGGTAATAAAACTCCAGCCATGATTCAAAAGCTCAACCCTTAATTAACATCGACTTAATTAGTTGAGGAAGAGAAACTTAGCCCTACAAAAGGGAGACAAGAGCCTAAACGAGGGAAGCAAACGACCCAACACCACAATTGCTAAGACTTCATAAGACAATTGCAGCAAACGATGGTCCCTCACATACACCAAATAAAACCTACAAGTTAAAACTAACGCACCCAAACGGACAAAACGAATCCAACCATGGATTAGAGAGCATAAAGTCTGAGAGCACGTTAGCTATATCATGAATGCTATGTATTGTTTTTCGTGGAAAATGTCAAAAAAAATTCCCCAACTTACAGATTTCGTTGAGAAAAAGCCTCAACTTTACCTTCGATTAAAATAAGAATCACCAACTTTTGTTAACTTTTTAATTTAATCACAAACTTTTGTTGACTTTGCCAAATTAGTCACGTTGTTAAGTTTTCTAAGAAAAAAGTTAACGATTCCGTCAAACTACTTAGCGGCGTAACTAATTTGGCTCAGTCAACAAAAGTTGGTGATTAAATTGAAAAGTCAACAAAAGAGTGAGATTTTTTCAACCATTAGAAAGTTTGTGGATTTTTAACCATTTTTAAAATTGAGATTTGTTTTTGACAATTTTCCTATTTTCCAATTAAAATAAAATATTTACTTAACAAAAAAAAATATTTAAAAGAATGAATTAAAAGTGTGATTTTTTTTTTGTAAAAGAATAACATTATTTTTAATATATCTAAATTTCATTATATCTAAATCTTAATATATAATTTTGAACAATAAATCTAATTTATGTTATTGTTGGCACCTAAAATGTTTATAATACTCTTGAAAAACTAATGGATTTCAACGAAATATAACTATTATATGGATTTATAATGTGTTTTTTGTGCCCATTTTACCTAATCAAATAAATCTCATTGTAATCTTCAACTATGGTTTTCCATTAAAGAAATTGGTTAATCACCATTCTTTTTTTTGAAAAGTTTTTCACACTTTTGATTCATTTTAAATAAATGAGTATATACACAAAATGACTATACTGTAGCAAATATTTAAGAAACTAACATTGCTTGAATAGTACCCTGTCGGAAGCTCCAGAGAAATTACACCCCAGTCCTTCTTCCATAGTCCTCTCTCCCTCTCTCTCTCCTCGAATTTGTGAAATCTCGACATAATCTTCTTCTTTACTTCCATGACCATGGATCTGAAATCTTTTTTCTCTCTCTCCTCTTTTCCTTTCTCTCTCTCCTTGGGCCACTGATGACGCAGCTCTTGAAACTGCCTTCACTCAATACGACGATCGCAATCGGAGATGGAGATCATCGGAGCAGACGATTCAGAGATGTTCGGAGTTCTCGTGACGGCGCAGTGGTGATGAGATCGGGTTCCATGAGATGTCGATGATCTCATCCTCGACGGATCTGTTCCGATCTTCTTCAATTGGAAGAAATCTTCTTCAATTAGAAGGAATCTGTTGTAATTGTTGGATTACTCTGTTTTTATGATTGTCTCTCTCTCCCTCAGTCCCTTTCTCCCTTCCTCTCTCTCCCTCACGCCCTCTCTCTTTCTCTCTACTTTTTATTTTCTCAACCAAATCTCTCAAATTCTCTCAATTTGTTAATAGATACAATTACCTCAATTACCTTCACTCTCGAAATCTCCTCTGTTTTTCATGGGTTCCTCCAATCTCTTACCAATTACAGTCTCCTCTATTTCCACAGTTTCTCTCCGATTACGATCTCCTCTCTTTATCTCCCCAGATCTCAATATTCCAAGTTATTTCTTCAAATTACATGTTTTATAACATAATAACATGACATTCAATTAAAACAGATGACAATAGAGTATATTAATTGGGGTAGGGTTTAGTAAATAGTCAATAAATGTACTGTTAAATCCTATGTTTGGGTTGCCAATTGTATAATTAGATTATACTAATGGGGGTAGGGTTTAGTAAATACAAATAAAAAGTACTTTTAAATAATTCATGTTATTCACCAAAATCGCATGTGTTTATGTAATAATACATTCGCAAATCTTCTCTGCTTCTATGGCGTCGGTGTGTCAGACCGTTTCTTCTCCTCAAATCTTCGAAAGTAAGAAGTCTCTGTTTCGAAAGGATTTGTGAAATCTAAATAAATAGATGGGTTTTAATTTTGGTGACTGTGAATTATGGAGAAATGATGGAAAAGGTTTCTGCAACATAATTGGAGAAGATGATGGAGAGGATAGTTTCGTCAATACCTTACTTCTAAATGGTGGGACCATAGTTATTTTCTAAAAGAAATCTGACACAAGGCTATTTACTTAATTTTGATGTCAAATTTGGTCATATACCTAATTGTCCCTAAATAAATACTTAAGTTCCATAATAATTTTTTTAATAAAAATAATAAAAATATCCAACGATAACACAAATTTTTTTTTTTTTTTTCTCTCTCGCCTAAGGCGATTTTTCTCCAAGCGTCGCCTCCGACAAAGCCTCTGTTCATCACCGTTTCCGGCCGACGCTGGCTTCTCCGGCGTCGGTCGGTCCCTCTGTTTTAGTTTTTCAATTCCTTTCTTCTTTTGTAGCGATCTAGGCTCATCGCTTTCTCCTCTCGATGGCGATTTGTAAGGCGACCATTCAACACTTTGATAACCGCCTCGAATCTCATTGGGTGAGTCTCGTTTCGACCGTTTTCCGGCGAGTTGTCCGGCCAATTTGTGTCGTTTTCCTTCCGTTGGAGAAGTCTCCTGGCGGTTTTTGTTTTCAAGTGCCGTTTCGAATCCGATTTCCAAAACCGCCATGGAATCCTTTCTACAGCAAGATCCTCCCTGTTATTGCTTCCTTCTGTCTCGATGAAGTCCCTACGACGAACGGCGATATCCGGCATCAGAGTAACTTTCCAACCATAGAGATTCAATTAACATCTGATGTTCGGCCCGTTATCAATTGCAACACATTATTTCCTCGTTTGATTTTGATGATATCGATTCCATTTCGGGAACAGTTTGCCCCTTCTAATAACTTTTTGTCTCGATTACGTCGGTTTGACCGTAGTGGTCAGACGACACTCATTCAACCCCGGGTACGGTTATTAGTCATGGGCAATACCTTTTTAGAAGACGTTGTGGAGATAGGTGGTTTCATTGATCTATTCGGTACTTTGGGACTTACATGGAGAATATTCATTAGGCGTTTGGCTTTGTTTGGCATCTTTCTATGTGGTTTTCAGACTCACAGGAACATGATGCGATGGGATCTACTCATGGTGAGACAAGTGCTAAGGAGCCTTAGTGAGAGGTTCATACGTGGAAATCTATATCACAATATTGGATTCAATACTTTAGCGTTATGTCTACAAAACGGGCAAATGAGGACTTTGGCACAATGGTTGGGTATTTACGAGTTTCAGGAAATTAAGGAACCCACGGTCGCTAACGAGCAAAGATGCATACGGTGTTTCAAAAATCATGGTCTAGAACCACTTCAAACAACATATTATAATTTTCTTCTAATTACAGTGATGCGGAAAGCATTTAGGAGTTTCATCTATATGATGATAGCCTGTTACGAGTGTATGAAGAGGGGACTTAACAGATTTATTCTGTTGCCTGTAAGGCTTTTGCTGGAAAGCAGGGTTACTTCCACTTCTTCATCGAAATTGGGTTTCAATTTCCTTTATTTGTTTCAATGGTTGTATTTGAATGGTTTTATGTATCATGTATCATGTAAAACTTTTCTGCAATAATATATTTGATTTGCCGAAAGAAAAAAAACACAAATTAATTATATTGTCTCAAAATTACTTTTCAAATATTATATATATAAAGTTCTAGGTACATTAAAATTTAGAGGACATATATGCATCTTCGTCCAATAACTAATCATTTATTTTTTACAAAGTTTTTCAAAATCTTAATTCATTAAGCAATACATTTATTTATATAGAAAATAGAGAAAATGTAATATATATATATATATATCAACTGTTAAAAATATTTAAAATGAGAATTCATGTTTATATTAGGTTTACTCTTGATCTATCTCATTTCTGTTTGGAAGAGAGATAAATGAGGCATGTTTTTTATTCTCAAAATTATCATTCTTATTTCATTCCTACTAAATCCCGCATTATTTTCTGTTTATTTTTGAGTCCTGTTTTTTGGTTTTTCCAATTCCATTGTCTACGTTTTATTCTTCCAATCTATGTTGGATGATGATTCCTTTTGTTTTTGTTTATTTATTTATTTTTATTTGATAGAGCACTGTAAATATATATAATTTACTATTATTTTACTGAAATTCATTTACTATTAGAAATAAAATAACATCTGTTTATCGAATATATATTCATTAGAAAACATTTACTTTAAAACTATAATATATAATTTTATCTACTAGTTAGTATAATAAAAAATTAGTATAAATAAATCATTTTTTTAGTTTTGTAATATAAATATGAAATATACTAAAAGACATTTCATATTCATTTTATAAAATAACTTGGTTACATATGTCTAAATTCTTAAAATAAAATGATAAAATGATGATTAGAGGAGAAAAGAGAAGAGGTTTTTTATAGATATAGATTTCATATATAATTCTTTTTTCTGGTGCACATTAGATGACAAATTAAAAAGAAGTTAGCGTTGTCACAATTTTATAATTTAATAAAAATCAAACACATAGTCAAATTCTTAGTAAAAATCCATTAATTATTTAAATTTGGAAACATTAGTGAGAATATATTTATTGTATGCCCCTTAATCCAATTAGATATACTCGAAAAACAGATAAGAATGATAGAAGAGAAAAGATAATATATTACTGGTTTTGGAGATGATTATCATGATGAAGATCACATTATGCACATGGTCTTGTGCAGAAACAAACAGGATTGGAGGTTCCACGGCATAGACCACTTGTGAAATGCTCAGGCTCTAAGTTGCGGCAGGTGAAGGCGCATCTTTCTGAGCTCTTGCATTTCTTTTTGTAATGTGTGCTGAATTTCCCACAAGTTGCTGCTTCCACCACATTCATCTCTAGAAAAATAAAACACATTTGGTTAAGTGTGTCTATGTTGTTATAATGAAAATTTAAACTGAAGTACCACAAGACATATGTATATCATATATATATATATATATATATATGACTATTAGTATATGATTTTTGTGGATCATAGAAGTCGCACGTATATCATATATATTGTTATAAGATGGATGTTATATCTATTATACACATAAACTTTATATGGATTTACATATTGGTAATAATATCTATGAAAATTATAAATTATTGTGACATGAATAGTGAACCTGTGGCAACGAGAAGCATGAAAGAGATCAGGAGAAAGGTTGAGGCGAAACGCATAGAGAATTTCATTTTGAGAAACAGGGAAGAGAGACTATGAAATGTTCTAGAATTAGAAAGAGAAATAAGGATTGTGTAAGAAGCTAATCTGGAAGAAATAATGATTGTGTAAGGGACTCAATATATAGGCATGGACTGTATATGCATACAAGAGAAATTAAGTGTAATAATGAAGAAAAGATTATAATTAATAAAATAATATCTACCATAAAATATTTAACACTAAAATATTAGTTTCTCACTTAAAATCTAAATAATTATAGTTAATATGTTCTTAACTATTAATTTGTTTATGTTCTTAGAGAAAATGACTTTACACATGCAATAAGATAACATTAATTCACTGTTTTGGTAAAAAAAAAAAACATTAATGGACTGAGATAAGTTTACATATGGCAACGAGAACTTAATGAATTAATGTTTTTACATCTCTAGAAAATGACTTTACACAGCCATATGTAAACTTATCTCAGTGAATTAATGTTTTTTTTTTTTTTTTGACCAAAACAGTGAATTAATGTTATCTTATTGCATGTGTAAAGTCATTTTCTCTAAGAACATAAACAAATTAATAGTTAAGAACATATTAACTATAGTTATTTAGATTTTAAATGAGAAACTAATATTTTAGTGTTAAATATTTTATGGTAGATATTATTTTATTAATTATAATCTTTTCTTCATTATTACACTTAATTTCTCTTGTATGCATATACAGTCCATGCCTATATATTGAGTCCCTTACACAATCATTATTTCTTCCAGATTAGCTTCTTACACAATCCTTATTTCTCTTTCTAATTCTAGAACATTTCTGAAGGAATTTGAACAGGTTTTAATCTCTATTAACAACCTAACAGAATTCCTGAAGCCTAGGATCTAGGGTTTGTAAACTTGAATCAAGAGATCTCAGATATACCTGGAGATTGGCAGCGGAATAGTATCAGGTAATCGAGATCTGGAAGCGCCTCACGTGCTGCGCCTCTACTGTAGTCCACACTCACACGAACAGGAATCTGCAGGGATGCTAGTGCCTGGAATCAGATCTTGCAGAGGAAACCTGTGTTTTCTGGAGAGGGAGCGACTAAGTCTTCGCAAAATCTCGTGCCTCATATCCTTATATAGGCACGGGATAAGACCTAATTATTCACGGGCCGGGCCTGAATCAATTAAGTCATTGGGCCGAAATCTCTATTTCGGTCCGCACATGGTGTCGATCGACACTACCTCGTGGTGTCGATCGACACCTCCTCTCTTTACACGTTTCTTGCTTTAGTGCATCCTGTTCGCTTAGGTGTGTGACCCTGTAGGATCAAATGATACTAGTAATGAGTTCATAACTCACAAGTCATGAGCGGCTTCTAGCAAAACGTCATGACTACCTAGTGTCAAGTGAATGTCTGATCTCGACAAACAACTATGTCTAGAGTGAAATACAAGTATGATTTCAGGACATTCCCAACAATCTCCCACTTGTACTGGAATCATCTATTCCCATAATCCCTTTGTCGCTATATCTCGATATGGCATAAGGCAAGAACCGTGTCACCCTTATTCAACCAATATCATGTTCATCGAACTCCGATTTATACTGATAAGACAAACGACTGACATTTCACCTCGTTTGAGCGCGGCCACGCATTTCTCAGTATCAAATCTCCGATGGGCCCTGAGATATTTATCTCCTGTTATATAGGAGGGACAAATTCCATCTTGTTCCATCCCTGTTCCTACACACACTTCATGATACACCCAATCAATGCCTTTATTGTCACCTGTTACGGTTGACGTTTGACACAGTCAAAGCGGACCAATTCATATGCTAGAAATCATGATGAACTCAGGTCTAAGGACTATACTCTATAGTCATAATGAGAACCTCTCATGACACTTATATAACTATCCTGTAGAGTTCTCATTAGCGGGTCATGTCCGATCATGTGTTCTCTAACACATATCTATGTGATTGACTTTAATACTCTTATTAATGACTCCATGAAACTTAGTCATCAGTCAACTCACATACCAGTCTCACGCGGTTGTCAGTGTCCCACTTTAACAACCTTGACCAGGGACAAATATAATCTATGTCATTTATCACTTATAGGGTTCCATGATCAAGTCCTCAACTTGATGACCTATAAAATGTCATAAATTACTTTGGGACTATTATTCAATTATCTTATAATCAAATAATATATGAAACAATTTCATCATGACATAACCAAAGTATGTCTACATGAACATCATAACATAATTCAAACCATTACAACTCCCACTAGAATCAAGATCATATCTTAATATCTCAAATACCTACAGCAAAAGGGTGAAACTCATGCTTAGGTCATGGGAGAGGCTGCGGTGCTCTGCTTGGAACTCTTTCCCGCAAATCGCAGGGTGCGGTGCTCTGCTTGGAACCCATTCCAACAAAACGCACCGCTATATAGACATAAGACATAACCAGTTTCCGACCGGAAATCGTCTTTGTCCGTCTAACCACTCTCAACAGAGACCATTACTTCCTCAGTTCACCAAGCTCCAATTCTTAGTATTCCTCAAACACTTGAGAATATTCTTGGTAACTGTCCAGTGAATTTCACATGGATCATATTGGTATTTACTCATCATGCTTAACACTTTAAGCAACATCTGAACGAGTTCAGGTCATGGCATTTATGATAGGTTCCACTGCATTCGCCTGGGAATCCTACTCAAACATTCTTGCTCAGCCAGTGTCTAAAGACACTGCGTCTTACCAAGATTAATGCCATTAGACATCGAAGGCCTTTCTTGGAATCATGCATACTGAATCTGTCCAAGACCTTATCACTATAAGCATCTTGACACGATCCAATTAGCTTACCCAACCTATCTCTATAGATTCTTATTCCAAGAATTCATGCGGCTTCTCCCATGTCTTTTATTGGAAAAATAACTTCCGAGCCAAGTCTCAAGAGACTAAAACAATGGAACGTCATTTCCGAGAAGAAGTATGTCATCTACATACATTACGAGAAATGCAACTACGCTCCCACTAGTCTTCTTGTAAACACACGGTTCCTTTTCGTTCCTGATGAAGTCAAACTCTTTTGACCATTTCATCAAAACGATTATTTCAACTCCGTGATGCTTGCTTCAATCCATACATGGATCAATGAAGCTTGCATTCCTTCCCAGCGTTATTTGGATCAGTGAAACTCTCAGGTTGTGTCACGTACACATCCTTTTTTTCAGAATTCCTTTAAGGAAAACTGTTTTCACATCCATTTGCCAAATTTCATCACCATGATAAATGGCAGTTTCTAGGAGAATCCGAATGGTTTTAAGCATAGTGACTGGGGAGTAGGTCTCTTCATAGTCATATCATGAATTTTCTTGAGACCTTCAGCGACCAACCTTGCTTCGAATATCTGGATATTCCCATCTCGGATCTAGCGACTCCAAGCCACGTTTCGGAGTCCGGGTCCAACATTGCTTCCTCAAAATTCGCAACCTCGTCACTGTCAATGATCAACAAGTCATGACACTTGGTCACGAGAAATCCCTATTTCTCGGAATCGTGACGTATCCTTCCGGATTGCGAACTTTGGGCACCACAGGTATAGGTTCTACAACTCTTTATAGATCCATTTACTGCTTTACCTCTTCGGTGAAAGCCTAGTATCGATCGATACTACCTTAGTGTCGATCGATACCATCCTGTGATTTCGAACGTTTTCGAGTTCTACTTTTACTCCCACTGTTCTTCTTGGAAAGACAATCTCTCACAAGAAAACATAGTTCTTAGCAACAAACATTTTGTTCTCAGAACGGTTGTAGAAGTAGTAAGCCTTGGTTTCCTTAAGACAACCAACGAATTAGCATTATTGGATTTGGGTGTGAGCTTATCTTATCGTAAACATTTTACATAGGCCTCACAACCCCAAAATTTCAGTAAAGACAGTCTTGGAACATTTCCAATCCACATCTCATGTGTTGTCTTTATAACTGATTCTGATGGAACCTATTAGTGTAAACGCAAACGTTTCTAGAGCGTTTCCCAAAAGGGATAATGGAAGATATGTGTGACTCATCATTAATCAAACCATATCCAATAAGGTTCAATTCCTCCTCTCGGAACCTCCATTCTATTGGGGCGTTCCAGAAGAAGTGAGCTGTGAAACTATTTCACACTCTCTTAGGTGATCACTTAACACTTGGCTTAAGTACTCTCCTCCGCGATCTAATCGAAGAGCTCTAATACTTTTGCCAATTTGATTCTGTACTTCATTCTGGAACCTCTTGAACCTTTCAAAGGATTCCTATTTGTGTCTCATCATATGGACATATTCATACCTACTATCTTATCAGCGAAGGTAATGAAGTACTGAAAGTTTTTCTCTGGCATTGGTGCTCATCGGGCTGCATACATCTCTATGTATAAGGCCCAACAAGTTACAGGCCCTCTCATTTGATTGTTAAAAGGGGCCCTTAGTCATTTAGTCCAATAAGCAGGATTCACATTTCTCACATGATTCACAATCAAACGAGCCCAAAGCCCATCACTATGGAGCTTCTGAATCCGCTGTAGCCCAAACGACAATGCCAGAAAACCGATTTGTGTTTATGTTATAGACAGGCATAAATTGGTTTAAGACATAAAACCCATTCTCTAATGGGGTGCTACCATAGAACATTTCATTAAGATCAACAGAACAACATTTGTCTTTAATCAAAATGAATATCATTCATATCCTTACAAGAAAATGAAATGACGTTTCTGCTCAAAGCAGGTATAAAGTAGCAATTATTCTATTCTTAAAACCAAGCCTGAAGGCGACTATAAATGGAAATTTTCTACGGCCAATGCAGCAACTCTTGCTTCATTCCCGACGTGAAATTCCACTCGTCCCTTCTCCAACGTTCTACTGTTGCTTAGTGCCTGCATATTTGAATAAATATCAGCACCACAACCGGTATCTCATACCTATGAGGTAGAACTTGAAGTAGTAACATTTACTTCCATAACACAAATACCTTGAGAAGAAGTCCCGTACATCTTCTCAATCTCTTGTGCATCTTCCAAGTATCTCTTGCAGTTTCTCTTCCAATGTCCAAGCTCCTTACAGTACTGGCATTTCTCAACATCGGTTAGGCCAGACTTGGGCTTACAAGAAGACACTGGCTTGTCCTGATTCACAATCTGGACGGCCTTGCCTCTACCCTTGTCCTTTCCAGGTTTCTCAAACCTTTTGCCATTTTTGATGTCATGCTCAGCTGTCTTGAGCATACTATGCAGCTCAGTCAACGTCTTCGTCAACTTGTTCATGTTATAGTTCATAACAAACTGATCATAGCTTGACGGCAGTGACTGCAGAATGATGTCAGTAGCCAACTCTTGGCTAAAGGGGCAATCCAGTCTCCTCAGGTTATCTATATAACCCATCATCTTTATGATGTGAGGACTTACTGGTGAATCCTTTGGTAGCTTGCACTCAACTAGAGATTTAACCGTCCGGTATCTCTCAGTTCGAGCCTGCTCCTGAAACATCGCTTTCAGGCTAGTGATCATCTCGATGGGCGATGCCACATTCTCATATTGCTTCTGCAAGTCCGAGTCCATGGTAGCCAACATCAGACAACGCACATCGACCACATCATAGTAATGCTTATTCCAAGCATCATATACTGCATGTGATTTGGACCTTAGTTTCTCGGGGAGAACTTTCTCAAGGACATAGTCCTTTCTCTCCTGCTTGAGAACAATTCTCAAGTTCCGATACCAATCAAGGAAGTTGGACCCATTTAACTTGTCCTTCTCAAGGACGGGTCGCAACGAGAAAGAGTTCTGATGAGGGGTTTTAGACATAACTAGAAATCAAAATTAAATGGTTTAGTTATGATGTTCAGGAAATGAGAAATCTTAACAATTAAGAAAACTCGCATTATATTCAAAACAATGTTTCCTCAAATGAATATAATGATCCAAGATCCATACTTCACCAAAACTTGAGTGGGCCACTGGCCGTCACCCAAATCTTAGCTATCTAGGTAAGCAACACTTTGCTAATCATATCCAATATGACTCTTGGTTATGGATAAGACATCTTATGTCTTGTCCACCTGATGTCTATGGGCCCAGAACTTCTGATAGCCCACTCAAGTAAACCAATCTCTCAATCAAGTAACGATTGATGCCATGCACTGCAAGCCCATCAACACAATTACGTACTGCCTTACTCATGTAACCGGGATACCTTGCACTGCAAGCCTATCACACGGTGAAACGAGTCTTGACAGCTGACAAGATCGGAAAGACATCCGAAACACTTGATATTTAGTTGAGGAACAGAACTTTTAATCTTGACACATATCATATATGTACTCAAGAAGGCTTAGATTTTATCAAAACAATTAATCTTTATTAAGTTTTAATTAATCTAAGAAATGGGTGAAATTCTGTTTGGCTATGACTTCTGCAGTGCACCGATGCTAGCATCGATCGACACTCATCTGTGCAACCAAAACAATTTCGATAGTTGATTAGTGTCGATCGATACTACCTTATTGGTATCGATCGATGCTCAACCAACCAAATCGATTTGCGATAACCAGTCAATCCAATTGATCTGGATCGATAACCGGTCAATCAAATTGAACCGTATCGATAACCCGTCGGTATCGATCGATACAACACTTGTATCGGTCGACACCAACTTATTCGCACCAAACCGCAATCAGTCGGTTTAAATCGATTTCGACCAAGCATGATAACCGATTCAATCCAATTGAACCGACTAACCATTCGCAAGGCTGTGTCGATCGATACCATCATAATGGTGTCGATCGACACCATTCGGTTTCGGGAACTTCGATCTTTCGATCGAAGCCTAATTTTATTAATTACAGTGTCGATCGATACCATCACTATGGTGTCGATCGACACCACGAAACCTCGTTTGACAAGTTTTTAGCAAAATACGATTTTCACAGAAAACTTATCCTAGAAAGCATCCTATACATCATATGTATCAAAATTCGAATTCTCCAATTCAATTACATGCTTTTCAGATTCAATAGTTAAACCCTAAGGCTCTGATACCACTGAAGGAACTTGAACAGGTTTTAATCTCTATTAACAACCTAACAGAATTCCTGAAGCCTAGGATCTAGGGTTTGTAAACTTGAATCAAGAGATCTCAGATATACCTGGAGATTGGCAGCGGAATAGTATCAGGTAATCGAGATCTGGAAGCGCCTCACGTGCTGCGCCTCTACTGTAGTCCACACTCACACGAACAGGAATCTGCAGGGATGCTAGTGCCTGGAATCAGATCTTGCAGAGGAAACCTGTGTTTTCTGGAGAGGGAGCGACTAAGTCTTCGCAAAATCTCGTGCCTCATATCCTTATATAGGCACGGGATAAGACCTAATTATTCACGGGCCGGGCCTGAATCAATTAAGTCATTGGGCCGAAATCTCTATTTCGGTCCGCACATGGTGTCGATCGACACTACCTCGTGGTGTCGATCGACACCTCCTCTCTTTACACGTTTCTTGCTTTAGTGCATCCTGTTCGCTTAGGTGTGTGACCCTGTAGGATCAAATGATACTAGTAATGAGTTCATAACTCACAAGTCATGAGCGGCTTCTAGCAAAACGTCATGACTACCTAGTGTCAAGTGAATGTCTGATCTCGACAAACAACTATGTCTAGAGTGAAATACAAGTATGATTTCAGGACATTCCCAACAATTTCATAGTCTCTCTTCCCTGTTTCTCAAAATGAAATTCTTTATGCGTTTCGCCTCAGCCTTTCTCCTGATCTCTTTCATGCTTCTCGTTGCCACAGGTTCACTATTCATGTCACAATAATTTATAATTTTCATAGATATACTTACCAATATGTAAATCCATATAAAGTTTATGTGTATAATAGATATAACATCCATCTTATAACAATATATATGATATACGTGCGACTTCTATGATCCACAAAAATCATATACTAATAGTCATATATATATATATATGATATACATATGTCTTGTTGATGCAGGAGCAAAAAGCTTTATTTTCTTTTTTTTTATCTTATGTTTTCTTTTTTGGCTTTTGGGTATTTTTCCTATTCTTTTAGGTTTTTACTTTTCTTAATTTCCTTATTTCTAAGTAGTTTACTTTTTATTTAGTTGGGATTTATCTATATAAAGAGATCCTATGTGTTTTGAAAGAACAACCTCATAATTATTTTCTTAAGAAGAGCATAGAGCTTTCTCTTTTTTCTGGTGGATTCCAGACCCTTTTCTGGTGGGTTCCAGAGTTTTATCATCAAGTTCGTCGCTAGCGACTTGATTTCAATCTAGGTTTAGCGCTTGCTTAACCTAGGGTTTTCCGACTGCGTCAAGTGGTATCAGAGCAGGCTTTCTCCTGTCTCTTTTTGAAGCTTGATTAGCCATGGGAGATCAACCGGTTACCAAAGCAGATTTCTAGGGTTTAACGTTGGCTATTACCACGTCCCTAACTGCTTTTACCAATCAGATGACGTTGTTGATGACCGAGATCAGAAACGCCAACAACAACAGAAATCAACAAAGAGGCAGAAGAGAAGAATCAAATCTGAATCAACAGGGCATAAACAATCCGGCCGTTATGGAACCAGCCCAGGTCCAACAAGTTGGAAACAATCAACGACCCGGAGAAAACAATCGTGTTGTGATTGATGAAAATAGAAGTTCTAATGAAGAATCCGTGAAGGAAGAGAATGGTCAAGAGAATCTAAAAAATAATTATGATTCTCTCGTGAAGGACGAGTTAGTTGAACAAGGGAATCAACACAACAATCATGATTATCGAGTAAAAGCTGATATTCCAATATTCCATGGGACTATGGGAGTAGAGGAATTTTTCGACTGGCAAACTGATGTTGATCGATTCTTCGATGTTATGGAAGTCCCGGAGAATAAACAGGTTAAGCTAGTGGTTCCAAGGAATTTCAAAACGAAGCACTTCAAGGAAGAGAATCCAAGGAGATTGAAATCAAGTGTCTTAGTTATGATTCATAACACGAAAAAGCTAGATGCATATTTCAAGAAAACTAATGGGTTGATAAGTGTTGCTAAGAAGAAGACAACAATCCCAGAGGACCTGCCAGAGATTCTAACTAATTTGAGGGAGTTAGATTCAGACGATTATCTACATGACTTCCCTCCTATGCGGGACAAAGCAGATGAGATTCTTTATTCAGAAGAGAACTTGAGGACAAGTTCTTCAGAAGTGGAGGAGACTGATGTAGGAGGAATTTAGGGAATTTACCTTTTCTTTTAATATTTACTTATTTTACGTTCTCTATTTTGATTAGAGTTTTCTATTTTATGTTTTGGTTTTATTCTCTATATATATAGAGATCCTAGGTTATTTACATGACATGTTTTATCATCCTAATTAATAAAAGCAGAGAGTTTTCTCTTTTCCTGGTGGATTCCAGACCCTTTTCTGGTGGATTCCAGAGTTTTATCATCAAGTTCGTCGCTAGCGACTTGATTTCAATCTAGGTTTAGCGCTTGCTTAACCTAGGGTTTTCCGACTGCGTCACTTGTGGTACTTCAGTTTAAATTTTCATTATAACAACATAGACACACTTAACCAAATGTGTTTTATTTTTCTAGAGATGAATGTGGTGGAAGCAGCAACTTGTGGGAAATTCAGCACACATTACAAAAAGAAATGCAAGAGCTCAGAAAGATGCGCCTTCACCTGCCGCAACTTAGAGCCTGAGCATTTCACAAGTGGTCTATGCCGTGGAACCTCCAATCCTGTTTGTTTCTGCACAAGACCATGTGCATAATGTGATCTTCATCATGATAATCATCTCCAAAACCAGTAATATATTATCTTTTCTCTTCTATCATTCTTATCTGTTTTTCGAGTATATCTAATTGGATTAAGGGGCATACAATAAATATATTCTCACTAATGTTTCCAAATTTAAATAATTAATGGATTTTTACTAAGAATTTGACTATGTGTTTGATTTTTATTAAATTATAAAATTGTGACAACGCTAACTTCTTTTTAATTTGTCATCTAATGTGCACCAGAAAAAAGAATTATATATGAAATCTATATCTATAAAAAACCTCTTCTCTTTTCTCCCCTAATCATCATTTTATCATTTTATTTTAAGAATTTAGACATATGTAAACAAGTTATTTTATAAAATGAATATGAAATGTCTTTTAGTATATTTCATATTTATATTACAAAACTAAAAAAAATGATTTATTTATACTAATTTTTTATTATACTAACTAGTAGATAAAATTATATATTATAGTTTTAAAGTAAATGTTTTCTAATGAATATATATTCGATAAACAGATGTTATTTTATTTCTAATAGTAAATGAATTTCAGTAAAATAATAGTAAATTATATATATTTACAGTGCTCTATCAAATAAAAATAAATAAATAAACAAAAACAAAAGGAATAATCATCCAACATAGATTGGAAGAATAAAACGTAGACAATGGAATTGGAAAAACCAAAAAACAGGACTCAAAAATAAACAGAAAATAATGCGGGATTTAGTAGGAATGAAATAAGAATGATAATTTTGAGAATAAAAAACCTGCCTCATTTATCTCTCTTCCAAACAGAAATGAGATAGATCAAGAGTAAACCTAATATAAACATGAATTCTCATTTTAAACCTGCCTCTTCTTCTTCTTCTTCTTCTTCCTCTCTCTCTCTCTCTCTCTCTCTCTCTCTCTCTCTCTCTCTCTCTCTCTCTCTCTCTCTCTCTCTCTCTCTCTCTCTCTCTCTCTCTCTCTCTCTCTCTCTCTCTCTCTAGTGATTTGTTTTTTCTCTCTCTTTTTTGAGTGGTGGCACAAATTTGTAATTTACCAAGTACATTTAATTTTCTAAGTATTGACACTCATATAATGTAGTTTCTCAAAAAACTAAGGGATTATATAAGTTATTAATATTTGCAAATAAGAATAGTGTAAGGATACAAATCCTCTCGGCAGGCCCGGCCCTTGACACAAACACAAGAAACATTGGTATGGGGCCTCTAAATTTAGGGGCCCATTTTTTAAAAAAAAATTGTAACATTTAGAAGCTTTTGTTAGGGCCCATTATGAATCATAAACAAAATATAAAAGTTATGACTTTTTTTTCATCGTAAAGAGATGAAATAAGAAAAGAAAAGTCTAGAAACCTAAAAGTCAAAAGTAAATTAAACACATAACAAAACACAGAGAGAATTGAGGAGGGGAAACGCCGAGCAAAGGCTGCGACGACGAGTGAGTGAAAGGGCCCCGATTTTTTGTTTGGTATTAGGCCTCGAATAATTCGAGACAGGCTCTGCCTCTCGGGTACAGAAAAAAAATGAATGGCTTAGAAAACCATTCAAGAGTTGTTTATATCGAAGCGAAGTACACAGTAAGGTGAAAAATACAAGAATTTTGCGAGAGAAAATAAAAAGTAATATTGATGATTTCAGAGTCTCTTTATAGGATTTAAGATACAAATTCAAAAAGAGAAAACTAGTTGAGAAGTGCAGTGTAAGTGATTGTATGTTCTGTTAGTCCACATTTCCTCTTGTTTTATAGCTTTAAATCATTTTTTTGTGTGTCTCCCATTTACTCTGTTTGATTCAGCATTTATTGGTTTTTACTTCAGTTAATTCGTCTGTTATGGGTCAAAGCCATTCATTACTTTTTGAACTAAATCATCGGCTCACTTTGGTGTTTTGATAGCGAGTTTGACATGAGGATAGAACCGCTTTGTTCACCTTGTTGAGTCTGAGACTGCAACTTGAAAATAATTACGTCTTTTGGCCTCCTATATAAACCAGTTGTGAAAGCATCAAACACATTTCGTCTTTTGATCCAAGTAACAAAATCTAAGCAAGATCAGATATGTGGAATCAAAGGCCGAGCTTCAGGTTTGAGATAGATAACTTCTCACAGAAGGAAGCTAGGATAGCGTCTCAGACATTCGTGAGTGGGGAATGCGAATGGTAAAACAAAAAGAATCTGATCTTCTTTTTTTTTTTTTTTTTTTTTTTTTTTTGAATTACCAGGAGGTTCTGGGCCGAATCCCGTACATCCCCCATGACCAGAACCATAGTATGTAATATTAGTTCGTCCCAAGAGTCACTTTAATCAGCGACCTCTAAAAATCTGATCTTTACCTAAGCTTTGTTAGATTATAATGGGCTCACTCTTTTGTTTATACTCTTTAGGTATCTCAACGTTTATCCTAAGGGACATGGTCTTGCTAAAGATCACTTGTCTCTATCTGTACCTGTATGTTGCAAATACTAAATTATTGCGAACTGGATGGCAAAGGAGAGCTAATTACTACTTCACCGTTTTGAATCAATCCGACAAAGAGCTCTACAGATCATTTAGTAATAAGTTAAACCCTTCGGTGTTTGAATCTGTTTTTTGTGTTTCTATCTTTCTATTTTACAAAATTTCAGTATTTCACATGGGAAGTTGAAATGGGACTTAGAATAATACGTAAGTGAAGTGATATCAACCAATCCATGTATATTGCTCATCGCCACTATAACCCAAATAAGCTGTCATGTTGGAAATCTTAAAGATTCAGAAAATATATGGTGGTATGTAATTGATGAATAGTTTACTTCTTTATTTATTTTTTTTTTTTTTTTTAATGTTTCGTAGTTGCAGGTGTACGTGTGTTTTGCCCTGACCATACAGGGTCGGGTTTCTCAAAGACATTGCCTCTTAGTAAGTTTCAAGAAAAACGGTTTCTGGAGAACAACAGACTCATCATTGAAGTCTACATTAAAATCATTGAGGTTGTTGATAGAGAAGACATAAATGTATCACAACAGAAGGATACTGTGGATATCAACGGTTTTCAGGTTTTTGCATCTCAGGTAACTTCATTAAAAGATCTGTTTTATTTCGGTTTGCTTTTTGGCGTATAGATTAAGATACCTTTAATCAGTAAACACAATCATACTTTCCCTTGGCAGGTCATTTCAGTGCGAAAAATATTCCTGGACCACGCAGACTTTGCGGAAGAATTCAAACCAAAAAGCCAATTGGTCAAGACAGCATACATGAACGTCCTCCTCAGCCTCATTGAGACACTTCACAAACCTTCACAGAGTCTCTCAGAGACTGAGCTGAGCAATGCTCACGATGAATTGAACGAGCTGATGGAAGTAGGTTTCAAACTGGAGTGGTTGAAGACAAAACTTGAGGCAGTTTCCTTGGAGAAGAAGAAAACGAATATTGATGGGTATCTGGAGCTGACTATGTCGAATCTCAAAGTTGAATTAGTCATGAAGAAAGCCAAATTTGCTACTACTACTGCTAAAGTTTTTTTGTTGGAGCAGACTTCGTCCGATCTCAAAGTTGAAATGGAGAAGGAGAGGGTCAATACTACAACTTCTACTGCTAAATTTTTGTCATCGGATGATGATGATCTATTTTCACATATATCACTACAACAAATATGGTCTTTGATAGCACACGTTTAACGCCATTAAAAGTGATTGATAGCGTTTTATCAAACGCTGTGCTTGCGACCGCTATAATAGGTCGCACCCGTATTATAGCGTTTATATAACGCTATGAAAGTTTTCATCTATAATAGAATTGAATTTCATTGCTACGATATTTCATCTATAATAGCGTTTATATGACGCTATATAAGTTTAACACATGATCAGCGTTTAACGCCATTAAAAGTGATTGATAACGTTTTTGTATTACTGCTATAGATATCAAGAATGCTATGAAATATGGTCTTTTTCAGATTCCATATTACCCTGAAACCTGATAATTACTCAACATGTCTTAAACCTGATTACATTACCAAATCCAACAACACATTACAGAATCCAACAACAAATTACATTACCAAATCCAACAACACATTACAGAATTCAAATTCATCATTCAAGTCTCAACAGAATTAAAAACATAGGAGAGTAAACCTGATTAGTTTAACACATGATCAGTTTATCCTTTGGCCATGCAAGTACAAATCCCATTGCATCTAAAAGACACTCTATCCCAGGAGACGGCTTCCAAACAGCTGCAGAATTGACATTCACTATATCAACCCAAACCTTAACTCCATTGTCACCCAAGGGAGCAAAATGAACAGTTTGCTCTGGGTCGTCTGTCTCCCAACGACCTTCAGCAACCACCTGGTTCTCTCCGCTAATATCCATTAACATGCACTTCTGATTTTGTTTGGGAGCATCACTTGGAGTATGACGCTACAATGGTTGAAATATAAGACAAGTTATACTTAACAGAAACAAAATCTTAACTGTAGTGGACACTACTTAGAAGTGTAAATATTGAGCTACTTACCAGAGATCTTCGAAGTGGAGACTGAGTAAGTTGTGGTGGATTTTTCTTTACAGGCGCTGGTGGACATGAGTCGGTTTCTTTTCTTTTCTTACGAGAATTAGAAGCAGGAGATGCAGAAGTTGTACCTTTTGATGCAGTTTTTTGACTTTGTGATTTTGAAGACATGGTATTTGGCTGCAGAGTAGACTGTCGACATTGTGTATCTATGGTATCTTCAAAATCACACTTATTGGCAGGCCATGATATGAATGACTTCAAAGATTCACCAAGGTATCTAATTTTTGCTGTAGGCCTCCATAAGAAGACTTTCTCAACATGTACCACATCGAGAAAGACTTTCACTTGATTTGGTCCTAGAGGAATACCATTAACCAACTCTGTTGGATCTTTAGACTGCCAACGACCTTCACCAACCACTCCATCAATTTTACCAGTCCAATCCAGCAGTTTGCATTTGTTCAAAGAAGATATTCTTGGACTCTAACAAATGCATAAAACAAATATCCTCAGAAACTATTAATTAACACAGTGAACTAGTAAGTATAGTTGTGAATAAGAAAATGTTACCCCTGGAAAAATGTCTTCACTATGGTGAGATTGAAGACATTTATTGAGAGGCCATGCAATGACTAGACCAACAGCTTCATCAACTGTAGAAATATCAGCTGTAGGTCTCCAAAGAAAGGCTGTTGAGACAATTGCTTTATCAACCAAAACTCTAACAGCTTCAGGGCCCAAGGGGATGTCATCAACAAAGTCATCCGGATCAGAACTAAGAAGAACTCCTTCAGCCACTTTTTCATCAGTAAGATGACAATCAATCAACACACAACGGCCTTGTGCTTCTGTGTTAACACTCTACAGTAAATATATTTCAATATTGTGAGAATTTACTATAATCACATCAACTAAATAAGTTGTTATAAATTACTTACTTTTCCTCTTGCAGAAGCTGAGTTTTCACCAATTTCAGTAGCTGGCTGCTGTTTATATCTCTTAATTTCATCTTCCAATGTATTAACTTGGTGAACCAACTTGTGTTGTTGCTTTTTCATGTCTTCAATTAACTGTTGATTCATTTGAAAACAAGCTAACTTGCTCTTGCTCATGTTTTTTCCCATTGCCCTAAGACGACCTGGATTATCAGGTCCTAGTAGTTGTGAAAGGCTGTCTTCTAGTGGGTTTGTTGCAGATGATGAAGCAGCAGTCTTAACCAACTCAGCTGCCTTCTTCTGCGTACATTACAAATCAAATATGAATATGGTAAAGGAGAATATAGACCAGATAATGAAGAACAACATTAAATACATACAAATTTATCAGCTGCTTTCGTGTTGACTGGAGTACCATCCTTTTTTGTACGTGATTTGACCCAGACGTCTAGCCTAGTCACTTCATCTAGTTCTTCACTCTGTTCTTTCTGTTACAAAAACAACACATTGTTCAAACAAGGTGGTAATGTAGATTAATATTATGAAAGTTCAGGTAATAGATGTTACCAACTCATCTTCCAGCCTGGACATTCCTTTACGGCTACAAGTGTGTGGTATCTGTAATCCCCGTTTCACTTTCATAGATTCACTTACAACGGCAAATTCTTTGCTAGTTTTGAGTTTCACAAACTTACGCCATTCTGGTTGCGTAATATTAGGTGGTCTCAGAGTCATCCTTTCTTGCATAGTAGATTTGGATCTTATCTTCGATACTAGTCTTGATTTGGAGGACCTCCAGTTGTTTCCCATCAGTCCCAATACATAGGCAATCTGGTAATCTTCATCAACCTCAAACATTGCCTGTATAAAATTACACACAATTGACTGAGATACCATCAACAATTAAAATTCGATAAATAGTGATAAATAGTAAAGAAATTTGACCTGTACAGATTTCAACAGAACTGTTCTCAATTCAGTACTGACTTTCCTCCAGTCATCAATTGTGAAAGGAACATGTTCTCGCACTAATATACCTACATACGAGGATAACTTCACTGATCCAGGACCAAAAGGCTGACCCTTGCTATTCCATCGAAGTTTTTCACGGACATTTGGAGCTTTAGTTATATTCTTCAGCCTAGTTGGACCTCTATGTTTTTTACGCTTAGGTTGCTCTGGATTCTCATGATCATGTGCCATTTCAACAAAACCAAGAGGCTCTTCATCTTGAACATCTTCATTTAGCCTTCCTTCCGCAGTCTCTCTTTCCTCATTCTCTCTGTCTTCAGTCACTCTTTCTTCCTCATTCACTCTGTCTTCATTCACTCTTTCTTCATCAGCAGCTACAGTTTGATCAGGGTACCGGGTACCTAGAAATTCTGGCTCTTCATCACAAGCTTTCTTCTTGTTTTTCTTGGACTTATTCTTGCTCGGCTTTTTATTCCCCATTTTAATTCACCTGAAACAAGTAACATCAAACATTAATAACAGTTTCAAAAGACAAACACAAAGATATACCTATGAACAAGATACATAATAAATCATCTAATAGTCATAAGCACATGCACACATAAAGAAACAAAAAAACATAACACACATATATGCCTTCACAATCAGCTCTAGCATTTTGAGCTGATTCTTCTTCATCTAACTCAGAATCCATTTGAATTATTGATGGCAGTGGTCCTATATCTGTGTTTTCATCTTCTTCCACTTCCTCATTATATCTTCTGGAAGGACCTCTTAACACTACACACCAACCAGATTCATCATTCTCCTTCGAGTAAAACACTTGCTTAGCCTGAGATGCCAATATGAACGGATCTTTCATAAAGGAAACTTGACTCTGGTTCAAGTTAACTAACGTGAACCAATCTTCTACTTTAACCCCGTTACCTCTAACTGCCCATTGACACCGGAATATAGGAACATAAAAGACATGATAATCCAATAGTATAATGTCTATTATTCTCCCATAGTAAGTAACTAAATCTGCCACTTGTGAAGTATCCTTTGCACTGGCTCTACACATTGCAGTTGCCTCATAGAAGACTCCACTATTTTGAGTTTGCTTAGAAACTGAAGTCGTGTGAAACCGCTGTCCATTGACTATATAACCTGTATATGACATTGCACTACTCCGGGGACCATAGGCCAGCCATTTAAGTCTATCATCATGCTGATCTGAAGTAATCTGTATCTGCATGATAAAGTTTTAAGTCAGAAAGTATTCTAGTTAAAGTCATGAACAATTCATAAATTTTGTAAAGAGTAATTAATACTTGCCTCATTTTTAATCCAATCCGCAAAATCCTGAGTATGAGTACGCCATAAAACCGTCGCATCACGTCTACATTTGGTGTTTGTATCTTGAAGATACTGTAGGTGCATACTTTTTGAAAAAAGAAGAAGAAAGAATCAGTTACAAAATGGAAAATGAAGCATAATGCAAATGACATGTTTGGTCAAAGTTTGAAAACTTACTCGACATATGTGTCCATGACAGCCGTGTTATGAAGAACAGCAAGATGGACTACTTTCTTTTCCATATCAGAAAGAGAAAATTCAGTTGCTGCTGATATTGGTCGGCCCTCTAGGATAGAGTTGCTCTCATACTCAGTATTCCTATCTAGTTTCTCTTCTACATTGGTTGTCTTTTTAAGAAAATCACTACAGAACCTGACACATTCCTCTGCTAAATATGACTCAGCAATGCAACCCTCTAGTCTTGCCGGATTTCTAACAAAGTCTTTCAAAACTTTCATGTACCTGCATATAGTAAACACCAAGGTAGAATCAGATTGTTTTCAACTAAACATATTGTAAAGTCTAATTTAAGATGCATTACTACCTTTCAAAAGGGTACATCCAACGAAACTGAACTGGGCCACATAGTCTAGCTTCCCTTCCGAGATGTATGACCAAGTGAACCATTATATCAAAGAAGCTGGGTGGAAAATATCTTTCAAACATACATACAGTTTCTACAATTTTAGCTTCCATTACTGAAATATGTTCCATATCAATGACTCATTGACACAAGCGGCTGAAGAATGTACACAAACGTATGATTGCTAGTCTAGGACCTTTTGGTAATAAACCTCTAATTGCAACTGGGAGGAGTTGTTGCATCAACACATGGTAATCATGTGATTTGAGACCTTGCACCTTACAGTCTTCTACTGATACAACCCTTGAAATGTTTGAACAGTATCCATCAGGTCCCTTAAAGTCTTTTGCAGAAGACTTTCTTCTCTGTCTTTGACAAAGACCAAGGAGCTGCTGGAAGATAAGTTCTCTTACCTCTAGCAACAGGATGCAAATCTTTCCTAATTCCAAGATGTTCCAAATCTTTACGAGTACTAAGACCATCCTTTGATTTTCCGCAATGTAAAAGTGTTGAGATAATACTGGCAGCCACATTTCTCTCTATGTGCATGACATCCAAATTATGCCTTAGAGGCAGTACCTACATTACAAAACCAGAGTTAAACCAAACTTATATTGTAAATGCTAAAAAAACTGAAATGTATTACATAATCATATATTTTACCTCCCAATAAGGCAGACGAAAGAATATTGATCATTTCTTCCATCTAGACAACTCCTCTTCATCTACTGCCTCTTCTTCCTCTTCCTCTTCCTCTTCCTCAGAATCGCTAGACAGCCCTTCACTTTTATTTTCATCTTCAACACAAGCTGTGATTTTCCTCTTCTTTGCAGACTCTTTAAAATTCCCAAAAGTGTTTTTATAATTTCTCAGTAAATGAGAAATATCATGACCACTCAAAATCATTGACTTTCTCCCATGTTCTGTATGTCCATCAAACCAAGCCTTCTTAACCCGATACCTATGCGATGGTGGAAGACCCTTTCTATGGCGTATGTAAACATGCTTTCTACCAAACTTAAGCCACAAACTATCTGTGTGTTTACCACATACATGACATCCCATTTTCCCCTTCACTTTGCATCCAGCAAGATTTCCATAGGCTGGAAAATCACTAATAGTCCAAAGAAGCATTGCTTTAAGAGTAAACACAGATTTACTCAAGGCATCATAAGTTGACTCTCCTTGGTTCCACAAATGGTTTAGGTCATCTATTAGAGGTTCTAAGTAGATATCAATACTGTTACCAGGCTGATGTGGACCAGGAATTAGCAAGGTGAGCATAATATTCTCCTTCTTTCATACATAGATCTGGAGGTAGATTGTAGTTTACTAATAGAACCGGCCAACAACTATACTGACTGTTCTTCATGTCAAAGGGATTAAAGCCATCTGTGGATAGTCCTAGCCGGATATTCCTTTCCTCAGCCGTGAATGAAGGATATTTGTGATTCATCTGATTCCAAGTCACAGAGTCTACTGGATGTCTGAGTTTACAATCTTTGCTCTTGTTAGTAGCATGCCACCTTAAGTTTTTGGCCATTTCCTCAGACCTAAACATCCGCTTCAGCCTTGGGATTATTGGAAAGTACCGTAAAACTTTCTGTGGTACACCTGTCTTGACCTCATCGGTTTCCAAGTTGATCTTCCATCTTGAAGCCTTGCAATTTGGAAAATAGTCAAGATCCTTAAACTCTTTCCTGAATAGGCAGCAATCGTTGATACACGCATGAATCTTTTCATAACCCAAATCAAAAGACTTAAAAAACTTCTTTACATCATACAATGATGTATGCAACACGTTGCCATCTGGTAACATCTCTGACAGTGTCCCGAGCAGATCGTTGAAGCTCTTATCAGACCAGCCATTATGTGTCTTGAGTCGAAATAATGAGACAATAGATGATAATTTGCTATGGTTTGCACAGTTTGGATACAAAGGGGTTTCGACATATGCTAACTTTTTCATGAAAGCCTCTTCTCTACTGTCCTCTACCTCATCAGTCTCACAAAAGTCATCTCCATTATCAAACTCATCATCTTCATACTCAGCAGCTCTATATAACCCAGCAATCTCTTCATTAAACTGAGTTACTTTCCTTGCAGCTTCTAAAACTGAGTTGCATTCTTCATGATAGTACCAGTCATTACGCACTTTGTAAACCTCATCCATACCTCGTGTTACAAGATGAGTCACTACCTCACTGCCTGAATGACGAGCTAAATTGCGACAGTCTATACAAGGGCAAATTATCAACTGATTGTCTCCTTGATTTGCAGAGACATTCTGAACAAATTTCCATGCACTTATCCTATAAGCAGGATCAAGCCTGCAAAGATGCACTCATGCTTTGTCCAACATTTTATGATCTTACCTTCATTAAAAGGTAAGATCAACAATGCATATTAACTAATCATCAAATCACTATTACTAAGCATAAACAGTCAATATAAGCCACATCAAACATACACAAGAAACAAAATATAAGTAAGCCACATCATTGTAATAAATCAACCTAAAACAATCTGATAGCAACACACACCACACATAAACAATGAACAATGCCCTTTATCAAACATAAATAACAATACTGACTATGAACTGAGAAAATTAGGAGCATGAGAAAGAGCAAACCTGTCGTATGGTTGGGAGATAATGTGTAGTGTAGCTTGCTAGATATGTGTAACCTGGGATAACAACCTGGAAACATAACACAATCAGTCGTACATCTACTCAAATCTTTAACTCTGTACAGAATTTCAAAGAATGATATAAACAAACAGCTATAACACCAACAACCTCAATCAATTAATCATTTCAAACCTCTAGAATTATATAACAAATCGTATTATATCAAGTTTAGAACACAATGAAAACAGATTGTTAAAGAAAAGCAAAAAGAAAAAACAGTGTTGGTATGAGAAGAACATCAAACCGTATTCCAAAAGAATGAAAGACAAAAAAGAGATAGCTCCAGCTTAGAACACAATGAACTCAGATTATTAAAGAAAAAGCAAATCTAAAAAACACAATGGATACAATGAACTTAGAACACAATGAACTTAAAAAGCATAGGCAAACACATCACCTATTAGGCAGCAATTACTCCAGCTGAACCTCACTGAAACAACAACCAACAAAACACAATGAACTTAGATTATTAAAGAAAAAGGAAAGATAAAAAACACAATGGACACAATGAACTTAGAACACAATGAACTGAGCTTAAAAAGCAAAGGCAAACACATCACCTATTAAGCAGCAATTACTCCAGCTGAAAACACTGAACCTCCTGAAATACCAACCAACGAAACACAATGAACTGAGATTACAATTACTTATCCACGAAAATCAAATGACCAAATGTAAACAATTTAAGCTTCTTTCAAATTCATCCACATTGTTGCGAGATTCACTTAAGAAACTACAAATCTAACTCCAAATTAAACATGTAAATGCTCAAGAAACCCTAACTCTAAATTCAGACGAAATAACAGCTCAACAAACTACAAATCTAACTCTTAGCTTTTGAAATTTCAAGGTTTCAGCAGAAATTAACCATACAACGAACAAATTTCAGCTTCTATGAACTCACTTTGAACTCACCCGAAGACCTTGAAAATCTGAGATTGAAATCGGAGATGGCGAGCACGGATTCGGCGGAGAGATGGCGAGCACGGATTCGGCGGAGAGAGCGAGAGATCTAGAAGATGAAATCGACAGAGATGGCGAGCACAGATTCGGCGGAGAGAGCCAAAGATATCGCGAGCCCCAGAGATCCAAAGAAATTGTCGAAGGTTTTTTTTTGTGTCTTTTTTCCCCTTTTTTCTCTAAGTGTTTATGAACTTAGGCGGACTTACTCATAAAATTTAGGCGGACTCGCGTGTTTTTATTTCCCGCTTATTGATTTTTTGGGCATAGCATTACATAACGCTATGATTCTATTCTAAAAACTCTAATTTCACTTTTAATAGCAGTTACTGAAATAGTGCTATCTTAATGTGCTATCATAGACCATATTTGTTGTAGTGTATAGTAAATATAAGTGGTATCAACACAGGAGATATGGTTACAAAAGAATAAATTGAAAGACGTTAATTGGGTTAATTTGGATGCATGACAACCAAATGCAGCAAATAAAGAGAATACTTGTAATAAAGATATGTTATGCACAATTATGGGGTGCAAGAAAACAATAAGTCATGTACTTGTCTTGTAGTATTTGTTAACGTGTCGAATGAGTTTGTAAAAAATCTAAAGGAATATGTTGTGTAATATTCTTTAGATCGTGTATAATAAATACCCATGCTTGGCTAGAGGCAGGGCCGGTCCTGGGCATAGCCAGATGAAACATTCGCCTAGGGCCCCCAATTTTTTTTATATAAAATAGGCCCCTAATTTTATAAAATAGGCCCCCAAATTTATATATATTTTTTAAAAAAACTCTTAATTTTGAAAATTACTTTTAAATTCCTTAAATTTGCCTTGGACCTCCAAAATATAAGGGCCGGCCCTGGCTAGAGGAGTAGAGAGGTTTAGGCCAAGTCAGTCGAGTCTTTGTAATCTTTTGAGTGTTTAATACTAGTTCCCCTTTGTTATAATATACTTTAAGCCTCTTCTCTTAAATATTATCTTAATACTTCATTTGATCCCGAAAACCTCGTTTGTGGTTGTACCCCCGCTATGTTTCTGTAAATTTGGTATCAGAGCCATGGATGCTTAAACTTTGGTTCTTGTTTGTTTGGCATGTTATTGGTTTACTGTTGACTAAAGGTTCCTTTGGTTTTATGTGGTGCTCAAAGGCTAACTATGTGGCCCATTATTCAGATCGGCTTTTCAAACTTGGTGCATGAGAAAGACCAAAATGAATAAAATAAGAATTTTGCGAGAAAAAATGAGTTGTAGTCTTGATGATTTCAAAGCCTTTCTGTAAGATTTAAGATGCAAATTCAGAAAGAACAAAATGAGTTCAGAAATGTAGTGCAAGGGATTGTCCTCTTAGTTGACACTTCTCCTCCTGTTTCATAGTTTGAAATCATGTTTAACGTCTTCCATTTATTCCACTTGATTTGGTATATATTGGGTTTACTTTGGTGGATTCATCCATCTATTCTATTAAAACAGAAAACAAATTAGAAATAAATCTTACCTTCATGTGTGATTTACAAGAAATGTCATTGAAATTTAACATTTCATTAAGGATAATTTAGACTAAACATATATGTAGACTATAATAGGTTTCATACACTAGATCACATATGATTATGTAGAGATTAATTACCATAAATAAAAATATATTAATTAGATATGTATCCAAATAATTTAAAATAATGGGTCCCACTTCTCTAATTAATTAAAAACAAAAATAATAATTATAAAAACAATATATATATAATATATTAAATCAAATGATAAATATAATGAAATAACATGATAAATCAATTAAAAATGATGGTTTCACTCTCCTAATTAACAAAAAAAAAGAAATTTATAAAATATGTTAGATATAAAATTAACGAATAAATATCATTTAATAATTTAATACATCAAGTATTTTACTAGATCATAAAAACAACTTTTGGTAAACATACACATAAAGTAAAATATATAAATATAATTTTGGTATTTTAAAATTGATAAAACTAAAATTAGTATATATATTATTCATATAGTTTAATAGATGGATTATCATATTTTAAGTTTCATCAATAGGTGATTATAATTATATAAAATTAAATTTAATCATAACTATACAAAAACCAAATAAAAATTTAATAAATATAAGAGATTATATAGTATCATCGTTACTTAAAAAAACTTCGATACATCTCAAATTATAACTTTCACAAATATATTTTTTTATATAAAGTAAAAAAATATAAAAACAAAAATCAATTAAAAATATCATCCGCTCTCAGAAAAAATTAAAATTATATAATATATTTATATAAAAATAAAAATGTTTACATATCTTAAACTTTAAATATATAAATACACTTGTTCAGAAACAACTAAACATCAAAACAAAATTTTGTCGTTAATATGAGTTAGAATCTTTTATATATTACTAATGAATATAAACATAACATTAAAATTTTCTATTATTATAAAATTATTGTTTATTTTAACATGGCTCCCATGGCCCGGGGATTAGTCGGATCTCATGGCCCGTTTGCCCGAGTCCAGCTAGAGATTTGCACCTGACGACCTGGCTCAGAAAAACTTATGGTGTCCATTGAACCGGATCACCCGGATATAAAAAAAAAATATATATACAAAATATTTCCGGGCTCCTGAGCTCCTGAACGTGGATCAGTGTCTAGTTATAAGTTAAAGCCATTCCTTGCCTTTTAAATTAGTCGTCAGCTTACTTCAGCATTTTGACAGAGGATTTGAGCCCATGGGCAGAACCGTGTCGTTCACCTTGTTGAATCTGAGACCGCAATTTGATCTCTATTCCTTATTCGACCTATGCACTAGATATAAACCTTAAGCTCTAAATATTAAAGCTTAAATTCTACAAAAATAAATCATAAATCTAAACCTTAAACTCTAAATACTAAAGCTTAAATCCAACAAAAATAAACCCTAAACCTAAACCTGAAATCCAAAACACAAATCCAAATCCGAAAATTAAGTTTTGCGCCTTAATATTAAACTATAAACCTAAGATAATCTATCACTATGTAGTCTATATGTGCGTAGTAGACACGTCATTCTACGAAGAACACGTACAATAGTATTCTGTATAGTAGTATAGAACAGAGTTACGCACCTCCGATCTTCGTTGATATATGTGACGTGAACACAAATTCTGAATATGTAAGAGTATTCAGACTGTGAAAATCCATATACCACAGAAAACTAGATTAAAAATCCAGAAAGTGCAAACCCAGATTTTGTAACACCATTAAAAACCATCGAAACCATATAGAAATTGAAGTACCTTGAAAGACTGGAAGACTGTTCAAGCAAAGAAAGATTATTCGTTGTGGCTGATCCAATCGGTGAATCTCAAACTTGGATTCTCCGTGACCAAGAATTGGAGATGAGGACATTATAATAATAATATGGCACTTGGGTTACAGGGTTAGAATTTTTTATTTTATTTATCGGGTATGGCCATTGGACTTAATTTCCCTTTCTTTTTCTTCAACATGAGTCATTTCTAATTATATTTAAGTACAATTTGACCAAAAATTACTCAAATCAATCTACAGTTCGATATTTTTGTGTTGGGTTTTCGTGGAACTTGGATTTGTTGTTGGTACGCTGGCTCAATTTTTTTTAGGGGAATTTTCATAAATTGGCCAGGGGCCCATAGATTTAACCACCATTTGGCAAACTCATTGTTTTCTTTCACCATATAGCCACCATACCTGATTTGGACACATTTGCCCCTGACGCAAAGGAAGGAGACTAACGAGACTCTTTGCTTTTAGTTACGATGTACTGTAGTGGTAAAAAAAGAGTATCAAAATATCATAAAAAATTGGTAAAATATCTCTTTCTCTCACTAAAGGTTGGGTATATAAAAATAAATATATTTGGTTGTGGGGCTTAGAAATGACTAATGAGCAACCGTAATTAATGAAAATAATCATGATGCTTTGTATATGAGAAGAATTGTATACGTAAATATTATAAGGTTGTGAGTAAAAAAAAAAATCTCAACGAAGGAGAAGATGGAGAGTTCTTGAAGAGTGTTAATTTGTGGTTACCAAATCATATCATCTAAGCAAAGAAAGGATTGATCCATAAGGTAATATAAGAAGTATATCAATTTATTTTTACTATATGTACACAAGAAGTAACAATTTTTTTTATACTAAAATCATGTAATTTTTCTTTGCAAAGTTTTTTACTTTCTTTGATTACAACCTGTAGAAGTGTAAATTCTTCGGGTTTTAATGTTTTTAATTGTAAAATTCATTTTTGTTTCTTTGACTATTGGTACTAATTACTGGTTTTTGCAGTGACATTTAATGTATTTTGTTTGTGATGAATTTATGATGCATGTATGTAATGGAGATACCTGTATTTATTGTTGTTGGAGAGTGGTTGTGTACAGAGAAAGAAGAATGAGAATTTGTTGCTGAGAAAGGAAAGTTTGGTAGGTGTGTACGTGTTAAAGAAAATATGACGTACACGGAACTTACGTGTACGTTATGTGAGGTATTCAACTTAAAGTCTACGGAGTTTATTCCAAACATTAGTTATTGGATGCCTGAAAAGATGTCGATGATGATTGACCGTAAACGCCCTCCGTATTCATTGATAATCAAGTGAGCTTGGACACATTTTTTTCTATTCGTAGTGGTGATCCAAGCGTCAACATTTTTGTGTCATTTTCTCCTATCGTTAATCATGCATCAGTGTGTGAAAACATAACAAAGACGTTATTGGAGCCTAACACATCGGTTGAAGTAGCTAAAGAGAACGTCGAGGAGGAAGACCAAGAAATGGTGGATAAGGAAGAAAAGTCGGGTGAGGAAGAAGGGGATGACGTCGATGAAGAGGAGGAGGCTGATGAGGATGTCGACGACGATGAAACCGTTGACAACGATGACATCGATGGATCAAGCGGTTGGAGTGGCATGGAACTGACTATAGACGGTAGTGAAGAAGACGACGAGGATTATGATTACAATAAGTGGAATGATTTTATAGTTAGTGAATATGGGATAGGACATGACCATGAAATTGGTGACATGCAACTGCCTCTGCTTCCAAGGGGCGAATTCAGTCAACTATTAGAAATATGTACGTACACGGATGGCCGTGTACCTGGTGGATCAAACACCTCTTCTTTAAATAAAATTGGCGATAGTCAACCAACTACCAAAGGTACGTACACCGGTTACTGTGTACCAGAAAAATATAAAGATGTGGAAGACTCGCCGTACACCGATACAGAAGGGGATGAAGGGGATGTTGAAAGGGACGATGAAGGGGACGATGTGGAAGACTGTGTACCAAATTTGGTTTCTTTTCACTTTTATAATTATTTTTTATTTTTTATACTTTATATTAAGATTAATTTTTTCTATCTTTTAAGATCCATGTAATATGCTTAGTAATTGTTATATTCTCATGTAATATGCATCCTATTTAATAGATAAATAATTGAATGCTAATAATCTCTTATTTAACTCATTACTTTGAAACCTTTTCAGTTTTGTTGTGTATCTATATGTTCGTTTGAACGTGTACGTTTTATCATTATTATCGTGTACGTATATGAGTTTAGGGTTTATGGATTGTGTTCGTAATAATGATGTTCATAAAGGTAATTGTTGGGTACACACCACTAACATTTGTCTGCCACCTTTTTAGCTAGTTTTGCTAGCAATTCATTAGAGAGATCCGGAATAGACAATGTTTGGGTATGATGTAAGAAATATTAGTAGAAATTATGTACTTTTAAATAACTAGAACCATATTTGTGGTTGGATTTAATGCTCTTTGAAGTAAATATATGTGCAGTAAGTACGTAATTAGTGTCAACTCATTGTAATGGATGTCTTATCTGTTCACGTAGGATGGTTGGTAGAGTTGGTAAATATGAACAAAAAGTAAAATGACTAAGCCTACATGTATGCTTTGATATTTTCATGTACGTACACAATAAAATTATCATAGCTATGTACATATATACATTTGTAATTTCACAAACTTCATATATTATCGTGACCATTTAAATTTTGTAAATGTAAGTTAAAAAAAAGTCCAAATATAAATAACATAAAATATTAAATACAAGACTCGTTAAAATAATATATAGTTCAAAAATAAGAATTGCATTCTTATAGTCTTTAGCATTAAATCTTCTATCGGATTCGTACCTCTAATTCCTGCAAAATATGTTATGCAAAACTATTTCACATCCACCTACAAAATTTGTGATGTATACAATATAGCATATGTACGTACACTGCAATTCAATATATTATTGGTACACATAACAAATTCAAATTTTTTCCAATCATCCATCTTTTCTCGCTCTAAGTTTTTCACCAAGTCAGCCACTGTTTGATTATCATCTTCCTCAAAAAGGCTTTTCCAAACAGTTGTGCATCCGTCTTTAACTTTAAGCACTTCTTTCACAGCTCTCTTTTTGGGATATTTCCCACATTCCAGACATGTTAGGATAGAGAATTCTCGTAAACCCAACCTTATAGGATGACCAACAAAAACCATCCACATCTTGTGCCTTTTCTTTGTCACCAATTGACGGCACAAAAATCCATGAACTAACTTCCCGGAAAAAGAATACTTGTTTGGAGGTATTTTAAATAGCTTCCCAAAACGAGAACCTAACATCCATTTCATCTCCTCACTATCTCTCAGAGCAGTAGCTATTGTAGAAAGGTACTCCGGTTTTGAATACGCATTTATCTTAGTGACTGTAGGGTAATGATCGAGGGCAAACAACCTAGACAGTAAATCTTCATCATTAATATCCTTCATGCTTCAAATCCATGCAAAATAAGTTGTGCAAAACTATATGAGATTCACCATCAATCAATAATATACATATTGTAACTCATGTTTTGTACACTAATAGTCGATATTTTTTGTGTAAACATAGGATAATCCAAATCAAAATGTACACAATGTAACATATGTACGTACACTAAAAGTCTTTATATTTTTCGTACACCCAACACAATCAATAACGCAATGTACCCACCCGCAAATGGAGTACGTACACCCACAGTTTATACAACATATCATATTCACAAATTTTGGCTAAAAATCGGTACACATATTTTTAAATTGAAAGTATAAGACATCTTCCCAAAGATTTGTCAATTATTTTGTTCGAATTTCTCAATAACAATAAGGAAAAGTTCCAATTATAGTGTCAATCGGAACAAATTAAAGTAACATTAACTTTTGCAATCGTCGGAGACAACGATGTGAAGGGCGAAGTGATTTTCCGGCGAGTTACTTTGTTTCAACTCGAAATTTTCACGATTTCATCAAAATTGTAGGCTAATCGGAGACCCAATTACAACCCAACCGTCGACTTCTCGATTTCTTACTCAAATCCGGAAAAGTATGCCGAAATTTGTTATCGATTTCTACTATAACTCGCCGGAATTCTATTCGCTCTTCTCACCAAACGAAACGACATTGGGTTCTTTCTCCCAACCTATGCTTTCAGATTTAGAAAGAAGAAAAACTTTGGATTATGTATTTGAATCAAAACTCTCTTAGACCCTTACGGTTTCTCTCGTGTTCTTCCTTTTCTCCTAAAAACAGTTTTTATTTTTATTTTTATTTATATGTATATATGTTGTAGAGAGAAGGAAACTGGAGCGCAACTTGTGAGAATAAAACAAAAAAAAAGAAACTAAATCAAAACAGTTACTCATTAAGGACATTTTCGTCCGTTTTTTCCCTTATGGCCAAATGGTGAGAGAGAAACTCATGTTTGCCAAACGGTGAGAGTTTGGTCAACATAAGTGTCATTTGTGAAAATTTTGTTTTTTTTATTAGCTTTTATTCTCAAGAATATTAGGAAAATCTATAGGTTGGTTGATAGCAAGACCAAAAAGTAGAAATCTCAAGAACTCGTTTGTGGATGATGGCTTTAAAAATTGCATTGAAATTTTAAGCACCAGCAGATTCTCTGCTTAGTTAATGTTTAGTCTGCTCTATTTCTTACTTACTTTTAAAAAGAAGAGATTATTTCGATTACACTCTAAAATGTATATACGTTTTTATGGTTTACTTGATTACAAAGATAGTTTTTAAAAAGAGCTGATGAACTTATTAAGCCTCATATGACTTGTGCAAACAAACTTATTCAAAACCATGAATCAGGCCTAGGATCAGTTAACGGCAGATTTCCTTGACTATGATCCTAAAGTCTTGTTGTTACTTTGGTATAGGTAAAATCTTTTTAATCTCCTGTAAAAAGTATCCCTTGATTACTCTAAACTAGTTCAAAAAAAAAAAAAAAAAAAAAACTCTAAACTATGTTGCTTTGTTGTAGTTTATTATCTTATTTTATCATTCATCTTTCTTGTAAGTTGGAGAGAAGAGGAATTGTGCTAAGGGAAATTTATAAAAACAGGCATTATATGGGAGGGATATTTGGATTTGGGCACTTGCTACAGTCACCTTGCACTGTTTCGTGCAGATATTATCAATATTCCCCTCTTGCCCTTATGTCGATCGGCTCGGCTTGGCACCAAAAGTCAACACAAGTTGGGCCTGATGTCATATAGTTACATTAAAAAAAGAATTAATTAAAATAAATTATGTGGCTGAAGATGTTTAGCGCACTGTTGGACACGAGATTTCATAATCTCTTTCTCTACATAATAAAAGGAATAGGTTTTCAGTTGTCTACGAAGCTCTGTTGGTGTACGAAGTAGACAGAGAGAAAATAGGGTTTTAAGTTCTGAAAGAGGAAACGACCGATTACAGACGACGGCGCCGATGATAGAGAATATACCGAGACCGGCAATGGATACATCTGATAAGGTATGAATTCGTTTAATCTTTGTCGTAGAAAGACTGTAATTGAAAAATAAAAAAAAATGTGAACTTTTTATAATCACCACAATGTGTTGCTAATCTCTGCAGTTTACTTAATCAAACTTAGTTATTCATCGTATTTGGGTTTTGTACTATACATAGATCTGTGGGATGATGTGTATGAGATGATGATGGTGGAAAAAAAAACTCATTATGGTCTACTAGCATTTCATGATATCTACGATAATATCACTGTATACAATAAGCTTCTCCTGCTTTTTAAAACGGTGTCTGGTTTTGTTGTAAATATTGCAGGTTAATGAGACATCTTTGCTGGTAATAGTTGGAGAGTCTGAATGCGGGACAGAAGGGTTTTGGAAATTCATAGTTCAAACGAATTGCTTGGCTCAGTGTCTAATGGTTTCTGAAGAACTGGCATTGGTGGGGTTAAAATTACGTATTGAGCAAGAGTTTAAGTCAGAGGTGGACGGTGAAGTACAGCGATTGTCATACTGTGCTCCCAGTGAGATGTCTATGTTTGCGTCAGGAAGAACACCACCTGTCTCCATAACTACGGATGTAGCCCTGCTGACATTTCACAAACTCCTCTCACCAAACTAAACCCCTTAATCTGTTTGTGTCATTTGGGGTGCCTGTAGAAAAACTTCCATCTCCAGTATTGGCTAAACAAAAGAGAAGCCTGCGCATTATAAACCTTGCTGATGAGACAATGTCTTCTTCTGACAGCGAAGACAGTGTGGAGTCAACACATCCGCAAGATGACCATGTATTTGTTGGGGATAAAGAGTTAGCACAGGAAGCAACGGGTTTTCAATTGACTGATGCTGAAATAGCCAGAGGGATTGACCTGAATAGCCTATACGATGCAGCAATGATCGCTCAGTTAGAGGTTGTAGAAGATCTGGCAAGGCAGGCTCAATCAGTGGCAGTAAGTAAAAGGAAGGAGAAGATAACTTACGCAGAAGGTGGGATGGATGAGTTTGAACAGAGGGAGATTCGTCTAGCACTTCAAGAAGAAGAAATACAAAATCAGCTGTGGAGTGAAATTGTGAGCAGAGAATACAGGGCAGTAGAGTTAGCGGATGGAATGGTGCAGGGAGAATCATCAAACGTAAATACAATGCTGGAAGGACAATCAGCTACTGCAATTAGAATGGTCTCTCTACATGAGGATGGGACATATAATACAGGCAGCGGTGAATATATTGGCAGCATGATGGGAAACTGTAATGCCCGCGAACCAATTTTCGGTTCAGCGTGTCGATCGACACCACTAAGGGTGTGTCGATCGACACTAAGCGGTTTTGGCGATTGGGCTTTTGGGTTTTTAATTGCGCGGATCGCTCGGTTTAGGGAAGGAAACCCTACTGGGCTCGTATTTAAGGGTCAGGAGACGCGACTTAGGGTTTGGTTTAGCCACTTTGTCATTTCCAGAGAGAGTTTCAGAGAGAAAAGCCTGTGAGTTCTCCTGTGAGCCTTTCTGAGAGTTTCCTGAGCCTGTTCTTGAGAGATTTCTTGGTGGAAAGAGAGATCTGAGTCTAGTGGTGCGAAGGGGTGGTGAAAAGGGTCGTTCTCCTTCCTGTTCTTGTTCAGAATCGTTCAGTTTCTTTCCAGAGAAGAGGTGAGTGCATGACTGAGGGCTAATCTAAGCATAGATTCCTGTTTCTCTGTTGATTTGATTGATTGATTGATGGATTGACTCTTTGGTTATGTTTCTGTGATTGTGATGGTACTGTTGGGACCTTTCTAGTCTCTGTGAGGATCGCTTGTGCGAGTTAGGGCACTGGAGAAGGAGAATTCGCGATGTGGAGATCGCTGGAAACGTGCCTGCGCGATCAGTGTCGATCGATACCAAAGGAGGTTGTCGATCGACACAGATCGGGCAAGGTGTCGATCGACAGGGAGTGTGTATGTCGATCGACACTATTCGGGCTGAGTGTCGATCGACACGGAGGTCGTGTGTCGATCGACACACGTTCGTCTGACAGACTGTTTGTCTGGTTTGTTTGTGGTTGTTGTTTTGTGTATTGTTTATTGCTTGTGTGTATAGCCTGTTGCTTGGGAGGATTGCCTCACTAAGTATTTATAAAATACTTACGCATCTCATTTGTGTTGTTGATGCAGGTAAAGGCAAAGTGTGATCGTGGAATCGTGGTGAGGAAGAAGGGATGATCTAGATGTTCGTGTGATGTGGTCATCTGTGTTGTTTAAGTTATTGCTAGGTCTTAGTTCTGGAGTTTGATAGAACTTGATCTAGGTTGCTGATTTCATGATTCTTGAGTTATGACTTATTATTGGATTATGATTTATTATTTATTGGATTTATTTTTAAGACTTTAATGCTCTTTCCCGTTGATTGTGCTGAGGTGTTTTAGTGAGTATGCAATCACTAGACATGAGTAAATAATTTTAAAAAAAAATGGGTTGGGGTGTTTCAATTTGGTATCAGAGCAGAGTTCGGTTCTAGGATGTGTAGGAATTTAATTGATGAATTATTTTCCCGATGATTGCTGAGTGATGAGCTAGGGTGTTAGCATGCTGTGAATTGATTATAGAGTGTTTAATCGATTGCGTGCTGTTGGAGCTCTAGTATCATCCTCTCCGAGCCTTAAACGAGATTTCACGGTAAGTTGTGTGTAGTAAATTGTTTGTTCTAATTTCTTAGTCTTCTGTTCTCGGGTAGCGCAGATGGCTAGAGGAGCTGGAGTTTCCGGTAGAGGTCGTGGTCGCGGCAGAGGAGTCCTTGAGGTTGCCGCGATTGAGCAGATTGAGGGTCTGCAACCTGATGTTGAGGGGACCGGGGCAGTCGACGGTGCTGGTGTCGACGCAGCTGATGAGTCTCAAATTTACCGTTTTCTATCTAGGATTTAGGTTTATTATTTGAGTCAACTAACTTATATTAGATAGGTTTTAGGACTATATGCTTCAATTAGTGTATTTCAGGTCTGAGAAGCAAATATTGGAAAAAAAAGAGTTTTGGATCATTTTGGATGCGGAAATACATATGAAGATGCAGAGTCCAGCAGACCCGTCATAAGTATGGCCTCAGAAGAAGACCTTCCCACCGTTGGATCGTTCTGATATTTGGACACAAGATAGCCACGGATGTTAGCTTTCATCTCCAAGCGACTTCATGGAAATCCAACGGTGCTATCAAGAGTTATGGCCGATTTACTGAAGACAGGTCAACCTGCTGACAAAGCTGACGCGGACGAGAGTTGGGATCGACCGATCCACACTTGGGATCGATCGATCCTATGAAGATTTCGGCCCAAGCCCATGAAGATGAGGACCGATCGATCCGGCCCATGGATCGACCGGTCCACCGCCTCTTTTTGCCTCCTCTCCAAGATTTTCCATTTTTCTTCTTTCCTTTTGTTGCTCTCCTCTTTTACTATATAAAGGGGGCTCGTCCCTTGTATTCCATACACCAGAAATCATTCTACAACTTTTATTTAGTTTGTGGGCAAGAGACCTCAAAGCTCTCTAGCTCCTTTTAGTTTTATTTTAGGAAATAAAGATGTTTTCATTTATGAAGTTCTTTGTTTTCCTTTTCCATGTCTGAGTAGTTTCCTTATTAGGTTTAGGATTTCGAAAAGGATGTGATTAATTCGTTAGGTTGTTAGTCCGAGAATTTATTTTATTAGTTCTTCATCTATAGTTGTTATTAGTGCTAGGACTTGATTGATCACCTCGTTCTAGATCTTAGGTTGATTATCGTGGCATCAAAAGTGCTGTTAGTTGTCCTGGCCTACTTAGATGAGCAAGGTGATCCATGGCCAACTACAAATTGAAGTCGTGGCACCTTGTGAACATATCAATCCTGTTTGTTAATGCTAGTTTTACTTTAATAGGCGAACCAATGATTTAGGATCTATTTTAGTATTGCTAAGTTAGGTATGAGCGCACACCAGCGGATTACTTATATTATCGTGAATTGAGTTCAAGAACGATTCCTTAATATTCCTTTATTTTGACTTGCTTGTTGTTTCGCATCCTGGAAGAATACCCTAGACCTAATATTTGTTTCATTATCTGAATTTGTCCCTTGAATTACTCGTTTGCTCAAAACAAATTGCTCCTAGCTATATTTATTCTAATTAGCTCATAGTGCAACTTTGGTCTCTGTGGATTCGACCCTTAAATACTACAACTGATTGCCGTCTTTGATCCGGTAGTTATTTTATTCTAGGTTTTTATTTGAGCGAAGATCAAATTAGCGCCGCTGCCGGGGACCAATAGATTGCCTCTAGGATTTTTTAGAATTGAATTAAGTCTAGGTTTTTAATTTTTGCATTTATTTAATCTATTTTATTTATCTTATCTAGGTAAACAATGGAAGCAACTGACCAAGGAGCACGAGCCGTGGGACATGACCGAGACGTGCTTGACCCTGCCGCCCCACCTACCAGACCGATCGATCCATCTGAAGGACCGATCGATCCTCATCGTGTACAACCACGACGCATCACTCTAAGGGAGCATAATGCACCGGATCAATTCTACCAGACCCGGTCAGCCATCTGCCCACCTACTCCTCACGTGGAAGACTACCAAATCAAGCATAGTCTGATCTCTCTAGTACAGAACCGTATCTTCAACGGTTCGGCTTCGGAAAATCCTCTCAACCACATCGAGACCTTCGAAGGGCTGTGCAACACTGCGAAGCAGAATGGAGTGTGTTAAGACTATCTAAGGCTTACTCTTTTCAAATTCTCTTTGGGAGGAAAAGCTTTGAGATGGCTGAAGTTGCTTGAGCCGGGATCAATTACAACTTGGGAGCAATGTAGAGGAAAGTTCCTGAACTATTTATACACCAAGACTCGATCTGCAAAGAGGAAGGTGAACCATTCTGCGAAGCATGGTTGCGATTCAAAGAGTATTTGCGAGACTGCCCACACCATGGCTACGCAAGGGAGAATCTCATGAGTATTTTCTATTGCGGAGTCGAATTCGATTATCAAATGGCGTTGGACACAGGAAGCCGCGGTGATTTCTCCACTAATACGACCGACGAGCACCCTCCTGATCGACAACCTAGCAGCCAGCAGCAGCAACAAAGTTCCTGATACACCTAAAGAAGAGACCGATACTTTCAAGGATCTCAGCTCGAAGGTAGATACTATCCTGCAGAGGAATCGACGTGTCATACGTCGGAAGACTCCGAATGAGCCTGGCCCTGACGAGACAGAAGAGCTCCACTACTTGGGTAGGCAAGCGAATTTCCAAGGCTATGGAGGGTACCCACCTCCGGTGTACCCACCTCAACCTTATCCCGGTCCATACTATCAACCTAACCCGCAAGAAAGTAAGCTCGAGGCTATGATGCGCATTCTTATGGATAGCCATCATCAAAGCTCCAGCAATATCAATGTCAAGATTGATAGCATGTACAACGACCTTAACGGAAGAATCGAGACATTGAGCACTCATATGCGCATACTCGAAAACCAGGTGGCACAATTCGCATCTTATGCCCGAGCACCGCCAGGAGTACTTCCAGGCAAGCCAGAGGACAATCCCAAGGAGTTTATGCATGCAATTACACTACGGAACGGAAAAGGGTATGAAGGACCCAAATGGCCAGAAGGGACCGGTCCGTCTACCACACAGACCGATTGGTCTGCACAAGCAGACAGTCCCAAACAGGAGCTAGAGACCGATCGATCCCCTAATCAGATCGACCGGTCTACCATCAATAATGCCCTTCCCTCAACAAGAGTCAACCCGTTCGATGTGGAATATTTCGACGAGATCTTGAGAGATCCAGAGAACGAGGAAATCCCTGTTCAAGCTCCTAAATCCACGACTGCACCCGTACCAGCAGCTCCGCGTAAAGCACATTTTCCAGTTTGCAAAAGAAACTCGATGCGCGAGAAGGAATATGACAGAATGAAATGAGTAGTGGGAGATCTCCAAGTGAAGCTTTCATTTGTAGAAGCCGTCAAAATGGTGCCATGCCTCAAAAAGCTCAAGAAGGACATTCTAACAAACAAGGCAAGCCTAGAGCAAGGAGCTATGCACCTCACGCATGAGTGTAGTGCAATACTTCAGGATCAGCTACCCGAAAAACGTTAAGACCCTGGTCCATTCACTCTGCCATGCTCGATCGGAGATATGAAATTCAAGAAATGTCTTTGCGACTTGGGAGCGAGTGTGAGCCTTATGCCGCTCAGTGTCGCGCAACGACTTGGTTTGTTCTCTTTTAAACCAACCAAGGTGACTCTCATATTAGCTGATCGATCGACGCGACGACCAGAAGGTGTTATCGAGAACTTGCCTGTCCAGATAGGGAACAACACCATCCTAACTGATTTCATTGTCTTGAAGTTAGATAAAGAACCACGCAACCCCATCATCCTTGGAAGACCGTTCCTCACCACCGCTGAAGCCATGATTAACGTGCAAGAAGGAAAGATCAAGCTCCGAATGGATAATCTTATAATGGAGTTCAACCTGGAGCAGCTTGCCAGGAACCCCACCATTGATGGTCAAACTTTTAGCATCGACACGGTGGAAGAACTTGCCGATAACGCCCACGAAGAATCATGTTCGACCGATCAACATCAGACGACTCTGACTAAATCTACTTTTGAGCTGACTTTTCAATGTTCTGAAGTCGTAGAGTGGATACACATGCTTGACAAAACGCCGGAGATAGAAAAAGTGACACTTCTGCAACTACAGGAAGGACCGACCGATCCTCCACATGGATCGGTCGATCCTATATACTCTGTCGATACTGAAGCCAAAGCGGAAGGACTGATCGATCTCGATCTTGGACCGATCAGTCCTACTCTTAAAAACCCTTCGAAGCCAGAAGACGATTGGAGGGAAGCGTCTGCACCAAAGCTAGAGCTCAAACCACTGCCTGTAGGACTCAAGTACGCATACATGGGACCAAACTCAACATATCCAGTGATCATCAATGCCAATCTAAACAACGTAGAGACGGCGCTTCTACTCAGTAAGCTACAAAAGTACCGGAAGGCTATAGGGTACTCTCTTGATGATATCACTGGTATCTCTCCTGAGCTCTGTACGCATCGCATTCATCTCAAGGATCCTTCTAAGTCATCCATCGAGAATCAGAGATGTTTAACCCTAATCTTCGGGAAGTCGTGAAGAAGGAGATTCTTAAACTTCTAGCCGCGGGAGTAATTTATCCAATTTCTGATAGTACCTGGGTGAGCCTAGTCCACGTGGTCCCCAAGAAAGGTGGTGTAACCGTCGTCGCCAACGAGAAGAACGAGTTAATCCCGACTCGTACCGTTACGGGCCATCAGATGTGTATCGATTACCGAAAGCTAAACACCGCTATAAGGAAGGATCACTTCCCGCTCCTTTTCATCGACCAAATGCTCGAACGCTTGGCTAATCATTTGTACTACTGTTTTCTCGACGGATATTCCGGATTTTTCCAGATACCAATCCATCCTGATGACCAAGAGAAGACTACGTTCACATGCCCATATGGAATGTTTGCTTATCGAAGACTGCCCTTTGGGTTGTGCAATGCGCCTGCCACTTTCCAGCGGTGTATGATGTCTATCTTCACCGATCTAATCGAAGACATCATGGAGGTATTCATGGATGACTTCTCTGTTTATGGTTCATCATTCTCTGCGTGTCTGTCCAACCTTTGCAAAGTTTTGCAACGATGTGTGGATCAGCACTTGGTTCTTAATTGGGAGAAATGCCACTTCATGGTTACTGACGGAATCGTCTCGGTCACCGAATATCTGAGAAAGGGATCGAGGTAGACAAGGCAAAGATCGAAGTCATGATGAGCTTGCAACCACCAAAGACGGTGAAAGAAATACGAGGTTTTTTGGGACACGCGGGATTTTACCGGCGATTCATCAAAGACTTCTCCAAGATAGCTAGGCCTCTAACCCAGCTCCTATGCAAAGATGTCCCATTCGTCTTCAATGATGAATATCAGAAAGCGTTTCTCGTCCTGAAGCAAGCACTTGTGTCTGCCCCTGTAGTACAACCGCCTGATTGGACTTTACCTTTTGAAGTCATGTGCAATGCAAGCGATTTCGCTGTTGGTGCAGTTCTAGGACAACGAAAAGATGGTAAACTCCATGTCATCTATTACGCTAGTCGGACACTAGATGAGGCACAAACGAACTATGCCACCACGGAAAAGGAACTCCTCGCGATTTTTTTTGCTTTTGAGAAGTTTCGATCTTACTTAGTGGGTTCGAAGGTCATTGTTCACTCTGATCATGCCGCTCTCCGCTATCTCTTGTCAAAGAAAGACGCCAAGCCGAGACTCTTGCGCTGGATTCTCCTCTTACAAGAGTTTGATCTCGAGATCCGCAACAAAAAGGGGATAGAGAATGGAGTTGCCGATCACCTCTCTCGCCTGAAGGTTGAAGCAGACGTTCCTATTGATGACAGATTCCCGGTAGAGAATGTGTACATGATCTCACTCCTCAAGGAGCATTATAAACCCGTCGCCGATGTCAAGGCAATATCTCAGGCGGTCAACGATATTACATGGTACGCTGATTATGCTAACTATCTCTGCGCCGGAGATGAACCTCCTAACTTCACGGGATATGCAAAGAAGAAGTTCTTACGTGATGTCCGACACTACTTCTGGGACGAACCATATCTCTATAAGCGTTGTCCCGATGGGCTCTACAGGAGATGTGTGGCCGAATCTGAAATGAACGGTATCCTTTACCATTGCCATGGGTCCGCATATTGATGAGTCTTATTTTTATCGTTTTTAGTGTATGTTTTAGGATTGTATTTTGAGTCAACTAACCTATATTAGATAGATATTAGGACTATTTGCTTTACTTAGTGATTTACAGGTCTAAAGAGAGAATATTGGAAAAGAAAGGATTTTGGATCAAATAAAAGTGCAAATGGGCTAAGCATGAAGAAGTCGACCAATCGTGAAGAAATGAAGAAGGATCGACCGATCCACACCGAGGATCGATCGATCCATGAAGAATTGCGACCCACGGTTGAAGAGGCGGCAGAACCGACCAACCAGGCCCATGGACCGTTCGATCCAATCAAAGGCCTTGGCCCAAGACGAAAAGACGGTGGGATCGACCGATCCACACCGAGGATCGATCGATCCCTGCTTGCCGACTCGCCAAGGATTTCCATTTTTCTTCTTTCCATTTTCTCTTCTCTTTTCCTTTTGCGGCCTCTCTCCCTTTACTATATAAAGAGGGGCTCGCCTCTTGTAATCATACACAATTCATTCTCTCCCTTTTAGAGTTTGTAAGAGATTCACATCTCAATACACTCTTAGTTTTATTTTAAAGATGTTTCTTTTTAGTTTCATCTTTGTTTTTATTTTTATGCTTGAGTAGTTTCCTTATTAGGCTAGGGTTTCTCTGAAGGGATGTGATTGATTATTAGTTTGTTAGTTTGGGAATTTAATTTATAGTTCTTTTCCTATTGTTGTTCTTAATGCTTAGGGCTTGAGTAGCTAACTTGTTCTAAGATCTTAGGTGATTAAACTAGGTACGAAAGTAATGTTTAGTCGCTGGAATCAACACTAGGGGAGCAAGATTTCATAACTTGGCAAGCGCAAAGCTCTTGTTTTGATATCTTGTGAACATATCGATCTTGTTATTAATGCTAGTTTTACTTAGGGAAGCCTAGCGTAAAGCGTTCTCTAAATATTGCTAAGTAGGTATTTGTGCGAGAGCGACTTACCTTACCATTGTGAATCGAGTTCTAGAACGTATTTTAATATTTCCTATGAATTGATTTAATTGTTTTGTCACATCCTGGATGGTCTCCCTATGCCTAATACTTCTTTAATTATTGTTTGCTTATTTTATTTTATCGTTAGGTTGTTAGAAAACAAACTCTTGATTATTTTGTCTTAGCTTAATTTAATATATTGATTTAAAGTGTATCTTTGGTCTCTGTGGATTCGACCCTAAATTACTACTATGATTACCGTTTTGATCCGGTATAGTGTATGATAGGTTTTTATTTGTTTATCCGTGATGATCAAATTGGCGCCGTTGCCGGGGACCAATTGATACCTTTAGAGATTTAGAATTGAATTTAGTCTAAGATTTTTATTTTTCGCATTATACTAATTATATTATTTTGTTTCTATTTTCAGGTGCATGCAATTGAGAAGCCACAAGGTTACCGATTTAATTGCACTCTCTAACGAAGAACTAGGCCGTTTGGAACGAAGAAGGAAAGCCAACTCCAAACCAGCTGAGATGAATCCTCAAGATGTGCAACCTGCTGGAGCTAATCCACCTGCTCTTCCCGCTGCTGAAGGAGGGAACAATCCTCCACATGTCCAACCCGCTGCTGCCGGACCGGTCTGTCTAATTCTCGGACCGAACGATCCTCGTGCTGCCAGACCGATCGATCCGCCACCTGGACCGGTCGATCCTCTCGTTGCTGCACGTCCTGCTCGTACCCTTGGCGAGCAAGACACACCGGACAGATTCTATGCGAATAGGTCTGCGCTTTGTCCTCCAAATCCCACTCGTCAGGACTATGAGATCAAGTATAGCTTGATCAACCTCGTCCAAAACCGTTGCTTTAACGGCTTGTCCACGGAGAACCCGATGAATCACATCGAGGCGTTTGAAGCGCTATGCAACACCACGAAGGCTAATGGAGTTCCCTACGACTATCTGAGGCTGACATTGTTCAAATTCTCACTTGCGGATAAGGCGTTGCGATGGCTCAAGATGTTGGAGCCCGGTTCCATAACCACTTGGGAAGAGTGTCGAGCTAAGTTCCTCAACCACTTCTATACGAAGGCCCGATCAGCACGTATGAGGAACCAAATTGTTGCCTTTAAGCAAAGGGCTACTGAGACTTTCAATGAAGCTTGGGAACGATTCAAAGAATACGTGAAGGACTGCCCCCATCACGGTTACACTCAAGAAAGCCTCATGACCACTTTCTATGGCGGTATTGACACCCAATACCAAATGGCTTTTGACACGGCAAGCAAGGGAGACTTTTCAACCAACACGGTGGCACAAGCGACAGCACTTATCGAGAATTTGGCACGAAGCAATAGTAACCACGCTCCGGAGTATGACCGGTCGGTTAAGGTGAAAGCAATTGAGACTGATGCGCTTAAGGACCTCACGCAGAAGGTGAACCTTCTTCTTGAGCGTGAACAACAACCGGTGCAAGTTTGTGGAGGAGAAGAAGATGAAGACTTGGAAGAGCTTAACTCCGTTGGAGGTTACCGTGGTTTCAACCCCAACTATCGGAACCATCCTAACCTCTCCTATCGAAGCAACAATGTGGAGAATCCACAAGACATGGTGTATCCTCCACGCCAACAAGCGAAGCCATCGGGATTCACTAACTACCCGCCTAAGCCAGCTGCTCCTCAAGAGAACAAACTGGAGACGATGATGCACTCTCTGAACGAGAGCCATAAGAAAAGTGCATCCGAGATTAATGCTAAGATTGACGGGATGTATGGCGATCTTAATGGGAAATTCACTTCTTTGGCGACAAGGGTTGATTCATTAGACAAAAGGGTTTCATCCATGGCTTCCAGCTCCAAACGAAAAGAAGCTTGCAATGCTGTCATGACTCATTCTGGAGTCAATGCGAGTTTCAAGACCAGTGCATTTGGTGGTATCTCGAGTTTTCAGAAGCCAGGACTGACCGATCTCCTGCCCAGATCGACCGATCCTCCTGTTGGTTTCACTATGTTGACCCGAGAGGTCAGATCGACCGATCCTACCTCAGATCGATCGATCCGTGCGGCTGTTCCAGGCGTTTCCGATTCATTTTCAAGGGAGAATGATGCATACTTCATTGCTAAGGCTGATGTACTTCTCTACAAGCCTCAGAATCCTTACCCGTCGATGCCTAAGCCCAAAATCGATGAGAAGAAGTACAACCGATTCAAGGAGATTATTGGTGAATTGATGAAAGAAGCTACGTTTTCTGAAGCTTTAGGAGATCTCCCATTCCTAAAGAAGATCTGCAAGGATGTCATTGATGGTACTGAAGATGCTGCAGAAGTTGACGCTTACCTAGCAAAGAGGAAGGAGGCTAGAAATCCAATGCTCGTCAAAGTGGAGAAACTTGAAGATCCGGGCAAGTTTGTGGTGCCATGTTCAATTGATGGAGAAGTCTTTACTAATTCCCTGTGTGATTCGGGATCAAGCGTGAATGTCATGTCCATGGCGACCGTCCGTAGACTTGATCTCCAAGGGATGGAGACTTCTAAATGCTCTTTGAAGTTTGCCAACGCCTCCACAACTACTCCTCAAGGCTTTATTGGTGATGTGGAGGTGCGTATAGGCAACCATCTAGTGCCCACCGATTTCCATGTGGTGGAAATGAGTGGAGGCTCGGAAACCCCTTTGATTTTGGGACGTGCGTTTTTGACCACGGTTGGAGCCGTATTTGACCTTGAAGAATCCAAGATGACCTTCACCAAGATTGACAAGAATGTAGCCTACCATCCGGTGCGCGAAGCCAATCGCTTGGGATCCAACTTTACCGATGTGTTCGTAGTGATGAAGAAGACACCTCGTATCCGCGCGAATCGCCAATGGCCTTTCCCTCCGCATACTACTGGAGTAGTGAAGAGGGATTGCAATTGCAACCCTCCATGCGTTGATCCTACCGTGAATCAAGGAGGAATGCGAGATGAGATTCACCCACATGATCTCAACATGTTCGAAATGCGGGTGAGAATGGTGCCCGACGAGTATAGTTTCGAAGAAGCTTGGTTGAATTATCCCGGCTTGCAAAAGTGTTTTTGGAGAAGCAGGGAACCCTTCTATGCCATTGAAGCACACTTCTATAGGTCACGCGAAAGAAACATCGAGAGAAGGCGTCTGCCTAAGATGGAAGACCCCGGTTGCTTCGTGATTCCATGCGCCATCAACGGTACCTCGGTGTACAATTGCCTTTGTGATTCGGGAGCCAGAACGAGTGTGATCCCAACCGCCATTGCCTCTCGATGTGGAATCACCAATTGTTTCCCATCCACTACAAACCTCTACATGGCCGACGAGTCCGTAGTCGTACCAAGAGGAGAGCTTCACGATGAGATGGTGCGAATCGGCGATGTGGATGTCCCCACGGACTTCAAAGTTGTGGATGTGCCCGGAAAGCGTCAACAAGTCATCTTCGGAAGAGCCTTCTTGAACACCGTTGGAGCTGTCATAGATACTCCCAATCGTCGAGTATGCTTTACTAATATCGACAAGAGAGTTTTCTATCATGTCACGCCAAGAGGGAACGCAATTAGACCCATCCGTATCGAAGACGGAAGTCGCAGTGTGAGCATCTCAGGAGAACGAGCTGGAGGTCCAATCACTCGTTCCCGAACACGAGCCTAGAAGAGAAGGAAAGTCAAGCTATAGACTTAAAACAAGCGCTTCCGGGAGGCAACCCGATGTTTTTGTACTAACTATTATGTTTTGAGCTTTTGGTTTTTGTTTCTTTTGATTTTTAAAGTTTACATTATTTATATTTGAGGATTTAATCAGTGATCAAGGAGAATTCCTAAGTGTTTCAGGAATAGGTTTTAATCGCATAAAGATGCGAAATTTTGGCGATCAGACACTTAGGATCGACCGATCCCCACTAAGGATCGATCGATCTCACCTGGAAAATGAACCGAGGGACAGAAGCCTCGGGATCGACCGATCTGCACCAGGGATCGATCGATCCCGACCCAAGTATTTCGAAAAAAAAAAATGGATTTCCGGTTTAAATCGGTTTATTCACTTGAATCAAACCGGATTAAACCGGTTTTAGGGTTTAAAGCCGATGGAGGATCGACTTCTTCTTCTCCATCGATCCCTGTCCTCCATTTTTACACTCTCTCTCAATCTTCAAGCTCTCATATCTCTCTCAATTCTCCATTGTTTTTATTGATTCTTGGTGCTAAATCACACTATTTTCGAGCCCTAACTGATCCCCCTGCACCCAATTCGTTTAAACCAAGGTACTGAGTTCGAAATGTAGCTTAAGGATTTCGGGTTTTTGCACTTTAGGGTGTTAGAGCTTTGTAATCCTTTGGAATTAGGTTGAATTAAGTTGTTGGAAATGCTATAGGGTTGTTAGTTTCTCTGTTTTGAAATGCATTTGATTTGGTTGTGAGAAACTTGAAAATTTTGTGTGATAAGCCTTAGAAATTCGATATTAGAAGTTTAGAAATGTAAATTGATGGATTGAGAGAGACGATTGAGTTCGAGAGAGTGCTAATTGCTGATTGCATGTGTTTAATGCCATTACATGTATCGATTTTTCTGTTTTGCATTTCGCGAGTGCAATAGAATTTTCGATTTTATGTTTAATTGGATGTTGTTGCTTGCGTTGCACTGCTTGTTCATATGAGTTTCTAAAATCATTTTGATTTTTGTTAACCTTTGTGAATTGTTCTAATTTGTGTTTGAGTGTTTTTTGTTTGCAGGAAATGGCTCCTAGACAAAGACGCAGCGGCAAAGAACCTACCACCGGAGAAAGAGAGTGGACCACCAAGAACCACAATGACACCACCGCGCTCCGAGCCTGCAAGTTTGAGCCCACACGGTTCCTGGAGACCGATGTCCTGAGTGCGCTGGGCATCCTTGATGATGTCCTTGCATTTCTGCGCAACGCCGGTTTTGGCAGCTTCCATAAGAAGCAATGGCCCCTATTCCCTGATGCCGCAGCTGAGTTCCTAGCCACAGTGGAGCTCCATTTCCCGACGGATCCACTTGATGCTACCGACGGGTTTATCTCCTTCTTCCTCGCCAAGAAACCCTTTACCATCACGCTTAGCCAGCTCTACGATCTTTATGGTTTCCCGAGGAGGGAGAAGGCCAAGTTTGATGGAGTCACCGATGCTTCTGATTTCTGGCAGACATTTGGGTCTGGTGACTATGTCTCGCGGGGTGCCAAGCAGGCACTGATCCGCAATCCGGTGCTCCGCCTCGCTGTTCGATTCATGAGTAGTACCATTTTCGCCCGCGCGGAGATGAGTACTCTGAAGCTACCAGAGCTCGCCATGTGCTTCTATGGGCTCCACCCGTTCATCACCGACCCTGCCTCGGCAAACTACAACAAGACGCATCGCGTCAACTTCGCCGCTTTGCTCTGCCAGGAGTTCATCCAGGTGCGCAATAACGCCCTTCGATCCTCAAAGAAGGTCATCACCATTGGTAGTATGGTGACTCCCATTATGGCTTTATGCGGTTTTGGTATCACGCGCCCCTTACCGGAAAACAAGGCGCGATTCATTGATCCGGAGCACCTCTATGCCAGCGAGATCCTCATCCGCCACTCGCTAGTCTACCGCTTCCAGGGTTCTGACGGGGTCTACAGGTACATTCGCCTGCCCCGCATTGATTTGACATCTCTTGCTATTCCAGGCAACATTGCCTTTGATCCGCCTGCTGGAGCACTTTGCGAGAGACCTATCCCGCCGAAGACTAGTGGTGTCCGGAGAGCAGCACGCACCCGACGCAGTGATGAGGCTGGCCCTTCTGAGCCTTCTGCATCTCAGCCACCGCTATTTCAGCCATTCTTCGGCCAGATACCTCCATTTGAGCTTGACGTGAGCGCTTACATCGCTACGGCTCCACCGGAGCCGACTACAGAGGTGGAGCGTTGGGTCTGCGAGACGACCAAGAAGAACAACACCCTGCTGACGAAGATTGCTTCTTGGCTTTGCTGCGTTACACCACCACCACCGCCGCCTCCACGCGAGCCTACTCCTGTACACGAGGCTGATCCTAAGGTCGATGCCTTTGCTCGCATTTCTGCTGTCCGCACTGACGATGATGAGGAGTACTCTTCAGACCCTCCTGGCCGATCCCATACATGTCACTCATCCTCTAGCCATGATGATTCAGAGACTAGCGTGCAGGATGACTTCCGTATCCGCACCAGGCGGAAGGCAGGCGTTCGAGACACTCCACCGTCTCATTAGATCCCTCTTCACTGGTTCTATCCTCTGTACTATATTTTTCGTTTCCTTTTAAACTTATGTATTTGGATTTGTGTTACTAACGGTAGGATCGACCGATCTCCCTTCGGGATCGATCGATCCGTTCATGTTTTCTAACATTGTTTTTCTTATGAGTTGCATTTTTCTTTCTTTGATTTTTCTTACACACCGGGACGGTGTGAAGTAAGTCTGGGGGAGGAATGTAACCATTTGCACTAACATTTTAATTTTTATTTGAGTCGTTTTATTGAGTCAAAATGGTTTGGAACTTGGAACTTCTTTTGTGAATCGTGTGTTCGTACTAATATCTTCTGTTATCCGTCATGACTATCTTTTTGAAGAGCCGAAGATTGGAACGTCATTAGCCGAACAACTCACCAGAAGTCCCTATCTCTTGGAAATCCGATTGACCTGGCGTTAACTCCACCCTTGATAAGACGTTAATTGGACTTAATCTTCTCAACTTGGGGCTTATTTTCTCTTCCTGAAAAAGAAGAAAAAGAGAAAAAGAAAAGAAAAGGGATGTGGTAAACAAAGAAGTGGGCCGAGGGATGTGTGGTTACCCCCTTGCATACTTCAGACTCATGAAAACCAACCCCGGGCTAAAAAGAAAAAGAGAAAAGGAGATCGATAGAAAAAATAAAAGGATACCCTAGAAAAGTAGGGAGAAATCGATCTCAAAAGAGTAAAAGAGAAGAGGAGGAAAGAAACCATAAGAAGAATGTCTTGGAAGCTAGAAGAAGGTAAGCGTCTACGCGATCTTTGATCGATACTCCCTCGTTGAGACCGCATGCTTGTAAAGAATGAATGTAGGGAGTCAACAATTGATATTTTGGAGCTTCCTTGCACTACAAGAATATTGAGTTTTAATAGCATTATACAATAGCGTTTCTTGTCATTATGCTATCGTTGTAGTACCTATGGAGTTTACATAGCGTTTCTATTTTTGTAAACGCTATTATTGTGAAATCAAAATGGACGGGTCTCGTTTTATTAGGTTAAATGTTATATTTGATAGCATATACATCACTTAAACGCTATCATAATGTTAGGCGGGTATAATTATTTTCATTCCCGCTACGACACTTAGAAATTTTTTTAGGATTTTCCCCTTGGCTCCTCTTTCACAACTTTACTCTTTGGAAAGTTTTTGGGTTTTTCACGATATTTCTCCTCTTTCCTTCTTCTTTGCTCTCTCCACAAAATCTCAGAAAAATTGCAACCCAGATCTCTAATCTCAGACCTAATCTCGTTTCTTCCTTGTATCCTCCGCCTCAGTTTGCGACCCAATCGAGCTCAGTCTTCCCCTTTCTAATCGAGTTCACCTTTAGAAAGTCGTATCCCAGTAAATCGAAGGTGAACCCTTGATTTTTAATCACAAATCGTTTTTATTTCTTGATTTGTAGTGATTTAGGGTTCGGGACACTAGTACGGAGAGTTGCTAAGTTTATGGTTGGTACATGTTGTAAGCTCAAACCTTTGAGTGATGGATTCACGGAAGATGTACAGAGATTCTCGAGAAGTTGTAAGTTCCCGTTTTCAAACATTTCCCTTTAAGATTTCGGATTGTTCTTGCTTGAGGACAAGCAAAGATTCAAGTCTGGGGAATTGATGAGTCTTATTTTTATCGTTTTTAGTCTATGTTTTAGGATTGTATTTTGAGTCAACTAACCTATATTAGATAGATATTAGGACTATTTGCTTTACTTAGTGATTTACAGGTCTAAAGAGAGAATATTGGAAAAGAAAGGATTTTGGATCAAACAAGAGTGCAAATGGGCTAAGCATGAAGAAGTCGACCAATCGTGAAGAAATGAAGAAGGATCGACCGATCCACACCGACGATCGATCGATACATGAAGAATTGCGACCCACGGTTGAAGAGGCGGCAGAACCGACCAACCAGGCCCATTGACCGTTCGATCCAATCAAAGGCCTTGGCCCAAGACGAAAAGATGGTGGGATCGACCGATCCACACCGAGGATCGATCGATCCCTGCTTGCCGACTCTCTAAGGATTTCCATTTTTCTTCTTTCCATTTTCTCTTCTCTTTTCCTTTTGCGGCCTCTCTCCCTTTACTATATAAAGAGGGGCTCGCCTCTTGTAATCATACACAATTCATTATCTCCCTTTTAGAGTTTGTAAGAGATTCACATCTCAATACACTCTTAGTTTTATTTTAAAGATGTTTCTTTTTAGTTTCATCTTTGTTTTTATTTTTATGCTTGAGTAGTTTCCTTATTAGGCTAGGGTTTCTCTGAAGGGATGTGATTGATTATTAGGTTGTTAGTTTGAGAATTTAATTTATAGTTCTTTTCCTATTGTTGTTCTTAATGCTTAGGGCTTGAGTAGCTAACTTGTTCTAAGATCTTAGGTGATTAAACTAGGTACGAAAGTAATGTTTAGTCGCTGGAATCAACACTAGGGGAGCAAGATTTCATAACTTGGCAAGCGCAAAGCTCTTGTTTTGATATCTTGTGAACATATCGATCTTGTTATTAATGCTAGTTTTACTTAGGAAAGCCTAGCGTAAAGCGTTCTCTAAATATTGCTAAGTAGATATTTGTGCGAGAGCGACTTACCTTACCATTGTGAATCGAGTTCTATAACGTATTTTAATATTTCCTATTAATTGATTTAATTGTTTTTTCACATCCTGGATGGTCTCCCTATGCCTAATACTTCTTTAATTATTGTTTGCTTATTTTATTTTATCGTTAGGTTGTTAGAAAACAAACTCTTGATTATTTTGTCTTAGCTTAATTTAATATATTGATTTAAAGTGTATCTTTGGTCTCTGTGGATTCGACCCTAAAGTATTACTATGATTACCGTTTTGATCCGGTATAGTGTATGATAGGTTTTTATTTGTTTATCCGTGATGATCACATATGCTGGCCATTTCACTACATTCAAGACGGCTACGAAGGTTTTACAAGCCGGACTATGGTGGCCTCACCTATTTTGCGATGCCCACACTTACGTTACCAAGTGCGACACATGCCAACGTCAAGGGAATATAAGCAAACGTGACGAGATGCCTCAAAACTACATCTTAGAGATCGAAGTTTTTGATTGTTGGGGAATCGATTTCATGGGACCATTTCCTCCTTCCTATGGGAATGAGTATATACTCGTCGCGGTCGATTACGTCTCCAAATGGGTCGAAGCTATTGCCAGCCCAACCAACGATCATAGGGTGGTCATCAAACTCTTTAAACACGTGATTTTTCCACGTTTTGGAATCCCTTGGATCGTCATCAGCGATTGCGGATCATACTTTATTAATCGCATATTTGCTAGTCTCCTTCGGAAGCATGGTGTCACCCACAAGGTAGCTACGCCATACCACCCTCAAACCAGTTGGCAAGTCGAAGTTTCTAATAGGCAAATCAAAGCAATCCTGGAACGTACGGTGAATAGTATGCGCAAAGATCACAAAAATCTCAGCATCCAATTAAAACAAAACACGCATCCCTTAAAAAAAAAATCACAGTTTTTGCGTAGACGAACTACACATGCTCAACATCTTCTTCTCTAACAATTTACCACGTGGCAACTCATATCCCATTTTTCTTCTGATTCAACATGTTCAATGTTTTCAATTGAGTTCAATCCACTTGTATTTTTCAAATAATTCAACAGTTTTATTGTATCAATTAAACTGTTGAATCAATTTTTCAACATCACCAGTTCACCACGGTCCAAGAGGCTTATACATGTTATGTGGATGCAACATCAACGTCCTCCTCTGGGGTTTGCTGTATGGATGGATGCTTAAGGCTCCACTTAGCTCTTTGCATCTCAACTTTACAATTTGTTGTCTTGATCCTCGCAGCTCGGCACTCCGAAGTACTCTTTCAATAGTGGTTTACATTCCTACCTTATCCAACTTGGACTTTGAAGTTCATATCTCCCTTCTCAAGTCAAAAGCTAGCTTTATTTGGCTAAAAGCTTTAGCCATTCTCTAATGACATCAATTGTTTTACATGACTTTTTATCTCTCTCTTTCTCTTCGGTTCCTAGATTGGACAATGTTGTTATTCGACTGCTGACAATTAATTCCTTTATTGGAGTATAATGGTTCTTTTTTTTTTTTTTTTTTTGTCAACCACACATTGATTAAAAAGCAACTCCATGATTGGTAATCCAATCTGGAGGGAAAGAGTTTACAAACGAAAATTCAGAAAAACGCACTCTAGCAGAGCGAGCTAAACAGTCTGCCTGAGAATTACAAGAACGGGGGATACTAGAAAGAGAGAAAGAAGGAAAAGAAACACGAAAGCGGGCCACTCTTCAGGAGACTGCACCATAGAGACTAACTTTGTACAATCTGTCTCGAACGCCTGACAAGCAAGTCTTCTTGAGAGAATACTCTTCATAGCCCATAATAACGCTTCCATCTCCGCGTGTAAAGGGGAGGGACTCCTTCTATGGCATTTTGCCCCTAGAAGTACTAACTGATTATCGCCTTGAAAACACCACCATCCTAGCCCCATTGTTGGATCCGAAAGTTTCCACGAGCCGTCAATCCGACATCTAAGAGTCTAGGTGGAATTATTTGCTGGCTCTCTATTTTCCACTATCTGTACCTCGTTCGATTGAGCTTCCTCCCATGATGATTGTTCACTTAGAGCGTTATTTAGTATTTCCATGGGTTCAGATCGTAATCCTTTAAAAAATTTTTTATTCCTTGCCTTCCATAAGGACCATAAAATCCAGGAGTAGCAATGAGGATTTCCTCGCTCAGCTATATGATTTGGTAATCTCCAAAATAAGAAATCTAGATTCAAATATTCCGAACTTAGAGGAAAAATTCCTGGTATTATCGGGATCGATGATAATTCCCACGTTTGTTGGGCAAGTGGGCATTCAAACATAGCATGATTAATAGTTTCCTCCTCCAATTCACAACGTTGGCAAGTGGTGTCACACCGTACCCCACGTTTGGCTAAGCTTGAAGTAACCGGTAAAGAACCTGATGCCAGTTGCCAGATAAAGTGTTTAATTTTTGGCGGGCCTTTAATTTTCCATGCTTGGGATTTTAGAGCATTATAGTTTGGCCCCCATTCGACCGTTCCTGCCATATCCTGAGCAAGCCAATAACCTGACTTAACTGTATATCTACCAGATTTTGTATGATGCCAAATTAACCTATCAGGTTTGTAGGTTTGACTTATGGGTAGTCCTCTGATAATTTGATAATGGTTCTTAGTTTGACCAAAACCGACTACCCAAAAATCTATATGATACTAAAATCTAATAATATTGAAAATTCGACAATTAAAAAATACTAGAAATTGATTTAAAATGACTACGAATATTCACTCCAATAACACATAAATTTAAAAGAATTCATGAAATATATAACTAAATAACATTAAAACTAAAATAAAATTTTAAATTCTTTAAAATTTAATTAAAACTTTTCATTGAAACCCCTCCTTATTACTTTTTAGACTTTTTGATCACGCATGAATCAATTTGTCATTACTGTATTTGCCTATTTGGCAATTTTGGCTTGTTAAGCATGGTTTGAAGAATTTAATTAAAATCCAAATAAATATTGAAAAATTATATAAATTTTTGCTAGCCTCTGTTTCGTTTTGTATGTTTCATTAACGTGAAAGCCCTAATTCCCCAAATTTTCTCTTCCGATAATTTTGTTCACAAATCCCTGAAAATCCAGAGGGAATTTTTCAAATCTTAAGAACCTTCTTCAGACTTTCTAGAAAGGTAAGTTCAATGCTCCTGTTTTCATCCTTGATCACCACGAAAGTTTCTTCGATCGAAAATTTTTAGTTGATCTTATTGAATTTTTTGTTTGTAATCGTTTGGAACTTTTTTTGTTGCTATATTGTAGGAATCTTGCTCTAGTCAATTCCCTGGGATGTTCTAGATTATCTTTATTTATTACTGATTTATTGTAATTGTTTTCTGTTTTCTTCGATTTGTGTGTAATCTGTGTTGATTCAAGTTTATTGAATAGCTTATTGAGATTGTTTCTTATGATCTTTTTGCAGGTATAGAGCTAATTTGAGTAAACAATCATGAGATTCAGAAAAGGAAGTAGAGTTGAGGTGTTTAGTCTCAAAGAAGCAACTTATGGTGCGTGGCGAACAGCCGAGATTATATCGGGTAATGGTCACACTTACGGTGTTAGATATTACTCTTTCGAAGTTGCTAACAATGAGGCAGTTGAGGAGAGAGTTCCAAGGAAGATAATTAGGCCGTGTCCTCCGCAAATAGATGTAGATAGATGGGAACCTGGTGAATTGGTGGAGGTTCTTGATAATATTTCTTGGAAAACTGCTATGGTTTTGGAGGAGTTATCTGGTAGATATTATGTGGTTCGGTTACTTGGTGCTGCAGATGAACTTACAGTTCATAAAGTTAACCTCAGGGCTCGACAATCTTGGCAAGATGAAAGATGGGTTATGCTTGGAAAGGTAAGTGTGTTTCTTTAACGGTACTGTGTTTTCAAGTATTATGCTAATAGAGTTACATGCTGACTAACTTGTCTATAATCTTATTCTCAGGTATCTTGTTCGCTGAAGTCCTCTACGCTGACTGGATCAGATGTACACCAGAATCTAAAGCCCCTTGTGAACAGTATGGTGCCACAAGAGACTAATGTTGCTTCTTTAAGAATGTTGAAGAGACATTCACCCTGTGATTGGTCTGAGTCTGCTGAATCATGCACAGGACGTCCTAACAAGATACGATTAATGGAGAAAGAAGGACAGCAGTACCAGTTTGCTTCGTCTTCAGTGCAGAAGGTAGATGCTTCTGCTTGTTGTCCTGAACGTAGAGGTGGTAAAGTTTGTGTGCAAGCTTCTGTTAACAATACTAAAAGTGGTTTCCGTCAAATGGTCAGGGTAAGATCAAAAAGGTTTAGTGAATGTGTTGGTACAGGAAGCTCAGTCTCTAATGGTTGTTATGATACTGATGCATGCTCAGTTGGTAGTTGTAGCCCTATTAGTTATGATGAGAATGACATGCCAACTTCTTTTCTAGATAGTTCTAGTCGAGATGCCGACTCTTGTAGTAGTGATGCTGAATCTTCAAAAGAAGCATTTGGATGCCGAGATGAAGCTAGGAGGAAACATTCATTAGCAGATGGTGGAGCAGTGAGATCCTGTAGGCCTGAACTATACACTTACCGCAGTACACTGGAGAAGTTATTTGCTTCCGGCCCCCTAAATTGGGATCAGGAAGCATCACTAACTGATCTCCGACTTTCTCTTAATATATCAAATGATGAACATTTGATGGAGCTAAGAAATCTAAAGTCTGCTGGTACCCACAGTTAAATATTTTTATGTATCAATATTATCTTTTTGATCCTTGACAGTCTTATCTTCAGGTGTTGGACATACTTCCCTGCAATGTGGAATCAATATATTGTTCTTTATCCAGAGGATTCTTATAATGATTGTATAGACAGCAAAAGGGAAAGTATGTACTCGAATTGAAATTTCCTCATTGTGATGTTTTATTTTTTATAGGCAGCCTAATATCCTTTGTTGTAATTTCTGGATTATTAAATTTAAAGAAAAATTACAGTATCCATGTTTTAACTTCTAAGATGAGTCATGTTTTTGAGGGATTGTGTTGTTATGAAGCTGTCTTTTATGTTACTTTAGTTTCTTGTGCTTAAGCTTCTGGATAAGTTGAGTCTTTTGTATTTTTCCATTTCAGTATTGGGTTATTGAACTTCCCCTACATTTTTCAGGAACAGTGTAGCCATGTCAGGTGACTGCAGATCTTGCTTGCTTCTAGAGATCTTACTCTGATGCATGAGGTTTACTGAATGGTGCAAAACACAATGCCCCTTCTTCCTCAAATTTCATATTTGAAATTGTACTATGTTTTTCTTTTTTGTTATACATAAACTGATCTGTTTCAGGTGTTCTTGGATAAACTCTGTGCACAGGCTTTGAACTCTTAGGCCTTGAACTGTTCCTAGCCGAAGGACAAACATTTACAGTTTGGTTGGATAAGTTTGCTGAAGATAGGTAAATATTAAGTTCTTCATGAGAACATGCGTTTATACCTGAGAGCGTAACATTGAGGTTGTTTGCTATTCAGAAAATGTGTTACCAGTAGATTGCGAGGTATGATTCTTATGATTTATCTTCTAACCGCTTTGAGCTCGAAACTGTCCATGCATTTTGGTTTGTGGTATATGTACTGTGGGACTAGCCATAAAAATCTACAGCAAAACCTGCAATTTTTAGTTGTTATGAACTCAAAGTTTTTACATGTCAAGCCGATTTACAGAGGTGCAGGATTCATATGTTATAGCATAAATATTATGCTCGGAGTGTTTATGACCTTAGAATTTAATCAAACTTATCCAACTGCTCGCATGTCAACTGCAACTTTTGCCCTCTATCTTAAACTTAAAGAAAATGAATAGAGTCATTAAACTTAAAGAAAATGAATAGAGTCATAGACAGTGAGAGGAGGAGGAAGAAGAAGAAGAAGAAGCCTTGTAAAAATGTGTATCACTGCATCTGTTACATATTACGATGTTCTTATGCCATGTACCCATTTTTCTTCAAACTTTTATGGTTGGTAACAAAACTTATGAACAACATTAAAATCTGATTTCAGTTTGAAATCTAACATTTAATTTACTTTTAAAGGTGTTTCATGTTTTAGATTCGAAAACAAAAAATTAAGTTGAAATCAATTGATGATATAGCTCGAGATTGATGATAGCTTGACACAATTGTGACTTATAAAGCGTATAGAGCAACAACAAAATATAGGGAACTAAGCACCACAAACAACTTAAAAGCATCAGTAATAGCAGAAAAGTTGCTTGGGTTGTGTCAACGATTTTATTCAAGCCAACAGATACAAACATGGAACTAGCCAAACACACCATTTGGATACTTGTGCATAAAAGAAACTTCCATTTGCGAGGAATACGAAAACAATGCTTAAGGGATCGTGCGCTGGTAGAGAGGCAGAGCTCCCAAGGCCTCTCGTTCCAATCTTTCCCTCTCAACCTGCAATGCTCAATATAGAATGATGATGATGATGATGATGATATATCATTTCAGTTAAAGCAATGCTCAACATAGAATGATGATGATGATATATCATTCTTAAAGCAATGTTAGAATTAACGAATATATTATTTAAAAAGGGACTTACTAGAGCAAGCATATCCTGAAGATAGCTCCGGAATGGTGTCTGCATGGCCTGCAAATGAAATCAAGATCTCAGTATCTCACATAAATCCAATGGAATGCTTACAATAGCATTTTCCATACGCCACAAGGCCATTATAAGGACATCAATAGAAAAAGTAAACATGAAATCAGCATATTAACGAAGAAAAAGAAAGGAAACTAAGATTCTCAATTGTATCAAATCCAAATCTCATGATGAGCTAAAGAAGAACAGAGTCAACATATTGATACAAGAAACAAAATGTGCAGAATAATTTCATTACATAAATTACTCTGATTCACACAAGTACAATCCACATTCTAAGGAACACAATACCAAATAAGTAAACCGAGAAAACAGTTCCCAATCCAAATTGCCAGTGATTCTCTGATTCTTATCATTTCCATATTCCGAGGAATACAAGAAAACAGTTTCAATGCATTCTAGTGATTCTCTAATTCTTATCATTCCCTCAGTTTCCAGTAAAAATTCTCAATCATTCCATATCCAAACTCAATATTCGTCGATATTGGTCCTTCTTCATTCACAAACCTTTAGCTTCAAAATGCAAGTTTATAATCCATTCCACACACAACCAAATTCTATAAACCGAGAAAACAGTTTCAATCCGAATTCCCATACTGATGCTATTGATTCTTATCATTTCCTCAGTTTCCAGCAAAACACCATACCAAATCTCAAATCCATTCCATATACTAACGATTCTCGTTCTCTCAATTCACAAACGTACCTGAAGATCCTCGGGAAGGTACTCATGCTTCATAGAGAGATCCATGGCGCGTTTAAGACGCTGGTTACGAGCATCAACAACCTCTCTGGGAAGTCTATTCATAGCCTCTTTAATGTCCATATTGTAATACTGGTCGTACAAATCATGGTACCTGAGACCTAATTGAAGATTAAGCAAATCAATTTGCGAATTAAACAACATCGAAACGAATTCAGAAGAAGCAGGTAGGGTTTTATCAAGATCTGACCGTATCTTCGAAGACGATTCGAGATCGACTTCATGTGCATCCGAGCAAGGAAGTTTTTGTTTGGATCAATGAAGGATTTGAGAAACGACGACATTTTTTCACCCAACGATCAGATTGTGCGATTAGCTTGCTTAGCTATAAATTTCAAAATTCGAAGCTGATGTTTCGTCTAGTGCCAATTTCGCCGGACCGGCTGTCTCTCGTCCACCTAAAACTGAGCTATCACCATTAGCTTCTGATCCGTCACCGAGTTTTGGTAAGATCCGGTTTCATCTTTTCCTATTTCCCAATCAAATTGGATTGTTGATTTATAGATTATATGAAATTTCTTGTTTGGGTATCATATATTATGTTGTTAATAACATGAAATTGGTGTATTGTCAATTTTGGGTTGTTCAGTCGTGTTGAATCGGATTGAATGAGAGAAATCGAATTTCTCGATTTGATAAACCCAAAAATCTGTAGATATTGGACAACTGGTACAAATGGTATAATTGAGAAATAATAGGACATGTGGTACAACTGATATTACTGAGATATAATATAGGATAACTAATATAAATGGTATAACTGTAAAAACTAGTATGTAAAATTGTGTTTACTAATTTATTGTAATTACAGGAGGAGATAAAGAACACCTACACCAACATACATTTTGACTATGGAGGGTATTATTCAGAAAAACATGAGTGGATTTCAAACAATTCTTTAAGCAGTTTATCGTTCAAAACGTCATCTTTAGAAAAGATAACTTACTCGGTGTTAGTAGAAAAGATATGCAAGAAAATTGCAATAGATAAAACCTCAAAGAAGCTGAAATTGAGTTACATTCTATGTAAATCTCAGAGAGAAACATCTATTGAAGATGACGAAGACGTTTTAGGGTTTCTAATGTTTTTGGATAATGAGAGACTTAGACTTGTTTTGCATGTGGAGTTAGTAAATGATTTGGAAGATCAAATTTCTAGGGTGGAGCCAAAAATTTCAGTTGGTGTGAATTACGTGGAGCTGAATTCAAATGGTAGAGATGATGATGTAGAGAATGGTGGAATCCGTCAAATGGTCAGGGTAAGATCACAAAGGCTTAGTGAATGTGTTGGTACAAGAAGCTCAGTCTCTAATGATTCTTATGATACTGATATATGCTCAGTTGGTAGTTGTAGCCCTATTAGTTATGATGAGAGTGACATGCCAACTTCTTTTCCTAAATGGTTCTAGTCGAGGTGCCGACTCTTGTAGTAGTGATGCTGAATCGAGAGGAAGCTAGGAGGAAACATTCATTAGCAGATCTATGGTATATGTACTGTGGGACTAGCCACCAAAATCTAACATTTAATGTTTTTGAATGTGTTTCATGTTTTTTCATATTCAAACCGTAAACAAAAAATTTAAGTTGAAACCAATTGATGATATAACTCGAGATTGATGATAGCTTGACACAATTGTGACTTACAAAGCGTATAGAGCAACAACAAAATATAGGGAACTAATTGGGTCCGGTTTATGCCCAAACCGAGACTAAATCTCAAAAAAAAAAAAAAAATCTGTTATAAACCAAGTTATTGGATGGACTCCATAACCGTGGGCCTTGATCATATTCTAGAGAGCCCATTAGACGTTTCTAGACGGTCTATTCCTTGGGAAACAAGCAAGGGTGTTTTAGTCTTCATAAGTCTATGTTTCCTAACCCTAATGGGATTAGTCTCTCATAATTATGTATATATATAGAGGTATCTTCTCTCATTCATTAATAAGAAATCACAAGATTCATAACACGTTATCAGCACGAGCTTGCTCTTAACAAAACCTAAAATCCTAAACCTAAAGTCGCCGAGCTCCTCCGCCGCCCAACCCGAGCTCCTCCACGGCCGTTCGCTTAGCTCCTTAATCGGCGATCTCCTCCAAGCTTCCGTCGTTCAAAAACTGAGGTCTTTAGCTCCCAGTTCCTTACCATACAACCCCAAAAGAAGAAAGGTAACTCGATGAACCCTAAAGCTAAAGAACCAACTCGAATTTGAACTTAACAAAACGGTGAAACCCTAAAAACGAATGGTTGACAAGCGTTTGCGGTCTGTTGCTTTGGTTTGGTACTTGGTTGTTTGCTAGCTCGTTTACTTGGCTTGTTTAGGTTGATTGATAGTTTGTTATTGCTTTCCTAAAATCGAAAACACATTAGATATGGTTGAAATCTTAAGAAAGCTAAACCCTAAACTCACCTATCTGAAGATACTCAAACTCAAGAACTGGAAACCCTAAAACCTAACCAAACCCGAAACCTAAAGCCCTAAATCCTAAATCGGATTTGATCCGATCCTCCTCTGAAAATTCTGTTTGTCTGGTGTGTGTCGATCGACACGGTTAAGTTGTGTCGATCGACACTATCGCTTCTGATTGTCTGTTTGATCGTTTAAGTTGTTAGTAACCTAAAACCTAAGGAAGTTCCTATTGTAAATAGGAAAATCCTAAAAGCCCTAATCCTAATATAAATAGAAAATCTTAATGCCTAAAAGAAGTAGAAGTTTCTAAACCCTAAAAGAAAAAAAAAAGGGGGAAAAGGGGGAAACTTAAATCCTAAGCAAAATAGGAAACTCAAAAGAAAAGTCAAACCCCTAAGTGAATTGATTCATGGTTCGGTCTCAAATACCGCATGAAAATAAACAATCACATGATATTGACTTAATGCTATTTTGCTTGTAGATGGCGAAACTCCAAAATCTCGAATTCATGCCGCTAAATGTCTCCGGCGACAATTACTTACAATGGGCCTTGGACACCAAGATTGCCCTAAAGTCAAAGGGGCTTGCCGAATGCATTGAGAAAGAAAATAAGGCTGATGAAATGTCTAGGTACAAGGCGATTTCTCTGATACGCCATCACCTCAATGAGAGTCTTAAGAATCAATACCTCACTATCGAGAACCCACTTGAACTTTGGGAAGAATTGAAAGCTCGATATGATCACCAGAAGACGGTACTCTTACCGACGGCTAAATATGATTGGAAGAACCTTAGGATCCAGGATTACAAATCCGTGGAAGAGTATAACTCAGAGCTTTTTAAGATTGTCTCAATCCTAAGGTTGTGTGGTGAAGAGGTGACTCAAGAAGAGTTGATTGATAAAACACTCTCAACCTTTCACTCTACTAATGTATTGCTTAGCCAACAATACCGTGAAAAGGGTTTTAAGACTTATGCAAACCTAGTCTCATGCATGCTCCTCGCCGAGAAGAACAATGAGCTATTGCTCTTGAATAGCGCAATGAGACCTCCTGGTTCTAAGGCATTGCCGGAAGCCAATAAAGCCGAAAAATTGAAAGAACCTCAAGAGACCAAAGAAACCAACTACGTCCATAGTGGGTATCGCGGTCGAGGCCGTGGTAGAGGACGAGGTGGTCGCGGCTCCGACGGCCAAGGAAGCCACCAAGGTGGTAGAGGCCGTGGGAACTATAACCGCGGTAGAGGTCGTGGAATATCCAAACCACAGCATAAGGCTAAATCCACATGTCATAGGTGTGGAAGAGAAAATCATTGGGCTAAGGCTTGCCGAACCCCCAAATACCTTTGTGAGGCTTACCAAGAGTGGTTAAAGAAGAATCCCGAAGCTAACTTGGCTCATGTCGATGGCGATGACCACGAAAACGATGACCAAGTGGTTCACGTCGATGGCGATGGTGATTTCGACCATGAGAACGATGACCAAATGGATTATGAGACTTTGGATTGCTTAAAGGAGGATAACTAAGGATTCGCCATCCATTGACTTAGGCTTGTTTTGGTGTTTGTGTTTTATGCTTTATTCTTTGAATACTATTTGGTTGTTGTCTCGGATTGCTCTTTGCAGTGTCGATCGACACGGTTTTGTAGTGTCGATCGACACTATTCGTTTTGAATGCTATTTGCCTTAATAAAATTTTATTTGCTTTATTATCTGAGACATGGTTCTTGCCCATTCTAGAAATGACCGAGGACAAGAACATACTCATAGTGGATAGTGGCTCAAGCCACACGATTTTAAAGGACAAGAGATACTTCCAAAATCTCGAATTGAGAAATGCCAATATTAGCACAATAGCGGGTATAGCTAATCTTATAGAGGGCCATGGTCAAGCCCATATTCTCTTACCAAAAGGGACGCATCTTGAGATAAGCGATGCCCTATACTCACCTAGCTCTAAGAGAAGCTTATTGAGCTTTAAAGACATTCGCTTGAATGGTCTACATATCGAAACAAAGAGTGAAGGAACAAAAGAGTTCCTAAACATAATTGAGATCACCAAAGGACATAAGAGAGTCCTAGAATCTATACCCGCATTATCCACTGGCTTATACTATGCTAAAATCGATATGATAGAAGCTAATTTGGCAATAAAAGAGTCCAACGAGAAATTCACTTTATGGCATGACCGGCTTGGCCATCCGGGTCAAAATATGATGCGTAAGCTAATAGCTAATTCAAAGGGGCACACCCTAAAAGAGAAAAGAGTTATCCCTAAGAATCTCACGTGTGAAGCATGTTCACAAGGGAAACTCATTATAAGCCCATCACCGGCAAAGGTTAATAGAGAGACCTTAAACTTTCTTGAAAGAATACAAGGGGATATATGTGGACCAATACACCCACCTTGTGGGACGTTTAGATATTTCATGGTCCTCATTGATGCATCGACAAGATGGTCGCATGTATGCTTATTATCAACTAGGAACCAAGCGTTCGCTAGGTTGTTGGCCCAGATAATACGTCTGCGAGCCCATTTCCCCGATTTTCCGCTTAAGACTATACGTCTAGATAATGCCGGTGAATTCACGTCCCAAGCGTTTAATGACTACTGTATGTCTATGGGGGTAAGTGTGGAACATCCCGTGGCACATGTACATACACAAAATGGATTAGCGGAATCCTTCATTAAACGAATTCAAATGATAGCTCGCCCATTACTAATGAGGTCGAAGCTTCCAGTAGCCGCTTGGGGACATGCTGTTTTACATGCATCAGAGCTTATACGCATAAGGCCATCTAGTGAACATAAATATTCGCCATCCCAATTATTAACGGGTCATGAGCCAGACGTATCCCATTTAAAGACATTCGGGTGTGCCGTATATGTACCGATTGCTCCACCACAAAGAACAAAAATGGGACCTCAAAGGAGGATGGGAATATACGTTGGATTCGAGTCTCCCACCATCATAAAGTATCTTGAGCCTACTACGGGTGATCTATTTAAGGCTAGATACGCGGATTGTCATTTCAATGAATCCGAGTTTCCAACTATGGGTGGAGAGAGAAACAAGCTGGGCAAAGATATAAAAGAAATATCATGGAATCAAACATCCTTAAATTGGCAAGATCCTCGGACTCTAGAGAGTGAGCTAGAGGTCCAAAAGATAGTAAATTTACAAAAGCTAGCTAATGAATTGCCAGATTCCTTTGCTGACCCAAAGAAAGTTACTAAAGCGTACACGCCAGCTTGTAATGCACCAGTACGTATTGATGTCCAAGAGGGAATCAATGAAGTTGCTACCGAGTCTAATCCACAAAAGAAACGTGGTAGACCATTAGGTTCCAAAGATAAAAATCCTCGAAAATCAAAGAAAGGTGCAATGGAAACCGAGGTAGAGAAAAGTATAGACATGGCCGCGGCAAATCCTCAGGATGAGTTTCGGGACGCCGAACCTCAAGGTCTTGATGGAGTTGATAATAATGAGATCTCAACAAATTATATCATGTCTGGAATAAAATGGAACCGTAAAGAAGTCGACGTCGACGAAACATTTTCATACAAGGTAGCACTTGAACTAAATGAGGATCATGAACCCACGTCTATATTAGAGTGCACTCAGAGATCAGATTGGCTTAAATGGAAAGAAGCAATCAACGTGGAGTTAAATTCATTAAAGAAAAGGGATGTGTTTGGTCCGATCCGGAGGACACCATCCAATGTAAAACCAGTGGGACACAAATGGGTCTTTGTGAGGAAAAGAAATGAGAAAAACGAAATCGTGAGACACAAGGCACGGCTTGTGGCACAAGGATTCTCACAAAGACCGGGGATAGATTATGAAGAAACATACTCCCCCGTGGTGGATGCAACGACTTTTAGATATCTAATAAGTCTGGCTATAAGAGAGAATCTTGATTTGCGGTTAATGGATGTTGTAACCGCATATCTATATGGTCCACTGGATAATGAAATATATATGAGATTACCAGAGGGTATTGAGCTCAAAGGAAAAGATAAGAAAGGGTCTCGAGACCAATACTGCATAAGGCTGAACAAATCGCTTTATGGACTGAAACAAAGTGGGCGCATGTGGTACAATAGACTAAGTGATTACCTAGCCAAAGAGGGCTATAATAACGACCCCATCAGTCCATGTATATTCATAAAGAAGTTTGCAAACAAAGGATTTGTGATAATAGCAGTATATGTGGATGATTTAAATATCCTTGGAACCTCTGGGGAAATCGCCCAAACAGTCGAATATCTAAAGAAAGAATTCGAAATGAAAGACCTAGGCAAAACGAAATTCTGTTTGGGATTGCAACTTGAGTACATAAACAATGGAATCCTTGTGCATCAAAAGGCATATACAGAAACAGTACTCAAGAGATTCAATATGGACAAGGCTCACCCATTGACCAGCCCAATGCAAGTGAGAAGCCTAGGATTGGATAGTGATCCATTCGGTCCAAAGAAGGACGATGAAGAAATTCTCGGTCCTGAAGTGCCTTACCTCAGTGCCATAGGAGCGTTAATGTACCTGGCTAGCCACACTAGACCAGACATTTGTTTTGCCGTGAACCTCCTTGCTAGATTTAGCTCATGTCCGACCCAAAGGCACTGGAACGGAATTAAACATTTACTTCGTTATTTGCAGGGTACTATTGATTTGGGTCTATATTATACTAACTATAACAAAGAAGGTTTAGTTGGTTTTGCTGATGCAGGTTATAATTCAGATCCGCATAATGGTAAGTCACAAACAGGTTATGTGTTTACACACGGTGGGACCGCGATTTCGTGGCGTTCAATGAAGCAAACCATTTCAGCCACTTCATCTAACCATGCGGAGATCTTGGCGATACATGAGGCCAGCCGTGAGTGTGTGTGGTTGAGGTCATTGACTCAACACATACGATCCAATTGTGGCATGGATGATGGTAAGGAGCCAACGATCATATACGAGGACAATGCCGCCTGCATCGCACAACTCAAGGAAGGATACATCAAGGGAGACCGGACAAAGCACATTCTGCCTAAGTTCTTCTTCACACATGACTTGCAAAGGGATGGAGAAGTTCGAGTTGTACAAGTTCGCTCAAGTGACAATTCAGCCGACCTTTTTACTAAGGCATTGCCAACATCGACGCTAAGGAAGCTCGTGCGTCAAATTGGAATGCGGGGACTTAAGGAATTAAAGGGATGACCAAATCAGGGGGAGTGGTACGTGCTGTACTCTTTTTCCTCACTATGGTTTTGTCCCAAATTGGGTTTTCCTTGTGAGGTTTTAATGAGGCAGCATCCCCCAAGCGTACCACCGGGATCCCATTGGCATCTACACGGTTATGTCATCCAAGGGGGAGTGTTATAAACCAAGTTATTGGATGGACTCCATAACCGTGGGCCTTGATCATATTCTAGAGAGCCCATTAGACGTTTCTAGACGGTCTATTCCTTGGGAAACAAGCAAGGGTGTTTTAGTTTTCATAAGTCTATGTTTCCTAACCCTAATGAGATTAGTCTCTCATAATTATGTATATATATAGAGGTATCTCCTCTCATTCATTAATAAGAAATCACAAGATTCATAACAAAATCTCAATATTTGCAGATTATGTTTCAGTTAAACCCGTTTAACCCTTATTTTGACCCGGTTAATTAAATCTTAACTCGACCAAATTGGGTCCGGTTTATGCCCAAACCGAGACTAAGACCATACCAGAAATTAACCTGGCCCGTGAATCTCATTTCCATTCTCATTACATCTGTTCTGTAAAAACAAAATTGTTCGATCGAAAGTAAAAACAGAAACTTTTTCACCTTAGGGTTCTTCGCGACTTGAACACAACAAATCTTCTTCAAATTTGTCACGAATCGAGCTTGGGAGAGTGAATCGAAACTGAATCTCGTTCGAATGAGGTAATATCTTCGAATTATCGACTTCATTTTCGTGATTTTTGGAGTCTTTCTCGTTTGATTTCTGTTGGGGTTTTGATTTCTTCTGGGGTTTTGTGTTCTTCTGGAGTTTGTAGGGTTGATGTAATGAAACTGGTAGGATCGATTGAGGGTTGTTTTTGTTTCGGGTAGTAACTGTTGAGTCTAATGAAGACTGATTAGTTTATGAGATGAGTGTTGCATTTATGTTGTTTGATGAAATGTCTAAATGAGGATTGTGTGATTTTTGTTTAGATGGGTTTAAGCACAGGTTCATCTAGTGTTAGTAGATCTTCTGGAGGTCTGAACAAGTGTGAATGTGGATATCCAGCAAAGATATTCACATCAAAGACTGAAAAAAATCCTGGTAGAAGATTCTATGGCTGTCCATTGTACAAGGTATGTTTAATTTGTGTGTGTGTGTGTGTGTTTTTATCTCATGGAGCTGATTATAATAGGCAACTTTTGATGGCTCTAGGTAGGTGGATATCAGCATTGCAAGTTTTTTAAGTGGTATGATCAAGAAGAGGTGAAAGGAGGGAAGTTTTTTAAGTGGTATGATCAAAAAGAAGAGGTGAAAGGAGGGAAGTTTTTTAAGTGGTATGATCAAGAAGAGGTGAAAAAAGGGTGGCCGCAGCGAAACGCATCGATGTTGTTTGATTTGTTTGATTTTGTTTAGACTTATTTTATGTACCAGTTTCTTATGTTTAGACTTATGAACTAATTATGAAGCTTGAACGTGTCTTATGTTTGTATATTATACGTAGTAAATTTAAACTTTAAGATTGTTTTGTTGTATATTCCTTTCTTTCTCTTCATGGTTGTGGCGATTTCAGTCATCATCAACAAAATTCGGTTTTCAGAGAAGAAATAATTGTGTTGTGACATGTTTTTCAACAGAAGTAAAATAGGGGTTGATATTTTAGGTTTCGTTTTGTTGAGTTTGTATCGATTGAGGTTTTTGTGCCTTTAGTTGGCCTTGTGCTTTTGTAAATTCGGTTTGTGCTTTCGCTCCGAGGAATCTTCCGCCGGCTCTCTTTTCGTTTGAAGATTTTACTAAATTAAAAAAAAAACCTTTTTTAAAAAAGTAAATAAATTATAATATACATATCTTTAAGATTTTATTTCTTAGTTAATGTATTTTAAAAAGCTCCCAAAGGAATCTTATTTTATCCCGACTTTCTTATTTTGTGATTTGGGTTGTTCTAATCTCTTAATGACCATTTGACCTGACCTAGTAGAGAAAACTTTCTATGTTCTGGTTGTATACCAAAATCAACTAGTTAATGCAGAGCCTACAGGTCTTTAATATGGATGAGCTAGTTAATTTTAAATAATCATACCAATTTATTAATTTTGAAACTTTCTATGCTCATTAGACCAATTAACCTAAAATTCCCTTGCTATTTTTCTGGCTACATAAGAAAAAAAAAGGAGGCAAAAACAGTTCCGTGTTGAGAGGGTCACAAGAAAAAAAAGAAACAAACAAACGTAACAAAATAGTTTAAACCGGCGAATTCGGAGGAGATCAAACCTCCGAGAAGGGATTTTGGAAGAGAAGAGAGATCTGAATGGAGAAGAAGAAGGTATGGTTTTGGGGTGTGAAGGACGATGACAATGGAGACGGAGGAGGAGGAAGAGGCAAGGATGTAGATGACGATGTGGCTGACCATTTGTCTCGAGATGGAACAATGAGTCAGTATAGCCTTAGCAAAGGCCTTCTTCCTTCTCTTGGAGCTACCTCTCGTTCCTCTCGTGATGTTATTCTCCGTCGCTTCATCGTCTCTCCTTTCGATCCTCGTTACAGGTCCGCTTTTTCGATTTTTCGGTTCTGCTTTTAGGTTTAATAGCGGAAATTAGGGTTTCTTTGAATGCATATGTATACATGTACATTTGGTAAGGAAATTTATATTAGAGATAACCTAGACCACATGAATATTGTAACTTGAGATAGTATTCGATTTTTAGGTTCTTTTTAGGTTTAATCGCGAAAACTAGGGTTCTTTTATGTGTATACATGTACCTTTTGGTAGGAAATTTATATTAGAGATAACATAGACCGCATGACGTGAATATGTAATATGAGATTGTATCACTCACCAAGCTGTTTAATTTCAGAGCATGGGAGACGTTTTTGGTGTTTTTGGTGCTCTACACAGCTTGGGCGTCGCCTTTTGAATTCGGGTTTCTGCAAAAGCCAAGAGCACCTCTCAGTATTCTTGATAACATCGTCAACGGATTTTTCGCAGTTGATATAATCTTGACATTCTTTGTTGCCTTCTTGGACAAGGTAACTTATCTACTTATCGATGATCCAAAGAGAATAGCTTGGAGATACGCGTCGACTTGGCTGGTTTTTGATGTGGTTTCCACATTTCCTTACGAAAGTTTCGGGAGTTTGCTTCATGAGAGTATTCAAGGTTATGGAATTTTCAGTATGCTTCGTCTATGGCGTCTTCGAAGGGTCAGTAATTGTTTTGCCAGGTGAGTTTTGAGTATCCTTATTTAGAACATGAGTATCTAAACTCTATGGTGAAGTATATGACATTGAACTCTTCTTTTCAGGCTAGAGAAAGATAGGAAATACAGCTACTTTTGGGTTCGCTGCACGAAGCTTCTCCTTGTATGTAGCTATGTTTACTTGTTCTTACACTCTTTCTGTTTCGAATGAACAGTTTTTAGTTGTCCATTTACAGTATTTGATTTGGTAATGCAGGTTACTCTTTTTGTGATTCATTGTGGTGCCTGCTTCCTCTATTCCATTGCTGCACATTATCCAGACCCTTCCAAGACATTTATGGCATTAACCGACGAAAATTGGAAACAGTCTCCTATTGCGGTGCGGTACAACACGGCAATGTATTGGTCCATAACTACTTTTTCGACAACCGGTTATGGTGATATACATGGTGTTAACTCAAGAGAGATGACATTCATTCTTTGCTACATGGTTTTTAATCTTGGATTGTCAGCATATATAATTGGTAATATGACTAACTTGGTGGTTCATGTGACCGGCCGCACCAGAAAATTTGTAAGTTCTATTTACCGGTACAGTTACCGCACCAGAAAATTCGTGAGTCTTATGAATTTTGCATTATTTCAGAGAGATACCATCCAAGCCGCCTCGGGGTTTGGTCAGAGGAACAATCTACCAGTGCGGTTGCAAGATCAGATGGTCGCTCATTTGTGTTTGAGGTACAGAACTGATTCTGAAGGCTTACAGCAGCAAGAAATCATCGAGTCCCTTCCGAAAGCTATTCGGTCCAGCATATCGCATTACCTGTTCTATGAAGTTGTTGACAAAATCTACTTGTTCCACGGAATCTCCAATGATCTTCTTTTCCAGTTGGTATGTTTCCATAGCAAATGAACCCAATTAGATACCTGAAACATCTTTCTATGACGCAACACGAATGTTAAAAAGTGGCCATTGTATTCACTTGAAGTCTTAACTTATGGTATATTGTAGGTCACTGAAATGAAAGCAGAGTATTTTCCTCCCAAAGAAGATGTTATTTTGCAGAATGAAGCACCAACAGACTTCTACATATTGGTGACCGGAGCTGTTGTAAGTGTTTTTCGTCTAAAAATATGTTTGCATCAACATCTTGGATTATTCCTGACACATGCCTCTATCTTTCAGGACATAATTGCACGCGTAAATGGAGTGGAGCAGGCAAGTCTAGTTCATATTATACCGTTTTTAAGTCTTATAAGGATATGATTGCGGTTGTAAAACCGAAACATATTTGGTAATGTTTGTGTGTGTTCTTAACAGGTAGTTAATGAAGCACAGAGAGGAAATGTTTTTGGTGAAGTTGGGGTACTATGTTACAGACCGCAGCTGTTTACTGTTCGTACCAAGCGATTGAGTCAGTTGCTTCGTCTGAACCGTACAGTACTCTTAAATCTTGTTCAGGCCAATGTAGGAGATGGAGCAATAATCATGAATAATCTTCTTCAGGTATGCGTTTCACATCTTGTTCTTGAGAACCAAACCAAACTGGTCTTGAGGGTCAATAACTGGTTCTATGTGTTGGTTGATGCAGCATTTAAAAGAATCAGAAGATCCAGTGATGAAAGGCATTTTGGCTGATACAGAACACATGTTGGCTCAAGGGAAAATGGATTTACCTCTCAGCTTGTGCTTTGCTGCAGCCAGAGGAGACGACTTATTGCTGCATCAGTTACTAAGACGAGGTTCTAGCCCTAATGAAATGGATAAGAACGGGCGAACCGCGCTGGTAATCCCCAACCTTCCTCTGTATATACCATCATCCTGCCAAAACAGAAATTTCTTACTCTCTATGTTTCTTTATCTGTATATCTCAGCATATAGCAGCATCGAAAGGAAGCCATTACTGCGTCGTGTTACTTCTTGAACATGGAGCAGATCCTAACATTAGAGGTAAATTAGCTAAAATCATGTAGTTGGATTGAAAGAGAAACAAATTTATCGGTGTTTCGTACATTGTTTACAGATTCAGAAGGTAATGTACCATTGTGGGAAGCAATCATAGGGAGACATAGCGGAATTGCTAAACTCCTTGCAGAAAACGGAGCAAAGTTAAGCTTAGACTCAGTGAGCTATTTCGCGTGCTTAGCCGTGGAAAAAAACAGCTTAGACGCACTCAAAGACATCATTAAATACGGCGGTGATGTCACACTCCCTGATGGAAACGGAACCACAGCTTTACACAGAGCAGTCTCAGAAGGACATGTGGAGATTGTAAAGTTCTTACTAGACCGAGGTGCTGATTTGGACAGGCCGGATTCTTACGGATGGACTTCACGTGCTCTTGCTGATCATCAAGGGCATGAAGATATCAAAACATTGTTTCATAATCACAGACCCGTGGAGAAGAAACCGAAACATGTCCCTGGAACACCTGAGATTCCTGTTAGTGGGAAGCCATTGATGAAGTATAGCAGTGAGCCTACAATGCATTCAGGAGAAATGCCTCTCGTCTTAGAGGGAGGTCAGCTTGTGGTTTCTCAGAGAAAGAAACTCAATAACTTCAGAAACTCGCTCTTCGGATTCATTTCAGCTGCAAATACCGGTAAAAATCATCTCACCTCTCCATCTGATCTATAATACTTGTTGCTTTCTCGTCAAGTAAGCATGTTTTAGTTACTTCGGTATCAAGGCGCCTTTAAGCGAAACTTAAAAATTTGGTTTTAACTTCCGGTTTTTTTCCAGCTGAAGATGGAGGAGAAGCTTCAAGAAGTCCAGCAGTAGCTGGAGGAGGAGGAGGAAGTATGTTTTATCCGGCGAGAGTGACCATTAATTCGCCGGAAAACAGTGAAACTGGTGGAAAAGTGGTATTGTTACCAACATCTATGGAAGAGCTATTGAAAATTGGTGAAAATAAATTAGGTTTCGTCCCAACTAAAGTACTTACTAGAGAAGGGGCAGAAATTGACGATATCACTCTTATCAGAGATGGTGATTTTCTCATCCTTGCCAGAGATCTTTGATTCACACGCAACTCTTTTTTTTTTTTTTTTTGTGTTTTATATAACCAAAAAAATATATATACTTTTGTCTTAACACAACTCGCAAATTACAGTCAAGCTGGATTTAAAGCGGTGATATGTTGCCAATATTAGTGGAAACTGTAGCCCCAATCGAGACTGACACATTTTTTAGTTCTTTTTATTCTTTCTTTTGTATATATATATTCACTGCTGACTATTTTTTTACATGTACATAATATACCATGTTGACACTATTTTTCTTACAAAAAACATATCTTACAACATCACACAATATTATTCGCATCGACATCTATGAGAAGTTACTAATTGCATTCATGAGAACGCATAAAAATGTGCACTCATGAGAACGTACGTATGAAAATCTACAAAAAAAGTTACTACTAATTACAAATTGTATTCATCGTAATCAACAACATTGGTTTTCTCTTTTTCAGAGAAAGTGTACAACAAAGGTCTTATTAGTAATTTTGACCCCCAAAAAAAAGTCCTTTTAGTAAAAAAATTGTTTCTTAACTAGACGATCAAGTTATCAACAGTTGAATTCCATCGGAAAAGAATAACCTCTAAAAGAAACTAACATGAGTTTATCAGCGAAAGAAAAAATGATCCGATTAATTATATAGTTAGAATTTTGGGGATTTAAGTCTGATCAGCGATAAAATAAGGCATTAAAGGTTTCGACAAAAAAAAAAAAAAAAAAAAATTCACTTTTTGGCAATGGTACACAAAAATTATCGAGTAATGGCGAACAAAAAACTCACATGATGGCTTAATTAAGAACATATTTGGTTGACTTGTGTAGCCAAGAACAAGCCACATTGCTCAATAATCTCAACCACATAAGTAGATGGCAGCAATGGGTGAGTCATCATATGCATGTCAACGTGCAAGTGTAGATAAATATCCATCTGGGACATAAGTCAAGTGGTGGCGGTATGAAGTGTATCCACATGACACATGTTATGCTTAGTCACCTAATCTTGCAGCCTTTCACTGCCCTATACAAACCCTCAATGTTCATAGGGAACCTTTAGACCCCTCCTAAAACCACCTTACACGTTAAGATTTGCCGGAGGTAAGCCGTAGTGGCCGAGAGCGTTAGTCAGGGTAATTCTGCAAGTAGTTTTCGCATTAGTTTATCGTTTCCTTTACCTTACCTTTATAGATCCGAGCCTAAGCGAAATCTTGATTATGGAAGATTCAGAATTATCTAGTAAGATCAGATTTAAACTAGTTAGGGGCGAGAAATCGAAAGAAACTTGTTATATATAAGTGAGAAACCAAAGGAAACATTCAGTCGAACTAGCTGTTATAATTTAATTATTGTTATTGCCTGTGATAATTGTTGGTATAAACATCATTAGCAAATGTTTTTATTATTATTTCTAAAATTTGCTTTAGGTTTAAAAATAATACTTAGTTGGAAATTACAATATATAGATGGTTTGCTTGAAAACTTCTCAGTTTTTCGTGTATGACTAATTTCGATCTGATCATACTAAACAATTCGGATTTTGCATATTCGAAATATTATGTAAATTCGGATTTATAAGGGAAGTTAAAAGAAACGTAAAACTAAAGCAATAATTTACTTATAAAATTATCTCAATTAATGCTCTCAATTACTATGGCTTACTTCAATTACTATGGCTTACTTCCGGCTGAAACTTATTAAGTGGTTTAGGAGTGGTCTTTAAGGTCACAAATGAACGTTTGGGGTTAACACAGGGTAGACAAAAAATGCAACCTACAAGAAAATGCAATGTTTGGTGGCTTCTCTTGTAGGTTGATGCGCTTGGTTCGTTGCAGATAAGTTGTAGGTTAGGCAACTTTTCGTGAACTAAAGCATTGAGGCTCGTCTAGTTAGATCGTATGCTGCTTGTGACAACTACGTATTCAAACCAAACTCGAACCATCTTTGCGGCAATCATCACTCAGTTAAGAAGATCTCTTCTCCGTTAAATATTTTCAATTGACGCTTGTTTATATCTGCTAGTAATATTTATGATTGCTCTATTACTGTTGTTGTTCTTCTTTATTAACTTTTTGCTAATAATATAATTTTGTAACTCCTGTCAAAAAAACAAAAAAAAACGAAACCGGTTGGGGGAGAAAACCAGCTAATTCCTACCGTAGTAGCGTGTGCATGTGTGACTTGTGGAGTGTGGTGCAGATAAGATTTAAACCGGCTTCAAATTAAAATCAAGCTCGGTTAGCTGTTTTTTTTTTTTTTTCTGGTTTGATTCAGTGTCTTATCTCTCGGCGCCGTTGTATCGGACGGTAGAGATTAGATTATAATTGAAAAGACGACGGCAACACAAAAATCATCAGAATCGAGGCGAACGATGTCGTTTTGGTCTCTCGTGCTTCCATCTCCACCTTCCTCCTTATCTCCCAAGCTCAACAAGCCTTTCAGTAATGGCTACGGAAGGCTCAATCGTCATCTCGTGCGAGCTTCTTCCGATGTTCCTGATTTCCTCTCTGCCGATTGGTAATTCAAAATTTCCTCGATCTTCTTATGTTTCAAGCTTTGGTTGTTACTAAGGATTTAGCTAGGAAACGAATATTGTTATGCGATTCGATCAATTGGTTTGGATAATTCGATTTGACAAATCCATAGTTGTTAGGCTTAGTATTAGAGAATCTTTCAATGTTTCTCAATCATTGTTCTTCATAATTTATGTTGTTTGTAATGGTTTTTACAGGTTGGAGAGTCGTAGGAAGCGACCTTTTGGGCCTAGACTTGATGTAATGGCACATTGTTTACTGTAACATATGTATTGCTTTTGTCTCTGTTGTAGTGTATTGATCCGAGTTTAGATTTTTATTTTTCATAGTTTAGTGCGGAAGATGCTGTTCGACATCAGCTTGATGCATTGAAGTATAACGATCATCCTCGTGATGATTATGGTATCGAGGTCATGTATCGGGTAAACTACATTACCAACCTCCATAATGCTTCTTTAGATTATTACAGCTATTGTGATGTTTTGATATCTCTTTTGTTGAAGTTTGCTGGATTCGATCCATTCGAAAGATCCACCTATTTCGGTCCTTTCTTTGATCTTGGACAGGTTACTTTTTAACACTTTGATGATCATATTGTTCCTTAGCTAGTAGCTAAGGTTCTTATCCCCTGGTTCTCATTGGTTTGGTGCAGTTTGAAAGGTTTAGGCGTATTTTTCATCACTCGTCTTACCGTGTGTTGCTTGGTCACAAGGACAGACAAATCTTAAGCAGTTTGTTCGTGGAGGAGGTATCATCTCTTTTTTGAAGATGTTACTATCATTATAGAGCTCTCCCTTGTTGTCTCATGATACCCTCTTTTTTCGATATACAGAATCGTTTCAAGCAGAGGATATGGATTCAGGGAACTCGACCTGATGAAGAAGAGATATTTGAATTCACAATGTTCCAGGTTGCTTCCTATGTCACTATAGAGACCCTAAGAGTTCTGAGTGGTTCATATCATGTAAATTTGTGATGATGATTAAATATGAAATCATTTGTGTGTAATGGCAGCGGATAGGTGGTTCATGGGATGGTTATTGGTTGACGGAAAGCGTGCTTCATGACGGAGATGTGTTCTCAGGAGGGATGGCTTACTGATTCAGCAGCTGAGCTTCATCTCTTTTTTCGGGTTATCGATTTGTTTTGCCTGATTATATGCGCAATAATGTATGACACGGTCTTGTAAGTTAATGTTAAAATTAGACACGACTAGAATTAGATGTTGCTGTATAGGAAACAAGACGAACATAATAGCTTCTTATGAATATAACAATGGTAATGGGTTCTTTAGAAAAGCTCTTTTGCTACTAAGAGCTTTGTATGGAAAATGTATTGTTATCTTTTGTATTTTTCTTTCACATATGTACACTCAAAACACAGAGGTCGAGTTTCACAACAATAGAAGCCTGACGAGTTTTAAGTTCATTAAATGCTCAACAACAAAACATATACAAACTCTTATCATTTGTCACAAAAAGAACCAAAGAATAAACATGAAGAGGTTTCTCCAAGTGACTTATTCCCAAGTTTGAACATAACCAAAAAAAATAGGGATTCATAGAGAAACATGAATTTTCTTCTACACAAGAGATATAATATAACAGCCAAGAGAATAAACAAAGATGTGTAATTCTTCCTGGATTTTGAAAGATAGAGATCAATAAGGTATAGAGTACAAGTCCATAAGTTACCAGTTTTATATATCTATTTTGTAGGCCATGTAGCTTGAGCTGACATAATGATCCCAACAATAACTCCAAATAAACCGAGAGCACTCCCAAAGATCTCAATCACAAGAATCTTAACAAAGAGCGTCGAGTTCTGAGCATCAGACAACGCACAACTGCTTCCAATGATCCCTACACATAACCTGCAACAAACAGTGAGATTACATGTCCAAGTTCACAAAGATTCAGAAGAAGAAAAGAAAAAGATAACGAAGAAACAGACCCGCATACAAGGTTTGCGAATCCAACAATGATTCCAGAAGCAAAGATTGCATATCCAGCTCTTAGAGACTCAGCATCATACATCTTCGATGATGGTACACTCTCCAACTTCGTTTGTAATATGATTGCAACAATAACACCGTATATAGCTACCGCTTCACAGAAGATTACACTGAAAAATTCAAAGACAATGAACAAACACTTGTTCATTACATAGTTCTAGCATCTAAAAGCAGAGCCAACGTGATCTATCATCCTAAAAAGCCAATTTGACGAATCCTAGGTCAACCTTCAATGCTACAATCAAATGGTATAAGCATTGGTTCACAAAAATCTACACAAATTCCTGAAATTGAAATTGAATCGAAGGCCAAAACCTGATAAGATTCTTGGAAGTAATACGAGGAGCTTCAATGGCGGCACCGATCAAACTACTTCCGGTAATGTAAATTCCCCTAAAGAGAACAACAAGCTCTTCGTAAACACATGATTTCGCAAATCAATTTAGAGAAGAAGGAAAGGATTTTTACCAGGCGGCACCAAGAACGGAGACGCCGATTGAGATGGCAATTCCGATGGCGGAGAAAGTGTACGGAGATATTCTCACCAGAGCCGCGGCCCAAGAACTCGCATGAATAGCCGCCACACCGGACATTTTCTCTCTCTATCTTTTTGATTTGAATCTGATTTGTTGCTTTCTCTCTCTTTCGGAGGAGGAAGAGAAAATTAACAGAGCCTCTGTGCGATCTGAGATTGAGAAAGTATATATCACGCGCTGATTAATGCGCGTGAGATTACTTTACTTATTATCGTACAGGCCTTTGAATTGATTCGAATAGCCCACTTTGATTGTAGTCTTGGGCCTCGTTTCTCTTTCAATTTCCGGCACGATGTCGTTGCGGTTCAGCCCATAATCATTGAATGTATTTTTTTTTAGCATGAAGCAACTGGTGTACATTATTGTTGAATTGTTGTTTTCGAAAGTTTATGAGAATTTATAAAACTTTAAAATTTCTGAAAATTGTAGAAAAAAAATTGAATTTGGTTAAAAAAATAGTTTTATGTGGTCTCATCTCAAAAATAGTTTTATGTGGTCCCATCACAAATATTCCTCCATCAAAATAGGGGTTATATGATCTTTTTTTTTTGTCAACGGGTTATATGATCTTTTATCTTATTTTTTTGTCTTTTACCTTATTATACACTAGGATTTAACCCGCGGTATACCGCGAAATATTTTTTTTTACAAATTAAATTAACATAATTTAAATGTTTAATATTTCATTATTGGTGATGTTGTCAAATAATAAAGTAATGATTTACCCATTTATCCCGTGTTAAAACATCAAATTAATAATATTTTAAATTTATATGAAAGTCGATTCAAACCCGTCCCGCCATATAACCAGTTCAATAAAATTTTAAACTTTTTATAAGTTTAAAATATTCATAATATTTTAAACTTTTTATAAAATTTAAATATATAGATATTGATATATTTCTAAAACATTTTAAAATTTTAAAATTTATTGTATCCGGTATGACTAAAGGTTCGACTAAAGAACCGAATTAAACCGATTACAAAATTTTAAATTTACATGCTTATTACGTTAAATTTCTTGTTCAATCAAATTTGGATTCATTTTGATTTTATTAATAATATGACTATGAATAATTGTCTAACGAAATGGTATGTTTGACACATGCCCGTTTTTTAAAAATTTGAATCACAACATATGCAGAAAAAAATCTATATTTTTATTAATTTTATGTATTATATGATGATTTAAAACAAACTAAAAAGAAAATCAAATAAAGATGATAGGAGAATTAAATCTTAACAAAAAAATCTTTTAAGTATCTATCTTATTAATATTTTCTTTATTTTGAAAAATCCAATGGCATTCCTTGTAAATAAGTTGAAACTCCAAGACTACTTTACAAAAAGTACTTCAATTTTAATAATATAGATAATCATTGAATGTCGTTGCGGTATGTTTTATATGATGTTTTAAAATTTTTGATCGGAAGATGAATCAAACCGAGAGACCCTTTAACTATTAAATGGTATGTTTGACTAACGAAATGGTATGTTTGACACATGCCCGTTTTTTAAAAATTTGAATCACAACATATGCAGAAAAAAATCTAGATTTTTATTATTTATGTATTATATGATGATTTAAAATAAACTAAAAAGAAAATCAAATAAAGATGATAGGAGAATTAAATCTTAACAAAAAAATCTTTTAAGTATCTATCTTATTAATATTTTCTTTATTTTGAAAAATCCAATGGCATTCCTTGTAAATAAGTTGAAACTCCAAGACTACTTTACAAAAGGTACTTCAATTTTAATAATATAGATAACTTCTATTAGTGAAGAGAGAAAAAACTACCTATTTCTCCAATTTTTTTCAAAAAACTACCTAGTTTCCTAATAACTTTTAGAAAACTACCCTATTTGACCAATTATTTCTTGATTTTTTGCAGTTTCTCTTTTGTATTAAAGTTGTTTAATCGAAATTGTAATATATGAATTCTAGTTTTAAGATGATAATAATTTGATTTTTAGTTGATTTTGCCAATAAACAATAAATTTGTTCATACCTTGTACATTTTCATGTGATGCATAGTGGTTTATTTCATATATATCTACAAATTTTCAAAGATTTTATTGTTTTAGTTGGAGAGCTTTTGTGAAAACTAGATTAGTGGTACACTTATTTTGGTTGAACCTACTCTTTCAAAACTTCTCGATCTCAAATTCTTTTAGAGAATATCCATCAGAGTCTCATACTTATAGATTTCCCACAAACATAAAAAAAAAAATAGAAAAAATAAGAAAAGTAATGAAATCATCTTGTAGCCGAAAAACCATATCTACACTTGCCTTTATTTGATTGGTTTAAATATTTTCAACAATTAAACAATTAACTAAAACTTTAATTATATTAATATATTAATTATACCGATGAAACTGCTTTTATATGTCAAAAACTTGATATTGCTAAAAAAGAATATCCCAAATAATTTATACTTTTATAAGTTAGTTTTAGCATTTAGGAATTTTTTTTTCAAAGGCTTATGGAAGAGTTTATATAGGTTTTGTACTAAACAGCTCATCACACTCCTCTATTTTTATTACTAATATATCTAATCTAAGAAATGATAAATGTATGGAGATCTTCTCCAATGTTTTAGCCGTGAGGCTCCTACAGTTTTATGTGAACAACATCGACAGAGATCCCGGGAACAAATCTATTCAAATGTTGTTGTTTTCCCTCTCGATGTCAGACTTCTTTACATATGCCCTTGCTGATCTCAAGCCTCTACTTCTCTAATGCTTTAGAGAGCATTCAAACATAAACAAGAGTGAAGGAGAAGTGGATTTGAGTTTGCTAATTAAGGAAGATCGCATATTTAATGACAACATTCTTGCACGAACACAATTAGACATGGCTGGAGCTCTCTCATTGTCTTCTCGATCTGGCCAACAGTGAGGCATTGTTGGGGTTCTGCATATTCTTGGACCTGCCAACATGTTTGGGATGGGAATTTTTGAAACTGCTTTTGTATGTCAAAAACTTGATATTTGTTATTGCTGAAAAGAATATCTCAAATAATTTATACTTTATGAGTTCGTTTTAGCATTTAGGATTTTTTTTCAAAGGCTTATGAAAGAGTTTATATGGGTTTTATATTAAATAGCTCAAAACACTCTTTTATATGGGTTTTATATATATATCTAATCTTAGAAATGATAAATATTTCTAACTAGATGAAATGATAAAGTAAGGGAAAAGACACTGACAGTATTAGAGGATCATAAATGCCCAACACAAACCCAACCTTAAGGCCCAATACAAGTTTACAAAACCCTACTTACATGGATTTGTAAATTTGTATTGGGTCATAAAGTTTGGCGTTGGACATTTATGTATCCTCTAATAAACAGTTTATTTTCTCCAAATTTATTTTGTTATGTCAAATATATAACATAGCTAGTATTGCACACTTGGAATAAATATTCTTAGATCACTATTAAATCTAAAGTATATTTAACAACTATACTTCTTATTATAAAATCATTATCACACAATATAATCCCGTTTTCGAGGCACAACTCCTTAAAAGAAAATACCATATTTTTCTAAAATCAAATTTCAAATCAGTTTATCATAATATCATCTTATCTGGTTTCCAAACGCACGAGAATACTATGAGTTCTTAGTTATGTGATTTGGGCTAACATAATGATTCAGCCACTTTTACTAGAAAAAAAAAAAAACATCTAGATCACTTAGAGATGGTGCTACAAATCTTAGTCAATATCAATTCTACTCAAATGATAAGAAATGTTCATTTGGTCATACTGATTAGTACTGAATGAAGTAGCTTATCTGGGACACATCAAATTAGGATAAGGAGTTTCAGCAAATCTTACCAAAATAGAAGCTATAACATAAAAAAGGAAAAAAAATATATATAACAAAAACTAATTTTGTCCAAATGTGTATGTCAGATGAAATTTTATTTGTTATGCTTATTAATAATTTTAAACCCGGAAAATCAGAAAATTCGAACTTAAAACTGAATCAGCATCCCTAGGCTTTACACACAGACATGATATTGCTGAAGCGTGCAGCAAAAGTAATTCAGACATGAACCACAAAGCTTTACGTGAATGTGAAGCTCTTAAGCTAACGGACAAATGAGAAATATAATAGATTACAAATTAAGAAACCAAAGATAAAACATATGATTAACATAAACAAATAATATACAAGGATCATAAAACCACAAAGGAAGAACGAACAAAACCCGAGTTAGGTCACATTTCAAAAGAGATAAATGGGAGGGACAAAAAATATAACCGACATAAAAGATGACAACAAGACCATCATCTTGTGGTCTTACAGAAACATGAGACTCTCAACCTGACTAGAGAAGAGATATCTTGGGAAATAATTAGATTCCCATTTCCGTCTAAACCAATCTAATAGCTTAGGCTGTTTGATCCCTAATATCACAACTTTTCTCATACTATTCGTTTTCGAATCATAATAGAGAACATGTGGTTCGGAGAGACAAATCGGTGCCAAAATAAACTCACCAGCATCGTTGACATCAACTAAACGATAGATGTCATGAAGTGATGGCCTGAATCTGTCCCAAGCTAAACTAATCCACGAGCTGTGACAATTAAAAACCTTCTTCAACCATTCATGTTCCTTTGCATCCTCTAGAACCCATAAACCTATATCACCATTAGCAGAAACATCTCGGGACATGATAGCTAGCTTCTCCATGTATCTTATCATAATGGTTGAATGATGAAGAGAATCATCGTCAGGTCTTTTGATAAGATCAAACTTTTCAGACCTAACATCAAAACTCATAACTACAATCTCACTTATCGAGCTCATGTCAGCATAAGCTTCATAATATAAAATACCATTGATACATATCTGTTGATTGATAGGTAAATGCGTATTACCATCTTCAATCATCTTCCATGAATTCTCATTTCCCAATGTCAAAACATGTAAAACTAACTTTTGTTCTGCCGTTTGCTCAGTCATACACAAGACTTTGTAAACACCATCAATAGGATCATAACCCAAGAAGTGTTTAATAACAAAACTTTGAGAATCAAATTTGGGTAATGTGATGGATCTTCTTGTGCTGGTATTGTATACCACAAGTCCATAAGCCAATTCAGTTCCAAAGCAAATCAAATCGTGAACAGAGGAAGCATTGAATGTGTAAGGATATGCAGGATTTGTCTCATGGTAAGTAGCTATTAAGGCTTCACCTAAATCATGGGTTTGAAGCGAGAAAAAGAAATAATCTTTATCATTGTTCTTCAATGTGAAGAAGAGACGATCTAGTCGATTCGAAGACTTGGTGAGGAACAGTTTCTTGAAATCTTGGCTGCGGATAATTGATGCCCAAAACTTCGATACGCAGACGAACCTTACTAAGGTTTTGACTGGTAATCGTTTGAATATGTCCATAATGAGATCAATCGGAAGAGAATCTGAGTTTGTGGTTTGGTCATCTGAAATCTTTTTACTCTGTTTTCTAAAACTAACCCTAGGTGACGACGGTGACGTTGATTCCAAGATTGCGTCATCGCTGATTTCGACTGTGTTACTGTTAGAGATTCTTCTGCATTCATTGTGACTCGAAGATTGTGTAATTTCAAGCTTCGATCTCTCTCTTTTCATGGCGGTTTTGGTTTCACAATCTAAAGAAACTTTTTGCTGCACAGAATAAAAGAAAGGTTTAAGCGTATGATCATCCTGCGTTCTCAAACCGTCTTAAATGGGTTTTAGAATCTACTTGATTGTGGGCTTGCTGGGCCTCGTAATTACTCTATTCCTTTTTTTTGGTAGGGGATGGGGGATAAAAAACCCCAAATTTAGAAATTAAAAAATTACAATCAAACATTACATGGACACACAGATCCACTCACATCCTCATAAACAAGCACAGACACGCTAGCTGGAACACAAGAAAGCAAAGGAAACCCTAATGGCAAAGAAAACGCATAGTTTGCTAACCTATCCGCTAGACGGTTAGTCTTCCTATACACATGTCACATGTGAGATTCGGACAATCCAGTCATTCGAGATAAAACCATAGCACAAACGTACTAGGAAAGACAGGGGGTGTGAGTCGCTTATCCCTGTGTTGGGAAACCCTACCACCAACTATGAGTCTACTTCCAACTCTAGACGCGTGATCCCTCGTAATTACTCTATTCATGAACACTAATTATTTACTTTTACGGTTTTACCTCGTAATTTGATTTCTTAAAATATAATTGTTTTGATGTAAAAACAATTGAATTTCGTATTTATAGTTGTAATTTTTGAGTAATTGATTATACTAAGATTTTAGCCAAAAAAAAAAGAAAGAGATTCATATCAAAGATAAAAATAATTAATATTTTTGATATATAACTATATTTCGGGTATTTATTCGGTTTTCGGTTCGAATGCATAAAAATACTATGAGTTATTAGTCATGCCTGCAATAACACATGTTGCATCGATATTTTCCTAGAAAAACAGCTAAATTACTTAGAGATAGTGCTACAAATCTTAGTCAACACCAATTCTACGCAAATGATAAAAAAAAGAGGAATTCCTCAAAACACCACCATTTTAGTTTTCTTTCCAAAAATACCACTAATATCAAATTATTGTTTATAGGTATGGAATTTTAAATCTTTGGTTTGGGTTGATTATTTTGCAATTTAGGGTTTAGTATTTATGGGGTAGAGTTGGGGTAGGGTTTAGTGTTTAGAATTTAGAATTTAAAGTTTAAAAATTAAAAAATTTATTTTATTTTGGTGGTATTTTTGTCCTAAAAATAAAAATGGTGGTATTTTAGAGAATTGCCCAAAAAAAAAGTGTGTTGTTAGGTTTATACAAGATCAGTGGTGACCATTAGAAGTTGTTCCCTTTGAGAAAATCTCAAACTTGGTTTGGTTCTATTGTAGATTTGTTTTTCTTAACCAAACTTATTCTATAATTCTTAATTTAAAAATGATCGTATAGCAAATTTCTAGTTCCTTTGGGTTTAAATAAATTATTTGGATTGGTTTTTTCATTCTCAGTTCTATTTTCTGTATACAATTGTCTTGAGTTTGTGTTTCTTATTAAACCTAGTCTTAAATAATCTACCAAACATGAAAATAAATTATATTTGAGACATTGTCCAACGACAGGTGTAACATGAAATTTTATATTAGTGGAACTTGTAAACCGAAATCAACCGGTTTTATCACCCCTTTTCCGCGGTCTGATTTTGCTGAAAGACAAAAACACTCCGAATGATTTCTTGAAACCGATATTAACCGGTTTTGAATCCAAGACCGTCACTTAACCGGTTTAAGATTTATCATTCAAAAGCTTGTTGAAGCCTGGTTTGAGGGATTCGCCGGAAGTTGCGAACTTGCGATCTGCAGATTATTATCGTCTGGGGAACTAAAGGTTCTTCATTTTACTCTTTTCTATATTTGTTTGGCTTCATGGAAATTTAGGGTTTTGTTTTGTTGATTGGGGTTTTTCGATAATATGAAGAAAATTTGCATTTCCCGGTGACCGGAGTTTGTTCTGAGTTCTTCAAAATCATCTTTTCTTGTGACGATTGGTGACGATTGATCTGTGTAAAGCTATAGCCTTTACAGCCAAAGTCTAACACTTTTAAAATCGAAGTGGCTCTTACCAAATTAGTGGCACTTTGTTAACTTTTTGTTGATTCTGCAGATTTTGGTGTGTCTCTTTGTACTTTTCTCTGGTGTACTCTCAGTTGAGAAGATGAGAAGATTGATTGCCTCTCCATTGTTTAGTCTTTGCAGTTACTGTAGGGGACGAGGTTTGTCTAGTGTGAGTTACAATTACAGAGAGATTTTGAGAAATGGGATTCGTGATATTAAGTTAGATGATGCCATTGATCTGTTTAGTGAGATGGTCAAGTCTCGTCCCTTTCCTTCCATTATTGAGTTCAATAAATTGTTGAGTGCCATTGCAAAGATGAAGAAGTTTGATGTTGTCATCTCTATGGGCGAGCAGATGCAAAATTTGGGAATTCTACATGATCTCTATACATATAATATTTTAATTAACTGTTTTTGCCGACGTTCTCAACTCTCTCTTGCTTTAGCTCTTCTTGGGAAGATGATGAAACTCGGTTATGAGCCCAGCATTGTCACGCTTTCGTCGCTTCTCAATGGATACTGTCACGGGAAGAGGATTTCTGATGCAGTAGCTTTGGTTGATCAAATGGTGGATTTGGGATACCAACCTAATACAGTGACATTCACAACTCTAATCCATGGACTATTTCTCCACAACAGAGCTTCCGAAGCTGTGGCTTTAGTTGATCGAATGGTGCAAAAAGGTTGTCAACCAGATCATTTTACTTATGGTGCGGTATTGAATGGACTATGTAAGAGATGTGATCTTGATTTGGCTTTAAATCTGCTCAAGAAGATGGAGAAAGGGAAAATTGACGTGAATGTTGTAATCTACAACACAGTCATTGATGGCCTTTGCAAATACAGAAATGTGGATGATGCACTCAAACTGTTCAATGAAATGGACAACAAAGGAATCAAACCAGATGTGTGTACCTACAATTGCCTTATAAGTTGTCTTTGTAATTACGGAAGATGGGATGAATCTGCTGGATTACTAAGCGATATGATTAAGAAGAAAATCAGTCCAAATGTAGTTACATTCAATGCATTGATCGATGCGTTTGCAAAAGAGGGGAAACTTTTAGAGGCTGAACAATTGTACAAGGAAATGGTCCAAAGGTCTATAGCTCCTAATGTTGTCGTTTACAGCTCATTGATCAACGGGTTTTGCATTCATGATCGCCTAGAGGAGGCCAAGCAAATGTTTGGTTTGATGATTAGCAAGGATTGTTACCCAAATGTAGTAACATATAATACTCTCATAAAGGGATTTTGTAAGTCTAAGAGAGTTGAGGAAGCTATGGAACTATTCCGCGAGATGTCTCGAAGAGGATTGGTTGGAGACACAATCACTTACACCACTCTTATTCAAGGGTTTTTTGAAGCTGGAGATTGTGATAATGCCCAAAAAGTATTCAACCAGATGGTTTCTGGTGGTGTGCCTCGAAGTATCATGACATACATCTGTTTGTTAGATGGTTTTTGTAAGAATGGGAAGCTAGAAAAAGCAATGGTCATTTTCCAGGATTTGCAAAAGAGTGAGATGGAACTTGATATTGTCACATATAATATTATGATTGAAGGGATGTGCAAGGCTGGCAAGGTGGAAGATGGGTGGGAATTATTTTGTAGTCTTAGCCTTAAAGGAGTGAAGCCTGATGTTGTAACGTACAACACAATGATCTCAGGATTTTGTAGGAAAGGTTTAAAGGATGAAGCAGATGCCTTGTTCAATAAAATGAAAGAAAACGGGCCTCTCCCAAGTAGCGGTACCTATAATACGCTTATCAGAGCACGTCTTAGAGATTGTGACAAAGCTGCATCGGCTGTACTCATCAAAGAAATGAGGAGTTGCGGGTTTGCTGGAGATGCTTCAACCATTTGCTTGGTCACTAATATGTTGCATGATGGGAGATTGGACAAAAGCTTTCTCGATATGCTTTCTTAAGACATCCTTGAGGTATCTCAGCTTTTCATGTGGCTTTTCTATTGGTTACTTCTAAACGCAGTTGTTTTGTTCTCATGTTACATATGGATATACATATGTGTAGTGGTAGCTGTTGTGTCTAAGCTTCATGAACATGACTGAAGTTCTTTGTCATTTACCTGCTAGGTTGCAAACATGAGTTGATGCAAGTTCAAGGTTATTCCCTTGGATTTGTACGTTTCTATTTTTTTCATATATTTTAAGTTTCCTTTGTTTGTTGGATTCTGAACCTCTTCACCTTGAGTTTTATCTCTCTCGCTTCTTCCCGTTCACACTCTTTTCCTTCTTTCTGCCTTGTATTTGCTGGTATAATCTTGCTTCTGGGTTTCTGAATTTCGTGTACACTACAAAGCTTTTCACTCGTACAGCATATTTGTCGTGTTTGGTTAACTCGTAAGGCTGCTTTTTTCTGAAACGTTCAGGTGTTATTCTGAGAAGAATGTAATCTCATGATAATGAGTCTTGCCAAATCAGACAGCTCTTGCGAGTGAACAACAGATATACAAAGCATATGAGAGAGCAAATCTTTAGTGATTTGGAAACAGACGAAAAAATTATCTCTCCCCTCTTGTAAAGTAACAACAAGTTTGCACCATTCTCATGTTGATTAAATCATCAGACTTGGCACCATCATTTTTGCTTCATCATTTTCATCTAATGTGCCAATAACTTGAAGAACATCTAGCATTGCTACAGCCAAAATGATTTAAACTGTGCATATGATACTGACACTGACAAGGAACATTTCAACTGGAAGTTATAAAGTCACTGAGAGTGAGCAACAATTGAAAGGTCTCCACTCAATTCTAGCTCAGTTTCAACAAAAAGCCATACCGTACCAGATTATAAACCGCGGCTATAGGGCTATAGCTTGTAAAGTTCTACTTGGTTTTCAACTTTTATGTTCTTTCTTTGTAATGGAGTATTAATGCTTTAGAAGGTATACTGTTTCTCAATTAAACACGAAGAAAGAGTGACGAATCTGTGGCCGAAACGGCAAAACATCCAAATGACAATAAAGTTAATAAATTACACATGCTTCCTAATAATTATCTTTAAAACACTGCCTCAGATTACTTTAACAAAACCCAAAAAAATAAAAAGACTGGTTCAGATCACTCTGAAAGACCGGAACCAAGCCAAAGTAGCAGCCTAACACAAATTGTTAACACAACCAAACAAGACCATCAGCTTGTGGTCTACTGATTCTTACAGAAACATGAGACTCTCAACCTGACTAGAGAATAGATAAATTGGGAAATAAGGTTGCCATTTACACCAATCTAATACCTTATGCTCTGTGATTCCTAATATCACAACTCTTCTCATGCTATTCCTTTTCGAATCATAATAAAGAACATAAAATGGTGGTTCGGAGAGACGAACCGGTGCCAAAATAAATTCACCAGCATCATTGACATCAACTAAATGATAAAGGTCAAGTGATGGCCTGAATCTGCTCCAATCTAAACTGTCCCACGAATTGCGAAAATTAAAAACCTTCTTCAACCATTCATGTTTCTTTGCATCCTCTAGAACCCAAAAAACTATATTTTTATCAGAAGAAACAGCTCCGGACGTCATAGCTAGCTTCCCATCGTATCTTATCAGAATGCTTGAATAACGAAGAGAACCATCGTTGGGTCTTTTGATAAGATCAAACTTTTCAGACCTAACATCAAAACTCATAACTACAATCTCTCTCACATTTGTCCTAATATTGTCAGCACAAGCTTCATAATATAAAACACCATTGATACATATCTGTTGATTCATAGGTACATGAGTATCACCATCTTCAATCATCTTCCATGAATTCTCATTTCCCAATGTCAAAACATGAAAAACAAGCTTTTGTTCTGCCGTTTGCTTTTGTCTGGTCATACACAAGACTTTGTAAACACAATCAATAGGATCATAACTCAAGAAGTGTTTTATAACAAAACTTTGAGAATCAAATTCAGGCAATGTAATGGATCTTCTTGTGCTGGTATTGTATACCACAAGTCCATAAGCAAATTCAGTTCCAAAGCAAATCAAATCGTGAACAAAGGAAGCATTGGATGTGTAAGGATATGCAAGATTTGTCTCATGGTAGGTAGCTATTAAGGCTTCACCTGAATCATGGGTTTGAAGCGAGAAGAAGAAAAACTCTTCAAGATCAGTGTTCATTAGTGTAAACAAGATACGATCTAGTCGATTCAAAGACGTGGTGTGGAACAGTTTCTTGAAATCTTGGCTGCGGATGATTGATGCCCAAAGCTTCGATACGCAGAGGAACCTTACTAAGGTTTTGACTGGTAGTTGTTTGCATATGTCGATAATGAGATCAATCGGAAGAAAATCTGAGTTTGTGGTTTGGTTATCTGAAATCTTTTTACTCTGTTCCCTAACCCTAACCCTTGGTGACGTTGATTCCAAGATTGCGTCATCACTGGTTTCGACATTATGACTCGAAGATTGTGTAATTTCAAGCTTCGATCTCTGTCTTTGCATGGCGGTTTTTTGGTTTCACAAGCTAAAGTTGGCACTTGGAAACTTATATCTTTTGTCTTTGGCTGCACAAAAGAAAAGAAAGGTTTAAGGGTATGGGGTTTTTATAATCTCGCGTTCTTAAACCGTCTTAAATGGGTTTTAGTAGAATCTACTTGATTGTGGGCTTGCTGGGCCTTGTAATTATTGTATTAATGAACACTAAATATTTACAAGTAGCACTTAAACGGGTACGAAAGAAAACAAGAAACGGGAATGAAAAACGACATAGTAAAAAATTCATAAATACGGTACGGTCTAAATATTTTAGTAAACATATAAAAATATGCTCACAACTTTAGTGAGAGGTAATTAAAATTGCTACTAGGAAAACTTAAAGGCAAAAAAACAACTAGAAAATAGAATACAACGTGAAAAGTTGAGGAGGTAAAGAATATGTTTATGATAAAAAGGTTGGGAATGAAATGAAATGGATGAGAATGTTAGAATTTCGATGTTAGTTTCCTCTTAATCATCTAAAAACGTTTTTTAGAACACTAGGAAACACCAATTTTAAAGCCAAAATGTCTTGGAAACGTCCCTAAATCCAACCATTTCGTCTCCATATCTATTTAATGTCCCGAAACGTCTTGGGGACGTTTCAGAACCATCCCCAGTACCAATTTTTGTAACGTCTCCGGTACATGAGACGACTACCAATAAAAGTACATGTGCTTCAAGGTTTATTATAATGAATCAGGCATTTCTTGAGGTCTTTTTTTTCACTAAAACCCTTTTTCATAATACTCTGTCCTTAAAATTTTAGCAGCTTTAGAGAGGATAATCACTGTTTGGTGGCACAAATTGCTATTTTTTTACACAAATATACATCCTCATCACTAGGCTGACTATTCTAGTATCGAACCACAAACTCTCAAAGCCATTTTCTTGCACCATCTTCGATCAGACCAACAAGTGGCAATGTGTATGGAGCCAAGAGAGCCGGTTTACTGCATATCTAACATATGTCATTCCACAAGAACACAACATATTCGGTACAACAAAACAAATGAGAGTGAAGCAGAATTATTATTACGCAAAAAATGAGAAAAAAAATTATATCCTACCAAACAATTAATTATTGTATGCCGCCTCATGTTATAAGTAACTCAAATTGCAAGAATTTTAAACAAAACAAAACCTCCAAAAAACCCAAACTATAAATTGTAAGAAAAGACAAAAACAAAAAACAGAGGATCAATCATTCGTCACCATCCCCATATCCCTCAATTAATTCCCCAAGCCATCCAAGTAGCTCTGTAAATCTTTTAAACCCTCCGCCGAGAAGCTTCGATGAACTCTCAACCTCGGTGCTACCAAGTTCGGTGGTGGCTGTGGCTGAAGACATACAACCACTGCTGTCACATTATCCCCACTCTTCCTCTTTATAGCTTCCTCAACTAACTCTTTACTACACATGACTGGGTCATTATGCTCTTGTAGTCTCCTTCTGGCAAAATCTATAGCATTCTGGCTCATGAACACATCCCAAACCCCGTCACACCCGATTATGAGGAACTCGTCCTCTTCTGTTAGTTTAGTTGTCATGAGCTCAGGCTCTGCAATGAGAGGTCCACCTTCAGAACCATCTTTCTTCTTCTTCATGCCTTCCATATGAAAATCCCCAAGCGCTCGAGCCACATTAAGTTGTCCATTTAGATAGCCGTCGTATACAGATCCACCCGATGCCTCAATGCGTCTTCTCTCCTTACTGCTCATGGGTTTGTGGTCTCTTGACATTTCAATAGCTTTTCCCTGACGGGATAAGACTGCTCTACAATCTCCAGCGTTTGCTACCACCAACGACCTGTCACCACAAAATGTTAACACAGTAGAAAAAAGGGTTTCATACCAGAAAAACAAAAAGAGAATATGAAATGACCTAAGTATATACAAGACTAGAAGACCATAACTCGTATCTAAGTATCAATATACAAACTCAGTATAGCAGCAGAAAATACGGGCAGAGAGTAATATCTACAAGCGAATTACTGTTACAGGATAGTGCTCAAGGTCAAGATTATGCACACTACACAGTTGAGGATAGCATGCATCTATTCCACAATACTTTCTTCCTTACTTAACCAAGATGCGAGACAACGTTCAAGAATAACAGTTTTCCCCCAAAAACTGACTACACAAGTAGTTTGACCAAAACTAAATAGAATGTTCTAGCCTACCAATGCACTCTTAGGTAGTAGCCATCTAGAGTTTTAGATTTTAGCTTAGACGTAACTAAAAGATAATAAGAGTTATTGAATCAGCTAACCTCCCAAAAAGAATAGCTGCCAAAGCAGTAGTTCCTGAAGCAAGGCTCCCATCCAATGAACAAGCCTCTGAGAAGGCAGTGTCTGTTTGAAGAAATGCTGAAGATATCACCTTATTGATTTCACTAGGAAACTCTTGATCCTCAACAATGTACCTCGGTATATGGTGACATGCAAAATCAGCAGCATGCTTCCCACCATGTCCATCAAATACCTAATACAAAAATAATTGAATAAGACATCCGACACTTTTACTACATTCACAATGATTTGCTTATTCAATAATATACATTAACTATGAAAAACAAGAATCAACAAATTGGCCAAACTAAACTAAATGTCATATATGTATACGGCTTTTGTGTTGAAATTGCGGAAACTACTACAAAATGTACAAATCAAGAAAAGCGAAGAAAGACTTTTACCCCGTAAAAGGCACTTGGACAGGCCTCAGAGTTCTGAAGGCCAAAGCTATCCATGAAATTATCAACACATAGATAAGCATCTTCCATGCTTGACCTTGAGCCAATATCAGACCAAGCTCCAGAACGCATAACAGGAACAAACTCAGACTTGTTCTTCTCTAAACTAAACTCATTCTCAACAGATATATCTGACACCTTTGTCTTCACCTACCAAATTGAATCAATCAGAAACCTCATAATTACACATTAAAATCAGAAACCAATAATGATCAAATCCAATTATTAACAAAATCAACTTAAATTGAACATTGAATCTAATAAAGTTAACGCATTAAATAAACCAAAATCAAGAAAAGGAATTCTTACGAGAGATGGGTGTCGAACCAGTGACCTCTTATTACACGGAGCCAATGATCTCTCACCGTCCAAGCTTTGTCTGTATACAGAAGCGGCGGAGGAAGAAGAAGAGAAGGAGAGAGGATTCGGCGGTTTACCACCGTAACTCGAACTCCCATTCTCTGAATCAGAAATTCCTCTAGTTTCTTCCATATTGAACCATCATCATCATCATCAAAATTCTATAAGCAAATTTAGCGAAAAGAGCTCACGAGTTAACTCAACGAGTCAGCGAGTTCGATTTCACGGAGAATGTAAGTGATTTCTAAAGATATGGATTCAGAATCAAGAACGAAATTGAAGCAATGGGTTCAGAGTTACACGAATTTTAGGGTTTAAGAAAATTAGGGTTTTTGTGGCAGAAATTAGAACACGCAAAGAGAGAGAGAAGAGATATAAAACTGTTCGCCGGCGGAGGCGAGAAATACGAACCCGACGGTTATTTAAAAGGCCCAAATGGAAAAAAGGAAGCTTAATGTGAAAACATAATACGTCGGCGTATTTGTTTTTGGTTTTTTTCCTTTTTGTTTTTTATTTTGAGATTTATTTCTTATTATATATGTATACATTCCATACTAGAAGTAAACATAATATTTAAAAATATTTAGGGAATATATACAAAATGACCATAGATTTGAAAATATTTAAAAAAGTAACCATGGATGAACAGAGCTTGTCGGAAACGTTAAGGAATTTACTCCACTAACCTTCTTCAAATAGCCGACCAACATTTCTCTCTCTTTCACATTACGTGTTTTTTTAGGATATCACATAACTATTGAATTTGAAAAAAAACAAAGCGGAATTATTTCTTTCTCTCTCCCCCATATCTCTCTCTCTCCCACCCTCTCTCTCCCTCATCTCTCTCTCTCTCCCCCACCCTCTCACTCTCCCATCTCTCTCTCTCTTATGATAGAATTAGCAAATATTAATTAGGGAAAGGGTTTAGTGTAATACAAATGATATAGACTTTTAAATTTTTGGTTTGGGTTAATTATAGTAGAATTAGTGTATATTAATTAGGGTATGGTTTAATGTAATACAAATAATATAGACTTTTAAATATTTGGTTTGGGTTGCTTATGGTAGAATTAGTGTATATTAATTAGGGGTAGGGTTTAGTGAATACAAATAATATAGACTTTTAAATCTTTGGTTTGGGTTGCTTATGGTAGAATTTGTGTATATTAATTAGGGGTAGGGTTTAGTATAATACAAATGATATAGACTTTTAAATCATTAGTTTGAGTTGATTATGGTAGAATTAGTGTATATTAATTAGGGTGTAGGGTTTAATGTAATACAAATGTCATTTGATTCGTTATTGTTTTATGTGACATGTTATTCTCATATAACACTATATGTTTTTTTTATCACACCAGAATTCTCTTCACTTCATCAGACTTTTCATCAATTTCGGCCACGTGTTCTACACCTCTCCATACAATAGAAGATAACACACCTTCTAAATTCCATGTGTTTTTTTCTATATCACATTTCCACGTGGCCAACCCTGATTTTTTGTCCCCTACATGTCGGAAGACAGTTTCTCTCACTCCTTTTGTGAGGGTAATCTTGCCATTTCCCCTACCTGAAAAACGTTAGTTACCTAAGTTTTCTGCACTATAGTCATTTACCTAATAATCGTGTCCAATTTGGTCATATAGCTAATTGTCCCTATTATTTATATGGATAATCAAATAGAGTTTTCTTTCTTTGTTTTTTTAATCGAAAATTTTCTGTTAAAAAACTAATTTGAAAAACACAACTAACCGATATTTATAGTCTCTAGAAACAAAACTAACATAACATATGAGTTTTCGTATACCAAATTTTGTGAAAAAAGAAAATAAATAGATGGATTTTTCACATAATTTAAATGTTAAAAATATTTGATTCTTTTTTGATGTAAAATATTAAAATTAATTTATATATATGTTATAAATGTGTATTTAGACATTCATAAAAAAAATAGCATGTTGTCATACTTTTGCACCTACCTTATTGATGCTTTCTTCAACAACTAACTACTTATGCTAATTTTCTAAATACTTCTGGATGGTAACGACTATTCGAAGACTTGATTAAAGTATTTATAATATTTTATAAAATATTTATAATGTTTTCAAAAATATTTTTAAATTATTTTATAAGATTTTATAATATATTTATAAAGTAATTATAAGTTTTTACATACATATTACTTTAATAAAATTATTATATATGTATTTAGATAGATCTTTATTTTTAGAACCATTTTGATAAAATTTTAGAGAAAGAATATTTTAAAAAAGAAATATTTCTTATAATTTCCAATCACCAAATTAACTCTAGAATACACTCTCATTGTATTTGTTTGGGAAATATTCGAATCACAGAAAAATATTCGAATATTATATCGCCATTGTAAACTTTTTGTGTGGATTTTGTCGTGATAACGATGGTTACTTATCTCTAATTAATTAAATGGACCGACAAGAAGCTTGTTGACGTGGGAGCATGTGATGACACATGCTAATTGGCTATCATTTTCAAATAATGTTTTCGCAACGCGTGATACGTGAACGTGTTGTTTATTTAGACGTAGCAAACATATGCACGACTATTGTTCAATTTGTCTTTGCATGGACCTAAAATTTCAAATGCCATTGGGTCACGTCCATTCTTTTCTAGGTGATCATGTTCATTCTTTGGGCTTTAGTTAAGTATACATAGTTGCAAGGGAAATATATAGATGTGTTTGTATTCACCAACCAAAGAACGTTGTGAGAAATATTCTGATTACATTTTATAAGATAATAATCTTGAGGATCCATAATCTTGAGGATCCATTTTGAAGAAATCATATTTTTTAATGAAAAAACATGAAAAGACAAGATTTACAACGACGATGAGAATTCGAGACTGGCCTTGGTAGGGGTGGCTCGTGGCAACGACGATGAGGATTCAGGTTCTTTTGGAACTGAGGAAAACACGTAAATGTCCGAGCTTTGCGGTTCGGAATCGGTGTTTCTTCTTCGAGCTTATGATGGTTGTTTCGCTATTGTCTTTCTTTGTCGTGTTTTCTATTGTTCTTAGCTCTTTTAGTTATAGATTTCGGTCTTTCTGTCTTTTTCGTTTTCTCTGTAACCGAGGCTTGCTATGAGTTTCTTGGATGTGACAACAAGTGTTCTTTATTCCCAAAACCCCTCTTCTCACTCCATGCTTCCGTCTTCGATATTATAGCAGCCCAATCATTATTATGGAAATAGTCCATTAGCCCATGTGTTTAGGGTTTCACAAAATAAATTCATATATAAATGTGTGTAATGAGAAGAAAAGATGTAACTTTGGAGTTGTCAATTGTGCAACTCCCTTCTCCATTCTATACGAAATCAAATCTAAAAATCTATTTGTGTTCTTGGTAACAACATAAATCTCTTTCTTTCATTTTCAGTTTTAGATTTCTATATTAATAAAGCTAATTTGAGCACAAATATATCTTGTTTTGGTTTATCTCACATTCGATCGGAGGAGTTCCCACACCTAAAATATTCACAAAAATACCCAAAATACTAAATGCAACATAAAAAGGAATTATTTGCAAATATGACTCAAAACATTCAGTTAAATATATATAAATGTAACATATCTAAATTAAAGTTTTCCTCCAAAGGAATTATTCACACTTCTTTTACTCATACCAAAATCATATTTACAATATTGTTATCATATTCTTAAAACGTTTGTAATTCACGATTGTGATATAGAAAATTAATATAAAAAAATAGAAAAGAAAATTATTTGATTAATATTTTTACTTTTGCATTATATTAATAAACCAAAAATTACTTGATATAGAAAAAATCAATATTGTTCGTTTAGGAAAACAAGCTTGAAGGATTATTCACATGCCAAATAATCTTCTCACAAAACTACTTCGAGGTCGATACTTTGGTGATTCAAACATCTTAAATGCATGTCCCGATTCTAAACCTTCTTTCATCCGGATATCAATTCTTGATGGCAAAAACTTACAAATACAAGGATTATGAGATTGGAGATGGCAAAACAAAAGATCCTTGGCTGCCTACACATCACCTACGTCCGCCTACAAAAAAAAAGAAGGAAAATAATCCAACCTTAATTTTGTGTATGAGTTGATGCACGTATACAACACACTAGAACCAGCTCGTTGAACTATGCAACCAGCTTGGATACTTCAAAATTCATATGCTTTTTGGAGTCGTAGCGATCGAAACATTATCTTTGAAGGTGGTATAATATCCCTGTCTCAAAGATTATCAATAGTATTTTACTGAATTTTAGTGCTCAGAATCGAGTAAGAGACATCAAGATTTGATCAAGAAGATTCACTAAAGCATAAATCAATTGGATACCAAGAAAAGACAACAAGACCGTAGATGTCTAGCCAAAGTTCCAATTCCGAATAATAGTGATTTTATTTCGCATTTTTATGTTCTTTATTGTATTGTACTACAACTTCATCATGATCATTGTGGTTAAATCAATGCAACTCAAATGTTAGAAGAAACAAAATTCTAACTAAAGATTATTTTGTACTTTTCCTATATACTGTATTTTTAAGTTACTTTTGGAAAAAAAATATGGATGGATTACATACCTTAAATATTTGAGTCAATGTTTTGACTTTTGAGTAATTTCCTCTTCAAATTTTTTTTTTTAATAGTTACATTTGAGTAACTTCTTTTTATATTTAAAATGCATATTCATTAAGTACTTAAATTTTTTTAATTTCTTTTTTTATAAAAAAAACCAGTCTATTGTAGGGGTCTAATCTAGTCTAGTTATATATACAGTATTGAGGGATAAAGAAATAAAATAAAATTTGCTTTGGAAAAAACGAAAACAGAGGAATAACAATGGCAGGGAGAATAAGCTGCTGTCTGAATCTTCCTCTCTTAGATCCACAACTCTCCAAATCATCATCTCCACTTCTCAAGACAACGTCACAGATCTCTTGGTATTTCTTTTCTTCAACAAATTCAATCTTTGATCATTTCAGAATATCAAAGATCATTATTCTTTGATTATTTAGTAGGAGAACAGAGGATGAGACAGAGCCAAGGAAGAACAAGAACAAGTGTTCTCTTGCCTTGAACATAGCAGCAACTGTTATAATCGGTACGATTCAGATCAGTGACGTGGCATCAGTTGAAGCGGTGGTTGTGGCACCACCGGGGAAAGAGATGGCGCCGGCGGCGCCGCGGAGGTGGAGTGACAAGAGGACTTGTCCACCTTGGCTTCAGAACTCGCTAGAGACGATTGTACCGGAGAATCTTCCCCGTCCGTCGGCTCATCGGCGTTTGGAGTTAGCTGGACTGGCTAAGAGTGACGCACCGCCGGTCGGTGCGGTGGTGACACGTGGCAACAGGGGTGGTTGTTTCTCCGTGTAGATTGGAAGTTCATTACGTGACGTGTAAGGGACATTGTTAGGCACGTGTAGAAACAAGTGTAATACAGACAAAAATTATTGTAAATAAATTAAATTTTAATATCTGTTTGCATATAAATTGTTTTTTTCTTTTCAGATTTGTGGATTACCAATTTGCATAAAAAATTAAAAATAGTTACAGACGATTTGAACAAATCAAACTGGTTTTTTCAGAGGATGACATTTTTGTTTTAAATGACTAATGATTTATAAATTCATTGAGATTTATCATTTATATGTGCATGATTAGTTTTCGTCCATCCTTTTTTCTTTATTTTGTAATTTTTGTCTCTTACCAAAATTTTGGGTGTTTTCAGATTTGTGTCATTGTGTGTTGGAGTAGTACTCTGTTGGATGTGAGATGAAAGAAAAGTAGTACATGCGTGTAGTACAAAAGAAAAACTACAAGTACTTCTTATTGAAATAAGTTGGCCTGGCCCATTATCGATTCAGAGTAAAGCACACAACTTAGCCATAATAAGTTTAATTTCGGCCTAATAATATAATACTAATAATAATTTTCTAAAATACCACCATTTTTGTTTTTTAGACAAAAATACCACCAAAATAAAATAAATTTTTTAATTTTTAAACTTTAAATTCTAAATTCTAAACACTAAACCCTACCCCAACCCTACCCCATAAATACTAAACTCTAAATTGCAAAATAATCAACCCAAACCAAAGATTTAAAATTCCATACCTATGACAATAATTTGATATTAGTGGTATTTTTGGAAAGAAAAACTTTTTTAGTGGTATTGGAGGGCATTTCTCATAATTGTTTTGGCCAAATAGATAAATAAATAAATACTACTATAATTTGTTTTTTAACATCATGTTCCGACCTATATCCTAAACCTCTACTATGGAAAGTAATACAATTTGATACGGTTGAAAAAGTCGTATAAATGAATCGTTAACCACTTGACTAAAGATATTCAACAAGATCTCATAATAATTAGGGTCATTTAGGCAAATGACTAAATCTGACACCAATATTAAGGAAATAACCATGGTGTCAGAAAGTTTTGGTAACTAACGTTATGGATAGTAAGGAAATGACATGACTACCCTCGTAAGAGAAGCGGGATAATATGGTTTCTGACAGAGTAAGTACATAGGTAGGGAGCAAAAGCAGTAGGTGGTGACGTGTTACCGTGATAAACAAAAAAAGCATGTTATTTGTTAACTGAGATTCCTCTCTCCTCTTTCCCTTTCTCTCTCTCTCCTCTCAATCTAAAATGGCTCACGGACACACCCAAAATTCGAAGAAGAAGAAGAAAGAGAATCATCAAATCAAATCAAATCCCTAAAATTGATTTGTAATGGAGAAAAACGCATCGACTTCATCACTGAGTGACTTGGGTCCGACTGGTTTGGATCTAACCAACGCTTTTTTCAAACCGATCCACAAATCCGATCCTCCTCTCTCTTCAAACCGATGTACCAAAATCTCCGTCGTCGGAGTCGGAAACGTCGGAATGGCCATCGCTCAAACCATCCTCTCTCTCTCTCTCTCTCTCAATCTAACAGCTTTTCGTGAAAACAAATAAAAACTTAAACAGTACTTTTCATTTGTATTCACTAAACCCTACCCCCATTAGTATAATCTAATTCTACCATTGGCAACCCAAACATAGGATTTAACAGTATAATTTTGGAAATAAAAAGTTTGGTTTTTTATAAAAATATCATGTTACATTACAATTGAAAAAGACGACGAAGAAGAAGGATAGAGAGAGAGAGAGAGTTTATGAGACGTGATATATAGAGAACACATGTAATATGTAAGTCACTATTCTACTCGAAAACAAGTTGTCGGGAGCATGTCGCCAATAGAAGAAGGAGAAGGTGGTCATTTCGCTACACCTCCCGACAAGATACTATTGAGCCGTGGTTATTTACTTAATTATTTGCTACAGTATGGTTATTTTATGCATATACTCTAATAATTATTTGTTTTAATATAGTACGTACACAAGTCCTTACACTTCTCAAATCCATCATAAAAATCATTCCTTTTGAAACTTGATATTATATAACTATCAAGAGCCATGAAAATGACAGGAAGTTCCAGTCATTTATGTTATTTTCTTAGTAACCTCAATAGGCTATTTCCATAGTTTTCAATTCCATCGCTTCTTACAAGTTCGCATCTCTCCACAGATTACACTCGAACGCCAATCTTTGCAGAAATTGTGGTTTAGAGGTTTATTGATTTTGAATTTCATCACCATTTCCTGATTTTCAATTTTTTTTCTTTGTTTCGTAACCCTTAGATTATAAATCTCTAGGTTTGATTGTTTCTGCTTAGGAGGAAATTCATGAATTTGTAGGGTTTTCGATGTAATGATTTGTGATTTTTGGTAAGGATACAGTTCTTTATATGTAATGATTTGTGAGTTGTCACTGATTTATTTGGTGTTTTGTCTTTCTGAGTCTTTTAAGCATTATGATTTGGCTAATTTATGATATAGTTATCCAACCTTTGGTTTTCTATCTTACAGTTTATTTGGAAATTGGAATTATACTATTTTTTTTTTATGCAATATGGATCTGCAGTTAGAAGAAAATATTGTTTTTATGGAGATGGTTATGAATGATGAAGTGAAAACTCAGGGATAAACACAAAGTGCCACTCAACCAACTCAATTACGAGCTCAATCGGTACGTAAGAAACGAAAAGCTAAATGTTGGAAAGAGTTTACATTTGTAGGATTAAAGGTAGATGGAACAGAGAAGGCTAGATATATGTCACCATTGTGGTGTTAAGTTGGTAATTGATAAGACTTATGAAACATCCACAATGAACCGTCATCTAATGATTTGCCCATAAAAGCCTCAATCTGATGACATGCCTAAATATATGATTAGAAAGTTGACCGGGAGATGACTTCTGAGATAATCATATATCATGATTAACCTTTTCGGTATGTTGAATATGAGAAAGTTAGAACTAGAGATAAATTTCTAAATCCAAATTGTCAGCATATTTGTAGACAAACTGCTGCACTTGATATCTTAAAGAGATATGAGATAGAAAAACTTAAGCTGATAAAGGTTTTGGCAAAACACAAAGGTTGGGTGTGTGTTTACGGTAGATTTATGGTCATCCGTAGTACCGTAAAAAGATATATTTGTGTAATTGCGCATTATATTGATGATAGTTGGAGATTAAATATTAAGATTTTATCTTTTTTTTTTTATCTTAAACCTCCACACAATGATGAAGAAATTACAAAAAAAATATATGATTGCTTGAAAGAATAGGGTCTAGAAAAAAAAATATTTTTTTCACATTTGATAATGTTTATGCTAATAATAGTATGCAAAATATTTTGAAGCATCGTCTTCATAGTGGTTTTGGACTGTTATTTCATGTGAGATATTGTGCACATATTTTGAACCCCATAGAGAAAGCATGGTTAGAGGTTCCAATTCCTTGTCTTTCGAAGAAAAGTGGGATCGAAGAGAGAAAATTTGTGATAACTCCTGAAACCGTTTAATACCATCACCACATACTTTTCAATAGTGAAATATCTTACAACCAATGTTTATTTCATCCATATTTCATCCAAGTGTGGATAATTGAGTTGTTGTTGAAAAAGTATGTTAATTGTGATGATGATGATGTGAGAACAATGGCTCAAAAGATACCTGGGAAGTTTGCAAAGTACATTATTAGGATCAATATAGTGTTATTCTAGCTATGGGAGCTTATTTAATTAGATCTAAGATTAAAATTGTTAATACTTAGGTTGTAATATTTTTCGAAACACCATACCGATGCTGCTTCTCTTTTCAAAAGCTTTCATCTCTAATATGGATTCATCATTTAAATAAATCTTCAAATTTAACTTGGTATTTCTTAAACCAGATTGGAGAGTATTTTTCGTAACATGTTATTGTAATATTTAGTATGCTATAAAATCAAATAGGACATAAATTAAATTTTGTTTTTTTCAGAAAAAACAAGTACCAATATTCATTACTAGGAACGAAATACCAACCAAGTCCAAAAACCAAAGAACTGAGAATCTTGAGGAGATTACAAAACAACTAAATTACTAGGTAAGTGATACCAAACAAAGGATCCAAAACAAACTAAATAACTAGAAACGTAACACTCTGAGTTTTGATCTACGACATCTTGCCAAAAAACCGTCCTCATACTCCTAACAATGTATCTCTTCACATCCAGATGCTGGGATGTAGGTCCAAGGGTGTCAAGATCATAGGTGAGAGGACAAACCTCCTCTAGTACCGTTACATAAGTAGTTAAAGATTCTATGGCATTTCGACTATCATAAATTGCACATTTATGATGTCTTAAACGACTCGGCATAATATCCACCAACTCTTAAATGGATAGATAAGAGTTCCTCTCCAACGCACCTTCAATTTTCTAACGACTTTCAAACTGCCTAACGAAAGCAATCGCCAACAAATGTCAGCACCAATTCAATCACTTAAATCAATTTTCAACCTCGCAACAGTTAGACTATAGCTAACTGGTACACTTATGGGTTTTTTATTAACCTAAATAAATTCACATAAGCTTCTCTCAAGACTTTTTTTTTTTTTTTTTTTTTTTGGCAAAACCGTCTCTCAAAACTTAAATCATTATGTGGAATTTATAAAATTATTCTTAGAGAATGTTTTTCCATAGCTTTAATACATTTATAAAAATTCAAACTTAATACAGACCGACCACTTTCCATGTCATAATTAAAACGGACCGTTACAACTTAATTGCCAGCACATAGAAAATATTTTGGAGAAGAACACCAACTCAAAACTTAAAATCACCATTTTGAATTTATAAAATTATTCATCAAAATTTTGTTTCCATAGTTCTCATATATTTATAAAAATCCAAACCTAATCCATCGACCATTTACTATATCATAGTTACATTAGAACGGATCGCTACAACTTTGTTGTCCACATAATGATAATATTTGGGAGAAGAACACCAATCCAAAAAATTGAAATCCTCATTTAAAATTTATAAAGTTATTTAAAAAAAAAAATCTATAGTTCTTATACATTTATAAAAATCTAAACTTAATCCGGACCAACCACTTATCATGTCATAATTAAAGGACCGTTATAACTTGGGAGAAGAACCAATCCAAATGACATTTTGAGTTTAAATTATGAAAACAAAATATTGAGGGGCTAATTACGGTTACGGAGTATTCTATGGCTATCAGAGATACTAATTAATTAGAATTAGATTATAGATATGTTAATAATAGAGTTTACATCTCTCTCTCTCTCTCTCACATGCCTCTCTAAATATCCTTTAGGGTTTTCTTCTTCACTATACACACTCATGCTCCAATCGCCGCCTCTGATCTCTCTTCCTTACTTCTCAATATTAGGTAATACATATTCACTCTTCTTACATTGTTAAACATTGATGAAATAGAAAAGCTTAGATTCATATCATTACCATTAGTCCCAATCAATCCTTTCTTTATCCAAATCATCAATTGTTACATCTTGTTGTTATGAAATCTTGAATCTTGGACTGAATCTGATATTGTCATTTTCCGTTTTTGCAGCTTTTGTTTTGTTATTTTGCTTTGCCTGTTATGTCCAACAATGTCTTAGCTACACAAGCAAGTATGCAAATGGGTCAATTCATTAATGTCTCAGAGATGAATCCAGAAATGAGATTGTCACAACCAATTTGTAGTCAGATCTCTGATGGGAGGAAGGAGTTTCATGTAATGGTGCCTAGTGCTGCTGGTTTAGGTTTAGGATCAGTTAACATGGATACAACTCTGTTGTTGACCGGTAAGCGGAAATCTCCGTTGCAGCCTTCTGTGCAAAATAAACGGATGGTGTTACCTATGGAACATCGACCATTGTCGTCTGGTCCAATGCCGGTGCAGTTATCTGCTGTTTCCCCTAGAACACAGTATTTGCCTGCATCATTTGTTAGTAAGAATAGTTCTGTTTCTTGTAATAAACCTGGGAAGCAAACCGCGGGAAGGAATCAGATTTCGCAGAAACCGATGCCGCTGAAACCTCAGAGTGAATCGTCTCAATCTGTTAGGTCTAAAATGAGGGAATCTTTAGCTGGTGCGTTGGCAATGGTACAGTGCCAAATGGAAGTTCCAAAGGAGTCTAAAAGGTTACATAGTGAGACTGAATCTAATCTTCTTGAAGGTCATGTTAGTGAGCCAGTGTCAGCTACTTCTGGAGATGATGTGATGGTCTCGAATGAGAGCAAGCTGACCGTCAGTGATCCTAGTCATGTAGGAGGTATTTCTGTTCAGAAAAGTGATGCCGAAGAAATTATTGTGCAAGAACCTCAGGCTGTAAAACCTTTTGCGGAAGACAATGTTTCGTATAGCGACAATGTGTTTTCAAAAGATGATCTTTTGCAAGGGAATGACCTCTCTTGGGCTCTTGAATCGGATATAGTGTTTACTGAAAACTGTGAAAATGAAATGATTGGAGTAATGGCTAACGATGAGAGTCAGGAAAAATCCAAGGAAAAATTGTTACTGGATCCACAAGTTTTGGCATTTGAAATAGAGGCAGAACTGTTTAAGTTATTTGGTGGTGTAAATAAGAAATATAAAGAGAAAGGAAGGTCTCTCTTATTCAATTTGAAAGACAAAAGTAATCCTAAACTCAGGGAAAAGGTTATGTATGGAGAAATTGCTGCAGAGAGATTGTGTTCAATGTCAGCAGAGGAACTTGCTTCGAAGGAACTAGCAGAGTGGCGACAAGCAAAAGCAGAAGAGATGGCTCAAATGGTTGTTCTACAAGACACAGAGGTGGATATCAGAAGCCTGGTGAGGAAAACACACAAAGGAGAGTTCCAAGTGGAAGTTGAACCAATGGATAGTGGCTCAGTAGAGGTCTCTGTTGGAATGAGTTCGCTTGACTGGTCTCGACCAAAGAATATTAAGAAGAAAACCCCTTCCATCACTAAAACACTTGGAATCATGAACGAATTGAACGGATCTGATGAGGGAGTCACAATCGATGATGAGATGCAGGCTGCCACTGGATCTCTTCCTCCAATTGTCTCTCTTGATGAATTCATGTCATCCATAGATTCTGAATCTCCATGTGACTCTTCGTCTTCAGATACTGAGAAAAAAAAATCTATTTCAGATAATAATGAAGCAGAGGATGTTTTAGTCTGTTCATCACCCAAAGAAAGTGCTAACATTGATCTTAGTACATCACCAGTTAAGGCTGAGGCATTGTCACCACTTAAGGCTGAGAATGGTGACATAGTATCGTCAAATTTGAAATCGGAAATTACATCTGGTTCCATACCTGATGGTGAACGTGTATGGGAAGGTGCGCTCCAGCTGAGTCCTTCTTCTGTGAGCTCTGTCATCGGCATTCTAAGAAGGTTTGTAATCAATGCTATCATGAGTGGTAGCTAACCTATCTCAGTATTTCTATTCAGTCTACATTTCCAAATTGGGGTTTGCATATGTTAAAAGCTTTCTTTATGCTGCTGATTGGTCAAAGACCCTTAACATGTTATTTATAATATTCTAGTGTTTATCAGCTGTATAAGATGTTTTTGAATGGAAATGACTTCGCTAATTACAAGCTTTTCTGAATTCATAATCTTTTCATTGGTTTATGCCATCCATAGCAATCTATTCGCATTGTAGGACAATTTATATATGTCAAATTCTGTACACTTACTGATGCCATGTTTACTAACCTGATTTTTACGCATGACAGTGGCGAAAAGACTACTACTAAAGAGTGGCCTATGTTGCTTGAGATCAAGGGTAGAGTCAGATTAGATGCATTTGAGAAGTTTGTTCGAGAGCTCCCAAATTCCAGGAGTCGTGCTGTAATGGTATTATTTAACACGTTTACCTTATATCCTGACTCTTCTCGTTTTTGTGCACATTCATGAAAAGCTGTCTGCTATGTTAAAATAGAAGTCCTTGTTGTTCCTGACAATAGTTAAGAGTTTAACAAATTTGTGTTTTGAGCCCCTGCAAAAACTCGTTTATCCATCACGGGTACTTATAAGTTGTAAACCTTGATTTTTTGTTACAGGTAATGTCTTTGCTCTGCAGAGAAGAGTGCTCAAAGACAGAACAAGAGATCATTTCCGAGGTATGATTGTTCGTAGTTTACTAAGATTCTGAGTAGCTGTCTTTAATCCAAATAGAAAATCCGAACCAAAAAGAAAGAAAGATGATTTATTTGAAATTTTAAAATATTTGGTTCAGAAACTGAATCTGAACCTGTACAAACTGATAGGTTTTAATTTGGTTCTTATTATTCACAAACTAAGGTTATGTAGATGTCTGGATTGGTAACGAATTTGGGAAATGTGGTTTTGTTATTACACAGGTTGTGGATTCGTACGCTAAATATGAGAGAGTGGGATACGCAGAACCGGCTTCAGGAGTTGAGCTTTACCTATGCCCAACCCGTGGCAGAACCGCAGAGATTCTAAACAAGATTGTTCCGAGACACCAACTCGATTTCTTGAAATCTTTAAATGATGATGGTCTTATAGGTGTTGTTGTATGGAGAAGACCACAATTTAAAAAGCCACCACTATCTAACAACTCTCACAAGAACCATGGTTCTTCATTAACCACACTTAATACACCTCGTTACAGTAACAGGCTACAGGTTAACCATGATGATGGTGATGATGTGCCACCGGGGTTTGGTCCAATGACCATGGCTCGGAATGATGATGATGAAGATGACTTGCCTGAATTTAACTATTTTTCCCGTGGAGATGTTGTCATGAACCGTACGAGCCGGTCTGTATCTGTAAGAGAGCTTATTCAAAAATATGGAAAATCTGAACCTTTGTGGAACCAAAGTTATAATGATAATGACAATGATATACTACCAGAGTGGCAGCCTCAACCGAACCAGTCTCTTGGGGTTAATCATGTAAATGGTGGCTCGATGGTTAGACCACATAGTGAGTGGTGGCCTCATCAGGATGGTGGAGGAAGATTTTAATTGCTTCTTGTTTCACCTTAGCAATTTTGTATTTTGCTTCTTTTTTTTTTGTTCCTTCTCTATAGCATGCAATGCATTAACATAGATGCTCTTCAAAATTTTGTGATCTTTTTGCCTCTGAAAGTAATTGAATTTTGCATTGCTAATAAGATGGGCCTATACGGCCCGTTTGCAGTGTAGTGTTGTGTATTTTCTTCGACCACTATCAAAATATAGTGTCATTAGTCTGTAACAAAGACAATATAAGTGAAAAAGAATTTACAAAATCAACTTGTATTGTATAATAAAATGCAGAAAATGAGGAATGAACATAAAACAAACCATGAACATTATGTAACTTAGTGATTTGTGTTTGTGTAATTACTATGTTATGACTTGTTTCTTTCAATTTGGCAAGCCAACAATGTTCTTAGTTCACTACCTTAACTTCAAAAGTTCAAAGTTGCTTCTTTTGTCTGAAACGAAGTTTGGTTTTAAGTCAGTCATGTTGTGTTTGGAAGCCTAATATTATCAAACTTGTAATGAAACTAAGAATGTGAAGATTAAGTGAATTTCATTAAATCAAACTGCATTACATGTTTGCCAACAAAATACAGAATCGAGATCGATACATAAACTATGAGAAAACTTAAAAGTCTCTTAGCTCTAATTAGTAGTCTCTAAGACAAAGATTAACTAAAGTCTAAAACCCTAATTAGACTTCCAGACACAATTTAACAAAATCATTAAGACCACAAAAAGAAAACTTATTTTGAAACCCTAATTAGACTCTGTCTTCACTCTGATTGTTCATTCCGACTTCATTAACAAGTTTACGACAGAGAGGGCATGCGTCATTAAGTCGAATCCACTCGGTGACACATTCTTCATGAAACAAATGCGAACAATTAGGCATCTGACAGTAATTCTCCGATCTTGAAATATTCTCCAAACAGATGGCACATGTCTTGGACTCTTCTTCGTCGTCCTCTTGGTCCAAACACGTTGTCGACGGAGCAGAGTTACAAGGCACAAACATGTATTCCTTCAGTGTCACTTTGACAGAGACTATCATGAATAAACTTTGACTTCTTTGTTGTTGAGCCTTGACTACAATCTGATCAGCTATGTGTTCGGACAAGACATGACCTTGGAGTTGGCTATGGAGAAGTTGATAGACGTAGTCTGGTTCGAAGTTTTGGAATTTCAGATAGATTAGTGGGTGATGATGAGAAGAATCAGGGTAAGATCCGAGACTTGTGACGCTATCATCGTTTTGGTTTATGAGAAATTCTTCGAACTCTCTGACTTGATTGATTATAACGTTGTTGAAGAACTCTGACGATGGAGTATGAGACCAAGCCCTTACATGAACATCGAGTTTGAATGATTCAGTTTCCATTCGAGGAGTGAAATTAGACAAAAATCAGAGAGAAAGATGAGTTGTAAGAGATTAGAATCATTAGATGAAAGACGAGAATTGTTTAGAAAAATGAAATTGTGGAGAAGTGAACTGTAATGTTATGTTTATATAAGCAAAAATCTGATTGTAACGGTCAATTATTTCTAACGCGCTCCACTAATGCAATTTCCATTTTTCTATTTTTCCATTTTTCCATATTTTTTTGACATTGTTTCCATTTTTCCTTTTTTTTTTTTTTCTTCATAAGCATTATTAACGTTCATTTATTGTTGTATTTCCTTTTTCTTGTTGGTAAAAACATATGTCATTAACTCATTATACCAGAGCTTAAACCAAATCATTTTTCTTATAATTTGCCGGTTTAATTATAACTTAATAATTTTAGTGCGCATTATGCAATTTCCTTTTTTCCATTTTTTCCCTTTTGCACATTGTAAGGAAGAAAAAAAAAAAGCAACGTTTATTATAGTTGTTGACTTTGTTGACTTATTGAAATTTCCTTTTTTTATGTTGGAGCTTAAAGTCTTAAACCAACCCATTTTTCCTGTTGTTCTCGGTTTATGATTGTTTAATTATCGATTAAATCTCGCATTGCAGCTCCAGCTCCCATGATTTATCATAGAAAATTCTTCATGTGAAACAAAAAAATAGACATGGGAACACTAACAAATAGACAACCATATCTACATATCTCTTCCATGAGTTCCATATCTTTTGATAGAGTCATTGTAATCTTTATAAGAAGAACAAAATAATAAAGGATGCTTATTGGTTTTTACACCTTTAAACCAAAATAAAACCACAAAAATCAAAACTTGATTTGGTTCGGAATAAATGAATGACCTAGGCCTCCGAACTAGAGTCTCCAATGATTTGTATTCTCCGTCTCGGTCGATCAGCAAATACGATCATGGCTTCCATCCCGATAGATCTCATTCTTGGTATACTCTCAAGATTGCCCGCAAAGTCAATCACGAGGTTTCTCTGCGTGTCAAAGCTATGGGGATCCATGCTTCGCCGTCCATATTTCACGGAGCTGTTCTTGACCAGGTCATTGGCTCGTCCACGTCTCTTATTCGCCGTCGTACGAGACGGTGAGTGGAGCTTCTTCTCGTTTCCTCAGCCTCATAATCCAAATGGGAAGTCGTCTCTTGTAGTTGGCGCCAGTTTTCATATGAAGTTATCTAAAGGCATAAGTCATTACATTCGTAGCTATGCTTCTGGTTTGATCTATTTCCCTCATATGTTTATCTCAAAGGAGGATGACTATGCAGCGCGTGTGATATGTAACCCTAACACGGGACAATATGCGATCTTACATACAATGATCACGTACAAAACATCGGAAAATTATCTAGGATTTGATCCGATTGACAAGCAATTCAAGGTATTGTTGATGAGTTATCCTCCATATGATGATCATCATATTTTGACACTAGGAACTGGAAAAATGAGGTGGAGGAAGATCCAATGTCCTTTAACCCAATATCCCTCTAATGAAGAAATATGCTTCAATGGTGTTATTTTTTACTTAGCTGAAAAATTTGGTGATGAAGGGTCTTATGTGATAGTTTGCTTTGATGTTAGGTATGAGAAATTCATGTTTATCGACGCAAAACACTTTGGTGATTCATCATATACTAAATTGTTAAACTACAAGGGTAAATTAGGTTTGGTTAGTATAAAGTATGCTCACGATGGTGGATTTCCCCTTAAGTTATGTATGTGGGTTCTAGAAGATGTCGAGAAACATGAATGGTCGAAACATGTCTACACTTTGCGGGCTGACTATAAAGTCGTTAAGGTTAACAAAAATATTTCCGTTGTTGGGATGACTGCTACAGGTGAAATTGTTTTGTCCAAGACGAAAAGTTTAACCAACACCATTAAACCGTTTTATGTTTTCTACTTCAATCCCGAGAAGAAACACTCTACTAAGTGTTGAAATCCAAGGTTTTGGAGAACTGCATGGATGGTTTAAGGATCATAGAGTTTACGCTTTTGTAGACCATGTTGAGGATCTTACGTTTAACACTATGAAGACAACCTGTGCTGCAAAATCTATAAGCCCACCAGAACAGAAGCGTAAACCCACGAGCACATCAACATCTACAAATGATCATCAAGTACTGAGGGCCGTTGCTAACCTGCAACAAGATCGGTGTACATTTGAGAGCGTTAACAAATTTGATGCTCTGTGTCTTTTAGATGATGATGATGGTTCTACAGATGTCAAAACATGATTGCTTCCCAAGTCAGTTTTTGTTTCCCAAAACATGATGTCAAAGGGGCTTCCCAAGTCAGTTAAAGCTCTCTATATGATACTTGAGGGTGATTGACAGAGACTTTCAAGGCTGTAACTTTAATTTAAAGTCTTAAAAGTTAAAATTTTACCAATCACACTTTTAAGACTTTAATTTTTTTTAAAGTCTTTAAAGTCTAACTGCTCCACTTTATCATTTGTACGTTGAATTTTTTTAAAGTCACAAATAAGAGGCTTTTAAGGTTGTAAAAAACAAATAATAAAAGAAAATATGATTTCTTTTTCTTTATCGTTCTCAATAATCATTTAAAACTTTTTATTAGTTTATGTGTAATTTAACATAATAAAATTTTGATTGATTAATAATATTCTTTTTATTCTCGTTCTTTTGATATCCATTTTTTATTATTTTTTTTACATCAATGACCATTATAAGCCACATGAATTCATTTTTAATATAATTTCTATCTTTTAAAAATATATAATAAAATAATATTAACCGTTTCTACAGCTTTTGGTTACCAATCATATTTTAACAGTTAAAGTTTCTACAGTTTTTAAAGTCAAAATTCCGACAGCCAAATTCTCTACAGCCAAAATTTTTAAAGCCAAAGTCTCGACAGCCACAAATAAAAGTCGTTACCAATCGGGCCCACAAGTTGTATTCTCTATGTAAGTTATCAAAGTTCTTAAGAAACAAAGTATTTTTATTCAAGTCAGAGCCATGGGCCATGGCTAGGGGTGTCAAAATGGGTCAATTTTTATGGGTCAACTCAAATCAAACCAACTCATTAGCTTAATGGTTTTAATAAATGGGTCATAATGAGTTCATGGTTCAAATGAGTTAATGGTTCAATGGGTTGATGGGTCATATGGGTTGGGTTGTAATGGTTTATGAGTTAACTATTAACTCATCAAGTATAATATATTATATCACTATTATTATTATATAATTATCATCATCATCATTATTTTCATATTATCATCATTATTATATCATCATCATCATCATATCATAATTTTCCCGTAAAAAAATACGGTTTCACAAATTTTCCGGCCAAAAATACGTTTTCACAAATTTTTCCCCGCCAAAAACACGTTTTCACAAATTTTTCCCGCCAAAAACGCGGTATCACAAATTTTTCCCGCCAAAAACGCGGTTTCACAAATTTTTCCCGCCAAAAACGCGGTTTCACAAATTTTCCCGCCAAAAAAACTGTTTCACAAATTTTCCCGCCAAAAAATACTGTTTCACAAATTTTCCCGCCAAAAACGCGGTTTCACAAATTTTCCCGCCAAAAATACGGTTTCACAAATTTTCCCGCCAAAAAATACGGTTTCACAAATTTTCCCGCCAAAAAAGCGTTTTCACAAATTTTCCCGCCAAAAACGCGTTTTTACAAATTTTCCCGCCAAAAAATACGTTTCAAAAATTTTCCCGCCAAAAACGCGGTTTCACAAATTTTCCCGCCAAAAAACGCGTTTTCACAAATTTTCCCATGGCTAAAGTTATCTTCATTATTTGCCGGTTTAATTATTGATTAATTATTCTAATCCGCATTATGCAATTTCTTTTTTTTTTTCATTTTTCCCTTTTTTACATTATAAGGAAAAAAAAAGCAACGTTCATTATAGTTGTTGACTTTGTTGACTTATTGAAATTCTTTTTTCATGTTGGAGCTTAAACCAAGCCATTTTTCCTATTGTTCCCGGTTTATAATGGTTTAATTATTGATAGATTTACTCTTTGATTCTCAATCTTCTTCACAACTTTTAGGGACCAGCGTAATTTAGTTTTTGTATAATATTTATCATAGAAAATTAGTCATGTGAAACAAAAAATATACATGGGGACACTAACAAATAGACATCCATATCTATATCTCTCCCGTATCTCGTGATAGTCATTGTAATCTTATAAAAACAAAATAAAAGATGCTTATCGGTTTTTATACCTTTAAACCGAAATCAAACCGCAAAAACCAAAACTTGATTTGGTTCGGTACAAATCATTACCGCTTTACGTCTCTATAATGAGAATTATGAGATCAGTTTTTTTTTTTTTTAAACCTGAGTAAGTTTGGGGGTTCATGAAAATTGGGGATCACTGTACGATTTGCTGAATTTGATTTTGTAACAGGAATAAGCCTAATAATCGGTTTAATCACTTGGTTAAGTTACTTATGTCTTTATTTCGGTTATGGTACAATTTATGTTGGTTTGGTAGTTAGTACGATCACCTGTATTTGTAACGCAATTTTGCCATTTGGGGAAAATCAATCAAAAATAACTTTTCTTTTTATCTCTCTTCTTCTCTCTCAATCGTCTTCATCATCATCTATCGTTATCCATCATCAAATCAATGTTCTTTTTTTTTTTTTTTTTTATGATTAGCTTTTAGGCTTGATTTGCCCTTTCTTCGACTCTTGGTGAGTTATAGATCGGGATTTTATCCTCAATCCACAATTCCGGTCTCAGATTTCCTGAATTAGGGTTTCTCTGCATGTCCCTAGAATCATCACCAGACTTAAGCAATTACCATGATATCTCTGAAGCAGCTCGATTTCTCTTCCTCTGGTGATGGTGACGACTCCGACGATACCCTCTCCTGTCGAAAATCTCATCCTTCCTCAAAGCGTACTGCCTCCGACGTAACAGAAGCAGAAGAGGAGACTAAGAACGAAGAAAAAGAAGATCAATAAGAAGAAGAAGAAATTGTTTTTACCAAAAAAAAAAGAAGAAGACGAAATTGAGTTCGCAGTTGATCATTCGGATCTGGAACGGGAAGATGAGCTCTCTATCTTAAAGGTATATTTTCAAAAAAAATTCATAGTATTTTGATTTTGATTGCATTGTGATTTTCTAAAACCACATTCAAAAAATTTCTCAGAGATTTGTTGATTACATAGCTAAGGTAGGAAGCCAAACCAAAACCGATTGGGATGAGTTTTATCGGTTTCTCGGTGGTTCAATCGTTGCGAAATACTCCAAAGAGCAGGTTTTGAGTAAGTTGAGTAAGTTGAAAAGGAGATTTTTTGTTTAATTTGAGAAAATTAATCAAGAGAATGATCTGAAATTTACTAGGTCTAGTGATTATGAAGCTTTTGGTTTTTCTGTGATGATTTGGGATAAAATGAAAATTGTATGGATAAGGATATGTTGAAGGAGGACGAGGAACACTTAAATGATTTAAATGACAATGGTGCAGCGACCGAAAACGAGGAAAGCATCATTATCGTTCTTGTCGAGCAGTTGCATTTTCTATCGCTGCACCATTGTGTTCTTTGTCCTCCTTCAATATCTCCTTATCCATACCATCTTCATTTTGTCCCCAAATCATCTCAGAAAATCCAAAAGCTTCAGAATCACTAGACCTAGTAAATTTCGGATCATTCCCTTGATTGATTTTCTCAAGTTGAACAAAAAAAATCTCCTTTTCAACTTCCTCATCTTACTCAAAACCTGCTCCTTGGAGTATTTCGCAACGATTGAACCACCGAGAAACCGATAAAACTCATCCCAATCGGTTTTGGTTTGGACTCCTGTATTAGCTCTGTAATCAAATCCCTGATAAATATTTTGAATGTGGTTTTAGCAATCACAGTGCAATCAAAGTAATATGAATTTTTTTTTGAAAATACCTTAGAGAGCTCATCTTCATCGTTCCAGATCCGGATGATCAACGACTCAATTTCCTCTTCTTCTTTTTTATATTATTCATATAGCTCACACACACAACACATTATTATTATTTATTTTTGTTAAGATTTTTACTCAATTATTGTAAGTAATGGAAGATGCAGAAGTCCCTTTTCCATGTTTATAACTTTTAGTTGTACCAATCAGTCAATGAAGTGGCAAACCGAACCATTTTATATTTCCCTAAAAAAGGCATTTACAATGTAATTTTTACATTTTTAACCACTAAAAAGGTCAAATGAAACAGCCTGACCAAATAATAAAATAATTAATCTTGTCGAAGGTCACCAAACCCTTTAATCCCCAAATGCACTTGAACTTTCTTTGCAACAAACGGCTTTGAAGGTTTAGTCTTGTGATGTAGCAGAGTATTCAAAAAGCAAACGTTTTGAAGGTGCGGATTGCAGGAGGACACGTAGGCGGCTCGTGAGTTGATAGATCAGTGTCCATTGCATTGCCATCTCAGAATCTTTCATCTGTCTTACCACAGAGGCCTGTAGATAAAAAAGACAGTAAGAACCGGGTGGTGCTTATTTACTTGCCATATGGAGAAGAAAGAAGATTAAATGTATATGCCTGACCTGAAGACGTTTTCCGAGCTGCACTTCAACTTCGGTTCCAAATGAGATGTTGCTCGCCAGAGACTTGAGCGGATCGATAGTTGGATCAACAGAGAGTAAACTTGGGATCTGTGGGGCATACACCAACCTCCATCTAGCCTGACCAAACTCTCCTTTCCCTTCTATCCTTGGCATTATGGTTTCAAGTGTTGCGGTTGCAAGTTTTTTGAAAGCAAGTTGTCCATCTCCTTCTAATATGGATTCTGCTAATTGGCTCTCAAACACCTTTGCAGCCTGGATTATAAACAGAGAATTTCATCAACACAAAAACCGTGACAACATTATTAAATTTCAACTAGTGTTTTGACGTCAAAGTACCTCGGAAGGTGAGAGAGCATCCTGTTCCACAGAACGAGTTGAAGTCACCACAAGTTTTTCCTGCCAATTGCTGGCACGACTTTGGACCCTAAATTGCCATTCTGAACCAACTAAAGCTAAATCTAGCAGAGGATCTAGTCCATGTTCAGGCTCAAACTTTGCAATGTTGAGATGCTCCCTCTTCAGACGTACCTGTGTTTAGGAAACAAAATAGATGTTGATAGTCGAGGACAGCGTGTGTGAAGTTTTGCAAGAAAAGAAGGAATAAACGAGTTCACGACAGAAAATCAAAACAGAGATATAGACAAAACCTGAGTAGCCACAAGATTGACATCTCCATTCTCGAATGTCAGGATACCCTTTGGTTTGATATATTTGGGATGAGCCAAGCCATCAAGCTCAAGCTCACCACTAACAGCAAAATTAAGAATTAAAGGATACACTATCCTCAACTCAGGTCCTAAAACAAGTTTCATATCACTCAGACGGATATCCATGTTTGGTTTCATTTTCACTTCGTCAATCTCCTTTTCAACAGCATTTGATTCACCTGTCGTGGGTTAAACAAGCAGAGATCATTACAAAGTTTTACCTACAAAGTCCAACTACAACTAAAAAAGAAAAGCTCATCGAACTTTTGATAGTAAAGACATAAGTTACCAGCAGACTGGGAGAATTTCATCCTTGAAGAAGCCGGTTCTGTACCAAAAAATCGAGCAAAATATCGTGAAGCAACTGCTTGATTAATAGCACCACCTGGAATCCTATATTGATTGGCAGGCAATCTATTGAGAGGGGCTGCTCCCCCACCCTTATCATGAGGCAAATAAGCTTCTCCCTGGCTTAATTTAATATTTCCTGATATAGTTGGCTGCAACATTGATCCAGTAATTTGCAGCTGTGTATCAACCTGGCCACTGATTTGGCAACACGATCACTCTCATAAGGAATGAGAAAACGTTATAAGCTCAGTAACATGAGTCTAGACAAAAAGAATGGAAGAAACCTAAACAGGTCCAGGATAAAGTAGATACACCAACAGTTAATGTAAGAAAGTGATAAATCAAAATTATGTACTACAAGATCGAAATGATTGACAGCAGCGTTGATTGCAGAGTGTACCTTAAGAAATTCTTTGCTCGTACTTCTAGAACTTCACATTTGAGATCTATTCCATCGTCAATAGATGCTTCATTTGATCTAAGGGGAAGATTTCCTTTAACAACCAGCTTTCCTCTTCTACTTACTCTGCTTTCCAGTGAGCTGATGCACAACCTGTTTGATTTAACATGTAAGGTCCCACCGAAGTTTGTAAGAGGTTTACGCAGCACAGGTGAAGATATAGATGCCCTGTTGAATGAAGCAGACCCATCAAGAACAGGATGCTCCACTGTACCTCCCACCTGCTCAGCAGATAGGGTATGCGTAAATGAATCCGACCTTGTATAATGTTTAAGGACGTGAACAGATCAATTAAATTATCTTTTGATGTCAAAATAGCTTAACAAGAGTACAAGCTAATATTTTTTAGCCAACCTGAAGCCGGATATCAGCATTGCCTTGGAGCCAATTAGCATAAGGAGATATGGCTGTCAACAATGTCATCCCCCCATCCTTGATGTCTGCCTCCAATCTAACTTCTCCTGCATCTAAAATACTCCAGTTCAAACCTTTGAGACTCTCAGCTAGTTGGCTGTCCCATGCCTCTTCGCCCCTATCCCTTGAGGTTCTTTTCTCATCATCTTCCTTTTCTTTTGCCCAGCTAGGGACTTTTACTGGACCACCTCTATCAGTTTCCCTGTCTTCTCCCTCAGAGATATTTTTCTGCGAAAAGCTAACAGGAATACTTCCTTGTATGTGCACATGACCATTTTGGACAAATGGTTCAAAATTGGAATTGAAAAGAAAGCGACTGTTGGATGTAAGAGAAGCAAAAACTTCAGCTCGTCCAAGGTCTATACCACCAACAGCACCATCCAATAATCTAACTTGTACATCACATTCTGGTTTTTCAAGACTCCCTCTAAGATCCCCTTCCATGTGCAAAATGCCTTTGATTGGTGACAAGAGTTTCCTCAAAGAGTGAACAAGATCAGAAGCTGATGATTCAACAACCTCAACCAGGGTAGGTATCAAACTAACAGGAAAATTCAGAACAGCAAAATGAAGATTTGTTTTTGGCCCCAATAAGGTCCCATCTGCATGCAGTGTAGCGTTTCCTTTTTGAATAAGCATCTCCTTAAGACGTAAACCATCATCATTGCTATATGAACCAGTAGCCAGAACACGCTGTGTTTTGTAAGTCCCCCACTCCCAATCATCACCATGGAAGTCAAATTCGGCCTGATATAAGATGTAAGAGGAAAACGTTATAAACGAGCACCACTAGAAATTCTCACTTAATTATTCAAATCATAAAATTATTATTGTTCAAAAGACAATTGCACCCATCCCGTTGGACTAGAAAGCTTATGAAAACCATTTTGGAGTCTTCTTTAAATGATGAAAATCTTTAACCTTCCATTTTTAAAACGAGTGACAGGGTTATTTTTATACCAAGGTGTCTCCATTGCCTCCACCACTAGCATCCAGCGAACCATGCCAACGACCTTTGAGTTCAGCTAAACCTGGAAGACTTGGATCTTCAAGAACGACTTCACTTGGTGGAGTATAATACCCACGTATCTCCTGATTTCAAGGAACCATGAAATTTAGACTAGGAAAGAAAGAAGATGAGCTTAATGGTATCTACACAGTTTTTTTGGGTCATATTATAGAATCTGCTAATTACTTTCTAATGCAAGAAAGGCACAGTATACTATTTGGTACATTACCTCAAGTAAGTCTCGAAGATTTTCAGCTTGTAGACAGAGATTTTGCACACTTTGAATAAAAAGATCCTGCCATACAAACCAAGAAACCCACATAATCAGAGGCATCCAACTGAAAGAGGAGATGAGAACATATTTTTGGAGTACACAAACATGGACATGCTTATGCATGTTCTTGAACCAACATTGTAGAACATGGCAACTCAAAATATAAGCATGTGATTTAGCAATAACATTAGCCAACCTTTGATCTTGAGTGAACAGCCGGATCTGTACTTCTTGAAAGAAGCCTTGCAAGAGGAAGCATCTCAGCAACCTCTGCCTTAGGCACTTCAAGTCTCATTCTCCATCTTCCCATGGAAGATATAACACTTCCTAGATGACCCGTCATGGCTCTCATTAAGAAACTGCCAGCTTCCTTCTGACCAAAGTCTCGGTCACGGGAACCCGGCAATACATATTCACCTTGAAGCTCATACCGGCTATTGCTTTGTTCCAGAATAGTTTTCTCAACTGTGATCTTCAGGAAGAAAGATGAAAAGGATAAGTAGAAATATCATCATGCATCTTTCACTGCTAAAAGTACTTATCAATTATACACTGCTTAATCTCACTATAACCTTTCATCTGGACAACATGAAACACCTAAAACAAGGTATAAGCATAGAAATGAAAAAGGCTTGATTTAGTTATGGACTTCTATATGGTGGCACATGATTTACTATGAAATGATTAAACTAAACAACAGCGGTGATCACTCTAGATTTCTTAGAAAACTAAACCAAATGAACAGGAACATGTACAGTTATACTACATACCACATCACCGCTCCATCTTACTGCAACGTCTAAAGCTTCACCTAGAACCCCGCTAAATTTTGGCCGAATTACAGACAACAGGCCATGTCCCCTTCGCTTCTGAAGATTTAGTTGAATCTCTGCCTGCAAGTAATATGGAAAGTAAGATATTATTGATAAGAAACAACTCCCCAGTAGCTACTGAAAAGCTAATTCTCTAAGTTAGCTTCTATCAGCAGCAGTAAACCACATTTGAACTTCCAGTTCCATTATTCTGCTACAACTAACACATAATTGCAGGATGTTATCTTAAGAACGTTCTATTAAGTGAGCTTATTCTTAGTTGACACTGTTGTGAACATGCAAAAACTACCCTGAAAAGACTACCTTTAAAAAACTGTTCTATTTCTGAACCTTCACTCAGCACTAGCACAGAATGAATTACTCGTACAAATGTGCTTACCCTTTGAATAACTCCTCTCAGCGAGGCCAACTCTAACTCATCAAGGGGAAAATGGCGTATCTGCGACCAGGTAGGGGGACAAAATGTAAATCATCTGTCGGCAATTCTCATTTTCTCTTCAAATGATCAAAAAACCATATATTCATACAATAAAAAACAATACCTCCAAAGTAGCGGACTGTTGTGGTTGAAAACAAGCGTTAGCTCTTAGTTGTCCCTTTTGAAGAGAAAAGGAGAGCAACTTTCCACTTTGTTCATTTTCATCAAAATTAGGCTGTAGAGGACCTATAAAGTCTAGTGTAAGACTTTCATCTGGCCGACCCGCGGCATCAAGCTAGATATGCAACAATACAAAAATATTTAAGTATAAACATCATAGGTTAACCTTTGTCTAACTAAAAATATGTCCAGAACACTGTTCAAATCAGATATATGAAACGTACTGACACAATTTTGACAAGATAGCCTTCATGGCTTTGATAAATAGACAAAAAAATTAAGAAAAAGCTTCCACTTAAGATATCTCACATCAATCACAAATCTTTTACTACCAAACAAAAAAGTCAGTTGCAATCACAATTTAGAACCAGCATCACAAAGATAGCTGCTACTAGTGCCCCATGTGTTACTGATACGATGATGCAACTCACTGAAGAAGCAAGAAATCCATTACCTTAACATGATCACGTGAAACGCTCAAAAGTCCAGATAGTTGAGGGGCCAAAATCAACTGATTAAGCTTGAGACTTGAGATAGAAATTTCACCAACGAGGCTTGAACTTGCAGCTGCATCTTCACATTTGTCTGACTCAACGTCTCCATCTTTTGTAGTGCTGGGTTGTTTTATCTTCCCCCGAAATTTGATCCTTCCTGTTGCTTTTAAATGTGTAGGTCTTGGGGAATCAAATGGATAGGAAGACACCAAGCTGAAAAACTCAAAACCACGCATGCGTAAATCCAAATCAAGCCCCTCAACCACAAACGGCATGGCCTCCCCTTGAGTGAAGTCTTGGTAAGACAAACACTGGTCTCGGTATGTGGTATCTAATTTTGAGTATAGATCAAAAGAAATGGACGATGAATTAACAACGATATTATCATGTGATATCACAATATCTCCCCGAGCATCCGTTAAGGAGCCATCAGCTTTAGGTGCGGCCCATTTGATGTCAAACCTCCTGCACTCAAAAGTCAGATGGAGCACAATAAGACGAGCACAAACATCAGTGAACACTAAATATAGCCCAAAAGAATAGCAAGGAACCTTACGGTTTCAAGAGAGCCCCAGAAAGTTTTGTCTCCCCAGTTAAATCACCCAACTTCAGTGACCCGAGATTTAGATATTCAGGCATATAACGATGCAAAACCTTATCAAAAGTTACATTTCCTGAAAAGTTCACATCCAGTGCGGTATCATCTACCTCCCCCTGTAAACGTAGATACCATTTCAGCATCAGAAAGAAAGACAGAAAATGCAAAACCAGTACGCTATAACATAGAATTTGCTAACTAAGGGAAGACAAAATGAAGACATTATTTTTGAGATGTTATACATATTGATAGTCCCTCAGATTAACCTTATAAAACAGCATGTCCAACGTTAGTGAAAATATTATTCACGGAAATAGCAATCAATGGGTTGGGGTAAGATAAAATTGAAACTTCCATGTAACTGGCAAATAGAGCCCATATGAGACAGGCTGGTATTTGTGAAACATAACCATTTTTCTTCAGTTGACATACCAAGTTAATTATGAACGCATACCCTATGCTCCAAAAGAAAAAAAAACGACATAAATCTCAGAAACAGCTACCACTCCTCATGCCTACACAAATTCTACACATGCTTATCACAACCATTTATTTGGATGAAAGATGAGGCTTGAGGCATTCAATATATAAACCTAACGGGCTATTCATAAAATCAGCTGGAAAGAGTAAGCATGCATCTGCAGACCCCTTAGGAGAAAACTCAAGATTGAGCCACATATCTTGATCATATTGCCAAGCCCACTGCTTGGTGTCCCCTTTTCTCTCACCCAGTCCTCCTCCAATTGGGATATATTAATGATGAAGGTAAATTGCCATATGATTATACAAGTAGGGAAGTACACACAACATACCTCTGGACAGATCCAAGCATTCCCTGCTCCACGAATCTCCCCACCATCAACAAGGGTAGCTCTAATACCATATAAATCAGCAACCTATACATGAAATGGACTAATTTGAAAATATCTGAAAAGGTTATACATAATTCAGGGAGATGGAAGCAGACAAATACTTACACAGTTGTCAGTGTTAAATGTGAAATTAGCAGAAAGATAGGAAAATGGAACACGGTCAAATGCTGCAACTGCACCAGCTTCCTTGTTTTTAAGCATTGCCTCATATGCCAACGATGTAGGGAGATCTGGAGACAGATAAGCTATCTTCCTAGACACCATGCAACTCCCCACAAAAACAGGAGCATCAAGCGGGCCTTGACAGTTGAATACTGCTGTAACAGAACCAGCTAGCTGCAGTCCAAGATGATACAATGAATTGGGACTAATAAAGGAATAACTAAGAAGCAAAAAAATAAGAAAAGAAATGAAAATACATCAAGTTCTAAATAAATGGTGAGCTTTAACAGAACATATATAAAGCAATATAAATGATACCGGGAAAAACAAGGGCTTCATCTTGAACGTTTTCATCAAAGCATTAACTTCCACATAGGGAACCTGAAACAACATAGTTACAATCAACAGATTTGATGAGAAAACTAGAACAACAAATCAGGTAATAAGGTCATCCAATGTAACAAGATTATCAACACAAAATCAACTGTTTTATTATAACTGGTAATCTGATTTAAAACAAAAACAAAAACAAAAAGGCCATCTCAACCAAAGGTTCACATAACAAATGTTACCTGACACATCAGATGAAACTCCCCCTCATCAGGATGTATACCGAAATCTCCAGAAGCCTCCAAAGGAACCTTTCCAAACCAACCATTAGCATTATGAAGGAAAATGCGCTGGCCGCGGAAAGACAGGCTGGTCGAGACATCCTGAAAAAACAAAATCAGATTATATTGGGCAAAAGGTAGCCTGAGTCAGCAAGAAAACCTTGAGCTGGCATCCTGTGTTTGTAGCTAAAAGATAGGAGAAGCATTATAACTAAACAGTTACATGGAAAGGGTAAAACCTTGAAGACGTATATTATAGGTCTTCAAACGCACATGAAATATATTATAAAGAGATGAGAAGGCATAATCAGGAAAGACTTAAACTCAAGACTTACAGAAAACGAGGAAGGTGCATCATTTATATGGAAGCCTAGTCCTGTGACATCAAGCTGGCCATGAAGGTTTGGAAATATTTCCCCTCTAGACATACACAGATGAACCTGCAATACAATAGACGGCAGTCAGGGAAAGAAAACCCAGTGGCAAACCAATATTTATTTCAGAAATTTTCTTTGAACTTGTCAACTTGTAATAGAGAAGAAAGATTCCCAAAACTTGACTTTGAAGTTCTGTCACAATCTATCATACATGTAGACTCCAACAATAAGGTGTTCTCAAGCTAACTTGATGACTCTGGAATGACTAACTAGTTGGATGTATTATAATAGTTAGAGATATTGTATAAAGAAACTACAACAGAAAAAAATCCAAAGGTTGAAAACATAAATCAGAAATTTTTAAAGCTCGTTGAAAATGATAAACTTTAATTCACTAAGAGGACACACAGTGGAAATTAGAAAAGCACCTCACCAGTAGCTCTTCCCGTAGACCACTCAATTGGGATCTCTAGAATTCTTTCAAAAATCTGCACAGATGTAGGAAAGAGATAAGTCAACCATTGCAATTGATACCAGAGATAAGTCATCTATTCCACCTGATACCTTACCGGGACAAAGAAGTTCGCGACCTTTAAATTTGCATGCCAGTTCTGCTCCACAGTATCGACAAAAACATCAACAGACAAAAGCCCACCATTTTCAGATGTTACATCTGATCTCCACATGGTACAGTTTCCACCAAGTTGCACGTAAACACGACCATAGTGATTCTGAAACTTAACATGTCCATGGACGTTCCTCATTTCCCTACATAATAAACATTGTTATCAATATCAGTCACTTAAAAAGACCATACTGGTCTCAAAAGATAATATAGGGTTTGATATCCAGTAATAATTTGATGCTACAAATTTAGATTATTGAAAGTTGAAGTTGGAGAATAAAATAAAGGGCATAGTAGATGGCTGATTTAAACATTACATTTACAAAGATAAATGACCCTCACCTGGGCTCTGTATCGCCATAAGCCAATAGAATAAGTGTCCCACCTTTAAACTGAACAGAGTCGAGCATAACTGGTAGTGTCTTCTCAACATAAACAGCAGGCAGCTTCTCCAGTCCATCACTCAAGTGAAGAGCATTGTCAGCAGCATTCGGATCTGACCCTCCTGTTAGCTTCTTAGATGAACCACTTAGAATATTAAACACCAGTTCCTTCAAATTTATGTTCCATGGCCAAGTAGGACGCCAATGATTTGCTACAGGTTGATGCTCATGCTTTTTGAAAGTGAATTCACGAGGTTGATTTCGACTTCGATTACCATGTGGAACATCATCACCCAAAACATTTCTAGATATATCCCCTCTCTTACTGCTTAAAGTCTCAGATTCAGTAGAGTTCACGATATCTTCAACACATGAGCTTTCTTTAGTTTGTAAGAGTGAACAGAGTCTACCAACAGTCATAAGGAATGGATCACATGATACAGTGAACTTATCTAACGTTGAAGCCTTTTTCTCAGCAATGAACCTTTTCTCTTTCCCTCGATAGTCTTTTCCATCCAAAAATTTAGCTAATGATTGCTCACCAGACGGAACATGACGATCATATTGATTACTGGATTCTTTCTCACCTTTGACTAATAGCATATCCAAACTCAACTCATCATAATCTGCGGATGACACTGAAGGCTCGTCAGGCTTTTGTTGCGATAGGCTGTAGAAATAAGATAGAGCTGCTGAAGCACTGCGCTCAAGAATTCGCTTCTTTGCACTAATATCAGACATTGAATTATTGTGTGATTTTGAATTCCACTTAAATTTGTACTTCCTTGGGACGTTTAACATTTTGGACAAGAACTTGAGCCCTGAACCAGGAATTTTTATGCCAAATGATTTCTCCAATTCAGCATGCTTCACGTCATAATCAATACCTGGGTCCATGCAATGTTGGTCTGCTGAATGCATCTTTTCATCCATGCAAATAAAGGAGTTGGGATTTGCTATTTCAGTAAAATGCCTATCGTGCTTCACAACATCATCTTTAACTTGAGAGGAATTCTTACAAGGAACGATATAGCCCATCTCTGCAGCTTTTCTTGCCTCATTATCCCTTTCACTATCCCAACGGATCCCTGCTTCCTCCCTTGCAAGTCTTCGAGTTTTAGTACGAAAATCAATCCCTTCTTCAGAGGACGAATGGCTTGGCAAAGTAGCATCAGATATAGGTATCCCTAACCATGTAAAATCTTTCTTTTGCGCAACCAAAACCGTTGAATTACTCAAAATCGCATCAACAACAATTTTTCCCCTCCTAAGACTAGCAAAAGGACGGACACAGAGTTTCATAGTCGGAACCTCACCACATGAGAATTCTTCACCATGAGGACCAATGGAGCAAGCTTCAAGTGTTATGCACAATGGTGAAACTCTTCTAACCTTACCAAAATCAACCTCACGCTGAATAGTCTCACTAAGCACTGAACAAACTGATGGCAAAAGCTTAGTCTCAACAAAAGCACGAGCCTTGTTCTGTCCATACCACACCAATAAACAAACACCAGAGATCACAGCAAAGAAAACAGAACACCTCAAGAAAAACAAACCCTCTTCCCAAACAGGAGTCAAAGACTTAACCAAACCCCTACTTCTCACAAAAGGCTCTCTCAAACATTTCAGCTCCATTCTACTTCTAGAAGAATCAAGAGACTTCCTAAGCAATTGTACATTTCTCCCACAAAATTGAGAAAATTTAACAACTTGAGCTAACCAATCATTCTGTTTCTTCTCCGAACAAATACGTTTCCTACGAAATGCTCTTCTAGTAACATTGATTCTCTTGTCTCTACAATTTAAAGAACCACCATGAAGCAGAGGAGTAGAAAGAAAAGGGCTTTGCAATCTCAAACTCATTATCACTTGCTCATCTGCTGGGGACCAAGAAGTGTGGCTCTTAGCCCCCTAAAGCTTCAGACTTTAACACAACCCACTTCCGAAAATCTTGACATAGATTGAATGGTTTCTGAAGGTGTGTGGAGAAACTAGGGTTTCTTCTCCTTGACCAAACTAGACTCAATTTCAATCTAGGTCAAGCAGCTTCTACGAGAGAACAATTAGGGATTATATGTGGTTTCAAAGATGAGAATTGAAGAAGCTAATGAGGTCGTAGGTGCAGGAGATAGGGAAGAGAACAACAAACAAGGCAAGCAAAGAAGCTGCGTATCAAACTTGTGAATGTGGTTTGGTTTAACCGAACTAATCGCAATTTCGTACCGATATCTTTAAACCTGGTTCAATAACCGAAATATTTTTCAGATTACTAGCGAAATCCGGTCCAACCGCATGTCTTTTGCAAAACTAGCTATATTATTGGTTTGGGATTTAGAAATAATTTTAATGACTTTAAAAGTTAGGTAAAATATGTTGTTATTCAATCAAGATTTTTTAAAACTTTTTTACAATTTAGTGTTATTAGTTGTGGATTTATAAAAAATGATCTAAGTTCTTTATAAATATAGTGTTATTGGATTAAGAGTTTTATAGAGTTATTAAAAGTTTTGTATTATTCAATTAAAACAAAAGAATTTTGGATTCTTGATAAATTAAAATATTATGTTATTGGTTTAGAATTTTATATAATTTTCTTCATAAAAAGAAGTGTGAAAACTTTCCCATAAAATAGAGAGATTGTGGAGAGAATGTATCATCAAGAGAAAACTCTCGTTATCATGATCATTATCAGTTTGATTGTTCTGATGACAAGAGCGCTTCTTCCGTTCACGGTAGGTTTGCAGATATTTGGGGTTTGAGAGATTCACGTTCTGATCATGGAGAAGAACATAGCTCAAGGAAGGTCAAAGGTGGGTCGTGGTCAGAGAATGAGATGAGGCGAGAATTGAGATGGCTTAAGACAAAAGTTTCATATAAACTTTCACTATCTGCAGAATTTGCATCACAACATCACGGTAGTATATCGTTTAGACAGTATTTGAAATAAAAATAATTGGATCCTTCTATTAGGAGTGAGGACTGACTGATTTAATGAAACTTTTAACTCCTATTAGATGAATGGTCTGACGATAATATAGATCCGATTAGTATTTGGATCGTAGCTAGAGACAAATATTTTTCATAGAAAGTTTTGCTATATGGAAAATTTGCATCACAACATCATAATAGTATATCGTTAAGACAGTATTGCAAACAAAATGCTGAAAATTCTTGGAAATTTTTTGTAGGAAAAAAATATTTTGCTGAATATAGAAGATGGGCAATAGAGTTAAAAAAAATTAGACAATATTTTGGAAATATTTTGTAGGAAAGTTTGGAAAAGTCATCAAGAATATACAAAGGAAACATATTTTAAAAGACTTTACAAGATAGACCTGATTTAAGGTTTAGGTTTAGGGAATAAAGCGACAATTGGGTATCTTAGGGATCTATGGGGTAAACATAGACCTGATTTTTTATTTCTTTCAGAAACAAAACAATCAAGGTCTTTTATGGAACAATTTCTTGGTCATTTTGGTTATTCGAATTGTGTAACGGTTGATCCTATTGGTTGTAGCGGAGGCTTGGCCTTATTTTTTAATAATAATATGTTTCCAGTTACTATCTTATTTCAATCTAATCGAATTATCGATATAAAAACGGTTTACAAAGGCAAAATGATTAATTTATCATTCGTGTATGGTGATCCGGTCCCGAAAAAACGAGACCAGGTATGGGAGCGACTTACGAGAATGAGTTTATCTAGAAACACTCCGTGGTTCGCGGTAGGTGATTTTAATGAATTAACCGGAAATCACGAGAAACGAGGGGGAACATTAAGGCATGCTTCCACTTTTGTTTCTTTCAACTTAATGATACGGAATTGTGGATTTCTACACTTTACGTATGTGGGAAATTGGTTATCTTGGAGAGGATGGAGAGGAGGAAAAAACAAAAAACCAATTCGGTGTCGTTTAGATAGAGCTTTGGGTAATGAGGACTGGCACGAACTCTTTCCGGATACAATAGTGAAGTACTTACCTATGGTAGGATCGGATCATAAACCAATTCTTACGAATATAGCTGAGAAAACCCCTCGCGGGAGAAGAATGTTTATGTTTGACAAAAGATGGATCGGAAAAGAAGGTCTTTCGGAGGCAATAGCCAAAGGTTGGGAAGCGGCTCCTGATGATGGTAATTCAGGTTTTGCGGATAAAATCATTTCGTGTAGAAAGGAAATCTCAAAGTGGCGGGCTGCTCTGGTACCCCATGGTCGGGATAAAATCGAGAAAATTAAGGCCAAACTGGTAAGGGCTCAAGCGGACGATTCATGTCCACCAGAGGTAATAGCGGATTTAACATCACAATTACGTGAGGCATATTGTGAGGAGGAAACATACTGGCATCAAAAGAGTAGAACTAAGTGGATGCACTGCAGTGACAAGAATACAAAATTCTTTCATGCTCAGACAAAACAACGTCGGGCACGAAACCGAATTGTTGGTCTGTTTGATAAAAGCGATAAATGGTCTATGGAAGAGAAGGATATACAAAAAATAGCTGTATCGTATTTCGATGAGCTGTTCACTACCTCAGAACCTCATGGCTTTGAGGAGGCTTTGGCGGAGGTAAGTACGGTGATAACAGAAGACGTAAATGATTTTCTTACGGCTCCTGCTACGGAACTGGAAATCAAGGCAACACTTTTTATGATGCACCCAGATAAAGCCCCGGGTCCAGATGGTATGACAGCCTTATTTTATCAGAAGGCTTGGACCTCTATCAAAAAAGACTTGGTTACATTGGTAAACTCTTTTTTCGTGGAAGGTATTTTTGATACCCGGTTAAATAGGACTAATATTTGTCTTATACCCAAGATTGAAAAGCCAACCCGCATGACAGAGCTAAGATCCATTAGTTTATGTAATGTGGGTTACAAAGTAATCTCAAAGGTTCTTTGTCAGCGGCTTAAAACGGTGTTACCAAGGATTATTTCTGAAACTCAATCTGCCTTTGTACCAGGGCGTTTGATCTCAGATAATATTTTAATTGCTCAAGAAATGTTTCATGGACTACGTACTAATCAATCGTGCAAGTCAAAATTTCTGGCAATTAAGACGGATATGAGTAAAGCGTACGATCGGGTGGAATGGATTTTTATTGATAAACTCTTGCGAAAAATGGGTTTTTGCGACAAATGGACATCTTGGATTATGAAATGTATAACCACGGTAGAATACAAGGTTTTACTGAATGGTCAACCTAGGGGGGCAATAATGCCAGAACGAGGTCTAAGGCAGGGTGATCCTTTATCCCCATACCTTTTTATTTTATGTACGGAAGTCTTAATAGCAAATATTCGGAAAGCATAGCAGGATAAACTAATCACTGGAATTAAGGTTGCCAATAAGAGCCCACCAATTTCACATCTATTATTTGCGAACGATAGTCTGTTCTTCTGTAAGGCAAACAAAGAGCAATGTGGTGTTATCTTAGGTATTCTGAGACAGTATGAAGAGGTATCGGGCCAACAAATAAACTTTGCAAAATCCTCGATTCAATTTTGGGCACAAGGTGGATGAGACAATTAAATCAGAAATCAAAGGAGTTTTAGGGATTTCTAAGATTGGAGGTATGGGATCTTATCTGGGTCTCCCAGAAAGTATGGGAGGTTCCAAAACTCAGATTTTTTCGTTTGTCAAAGACAGGCTTCAAAACAGGATAAATGGTTGGACGGCAAAATTTTTGTCAAAGGGGGGAAAAGAGATTATGATTAAATCGGTTGCGACGGCACTCCCAACCTATGTCATGTCTTGTTTTTGGCTACCAAAATCAGTTACCTCTAAGCTCACAAGTGCGGTAGCAGATTTTTGGTGGAGTACGAGTGGGGATTCAAAAGGAATGCATTGGAAAGCTTGGGACAACCTATGCTCAAGTAAACAACTGGGAGGTCTTGGATTTCGTAACGTTGATGATTTTAATACGGCGCTTTTAGCAAAACAACTTTGGCGGCTTATGGAGGTTCCAGACTCCCTTTTTGCTAAGGTTTTAAAAGGACGGTACTATAGGAATTCTAACCCTTTGGAAAACATAAAATCATACTCCCCATCCTATGGCTGGAGAAGTATTGTTTCGGCGCGCTCTCTGGTTCAAAAAGGACTTATTAAAAGAGTCGGTTCAAGAGAATCCATTTCTGTATGGAAGGACCCCTGGATACTAGCTCAATTCCCGAGACCAGCCAAAAGTAATGGGTCCTTTATGGATCTCTCTTTACAAATTCATCACCTAATTGATCATCAGACAAGATCATGGGACCTCGACAACCTGTCAGCTATCTTCGAGCCAACGGATGTGGCTTTGATTTCAGCTTTACCTTTAGGACATAATTTGATTCCGGACTCTATTGGTTGGCATTTTACAAAGAATGGCCAATATTCGGTAAAATCAGGGTACCAAACGGTTCGTCTTCCAAATCTTTCCTCGGTTTCTTATCCGGTATACGGTCCTGACTGTATTCCGCTACAGGCACAAGTTTGGAAGATAAAGTGTCCTCCAAAGATTCAACACTTTCTGTGGCAGGCTCTCACTGGTTGTATTTCGGTATCGGTTAATCTCCATAACAGGGGAATTAACTTTGATGTTGTTTGTGCGAGGTGTGGAACTGGGGACGAAACGATAAATCACGTTCTCTTTGAATGTCCACCTGCTCGGCAGGTTTGGGCTCTATCCCAGGTACCATCAGGCCCACAATTCCCCTCGGCTTCTCTGTTTACAAATATGGATTATTTATTTTGGCGGCAGGCAAAACAGGATGTCAGTGACTCCTATCCCTGGATATTATGGTACATTTGGAAGGCTCGAAATGCAAAAAATTTCAAAAATATAGATGAGAAGCCTCCCGAGATTGTTCGGTTGGCCAATTCGGAATCTCAGGCTTGGCAAAAGGCACAGGTGGAGGAGGAGGATTCTCCAAATACCCTTGTGCGTCAACCTGGATCCCTCTCACGGTCAAATCTCTTACAACCCAGTTTTTCGGGACTTAGGTGTTATGTGGATGGATCATGGAAGGAGACGGACAACTTTGCAGGTTATGGATGGTATTGTACTTCCTCTGATTCAGCATCAACAATGGGAGCGGCCAACCGGCGAAGAAGTTTGACACCCTTACATGCGGAATTGGAGGCTTTGATGTGGGTGATGCGATGTATGATTGGCACTGGAAATCAACATGTCGCGTTTTTGACAGACTGCTCGGACCTGGTGAAGATGGTGTCTTCCCCAACTGAATGGCCGGCATTTGTAGTCTATCTAGAAGACATCGCTGCCGATAGGGAAGAATTTTTATCTTTCTCTTTATCTTTTGTTAAACGAAGCGAGAATGTTCAAGCGGATAAGTTGGCACGAAATGTTCGTGTCCTACCGCATTGTGTTACTTTTGTAAACCATATTCCGCCAGATTGGCTTTCTTAAGCTAATTAATATATTCAGTTGACAAAAAAAAAAGACTTTACAAGATTTTAGAATAAAAATCATCAAGAAAATATTAAGTCAAGAAAATCATCAATAAACTTTTTAATTAACAATCTTTTAAAATCTTTCATTTAAAGATTTTATTAAGTTAATAAAACTTTAAGTCAATAAACTTTAAATTTTATTCTAAATCACAAACCAATAACACCCCCTTATGGTTTACATATGATTACAACTATATGATCAATGTTAAAGAATAATTCCATGAAAAAAAAAAAAAAAAATCTTTTTAAATTAAAGATATTTCTACATTGAAAACATTTGATCAGAATTTTGATTTATTTTTAATTTGTCTTATGGAATGGTATACTTATCTCTTCTAGTGTAGCTTTTTATTATTTTGTATTTGATTATAACTTGTTTCGTGTTTGTGTATAGGGTTCTGAAATTAAAAGTCAATATATGTGAAAAAAAAAATTGGGGAGGGGGGGGGGGAACAAAATGTCCCCCACAATTTATTAGAAAAACTAAAAAAAAAAAAAATTACCACGCAAACTTCTCGTGGACGCGCAGATCCACGTACATCATCCAAAAGAATCGAGACAACACTATCCGGTCTAGTATTAAGCAAATGAAAACCCAACGGGAGAGAGAACGTATAGTTAGCTAACTCATCCGCAAGACGGTTAGCTTCCCTATACACATGAGAATGAAGCCATAGCACAATCGTACTAGGAAGGACAGGGGATGCGAATCGATTATTCCCCTGTTCAAAAAATCCACCACAATCTCCGAGTCTACTTCGAGCTCTAGCCTTGTTATCCCTTTACTCCAGGCGATAATATAGACCATACTAGACCCCCCCACAACTCAGCTAATGGTGCCGAACAAATACCAATGTTTAGAACAAAACCCCCACACCAATGGCCAAATTCATCGCGTAACGCCCCACCTGCCGTTGCATCTCCAGGGTTCCCACGCGAGGCCCCGTCCGTATTCAGTTTAACCCATCCTTCATGTGGTGGTATCCACGCAATTAACCGTTCTACTCTGATATTACGGCCCGGGACATGAACCTCTCGTGAAACAATTTTAGCAATGACTTTTTCGTTCCAAGTTTTTTTTATCTAAGCAAAGAAAATGAAATGGTGAGCTAAGTTCAAAACATTGCTTGACCATAAATTAAGCATATGCAATTGGATCAACTTCAAGCAATCAAAGAACTCATAACAGAGAAATTGAAACATATTAGGATGGTAAAACAACAAAATACCAAAAGATTTTTTTTTTTTTAAACAAAATCCAAAATAAAAGATAAAATATTCGAAAATTAAATTTGACGATTCTAGAATGATTGTAACTTTTTGGCAAAGATACTCATTTTAATGGTGGTTTGTTTCTGGAGTTTATTGCTTTTTACTTCCCTCAATCGATTACCAAGATGGGTATAAGACATATATATATGCGTAATATTGGTTTATGGTGAATGATATATAGCTCAGAAATCGAGAAAAATGAGAATTGATTAAGAATTTGAGTTGAGTACATTGAACAAATATGTTGGATTGATAACACCGAGCTAAGAAGACTGATCAAGCCCTAATCGAGCTAAATCGACTGAATAGTGTTAACTGATCAAGTATTAACGAGCTAAGTAGAGGTTAACTAGTGATGACGTTGTTAAGGACAATGGACAGTGTTATATCATAACCGCTATGTGGTTACTAGAACTTTAGTCTTACGATGGAGTAACCATTGAACAAACTATACTAATGAGGTGACTAACAAAAATAGTCAATAGAAAAACAATTATGAATTGCAAAATGAAAATTCCTTACCCCTCAAATAGGTAATCACTTAGGAACATCTAACCAAATAAACATTGATTTATCAATTCAATATTTGATTATTTAACATCCCTACATAAAATGGACAAGAGAGAACACTAACAAATGAATTTGTGACAATGCATGAATCAAAACACAAGACAATAACACACCATCAAACCATATAGAAGAAGATAAATGAAAAGAGAGAATGCAATCTAAAAAGGTCTGAAATTATATTTTTTTAAACGAAGGTGTTCAAAAGGAAACGAAAATTTTCAGAGAAATTGTCTTTAGCCTGTTCACTGTAATAAGACTAGAAAAAAAGGTTTTCAATGTCTTTAACTCTAAAAACCAGACCTTCAGAAGTTTTATTAAGGCAGAGAGAGACTCATATGAACAATATACGGCGAAATACATGTTCATATTAGTATTTCCATCACGATCAAAATGGTTGGTGATTCGAGATTTTACCGCACAGGCTGTTGGTTATAGTGATTCTTCTCCTTCTTCTTTGCAGCGGCCAGCTTCTTACGTCTTGCAGCTGCCTCTTCCGCAACAGCTTTTGCTGCAGCATCCACCTCTTTGCCTGACTTCTTCTTCTTCATGGATGCAAGCTTTTTTAGCCTTTCTTTGACATCAATTGCAGTTTCTTCCTCAGTCGGTTCAGACCCTGCAGCTTCATCTACAGCATCCGCTTTGTTGCTTGCTTGTTGCTCTTGAGATTCTTTTGCCTCCTTCTGTTTGTCCTTCTTTTTCTTCTTTTTTGATGCCTTTGACTCCCCACCTGCTGCATTCTCCTTCTTCTCTCCCTCTCCATTGGCATCTTCTTTCTTTTCTTGTTTCGCCTCTGTGAAAGAACATGCAATATATCGAAATTAGCAAAATGCTAGACATATCAAAAACAGCCTGATGGCAAGTTAAAAACAAAAGCAAGATAGCAACACAAAACAAAACATTAGATGTGCAATACAACAATACGACAATACGGTAGAGCACAGTTGCATTGGCTCTGCCAATAATAAATGTGATTAGTACTATTAAAGATGTCAGAATTGAAAATAAGAGTACCTTGAGATTCCTCTTGACCGTTATTCTCCTTCAGATCAACACCAAAATCTGCCAACAAAGCCTCAAGCTCAGCAAGTTCCTTCTTTTTCCTCTCTTTCTTGGAAAGTTGCCTCTCTGCCTCCTTAGGAGGTGCAGGAACTTCAGGTGCCTTCTTCACCTCAGGCTCTGGTTCTGGATGAACCTGTATCTCTGTTTCCTGATCATGCTCTTCCTCAACATCATCATCACCTTCATCAAGAACATCTTCCTCACTTTCACTTTCCTGACAATCAAACCAAGATAATCCCATCAGAAACCAAGAAAATCACACAAGATATCTGGACAAGAACTCAAGCTTAAGAAAAGTCAACCTGAACAAAAAACATTTCAAATAACACAATAGAAACCCAAACCTATCTATTAGACATGCCTACACAACCAACTGCTACCACAAAATAGCTAACACATAAGTGAAAACATTCAGGAGTGATATAGCAACATATGCAACGATAACAATTTCTCTTCTCCCAGACAAAAATCACCAAACACAAACAACGCTTGTAATAAGTTAACCAGAGCAATAAGCATAGGGCTAAACAAACAGTAGAACAAAAACCATAGTCACATAGAGAATCGTTAAGCAATAGAGAGATGTCAAATCTCAAAGGCATACACTAAATATCACAACCAATTCAGGAACCAGAGAGACAATAACTCAAGCAATCTGGACAAGAACTCAAGCTTAAGACAAGTCAACCTGAACAAAAAACTTTTCAAATAACACAATAGAAACCCAAACCTATCTATTAGACATGCCTACGCAACCAAACGCTACCACAAAATAGCTAACACATAAGTGAAACAATTCAGGAGAAATGAAGCAACAGATGCAACGATAACAATTCCTCTTCTCCCAGACAATAATCACCAAAAGTTAACCGGAGCAATAAGCATAGGATAAACAAACAGTATAACAGAAACCATAGTCACAAAGAGAATCATTAAGCAATGCAAAGATGTCAAATCTCAAAGGCATACTCCAAAAGTCACAACCAAATTCAAGAACCAGAGAGACAATTCAAGACACAACAAAAACTAATTAAATCATTTAGACTTCTGACCTCAACATGAACATCTTTTGAATCAGTATGAGAAGGCTCAGAAGTACTCCAACCAGATTGAGGAGGAGCAGTAGTTGCATAATAGTCATCATCATCATCATCATCATCAATATCAGCCCAAGACTTAACTTTCAAAGGCGTAGGTGCCCAAAAAACCTGTGGCTCAGGCTCCTTCTCTGGCTCTCGTGACTTAGATGACGACTCTTTGCTCTTACCAGACTTCTTCTTCTTCTTACGAGTGTCCAAAGCTGCAAACAAATTAGTACTCTGGATCGTAATCGACCCTTCATCTCTCCTGTTTCCACCTCCAGCCATCTCAACACGATTCAAACAAAGACACAACCTTTTGATTCCACCAAGAAGTCTAAAATGACCTAAAAGATAAAAGCAAGAACAGAGACAAAATCTGGGTTTTTTTCGATTTTTTCAACGCAAAATCAAATCTTTAAATGAAAATCCTAAACTTTTGACTAACCACTGATTGCCCAAAAGAAGAAGAGTACAAACCGATGGATGTACAGTTAGGGTTCGAGATGAGAAATCATGAAATCAATTTCAGAGGATATGAAACGAGAGGAGAGAAGAAGAGAAAGAATCAGTCTTTGAAGCGATTTATAAGAGGAGACAAAAGATAAGATTAGGGTTTTTGCTTCTTCTTCCCTAATAAAGAGATGAGGAAATCTGGATGTAGCAGCCGTATAGGTTAGGGCTAAATCGACAAAAGGAGATAACGCAAAGAGAAAGCCATTAAAAAAGCTCGTGTCTCTGAACTTATATGTGTTTTGTTAATTTACGTTTTGGTACCTTATAAGTTTTGGTTTATTTGGTTTTAGTCAATGTGTTTTAGGATTATAGCGTTTAGCCCCCAATAATTTAGGGGGTAAAAGGGTGTTTCTGATACAAATGGTTTAAATTGGGAGAAATAGTAAAATACTTTAAGAAACTGTCATGCTCTTCAAATGTTGTGTTCGAAGAAAAATTTAGCAGAATTTAACATAAACTAATTTGAAAAGGTTTAACAATGTGGTTGTGAAAAATTCATATAGGAACGAAAATAACTTTGCTTAACTCTTACATAATGTAATTCGTGAGAAAAATCTCGAAAGATATTGTTTTAATTTCAAGAATCAAAACGGTTGAAACGATAGTTTTTGGTTAATTTAGAAACTTTAAGTTAAGTTACTTCCCGCGAATTGTCGTTATATTATCTCGTTAACCTACTTCCCGTGAATTCTCGTTATATTATCTCGTTAACCTATTTTTGAATTTTCGTTATATTATCTCGTTAACTTATTTCCCGCGAATTCTCGTTATATTATCTCGTCAAACTATTTCTTGCGAATTCTCGTTATATTTTTTCATCAACTTATTTCCCGCGAAATTTTAAGTAACTAATATGACACGTCATTATGTACATAACTGATTTACTTATAATCAATTTCACTTATCACACTAATTAAAATGATCTTGTTTGGTTAATCTTTTTATATACTCTCTGATATGATAACTAAAATGTGCACCGTAACTTTAAGTCATCAATTTTTTCATAAATTTATTTTATGGGAATTTTCAAATCATTGATATGACACTTCATTATCTACATAAATAACTTACTTAAATAATTTTATTTTAAAAGTGACTTTAACTTATTTCCCACGAATTTTCAAATATTTGATATGATATATATACCTCATTATGTACATAACTAACTTACTAAAATAATTTCAGTTTATCACAATGACTTTAACTTATTTTCCGCCAATTTTCGAATCATTGATATGACACCTTATTGTGGACACATAACTAACTTACTAAAATAATTTCATTTATCACAATAATTTTGTCTTATTTTCCACAAATTTTCAAATTATTGATATAACATCTCATTATGTACACAGACAACAATCAAACAACAATCAAACAATCATAATGCCTTTAACTTATTTCCCCTAAATCGTAGAATCTTTTTGATCCGATATAACTCAACCATGTGTTCACGTCCAAACAACTTCTCATTCTCCATCCAGTCACATAGTCTATTTCTTATTTAAGTTGTCGGAAAGACAATCTGTTATCGTCCTGAGATTGTTTGATTGTTATTGTTTTTTCAGGTCTTCATCGCTATCCCTAGAATTTGATCGTTTAGCTCCATCAATCTGCCACTTTAATACATCCGAAAATCACACATGCATGAACAGATACTATATATTTATAAGACCAAAACATACAACTCTACACGGTTTAGTTCTCTAAATGAATCTTGAAATAAAATAAAAAAACGAAAATACATGATAACTTACCCTTTCTACTTCAATAGTGTTAAGAGTGATGTTGTTTTTATTTGAAATTGATTTTTTTTTAATTCTAGTGCTCGTTGATGTCAGATTTAGTGACACATATGTAGTAAAAAATGTAATTTATCCTCTACTTTGCAAGTGATTTGTTGAATTATATGATAAATTGCATGGAAATGTATCTAATATTTACATTTTGTAGGAATTTAGCTAATTTTCCATGTTACGGGTCTGGCAAATGTTTAGAATGCATACATGATGGAATTTGAAACCTGGTGGGGTTTGTGTTCAAGGTGTACGTCTTTCATGGTAGAGAACTCTAATGGAGTGAAACTCAAAAAAAATCGAGATGGTTTGACCTTAAGACGTTGTATATGTCTAACATATCAAAGGAATCTGTGAATAGGTTAATTTGGACATGTTGGTGACCAATAGAAAAATTGTTTCTCGTAGTAGCTTTGAGAAAGTTAAAAAAATTATAGTTAAGATGATTTAAATGTGTCTCAGATGACACTGATGATAAAATGTTGCAGCTGCTGCAAAGCGTGCATGAGCTTTGGCCAAGCTCAAGCGAGAAAGAGCCGACAGTTAATGGAGCTACAGAAAAGATCTAGCTATCCAGAAGGCTGTAGCTGCTCTCTTGTCCACAGAGGCAGTTAACACAAGAACAAATTAGAAAGCTTGAATGAGAGATGAGACCATAGAAATTACGATGAGATAATCAAAGCGTGCACAAATGCTCCATGAGAGCTTCCATTACATTAAACACAAGGGAGACAATAACTTCAAGCCTCCTCTGAAAACATCTAAATTAAATTGCTGTCTGAAACTCTCTTCACTTTGCTAAAACAAGAATCTCTTATGTCTATTAGTTGGATAGGTAAGAATTAATAAATCATCTCCTTTATGATTATATAAGTATCAGCTACATAAATCAAAGAAAAAAAGAAGGTCAAGTTCATGCCTCATGGACTGAGATTTGAATACAATTATGTTGTTAAGTAGTGGTTGCTTAAGGCAGCGACGTTGTCCACAAGCTACGGATGTTCCATGGCACACCCCGCGTGGCTAATTAAAACCATATCTTCTTGTTTTAGCCAAGTCAATTAGGCTCTGTTGATTTGGATATTGGATGCAAATACACCAGTAGCTCATTCAATGTATAATATTAAGGCATTCTTATGATGAACATAGTTTTATTATAAACTTTGAAGTAAATATTCTCTTTATTGAATTGACAATAAGAACTACATAAATACATTCTAAACGAAACAAAGAAAAAAAGAATAAATTTAGCTACTAAACTAGTATGTAAACTAATAGAGAAACTTCTTTATTAGCTAATCTCAAACCAAATCGAAAACGAAGGTAGCATATGCTTTTGAGTGTTGATCCGAATGCTTATGGATGATGGAGTCTGAAAGTTCCTAACCATCTTGTGAGACGGTCTATAAGTGACAACTTCGGAACAGTACTGGATATTGGTGCGACCACTACTCGAAGTTTAAGCCTAGCCTCGCAGTGACCCGTCTTTGAGCTTATGAAATAATGGACTCCTGGTTTGGTGAGCCTGACAAGATCGTGACCTGTCGCGTGCACAGCTACAGGAGAAGTCGGATCACATGATTTGAATTCAAGATCACCACTTATTTCTAAAACGTCGTTGACTTCGTTGCCGTATTCAAAGAGAAGATTGTCTCCAACATGAAACTGTTTATCTTCACTCCACTTGTAATAGTAGTCACTTTTTTCAGCAACACTCCATCCTTTGGAATCATCGACTTTGTAGAGCTTTCCAAAAGGAAGATTATCATTGCTTGGTGGTGAAGGAATCGGACTTGAAGGATCATGTACGACAAGAATGTCTAGCTTCTGTCCTGATACACATGGACCATGATTTGAGGTGATGAAATAGTGGTACCCTGGTTCGGTGAAGGTCACAAGATCGTGTCCTGTGTTGTAGACTGCTTTAGGAGAAGAAGAGTCGCAGAATTCATATTCCAAAGCGCCGGCGACTTGACTGACGTCGTTGAAGTTGCGGTCGTATTCAAAGACCAAAGAATCGCCGACGTGGAACTCCTTACCCTTGGCCCAATCGTGATACGTGTCGTCTTTCGCTGTCCATCCATCAGAATCTCCGACTTTGTAGACTGTCGCCGAGCAGGAACCTAAGACAACTGTAAAGGTTGTTATCACGAGCAAGAAGCCGAAGATCTTCCTTGTTGCCGCCATTATCGATCAAATACGAACAAGAAAGATCAAAAAGATAATGGAAGAAGAGATCTTTGAACTCGATGAATGATTACGTGAGAGAGAGTTTTAGGAATGGTGTTGATGAGTGGTGTGAATGAGAAAAGAAGAGAGTACATTACCTTATATAAGGTTTTTTACGAGACCTAATCCTTACCTTATCTAGTATTCTATTTCCTTTTTTCTCCAATTTAATCCACGATTTAACATTTTAGAATATTTGGATGATTTGTTAGACTTTTTTTTTTTTTTTTTTTAAAAAGAAAAGTGATTTTGATTTGGTGAGATTTATAGTGATTTACAATTAAATTGCATAAGATTTCGGGGCAATAAGTGAGATTTCTTTAAAACAGAAAGGAAAAACTGACGCTTCTCACACTTTCGAAACATCAAATTAAATCATTGTTTCATGATGGGCTAATAGAGTACAACAAATTTGTGGCAATGATGCAGAAAGAGAGCCTAATGGGAAGAATCCGTGTGTAAAGATTAAGTTTAGAGTCAAGTTGATTATGTAGAAATCAAAAGCTTAAAGAACTGCACTTCTTTATTAGATTTAGAAAACTCTCACAAAAACTAAATCTCTCTTTTGAAATCTTTTAGAACAACTCTCTACATAGAGCTTCTTATATAGGCATAAGCAACACCCTAAACCTATTAGGATTACAAACCAATTTCCATATTTGTAAAACCTAGTTTTCATTTTCTCTAGTTTTCTAGAAACTTTCCACTTTCTAGAAACTTATTCTCCAAGTTCTTTTGGAATTATCCAACATTCACCCCCGTAATTCCAACACGAATTTCAGGGTCTTCGATTGCTTGTACTCCGATCAAGTTCCTCATTTCCTTGAATTTGATTCGAGCTAGTGGCTTCGTAAGTATGTCCGCCTTCTGTAGTGTGCCAGGAACATACTCCACCTCTATTTGATCATTCTCCACACACTCTCTAATGAAGTTGATATGTCTTGAGAATGTGTTTGCTCCTTCCATGAAAAACCGGATTCTTGGTTAGAGCAATGGCTGACTTGTTGTCAATCCTCAGTGTGACCTTCTCGTCTTTGCTAAGTATTTCTTCCATTAACTCCTTAAGCCATATAGCTTGCTTTGCGGCTTCCGTAGCTGCCATGAACTCAGCCTCGCAGGAAGACAACGCAACGGTGGGCTGTTTCTGTGATGTCCACGTGATTGGCGATGAACCTATGTAGAAGATGTGGCCCGACGTGCTTCTTCCATCATCAACATCGATGTTATGACTGCTGTCACTATATCCAATCACCTTGTTTGATTCATCTCTGCTGAAAAACAAACCCAAGTTGGTAGTTCCCTTTACATACCTTAGTACTTGTTTGAGAGCTTGGCTGTGACTCTCTCTTGGACTCTGCATGTAACGACTTAGAACCCCAACAGCATATGCCAAGTCTGGTCTCGTGTGAAGCAGGTACCTTAAACATCCGATGCTTCTCCTGTATGCCGTGGCATCAATCTCTGGCTCACTTTCTGCCTTTGAGATCTTTATGTTTGCATCCATTGGAACTTGTGTGGGATTACATGTATCCATCTTCGTATCTAAGAGAATCCCTTTTGCATAACCCTCTTGTTTTATGCGAATCCCATCAGCTCCCTGTATGACTTCAATTCCAAGATAGTATGTCAATTTTCCTAGATCAGACATCTCAAATTCTCTTGACATATCTTTCTTGAATTGATTGATGACTTTTAATGAAGTTCCTGTCACGAACAAGTCATCTACGTATATTGCCACGATCAAGTAGTCTCCCTTATCTCCTTTGAGATACACGGACGTCTCCTTCACGCATCTCTTGAGGCCCATCTCTTTAAACACACGATTAAGCTTCACATTCCATGCCCTAGGAGCTTGGCGTAGTCCGTAAAGTGCTTTGTGAAGTCGGTAGACTCTGTTTTCTTCACCTTTCTTCTCAAAGCCTTCAGGTTGGCTTACATAGACGATCTCATTAAGGTCTCCGTTTAAGAAAGCCGTCTTGACGTCTAAGTGGTGTATCTCCCAACCTTTTGCTGCTGCAAGTGCAATGAGAGAGCGTATGGTTTCGATCCGAGCAACAGGGGCAAACGCTTCTTCAAAATCAATGCCTTGTTGTTGTACATAGCCTTTTGCTACAAGTCTCGCTTTGTACTTGCTCACCGAACCATCTGCTTTTCTCTTGATCTTAAAGATCCATTTTAAACCGATTGGCTTCACCCCAATTGGTTTGTCAACGAGCTCCCAAGTCATGTTTTTCACGATTGAATCTATTTCAGCCATCATAGCTTCAATCCATTCTCGAAGGTCCTTCGCTTCCGAAAAGCTTTCTGGCTCGCCATCAATGGTGAACAGCAGCTTCTCACTTTCTATGTCAGCAAGAAGGATGTAATCATCAAGATATCTTGGTCTGTTGATTGCACGCCCGTATCTTGTCACGTATTGTTGGTTTTGGACTTCCTCTTGATGTTCGCCATTGTCATTCTCAGCCTCTGCTTCTTCGTTCTGATTTTCAGGTTGAGGATCTTCTTGATAATCATCATTGATCACTTGATTATCATCATGTATATTTCCATCTTCAATAACACCATTAAGTGTGAGCTTAAACATACCAGGTTCTCCGCTCTCTTGTTGTGATGTCGATGACCAGTCCCAAGTTCTCTTCTCATCAAATATCACATCTCTGCTTACAAACACTTTCTTCGTGGTTGGATCGTAGAGACGATAGGCTTTAGAGCCTTGTTCAGTTCCGAGATTGATCACACATCGCGACCTATCATCTAGCTTCTTAAGATGAGGTCCGGTGATCTTTATATGTGCAACACATCCAAAGACTCTTAAATGTTCAATATTCGGTTTCCTGGACATGAGGCACTCATATGGTGTTTGATCTTTCAAAGCTTTGGTAGGGACTCGGTTGATGAGATAAGTGGAGTGGCGGACAGCTTCTCCCCACATATCATTCGGAATTTTCATTGCCTTAAGCAAACTTCTTGTCATCTCCATCAAAGTGCGATTTCTTCTTTCTACTACACCATTCTGTTGAGGCGTGTATGGTGCAGTTAAGTGACGATTGACTCCGTTTTCTTCACAAAACGAGTTGAATTCATTTGAGGTAAACTCTCCTCCTCTATCGGTGCGAAAAGTTTTAATAGATTTCCCCAATTGTTTCTCCACGAAATCTTTAAATCTTTTAAACCGATCGAACGTCTCACTCTTCTCCTTCAACAACATTGTCCACATGTATCTTGAGAAGTCATCAATTAATACGAAAACGTACCGATTGTTTGCTAGTGTTGGTGGTGAGATAGGTCCGCATAAGTCTCCGTGAATCAATTCCAAGGCTTGAGTTGCACGGTATGTTGCTTTGATAGGGAACGATTTTCTTGTTTGTTTCCCAACTAAGCAAGCGTTGCAAATGCTCTCCTCTGAATGAATTTGCGGCAATCCAATGACTATCTCCTTTTTCACCATCTTATTCATAACACCAACACTTATATGACCAAGCCGTGAATGCCAAGTCATTGCTTCATCATCGTTTCGTATTTGTAGACACTTTGGAAAGCTTATTTCCATTGGTGTCTTGTAGAGACGGTTTGGCGATCGTATGACCTGCACTAGTAGCCTTCCTTGTGCATCACTCAACATGAGAGCTTCGCCTTTCATGTTGACTTCGCACCCGTGTTCTGTCGCTTGTCCCAGGCTTATGATGTTGTGTTTAAGTTCAGGTATATAGTAGATGTCTTTGAGTGCTCTCTTGTCGCCATTCTTGCTCACAAAAACTATAGTACCTTTTCCCACAATATCAACATACGACCCATCACCAAACTTCACTTTTCCTTTTATGTTTTCATCTAGGCTGGAGAAGAATTCTTTATTCCCTGTCATGTGATTACTTGCTCCATTGTCAAGATACCAAATACTTTTGTTATTGGTATCATACACCTTCGGGAATACCTTTTCTTCATTGAGAAACACCACCTCATGTATGTAAAGCGCCTCAGCTTCTTGTATTTCATTCAAATTTGTTTCTTGTTGTTCTACATGTCTCTCAGGGCATTTAGCTACAAAGTGACCAGGCTTGTCACATCTCCAACAGATTATTTTGGATCGATCTCTCTATTGGTTTTGTTGTTGCTCTGCATTTTCTCCTCTTCTGTTTTGGCCGTTGGACCTCCCTCGTCCTCTGCCTCTACCGGTGCTAGAGTTTCCCTGATTACCTCTTCCATACCCTCCACGGTTGGTTCCTCCTCTACCTCTGGCTCCTCCTCGCGAGTTTCCGTAGCCACCACGGGTATTGTTGGAGTTGGAAAACATAAGTTTTCCTTGATCTTCTTTGTTCCGAGTATTCTTCTTTACTCGTTCTTCATAAGCTTTGATTCTTCCTACTATGTCTTCAAAGCCAGTCGTTTCTAGGTCAAGGACCTGTTCAAGAGACGCTACGATGTGGATAAATTTATCTGGTAGCCCTGATAAGAACATCTTCACAAGTTTTGTTTCATCAAGGATTTCCCCTAGAGAAGCCGATTGAGCTGCTAGGCCTGACATCTTCCCTGCGTATTCATCCACGGTCTCTGAGTCTCCCATCGTTAATCGATCTAATTCTGCTTTTAGGGTTTGGAGTCTCGCCGCCTTCACACGGTCTGCACCCTGATGACGAGACTTGATGGCTTCCCATATACTCTTAGCTAGGTTTTGCTCTCCTACTTGTAAGATAAGTGCCTCGGGAATAGATTGGAACAAAAGTGCTTTCGCCACATTATTCTTCTTTTGATCCTCGCTTCCTGGATCAATCGTATCCCATACTTCACTTACACTTAGCATAACCTTCATCCTCATCGCCCAGACCGTATAGTTCGATGAAGTTAACATTGGACACTTTAACGACGGAGCTCCATAGTCCTTTGTTCGTGGTGGAGGATTCTGCCCATCCGCCGCCATGGTTGCTTAACACACAGGTCTCGATCTTCGAAGCTTCAACACAAGCTTTTAGATCTCAAAGCTTCAACCTCGCTCTGATACCAATTCAAGTTGATTATGTAGAAATCAAAAGCTTAAAGAACTGCACTTCTTTATTAGATTTAGAAAACTCTCACAAAAACTAAATCTCTCTCTTGAAGTCTTTTAGAACAACTCTCTACATAGAGCTTCTTATATAGGCATAAGCAACACCCTAAACCTATTAGGATTACAAACCAATTTCCATATTTGTAAAACCTAGTTTTCATTTTCTCTAGTTTTCTAGAAACTTTCCACTTTCTAGAAACTTATTCTCCAAGTTCTTTTGGAATTATCCAACATAGAGAATCTTTAGATTGCAAACCCAAAATCAAGAAAAGTTTTGATCACGTTAGTTTGACAATTTTTGTTAGTATTCCTCACTAAACATTTCAGCCTAGGTCATACACGAAGACAATAAATAAAAAAAAAAACTGAACTTCAAAAGCTAAAAACGTGACCAGCCTATTTCATTAGCAACTTCACATATCAATGATTAAAGTCATGAGAATACAGCTTCATCCTATAGCATTCACTAACAGAGAGACTAACACCAATACAAAAATAGAAACAAATGAATAATAGAGGAATCTCTTAATACTTGAATCATACTACTGAAGATTTCTATTAAATTAAAATTTTGTGAGGCTTTGAATCTCGACGTGTCGATAATTTTAGGTTTGCACTCAGATTCAAAGAAATCAATTGGAGAAAAAGATGTGAAATCAGTAGCTCTTGATGATCTAAAAATCCTTGGAAAAATCGGAGCTCGATTTCGATGTTGTTAGTTGTTCTTCATCCAACGATATTTAGCCACCGAGGAAATCTCGTCAGACGATCATGTAATTGTTACTGGTTCATTCTTCATCCATTGATAATGTGAGTCGCCACTCGCCACTAATAGAATTTTAAATATCAATTTCTAAGAAAGCAAAGATGAATATTGAAGATTTGATCTGAATAGAAAAGAGTGAGGAAAAACAGCTGTTTCACTTTTGTTGCATTGCTTTACATATAGACTCAACCATAACTTGATATATTTTGACTTTGTTACTAATTGATGAAGTTAAATAAAAAAGATTTTTTTACATTCATCACACTTTTTTGAACACAAAGAGAAGGAAGACGTTTTGCCATTCCCAACACAAACTTCTTCCTACACTTTCTTGATACCTGTAACATGAAACAACACAATAACAAGAAGCTAAACCACTTGACAAAACTCTCACACTGTACTTAATTTACTTTCACCAATTCAATCCCTGAAAAATCACAGCATCAGCTATTCCCATAAGTGGTTCCAATGACACTAGCGAAAGAAATAGTCCAAACTTGAATTAGATCTTCCCAGCGAGTGATTCAGCTGCGGTGAGACCTCGGAAGTAGCTCCACAGTATTTATTTGGCTTCTGCTATCTAAATTTTTTGGTAGAGGTGGTTTGTGGTAGTTAATTTATACTCCCTCCGTTCTACAATACTTGACGTTTTAGTTTTTTTTTTTTTATCAAAATACATGACGTTCTCGTCATTCTATGTGACTATTAGTTAAAAATGACTTTTTTACCCTTTACCAAAAAGCTGTTAAGTTTAAGTGTATTAATTGATATTTTGAGAATGTTTGACAAATGATACTACACAGATTTCAAGCAATTGACTAATAATTAATATTTTCAAACTAACACTCGTTATAAAATCTCCACTACCATTTCTTTTTCTTTTACAACCCACTAAGCAAAATCTACAAAACTAAAATGAATAAAGAGAAGGAGAGCAAAGACAACGAGGAGACCAAAGACAACGATGAGAGCAAAGAGAACGATGAGCTACCTGTTTACAAAATTCACTTTCGTGTGAAGCGTGTTTTTGATTTGAACAAACTGCGCTTTTACGACGTGGGAGAACTTCACCCTGTGAGAGAAGTTGAAGAAACCATTCTCCACATGTGGAGGATTTATTTTCCAGATTACTGTTAAATTCAGATAAGATTTTATTGTATTGTTGCAATTTGCAAGTTATTTCATAAGAATAAATATGTGAAATATAATTTCACATTTCTAGTTTTTGGTAATTATTTTTCATACAAGTGATTTCAAAATTTGATCAAGTTGCAATTGCATATTTTTTCTAGTTTGACTCAGTATTTTGTGTTGTTATCATTACTCGTAATATTATCGGTGAAATGATTGTACAAGTACTAATACACTAAACGCAATACTCAAGCATCTGAATAATTTTAAAATTAAAAAAAACTCACAAGAAAAAAAGAAAGAAAGAAAGATTGTCCAGAAAAGAGTTCAACAATAAGAAAGAAAAAGAAAAATACAACGTCATATAAAATGAAACTATGAAGACAATGCTAGTGCATCTATTACGCTTTGTACCAATGCAACATCGCAACTTATTTGAAGAGGAAGACGACCTTGTCGATCAAGTGTAGCTTTTTTCATATGTGGGATTTTATATTTGTTTGAACCTCCAATAGTCATGATCTCTTTCATGCATGATTGAAGGGTCAAAAAAATATAATTTACCTTTTGTGTAGGGTATTTATCAAATGATTCCTCCACAGCATGAATGAGATCTTCCAAAGTTATGGGACATGTCTTGTGCTGCAACGATTGAATGGCACTAAAAAATCCAAGATCTAAAATATTTAGATCCGGTGAATTGGGTGGTTGACACATCAAACGTATATCAAAACCGTTTTTGGAGGCAGCTTCTTGAAATTCTTTATCACCACAATCAACATGTGTCCTCGCATTGTCTTGTTGGATGAAAATAGTCTTCCCTCGATCTTCAATAGGCCATCTTTCATGAATTATCGGAATGACTTTTTCAATCAAACATGCTTTTATATCTTCTCTTTTCACAGAATTTGATACTTTTAGCTCTAGAGTTCCAGCATCTCTGTTTTTGCTTCGCCTCTTAGCCGGTTCCATGGTAACAAATGGAAAAACTCCTATTTTTCCAGAAAATGTCTCATTTCCATCCTCGTCAAATCTTGGTCGAGCCATCGCCACCAAAAACATGACTTTCCCAATATTATTCTTACTTTGACATGTGCGATGTGGCACTTCTTCAGTGGGAAGTACATAATACTTTTCCGTCTTTTTCGTCATGTAAAACCATTTTTCATCAATATGTATAATATTGTACATATTAATAAATTTTGGTTCATGATTCAAACTATCTTTTTCCAACATGGAAAGACAAAACTTTAGCCTTTCTTTCATATTCTCATCCTTTAAACTTGGTTTCAGGGCATTAGTATGACGTCGAATTGTACCTTCTTTGAGATGTCTATGCAATGTTGAAGGAGCAACACCCAAACCCATCGAAAGCGATCGAAGTGTTGTTCTTTTGTGAAATGGAATATTTGTAACTTGATTCAAATCAAGTGGGATCTTCTTGCGACCACAACGACCTGATTTTTTTTGGGATACATTAACTTCTTCACCATTTGAAGTCTCTTTTGCTTGTTTCCAAATCCGTTGAACTGTTCGGATAGGAACAAAAAACAAATCAGAAACTTCTCGAGTAGTATTTTTTTTTAGTTTCCCATCATGACTTCTCTCTAACAAAGCATTATATATCGCCAATCTTTCTGCGTTGGAGATACTTCTGTTAGTTGCATGTGCAAACTCTACTTGACCATTGATCCCTGCATATTAATAAATAAATTGAGTAATGTTAATTCATAAACGTGCTATAGAATTGATAAAATTGGAGAGATAAGCCAACTAAGCAAAAGTATTAGGCTTCGTGCCTCACAAAAACTCCGTCAATATTATTGTTACAACAACATTAGCAATTATACTTGTCAAATAACAATCTCTCCACTTCTTTATTAATAAGTATCACAAACATAGTACACTGATATATTTAGAATCATTCAGAGCAATGATATGCAGTTCAATGAAGTTTTGAACTTTTTATTACAAATCAAAGAAGAAGAAGAGCAAACAATAAACCACATACAAGAGACTTTCAAGGATGTTCATCGGATTGCGAGGGACGACTGTTCGGCTTGACTCGCCCGTAGTTCCTCATCCACAAAACCACATACAAAAGAATCCCAGCCACAAAGCCTATGGCAGCATTTGAGCCTAAGGACACAGCTGTACAAATAAGCATCACAAATGCATCTCCCTTTGTATTCATATCTCTAGCAGCCATTGCAAGTTCTATACCTGCAAAGAGTAGCAAAGCCCCGAGTACACCTACCGGAAACTTCTCCAGTATACCCACCAATGAACCTCCTAAGACCAACCCAAGCACCATTTTAGCTACTCCCAACAATGCCACACATCCACCACTCCTCCCACCAAACTTGTATTGCCCGGCTAACCCACCAGCTCCATGACAAGTAGGCATTGCCCCAAACCAACACCCTACCATATTCATCAACCCAACAGTCATCGAAACCGATGCAGCCGAGAATTCTTTCTCCGGAAACAGATCATACGACAACTTACACACAGCCACAACAGAATTAAGAACAGACAGAGGTAACTGCGGGATCGTCCCTTTCAAAAACCCGTTCTTCCATGCTTTTTTACCTATTCTCACAACCTTCATCTTCGACGGTCCAAACCTGATATCATGTACAATACTCGGCTTCCTTATAAATGCCAAAACAACACCTAACAAGAATATCAACAGAGCAGATGGCACATTAGCTATAAAATTCCTTATCGAAGAAACTCGTCCTCTCGAATCGTCTCTCTCTACTTCTTCCTCTTCTTCCCCATCTCCATTCACAAGAACTATGAACAGAACACAAACCAAAGCCAAAACCAAACCATCAAGACCTAACCATGGCCTATCACCAGCACTCTTTGACTTAGAAAAATCCTGCTCCTTCTTAATATACTTAACCGCAGACATTGCAAAGGCTAAGCCTTGTGACAATTGAATCCCTCTAACAACAGATAAAGGAATGATATTAAACACAAGCTGCATCAAACCAGAGATTCCTAACACAAACAAGATCCCTCCGGTACAAATGCCAGCAGCCATAATCTCCGGTATACCAAAATCCTCCGAGCTCGACGAAATCGCCACAGCTGCAATCGATTTCATCGGTTGAACCGGCATAGGAACACCGTAAACCGCTCCGGTTACCGCGTTATATATACCGGTGAATATAAGCGTTGTGCCTAAATCCAAATCCTTGGCGAGAGTCAAAGCGAGAACGATTGGTATATAAGTACCAAGATCACCCATTGCACCGTTTATTTCGGCTAGCTTTGACCGGAAAACAAGATTAGTCTTCAGTTTATGAAATATTCCGGTGAACCGAGAACGTTTTGGGGTTTCAGGTTGACCACTTTGAGACTGAGACTCCATTGTTTTGAGTTCTGTATCGAAAACAGAGCAATAAGCGTATCTCTTTATATTGTTATAAAAAAAAGATCAAAGCGTTGACTAATTAAATAAAACAGCATCTGATTCTTATTGTGTGTTAAACATAATTTCCTTTAATTTATCAAAATTATCCTTACAATATGTTTAGGAAATTATTTATCGTCAACTAAATTATTTATGAATTTAATACGGCACATATTTTTATATCTTCAGTTAACACCGTTGCGTTTTGCAGGTGTTTTATAAATGTCAGCAACATAAATACTATATTTATGGAAAGATATCTATAGAGATATATATATATATAGAGTCAACACCCTACATAGAAGTAGACATGACATTTATTATCCGGATCCGCTTCGATCTAATCCGAAAAATAGGATATCCGGATGGACCGGATCCGGATCCGGATAATGAAATTTTGGATCCGGATAATAGAAAAAACTAAAACCAGATATTCGGATTCGAATAATAAAAAAAATCTAAAACCGGATATCCATATCATTATTTGTCATTTATCTAAAACACTCTTTATTATTTTACTGTTCTACACTAGGATTTAAAAGCACTGATTTATAACATAATTTTGTATTTAGCAAGTATATATATTTAATCTAAAATTAATTTTTGAAAATATTATATCAAATAAAACCTATCTTATTGAAATAATCTCATTAAATACGAATAACTAGACTAATTTAAAGGAACCATACGAGATGAACAATTTCTTAATTTTTATGATTAAATTTGCTTCTTTCAATAATGTCAACTAAAGCCTAATAAAATATGCTATATTAGAAGCATAAGATTATTTAAACAAAACAATTGTTGGACTTTATAGAAACAACTCCTTCGTATTTTTCTCCTTGCATTTCTATATATACATGTTATACATGTTATACAGGTTAGAGTTGTTGTTGATCAGTAGTTACACCAGTCTTTGATTTCCTCCTTCGAAAGTGCGGATGGTATTAGTCATTATCTCCTTTTTGATGATTGCATCATTCATTTTCTTTATAAGAAGGATTTGTCTAATATTGATCTCCTCACATTAAAAGGAGACAAATCAGCGGCAATAGAAATGTTTGAGATATAATTCTTACCGTGCAAATCCAACTTATGTAATGGTTAATGCCTTTGGAATATTTGTGAAGTGGAAGAAAACATTTAAGTCATCAAATGAACCCAAAACCAATCTTTTGGCTAAAACACGCTCTTGTGTTTTCCTTTGCTAACTTTTGTCACATATTGTTTGGTTTGTCTTTCTATGTTTGTTCGAGCATCTAGGAAGATCTAAAACAAAATTTATTAATCAGTGTTCACTGAGCATGAGGAATATGCAAAAGGGTGTGTATAAAAGTATAAACCATGTGAATGCACTTTAAACTTTGCTTTATTACAACATTGACCGCACACACTGATAGATACATTTGACATACTTCTATATTTTAGGCGAATAAAAATATTTATTTGGAGTTTTATATCATGATTTTATATTAAAAAAAATTAAAATTAAAACATAGAATAGAGTTTAAGAAACTAAAATTCTTCATTTTTCCAAAATTTTTAATAATATACTCCAAATTTTCGTTCTTTAAAAAAAAAAAAAAATATATATATATATATATATTATTTATAAAAATCCCACATAGTGGGCCAAGGACTTGGGCCTATACAATGGACATTGGTTACAAAATGGGTCAGATCGGAAAAGACTATGCCGTCGCGGGAAAACGGTACGGATCCTGGCGAAACGACCGGAAGCAGAGGCTTCAACAGTAACGTCGGCGAACACAAGATCGGCGGCTTTGTGGCCGGAGCATGTCGACGGCACCGTTGTCGGAAGTGTTCGGTTTCCGCCGCCGGCACCGTTCCGATGCTCCACCAGCCCACTATAAATCTCCCGACTCCGACGACCGGCTCTCCGAAGTCCGATTCTCAACCTAGCAATCAGACTCCATCAGATCTACGCCGTTCTCTAGTCCCGACACTTCCCAATCTGCCCGAGCAAGCTCCCGACGATCCGGTCCGGTGGAAGCACCAAGGCGGCGATTGCAAGATCCGGTGGCTCAAGCCGTTCCTCGAATCATTCCCCATGACTGAAAATCGAGTCGAAACTCCCTCTGCCGACTTCCGTCACAACCGTAGCCACTGCTTTGACGACTGAGCCGAGAGGCTTCACCGGGAAATTCGACAGCGTCTTCAAACCGTGACTCCACTAGAAGCTTCTCGCCGCCAGGAAACAGGGCCGCTGTTGTATCGAGAGGAGGAGATGTCGTCGATGTTGGATATGGTAACTCGCTCACCGCCGATGTCCAAAAGTACGGCCAAGACCGGCATGAAGCGCTAGAGACATCAAGCTGAAAATAAGAGTCCCGGTGACCGGCGAAGAAACCAGAGACGGGAGAGGGCTAGATCTGAGAAAAAGAGAAGAGGCGTTTAGGGTTTTGATAGAGAGAGTGTTCGTGCCGCTCAAAGGCTTTTTACTTTTTTAGTTTCCTGTGTTGAAAAAATACTCCAAATTTTCTTCATTTGGAGTAGTTATCTTTTCTATTGTTTTTTAAAAAAAATATATTTCTTACAAAAAAAAAAGATTATTCGATGTCCTAACGTTTTTTTTTCGTTTCAATCTTAAGTTGATTGTTGTCATGTATTTAATTTTATAAAACTGTAAAAAATTATTCTTACTCTTTTTTTTTGTCATCTGATGTTATTATTGAAACTTGTTGTGGAACCAAAAAGGAATACAACGCCCAAACAAGGGTAGCTACGCCGGCGGACAACAGAAAAGTCCCCGGAAACTAAGCCGGAGGAAAACGAGAGTTCCCCAGAATCTAAGCCCTATACAAGGGAAACATAAACATAACACTTACAAAGCAGAAATTTTAAAACCGAAATCAAGAGATCTAAACCTTAAACAAAGAACAGAGGCAAACTATCTTTAACAAGAAGAATTATCCTAGCCAAAGCAAGCAAATCAAACTTTCCTTTTGAACAACCTGTGAATGAGATTTACCAAAGCTGCACCACGGCCAACCATCGATAACATCTGTTTCCTCCTATCACAATGAGAGATAGATCTCTCGAAACCAAGAACCCAAGACTTCATGACCCGACAAGTAAGACCTTATGAAATACTTCCGGATGCGGCGGAGACGATGGGAACGTCAAAGAACGCCTAGATAAAAGCCTTATAGAAGCAATCCGATCTCAACCAGATTCGGAAATGCAGAGACAAGGAGCAAAACCTAACCATCTCGATACTCCATCGAGCATGACAACATCCACAAACTATCTTCAAACAAGAGAGTAGTAATCTGAAATCTTAAAACCAAGAACAAACTTCACACAAAATAACCTCTGCCTAGAAAGGAGAAGATCCACATGGGACTCTATCAGTTAAACCACGGCAACAAGGTGAACGGAAAGACACAGGCATAAAAGATTATTCTTACTCATTAAATAAATTCCAATTTATTAGATATTAAATTAAAGAAGTACATAGTAAATGCATATCTCTTTAAAATTTAAAGACATAGTACATATATTTTAAAATGCTAATACATAGTAAAATACATAGTGAATACATAGTAAATATTTTAAAAATACAAAGACAAAGTAAACACAACTAAAAATTAAAATAACCAACATGGGGTTGGGATAGTGGTTGAATCTAGATACAGTAAACCAAAAATGCAGGCATATATAAGACCACGAATTTGATTTCTATTGGAAATTATAGTTTATTAAAAGATGGTTTCCGTTATGTGAGATGTATGACTCATATATGTTTGTTTCCGTTAGAACATACTATATACAATACAGTATGAGCCTAGGATCATAATTTTCAGGTTATCAATTTTTTTTTTAAAAAAATATTTGTCTTTTAAATTTCTCTATTTTTCTAGGATTATAATTCTATTTATAATTATATCTATTTACATTGTTAACGCATAAACATTTCACAACAACACTTCACTATTATCTAAAGTTAATAACTAAGCTCATTTTTGTAATATTAGTAGCTAAAGTTATCTAGAAATGTAAGTAATGTTCTCTGTGCAATCAAATCAATACACAATCATGCATTATATCTATATATTCAAAATAATAATAAGATTCATACCTACAATTGGTTGTAAGTGACTCTGTACTATTTCACTTTTCCATTTTTCATTTCAGACACTCGAACCCTGTGACTATCTTGTTCTTGATGTCGATTTCCATTCCCATGTATTCCTTGAACATGGGATTATGTGCAACCCCATAAACCATATCAATGTCTTCCCACTTCTGCATAGGAGGACAGATAGAGTGAGATGTTCCTCTCACAATATCTATTAACTCCGGAGGGAACACAAAATGAGTTTTCAGGTTATCCTTCACTACAAGAAATTTGACTTTTGATAGCAGCCGAAAAACGCTATATATCGTATCGATAGCGGTTTGGTAAACGCTATGTCATCTCCCGCGATAAAAAGTCGGTCACTTTAGATAACGTTTTCAGCGCGCTATTTAATGTGGATAAACAATAACGTTTTTGTAGTGCTATTGAATGTTGATAAACAATAACGTTTTTGTGGTGCTATTGAATGTTGATAAACTATAACGTTTTTTTAGTGCTAATGAATGTTGATAAACTATAACGTTTTTATACTGCTAATATACACAATAGCGATTATATTTGGTTTTATGCTATTTGTTTGGATTCCTGTTATTTGCTAACCAAAATGACAAACTGAAGTGAAGAAGAAAACTTTTATAAAATAACCAACATAATCCAACATAATCCAACATAATCCAACATAATTCCAACATAAAAACCACAAAATTGTTCAAGTTCCAAGCTAAGGCCCTAGTTTGTTTCTAACACAAGTGTGCTGAACTCAAAACACTATCTTATCACTAGGCCATGCCACTGTTGTACCTAAAGCATCAGCAATACATTGCACTTCCGGACTTGGTCTCCATACTTTGGCTGTTCCAATCTTTTAAATATAAGTAGAAATAGTATTTTTTTAAAAAAACAAAATTGTTGAGTGTTCCGTAGAAAAAGAGTGAAATGATTTGAATTTGATATTTTTAGTTACACAATTAAGATAAAGTTATATACTTAAAATATGTTGAAATTGGTCTTTTAATTATGTCAATATTTTCTTTAGAACTTATTCCATTTTTTTAAAAAATGTTTCTAATTCCTAGTGAACATTGAGAAGTAAATAATAAAGGGTTCTTAATTAAGTTTATCAATTAAGTTTTTAAAATAGCAGTTTTGAATCATTTTAATCAGCATTTTGTTGTATATTGTTGAATTTGGGTGGTGGTTTTAGAAAATAATATGGGAGATTTGTAAAAATGCCCTTTTAGCCATGCCCTTTTGTAAAAATGCCCTTTTAGCTGGAGTGGTGTCGATCGACACCCAGGGGTGGTATCGATCGACACATTAGCAGATTTTGTTGGTGTCGATCGACGCCAACTGGTGGTATCGATCGACACTAAGGAATTTCGGAGCCAGTTTGGCATGTAAAAACCATATAAATACCATGTAAAAGCCTTGTAAAAACCATATTTTGTTGGTGTCGATCGACACCAAATGGTATCGATCGACACTAAGGAATTTCGGAGCCAATTTGGCATGTAAAAATCATATAAAAACCATATAAATACCATGTAAAAGCCTTGTAAAAACCATATTTTGTTGGTGTCGATCGACACCAAGTGGTATCGATCGACACTAAGGAATTTCGGAGCCAGTTTGGCATGTAAAAACCATATAAAAACCATATAAATACCATGTAAAAGCCTTGTAAAAACCATATTTGTTGGTGTTGATCGACACCAAGGTGGTGGTGTCGATCGACACCAAGGGATGGTCTCGATCGACACCAAGTAGTGGTGTCGATCGATGCCAAGGGTGGTATCGATCGACACGGGTCCGTCACTAAGAAATTACGCTGACTTAATTAAGGGTAAAATTGTCTATTCTGTGCAAAAAATTAGAGACAAAAGGGGAGGGGCATTTTTCCAAAGTGACATAGAACGAGGGACATTTGTCCCAATTTCTCAAATAATATATTTTTAGCAATTTTCTTAATAGAAATTTATGTATTAGTTATAAATGGATAATTGAAAATATTAGTTATCTCATATGGCGGGAACGAAACGCCAGAATACACCGAAGTGGTTACACAACCACACACGTGATGATCCGTCAAATCGATCGCCTCATCCGCAACAGGATCATGTCCCTTCATTATGAATCCCGACCACGCCTTCGTCCGCTGCTCCAATACTGGTTTGCGGCCTCGCCGATATCTTAGTTAATTAAAAGTCAGTTTATCGCACTCAGTTTCAAAGTTATTTTGTAATCTCTCTACCTGTACAGAACTTTACTTTATCAATGAATTACACATTCAAACAAAAAAAATATATATATATAATAAGTTTGTTTAACCAATTAATTAATATAAATAAAAAGAACATTATCTATGTGTTGTAGCGTGGATACGAATCTAGTATATATAATAATATCTTTAGTGTCATCTTATGCTATATATGACGATGAGGATCTTGAAATTGAAGATGAAGAAGAGGATTATGCAGGAATAATTTGGTGATCTCATCTTACATTGTGGACTGATCTCAGAAAATTGTAAAGAAGATAATGGAGGAATAGTGGAGCATCTTGTCTTGTGAGACGAGAGGTTATTAGAAGTCGAGGAATTTGGACCGTTGAGTTTGGAGGCTTTCCCTTCTAAGTACACTATTCAGTCTATTCTCCCACTTTTGATACCTGTTTTTTTTTTCCCATCCGTTTCATATTTGTTTGTAATACTCATGATTGTATATTTCTTCTTGAGCAAAAATTTGTAACACTCATGATAATGTTTGAAATTTTGTTTTATAAAAAGAATAGTTGTAATACATGTACATTTATATTTGTTAAAAAAATTAATCGAAATTAGTTATATCGGATTGTTGGTAAGCTTTCTCCAATCTTTTAAGCAAGTTTGCTTCGAGTTTATGTTTCACTTTTCAGAACTAAAAAAAATTGTTTATTTCAAACTTCTAGATCGAGATTTGTTAATGTATCATTTATAAACTCATTTGCTTTTGGTTTGAGGAACCAATTAAGATGTCTTGTGTTAATATAATATTTAGTTGATACAAAAAGAAATCGGGCTATGCGGCCTTCGGGAACTACTTTTGCCGCCTCCGGACGCACGCAGTGGGCTAGTCTGGGCCCATTGGACTTGGGATACCTTGGTTATAAAAAAAAAAAAGTATATGTACATTAAATAATTCATAAGAAAATCGTGAATTTGTGCTCAAAAAAAAAAAAAAAAAATCGTGAATTTTAAGAAGTGCCAAGTGCCAACCAATCACATTGTCTGGTCAGGCTTACCTACAAGCAGAGCCTGTCCTCTCACCATAACTTTTATTTTTTCTCTTAGAATCTCACTAATGAATCAGCCTTTAATTTTTGGGCTTGGATCTTTTACATCTTCAGGCCCGCTTCTACAAGAAGTATCACATCCGCATGCATATGGGGAAAACGGCCAAAATCAACTCAAACTTTTTCCAAAATGCCGTTTTATACCTGAACTATACGACCATGCCAAAATCAACCTAAACTAATTTGTAATTCAAATTCCATACCTAAACAGTAACTCCGTTGCCGTTTTCTACACGAGCTGTAACGGTGTTAATTTTCCGTTTAACGGCGCTGACTCAGCCGCCACGTAGGATGCGGGCATCTCAAAACGACGCCGTATTGGTTAAATTTGGTGGGTTCTTTCATTTGTCAAAACGACGTCGTTTTGATTGGGGAAAAAAATCAAAATTAAAAAAAAAAAATTAGAAAAGAAATAAGTCCTGTGTTTTCTTTCTTCTCCATCGTTCTTTGTCAAGTAGAAAGAAGAGAAAGTGAGAAAAACAAAGGATACAAAATCGTCAAATTTGAGTTTAGCAATTGAAGAAATCGTGGAAGAGGTCCAGGAAAACGACTTGAGAGCTACAATTTTCGGCTCATTGACCCAAGATAATGAGGTAATTTGTTGTGGTTTTAATCAAAATTTCGGGTCATTGTTGAATGTTTATTCTGGGATTTTGTTGGTTCGTATCTATCTGTTTGGTTTCGTTTTAGTGTTTGCATTATACCCTTACATGTTAGTTTCCATAGGTTCAATTTCTCATTTGGTAGAGACTGATTTTTAGGAACAGCTACCAACTGTTCGATGAAATGCCTAAGAGAATTTTACTTTGTTTTAATGTCAATTTTTTTTTGTCGTTTGTAGCTTTGTGAATGAGGTAACGTTCAGTGTGTATCATGGTGGTAGTTGGGTTTCTAATGGAAGTGAGGAAAACAGGAAAGAAGCAGAGAAAAACAAGAAAGAAGAGTCTTCATCCCAAGAGAAAAGTAAAGAGGAAGAACCGGAGAAAAAGGATAAAGAAGAGTCTTCAACTCAAGACGAGGATGAAAACTAAGAAACTGAGAAAAAGGAGAATATAGCTCAAGAGGAGAATGAGAAGAAAGAAACCGAGAAAAAGGAGAAAGAAGAGTCTTCAGAATCTCAAGAAAAGGAAAGTGCCAACAGTGGGAAGAAGATTGAACTACAGAAGAGTGACGAACAAAAAACTGATGAAGGCAAGAGTGAATCTGACAAATCAGATTCTGATAAAAAGGAAACAGAGGATAGTGATACTTCAAAAACAGAGTCGGAGAAAGAGGGAAACAACAAAAGTCAAACAGTGGAGATCCAAAACGTCCAAGAACAGACCAAGTCCACTTTGGATAATAGTCTCCCTCAAGATGTTAAGCAGGCTCGAACTGATCTAGAAACTCTTCCCGAATCCAACAATGGAGACACCAGCAACAAAGTTGCTACAGAGTGATGTTTCTTAAAGAAGTGGACAACTTTGTAGCGATGTTTCTTAAAGAAGTAGAGTTCCTGTTGTCATGTAATTCTATGCATATCCTATACTTTTAATCATATGACGGGTCTCAAGTCCCACTCAGTTTCCTCTGTTTTTTTTTTCACTCTCTGTTTCTCTTTTTTTTCTACTTAGGCGAAGAACGATGAAGAAGAAACAAAGAAAACACAAGCCCTAATTGTTTTTTAATTTTGATTTTTTTCTCCAAATCAAAACGACGTCGTTTTGACAAATGAAAGAACCCACCAAATTTAACTAAAACGGCGTCGTTTTGATATGCTCGCATCCTACGTGGCGGCTGAGTCAGCGCCGTTAAACAAAAAATTAACACCGTTACAGCTCATGTAGAAAACGGCAATGGAATTACTGTTCAGGTATGGAATTTGAATTACAAGTTAGTTTAGGTTGATTTTGGCATGGTCTTATAGTTCAGGTATAAAACGGCATTTTGGAAAAAGTTTGGGTTGATTTTGGCCGTTTTCCCATGCATATGTGCATTCACATTCTAAAGTTCACATCCTATTTAACATGTCTTTCGCACTATATACATGAATAACGATTGCAACCTAGAAAACTTTATCAAAATAGTCAAAAAGATATGTTATCCGGCTTTGTATGTCAATGAGAAAGCAATGTAGTGGTCATGATAAAAGTGGTGTAGGAAATTAGGGAGAATTGTGGTGTTAAAGGTGAACAGTGAAGTTAATTCTAGCAGTGATGGAATGATTTTAGTGAAAGTGAAAGTAATGCTTTCCCTAGTGGTTGTGGACTTGTGGTGGTAAAGATGTGGAGATTCATAGGAGCTTGAGAAACCCATAGAGATGGTGGTCATGTGGAAGATGAAACTCCTAATTAGCATCTCATTTTGATTATACAGATTCACCATATATTCGATGAACAATCATCTAAAGGTTTGAAACTTTGAGTTTACAATCAATAGAGGAAGAACTTATTTGTTGCGATTGTTTCTGCTATGTTGGTTGCAGTAGATATAATTGTAACATTATAGATATATTACTTATTTAATTAAAATCTTCATACAAACTTATGAGGCCATAGTAAGACTCTAAAAACAGGACTCAAAAAGAAAATGGAGTGGCCACACTACCTTGATCAGCAACCAACACTCTCTTAACCAAACTTATTCAGTTAAAATCTTAGTAGTAATCCTTCAACTTCGATATCAGGAAAAAAAAAAACCGAAAACCCTTACAAAATATACAAAAAGAAGGCCGGCCAATCAATCCGTGGCTGCTGCAGCTGCTAATAGATGCGCATAAACACAGCTCTTAGTAAGACGGATTAACAGGTTTAGTGCCAAATGTTACCTACCATTGGCATGACACTAGTCAATACATATATAATAAGAAGTCTTTAGGTAGTTAAAAAGACGATGTTCGGGTCTATAAAAGCTCGTCCCATGGACATCGTCTTTAGCTGCTTCTTGTTCAGAAGAGCTTCTTTATTAGAGATTCGTGCATAGTTATTGCGGTATCATCATCCGGATCCTCCTCATCTATCATCATCTCCTCAGAACGACACTCTGCGCTGCAAAATGATTTCTCTCTGCAATTCATAACCACACAAACATCACAAAGTTTAGATTTTTCGAAACTTCTAAACCTCTAGACCATTTTCTTCACACTATTATGAAATTGCAAATCTGTGCTTAATAATCTAATTTGTGCAACTCATAATCATCATAAGCCTGCACGTGTGTATGCACATTTGTGTGTGTATGTTAGAGAGTATTGGAAAAGGAGCACGCACCGGTACATATATATGTCTTCGTCACCTTCGAGTTTCTTGTTGCAGAAGTTACAGATACCGAGGAAGTTATCCAAGGGAAACACGGAATCTAACTGCGTTTCGATTTGCTTCTCTTCATAATCATCATCTCCCTTGTGACACTCTAAAACTCGGTCACCATAAATATGAGTGGTTTTCGGGTTAGGACCATGTGCAATGATACAAGTGTAATCCTCCATGTCATCCTCAGAAAGACAAGAGGAGAATGCATTGTCAGAACCATTCCCAGGGAAGTCTCCTTCTCCACCCAACTTGGATCTAGACAGAACACGGGTTTTTCGCATACAATCATTCGCAGAAAAGGACCGGTTTCTTAACCCAATCGGCTCCGGCTCAGCCTCAGCCTCAGACGAGTCATCACCGATTTCGAAAACAACACCAGATCTTTCCTTTTCAACCTTCATAAACTTAGCTACAGGAAACAACTTGGAATCTTTGTCTCTAACCTCAGAACATTTGATCCTCAAAGCAGGTCCAAACACAACATCAGGTAACAAACACCGATCATCACCAAGAGAATCCACAATACTTAACCCAACTTTAGCAACAGGACCACAACAACAACAGTTAAGATGAGCAGTGAGTGATGATCTAGGAGATCTAAGAAAAAATGGATCAGCCATTGTAGACAACATCCTAAATTCAAGAGGAGATTTAGGACTCCTGACAAAATCACAATCTGAGATGCACTTGTTGTTGTTGTTGTTCAAACCAATCAAAAGACTCAAAGCCAGTGGGTTAGTGATTGGTTTGATGTTGTTGTTGTTGTTGTGTCCGACAAGATCTGATTGAGACATTGCTTGATCCTTGTGAGGAAACATAGCTCTTGTTTTCAGCATCTACGGTTATGTTTCTTCTTCAATCTGTTTCATAAAATCAAAACTCATCAGAGACTAATACAACTTCATACCAAGATTCATACATATAATAAACACACAAAATTATAAATTATACCGATAAATTAGCATCAGATAAGTTTCAAAATCAAAAGTACCGTACTTTTTGGTTTTCTAGTTTCTTTTTTTTTTTTTTTATATATATATATATATACAATATATGAAATTTTATCTAGAAGAGATTATTCAAAGAATATGCCAAAAAAAATTCCTTCAGCTTGAAATTAGCGGAGAAATATTTGCAACGGACAAAAGAAAAATTGTAAAATTTGTTATCCTATAAATAAACCTTTATTAAAGAAATATGAAACTCCAAAGAAAGAACATGCAAAGATAATAATAACTATGATAAAATTAAAACCAAGAAATTTTATAAAGAAAGCAAATTTGAATAAGAAACTGCATTTAAATACTTTATATCAAAACAATTTATCTGAGATGGGTTTACTTACATGGATCTTGTAATCTCTCAGTCTGTATTTGATAAATTTTTCCAAGAAGCAAAGACACTTGAGAGAAGAAAACACAAAATGGAGAAGAAAGAGAAATTAAAAAAGAGACTGACCCGGGAAGAATACTGGATCCGGATCTTTGCACGGGTCAAGGAGATGGATCCGAAAGCGTGTGAGGTAAAGAGGTGTTATCAAAGTGAGGTAATGAAGAAAAATCAAGAAAGAGAAAAGTTTTTTTTTTTAAATACTTTGGCTCACTTCTCACTCTTCTCTATACCAAATTTTGGCACTTTTTGCACTGCTTCCCACTTTTTTTTTTTTTTTTTGTCTGAGTGAGAGGTGTCGGTTTCAAAACGCACTTCTTTTTAAAAGGACCAAGTTACATTTTATATTATAAATTAGTTGGACAACAAAATAATGCATATTCTTTTCTATTTTTAAATTCTGAAGATGAATGAATATACAATTACGTTTGGTGAGAAGAGTATCAGAGTATGTTACTATTTGGGTCTTTTTAGCCATTATGAAAAATCATATATAAAATAGAGATGGAATATTTAGAAGTTCCATAACCGGTTGTTAAAGGTGTAAAGGTTTATTATACGTTAGATTTGGGATTCGATTTCTACGAAATGCAATTTCTTACAAGATTGATGCAATACTAATCGGGAGTTTCAGAGTAATGCAATTAACCATATCGTCTACATATTGAACCGCTCCAGTCCGATACTCTCCCCTTTTAAAAAGAAAGCTCAAATACTCCTTAATGGTAAAAAGATAAAAGTACCCTTAATGAAGGTTGTTTTCGGGTGATAAGGGTTAAATATAATTAAATCGGTAAATGTTCAACGAAAAACAGTATCTCAGTGGTTACGCGTGTGTTGCGAGCTACACGCATACGCGCGTGCGCCCAAAGTGATATACTAGAGTAATACTAGGGGATAGTTATTCTGGTAATACATACAATAGGGTGTTCAATTTTCATTTAAAAATTGGTAGAGGGGTAGTTTCCTCCTTTCCTTTCATTAAAAGGAGATGAGTATGTAGATTAACTTCATGGCCTTGAGGAGCAATTGAGATTAAAATTCGATTTAGGGGTCCATTGTGCCTTTAGTGAAATGTTGAAAAAAACCAATATATTTTAGAAAAAAAGTTATACATTAGGTAAAATGTCAAAAGTTAGTCACAAGCCACTAATTACGAATCACAAGGAATAAGTTATTTTCTACTTTAAGAAAATATAAATCAACATTGTTTCTTTCTTCTTCTTTTTCTGGTTTTACATTGCTTTTTCTTTCTCAGTTTTTACTTAAACAAATTTTTTTTTTACTGCATTTAATAACCTTAAGTTCGAACAGAAGTTCAGTTTAAAAGAAAAATTTTATATTTCACAATTAAGCTGCATTTTTAAGTGTCAAAAAAATACATTAATATTTAAACTATTACAATGTTAAAAAAAATACTCCCTCTGTTTTAAATTGTAAAATGTTTTAGATTTTTTTTTGTTTCAAAATATAAGATGTTCTCTATTTTCTATGTATAATTAATGACAAATTATTGAATTCAAGAAAGATAACTAAATACTATTGGTTTAGAGTTGTTGAAAATTGTAAATCACAAAAAAATAATGCATTTAAATATAGTTTCTTAATATGTGTGAAAATTCTAAAACATCTTACATTTTAAAACAGAGGGAGTATTGATTATAGATTTGGTACGTATCGTTTGTAGACCAAAATATTTAGTTTTTGTTTTATAATTTACGCAAAACTAGATTATTATTACCCAACGAGTTTCAAATTATATTTTGTTTATTGTAATTAGTTCCACTGAAAATATAAAGATGATCTAATTCACTATAACACTAGCCACCAAAATTACTTATTTCTTCACCTTTAAGTCTTTAACATATTGGGTAGAGAATTAAGCATTCTGAAGATTCTTTCTTCGAATATTAAACGACAAAAGCTTTTTGCTAAAAAAAAAAGCTTGAGAAGAAAAAAAAAGAAACAAAAAACTGTTGTCATTGTGGGGAAAACGCGTATATGCGGAGAAATGTTCACGGGCTTTGTCAGGATCTCTTTCATCATTTCATATATTCTCCTTCATAAATATATAATACTTATTTTTGGTAAAGTTGTAATATATTTTAGAAGCAAGTAGCTGAGAATTAAAAATAGTAAATGCATCAGATATAAATCACAGTCATGAAAAAGAAAATCATAGGTTTTCTTTTTGTGGGCTTAACTTCATTAATTTCCCTTAGACTATCTCTTTTCGTGATAAATAAAACGGTTGGGTGTCCTAAAGAAAATCATAATTTAAGATTTAAAATATTCAATTTTTTTTATACTGTATTTCCTTAAAATATTATAATATCTTCTTTTAGATATTTTATTAAATTTAATAATAAAACTAATAATAAAAAATGTTTAAAACACTTTTAGTGGATATTACCATTAAAGATGTTCTTAGAGGCTTTCACAACTCGGTGAGAGGTGTTTTGAATACCAGATAATTTTATTTTTCTGCCGGATTATGTTATATCTTATGATTTCATATCGTATTTTGGATGTGTTTCTTACCCTAGTTAAAGAAAACAAGAGTAGGCGCGCCGTCTCTTTGCATAATTTGTCTCTACTTCAAATCTTTCTCCGGAGATGGTATTTGCTCTCGACAAAGTGTTAAATGAGATGTCGATCGAGGAGGATAAACCACCAAACCTGAAGAACCTTCCGAAATACATTTTGTGTGAGAGAAACATATGTAGCCTTATGGGTAGAATCTGTGTCTAGAAAGTTAGAAGACGTCTCATTTCATTCATGATATGCCACAGTTGTGGCATGTTAATAATAGAGCTCGTGGAATTGCTCTGTTTGATGAAAAATTCCAATTCATATATGATAATGAACATGACCTGCAAACGCTACTCCACAAGGGAGCATGTACGTTTGAATACTGAAGCCTGGTACTAGAACGATGGGTGGAAAAGCCACCGAAAGACTACTTAAAGATATTACCACTATGAATCCGACTACGGAATATTTCAGCCAATTACTACACTGTTGAAACTTTTGAGAAAATTGCAGAAAACATTGGGCTAGTGCTCACTGTTGCTTTTGATCCATTAAAGCTTGAGAGTAAGGGCTATGTCCAAGGCCTGGGCATTCGGGTACCCATTCGGGTTCAGGTCGGTTCCATTCGGGTTTCAGGTTGAAAGGTTTAGGACCCATTCGGGTATTTCTAAAATTCGGTTCGGGATTTTTCAGGTTCAGGTCGGTTCCGCTATTTGTGTTGAGAACCAAAAAATATCCGAAATATTTTCGGGTTCGGGTCAGTTTGAATGTTTTTACCTAAATCGACCCGAATTACTTGAAAATATTTAAAATACCCCAAAAAAAAAATTAAAACATCAATTATTTTTACCAAAATGTATCTAAAATACTTAAATTACCTAAAAAAACTAAAATATTGGTTATTTTCACGTAAATATACCAAAAAATACTCGAATTACTCATAAGTATATAATATATTCGGGTTTATGATTGTAATTTTGAGTATTTTAGTTATTATAAATATAAGTATTACAAAAAAATCTTAGATGTATACTTGTATTTCGGTTACGTTCGGGTACCCAAGGATATCGGGTTCGGTTCCGGGTTTTCGGGTAGAGAGATTTAGAACCCATTCATATATTTTTCGGATGAGTTCGGTTCGGTTCTTCGGTTCCGGGTTTTTTGCCCATTTTACATATTAAAAATTGAAAATCTGACTCTTAAACTGGTACCACCAAAAAATCACTTAAAAACTAATTATAGTTTTCAAACTTTATTTCTTCAATTTAGCTAAGCCTAATCTGTCAAACAAACAAAGAAATTTATTGGTAAATGTCACGTTTAAATTTCTGCAAAACTATTCTCTGACAAGTGACGCATTACGCTATCATTCTCATCGCTTGCACTTTACATATTTCTCTAAAAATTTTGGTGAACTTTAAGGAACAGATTTGTCGTTTTGCGTGTAACAGTCACTTTCTTTTACTTGTCTCATTGTGAGACTTTTGCCAGAACCATGCACCGACACAAGTCAGTTTCACTATTCTCTATGGTTGAGACTTGAGAGAATCCAACGGCGTACAAACAAAAGATAACTCGCGCTAATCAACGGTTACTGTTTCATGTTTTATTTGGTAATGCGTTCCTAAACGCCCTTCCATGTCATAGTGCTTTTGATAGCCCCTATAGTCTTCACACGTGTGATTTCAGGTGTCAGCATGTGCACTACTCATTTTAGATTCTTGTACTATTATTAGGCTAATATTATATATCTATATTTTTTTATATTGTTGATGTATTTGTTATAGTTAATTTGTGTGATAGCTGAAAATATAATGAAATGAAAATATCAGGCTTTGTTAAAAAAAAAAAAACACAAGTTATCTAGCCACTAAATTTTTCCACATGTTTTTTGTTTCACAATTTAAGAAAAAAAATTAAAAAAATTGTTTGCCTTGCTGCAAAAAATATTTTTTTTGCTATAATAGTTTTTACAGTCTGCTTCATGTTTGTATTTTAGATGAAGAATTTAATTGATTGAAAGAAATATGTTCAGAATGTAAGTAGTTTTCAAGTTCAAATTTTGAATTTGGGTGAGGAAGACAAATATGTGGCTTATTTAATATCTGGTTTTTCAAGCATTGATCTAGTCCAATTGTGCAACCTTATAACGTTTGTAATGAAATTACTTCATTGTGATTCACTGATTTGCATTACATTGTTTTTCATTCAGTATTTGTGTAACGATTAGAAAATGTCGTTTGACTTTGCTAGACTCTGTCTTTACGTTATCATTAACCCATATCTCTCATCTTATCCATCTAACTATATGTTTCTCTCGTGAATGATTACCGGTAACAAAAATTACAACGAAACAACGGTATGGATGCAAAAGCGATCAAAGGAATAGAATATATTCAAGATAATTCCCTTGGCTGATGGCGTATAGAAACTGAAAATCATAAGAGCTATTGGTTCAGGTTCAAAAACTATAAATCACAAAGCAACACAAGAACTATTGGTTTAGAGACTTTATTCCAAAACTTTTTTTTTTAAGGAAATAAAAAAATTAACGAAAGACGGTATATTTTCCCACGAGAACTATCACATATCACTCTATATAACCTATCTATTTCTCTCTGATATCAAAGTTCTAAATTTAGTATATCTCCTCGAATCGAAACTTCAAAACTTATTATCTTCCCAAAATCATCCAAACCTCAAAACCCATAGACTTGAGTTTTGGTCGGTTTACTATATACCAAAAAATTGATAACCACCTAAATACAATACTAAACCGGATTTATAACAACTGACCAGACCCGTTTACAACCCCTCGACGTTATCTTCACCCAGTTTCCTTGGTACGGATCAATTAATTTATGAATGAATTTTAGATTCTGACTTTGATTTTGTAGAGAATTTGTAGATCGAATCGGATTCAGTGTTGTTAATTCACATATTTGGATACAAATCTCCATTTCAAAACGGAAAATTTTTCATCAGTTTTCGACGGAAACTTCCATTTACGAACTTTTACTTCTCCCTCGTACGTCTCTTTCAATTTCACACTATAATATCATATACATATTGCACTATTACTATATGTAAGATCGTATGTACCAACGGAACCGGTTATGATTCTTTGTTTCCGGTTAAGGCTTGGAATATGATTAATTTTGAATGGTTTTATTATTCTTGGTAATCGGTACAAAATAAGAGTAGTCAATGGCTGTGAAATTAAAACAGATCAAACAAAAAACTACAAGGGTGAAGATTTAAATTATAAAAAATTTTGATCGGACGGACAGGAGCGCGTCTATCTCCGACACTTGGGCCTTTATTGGGTCTAAAAATTGAAGAGGAGGATCGAAGCCCAAATCATATTTTCTTAGCTTATTTACCATTTGTGCCATTGTCTCCTTTGTTCGCTGTTTATGCTTTGCTCTGTCTTTCTAAACAATCATCAATTCGGAATTATTTTCTCTTCTTCTTCCTCATTTCTTCATCTCATTCTCTAATTCTTCTACCTATCATCTATTTTCTCGTCTTCTAGGTTTTGGAATCTCTTTTCTGGAATAGCTTCTCTTTCTTGGGGATTCAAGCAAACTCAGACACTCGTTGAGGAAGAAATTACAAGAAACAGGTTAGCACTTGAAATATGATTGTTTTTGATTTAAAAACTGCAACTTTACGGTTAAACGAATAGCAACATGATATTTTACTTGATAGTGTTTTCAATGGAAGCAGTTCCAACAACCCTTATCTAATTATCATCTACTTATTTCAGTGTTTGCATTTGTACACACTCTGGCGAACCTCTTGCGTCTCACTTCTCTCAAGCCTTTGCGTTGTTTATCTTTCTCTGTCTCTGCCTCAGGTTTGATCCTTTGATTTGATGGAAACTATCTTTATTGCTCATTAGTGAAGTTTCATGTTTTGAAATTGATTCAGTTGATAAAGTTATGTTTGGTTTTGTTTGGTTTAGCAATGGAGAGTGATGCTTCTTGTAGCTTGGTTTTGTGTGGGAAGTCCTCTGTGGAATCTGAGATAGCTAAGTGTTTGAAGAACAAGAACGTTTTTAAACTCCCAGATGATACTAAAGTTTCACTCTTTTTAGAATCTGAGGCTAAGCATTTGGTTAAAGATGATGATTCCTTCAATCTTTCACTCTTTATGAACTCGATTATAACTCATCGGTTTGGGCGGTTTCTCATTTGGTCTCCACGCTTGTCTTCCACTCACGATGTTGTTTCTCAGTAAGCGTTCCTTCTAGCATTCATTTCTTCTTTAAGGTTATACCTGTGTCGTAAAATATGGTTTTTAGTTTCTTTCAGTAACTTCTCTGAGCTTCCAGTTGGTTCAGTTTGTGTCACAGATATCCAGTTTAAAGGTCGAGGTAAGAGTTTTTTTTAACAATATTTGATTAGATAATAAGATTTAAAAATTGAAACCTGAAACCCGTGTGTGTAATCGACGAACATGCAGGCAGAACAAAGAATGTGTGGGAATCTCCAAAGGGTTGTCTTATGTATTCTTTTACTCTAGAAATGGAAGATGGTCGAGTCGTGCCTTTGATACAGTATGTGGTATCTCTTGCTGTAACTGAGGCAGTGAAAGATGTTTGTGACAAAAAGGTAATGTCTTGAAAATAACCTTTTGTTGTGTTCCTAATAAAACTTAGCTAACTTGAAGTTCATCAATTTCAGGGTTTGCCATACATGGACGTTAAAATAAAGTGGCCAAATGATCTCTACTTGAATGGCTTGAAGGTTGGAGGCATTTTGTGTACCTCTACATATAGATCAAAGAAGTTTCATGTCAGTGTTGGTAATAAGCATTACACTTTACAAGTTTATGACTCTATAAGAAAGTCGAAGAAGGAGCAATGCTCGTAGTCTTGTTGCTTTGACTTGTTCTACTTTTTATTTTAAAAACTGATCCTTCTTGCAGGTGTGGGATTGAATGTGGACAACGAGCAACCGACCACATGCTTAAATGCCGTACTAAAAGACATGTCTCCTGCATCAAACCTACTTCAAAGAGAAGAAATCCTTGGTGCCTTTTTTGATAAATTCGAAAAATTCTTTGATCTATTCATGGACCAAGGTAATGTTGAACCTCTGATCTCGGAGACTGCTTAAAGATTCAATCAGCTGCTTCTTTATGAGCATCTTTCTCATTTTTTGAAGTCTCCTCCAAACTATATTTGTTGATTAATTATTTAGATGAGATGATAATCAGAAACTAATAATCTTATTTATCTAGTTTATAGACATGTAATTAGTCTTCTTCGTTGCACTGCACTTTACAGGTTTTAAATCTCTCGAGGAACTTTACTACCGAACATGGCTTCACAGGTGATGGTTATGACTGCTTGTCATTGAAGAGTTACTGTTATCTGAAAATCTCACTATCTGAGCTAAAAGCGAAACTTCGTAAAATTGCATATATTTGGAAATGCTTTTCAACTGGGAACTATATGTTATATAACATGTTTGCTTGGCTAATATATACACATTGAGGTTTAGGGATACAAACTTTACCATGTATTTACACATTTGCCTGCAATAAACTAAGATCTCTTAAAGTTAAAAATAAGACAACATAAATTCACATTGAGGTTTAGGGATACAAACTTTAACATGTATTTTACACATTTGCAGCGAGCAAAGAGTGATTGTTGAAGAAAAAGTAGAGGACCAAGTTGTTCAAAATGTTGTGACTATCCAGGTACGATTCTTTTTTTTGTGCTGGTTATATACAGGATATGTCCGTTCGCAACATCCGGATCGAAAATGCACCATATGTACCATTTGGTATCTGCATTCGGATGCAAAGCTAATTCATTAAAAAAATATAGATATTAAATAAGTTTATGCCAACGTTCTTATGCGTAAATTCGTAATTTTACGTCAAAATTAGAGATATCACGAGTTTATGCAACAATATGATGCTTTGATCCTCATTGCATCTCCTCTAAATTTGCAGGGTTTGACCTCTTCGGGATATTTGTTGGCTATTGGAGATGACAATCAAATGTATGAGCTTCACCCTGATGGCAATAGGTAATTTTCTTGAGCATGTATTGTCCAAAATCGAATCGATTAAAATCGAGAACATTACATTACATGTTAAAAGCTGATATGGAGTTTATATGTTCAATTACAGTTTCGACTTTTTCAAAGGTCTGGTCCGAAGAAAAATATGATCCGAAGATTTATTGCTGCATCTTTTGGTGGAAGTTGATGTTGTGTTTTAGCATCATGGACAGAACTAGTATTAGTTTCGATTTTCGAATATAAACAAGTTGTTCTTTTTTATACTGCTGTTAGTGTCTTCTTCTAGTTCCTTATATCCTAATAATATCTCTTTATAGTCTATTTGCTTTCACCTCTTATGATTCATCTATAACCTAATGCATCATACTCTTTTTTTTTTTTGTCACAATAGTGTTCTTTATATAAAAGCCAAACCTATTACAAGTTTAAGTTCAAAGCCTGTTACAAGTTGAAGTTCCTAAGCCAAAATAAAGCCCAATACAGAGAGAGAACTAAGAAGAGAACAAAAGTTAACACCATCAGAGTGATAACAAGACTGATCTTCTTAAGGATGTTCTTCTTGTAGGAGCTTTAGAACCAAAGTAAAGACTCAGAATGAAGCCAAAAAGTTTATCCTTCTGAGCATCCTTTATCTTCTTAAGATAACCTGAAAGTAGTATTGAAATAAAAAGAGAAACTTGACAGAAGTTAAAAGAGTGAATCAACGCTTCTTAGGTGGTTTTTGGTTCTTGTCATATGTGTTCTTACGCTTAGAGCATTCACCAATCTCAAAACAGCTTGAGTAGTTGGAGATAAAGGCTTCATGAGAAGGTGGAGAGCGTGGAGTAGGATTAGATGCAGTGGAGGATGAAAAGGTGGAGGAAGATACAGATGAAGATGGTCTCCTTCTTGAGGGAATGGGTGCTGCAAAGTGATTGAGTCCTCTGAGATGAATTCCAGGAAAATATGGAGATGCGGCAGCAAGCTCATCGACATTGATAGGGGGAGAGACTGGGCGTGGAGGTGGAGGAAACGGCGCTAGGAAGGAATAATCAGACATTTGAGATTGTGAGTTTCTGTCGGATCTACATACTTCATCATCATTAGCAGGCCCATGGTAAACAGGGACCTCTGGGATCTCAGGACTAAAGGTAAATGTCTTTATACTTCATCATCTTCACTCACACTCAGATTGCATCATACTCTTTTATAACCAGACAAAAAGATCAAATGTTTTATAATTTTTTTTTTTTTTTTTCACAAGAGTGTCATCTTTATTACATTAATAGCCAAAACCAACCAGTACATTAGTGGGACTTCGATATAAGCCAAAGACATACCAAGCCAGTGAACAAAAGAAAGTTCCTGGAGTCACAAGCCTTTGTCTATGAAAACCATAGCCAAAATAAGAACCTAAGCTTCTAACAATCCTAGCAAGCTCTCAAAGGAAATGGATCAAACTAACAAGGAACTAATGGAAAGAAAACCAGCAGAAAATTCCAACATAAAATAAAAAACTAAAAGGGGAGAAAATTGAATCTCTCATTTAACCCCCATCCCAGGAACATTTATACTTAACGCGGTGGAGCCATGAGTGCAATCCAATCAACCCGAAACTTCTGCAAGAGTTTCAACCACGGAGGTCCCAAAGCTTGAAGGAAAGTAACCATTTCTACGACTCGTCTCTTAAACTCAAAACCCAGATTGGAGAAGATGGAAGAATCTGCGAAATAAACTAAAACGGGAAACACCAACCACAACGAGGAGGGAAGCCGCTAGAAGAGCGATGCTGAAATTTTTACCTCAAGGACAACAAACAGACCAAGTCTGGAGCTTCCACGAATAAAGAAGAGAAGAGTAGCCAAAACCAAATGTTTTATAAGTTATGTAAAAGAAAAAAAATTACAGAAACAAAAACTAATTGTTTATAGGATTATAGAATTACAAAGATATATATAGACAGACAGAGAAAATTTAATTGAGAAACCACCTTTATAACAACAATTACACTCTTTCTTTATTGAATCTTTGTTTTGAGTTTGTTCTACAATCTTCCCATAACAATATTGGATTAATTTTGTAAACCCAACTGCAAAAAAAAACCGGAAAAATTCAATCGGGAAGACCAACCTCATACACTCAATAGTAAACCATTGATGAAACTCCAATTTGTGTTTACACACAAAGCCTATAATCTCATAAAACCATCAGTCAATGATCTTCATATGAGCGATTTACACCATTTTCCACAAGGTTCTTATAAACAACCTGCTCTCAAAGTTTACAGCAAAAACCTCATAAGGCGGTTTGATATTGTGAGCGCGGAGAAATTATGAGGCAAGACTAATCGCTAATCTTTCCAAAAAGATGTTTACCTACGTTGGCTTTGAACGATTTTATGGAGATTACAGGGCTTTACATGTATTTGGCTAGCCATGGCTTGCACATATCGAGTACCGTGAGCGAATTAGCATGTAGAGCTTGATGAGCTACATATTGAACATCAGCCACACTTCCGCTTTTGGATGCAATCTGGAACGCGCTTTTCAGGCGGCCACATACCACGCAAGCCAGCACCTTTCTGCACTCGTTTACAATCAGACGTGTCAGCCTAATGATCCCGCATAATTTTATAATGCGATTCAATAACATACATGAACCCAATTATGAAAACAGAGTGATTTTGTGAATAAAGAAACCATAGCTAATGGTATTTGAGTGACTCCATGAAATAATATCTAGTTGCAAAAGATCTTACCGATGGCTGCTTGTTAACATGTCTATGAGACGGTCAGGGCGCTCTTTGTGCTTGTTGGCATATACATTGATGGCAGCACCCAGGACCTGCAACATTTCACAGAATATAAGCCTTACCGAACGAGCCTTCCCTGTATCTTAAACTTTTCCAAATAGGAAAGAAAGTATAGAAAGGTACATCCAGATACCGAACACCTATATATACCACTGGCTAAAGAAGATTGACGAGAAAGAAGGTTGCTTGAAAACAGATGCTTTTGGCCAATAATCAAATAAACGTTTCTAAATTCCCAAAAAAGAGTTTAACGTTGGACCCTAAAGGTCTTGAACACCTGCAAAGTTTAATACCTGATCCCAGTCATCATCTTGGATTGTTCCCTTAATGTTTTTGAAAAGTTCTGTCAACTGACTGCCTTTCTTCCTATCGGCTAGTGACGCAGCAACACCAGCATATATATCAACAGCTGCTTAGAAGTAAGGCAAAAGTCAGATACCATATATCACAAAAGTTTCACAGATATTTTCACATAAAACAAATGGGCACCTGAGAGCTTGAATTCATATATAACTGGATAAGCTAAGTCGAAATTTTTCTCAACAAGAGTCTCCACTATTTCACATCTTCTCCTGAAAGTAAAGAGCCAAGAAGACATATCAGCTAAACGTTTTTCTTCGACCTTTCCCACAGCAAATATGATTGTCTAGTTTGGTCTTTCAGTTTCATTCGGAGTAGCACATGCTTTACAAAAATGGTAGAAAAACTGGTGTTCAATTATCTGGACAAAGGAAACATTTCCCCTTCTAATATTTGATAGGCATCATGGCTATGTGAAGAGAAAGCTAGAAACGATTTAGCAATACTACAAGCCTCTCTTGGGGTGTCAAAGTAGAGTGTAATCATGAGGGCAATGTGGAAGGGAATACATGTAAGTGTGGTACTGTTACTAGCTCTCTGTCTTTCTACTATATATCATTTATAATCTACCAATACATATTGCGTAAGCTTTTGTAAGGATATAAGAAAATTTGTTGTTATATAATAATGGGGGAACAAGTTGTATCAACAAATGATGGCAAAAAATTTCTTTTATAGCCGATCTGTGGACAAACCTGGATGTCTCTGGATCATTTGGATTTCCAAACAAGGAATGCTTCCATGGTGCTCCCTCAGAGTCATTGAAGGACTTCACCACATCAATCTACAGGAATGACGAACCCACGATGTGAAAGGTGGTGTTGTAAATCTGTAAATCTAAAAAGCCCTACTTCATCAAAAGGTTGACATAAACGGTGTTTAAACTTACCTGCATTTTCACCCGAGAGGACAACTTAACAAGAGTTTCTTCACTCAGCTTCTCTGAGGCACTTTTTCCTCTAACACCCTTTGTGATAAGTTTTTTTGAGTCTGAACCTCTATGACGCGCTGTCAATGCTTCTTCAAAGTAAGCCTGTACCCAAAGGTTAGTTAGAGACTGATGTTCCAAAAAGCCAAAAGAGACACAAGCAACATAGACATTATCATAGTTTTGTCCAGCACTGGCATGCTTATGATTGCAGGGCTGTTCTTCATTTAGGCCTCATAACAAGATGTGCTATAATTCATTCAAGCAGTAAGTATCACATACGAATAAGATGGTTTAACAAGTAAGCAACAAATTTTGTCTTAATGTAATCAATGCAACTCTTAGAAGTGCTATAGTTCAGATAATTGCATCATTTTTAGCTAACAGGTAAGAGAGAATAAGGGAAACGCGTCCCTGATCCAAAACATTTTTGCCATGTACTGCCGCAAAATCAACAAATTCTTGCCTAATGGTTTTAATGACTCCAAACCACTTTGTAATGCTAAAAAGTTTACCTTGCACACAAAAAAATGAATTTGAAAAACCTGCAAATCACCAAGACTCTAGCATACTTTGCATTTGATTAGTTGATAAGTGTATTGAGATGGACATTGTATGTTAATACATTGCAGGATACCACTTCAGACTAAACACAGAGATGGAATGGGTGGTGCGTAGAGAGCTACTGAATCTATACCTTTGCATGCTCAAGATGCCTTACAGCATCCTCCTGAGTTGTAGAATTCATAAAAAGCTGAATACAGCAATACCCAGAGGTGACATAATCCTTCTTGAGTACCTGAACAATTAAAAAAATTGAGTGAATTAGCATTACGTTTCACAAGTATTCCAGAAAAAATTAGTCTCCCAAGATATAGATTACAGTTTTACGAGCCACTAGCCTGTCTTCCCACAAAGAGAAAAAGAATACTTAGAGGTCATAATAAGCACATGATTACAAAAACGTTTTTTGGTGCATCAGAGTTAAAACTTGAGTACCAATACCATAAATGCACAGTCATAGTCATAAATTCATACAATTAACCTATTAACTATAGGATCTGCACTTTCAAGGATGTACTAGAAACTCATTTCAAACTTAAGATCAGGGTTTATGGTTCAGATTGCAAAGCAGAGAGAATATGACTAGCGGATAACTTTGGGATAAGATACACATTTTTGTACTCTTATATTTGTTGTGTTTATCTGTCTACATGACTTATATAATTGTACAGCAGAACCTATGCGTATGCAGCACACAAACAAAAAATTTAGATCCTAGTTAGTATAACAAAAAGGTGAAAAATCCCATATGAAAACAACCCAAAAATAAGTTGTACCAAAAATAATGACAAAAAGATGTTCTCACCAGAAACTTGTATAGGTAATTGAAATGCCGGTTGGTCTCAAAGAAAGCACATATACGTGTAAGAGCTCCAGCTATGTACTGATTTATGGCTTGACCTTGATGCTTTGCAGACTCAAGTCTTTCTGTAATTACTTCCTCAAGGGATGAGATAGCTCCATGACCGACACAAAACTCACACAAATTTTCAATGGTCCCATATTCAGTTGCCAAGGGATCTGTTCGTTGAGGTGATGAAGTCGAGCTTACTATGCCCACGGATGAAGTTTGCAAAGGAGGGGGAAGCGCACTTAACGGAAAGAATAACATGCATGCATCTTTATAATGACCATGCCGGAACATAAACCCAAGCAGGTTTTGGCGAGCATGCTGCAGAATCAGAAGAAACAAAATCAATGAACCAAAACAAAAGTAAAATGTAACCAGTTCATATGTTCGCAAATAATGCTAATTGCAGACAAACTCAGAAACCACTCTTAAAAATAGGGTCCATCTAAAGACATGTTCAAGAAAGAAAAGTATATTGTAAGGCAATTCCAGGAGAGAAAACTTGCAAATTCTAGAATGCACTGGAATATTATTGCCTTACTTCCTGCAAGTAGTTGGTGCACTCAGAATAGCGAGTACTATCCAAGTTGCTTCTGGGTCCATCTTCAAAGTCTAAACCGGGCACAGAATTATTATTTTCTGATTCCAGAGATCTCCTCGACCTCTCTGAACGAGGAAACGTGGATGGCATATGCAGAACATTCAGGTATGAATCTGCTGATAAAGAATCGTCCAAAATTGTTGGCGCGCTTTTAGCCAAATGGTCATACCTGTATGTATCAACAGTCCCAAAATAAGGTCAGATGGTGGATTACCAAAACTTTTTACTTCCCCCCCCCTTTCGACTTACGTTAATCATGATTTACATTAATTATGATTGTCATCTCCATTCTCTCACCAATTTAATAGTTCCTTAGATCTTAGCTAATTAAGCTACTTTTTTTACGTACTTACAGGACATCTAATTCATCATGTATATGTTCAACTGAAGTTTATATTGATCATAACACTTTCCTATCCTGTCACTGGATTAGCAAGGCTTTTCACAAAACATAACTCCCGACTATACCTCATACTAGGATAACGGATTTAGTTAAACAGAGACACTTACATGGAACGAACAGTTGACACATCCACAGGCGGGCCTCCTTCTATTGTATTTATTATCTCCTGAATGACATCAGGAATGTCTTCCCCCTTTAATTGAAAGGCTTGCCTATAGAGCACAGAATAAGAACTGTATTACTGCATGCAACCTGAGGTTGATATATACGAAAAAAGGGTTACAACTCATGTGTTTTGCCACAGGTTTAAACTATCACGTACTTGAACTTGACTCTAGCTTGGGCATAGCGTTCCATCCGTAACAAAGCAAGACCCCATGCTTTCCACACAGGAAAAACATCAATCTGAAATTAATCAGGTACACAAGCAGAAGTTATTATGATGAAGTGGCTTACCATGGTGTGACAACTAAGCTATAAATTTTACCTTGCATTTTTTGCACATATAAACTGCCATACTATACCGTTCATCAGATATTAATCTGTCTCGTAGACATTCGGATGACAATTGATCAGCTATGTCATCAAGAGAAGCAGAAATTCCAGACCCTAGGAGGCTCTGCAGCAACTCTGCACGCCCCAACCAAATTTCTACAAGTGAGAGGACTTCGGATGGTTCATCCATTGACTGACTGCCAACACTGGAGCTGCCAGTTTCAGAAGATATATCATCAACATCTCTACTTCTTTCACCGTTGTTATTGGTCAATTCAGTCGCACCTTGAAGTTTCCTAAGCAATGATTTCGCATAAGATAAACCCTGCACAAAAATAGTTGCTTTAGTGATCCAAATCAGTAACAACCTTTTCCACTCTCAGGTAAAGAAATTATAAGACATACAAGGTCGACCATGTATTGCCAATATAACAACACCCTTCAAATACTATTCGGGGGAGAGTATTTAAAAAGAAACTGTCTTACCTGCACAAATGCCTCCGTCGCATGATATGCTCGGCCAATTGTTTCAACAGACGCACCCTCTGACAACTGCTTGGAGCTCAATACGTTCTTCATTTGACTGATGCATAAGTCCATGGCATTTCTTGCTGATACTAGCTCATCTGAACAAAGTGAGAGCAGCGCCTAGAAGAAGAGCAGTGTCATAAAAGACCGAAGTTTACACTTATTGCCACAGGTGTAGATAAGAATAGCAGTACCTTGAAGAGAATAATATCTGGGGTGCTTTCATATTTGTGAGATGAACGTACAGCTTCATCTTTGGTTGTGTCGCCGCTAAACATCCATTCTTCTGCAATAGAAACAGAAGGTAGCCTATCCTGCCCATCTCCCGAATAAGATGATCCCTGGTCCTCTTGAATACCTGTCATCGCCTCCCAAGCAGCTCTCTCAGGTGCCCCCAGACCGGAATTCTTTCTTTTTCGATAAACATCCTTTGAAGTCGTCCTGTTTTCAGCATTACGTGGAGTCCATGAAAATGCTCTTCGAGCCTCTCTCTGAAAATTGCTTAAACTACTAGTGAAGGATGCTTTTGCTGCTGGTGTTGCTCTTGGCTTTTGTCTTAGCCGTGATGCAGAGACAGTTATTCGAGGTTCTCTTGGTGGTGGGCTAATTGTAACAGAAATAGCTTTAGCTGCATAGGCCCTGATAACATTGTTATCTCTTAATGCTGGGAACTCTTTTAGTATCTGAAAAAAAACATGAAAGTAAGTCTCAGAAAGTCATCAAGAGCGAACATAGCAAGGAAGAATAGAGGAAATCAATTTTTCTATAGACATGAACAAGAGTTATAGATGTGCATTTCACAAGAATAGAGATGATATTCAGCAAAGTAGCAAAATGAAAGAATCACAGAAAATTCAAAAGAAGATTGTCTCTAGATATACCAGTGAGGCATATTGTAATTGTTTTCTCATCAACAGAGCTTCAAATATTAAATTGGGATGCTCATGAAGCGAAGAGCATCTCTGTTGCCAAGGCAGCGGCAATGCAGCTAACACTTTCAGACCTAAAGCCCAGGAATTAAGCCGGGCAACCTCCGAATCCGACAGATTGCTATCTCTTCGCTTCAGAAAAAAATGGACCTACAGAGAAGATGAAACAAAAAAAATTCTAAACCCAACAGCAAAATCTGACCTCGTAAATCATGAAACAAGAAGAAAATTTTCTTACAAGAAGCTGCTTTGAACGAAGGTCAGGTAATAATTGCATTGCACCCATAACCACTGGTAGAGCATCAGCCGAGTCCTGAAGTGAAGAAAGAAATCGAGATGCTTCTGCAGGACCACCACCATTGAGTGGATCAGTCGTTAGAAGCTTTACAAGCTGCCTTCCTTGTAATTCTCTTCTAAGATCTATTGATAATCCTGCACTTTCAGCCACTTCCAGTGCAGCAGAAACAGCTCCTTTCCCAGCCAATCTTAGAGCCAAGCCTTCAGGGTCTTCTTTACATTCGGTTTCTACCTGTTTACCATTCAAAATTTTGAGACTGGCACCTCGAGCATACTAAAAGCCAAACATTGATCTCAAAAAAAAGGGAGAAAGAATAACCTCTTGCCAGCTTTTATGGCGATCATCTGCACAAAGTATGTGGCTGTACTTCTGCAGAGCTCGTCTCCTTTGCAGCACCTAGATGCACAAAGAAGATTGAAGAAATAAGACTCGATTGATTGATTACAAGGTGATTGGGAACTTAAGTTACATGCAGGAAACTAGAACTGAAAGCCCTTATACCTCATAGCTAATTGGATCACTTTCTAAGAGATGACAACTACACATTGTGAGAACATTTAAAGCTGCCTCAAGCTCCCACATATGCATATACCTGAAACCAAGACATACAAGAACTTCAAAACAATCCACGCCAGAACAAAACTGTAGGTTACCATTTCAAATAAGACAACAAAAAATGTTTTCTCAGTCGACTAACATAAGCGTAAATCCCACATTATACGTGTCTACACAGTTATAAATAACAAATGAATGTTTTAGCATGAAGCATATAAAAAGATCTACCGATGAATCATAGGTATGAAGTCAAATAAATTTAGCCAAAACATGATACGACTTTAGGTAGGCAAAAGACACATTGGATAACATGGTTTATAAACCTCTTGAGGCGTCTACAACTTTCACCGAAAGCTTATTGGAAATCTGCAGGACATTAGTTTTCATATATTTGGCTCTCAACCCAAGTGGCATATAAGAAAATCATATTGCACTGCAGGGTTGTTATAGAAATTTTAAGTTTACTTACTTAAGTGCCAGTGTCGCTGCCAGCTGTTTGTCCTTTAGCCGCAGGCAATACTGCCAACTGTTGCTCTGACCTCCATATCCCTGAGATAGTCCTAATGTTGAAGGACTTTCTTCTCTACTTTTGATTAGGAGCTCAAGTAACCAATCAGAAGCTCCATTCCGCAAGAAGCGGTCCGAAAGTGCTAAAGCATCCATTAGTTTTCCTTCATCAATTAATCTAGCATACATTTCAACAAAACACTAATTAATCTCAAAATAAATTACAAATCCAATAAAGATAATTTAGAAAGTATTAAAATTTCAATCTGGAAGACTTTTCACAAGCTAACGAACTAAAAGAAGAAGAAGCCATATGAGATTAACTGACATACCTATTTACAGCTTTCTCATACGGTACTTCATTTTCCCAATCAAAAGAAAGGAAAACTCTAGGATCAGTTCTACCAATTCCAGTTTCAAAGGATCCATCATCACGAGCACTGCAGTCTGTCAATGCTGGCTGAATGTTATTTTTAGGAAAACTTTCTTCTGCCTCTGACTCTGAGTCACTGTCATGTTCGAGAAGTCTCTTGATCCCAGTTCTTTCATCAGGTTTAATCCGTTTGTCATCAGGTTTTTGCTTAGGTGTCACAACAAATTCCAAAACTCGATGAAGATTGGTCTGCATTTGTATCCATCGGTTTAAAGTGGGAAACCTGTGACGAAAAAGTAAAATAGTAGAGAATATAATGGAACATAGGAACTTAGTTTATCTCAAATTCAAAGGAGGAAAGAATACTTTGGCTTGACAGTACCTCTCAGACTGATCAAGAGAAAATTCATAAAACAATCTGTCTGCATCAGGAGAACTTGAAAACTCATCGTTCAAGGAGCTAGATATGACAGAATCACTGCCATTGTACAATATGCTCCCACCAAATACACAAGCTAAAACTGCTCTTACTGGGGATATTTTTACCAAATGCCTGATTATGTCCAACTGAAGAGGATACAGAGGGACACCAGGTGTCGCTGAGGAACGGACGTAACAGGTGGGTTTAGCTTCTTTCGAAGGAGAGAGCACTTTACTCTCTGAGTGAGAACCCGGAGTGGTTGGAATGACAGGAATACAAGCCCATCCATGACCAGAACGAGGAGGATAAACTGGGGGAACACATGCAGATATCACTTCATGAACAAAATCAGCAGACATGACTTCGGCAACTTTAGCAGCTGCATCTGTGCTACTTCGATCAAACACCAGACGCGTCAATAGCTGCAACATGCACCAACAGTAAGAGGTTACACATCAATCTACGCCCAAAAAGAACATTGGATTCATGGTCAATTTGTATAACATTGCTGCCTTGCAGTTCATGTTTAGTAATTACCCAAGAGAGGCCAATAAATATTAAACAGAACATCATAGGATCTCAAGAGGCCACTCATCATGCTCACCATGATTATATAGTTTATGAATACAAAAAGCTAGAGTTAACAGAATCAAGCAATGCGAAACTCGGTAGTTTTCTCAAAATAAAATCAGAATAACAAGACTAGACCACTAGTATGAATGACAAGGAAGAGAGTTTAAATGACAGAACAAAAAGCCAAGAAACACTTACGTCTTTAGGCCATTCATAGACAAGAGAGAAAAAATTGAAATCATGGGTTGTATCAGTGCCGTCTACTATGTCACCAATAGCAGCAATGTAGAGGATGAACTGAGATAGATAAGTAGAGGTTCTGTTGCTTAATGGGCCAAATGACCTCTTCCCCTTGTCTTCTGTTTCATGGGAAACAGAATTTCCATCCACGTTTCTATTTGCTGAACCAGAAGGACTTTCCTTCGTATATTTTAGCCCAAGACCAAGAACTCCATCCTTCTCAATGGCCATGTCTGATCCGTCCCCTTTGAGTACGTCAACTTCTGGTTTTTCATCAGCGATTGCTCTCGCTAGGTTATGAAGCTTACCTATTGTTCATTAAAGGACCAATTAGAACTCCATGTAAAGGTCTAAAATACATAATTAGTAAAGAGCAGATAAATCAATGGCATACTACAGTAAGAACAGATAGAAACATTAGAGAAAGACAAAACAAAATACCACTCAGGAACTGTCGCTTGCCCCTATGAGCATCCTCAATCATTTGATGTAGCATTGCAAGAGCACGATCTTTTTGTCCCTGTCTATGAGATTCCATGCAAGATGAGATGATGGTATCTCCACTAAAACTGGCTTGAAGAATTTGAGGGTTATCCTGAAGCATAAAAGTTCAGCATACTAGTAAAAAGGACAAAGGAGAATAAGAAAAGCAAAGAAAAGGATCTTAACATGTTCTTGTGCGTTTGGGAATTCAAATATTCTAAAATAAAAGCAGGATTTATAAATATTTGCACTGTAATGGGAGAGAAAAGCATAGTAAAAAACAATAGATTTTTCCACTCACATACTACTTCGTAAACTAAAATCCTAACAGCTGTTTTATATTTGTCATTTCCCTCTCTTAAGCAGTCAAGCAACTAAAAGATAACCATCTAAGATAAAACTGTTACCATTTGTACTAGGCAATAATATCGCATATGATCTCCCGATATCAATCAATATTAAATTAAACAAAAAAAAAAAAAAAACTCATATCAAAACTAAATGAAAGTTGTGTTTTTTACGTAACTTGAAGACTGACCTGTTCAAGGAATTCCTGCAGGCGCTTTAAGATCCTTCGCAATACAGAGATTATTGCAACTTCGTGGACCTGATCCCAGTAAGTGAACCCCACCTTTGGAGATCCTCCAGGATAAATTTCCGATAACATAACTTGAGACTGCGTACAAGTAAAATCTACTTAGAAATAACAGTAGGTATAATTTCTTCAACCTTTCGATTTAATGGATCAACATTGCTTTTAAAAATATAATACAAACATTAACCAGCCACTATCTATTAAACACGGTATACTGTCCGGATATATGCAAACCACGCCTCAGCTTTAGCTGAAAAATACTACCCCAACCCTCAAGTCTTGCTTGCTTTGTCCAAGAAGCAATACAAAAATGTATAAGGATGTACGATAAACCAGACTCCTAAAATGCACTTCACCAAACTAATATTTGCAGAGAATGCAAATAATAGAAGAGTATATGGAAATTAAGAACATTGCTTGCCTTATCCAAGAGTTGTTTGGAAATTGTTGGAGACTTTGCAGAAGAAGTAGCAGCATCTATGCATAGTAGAATCTGGCATCACGAAAAACGTAAGTAAAAACTTGCTTAGAGGCCGGCAGGCAATTGATTGCAGGATAATCCTGTCAGAATATGCTAAAGCAATTGTGTTAGAGACATGAACCATAACGAAATGGACTTACCACAGCCAATGGACTCAATTGAGAACCTAAAGAACGAAAATCTAAATCTTGCACAGCAGATGCTCCTTCAGCAGTACGAGACATCACATCTTCTACCTGAGAATAATAAGAAATACAGATATAGGTAAATAATCTCCGTTTCTAATAAAGGTCATCCACTAAATGACTAATCCTCTGAAATAGCATCAGATAGAGTTTAGACAGAACAATAAATAATTCCAATGACGTAAGGCAACATCCTATGAACAATATACAAGATGCATCTCTAAAACCTACAACAAGAACACGAGACTAGTATACAATATATAATCATCAAGGTAAGAGAAACAGGTCTCACATCAGAATAGTCTAATCCCATTATACGAGATGTCGAGACATCCCATTATACGAGATGTAGAGACATATAAGGTGATACGAAAGATACCAGTGTTCTGTTGAAGGCATTATCCACCCATTCAGCTAGTTCAAGAGTAGCTTTATCCTCTGCTGATAACGCAAACCGATGAACTGCCTGTTCTCCAATGTCATACCTAGCTCTTTGCATACAGCTGCAGAAGTGGCACGAGGAAGCAGAGTATTACTAAAATTCAATTTAGGAATCTCTGGCAAGACAAAACGGGAACAAATAACAAGTAATGATATACAAATAACATTGTTGCACCTTGAAGAGAAGTTTAATTCATAAACTATCTCATCAGTACAGCTAGAACTCTCGTTCTTTAGCAACATATTAAGGAGATAAAAATTGCAGATAGCAGCTCAATTTCTTACCAAAAAAGTAACTTCACCACAGACCACCAGTGAAACTTAAAGTTCAGCCTCTAAGTTTTCAGTCCTCTCATCACACAGGTTACACATATACAGAAATACACACTGACTCTAGATAAAAGAATTCAGACAAAATATAACTTAATGAGCAAACCAAAGAAACAAATAGACTGATATTTTAACGTTTCCGTGCATACAGAGATCATTCTAAATTTTGAACTTCGATTTGGTTTTCTCATATTTTAGACGTGGAGATGGACGAAACAGCAAGGTGGCTAACAGTTTTTCCCTGATGACTGAAATCTAAATTACCAAACATTAAAAGATAATTCTACTCACAGGTTAAGCAGTTTTGCAGGGGCCGCCCTTAGAACACTCAAAACCTCCTTTAAACCCCACTGGCGTTCAGAAAGTGGCAGAAGATGCTGCATAACAGATAACCGCCATTCACAATCTTCAATGAAACGCTTAGCCATAGATACTCTCCATTCTAAAGCCTGTCTTCCATCAGCACTGTAACTACCATCCAGCTGACACTCTTGTTCAATCAGATGTGATGGAAGATTGCGGCGTAAAACATCGAGTAATTGTCTTGTGAAAGATACAACAAATTCCTTTTCCCCTTCTGTAGCAAGATCGCCAATATCCAAACCAGGTGTATTACTTTTTTCAGAAAAACACTCCGGCGAGACATGTTGTGTAGAACTGAGACGGATATCATCAATATGTAAGAGTGAAATAACTATGTTCACCATCATAATCTGCAAAGAAAAGAGATCTTATGTTAAAAACATGTAAACTGTAACATAATGATAGAAGTCACATTGCATGAAGATGTAGTATGAAGCATCATATCATATATTTTTTGTAATATCTATTTCATAGAAAATAGTAATCCATTCTACTATTTTTTCAATATGGTATTACCACAAAACTGATGACAGACGCCCAGCTTCTTGTAAATTGATCAATGTATATAGGTACATTACCTTTCGTGGAACATTTTTAATGGCCTCCAAATGGTTTGTGAGGTCTTTTAAATGGTAAAATACCACTCCATGACTAGCATCCATCTCATCTTTCATGACCTCTTCCATTGCACGTAGTGCCAAAACGATAGACTCCAAAGCATAACGCATATGCATCAGTTCAATATCTTCTATCCTACAATATACGAAGACATCAAAAGTGAAACCACCAACTACGAACGACTGACCTAGAAAAAACTAAAATAGCGCACAAAACATTTTCTACAGAAACACCACATTAAAACTAACAAACAGACAAAAACAAGCGCGCTAATGCAGCAATTATTGTGAAGGGTCAGGTGCTAAAATCTATCTACTAAAGTAAATAGACAAAACTTATTGAAGTATTGTGTATATAACATAGCTATATAAACTTTTATTGAACTAACCTCTTCCAGGCTTCTGCAGTTGAAGCAATAGGTTGCATACTAATCAGTGAAATAGCCTCTTGGAATTTTATTCCAGGAACAACGTCAAACAATACCTACATGATGGTATGCCATTAAAACTTGTCTTGATTAAGAGCACCAAGAAAACGTGCAGATGATCCACCCATTGATAATAGTACTGCTGTAATTTAACTTAACAGAGACAAATTCACACGACCATACCAAGACAAAACACATGCCACTACCACAGTGCATGATATACAAATAGCTTGTCAAAAACAAATGAAAGAATTAACAGAGAGGTGGAAAGGGTAGAGGAAAGAGGCAAACATTAAATCTTTCCTGTGAAGGATAATAACCTACAAACAGCTAGACACTTAGACATGATACAACTTCTCTTAATACATAAATGGTGATTTGACATATTCAGTGGCAGAGCAAACTCATATATTGATTATTAAGTGGAAAGATCTCAAAAAACATTTAGATTAAATTGATGGCAATGTCAGTGTCCTTCCCAGGGACAAGGTTCATTATATCAAAAATACAGTACTAAAAAGTCTATAGGGCAGGATGGAAAGTGATATTATATTCAGGAAATGAAGATGTATATTCTTTCATTTCTCCAAGAGCTCACATCAAAAACAAAAATAAACTGAGTAGAAAGTTAGGAGCTATCAAATTTAATTTATTTGATCCAAGTAAGCTTGCTAACTATGCAGCTCATACATGTCCTTGCTTGGTAACAATATCACAAACTCTTAAGAAACATCACTTAACCCACATAATAAATTGTATATTTATCCAAAACGGACTTAACATACCACTGTTATCCTATTTTTCATTAGTCTCGACTCCTGATAAACCATAGTAACATAAGCTGCAATATTCTCGTGTTATTTATTTCTCTTCTTATCAAATTTTATGCGTTCACTATGATACACCATTCTACTGTAAGCAAATGAATCTAGCCAGTACGATATCTAATGAAATTTTCCACTGAAAATACTAAATTTAATTATAGCTTATAGACATTTGTACAGATTCTTCCAGAAAACTAGAACACTTTTTCCAGTGGGGGTGGGTAGCCAAACGTAGTCTCTGTAGAAGGATGGTTTAAGAAAGTCTTACCCGAAGTGGACTTTGCGCTGAAAGCCTTTCCAACACAAGATTTTCAACAAAAGGATCCACCTCAGCATCATCCTGCTCAGATGACACATTACCATGCATCAAGAAAGATGCCTTTGGAGTCCATGATTTACCAGAATTGACGCAAGCAGCAAAAGATGCAAGGTCCAGCTGATAGCATAATGTATCGCAGAGATGTTCCACACAAGATTTCTGCCCAGATCAATGTGTCCTGTTAGACTTTCACTGTCATCTTCTTAAAATAATAGATCCAAAATAATAGTTTATGCAAAAGCATAAAAACTTACCTCATCTGTCTGGTTTCCATAAAGGGAAGATTCTTCTAACCGAATTGTTTGCGAGTTACTAGTCCAAAGTAGCCGCATCAATTTTTTACGGGTTGCAGTTTTGCCCCGCAACAGATCCCAACCCATGGAAGCTACTAATGGGCGAAGTCGGGGAAACAAAGTAAGAAACTGTGACATATGAGCAGAAGAGAGTTTCAGATCCCAACACAAAAAGGGAAGTCTAAATGAAGCAGCAGTCAATCAACAATACTACAGTAAGATGATGACTATGAAAATGTGTAACTTTATTCTATTCCACCTACATCATTTGCCTCCTGAAGCTTCTCTTGCTTTACAGAAGACAAAGCAGCACACATCACACACTCAAGCACATGTGATCCAGAAATACGAGCATAATGATACATATCTCTGAGGCAAGAATTAATTGCCCTGCTCATAGGGGAACTTTTGTCCTCTATATTTCTCTCAGTTTTCAAGTCTACAAGATATCTCCGGAAACACTCAAGAGGGTGTGGAATTTGTTCATTGTCAAGAGATAAATGTAGCTGGCTATCTGGGAGGAGCATATCATCTTGAATACCCTGCAGAGGAAAACATTGTAGTCACATAACAGCTTATAGTACAAGATAACTTAATCAAAGCCATACATACATATTTCAATATGCACATATCAGCAAACCGTTAAACTCAAACTGACCACTGAACTAAACTACCTCCAGTGTAAATATTCACAAAGTATATTGAAGAACAATGCCAACTGGATATACAAGCTTCAAATTCAAGCATAATCAAGATAAAAACACGGTTCTACATTCCTCCTAATCACAACGAATATTAGCAGGATCTGTAAGCCACTTGTTTATTTTTTTCAGTTCAGCAATCTAACCAAAATATACTTGTTTCTTACATGCAAAACCTCCTTTTTTATGAGAATGATCCCCTAGATCAGCTTTTATGAAAATTATAACAACCTGGATCATCTGAACAAGATCTCCGCAATTCGATGAGAGGGCTTCTTTATAAACAAAAAGCAAGTTCTGGCGCACCATGTGCCAGGAGTCACCATATTCATCTTTTTTCTCCATGACTCTTGAAAGTAGAGCTTTTAGAATGGCACTATGGGAAAGGAAGAAAAAAGAATAATTGAAGTAAGTTCTCTATACTAAAATATGTAAAAAATAAGTTCCCAGGAACAGGGAGACAAATTGAAGCAAGGAATGGGATTGAATATGCAAGGCCATGGATGTTTTCATCCACTATAAGGGTTCCCTTTTTAGTATCAAATAAACAGTTTCCACCATTTGAGATTTTCCTATGGAAATAATGAAAACCAAAAGCTGTCCTAAACAAGCAACGATTAAAAATAAAAGGTCAAATCCACTCAAACAGTGGATACAAAACTAATCTGTATTGATGTCTTCTAATTTGACACTACCCATGAAATTTATTCAATGTTGGGAAAATTACATACAAAAGACAGCTACACTTATCACTACTCTGAAAACTATTGTAAACAATCTTCATCCAAATGTTAAGTATAATTTTATAGCACAATTCCAATCAAACAACCAAAGTGGCCTCCACCTGGGAAAGAAGAACTAAAACGGACATAGAATTTCTACGAACATATCTTCTCCAACATTCAGAATTTACTGAAGATGATCAAATGAGTTTTATTATCTGGATACGGGGAACAGGAAATGTATTAGTATAGAAGCAAACAGAAGTAGTGAATCAACCCATTTTTCTGCTTTGCATAAACCCTTAAAAACACGCTTAAGACAAGAAACAGAACAATGAAATGCCAAGGAACATACTGATAATTCTCTTTGTCTACTCCATAATCAAGGTGAAGATAACGTATGCGATCAGCTGCCCCACGCTCATCCCCTTCATCCAACTTTGTTTTCATAGCATCCAACTGTGCTAACTGAACATTTCTTTGTATCAAAGCAAACACATTGTTGTTATCCGGCTCTTCAGAACCAACGCATGTCGTCTCGTCTCTCTCTCTTCCTTCGTCCACCACATAACTCTCGGAACCCATAAGTTGCCTCTTTATATTACAACATAAAGCATCAAAAACATCAGAGTAATCCAATACTATACTCCTCAAAGACACAACAGAATCTTCCTCAATCTTATTACTTCCCTCACTACTACTACTTGTATCAACATCAAATCTCAACCTCTCAACACCTAACTCCAAAACACCTTGCAAAACCCTTAGACAATTTCTCAATCCACCATTTTCATCCCTCTTCTCATCCTCACTCTCTAATTCAACTCTTTCATCTTCCTCAATCCTTTCGGTAACACGATCGATCAAAACCTGAACCATCAACAAAAAATCCGCACGCAAACTTAAAGTCTCGGAATCAAATCCCCAAGGCGAAGTAGGATTTTCAAATCTCATAAGCTCAATCGTCGAAAGGAACGAAAGAAGAGACGGAGAAGAACAAGAGCGTGACCATAGGACATTCTCGAATCTTCCAGCGTTAGAGACAATGGTTTGGAGAATCGTAAGTGCAAGGTCAGGGTTACGAACTCTGAGAGCGAGTAACGTAGCTTTCAATGGCTCAAATTGAGCCAAATGAAGATGGTTCGCCGCGAGACGAGAGAGAATCTCCGTTTCTTTATCCATGGCCGATCACGAATTCACAATCACTGAATCAAATTCATACCGATTCTTCCTCTCTCCGTAGAATCTGAAATTTTCTCGTTTCACAAGTTCGATTTTGAGATTTTTGTTCTGAAAGAATTTTGGTCTGGAATCGTCAAACTTAGCTGAAGAAGCGTGACGTAGTCGAGCAGACCAATAAGGCTGGTACAGCAAATGGATTAAACCGGTTTGATTAAATCGGTTCGATCTGACTTGCTAAACCAATGGTTTTTGTTTTTCATTTCTACAAACTAAAACGATGCAGTTTTGTCCCCTTTAAGCGATTTGGTTCCTTTTAAACTTTGATCACTCTTATTTAGAACGTAACTAAATACTAAATAGTAAATCTTATATAATAAAGTCAAAACCAAGCTTTAAGAGGATAATATGTGGCATATCTTTTTTTTTATATGTGCTTTTTTTTTTCAAATTTAATACTTCAATTTTCTATATTTAATTTTTATCATTTAAAAGTAAAAGATGAATACCAATTACTTTATGCTAAAACAAAATACAAAATACCAAAGTAATTTTCTAGGTTAGTTTATGTGTTTTGATATGTGTTTCTTAGCTTTCCTTGTTTATTATGTTGATTCGATGGTTTGATTTATCTCAGGAGATGGACGGAATCACTGGACTTCATGATGCTCTCATTTCAAAAATTATTTCGTACCTTCCAACCAAAACATCTCTTTCGACATCTATTCTTTCACGGAGATGGATCTCTGTGTTTCAGCAAGTTCTGTTCATAGATCTCGTCTGCAACGAGGGTAATCTTGAAGATTTTTTTGATGCTAGTCGATAATATATGTTGACTGGTCATAATTAAAAGTTGCATAGCTTCTCGGTTTTATGTGATGGCCCTATGTCTTCTGCTCGTGCCAACCATTGGGTCAATACTGCTAGTGATATATATATATATATATATATATATTTAACTTTTTGAACATTTTAGTAGTTTTATTTCTCTAATATTTTAGTTTTTGTATATGAATATTATATTATTTAAAATGATTATATATTACTTTTGACTTCACAGTTTCAAGTATGTAACGAGTTTTTCAGAATTTCAAAACTGCCAATCATGCGTTATGCATCAACTATATTATGGTTATATTTGAATTATATGAAGTATTTTAAATGATCAATTATGGCTGAAATGATATTAATCGTATATGTTAGTAATATATTCAATATAACTATTTTTTGGTAGAGAATCAAGTTTTTATTTGGGAAAATAATTAATTAAGTTATAGCACGATATATTTTTTTTTGTAAAAAATATAATCTCTAAGGCATATTGTGAAAGTCTAATTTTTATTTAGATTTGTTAACCATTTCATTCATCTAATTTATGCATGAACTGAAAATGCACAAGAATTTAGCTTGCTTCCTTATCAACCTAGGCCATTATGTTGTTCTATCAACTCATATCTATATGAGGATCAAAAAACACAAGGTAAATTCAATGGTATGCTCTAACCCAATTTCATTCCTCACAAGATAAATCAACTTCTTATTTTTTCTTCATTCATCATAATGTCTTACCTTACTTGGAGTCTTATTTAAGTGATTTCTTTTGTTTTGAAGATGCTCTGGCAAGTTAATGTCAAAGACAGAGAACGAGCTGCACAGAAGATCAATGGTCTTCAATCTGGTTGATCCTCTAGTGAGGCAGTACTGCTCTGATTTTGAGGAAGGCAAGACCATGTTTTTCCTCCACGTTGGACCAGAAACTCCTCGTGGTCTTCCAATCCCAATTCGCTCAGCTCATTGTTAGTGATGTTAAAATGGGTAACTTATACCCATTTAGCCATACCCCATATAAACCCAACCCATTTACACCTTATCTCATTTAAACTCATTTAAGTTTTCACCCCATTTCTCCCTATCCGTTTAAACCCATTTAAATTTATTTGACCCATTTAAACCCATATATATATCCATTTAAAATTGTTTTGTTGTAATATATACAATAGAACAAAAAAATATTTAATTAACTATTTGAAATATACCTTACTTGGAGTCTTATTCGAGTGAAACAAGGTAGAATAATTTATTTTATTATCAATTGAATCCTGAAATACTTAGTTGTAGACAAATCGGAGGGCCATGAAACATTCAAGGAGACATATATGATTGTTTGCGATTTATGAAATGTAAAGATTTAAAAATAAAGGAAGGTTACTTTATTAAGTAAGCAATTATGTATTATTTAATAAAATAATAAATGTAATTATATAATTATTTATCAATAAATTAATAAATATAATTATATATTGTATATAATTATTTATTAATTAATTTAATAAAAATAAATAATCATCAGTGTATTTTAAATAATTAATTAAATAATTTTTGGTTATATTGTATATATTACAACAAAACAATTTTAAATGGGTCTATATGGGTTTAAATGGGTCAAAAAAAATTTAAATGGGTTTCCATTATAGTAACCATTATAGTAAGAGATGGCAGTGTACTGTGTAGTGATATAGATAGATGTTCAAAAATATGTAGTGAAGGATCAAATTAAGATGATGATCATTTGAGTTTCCATCAAACACGTATCTTACGGAAACACCCGAAAGACTCTCTAATGGATCAATATCACATACATCATCAATGGCAAAAAATGACTAAAACTTGGTCCATCATTTTCAGATATTACTTTTAAAAACATACGACGACTATTACAAAATAACAAAATACGGATTGTTATGCGTATATTTGGCTTTAACCATTATGTGAGTTGTCTTAATAATCGTCAGAGCTCTACATGCGGATTTCTGTGATTCATCTCGTTTCTAATATTCAATAAACAACTATTTAAATTTTATCAATGATGAATTTGTTTTGAATAAGAAAAATCGAGGGCAAAACACGGTTGAACTGTGCCTAGGCAAAACAACAATAGCTAATCGATACTTAGGAAAATAACATATATGAAATAATTTAACATTGTTTTTTCATTCTTTTTACAATTCTAAGCATCATTATATTTATCTCATCGTATAATATATACGAGTCTGAAAAAATGAAGGAAATAAAAGTAAACTTAATACAAGAGTAAGCGTGTTGCTCGAATCCGTGTGGGATCAGCGAAGCGTGAAGAGAAAGACCTAGAAAGATTCTCAGGCTCATCATGGTCAACCCATCCTGGCCCTTGATCAAAATTCAAAGAGTAATCGTAAGGCTCATAAGCCACGACCTTAGTAGAAGAAGAAGAACGAGAAGGTAAGAGCTTGAGCTTGATCAACAAAACCTTCCACTTAGGCAAGAGTCTTTCTCTTCTTTGTTGCATATTCTGTTCTCTACAACTCTTACTGTATCTTCCAAGTACAATTGTTTCTCTACAAGATGAAGCTGATGATAACACGTTCCATCTCTTCTTGCTTGGAGATTCAAACATCATTTTTTTTCTTTTCTTGTGTTCTGTCTTTTTTTTTTTTTTTATTGGTCGAAGATTTTTGTCTTCTGTCTTTGTGAATATCTTAGCTGTGTTATTTATATATATATTGTAAGTTGATGGATGGATAAGGAGACGTAATGAGAGACTAATTCAAAGTCAGCTTTGAAAGGCTTATGAAACTACGTAATTAAGCCAACTTGTATAAATAATTAATTAATTGGTTGAAAGGTAGCATTATAAATGCCGGTATCTGACTGAATTACAAAACAATAGTCAAAGTAGACCTTTTTTTTTCTTTGGATCTGATTTTTTTTTTATTATTATCGACATAAGATAGTATAGATAGATACAAACTATTGGAACTTGTCTCTCTTCTCTCTCTCGCAATTTTCAGAGAGAGAAAGCTCGATCGGATCCGGCGAAGGGTTTCTTCCGCGAGCGGAAACGGCGAGTAGCTCGATCGGCGGCTGGAGATGATGTCGTCACGGCGGACTTGTTGCAGCGCCTGGAATAGCTTGGCGGAGTAGATCTGCTGTTGCTTCTCGGATCTCCATCGCGCGTGACTCTCACCGGTGTTGGAAGCTGCGGAGAAACTTTCAGAGAGAGCAAGCTCCTCGCGCCGACGGTTGAATTTTGGCTCCGGCATCGCCGGCTTCTTTAGCGGCGATGGCTGGCTTTTGGCTCCGGCATCACCGGCTTCTTAAGAGGCGATGGCTGGCTTTCTTCCGGCATCGACTGGCTTCTTACGCGGCGATGGCCGGCTTTAGTTTCCGGCGTACTCGGCCGGCTTCTGTTTTTTCCTTCCTCTTTCCGTTTTGTTTCCGGTTTGGTTGCTTCTCCGAAGTAATTTCGATTGCCTTGAGGAGGTTTACTTTCCGGTGCGATTTTGAATGGATTGAGCTTTCATCGGCTTTAATCGTGTTAGCGGCAGCCTCTGTGCCTCGCTCGTATCTCTTTCGATGAGAAGAAATAATTCCTGGTTCTCCAAGATGAAGATTGAGGCACTCTGATTTGAAACTATCGGCGGTGTTTCCCGGCGGTTCGGAGTTCCTCACAGGCGGAAAAGCAACCGGCGTTCTCGGCGGTTAGTCCCTGTTCTTCCTCTTCCGTACACGTGTTTTCGACGGAAAAAGCAACCGGTGAACTCTTCGGTTAGTCTCTGTGTGACACGTGTCTTATGCGTTGGATGTTGATCCAACACGACTCTTCTCTGACGGTGCTAATTTTGGGCTTGGTTTGGGCCTTCGATAACTCTTGTTTTTGTGTTGTTTGTTCGGCCTGTTGTTGTTGGGCTTTTTTTAAGACTTGTAGATTTGGCTTAATTCAATAAAAGACACACTAGTGACAAAAAAAAAAAAAAAGATAGTATAGATAGATACATACATGAGAAGAAAAGCAAGTGGTTTATTTAGAGAGGCTGTCTCTTATCTATCAATTTGAGTTTTAATTTTAAACAAAAGAAAATCGAGTTTTAATTTAAAAATAAAAACAACAAAATAAATCGAATTATGTACATGATGTATATATATATGAAAACCTTATAGTAAAAACGTGTGGTAGAAAATACGATATGTGTAGACCAAATATCAAGATCTTGTTATGATTAAAGTAAGAGTCTAGGCAGGCTAAAAGAAATTACTAACATATATTACATTATACTTTTGAAAATTTTCGACAAATTTTCTACAAAAGTTTAAAACATAAATAACTAGACGAAAAACTGTCGGAAATTTTCCAAAAAAAAACAAGAAAGTTGAGAAAGAATAAACAACGTTTATTTTGCAATATATTTACCTCAGTTGAATTTTCAACAGATATATCGTCGAAAATTAGTTTCATATAGAAAACGTATCACCTACTTATTTGAACTACAACAAAAATTAAAATAGAGTTAAGGATATGATGATTTTAATCTCTTTGACAATTAGTTGGCACGATGGCATATATAGAATCGACTAATAATTTGAGTTTGTTGGCCCCAAATCTATTACAATTCAAGTTCAGATTCGATCGTATGTGCATCAGTTATATATGATAGACAAACACAAATCAACATCATTTTTTTGTTTTAACCATACAAACTACATTATTAAGAAGAAATAATATTGGGTTTTTTTTTTTTTTTTTTTTTTGTAATATTGGGTTTTCTATTCTCCTAGTAGTCCACGAATTTGACTGTCATATATACAAAGCTTTATCCAGTCAATGTGATACTTGCGTGCCAATTTTAGATTAAAAAGAATTATATATGAACCAAGATATATCACACTCTTTACTCTTTAGTTAGTTAGTATTCTATTTAAATTTAACGGTTATATGACTAGTTAAGTTATATGTATCATGTATCTACCACATGTTCCACCAAAAAAAAAAGTATCTACCACATGTTAAATATGCATAAATCATATGACAGATGTGCATTATAAAAAGAAGTAGGGAAACACCACGTTATATCACCTTGTTGGTAGTATAGTCAAAAGAAAAAAATGAGTGTGTTGTAGCACGCAGAAAAAGAGAGACCATGATGAGACATTCATGTCATATTTTAGGGCTTTGATTTGATATATATCTTGGAGTTAATTAAATATAAGGCATTTGTCCACTTTTTTTTTTTTTTTTTTTGTGGAAATACTTTGTTTTTCATTGAATCAAACGTAGGAAAAAGTTACAAAGTTTAGAGTTTTAGCCAATTCAAGGCTTAATACAAAAAAGGTAATTGCATAATGGAAAGGTGATAAAGATGATAGATATTTCGACATCATAACCAAGAAAACTCGAAGACGTGAGCAAGGTAGCATCAAGTCACTAGCGAGTTCAAGATGAGTCGTAACCACATTCGCGATCAGATCGGAGAAAAGGTGAATTGTCCTTATCGAAAGACATTGGGACGTTATAGAGAATTCCATGTACTTGAGTCTCACCGGCATAAGACAACATGTTAGGAAGAGCAAGTTCTCATTGGAAACATTTATAGATGAGTTTTGTAACAAGATTTGGAATAGATACTCACAGAACCAATTCATAGACGTCGTTTCCAGGTAAGAAATGAGTCTTCGTTCAATCGAACCATAAGAACATAACATCAAGCTGAAGAGGCTTGGGAGAAAATTAGATGAACCAGACCTGTAAAAGTTCTCAATAAAAGAGATTTCCATCCATAAGAAAGATTTATCGTGCGTCCTCGATACCCTCACCGGACAAAACGCAAGTAACGGTCCACGATTATATCCCGCCGTCAACGAAATCCGGTGAGTCGATTCTTCTGGATAAACTTTTGTAGACCAAATTGAGAGTTGTCGAGACCATTCAGAGAAAGTTCGAGAGGGGGTAAAACGGATCAGAGATTGTGTATTGCCAAAATTCTTCGATAAGCTTAAGTCCTCAAATAGACCAATCAGAACAAACGAAATATACAATGTCGCTACTCTGCAAGGCTCGTGAATTAAATAGAGATTATAATTAGAAGAATTCCTCTAGATACCATCATTTTGGTTTTGTTTCCAAAAATACCATAAATATCAAATTATTGTTCAATGGTGAGGAATTTTCTATCTTTAGTTTGGGTTGATTATTTAACATTTAGAGTATAATATTTAGGCTTTTAGGGAGTAGAGTTTAGTGTTTGGAATTTAGAGTTTAGAGATTGAAAATTGAAAATTTAATTTTGGTTTTGTGGTATTTTTGTCAAAAAAACAAAAATCATAGTATTTTAAAGAATTGTCTTTAAAATTATAGGATGATCCGAGTTAAAGGTCTAATTGGGATGAATTTATAATAGATTAGGTGAATTGTTATAGTCAGCTATATTTAATAGATTAATTGGAAATATGGATAAAATTCATATCGTGTTATTCTTTTTAACAATTTTTTACTTAAATCTTCTTTTAAAAAATTTGTATGGACCCTAGACGTTGGCCCTTTTCCGTCACCTCGTACTAACCGGACCTAATTCCACATATTGCATTTCGTCCACATAAACCATATTTGAAGTTTTGAACCGTACCGTCTCGCTCGGATCCCACTTGTCTTACACGGTGGAACCACATGTTTTCACATTTCTTTCATTGTCAGATCATGGCACGTACGTATGAATGACATGTACTTATGTACTTATAATTTATTTGTATTACATGAATCTATTGTCATTGACCAAACAAAAAAGTCTTAATCTATTATTTAGCGTCATCTTTATATAATAAATCACAAGTCAATTCACAAATAACTGCAACTCTCTCCGTCTACACCTGTCTTAAATCTCAATTTTTACACTTTCACTTCTCTAAACAATTAAACTACGGAGAAAAAAAAGACAAAAGAGAAAAAGACAATATATATATTATTCTTTTAAATAAATAAAAAATAGTTTTTTTTAACTACTTTACTCCCACTATCTTAATATCTCCCTAACAAAAAAGAGATTTTTAATTTTTTAGTTTTCAAAAGATATTAAAACAAATAATCTTATAACGAGGATCTCTATCTCAATCTCTTTCAATTGTTTAAAATTTAAATTTAAATTAATTATATATTTTAATTATTTTATAAAATAATAATAATATTTTAACTATATTAAAATAAAACTACTAGTTAATGATAATAACATATTCTCTTCCTCGATCTTTCACAACTGAAATTTGGTTGCCTCTCTCTTTAATTATGCGTACAAGTCTTGAAATTATGTTACCAACCAAATCAATCAAACTTTAATTACACATACACTTTTTCTCTCTTTTTTTTCATACTTTTTCTAATTTCTCAAACACATAATTGGAGCAGGTTTGGGTGACATGTGACTTGTCTAAATGACTAGTACTGTACTACATAATAAATAAATAAATAAATAAATAATTGTATTGCCGAAAAAAAAAAATAAATAATTGTATTACATCATACGTAATCTATTTGTCTGGCCTCAATGCGTCATTAATGATAACATATCTGTATCTTTGGTTCCTTAAAAAAAACAGAAACAAATATATACGCAATCACTCGTCTACTTGGCAATTCACATGAATATATACGTAATCACAATTTTATATAAATTTTTTCTCCTTAAATATCAATTAGGCCTAGGCAAAATATCCGAATCCGAAAATTCGAACTGAACCCGACCCGAAATACCCGAAACAAACCTGAACCGAACAGTAAAAAATACCCGAACGGGTTTTAGATTTCTATACCCGAAAATTCGAACCCGAACCCAAACCGAATCGATAACCGAATGGGTACTTGAAATATAATTATATATACTAAATATTAGTTATTTTTAGATTTAATATAACCCTATTATCCAATATTATAATTACAAATTATAAATATCAACTAACTTTAAATCAAAATAACTAAAATATCTGAAAATTTTTTGGTTATATATATTAAAATTTAACCACATTTTTTAAAAAATTAACCAATTTTTCAAAAAAAAATTTGATATTTCAGGTAACCAAACCCGAACCGAAATAATCCAAACCGAACCCGAATCCGACCCGAATATATAAAATATCCGAATGGGTCTTAGTGAGTTAAACCCGAAAATCCGAAAAACCCGAACTGAACTCGAACGGATACCCGAACACCTAGGCATAAGATTATCAATTATAAAAAAAAACCGAAGAATTATATAAATAAATAAAAAAGTAATTGTATTACATCATTACGTGATATAATTGTCTGGTCTCAATGCGTCATTAGTGATAACATATCTGTATCTTTGGTTCTTTAAAAAAAAAACAAATATATACGCAAGCAGCCAAGCACTCGTCTACTTGGCATCCTGAAGAAAACAAAATTCGAATTTTCAGATCTTTTCTCGAGAAAAATTTCTAAGAAAATTTTGACCTTCCATGCACCTGTCGTATAAATTCTGATCTCGCTTTAGATCGTGGAAGCGTCACGTTTTTTTCCCTTTGAATTTGTCTCCTTCTTAATTTGCTTTTTTTTTTTTTTCTCCCTCTCCTCGATCGTCGAAGTTTTGATTTTGCGTCTTACAATGGCGGAATTGAGATCGAAGTGGTTAGGTTTAAGATCTGTAATCATAGTTTCTCTCAATTTCGCTTTAGCTTTTGCTTTCGTTTCCGCTGAGAGAAGCTTCAAAGGAAAATCTCAGAGATTTGACTCAGAAGAAACGCGGGAAAATGAATCAAGTTTCTTCTTCGTTAGAGCAATCAATTTTCTCTGGGAATCTGATCAAACAGGTTATCATCATATCTGGCCTGTAAGTACTCATTCTTTTAAGCTCTGATTGGTAACACGCATAATGGCAAAATTTTGCAGGATTTACATTTTCAAATGTATAGTTGTGTATGACATCAAAAAAAACTTATTATGCTAATGTATTTGATCAGTACAAAATTTTATTATACGAATTTTTATTTTGCGAATTTTTTCGTTTTCCGGGATTTCGTTATGCAACTTATGTCATTATGTAATTATGCAATGTTAATTGATGGGAGCTATGTTTGATTGACTCATTTGTAACATTTCAATTTTCAGGAATTTGAGTTTAATTGGCAAATTGTTTTGGGGACTCTTGTTGGATTCTTTGGAGCTGCGTTTGGTAGTGTAGGAGGTGTTGGTGGAGGTGGAATTTTTGTTCCTATGCTTAGTTTGATTATTGGGTTTGATCCTAAATCAGCTACAGCTATTTCAAAATGTGAGATTTTAACAACATTCTACATTTTAGGATCTTTGTGTTTTTTTTTTGACTTATAATGACATGAATTTTGATGATTTTTAGGTATGATTATGGGTGCTTCTGTGTCAACTGTGTATTACAATCTTAGATTGAGACATCCTACACTTGATATGCCAATCATTGACTATGATCTCGCCTTGCTGATCCAGCCTATGCTAATGCTTGGGATTAGTGTTGGGGTTGCTTTCAATGTGATTTTTCCAGATTGGTTGGTCACTGTTTTACTTATCATCCTCTTTCTGGGTAAAGATGTTTCAGATTCTATGGCTGTTTCATCATCCACGGTTAGACTTAGAAGTTAGAATCAAGATTTTTATCGATGTATGTATTGCAGGCACGTCAACAAAGGCGTTTTTGAAGGGTTCTGAGACTTGGAACAAGGAAACTATTGAGAAAAAGGTAACTCGCTAACTTCTTGCGAGGCACCATTTTATTTGATTTTGTCATGAAGTATTCTTTGATATGTAGTATTATGATCTTTCAGTCTTCACCTAACACCTTACAGGGTTTACATCATTTATTGCTTGACTGTACCAATCTTAATGAATAACCATCAAACTTTTTTTCTTTCTCTTTTGTGCTACAGGAGGCTGCTAAGCGGTTAGAGTCAAATGGTGAGTTGAATTTTTGTTTGTTAACAGTTTTAAGGGACCAACATTTTACAATCTCTGTTTTGCTTTTATTGGGAAAACATTGCTCACATAATCCACTTTTTTCATCAGGTGTATCTGGAACCGAAGTGGAATACGTGCGTCTTCCCGCAGGCCCGAGCACGAACTCTGGAAACAAAAAGAAAGAAGAGGTAAATGCCATTCTCTTTACACTAGTTCTGGTTCTGTGTTTGCAAGTTATGTCACAAATTAACCAATGCTAATTGTATTGCAGGTAAGTATTATTGAAAATGTATACTGGAAGGAACTGGGGCTTCTCGTCTTTGTCTGGGTTGTATTCCTGGCACTGCAGATATCAAAGGTTAATATTTCTTTATCTTACATATGTATCAATTGAGCATACTTGTTCATGATCAAATTTTACTGATACTTTTTTCATGTTTTACTATGGAAACAGCAAAATCTGGCTACTTGTTCAGTAGCATATTGGGTCATAAATTTGTTACAGGTATGGAGTCAATTACGTTCTTTTGCATAGAGATCCTCGTAGATTGCTTATAGATGCTTACTCTTTCCTATCGTCATGCAGATTCCGGTTGCAGTTGGTGTATCAGGTTATGAAGCAGTAGCTTTGTACCAGGGTAGAAGAATCATTGCCTCTAAGGGACAAGGAGACTCAAATTTCACCGTTGGTCAGCTTGTTCTTTATTGTACATTTGGCATATTGGCAGGCGTAGTCGGTGGTTTACTTGGTTTAGGTGGAGGCTTCATCATGGGTCCATTGTTCTTGGAGCTCGGAGTACCACCACAAGTATGAATCTATTAAGTTCAGCAAATCATTCAACGTCACAAACAACATTATCAACGAGAATCGCTTGTTCTTGTGTAACCGGATCTACGTTTGTGTGTGGTTGTTTTGTAGGTCTCAAGTGCCACAGCCACTTTTGCAATGACTTTCTCTTCATCCATGTCTGTTGTCGAATACTATCTTCTCAAACGATTCCCTGTTCCATATGGTGAGTTCTCTCTACCATTCAGTTCGATAAACTTTCGCGGTATTCTCAATATCTGTTTACTTTTTATGCAGCTCTCTACTTTGTGTTAGTGGCAACACTTGCAGCTTTGGTTGGACAGCATGTAGTCAGAAGGCTAATCGCAGCTCTCGGCCGGGCATCTCTCATCATCTTCATCCTCGCATCCATGATTTTTATCAGCGCGATTTCGCTTGGTACATTATATATCTCCTTTCTCACCCAAAACTATATTTATTTGTTCTGCTTCAACCACATATATTAGTTTTAATGTTTGCTTTAATCTGTGAATATCTAGTTATCTAGATTTTCGAATCAATCGAAATGGATATATGGAATACTTTGCGCAGTCACTGGTGGATTTTATCACCTACTTGATTCTTGTTATCGTTGTTTCTTTGTTCGTAGGTGGTGTGGGAATAGTGAACATGATCGGCAAAATTCAACGGCATGAGTACATGGGTTTTGAAAACCTCTGCAAGTACGGTGGCTGATGTTTGTACTTAGCATGTAACTTGTTAACTTATGAAGCTTCATTCTTGATGGCAAGACTTATGGTTTTTTGATTGTGTGTCTAGTGACTTGTGACGTTTCTTAGATTTTAAAATCAAATTGTATTATTAGCACTAATTTCTTTTTTGTTTTTTTTTGGCTGACTTATTGTTGAAAATGTAACTTATGGCAATATAAGTGATTGATCAGTTTGTGAACAGTATAAACGAAAATAACTTTATTTATTATCTTTTTACTTTTTCATGTGCAATAAAGATATTTTTTATGCCATTTTTATCTTTTTATTGTTAATTTGTATAATTTCACTAAATGTAATTTAAATGAAAATGCATCGTGCTACTTGTAAAATATAGAATAAAATGTTATTTTGTTCTATTTACTAAGTACTTAAATGGTAATAATAAACAAATGATCAAACAGAGATATAAAGTCAAAAAATATAAAAAGAATAAAAAAGCAGAGAACAAAATAAGAACGACATTTATATTACACTATAATCTTGAATGAAATTGGAAGTTTCATATGAATGAAAATGTTGAGTGAAAAAGAAAAAGAAATTTGATCGGAATAAATGGTTTTCTGCAAAAAAAAAAAAAAAACATATAATTCGCTAATTTTTACAATTTTACTCTCTATTTCAAAAAATACATATCAATTTTATGAAGTCATAAATAATATGCAATATAATCTTTATACGTATCTTCTAAATGTTTTTATAGTCATATACAATAGATTTTTAAGATAAAATAGATTTGGACTCCTAATCGCAAAAACTTCGATTTGATATATTATATTATTATTTATCAAAATTTTACAAATTTGACGGTAACAAAAACATGTTATTTTGCACATTATATTTGACTTCTCGGATTGATCTGTACTTTTTTAAGATGAAAGGTGAAATTGTAAAATATAGCGATTTGTAAGAGTTTTTGGATAAAAAAAAAAAAAAACTAATTATAATTCTAGTTAAGTTTGGGCCGGGTATTGGATCCAAAAACTGGCCCACTAACTTATCAGAACGGAGACAAACCTGAAAAACGCCAAGGTCGGTGAAGGAGACTCCTCTCTACTGGCGGGTAAACGAAACTAGAGAGAAATGGACGAAGAGAGGATTCGAGAGAGAGAGAGACTTCAGATCGAGCAGATTCGTGAGCTTGATTTCGAGGAATTACAAGTCGAAGAAGTCGATGATCTTCACGATTCCGATTCCGATGATGATAATGGTTTCGTTGCATTTCCTTTTTCCTCCCACGCACAAGCTTCGTAAGCAATCTCTCCTCTTCAACACTTGGCTTTTCGTTTTTCGTATACGATCGATTGTTACCTATTCTTCGTTTGATTTGCTATTTCTAGTGACTACGCGTGGCCCAGTGTGTTCTTTTGTTCAGTATAATCAGTTTATCGAGTGTATAATTAGTTTGATTTTGCAGTTTTTTGCTTACTTAGGGCTTAGTGATTCTTCAGATAACGGATCTACATAGCAGTAATTTGATTTTTCTTTGATTTTGATTGATGAAGCTTTTGTTTACATCTCTGAACTTGTATTTGGTGGTGCTTGACAGTGGTAACCTTGGTGATGATGAACTTATTTTCAACCCATCTTTGGCTTCTTTACATACTTATCTTGGAGGTATGGATGGATTCTCTCGTCGTGTTTTCTTTCCGATGTGTTTTCTTATATTTTTGCGACATTTGAGTTTACGGTTTTATACTTTTTTAACAGAGGTTGAGGACACTCGAAGCAGAATTGCTTTTGTGGATGGAGGCACTGTTTTGAAGATCCCGCTTTTCTATCTTGAAGGTATTCATAATAAATATGGTGTGGTGATAGGTTTCTTCTTTTAGTGGTTACATTTGTAGTTTTAGTCTAAGAATCTAGTTGCATGTTCATTGACATGAGGTGCTTAATTGAATTGAACGAGCATACTATGTTTCTTCTTGAGGTATACAAGATGTACCATTTCTGGAAACCAATTCATGTATGACATGTATAGTGTGCAGAGTTGTATGTCCCCATCTAGTGTTTTGTACCCAGATATGTATGTAAGATATTGATACTGCTGCTTTGCAATACTTCAGGAGTGGTTCTATTTCCAGAGGCAACACTACCCCTTAGAATTATTCAGTCTAGTTTCCTGGCTGCTGTTGAGAGAGCTTTGAACCAAGCTAATGCTCCATCTACGATAGGTGTGGTAGGTGACTTTATCTTTTGCTTTGCTTGTTTTGGGTTCTGTATATCATATTCTTTTCTACAAGAAAATATGACTCAGCTAAAATTTATCCTTTTATCTTCAGATTCGTGTTTACAGAGAAGGTGCTCAATTCAAGTATGCCAGTGTGGGGACAACCGCAGAGGTAACCTTTCTGAATTTTCTCTCTTCCTTGTCTTTCAAATGATTGTTAGATGAAGTTATACCTTTCAGTTTTCTGTTTCTAAAACATCTTTTGCTTTGTCTGATCATAAGACCTCTGCGGTTTTGTATTTGAAATTTTGTGCAGTTTTGTATTTGGAATTGTGGGATCTGATATGATTGGTGGTATCTTAAGAAATAGATACATTTTAAAATTGGCATTCTTGTTGATCAATTTCTTGCCTAAAATACTGTAGACTCTTAAATTATTTGCGCAATGTTTCTGGAGCAATGCCTGAGAACCCTGTTCTCGATGTAGGAAGTTCCCAAATGCCATGGTTGTTGTTTTATATTTATAATTGGTGGGAATAAGTTGGATCTTTTAGTTCTTGATATGTAACATACTATTCTTGGTGATAATCGCAGATACGACAATACCGTCGTCTTGGTGATGGTTCATTCAACGTTATTACTCGTGGACAACAACGGTTCCGTTTAATGCGTCGCTGGACTGATGTTGAAGGATTTGTATGGACATTCTCTTGTATATATATTCATAGACACTCCACCTTTTTATTAGTAAAAGTGGAGAATGCATCTTTGTTTATTGTGAAAGAAGCTTATATCTCACTAAATTCTTCTTGCAGCCTTGCGGAGAGGTTCAAATTGTTGACGAAGATGTGCCCCTGAGGACTCCCAGGGATGCATTTGGAAAACTGGTACCGTTAAGCAATGTGCGAGGTCATTCTCCCTTGAGTACAATGTCTTTATCTACACCTCTTAAAGATATGGACACACAGTCAGTAGCAAATTCTGAAGAAAGTTTTGAAAGTGCTCTTTCTCCGTCAGAAAAAAGACTTCATTATTCAGTAGTTGACTCAATATTTTATAACTCAGCAAGTAGTGATGATGATCAAGTAGTCAGCACATCTGATATCCAATCTAGTGGGTCTAATCCATACAGCTCTAGATCCATTGGATGTTTAGCCTCTGTCCATGAAGACGGAAAGGAAGACGTGCAATCGGCAATTGGCAAGACTCCTGTTTCACAAGGGAAATGGCAGAAGCAAAATAGGCTGGCAAGTTTCCGGGAAAATACTGATCTAAGCCGATTCCGTATGGCCCCAAGAGCATATTGGCCATTCTGGGTGTATAAGATATATGATTCATATTATCTTGCTCAAAGAGCAGCTGGTAAATTCCTTGTTTGTTTTGATCGTTTTCTAAGAGTAGCACACATATTAAGAGTCTGATAATGTTAAAGATAATATGCAGATCTGTGGAAGCAGATAGTTGGGGTTCCAAACATGGAGGCTTTTGTGAATAAACCAGATACTCTATCCTTTTTCATTGCTAGTAAAATTCCCGTGTCTGAGTCAATTAGACAAGAGCTCTTGGAGCTTGACGGAGTCTCTTACAGATTGCAGCGCGAAATTGAATTGCTTGAGGGCTTTGATCTTGTTCGATGTAAACACTGTCAGGTATTTTGTGGGAGCGTGGTAAATATCATTTCTACTTCCTCTACCTTGTATATTTGGTTGACCGATACACTTGCATATTAACGCAGACTGTCATAGCAAGAAGAAAAGACATGTTGGTTATGTCTAATGAAGGTCCTCTTGGTGCCTACGTAAACCCACATGGCTATGTGCACGAGATAATGACCTTTTATAAAGCAAATGACATAGCACTTACAGGTAGAGCTGTTAAAAAGGACAGCTGGTTTCCTGGGTAAGCTTTTTCATCAATGTTTCTCCTTATGTATTTCATATTATAACCAATTGTGACCTACTACCTTCACTATGCTTATCACTCATTTGATACCTCGGTAGTTTAGAAATAGAGCTCAATCAGTAATATACATCCTAGGGTGCTTCTAAGTTGTATTATGACTTAAAAACTAGCTTTGGTCAAATACAAGCTAAATATTTAGAGCATTAGCATATAAAGCAGCTGGCGCAATAAGTTGTAAGTAAATCCTTTAGATCAATTGTTCATAGACATAGGCTAACTTGTATTGGTTGTACTTTATTAAGCAGCCTAATCCGTAATCTTTCGAGTCTAACATAACTCTGATTTATGTGTCTTACATCCGCAGGTATGCATGGACAATTGCAAACTGTGCGACGTGTGAAACCCAGCTGGGTTGGCTTTTCACAGCGACGAACAAAAAGTTGAAGCCATCGTCTTTCTGGGCAGTTCGGGGCTCACAGGTCGCAGATGACATGTGCTGAAATGGTATTAAAACCAGGTCTCACCCACGGATCAGTTTGCGCTTGAATACCAAATTAGTGACATAGAAAGGTTTCTAGCTTAAACATCCTCAAACCGGTACCATCCTTAGTTCATCCTTTATCCTGAATATTACAAGATAGCTTGTAAAAAGCACAAGCGGACTAAAAGTATAGAATGCTGAAGTAGTAACAAAACAGCTAAATGGTTTTGATATTTTCATCAATATACATAACATTATATGTACTCACATACATAATGTGGTGGCGTTAGGCTAATATTGCAAAGTGCGCTCTTAAATCTTAATATGGGAATGATTGTTGAATTTATGAAGACGTAGAATGTTTTGTCACTGAGGGTTCACTTAACAATATAAAAGATTGCAATTGAGCAAATGATAATTAGTTTATACATAGAATTAATTGGTTACGTTCATATAGATCAAGCTTTTGGGTTTTTCATTTTCGCATCTTACTGGTTGGCTCACTGAGAAGGCAAGTAAAATGGTATATACTTCACTAAACAACAACACTAGATGACAATGAACTTTGTATACACTGCAACAAACTAATACTTGGATTACCATACATCTCGGTTACAAAGCAGCATATACGGAGGTAACGACGAGATGTGTCCCCATATCTGCATTTACCTTAAGATTCACGACATCCGCTAGCGATAGTTAAGAACTGCTGCAACAAAGCAAAATGAAAGGTAAGGATAAATAACCAATACTACAGCTTAGAACAACCGAATTGTGTGGCTCTCTCAGAGCTAATCATTACATTTCCAGATGAACATTAGGGTAGAGCCCAACATCACCTCGTTTTCAGCTGTAGAGAAGCTAAAAGATGGGTTTAAATCTCGAATCAAACAGTTACTTTCAAAAAAGTCAAAGACCTCTCTGATAATTCAACTACTTGGTTCCTACAAGATTCACTGACAAAAGGACAAGACAAGAGGTGTAATAAATACCAAAAACATCCATTTCCCTTCTTCATTACAGCCACTGCCACAAAAGATCAACATCACATGAAGATATTTAAGACCAGGCTACCTTTTTTTTTTAATCTAAGAAATTTAAACTTCTTTCCTCAAACAAGTCATCCAAGTTCAAAAAACAGGACAATTCTTGCAGTTCATACACTACATTACAGCACTAGTGAAGAAGAGTTTGGCGTCCATCTTTCGTTCAACCTTCCTAAAAGATTCTCCTAAGCCACATCATCACTGATCACAACAAATGTTCTTTCTCACTGAACGGATGTATGGTAAAGCTAAATCGAGTTGCATCCTAACAGTAATTAGAACTTCATGACACAGTTCGACCATAACAAATCGATGCAATGTAAAGATTCTTGCCCCATTTTTCCTGCAGAAAAAAAGACTCGAAGTTAACACCACAATAAGTTGGAAAGCCCAAAGAATTATTAGAATGAATTAAGAGACCACCACACAAAGAAGACTCGAAGTTACACCTCAGTTAAGTTGGAAAGCCCGAAGAACAATAGAGAAGGAAATAAGAGACTAGCAAACAAACCTTGACATGAGTACTAGGAAAAGCCGAGGTTCTAAGAGTCTCCTGTGTCTCATCGGTAAGCTTTCTTCTTGGCACACTAAGAACAAATGCAGCCTGATCCCAAGTTGCAGCAACTGATGTAATTCGGTAGCCATTATCCCATCGACGATGTATACCTTCGCTAGGGTATAGAAAATCTAGTTCTACAACCTGTATCACAAAATAAAACCCCGTTTTATCATGATTCAATTACAAGTGATGCATGCTTCTATTCAAGGCAAGACCCAAAACAAAACAAATTAACTTCATAAGACCTGGTCAGAAAAATAAGCTCCACGAGACATTACAATTCCCCATTTGCTTCCAGCAGTTGCCATTGATGTAACATAAAATCCTTCCCTCCACTTTTTATTTATCCACTTGAAGGGAAAAGAATCGCTGACTTTGTAGGATTGCTGTAAATACTGGGTCCCTGAATACAAAGGATGAAAGCTGTGATACAGAGATAAAACGGAAACAACTGTTACACCCGCATTCAAAAGGAATAAAACAACATTACCCTTCGACATAACCACAAATGAGCTCCCGTTATTTGCTCCTGCTACTGCTGTAATATAGTAATTCTTTTCCCATTGTTCCATAATCCATTCCTAAAGATATAGACAAAATGGCAACAACACAAACAAGTTGGAGAACATCATAAATGGAAGTGACAGCAGCCGTGAGACATGACAAATTTGGAAAGATTACCCGAGAATATTGAACGAAGCTACCTTGTGGAGAAAGCTCGGCGATAGCTGGTAAACTTGATCTGTAAAGCCAGTCCCTGCATCCATGATCAAAGCCCAGAGATCCGAGCAAGAAGCCACACTGCTGATAAATAAACCATCCTCATTTCCCTTTTCAATGTGCTGTGCAAGCCTTGTATCAGCAACATTATAATGATATCTGCACAAAATAAAAGACACGTCAGCTGCTTGTTCATCTACGTACATACCAAGAACTCTCAAGTATGATCCAAGATGGCACCGTTGTTTCATTGGTCTGTGAGCACTGTAAATGCTGATCCATTGGGTAGCTGGCATTCCCAATCTGACCTTCTTTGATGGTTGCTCATCCTCCTCGTCCATTGTCAGCCTCCCCCTCTTTTGACCCACTTGATGTATGAGCTTCACACCAGACAAAACGAAAAAACTTTAGGCATTCTAGACTGACCTAAATAGCAGAACCTCAGTAAACATGTCATAAAGGAGATCACCAAACTACCTTCTGTGCACCTTCAGTATTTATTGGCCTAATGTCTGGGTTTGGGCCGACTATTCCATCAAAAAGGGAGATATATTTAGCATAGTCAGGCTCCTCATCGAACTTCAAATTGACCACATACTCAACAAATTGCCGAAAAGGTTGGGGGCAGAAGCAGCAAAGAGTTTCTGGGGAAGTAGCCATCTTCTTCTTGCAAACAAGGAAACCTTTGTTCTCTCCCTAACAAAAACAACAAGTTTAATGAGTGACAAGGACAAATGCCAGAAAAAAACCCAATAACTTTGGAGTCACCAACCTGGTACCCTTGCCATGGAAGCCTGCCTCGGAGAAGAAAAACAAGAGTGTAAGCAAGAGATTCCAGGTCATCCCTCCGACTACAAGTTCTTCCAAGATGAGCATGTACACTAGCGTAACGTACTGTTCCTCTGAGAATGCAAAAGCCAACACATAAATAAGTAAGATAAGATTGAAGTCCCTGATAAGAATCAATCTCACAGGCTTTATGCCGAGCTAAAACAACTTACCTAAAAACATCAGGACGCTGGTCATATTCAACATGTAGTCCAGTTGCAGTATCACGCCATTTGGTTGCTGCAAGATCAGCAAATTGGATAAGCAGCACAAAGTAAGCAAAAGTACGCTTCTCTTACTATAAAATAGAGTATACCTAAGCCGAGGTCGACAAGGAAAAGTTTTTTCTCTTCAGGAGTTCCAGGAGGCCCAAGCAGAAAATTCTCTGGCTTTACATCGCCATGCACATATCTGCAAGAAACAGGTGCACTGCTTAAATAACAAACAAAAACCATCTAATGCAAGAGAGTTGCAGTAGCAGTACCACAGTCGGTAAAAATATAAAAACTTACCCTCTAGAATGCATCTTTTCTAATATTGATATTGCCTCAATCGCAATGCATGCAACCATCTCTGTTGACATCCTAGAATGTATAATACAAACAAAGTATAAATGGTCAGTACCAATATAAAAGGGCTCGTCTCAGGAAAAATCTGTTCAACAACGCTTTATATAACAAAATCTTCAGATGCTACAAAATCAAGTAAAAGTTTCTCATGTAGAATACTAACGCTTGAGTGGTACTGTTCCAAACATCCCATAAGCTAGGCCCTAGAATATCCATAACCTGTAAGAGACATAAAAACTGAAATTAGTCATACCGCAACTAGATATGAACAGAAAGGGCTCTTGTTCAAACCTAGTCAAAGTTTACATACCATCACGTAAAAATCACCTTGCCGACCTTTAAAATGAACTCGTGGAACACCATGACTACCACCAAGTGCACTGGACAAACAAATGATCAAACCATACATTAGTTATCCCATCCTTTTACAAACCAGCTATCTAAACAAACAGAAGAATCCTAGAGCCAAAATACAAGAAACCACAGCACTCACTTGTAAACTTGCCACTCATACGGTGGCCCATAGTTACATCCTTTGCTACTTCTATGCTCAAACTTCAAAGCCACCTACAAAAATGAACAAACATCAAAATTACATACGAAACCAAAACAAAAGCTAGCAAATTTAAAAACAGTCAAACACAAACAACATACCTCCAAAGCTCCTGGTCCAAATCTAGCACTAGGAGTAGCCGTACCAATCTTCCGACCAACATAAACTTGTCCAAAACCTCCTTTACCTAATTTTCTATCTAATTTATACATAGGTGAACCACCAACTTGAACCTGTAAAACCAAAGGAGTCATTTACATCAGAAAAATTCAAACTTTAACGAGAATCACACATGCCCTCAACAGCTTTCTCCAATTAAACAACATCACACACAATGCAACACACAAAGGGTACAAAAAAGTTGAGACCTTTTCAGGTAACGGAGGAGTGTTTCCTTCATCATCAGGCACTGGAGCTTGACCACCACCACCACTATCAAATTCATCCATCTTCTTCTTATCTTCTCTTAAAACCCTAATCTCTTCTTCCTCCTCTCTCACTAATGGCGTCTTCTCTGATTCCTTAGCCACCACTTTCTTCTTCTGTCGCCTTGGATTTCTCCTAACTGGTGATTTCGTCAAACCAATTGTGTTCTTGTTCTGGTTCGGGTTCTGTTTAGCCCGATCTCTGCGTGCGTGACTACGCAGCTCAGGCATGGTACGTTTGGTCCATGGAACGATCGAAGTTACTGATAAAGACAGAAGCTTTCAAGAACCATTCGATGGATACAATATTTTCTTCTATGAAGAGATTACAGAAGCGATCAAGAAACTGATGAGTGATGAATCTGAGAGCTTTCAATGACTTAAAAAGATTTGGAGATTTTTTTTCTGAGAGACTCTTTGGTAATCGAATCTAAAGGACTCTTGATCTTTTTTTTACCTTCTAGTCTTTTCTTTTGTTTAGTATTTATGGGATTTTTTTTTTCTTTACATTCTTGAATCTATGGGTTTTTAATGTTTTTTTTGCTTTCATCGAGATTCTACACTATGTACATTACATTTGGATAAATCAAATCTGTAATACATAAATAACCAAATCTGAAGGAATTGAAGTGGGTTTGAAACAAGATTCTTGTTGAAATGTTTCTCGTTGTGCTCTCAAAAGCTGAAGAGAGTGTTAGCCGGCGATTAATTAATCGCCGGTTGGAAGGAGAAATAAAAGGTTGAAGAGGGCGTTAGCCGGCGATTAGATTTAATTAATCGCCGGTTGGAAGAAGAAATAAAAAGTCGAAGAGAGTGTTAGCCGAGTTGGAAGGAGAAATAGAAGATTGAAGAGGGTGTTAGCCGGCGATAAGATTTGATTAATCGCCGGTTGGAAGGAAAAATAAAAAGTTGAATAGAGTGTTAGCCGGCGATTAGATTTAAGTAATTGTCGGTTGGAAGGAGAAATGATTTTTTTTTCATCTTGGAAATAACACATTTTAGAATTTCGAAAGATTTTGAAGATTCTTGTAATATGCGAAAACTGGAATGAATATTTGCGAAGATTTGGGTCGATTTTATTCAAAATTATGGCGCAAATCAAATTGATCAATACTTTCGTAGATGAGTTGGTTTCAAACTCTCTCTCTCTCTCTCTCTGAAATCTTTCTGAGAGAGAGATTTCTTTGAAGGAAGGAAACCTAACTCTTTTGGGTTTTCTCCTTATTTGCAGTGAGTTTAAGGCCGTGACCGGTGTCCGACGGCTTATCTAGCGTCGTTGCCGGTTCTTTGATGAAATTCCCCGCCGTGACCGGTGTCCGATGGCTTATCTAGCGTCGTTGCCGGTTCTCTGATGAAATTACCCGCCGTGACCGGTGTCCGATGGCTTCTCTAGCGTCGTTACCGGTTCTCTGATGAAATTCCCCGCCGCCTGGATGGTGGTCGGCTCTCTTCCGGCATCTACCGGCTTCCATAGCGGCGATGGCCGGCTTCAGTTTCTTTCACCGGTGGAGTCTACCTTTCTCTTTCCGGTTTCTTTAATTTATCTTTTGTTTTAGTTTTTCCAATAATCTCATTGGATATATAGTTGATGTTAGTAGTTCTTCATCGACTCTTCCATTGAGTTTTCTCTTTGCCTAAGTTGATGTTTCTCAGCTCGTCCCTGGGTAAGAGTGATTCCCTTTTACTGCTCTTTCATGATTTCAGAATATTCCTTTGATAGTCAACCGTGACCTTCTCAATTTCGAATCTCTTTTATCTGTGTTTTGTCGGATGGATTTCGAGCAACCGGTGAGATTTGGAGATTGATATTTTGGTATAAATCGTGTTTGGCTTTAACCGGTGAGCAAAACGGAGAAAGTTTGTTTGGTGTTAATTCCGGCGACATTCTCAAAGCCACCGGCGCTGGAATCGCATGCGGTGAAGGTTGTGGGTAGTACACGTGTCCCCAGCTCATGAAAATCGGGATGACACGTCTTTGATGCTGTGTCTTCTTCTTGGGCCTTGTTGGGCTTTTTTTTATTTCAAAGTTTGTGCCTTCCCTTGTACCATTTGGACTAATGTATCTAGTCTTTAGTTTCATCTTTGCAGTCTCTGATGCCGGATTTGTATAACCGGTTTGAGATTGTGTGTTCTTGTAAGATATTTTGGTATTAATAAATAAAACTCCCATGAAAAAAAAAAATCAAATTGATCAATACGATATTGACTAATGTCTAATCTATTTTTATTTTTATTTGAATTGTAGCGCCATTTTGTAAATCCTCTATCTTATCCTTTATATGGGATGCTAGGGTTACAAATCGATTTTATTTATGAGAATCATGTTTCTTTCACCAAGTTAATATTGCGCCGAAAGATATTATTAGGTTTTCAAAGATTACATGCAGAGACCTATCATTTCGTTTTCTACACTTTGTATATTATTTTCGGAAAATCATTATTGCTTCATCTATCTTTACCATATCAAAATACAAAATCTTTTTGATGATTTTGATGGTGTTCCGTAGAGAGAATCATAATCCTAGCTTCGAAAAGCTAAGATATATTGCAAAATTGTGATCTAATCATTGTAGAGCGTAAGTTGAATAAAATAGTTAAAACGCTTGGATTAAGGCATTCATTGTTTTGATGCAACATGTGTAGGATTCATGAGGACATGTTCATGGATCGGATTTGAAAAATAGTAGGTTCTAAAGTTCAAGTTTAAGTCGGAATAAGATCTCCTCTCGGTTATGGAGAAAATACTATTTTGTTTTGAATGATAGATGATCATAACAAAACGTTGTTATTCCAAATGTTCATTCAAATTTACTCTCCACAATCACGTTTTGGGTTCGAATCATAATTAGTACCCCATTCTAATATCTAAAGCAGGAAATGGTATAGGAATTCGGAAAAGTTTTTGGTGAACTCATCCAATGGAATGTTAAATTTGGTTTGTGTGTCACTTAAAGTTGATCTTCGTTTAGTGTTTGAAAGGGATGTTCAATTTGTGACAAGTAATGAGGTTACACAATTACGTTTGATTACTAAAAGTTGCATAAATTTTGTCATCAATGTAATCCTATTGAATTACCCTCAAAGCCAAGAAAATTCAATGATGGAAAAGGAGTAGCGATTTTGGCTCCTGCGTGACGGTTACCAAATTGTGATTTGAAGCACTTTGGTGGTGAATGGCGGAGACAAAGGTCAAAGGACATGTAGTGAAGGAACTTGTTGATCTGACTAGATTTTTGGTGTGTCGTTAACTTCTTTTTTAAAAGAGAAATCAAATCTAGAATTTAATAATTATAATCTGCAAAAGCGGACCGACGAGAAACATGAATGCGAGACCATCAAAGAATATGTCGAAATACATCTATTTAAAAAGGAGAGAAGAATTTGGCCAATCTTAAGGGTATTTCATTTTAGTCCAATTTCACACATTTATTTGTAGATAACAATATCTTTTTCATTAAAGAATTTCAAGTTCGTTTACCAATTCTTGTTTTCTCTTTGCATCTTACCATTTGTATTGGTTATAACTTATAATAAGTCTTAAAGAACAAATTGAGTGAAATCTCACGCAATGTTTTGTCTTCATTTTATTGGTAAATACAGTTCAGTTAATTTGTTTTGTGAACATGAAAAACAAAGTTATGGTAAACATAATCCATGTTTATTTTTTAAATAAAATGTTGAACAATCTCTTTTTATTTTTAACATCTCCAAATAATATGGTTTGACTTATTGATTTGCCTCTTCATATCTCGTAACACTGTAAATCAATTACAGAAATTGTTGAAAACGCATACATATACTTTTTTTTTAAAGGGCTTACTCAAGTAATTAAATTGAGAAGTTACAAACAAGCAGAAACCGAATTTAAAAGTGTATTAAAAATTGTTAAGAAGTTGTGAAAGTTTTAAATATTATTAAAAAAAAGTGGCAAAATTTCATGTAGACTAATTTTCTTATTTTCACAATTGTTTATATTTTGTATGGATTAAATGAAGAAAAATATTTAACCATTTATCATGAAAAAAAAACTATATATTCACATGTTAAAAAAAAACTATATATTCACTTATATATATATATATATTTTTTAAACGAAAACGTAAATTCTCATTTTTACATTTATCAAACATTATATAGATTTTGTTAATTGAATTTTTTTTAATATAAACCATATTAAAAACCCCATTTTACTAGTATTATACATCTTACGTACCAATCAAAACTTATTTAATAAAATCTCAAAAACTGCCAAAAACCATTACTACTATCAATAAAAAGAATCTTAAAAAAAAAAAAAAACCATAATCCATGGTGTTTCGCTGTCACAAAAGACCAGTATCTTTCATATTCCCAAGATGTTAAAATAATAACAGTTGCCAAACGCATCGATATCAAAACAAAAAAAAACGTTCATATCTTCTCACTGTACGTCTCTGCATCAACCTTTAATTTAAGGTAACTAAAAATTCATTCTCCAAATTGTTAGTACACAATTTTTTTCTTTTTTTTAAATTTTTTTCTCATTTGTTAACAATTTTCATTATACAAATTGTTCACTTACGAGAAGATGTCATAAACTAACACTTATATGTCTTATTTTCATATCTAGATCTTCTCTCTTTGCCATGGAGAGAGCTTCAAGTCCAGAGAAATGGCAAGCCAAAGTGTCAACTACGCTTACAAAGGCAAAGCCTGACCAAATCTGGCTTCTCTTCACAGACTTTTTCAATCTCAACAAGTGGCTTCCAACACTAGCCACATGTTATGGCGTCCACGGCATCAACGGTGAACTTGGCTGCATCAGATTCTGCTCTGGCTCCTCCATAAGATCCAACGGTGTAGAATCCACGGCGGGATGGTCCAAGGAGAAACTTGTGGCCGTTGATCATGTGGAGCGTGTGATGAGATACGAGATAGTGGAGAGTAATATTGGATTTGAGTCTTACGTTTCGACGGTGAAGATATTGCCACGTGGTGAAGTTGGAGACGTTGATGGTTGTGTGGTTGAGTGGAGTTTCACTGTTGATCCTGTGAGAGGATTGTTTCTAGATGATTTGGTGAAGAAGTATGAGAAAGTACTTGGGCTAATCACAAAGAACATGGAAGAGGCTTTGACATGAACCGAGTCTTCTTGAAAAGTTGTTGATAAGCAACTATGCTTTTAACAAAGCCCATTTACGATTAGTGAATTTGTAATATTACCATATTGTTTTTGTTGTTTAATAAAAGACTATGGGGTGATTCGTAGGTGGCTGTGAAAAGTTTTATTATACAATTTTTACAGTTTATTTTTACCCAATGAAATTTTTACTTCTTTATTTATTTATTTTTTTTTAAAATGCTTACAGTTAATCTAACTGTTTTTTTTTTCTTCTTCGTTCATTTTTAAAGTCTCAAAAACAATAATTTTTCTAGGCGATACGTAATATTTTCTCTTTCTTATTTTTCAATAACTAAATAATATAGCTATTTTGTTTGTTATAAATATATTTTGATCTATGTTATAAAAAAAAAATATCTTTTGATCTAAACCCAAGAAAATCTCAACCATTGTTAAGGCTGCTCGTATACAAAGGAAGCCGCTCCAAGATCTTGGTATGATAGAAAGAATATTTCTAAAATTTTCTTATCAATTTGTTATGTTACAGTTTTTACCAATCAGTCCCTATATTTTGGCTGTAAAAACTAAGACATAACAAAAAAAAGGTTTATTAATAAGAAAATTTCTACCCCAACGAGCTCACAAACCTCCGTCACCGAGCCGAGGTCATCCTCCTCCGCTGCCACCCCCGAGGTAATTTTTGAATTGAAATCGAAATTGAAATAGGGTTCGCATTTTTGTAATTGAAATCAAAATAAGGTTTGGATTTTTCATATTGAGATCGGATTAGGTTAAGTGGTGATTTTAATTGTCTTGATTTGTAAAGTTATAGATCTAGGGTTTCGAGATAGAAACGAATGTTGATTTTGACTTTCCCCTTTTGATTTACGGATGTCTTTTGGCTACAACAATGATGCTACTTAGTTATTCCTCACCGTCTTCATCATCTGAACAACCTGAATTAAGTTATGATGATCATTGCCATTACAATGGTGATTTTGGTGTCCAAACATATTGTTTTTGTGGCCAACGTGTCGAACTTGCAGAGCGTAACATTGACAATAAAAAAAGATATATCTAAAATGTCTATTGAGTGGTCTGGTATGTGTAACAAGAGAGATTGTGAATTTATATGGACTTGTATCATTGATTTTCTTTGGTGTTCAAACATATTAATGAATTATTGTTTGTGTAGGATGATAAGTATAGAACCCCAGTGAAAGAATGAGATTGAGGGGGGAAAACGAATTTATATCGATCCCAACATTAGTTTGTTGGTTATGCGGGGTACTTGCTGACGTCAGCATGCTTAATCGTCCCAAAATCCTTTTTTTATTATTAGTCATTTTTTTGTGTTGTTTTGATGATCGTGATGCCTTCCATTTTGGTTTTCCAGAACAAAATTACGACAAATCCATTTACGAACTCTGATCTCATATTGGCGGTACTTCGATTTCTGTTCCGTTTATGTCTTACGTTCTTACTTTCAACTTGCAAGCTTTGATTGATTGTGTACAAAGAGATGATAATTTCTTTGCAAACGTGGGCATTCATATAGAAGGTCGCCTAAAATAATATTATGAGAATATGTGAAATGAATATTACTAGAAGATGTGAGTAAGACAATGCAACAAAAGAGAGGGGACGAGAGTTAGAAAATGCAGTGGATGCGCTTAGAAGCTTTTGATATTGATGGTTATTTTTTAGTTGTATTTCTGTTTAATATAGTTGGACTTTTAGATTTAACATATGTTTAGTGTTATTAGGCTTATACTGTTATGTAATCTGAAACATTTATAATGTTATGCTATTATGATGTTAGTTAAATCAATTATAATGTTAGTTTCTCTTTAACCCTCAGCCAACACTTGTAATTGTGTTTTCGATACTTGTAGACATTTCGATTTTTTTTTCATGCAAGTGTCCACTTGAGAAGATTTCCAAAATCTTCTTATGATGTTCATTGATACAACTTGAGTTCCATTAGTAGTTATTCTGATAAGAACATTGCTAGATCTTTTTATTGATTATCAAATGTTCGTTACGATGAAGAGAGTTGTAGAATCTCAACTTAAACTCATGCATGAGTTTGTTACGAAAACAAGAACACAATTTCGAAATACCGTCTAAACCAAAGAGAGTCAATTTTCATATAGAATAATTTTTTTTGATAATTATTACGATAAATCAAATTTAAAGTTCACCATTTATATTGCTATAATGATAATATAAAACTTATCTACACTATTAATTTGGGAGCATTATTAACTCTATGAGATGAAGTTGTTAAACTTACACGTTTTCATTAGAAATAATAATATTTAAAAATAAATTAAAAAAATCATTAATGATTCAATTGTTTTTGTATCATAACTTCTATCCCTGTCTCCAAACAATTCTCTCAATTTTTTCTCTACCATCCATACAATAAAACACCACAAATTGTTTTTTTTTAAATATTAATTATAAAATAAATTATATTAACTAATCTAATTCCTTTATGCAAGATTTCCATACAAATAAAATATTTTGTTAACATTGGTTATTGACAAAATCCTATCACTAAACCTAATTGTAACCAAGATTGAAAGTCTAATTAATATTGCAAATGCTCAGTGCAAATGCTAGACGTGATACTTCTCTTATAAATATTAACACATTAGTGATCATAAACTCATGACAAACTTTAGCAAAAGAAAAAAAATCACGACAAACAACTTCCAAATTTTCCTTTTTTTTTTTTGGGAGATTTTTATAAATACACCAAATATTATAAGAAATTTGAAAATTACACTCAATGTTTTACTAATTTGAAAACTACTCTTTTTAAATTGAAAATTTACCATAATACTCTTTTTATTTATTTAAAAATTATTTAAATAATATTAAAATAAAATTAAAATAAGAAAATTAATTTAGTAAAATTAAAAATATATCTATAATTTTTAATTATTTAAAAAAAAAATTATTTACTTTGTTTAGAATAATTATTAGGGGCATTTGCAAAAATGCCCCTTCAACCATACATTAATCAAAAATACCCCCCTTCATATGTCCATTTTTAAAAATACCACTAATAAGACTGTCAAAAGACAAAACTGCCCTTCTTAATGTATAGGTATAATAAAAAAAACAGGAAAAATAATCTAAGCTCATATGTGAATTTTTAAGAGTTAGGATTGAACAAAAAAACTAAATATAAAATAAAATGTGTTTATTAGTGACTAATGATGATTGAAGGAAACAATACTACCTTATAGTCGAGTAAAACCATTGTCACATTAAGTTGCTGAATTGCTTCCATAACGATTGTCACATTAATCCTTCATATATTTTTAAACAACTTCGAGTCTGCAAACTTGCCTAAATGATGCAATTAGTAAAAAAAAACTTTATATGAAGAAGATTTCGTTCTCTGATGATTAGGAGAGGAAGATTTAACTCTCTTATATAAAGATCGATGCAGAAGTTTTGGTTGGTAAGATTTGCTAATTATCTCTGGAAACGATTTAGAAAAATATTTTGCAAAATATTCACAAGCTACGATTATTGCTCAATAAGTTGAGATATCGATTTAGCTTTTAACAACAAAAAAAGTTGAGATTTACCTCATTTACTAACTTTTTTTTGTTTATATATAATCGGACATAATCTTAAAAAATATTGATTTAATTTAAGATACTATAGATTAACCTAAATTCTCGAATAGGATTGTTATATTTTTATATGTATCTAAGAAAACTAAAAGTTATATATTCTCAAACTTGTCAAATAATATATAAGAGATGTAACTAGATGAAAAGGTTTCAGTTGGATATCGTTAAGCAATTTGCGGGGAAAAAGGTGAACTAAGTCAAGTCCCTCGTGAATCCTCTTCACAAGCCTAGAATTTCGTTATCTTCTTTCCACAACTTTTTATTTTTATTTGCAATTTTTGGCGTTATTTAATGACACTTAGAAACGTGTTCTTGCCAAACTCTTTCATTTTACTTCATAAATAGCGAAATGAGCATAAAGGGCAGGACATAGAATGGTCAACTTACCAACAATTTATAGAGTATTTATAGAAATAACCTTATGAGTTCTATTAAAGAGCATGACATAAAATGGTCAAAATTATATGATCACATATCGAATTAGTCCAAATGACTCTTATAATTACATATCCATAAAAACTTTTTTTTTTTTTTTGGTTAAATCATAAAGAATATATATTCGTATATCCCTTATAAGTTTACAACTGATCTTATCCCTTTCACATATCAATGAGAAAAGTCATGTTTAAGGAAAAAAAGGGTGGACAAACTCTTCGTATTGTGGCTTTCAGAAAAAGTAAGAACGCTTTCATCTCTCTGTAAAGTGAACTTGTTGTGGCATGATTCTCACTCCTAATCTACACCAATGGATGACATGATTAATGCAACTGTGCACGTATCACGTATGACGTCTGCATGTAATCTTATATATATATATATATAGGATAAAATATGAATGTCAATGTACATATATCTCATGCATTGAAGAACAACCAGAAGATACACAGTCCTTGCAAGGCCAAACGAACGAGGTGACAATGGTACGTATATATGTAGGAACATATTGAAATACATATAGTAAACATATATTTTCTTACCTTGTTATATAGTCTTAAATACTTTCATTATACAATGTGTGTCATCAAATTGCATGGATTAGTTTGTTCTTAATTTAATTGAACTCTATGTACTATATATATGATGCATGATTTGGTCACAAAGTATAAATGGTACAATTACGGTAGTTCAACTTTATAAACAATATGATTTTTATATTTATAGAACTATATATATACTTTTCGTATTCTATCAATTAATTTGGTGTTATAGCTCGTAAAATAAAACTTCATCTTCATATGATCAGAACGAAAGGAATCTTCGAAAGGCCTACTCTGATGTTTCCATGGAAAGAAACAGAAACATAAGCAAACAAGATGAGCAAGAACAAGAAGGAGAGCTAGAAGTGAAGCAAGTGAAATGTGATTGTTGTGGTATAGAAGAAGAATGTACTGTTCAATACATAGACAAAGTTAGAGGCTTGTATTCAGGCAATTGGGTTTGTGGCCTTTGCGCCGAAGTAGTCACTGAGAGATTTCGGAAAGATCCTCCTACAGCTGATGGGATACAAGGAGCCTTGGACTGGCACAAAGGAATTTGTGAGGCTTTCAATTCTACTACAAGAGTGAACCCTAAACTCAATTTCGCAAGATCGATGAGAGAGATAGCTAAACGAAGCAGTCAGAACAGGATGACAGACTTTTCTTTGGGTTCTAAAATTGCTCGAACAATCAGTTGTGATCCAAGGATCGAGACTTGAGCATGTAGCAAGACCCAAGTTCTAGTTATTCTTAAAAATACCAAAAGTAAACATATTTTTAATTAATTAAGTAGCAAATTAATCAATTCAAAAACTCCATTTTCAATTTAAATGTATTTAATTTAAATTTCATTCTTCATTTATATAAATTCATGTCTTTCATAAAAGGGCATTCTTCTCATGATATATCTAATTAGTATATATAGAAGTTATTATTTTATTTTTTTTGTGCGTATATTGCTTTTAAGTTGTAAGTGATAGTAAATTGTAGCAATTCAAAAATAGAAAAAATTCTTAGAAATGGGAATATTACTTGTAATATCAATCAAACTCAATTTTATAAATGTTATATATTAATTGTTATGAATTTGAGTACTTCAAATAAGGTACACACATCACAAAATCTCCGAATACGTTATAGGTATTTAAAACTTTATATTGGAATACCTTTATTAAAATCAGAACATATAGATTAATTTTATTATTTAGACTAATGTTTATGTATTTTTTATCTTTATCTTTTATGAATGTTTCAATGAATCCATAAAAATTAAGTGTTTCTTTACAAAACTAGTTTTATTTTTTTTATGATTTATACATAGAAAAATTATAAGATACTTTTAGGTCCTATCTACTGTTAGTAATTAATATATATTTTCAAATAGTTCAATTCAAATACATATATCGACAAATATTCAAAATATGTTGGATAAAATAAAAGTAAATGTACCCATTTGGATATATATTAAATATGTGTATACCAAGTTTTGAAGATATATAATCTATACCAATTTTTTTTTTTTTTTTTTTTGTATTGTCTTATATTTTATCCTATATTAAGATTTAGGAATGATGATTTTATCATTCACACCATTACTTAGAAACACAGTGAATAGTTTTACAAAAGGTGCCACAATATAAACGACTATATATATGCATGTTAAAGATTTTCGATAAATTTATATTCAATAATTTGCGTAAGTCACATTATCTGAAAATTGAATACTTGACCTGGTGAAGAACTGAAGAAGCATCAAATAATCTCTTCACTAATCCCTGAACCAAAAGTTAACAATTTAGTGAACGACGGCAAAGAAAATACCATTTGATAGGAATATGCCATACCATACCATTGATAATTTCTTAATTTCCATCTTCAAAATGTTGGATAATTCCTAACTTGAAAAGGAAGTTATCTCTAGAAAGAGAAGAGCCTAGAAGATAAGGAAAATAGGAAAATACAAAAAGATCTAGTTGAGATAAATTTTGTAAGTTTTCCTTTATCATATAGAATTAGGGGTTGCTAATATCTATATAAATAAGAGGCTATGGAGAGTTGTTCCATAAGACTCAAGAGAGAGATTTAGTTTTTGAGAAGTTTTCTAAATCAATAAAGAAAAGGTGTTCTTTAATTCTTAAGTCTAAGCAATTTGATTTGGTATCAGAGCTTGAGGGAGTAGACATGAAGTTTCTGTTGAAAGCGGAGAGAGAAGGCAAACGCTGGAAGGATGTCCGACGATGCAGCAGCTCCACCGCGACCTAAGGAGATCGGATCTGCAACGATCCAATGTCCGATGTTGACCCCGACAAACTATACTGTCTGGTCAATGAGAATAAGAGTTCTATTGAATCTCTATGAAGTGTGGGATACAATTGAACCTGGATCAGCGGATTCAAAGAAGAACTTTCAGGCGATAGCTCTGTTGTTTCAATCTATCCCTGAAACCCTAATTCTGCAAATTGGTGAACTTAAAACATCAAAGGAAATCTGGGAGGCTATCAAGTCACGCCACCTTGGAGCAGATCGTGTGAGAGAAGCAAGACTCCAAACGTTGATGGCAGACTTCGACAAGTTGAGTATGGATGAAAGCGACTCTGTCGATGAATATGCAGGCAAGATTTCAGGAGTTGCAGCAAAAGCAGCCTCTCTAGGAAAGACCATAGAAGAAACCAAGATGGTGAAGAAGTTTCTGAAAGGGCTTCCAATTGACAAATACATTCATATTGTAGCTTCCCTAGAACAAGTTCTTGATTTGACAACCACGGGTTTTGAAGACATAGTGGGAAGAATAAAGGCTTATGAAGACAGGGTTGGAGTGGCAAAAGCCAACACGGAAGAACAAGGGAAACTGATGTGGTCTAGCAATAATCAAAACAGCCGTGGAGGCTACGGAAGCTCTCGAGGCAGAGGCCGATGTAGAGGAAGAGAAGCTGGTGGCAGAGGCAGAGGCCGAGGCAGAGGAAGATCGAATGATCAAAACTCAGGAGGAGAAAAAGCAGAAAATAACCAAAAGCCGAAGGATAAATCGCATGTGATCTGTTGGAGATGCGACAAGCCGGGCCACTACGCAACAACCTGTCCAGAAAAACCAAAAACACAAGAAGCGAATTTAAGTGAGACACAAACGGCTGATGCTCTTTACATTCATGAGGTGGTGTTTTTGAATGAAGACAAAGTGAATTTAAAGGTCTATGATAACAGCAAAGGCGATGCAAGTGCTTGGTATCTAGACAACGGAGCAAGTAATCACATGTCGGGAAATAAAGCGTTCTTTTCCAGCTTGAACGAGAAGATTAAGGGAAAAGTAAGATTTGGAGATGGCTCATATGTTGATATTGTTGGGAAGGGAACGATTGATTTTTTGTGCAAGACAGGAGAGAAGAGAGCACTCAAGGAAATTTACTATATTCCCGACTTAAAACACAACATATTAAGTCTTGGACAAGCTACGGAGCATGGATGTGAAGTGTTTATGAAAGATGATTATTTAACACTAAGAGATCCATGTGGGAGGTTACTCGTAAGAGTCACAAGAGCTCCAAACAGACTTTACAAAACGCCTATGCAAATCTCTTACCCGATGTGTTTACAAGCTCAAGATGATGAAGAAACATGGAGATGGCATGCTCGGCTAGGTCACGTAAGCTTTGGTGTTATGAAAAACATGAGTGACAAAGAGATGGTGACTGGAATGCCACAAGTCACACACGAGAAGAGTATATGCGACGTGTGTCAAGTCGGGAAACAAACAAGAAACTCTTTTCCGGCTAAATCGACTTTTCGTGCATCACAAGCATTAGAGTTGATTCATGGAGATTTATGTGGTCCGATCTCACCAGCAACACCATCAAACAATCGATATATCTTTGTATTAATTGATGATTTTTCAAGATATATGTGGACCATGTTGCTGAAGGAGAAAAGTGAAGCGTTCGATCGGTTCAAAAGGTTCAAAGAGATTGTCGAAAAGCAAACAAGTTTGTCAATCAAGACCTTTCGCACCGATAGAGGAGGAGAGTTCACTTCAGCTGAGTTTAATCGTTTTTGTGAAGAGAATGGAGTCACAAGACATCTAACCGCACCTTACACACCACAACAAAACGGTGTGGTAGAGAGAAGAAATCGGACCATGATGGAGATGACTAGAAGCTTACTCAAAGCGATGAAGATTCCAAACAAGTTGTGGGGAGAAGCTGTGCGTCATGCTACATATCTCATAAATCGAGTTCCCACAAAGGCTTTGAAGAATCAAACCCCATACGAAAGCTTCACGACCAAGAAACCAAACATCGAACACTTAAGAGTCTTCGGTTGTGTTGCTTACGCAAAAATCAATGGGCCTCATCTTAAGAAGTTAGATGATAGGTCGAAGAGTGTGATTAACCTTGGAACAGAACCTGGTTCCAAAGCTTATAGACTTTATGATCCGGTGGAAAGAAAAGTGATCGTAAGTCGGGACGTAGTCTTTGACGAGAAGAAAGCTTGGGATTGGTCTGAGGCATTAGATCAAAACGATGGTGAACCAGGTATGTTTAAGCTCACTCACAATGGTATTATAGAAGATGGAGGAGGATATGAGGCTGATCACAACAACGATCACCAAGAACCAATTCATGAAGTTATAAACCAAGACGAGCAAGAAGAAGAAGTGGTTCACGATCAAGCAGCGGCACCGCAACAAGTAGTAACAAGATACGGACGAGTGGTAAACAGACCAGCGTACCTGAGTGACTATGTACTTTTAGCAGACATCGAAAGTGAGAGATTGCTGCTCACAGTGGATGGAGAGCCACAAAATTACTACGAAGCTGCACAAGTAAAAGAGTGGGTCGATGCAGCAGAGAGTGAGTTAGATTCCATTGAGAGGAACAAAACATGGGATCTAGTTGATAAACCTGATGGAGTTAAAGTCATAGGACTAAGGTGGATCTTCAAGATAAAAAGAAAAGCGGATGGCTCAGTGAACAAATACAAGGCAAGGCTTGTGGCAAAAGGGTATGTACAAGAACAGGGAATTGATTTCGAAGAAGCTTTTGCACCAGTTGCAAGACTCGAAACAATTAGGTTACTCATAGCTTTTGCAGCTGCAAGAGGCTGGGAAATTCATCACTTAGATGTCAAAACGGCATTCTTGAATGGAGATCTAACTGAAGAAGTCTATGTAAACCAGCCAGAAGGTTTTGTCAAGAAGGGACAAGAGAAGCGAGTATACAAGCTGCATAAGGCGTTGTACGGCTTGCGTCAAGCACCAAGAGCGTGGAACATAAAGCTTGACAACGTACTTAAGGCAATGAATTTTCAGAGATGCCTAAAGGAGACTTCAGTATACTTAACTACAGACGGCAAGGAACTCTTGATAATAGCTATATATGTTGATGATTTGTTTGTCACAGGGTCATCAAAGAGGATCATTGATCGATTTAAAGAGAACATGTCAAGAAAGTTCGAGATGTCCGATCTAGGAAAGTTAACGTATTACCTTGGAATTGAAGTGACTCAAGGGATTGATGGAATAAGCATCAAACAAGAAGGTTACGCACTCGGAATCTTAGTTGATAACAAGATGGATGCGTGTAACCCAACGCATATACCAATGGAGGCAAACTTGAAGATATCCAAAGCAGAGCACGAACCAGAGATCGATGCAACAGAGTACCGCAAAGTGATTGGGTGCCTAAGATATCTTCTACACACAAGACCAGACTTAGCATTTGCAGTGGGAGTTCTAAGTCGGTATATGCAGAGTCCAAGAGAGTCACATGGACATGCTATCAAACACATCCTGAGGTATGTTAGAGGAACTACTAATATGGATTTGTTTTTTAAGAGAGACGGGTCAAGAAGAATCATTGGCTATAGTGATAGCAGTCACAACATTGACATTGATGATGGGAGGAGCACATCAGGTCATGTTTTCTACTTGGGATCGTCTCCAATAACCTGGGCGTCACAGAAGCAGCCCACGGTCGCCTTATCTTCGTGCGAGGCTGAGTTCATGGCGGCCACCGAAGCAGCGAAGCAAGTTATTTGGCTCAAAGAGTTGTTAAAAGAGATTCAGAGTAAAGAAGAGAAGATCACACTCAGAATCGACAACAAGTCAGCCATAGCTTTGACAAAGAATCCAGTTTTTCATGGGAGGAGCAAACACATTCTCAAGAAGTATTACTTCATACGTGAGTGTATAGAGAATGAGCAAATTGAAGTGGAGCATGTACCAGGCAAGGAGCAGAAGGCAGACATACTCACAAAACCATTAGCAAGGATCAAGTTCAAGGAAATGAGAGACCTCATTGGAGTTCAAGCAATCAACACTTCCAAAGTTCAAGTTGGAACTAAGGGGGAAAATGTTGGATAATTCCTAACTTGAAAAGGAAGTTATCTCTAGGAAGAGAAGAGCCTAGAAGATAAGGAAAATAGGAAAATACAAAAAGATCTAGTTGAGATAAGTTTTGTAAGTTTTCCTTTATCATATAGAATTAGGGATTGCTAATATCTATATAAATAAGAGGCTATGGAGAGTTGTTCCATAAGACTCAAGAGAGAGATTTAGTTTTTGAGAAGTTTTCTAAATCAATAAAGAAAATGTGTTCTTTAATTTTAATTCTTAACTCTAAGCAATTTGACAAAATTCCATATGGCAAATTAATTTAAAATATGCTAAAGGAACATGCAATATCTTAGTGGACCATTCAAGGCCGACATGAGTAGATATCAGTACTGTTTAAAAGCAAAGGTTTTAGACAGCAAAGTAATTAAAATGAAAACAAAAAGAAGCAACACAACATAATAAGAGGGTAAGTCAGGTCGATGCTCTTTCCCTCTAATCAATGTCATAAACTTAGATATAATCACTCACTCACTAATTTAATTTGATAAAGTAATTAGTAGTGACTACTTTGGACCACTAGTTAACAGCACAATTAGACCTACAATCAAATGTAAAGAAGAAAGAGACTCCTCCTCCAAAGGAAACGGGTCGGCTCTACGTCACTCGTATCTCACCACTTGTCATAGCAAGAATCTTTGTGTCTTGTGTTAATTGGTGTTCGAACGATTAGATCAAAGTCTCATCACTTGCAAATATATAGTTCTTAGGGTCGAACTAAAAATGTTAGTCGTAAGTTTATGTCATTTATAAATAAACTTTTAGATCGGATTGTATGTATTCTCTATTATATCTTGTTATCTTTTTGATAAAATCAAAGTTGTATTGTATATACGTAAGAATAGAGAATATGTATAAATTAAAATCTAATCTAAAGTTTTATGTCATATTCTAATTTACAAATCAATGTTTATATGTACTTTTACGCATATATTTTTTGAAAATAAAAGTCATCCAATATATGTTTTAAATTAAAATGGCCAAAAAAAATAAATTAAGATATATAATTATAAAAGTTTACTTTCATAGACTACACAAACTTTTCCTACTAAAACTCAAAGTGACATATAGTTCTTAAGTCGGATTGTATGTATTCTCTATTATAAATAAACTTTTAGATCGGATTTTATGTCTCATCACTTGCAAATATATAGTTCTTAAGTCGGATTGTATGTATTCTCTATTCTTGCCAAATGGTTTTACATAAACTAGATACATACATATCTAAATTATTATACACACAAACCGACATCTTCTAAATTATTTTAGATCTTTCTATACGCCCCTCAAACTAAAGGAGTGAAATGTAAGTGACAACTTGAGATTTACTTGAGATTTACTATTTTGAGAAAAAGCATTACACTTGAAGTCTTGAACCATGTGCGGTTGGACATATTTACTAGCGCCGTGCATAACACATGGTTGTGGAGGCTGAAGGAAGCATATAGCTTTGAGGAAGTCGTAACTTAACATATGATCAACTTTTGGTCAAAAATCATATATAGCTTAATGAAGTCTTGTGACTTATAAAAAAAAAAAAAAAAAAAAAAAAAAAAGAGTCTTGTGACTTAACCGCGGATGGACTTGAATGGTTAAACTTGAATGATCTACGTACTCTATCTTTTACTTTGCTATAGAATAGAAATTCAATAATGCGAGTTGAGCTTTCATATTTTTAAAGTGTCAATTAAACCACAACTAGAATTGCATTCTACATTGAGGAGTACTTAATGGTCGATCGCGCATAGAAAGAACTTAACACAATAAGACATAAGAGAGTATATAAATAAGATAATTTTGGGGTTTTTTGGTCACCAAACTTGTAACGCCGTGACCGCTATCGTCTGGGGCACCACGTCCTCTAAAACTGATTGATTATTGTTGATGTTATGGTGACCGAGTTTTAGAGAAACTTTTTGTGTTTTACATGTTGAAGTACTTGTTGTACCACTGCAGAAGTACTACAGGAAGTGCTACAGGATGCTGCTGTTTTATGTACGTGAGAAGTTTCTGGAAGATTTGAGAAGACAAGATAAGAGCACGTTTTGGGATGAATCATAAAGGAAAAAGGACTTATGAAGAGATTTGGAAGACTTGGAAAATTGGAGTTTAAAAAGAAAAAGGAAAAGATTAAAAAGAAAATTAACTTTTCTTTATGGAATTTGGAAAAGTTTCTTTTATGTGATTAGGAAATCATGGTGGCTATATAAGGAGGTGTTGGGCACGTCCAAGAGAAGCAAGAGAGCTGGTGCATAAAGAGAAATCTTAGAGAGCTCCTTCAAATTAAGTTTGTGCGACGAAGTATCGCGGTTTTGTGCTTGTGTGATCAAGCTTATTTGTGCGTTGGTGTTGACGTACGTGTTAGAATTGAAGTCTAGGCTCAGGGGGAGTTTAGCCCAGGATTAGGTTATCTTGGTTGAATCTAGACTCATGGGAGTTTAGTTAAGGGTAGAGATTTATCCTTAAGATTTCATGGTATGAACGGAGCGGTGAATTAAGAGGGTTGTGCTTGATTTACGCGTTTGCGAATAAGTTGTATTTGCTTTCTTGTTCTAGTGAAATCGAAATCTGGACTTGGTCCCGGGGAGTAGGAAAAACCGAACCTCGTTAACAAACTTCGTGTCTCATTTATTTTCTGCACTTTTATTTGCCTCACTCGCACTTTCAATTATGTCTATTTTCTAGATTAAGATTTGTTGATGGTTAACTTGAAAACACTTTTTCTCCATTTTAAACATCCAACCACACATTAATACTAATATAATAAAATAAACCTGTGTAATGTGAGTGATAAAATAAATTGACTGGAAATTTTCTTAGATATACTCTAAGTGCGACATGACAACATTTTAAAGAAAATGATCTATCTTATTATTCTCAACTAAAAGCAATAACAAATGGGTTCAAAGTTTTTGGTAATTATGTAAATTCACAAACACATAGATAGTATCTAATTACATTATCAAGAATATTTGTTGAAAAGAAAAATGAAAAATATTTGTATTGCTTCTTGAAGAACTAAATTTAATTTCTCCTGAAGGAATACTAGCTCGATATTTTCATCCCTTCTTTGGTGTAAGCTTTGGGGAAAATTGTTTTCCAAGGTTCGTCTTTCATACACAAAATCCCATACGTTTTGCCTATACGTACCGTTTAATTATTATCTTTTGGATTCTTTTCGAGGACAAATGTTCCAGCTTATGTTATCACGTGTTTATGGCCGGTCTTGTTCTCTTCTCGTTCCCTTCTCTACAAGAACTTATCTATTTATTTGATAAGTATTTTTTTTTCTCCTAATTATATATATTGGGAAATCGGACAAAATCAATCCGAATTTTTAGTCATATGCAGTGCCGGCTCAAAATAAATATGGGCCCTTGGGCAAAAAAAAAACTTTTGGCGCTAAAAACATATGTAAAAAAAAATTTTAGCTAAATATAATGTTTTATTATAAATATTTTTTTAATGTATTTTTAACTAAATAAATTTGTTATAAAAACAAAAATATACATACAAAATTTTTTTTGGGCCCTTTTTAATCTTATATTAGTTTGACATATATTTTTTTTCTTAAAAAATAAAAATAAAATAAAAATGGGCCCCTTAATTATTAGGACACGGGACTGGGCCCCGGGCCGTCGCACCGCTCGCCCCCCTAGTTGAGCCGGCACTGGTCATATGCGCTTTCATATCTAAATTACAGTAAAATGCATTTTTTTTAACCCGAACTGTTGTTTTTCTTTATTAAAATACTCGAACCGTTGTTAAATTCAAATTTTAAACCTGAACTAATATACGTTATGCAAAAATCAACATTGACATTAAAGATTAACGATATTAGTAAACCGTTAATCACTGATAACTATGACGCTACTAGGTAGTTGACGTGACCAACGACTGGTTCAATACGACGTCGTTTTAGTTATATATAAATAAAATAAAATAAATGCCCGTTTTTCCTATATATGTACCTTTATTTGGATATTCTATTCTTAGTTGATCAGTCTATCTAGGGAGGGAAAAGGAAGTTGAAAGAAAACAAAAAGAAGAGAACAAGCGTGGGGTGGGAGAAAGTGGGCGTGTGGGGAAAGTGCAAAACCCTAGAAAATGGAATTAAGCAAAGCATGCCCTTCCTCGACAATGACCACTCAACAATGTATATTCCTTCCATAAAATTTATTCTTTTTGTTTTGTGGACCTAATCCTTTTCAATTAGTCCTCGATATGTACGTTTTGGTTGGTACAACTCCATTAGAAAACCATACAAGTTCGATACGATAACAACATAAGTTACACTCAAAACATTTTTTTCTGTGCCTCGGCCTTATAACGTTCTTATGTGTGCGATAGATCTCCTAGTATGCCAGTGAAACTACTGAGGCTCGGTCTCAAACAAAAAAAAAAAACATAAAATTTATTCTTTAAGACAGTAAAATATGCTATTTTGCTATTTTATCAGACAATCTATCTTTATTTATTTTTTGACATATTTTATCCATTTTGTTATAAGTGAGAATTGTTGAGTATGAGTTCTTTGGCAAAGAGTCTCTTGATGACTTGTGTAATTGTGGTTTAAGATTTTTTTTTTTTTCAACAAGATTAATATAAGTAAGACATTAGAACGTTATAAGGCGGAGGGCTTGTGGTCTAGTGGATGACATCCTAAGTCTTATAAACTTGGTTTTGATTCTCGCTCGGAACTTAATTAAACCACTGCTTCTAGATTAGCCAGCTCTATATTTATTTAGATGATGCAGAGTCTCCAATATATGGTGACGGGGAGATCTTAATCTTTTACGTGCAGATGTTTAACATAGTACTGAGGTGCGCGATGACCTTACATATATACTCTTGAGATTAGTTAGGTTCGCCTAACTAGATTACTCACGAAAACAAAAAAAGAAACGCTATAATTGTTATGAAAGATTATTTATTTAAACCTGTGGAGAGGTACTTAGTTTAGAAAAAAAGCCAAGCATATTGGTTATTCTCGCACATAACATTTGGAAAGAAAGACTAACAAAAAATAAGAAATAATAAACAAGTATCTTTGTTCAAAAAAAAAAAAATAAAAAAATAACAAAACAAGTATCTATAAAAAGACAAAGCTAAAAAGCAAATGTATGAAATAAATCAAGTTTGAAGTAGGGTTAGGCAAAATATCCATTAGATTTGCTTTAAAAATCTGGATATCCGTAATTCTACGAAGCAAATCTTAAACATTAAAGCATTAGTAATATTCGGAAAAAAAAACACTTAATAAAGGAAGATAATTATGAGATATGCCATTATAATAGAAACTTATTTGAATTAATTTTAATATTCATAAATTATCAGAAAATAATAATTACATAATTTATTTTATAAAAGACATTGCCAAAAATTATTTGAATTATGTTGGCGACTTACAAAGAACTGAATTTCCGGTATCGTGTAAGTAAGTATAGAACACAAGAAAATATCTTGTGGTGATTTGGAAGGATGATAAACATGTCTTTCGAGCCTTTTAGAGTAGCACACCGACCATCAGACGAGGGTGGAACTCATGGATCCGGAGAGGTTATAGGGTCCACAAACGCTAACGATAACTTATCTATCTTGAAATTGCTACAGCTCAAATACGTTTAATTATGTAGTTTTGTCAGGATAATTGACGAAAAAGATAAATGCACTTTAGTAACATAGATAGCCAAATCAATTCTTTTTAAGTTTTTTCGGCATGCATTACCATATTCCAAAATATATGGTGCTAAAATACAGAACTACTCGAAGCTTATTTTCACTTAGTTTGTTCTCATTTGTCTTCTGTACTCAACCCACATCTGATATCTAGCATAGAAGATCCTTATTTCATGTCTTTTCGAAGTTCACTCGTAGCTTTGACTATTTATCTAAGCTTGAACTTTGACTATTACAACTACAAGCTTTGGAGAAGATTCTTTTAACTCTAATCCACACTTTAAGAAAAATTTGGAAACACTCTAGCTAGTTTAACTTCATTAATCACTATATATATTTCTTATCAATTCATCTTTCGGTTTACCTATTGCTATGAGTGAGTAGTTTTCGAATTTTGTTTTAAGGTTTTTAAAGGGTTTTTAGGAATCGATAGATTCATATGTCGATTTAGAAAATTATGTATTCTTTTCTTCATCTAGGTTGTTTCTAATTTTTTAAAAAAAAATTTGACATATTGATTTTAGCACACGAAAAGTGAAAAATGCATGAAAAAACTATAGAAAAGCATTATTCTTCAACCACATAAAGTTGATGTTAAAAAGTATTATTAACTTATCAAAGATGAAATTTAGAGCAAAAAGACACGAAAATGAGTGAAGGAATGAAGATTAAACAATTTATGGTTGCGAGCACTAGTACTTGGTCAATATCACTTATTGCAAACCACGATTTGTAGTTCAAGCATACTTGTTTGTATCACCATTGACACTGTGAAACAAAAGGATGATGACGACGCAAAAATTCAGAATCATCTGTTAAGAACTGTTTATCTGTATTTTCTGTTGTTTTTTTTGTTTCAGTCAGAGAATCCAACATCTGTCTATGCAACATCGGCCCCTTCCACTAGCAGATATCAGCCTCATGGCCAATCTCATGGGTGGTGTAGCAGAGGCCTTGCAGCAACATATGAATTTACTGCTTGGTGTGGTGATGGATGTGAGGGTTCAAATCAAGCCTTCACCACCAAAATTCAGTATTGACGACGATCCTGCTTCCTCAAAGCAACCAAGAGATTCTAAAGGGTTTTTAAGAATCGATAGATTCATATGTCGATTTAGAAAATTATGTATTCTTTTCTTCATCTAGGTTGTTTCTAATTTAAAAAAAAAATTGACATATGGATTTTATCGCACGAAAAGTGAAAAATGCATGAAAAAACTATAGAAAAGCATTATTTTTCAACCACATAAAGTTGATGTTAAAAGTATTATTAACTTATCAAAGATGAAATTTAGAGCAAAAAGACACGAAAATGTGTGAAGGAATGAAGATTCAACAATTTATGGTTGCGAGCACTGGTACTTAGTAAGTATCACTTATTGCAAACCACCATTTGTAGTTCGAGCATACTTGTTTGTATCACCATTGAGCCAAACTGGTTACGTAGACTTTGCAGACTTTGATCCACACTTTGGAGAAGATTTATGAACCATAATCCACAATTTGAAGAAATTAAATTTTCTTAACCTTCTTTTTTTACTCCACCAATTTAATTATGTTTTTCATCGATCCATCTTTTGTTTTACATACTGATATGAGTAAGTATTTTTTTCAATTGGGTATAAAGGATTATTAGGAATTTGTTTCAATTGGGTATAAAGGTTATCATAGATATCTTAAAAAATAACAGATTAATGATTATAATTTAGAAAATTATCAATGGCTTTCTGCATTGTTCATAATGGTAAAAGTGGATTGATCAATCATTTTTAGATCCAACAGATTTTAGACTAAAAGTGTTTGATAAAATGACCAAAAGAAAATTCGATTAGCAAGACTCTTATCACAAATAAAAATTTATGATGTATTGTAAACCTTTTTCTTTTTGGGTAAAGACGTATTGTAAGCTTATGAAATCCAAATTTCAAATAAAAGTATAAGGTTTAAAAGAACATTAGTGTAATTTTTTTATCTAAGTTCTACAAAGGTTTTAATTGTTTCCTTGGTGACTTGTATATTTCATTTTCTAAAATCCCTACGAATATTCCTAAGATCCAATGCTTTCAATATTTTTTAAATTGTAACACCTCGACCACCACCGTTCGTAGATTCCTAACCCCTTTTTCAGTCTATGAGATCCATACTTGTCTGACGGCCGGTTGGCTACTATAGAAAATTCGGAAGACTTGTTTACTAATCCTACAAATCATCATAAAATCTTTTTCTATTTTTATCTTAACTCACACGATACTAGAAATGACTTTCCAATAAGTCACAAATCTTTCTCGCTCAAGATCAAGCATGATTAACTTTATAATTCTATCCGAACAAGTTATTGAAATTATAAGTGTATTTTGATGGCATAGATAGTCAAATCATTTCTTTATATATATCATTATTTTCTATAAATCGAGATGTTATAATTGGGGCCCACATATTTTTTTTTTTTTTTGTCAACGGCGTGAATAGATTAGCTTAGGAAAGCCAAATTGGCGAAATGTTGTTTACAAAGATAACGTTATGCGGCATGGTACGAACATTTCGTGCCAAACGATTCGCTTTTACATTCTCGCTCCGTGAAATAAGAGATAAAGAGAAAGATGAAAACTCTTCCCGATCAGTTGCAATATCTTCTAGGTAGACTGCGAATGCCGACCAATCTGTTGGGGAAGACACCATCTTCACCAGGTCAGAACAGTCAGTCAAAAACGCTACATGTAGATTGCCCGCTCCAATCATACATCTCATCGCCCACACCAAGGCCTCCATCTCCGCGTGCAGGGCAGATAGACTTCGTCGTCGGTTGGAAGCTCCCATCGTTGTCGCCATACTATTAGCTATACAATACCAACCATAACCTGCATAGTTATCCGTTGTCTTCCATGAGCCATCCACGTAGCAGCGATGACCATTGAATGAGATTGGCAAAGGAATTGAAAGAGGGAAAGGTCGGTTCTGCCGCGCCAAATTAGGCGGGACTGTGTCCTCCTCCTCCATCTGTGCCTGTTGCCAAGCCTGAGCTTCCGAATTTGCCAATCTAATCACCTCAAGGGGGGTCTCATCTATATTGTCAAACATTTTGGCATTTCTAGCCTTCCAAATATACCACAAAACCCAAGGAAAAGAGTCACTATGGCCTTGAGTTGGTTGTCGCCAAAATAAATAGTCCATATTTGTGAACGGGGCCCACATATTATAAGTGTATTTTGTTGACAATTAGAGCGTTAAATGACGGTATCTGAACCGAATTTAAACGAGTGTAGTCATGTGGAGTCACACCGTCAGGAGTGTTTATCTTGCTCTGCAACAAAGCCATTGCGCTCTTTTAGTGGGAGATAGTAATAAATTGATTGTTATTATTTCCTTGTTCACCTTCTATTTGCTAGTTATTAATTTGTTAGTGATTTCAACCAAACTAAACAAATCATTTTGTTTTTAACTAGGTTTTACTGTTAGAAATTCCATGTGTGACCTTAGTCCTTGTGTGAATTTAATCTTATACTTTTTTTTTTTTTTGATAAAATGTGAATATATTACCCGAGGGAACCGAAGTTATTTACAAAAGTTTCTGCAGCCCAAAAAAAAAATAAAAAGCTTTAGAAACAACCAGTTAAGATATGACTTATAGGGAACTATGAATGGGCAAACCATTGCGAAAGAAGACGGCCGCAGCCTCTGCGGTATCTACGAGCCAGAAGGATATCTCTTACACTTAGATCAATATTTGAAAAGACCGTAGAAGGGGGGACAGTGATGTGATCATGAACCCGAATATTTCTTTCCTTCCAAATGAAGAATGTTGTCGCCTGCACAGCAAGTCTCTTCAAAGTAGTGGAGACACCAGATGATTTAGTTAGGAGCCAAGAGATAAGCACAGACCAGTTTACAAAGATGCAGGCCGGTTGACCAAGCTTTGCCTATATTTGGTGCCAGATTTCTTCAGAATAAGGACAATGGAGAAGTAGGTGATCTCTACTTTCGGGTCCTGAGTTACATAGGGGACATTCATGAGGGACTTGCATACCCCAGCTGAGAAGTCTAGAACGCACAGGTAACCTGTCCAGATTTGCTATCCAAAAGGTGAAAGCATGTTTGGGAATATGGTTCTTAAACCAGATTGCCTTGGCCCAAAACTTCAGATTCTCTGTTGGCCGAAGGTGATTCCATGTTCTCTTTGTAGAGAAATGATTGAGAGAGCGATTATCTACTTCCCAAAAGTATATATCCGGACCTTGAGAGATTGAAGGAGCTGGGACAGAGAGCATGTAGTTCCTGAGGGAGATGATCTGAGGGTTTCGGGCTCTACTCGATGGAAGTCTCCATCCCTGAGACGTTGAAGCAGCTGCCACTTTCTCATTAATTGGAATTCCCAATCGAGTTGGACCATTCTCTCCAAAAATATCAGTTAGGATGCCCAAAGGAGACCATCAATCAAACCAAAAGCTTGCCGATAGCCCATCACCTACTTGACATCGTAACAAATGCTTAACCAAAGGCCTCAGATTCAGTAAGAATCTCCAAATCCAACTAGAGTTACCCTGAGGCTCTGCATTCCAGTAGGTTGTGCGCTTAAGATTGTGTTCTTTCATCCAGGCAACCCAAAGAGAGCCACTGTTGGAGAAGAGAAGCCACACTAGCTTTAAGTTCAAGACCTTGTTCCAAGTCAGTAAATTACGCAGGCCAAGTCCTCCTTCTTCTTTTGGGAGACAGACCTGTTCCCAGGAGACTTTAGCTTTTGTCCTCTTTGATATGTCACCAGACCAAAGAAAAGCATTGCATAACTTTTCCAAGGCTTTAATGCAACCTTTTGGCAAAGCAAAAGCAGACATCCATAAATTAATCAGACCATAGATGACAGAAGAGATCAGCTGCAATCTACCAGCAAAAGAGAGACATTTAACAGCCCAACCATTGAACCTTTCAGCCACTTTATCTGTAAGAGGAGAGTAATCTGCTTTTCCAAGTTTTTATGTGAAGAAGAGGGAGACCAAGGTACCTGATAGGGAGAGTGCCAGACTGGAAGCCAAAGGATGCTAATACCTCTGATTGTTGCTGGTTAAGGCCGGCATGATAAAGTTCAGTTTTGCTTTTGTTCATTCTCAGACCAGAGATGCGCTGGAAAGTTTCAAGAGTGTTGTTTATTTCTAGCAAAGAAGAGGTTGTTCCATCAAAAAAGAGCATGATGTCATCTGCAAAAGCTAAATACCGCGGAACAAAAACTATGTACTTATAAATAAAAAAATCGGTTTAAAACTTGATCAAACCAGTTTCCCTCTAGAGTTTGTAGGTTGTGGGAGCTTTGAATGACAAGAGCTTAGCTTCCAACCACTCGGTGTTGGCTGCAGCTTCCTCTTCTTGGGCTTAAAAACGGTGGATCTCGAAGCTCAGCTGGTTGAAGGGTGGTGGAAAACCCCGTGGTGGTAACTCATAGTTGTCATGCATAGTTGTACACAACACACCCCTATTGCTAGCTTCCAAGATTATCAGATGTCTCTAGGATTATTATGATGAGTGGCATTGGAAGATAGATAGACTCATGCTTTGATAATTACCATAAGAATACTTAGAACACTGGTGTTGAATTTTTCTAGAGCATTCTAACACTCAAATCATAAGACTATATCTAAAGAAAACGTATGAGAATCTCTTTAAAACGAAGAGGCTTTGTTAAATATATCTTCTGCTATCTTCTTCGCAAGATCCCCCGGGTATATACGATAGAGAATATTAATAGGCTTTTGCATGAACCAAGTGTGGGCGTTAAGTATTCCGACTCAGAAGTTGGTGCAGCTCCTAGTTGGTGAGATCTGATGCGGATGTTCATATATCCTTGTACACAGATCAATTGCACACTTGCACAACTTATGTCACAAGTAGCATGTACTAAGAAGCGAGTACGGAGAAACTAAACGTATGAAAGCAAATATAACATTTAAAAAAATTAAAGAAACTAGTATATGTTGAAAGCGTATACACACAAAATTGTTATGAAACAACAAAAATCATTTACATAATTTTTTAAATAGCCTAACTTTATTACGATTTAAAGTCAAAGTCTTATGTCACCAATTTTATTCTCATTTTATTCGACTCCATAAAAAAAACTGTCTCAATGTGTGTATCATTTAGATAAAATCCATCAAACCAAAATTCCCTTAAATTAATCTAATTCAAATATAATTCCATCAATAGTTGACATAATTTTAATACCATATTTGTAATTAAACAATGTATTTTTATAAAGAAAAAGATGAAGATTAATAAGCACAAATGCTAGATGACACCATAAACAACCTCTCAAGAAACTCTCCTACAAAAGTAGCATTCATCATCAAAATGTTCTTGGTAATTGAATGTTCAATAGGGAGAAACGAGTTAAGAAGAAAAATAAAATTGGATTAGGTTTTAAAAGAGTGAAAATGTTTTTTGCAAAGTACATAATTTCATTTCCATTAACCAAAAGATACACAATTTCTTTGTATCTTTCCCCAAACTTTTCATCATATGGCTCATATAACAAATATATATCATAACTATCATTAACAAACTTATCACTAAATTAGTTTCCAAATTTATTTTATAAATTAGAAAAATATGGAAAATATTATTTATTTACAACAATTTGTTTTTAAAATGAAATTGCAACCTTAGCTTCCAACTTACTTTTAAGAAAATTTATTCTTGAAGTATCATGGAAGCAAGCTTCCAAAAAATTATGACTTACGAGAGCTTGCAATTCTAATTCCCATTTTGATATAGGAAATGAACCTCCAACAAAACTTTCGTGCTACCTCAAAACATATAAATTAGTTAGATATGTGATAAAATAACTGACCTATTTGCCAATAAAATTTTCAACTCTTAATATACTATCAATGACATATAGGTACTTATTATATATTTATACTCGTCTAATATATTCCATAACCACAGTAAAGAGAATTTCCTTTTATTTTAATAATATAAAATTTATCATGGATACAGGCATACAGCATAGATAATCATATAGGTAAATAACTAAATAATACTGTATATAGAATCTCTCAACTGACTAAACTAGGTATGATTAAGTACAAAAAAATGATTAAGTGCGTTACACTATGGAGTTGGAAAAAAGCTTTGTAACGTTCACATAAGATGTTTTAGTCACACAACTCCAAGAAAAAAGTGTTTGTTTTTTTCTTCAGTCAAAAGAACATTTCGTTAGTAAGCCGACAAAAATCTCAGAGGCTTTTTGACGACATCAATCCCATCCTCATCTGTCCGTGTTCAAACGTCCGATTCCAAAAGTGATATAAAAAAAAAGTTTGTCCAAAAAAAAAGTGAAAGTAATAGTGATATTTGTATGATTACTCCATTAGATTTCAACTATAACCAAAACAAACAAGTAGAACAAGAATTAAAATGCATACTCTCATCATATTTCCCTAACATTTTTTCTCTCTCTCTACACCTAAATACATGTTTTATTCATATAGATTCTTATTATAATTTTCAAAGTACAAACAAAAAACTATTTATTGATGTTATTGTTTAGTCTAATGGCAATTTTAAGATTTTTCAATGTAATATTTAGCTTAGCATTTTCTATATTACATATACATATTTATTTCTATATATTTTTCAATGTATTTTCATTCTATCCTTTAATGTAGAAAACATTTATTATTTTATGAAATATTTATCTTTTTTCTTTCAATATAGTTTTATTTTTGGTAATCATTGGACTGGATGTCTAAGACTAGAACATATTAATTTTTCTTTGTTTTTTAAATGAATAATATCAACATTAAAAACTAGCCATAATTTAAGGTGCGAATGTGCTCGACACCTTTTATGTTTCTTTCTATTTTAAAATTTAAACTTTGATGAATATTCCCCTTTTTGTAGCCCATCCTAGCACTTTTTATCCCTTTTTCATCTAGTACAAAGAATAATGCACATTACTTTTCTCATGAAACCCTCTTAAGCTTTATATATTATAAGGGTAAAAAATGTCCATGAAAATAAAGAAAAATAAAAAAATCAGACAATTCTTATCTTTCTAATCAAAGTTCATCATTGATCCCCTTTAATATAATTTTTTTTCTGTTTTACAGCTAAGGTTCGAAACAAATCACAATCCTTAAGAGCAACACACTCACCCACAAGAGCATATATACATATCCAATAACCTCATGTAATATTAGAGCAAAAGAAACAAAAGCAAAACATGTCTACTTCTCATCATCATCATCATCCTCCACATCTCATCACAACACTACTCTTCTTCTTGTTTCTTAACTTCTCTTGCCTTCATGCAAATGAACTTGAGCTTCTCTTATCATTCAAATCCTCAATTCAAGACCCTCTAAAACACCTCTCTTCTTGGTCTTACTCTTCAACCAATGATGTGTGTCTTTGGAACGGCGTCGTTTGCAACAACTTCTCTCGTGTTGTCTCTCTTGATCTTTCCGGCAAGAACATCTCCGGCCAAATCCTCACCTCCGCTACTTTCCGGTTACCTTTTCTTCAAACTATAAACCTCTCAAACAACAACTTGTCCGGTCCAATCCCTCAAGATATCTTTACCACTTCATCTCCTTCTCTTCGTTACCTCAACCTAAGCAACAACAACTTCTCTGGCTCGATCCCTCGAGGCTTTCTTCCAAACCTCTACACGTTAGATCTTTCCAACAACATGTTCACCGGTGAAATCTACGAAGACATCGGATTTTTCTCTAACCTTAGAGTCCTAGACCTCGGTGGAAATGTCTTAACCGGCCATGTACCGGCCAATCTTGGAAACCTCTCGAAATTAGAGTTCTTAACATTGGCTTCAAACCAGTTAACCGGAGGTATACCGGCAGAGTTAGGGAAGATTAAAACCTTGAAATGGATATACTTGGGATACAACAATCTCTCCGGCCAAATCCCTTACCAAATCGGTGGCTTATCCTCTCTCAACCACCTTGATCTCGTCTACAACAATCTCTCTGGACCAATAGCTCCTTCACTAGGAGACTTGAAGAATCTTGAGTACATGTTTCTTTACCAAAACAAGCTCTCCGGTCAGATCCCACTGTCCATCTTCTCCCTCCAAAACCTCATCTCTCTCGACTTTAGCGATAACTCGCTCTCGGGAGAGATCCCTGAGCTCGTGGCTCAAATGCAAAGGTTGGAGATTCTCCATCTTTTCTCAAATAACTTAACCGGAACAATTCCACAAGGAGTAACGTCTTTGCCACGTCTACAAGTTCTTCAGCTTTGGTCCAACAAACTTTCTGGCAAAATTCCGGCGAATCTTGGGAAACATAACAACCTCACTGTTCTTGATCTTTCTACCAACAATCTCACCGGAAAACTCCCTGACACACTTTGTGGCTCTGGCCATCTCACCAAGCTCATCCTCTTCTCTAACTCTCTAGACGGCGTAATCCCACCGAGTTTAGGCCGTTGCGAAAGCTTAGAGCGTGTGAGGCTTCAAAACAATGGCTTCTTAGGTGAGTTACCTCGCGGTTTCAACAAGTTGCAACTCATTAACTTCTTGGATTTATCAAACAACAACCTCAGAGGTAACATCGGCACATGGGACATGCCACAACTTGAGATGTTAAACCTCAGCAAGAACAACTTCTCCGGTGAATTACCGGATCTTTCTAGAAGCAAGAGACTCAAGAAGCTCGATTTATCAAGGAACATAATCTCTGGAGTGGTTCCACAAGGGCTCATGACGTTCCCGGAACTTATGGATTTGGATTTAAGTGAGAACAAGATCATAGGAGTGATCCCAAGTGAGCTTTCTTCTAGCAAGAACCTAGTGAATCTTGACTTGAGCCACAACAATCTTACCGGAGAGATCCCTTCAAGTTTCTCTGAATTCTCTGTTCTCAGCGATCTTGATTTGTCTTGCAACCGATTATCCGGCGAGATTCCGAAGAATATAGGGAACATTGAGTCTCTTGTTCAAGTGAACATCTCTCACAATCTTTTTCACGGAAGCTTACCTTTAACCGGGGCTTTTCTTGCCATAAACGCAACAGCTGTTGCCGGGAATAACGATCTTTGTAGCGTTAATACCGTTACCGGTTTACGCCCTTGCAAGGTTGTAAGAAAGAGAAGTACAAAGAGTTGGTGGTTTGTCGTCACTTCAACCTTTGTAGCTTTCTTGGTCGTCCTTGTCTCCGGTTTCTTTATTGCTATAATCTTTCAAAAGAAGCATAACGTTTTGGAGGTCAAGAAAGTGGAACAAGAAGATGGTACAAACTGGGAAATTCAATTCTTTGATTCAAGATTCAAGAACTCGTTTACGGTAAATGAGATTCTATCATCTCTCAAGGAACAAAACGTTCTAGTGGATAAAAACGGCACGCAGTTCGCTGCTAAGGAGATCAAGAAGTATGATTCTCTTCCGGAGATATCGGAAATTAGGAAACCTTCTGACCACAAAAACATTCTTAAGCTAGTTTCTACGTGCCGGTCCGAAAAGGTGGCCTACTTGATACACGAGGACGTCGAAGGGAAACGATTGAGCCAGTGTTTGAATGGTTTGAGTTGGGAGAGACGGAGGAAGATTATGAAGGGAATCGCAGAAGCTCTTCGGTTTTTACATTGCCGGTGTTCTCCGGCGATTATTGCCGGTAATTTGTCGCCGGAGAATATTGTCATCGACGTCAAGGATGAACCAAGGCTTTGTCTCGGTCTTCCGGGGCTACTTTGCATGGATGCTACTTACATGGCCCCAGGTATAATTACATTATATTTTCTTTGTTAAACATATAATTACATCTTTTGTCACCAAAAAAGAATCAAATTCAATTATTCAACTTACCATAACGGTTTTCCATATTTACTATCCATTTGAAAAACAAATGGTTAATCCTAGGTTTCACATTCGTTTATTTTTTATTATTATTCGTTTGGATTTGGGTAAATAATTATTATAAAAATATTTAAAATTATTTAATATTATATATTCTTTATATCCATAACAAATAATTTTTTTTTTAACAAATTTTAGTTAATTCAGTTCAATTACACAAAATTCGGGTTGGGCTTCTAATCGATGACCAATTGAGATAAGCTATGACTTTAATTTAGTTCCGTTTTCATGTCTACCACTAGTTATTAAAATGAAAGGATCTTCTATAAATGATATTGTTTTCAGTTTACATGTTTTTTTTTTACATTTTTTTTTCCATTTTTACATGTTTTTTTTTTTAAAAAAAAAATTCATGATAAAGGGATTTTATTTGTATTTTCTATTTTTCTCTAATCTTAGTTTTCATTTTTTGTTTTTGTAACGTAGAAACGAGGGAGAACAAGGAGATGACAAGCAAAAGTGACATCTATGGTTTTGGAATCCTCCTCCTTCATCTCCTCACCGGTAAAAGTTCCTCCGGTGATGAGGACATAGAATCTGGAGTCACCGGAAATTTAGTCAACTGGGCTAAATATTCATATTCCAATTGTCATATCGACACGTGGATCGACTCATCGATGGACACGTCAGTGCATCAGCACGAGATTGTCCATGTCATGAACTTAGCTCTGAACTGTACGGTCAGTGATCCACAAGAGAGGCCTTGCACCAAGAACGTGTTGAAAGCATTAGAGTCTATCTCATCGTCAAGTTCTTCTTGCACTACTTATTTTTCAAAGATACTATCGTTGGTATGATAATTTTGGCTTCGTTTGATCCATTAAGTAATTTTATTAGGGTTCTTTTTCTTTCGTTTTTATTTATTTTTAATCTCATTTTTCTTTGCTCTTTTTGTTGGGTTGAATAACCCAAATAGATTGTCTATATATCAAGATGGTTTTGTTTATGTTATCTTGATTGTTTACTGATGAATGTAAAAGAGTACAGTATATATAATGTGAAGAATGGCTTCAACATCTTCTATGTGGACAAACAAAAAGAAATGGTTTTTTAGAAGTTGTTTTGCTCGTCTAAATTTTCTTTTAGTTCTAAACTGTCTTTCTCAATTTTGGTTCAATTAGGCATTAAAAATCATAATTTTGATGCGATAATACACCTACCATCTAAAACTAGGTGACCAATTAATTAAATTTTAGGCAATCAAAGAAATACATTATGTAACGTATGAATATGACTGTACTATGTAACGTATTTTTTTTTTTTTTTTGGTAGAATATAGGAGACAAATGTCTCCCAATTATTCAGAACATAAAGAAGAAAAATTACAACGTGGGGATCGCCCTTGGGCGAGAAACTCCCATAGCATCCTTAAAAACAATTAACTGAACGCACTCTGGACTTACATCCAACGCATGAAAACCTAACGGAAGAGTAAAAGTATAGTTCGCTAATCCATATGTAAACAATATGTAACGTATGTAAACAATATTCCTTTGAACTTGCTCATTTGAACCAATCTTTTATAAAATTTTTGACAAAAAATAAAAATTTATTAATTGTTGGATTTATGATGATGATTAAGGATTATTTAATTCATTTGGTTCCTTATCTAGGTAATTTTACTGATAAAACTTAATTGGTCATCTAGTTTTAGATGGTAGGTGTATTATTGCATCAAGATTATTAATGCTTGAATGAACCAAAACTGAGAAAAACACTTTAGCAATAAAGGTGTTAGGTTGTTTTGTGACCCTTGTTAAGAACCTAAAATTGATGCATCAAACTTGAACGTAAAGCTTGCTTAATTTCTTAAATTTGAACGACGATTTAGAACTCAACGAAAATTTAGATGAGCAAAACAACTTTCAATGGGATTTTTTGATAAAGTGAAACTGAGACCTGCGTGACGTGTCTATACCATAGTGGAACCATTACACTTATGTTAAAGAATAAGTTACAATAGCACCACTGTCCTCATCATCTTTATCAACCAACTAAGAAATAATGATAAAATAATGACAAGAAATAATTAAATGGGAGGATCGAGTAGATAACATTGATAAAATTGTACTTAAAAACATGAAATTTCGACTATGTGGTCAAAAGATATAAGGTACAAAACGAATTAACCAATAAGAAAAGGACTCAACACTTGCACCCACTTTGGTTTTTAAATTTGTCATCATTGTTCCTTGGTTTCTCTTCTTTATTTTCTACTTTCCAAAATTCTTTTATGTTTTGTATGTGCATGTTTGTCTATATATAAATTCTTTTTGCTTGTAATGATGGGAATGAGAAGATCGAAAACCTTTTCTTTTCTCTTTTGCATCAAAGGAGAGATTTGTTCATAATGCTTTCTGCAAACTTTTAGAGGTATCTATTTGTGTAATTATGTTTCTATATATTAGAAACTAATATTGACCAAGGCAAAGACTTTTATTTATCAAAATAGGAACTACTATTCCGCCATTACAAAAATAATTATTGAAAACAAAAAGTTTTTTTGATATATGAACATCATTATAATATTATTATTTTTTGTTTTGACAACACGTCAATAACATAATTTTGTAGGTAATTTGTAGAAATATTTTTATGATTATCTGACCATTTATCGTTGGTAAAACCATCGAAACACGTTGGAAACTTTTTCATGGTTTTCTGATGAATTTCTGACAATATACAGTATTTGTAAGAAATTATTGGATTATCAGTGGTTATATATCATCAATTTATACCAATGAAAGCTGTATTGATAATTGACAATAACGATGAACCTTTGTCAATTATAATTTATACTCAAAAGGGCCTTAATGAGGTGAAGTACCTCGTGAAGACTGTCTTACACTCATCCCAAGCCTTAATGGTAATATCTTTAACTAGCTGTGAGGTTTGCCACAAAACGAGAAAAGTTTGCATGTTATAGTGTTTTCATGAACCATGTTGATTGATTGTACCACAAACTTTTTCAAAGTTGATAGTACATTAAAGTCTTCAGGAAGGCATCACTTTATCTCAAAATCTTGTCTCATAATATGAGGTGATTGAATCCCAAAGCGAATCTCACATTTATATGGCGTATCATATATACTCTCCTAGTGTATAGAAGGAGGTGGCGAATTTTTCAACAGACAATCTTGCATGATGGTTGGTTATAATTATTACATGCATATAGTGGATCTTGAGGTGAATTAGGTATATGTAGACTGAATTAAAGTTGATTCTGATTCTCATTCGACTCACTCTCCAATCGCTTCTTGTTCTCTCTTTCAAAACATCCAAGTGTAGACTCAAACTGTACATGGTTTTCTTAATCTTTGCTTTGGGTCATACATCTAAAAGGTCAAAAGAAAGATAACTACAAGTAACAAAAAATATCTTAGGCTAATTAAACTCTAATCATAAACATATATAACGCAATTGGATCTTGACAACACACCAACAATTTTCTCTTGATAAAAGGTTAATAGAACAACAACTTAATATAATTGAGTTGTAACCAATCTAATAACCCGCAAGTGCGTTATTATTATGTCATGGTAATATACGGGATCATGGTAATAATTAGGATCATCCTCAGAGTATAGATTAGCAAAGAAGAATGGTTTTGATTTTTTTTTTCCTTAGTCATTAAACGCAAAATAGAACTATATAAGTGAATAGATATGTAAAAAACAATAAATTTTTAGGAAAACATTTCATGGTTGTTCTCGAACTCCATTCACATAATTATACTAACCAACCTTCTTTCAAAGCATTAATCTATATGTCTAATATCTATGAATCCCATATTAAAAAGACGTTCAAATTCAAAAGATAACACAAACATTAAGTTTAGGTTTGATCAGAGCTGAATTCCTCCTAAAATTATCAACGTTCATATATTAGGCAGAGAAGAATTTCTCATATAGATCTTTTAAGCATTTAAACAAACAATTTTTTTTGTGTGTTAAACTATCTAGAATCTATAAGTGTCTAACACATGGAAAAGTAATGTCTAAATCTAAGTAAAGTGATTTTTTTTTTTTTTTTTTTTTTTTTTTTTTTTACAAAAACTTTGTTTTATTCATTCAAACGAAGAAGAAGATTACAAAATGTAGAGTTTTAGCCAAAGTAAGGCTGGATATAACCAAGCAAATAACATAATGAAAATGTGACAAGAAAGATAGATAGTTCGCCATCAGATTCAAAAGAACTCGGCAAAAAAAGAGAGCAAAGTAGCGCACCAAATTACATGCGATACCAAGATAAGTCGAAACCACATTCATGAATTCCTCGTAATATTATCATCGTTCATTACATCTTTTAAGCTTTTAAACAAACACTTTATTTTTGTATTAAACTATCTAGAATCTAGAAGTGTCTAAAACACCAGAAAGTAATGTCTAAATCTAAGTAGAGTGAAAGATAGGTCTCTGAAACACAAGCTTTAGTTATTAAGACAAGTGAGAATCGAGTCAGGTTAGATCTGGAAGTTGGGAAAATCGAGTAAATTAACAGTTGAAAACATGGTTTTGGCACCTAAACTGCATAATCGGAATTTGGAGCTATGGCATAAAATTTGCAGAATTGGGTTGGTGCCAAAATTATGTCTTTTATATATATATATATATATATATATATATATATATATATATATATATATATATATATAAACAATACATATTTTAAATGAAAAAATTTGGTTTGAAGTGATTAATTCAGATAGAATATGCATAGTTACAAAATCACTATAAAAAGACAGTTATTCCACTGATCGACAACATAAATTAACCTTTCTCATAAAGTTTATACTCATGCTTGCTGTGTTTCATTTGCTTTATGTTTTGTCAAAGATGTTGATTTGCTTTGAGATTAAAATCATTATGTAAATTATATATAAATGTAGAAAGGGACGTAACAGCTAAGTGAGCATGTTCTAATGTCAAAAGCCTCGAAGATACCAAATAATACTCGTTCTTGGAGACCATGCAAAAAGCCCTTTGGACCTTACTTCCTTTCCAGTCAAAAAAAATTGTTCCTTTTTGTTTCCTTTTTCTCTATAGCTTGGTCCAGTTTTGGTTTCAAAATTACATCAATCATGGGTTTTAATTTTCATTTAAAATGTTTTTATTTTTTGCAGATTCAATAGAACCATCATTTACATTTTCTCTCTTTTATTTGGCAATGACAATGCATGTATCTGTATATTTCCTCACTTTTTAATGTGGTAGCTAAGTATTATCTCTTGTTGTGTAAAAATAAAATAAAAGTAAAGAAAATGGGTTAGATAATGTATAACATTCAATTTATATAAATACGTGTTTATTATCACACGTTGGAATTTAAACGGCCATATGTGTTATCCATGTTATATACTGTATATAATTTTTAAGTGTGTATATCTATAATAAGTTAAAAAAAAGTTTTAGGTTGCAGCCTTGCAGGTTAGATAGATCTTGGGTGTCAAAATGGGTTAACCAAATCAAATCAATCTATAATTCAATGAGTTGAGATTTATGAGTTAAATGAGTTATGTTAACCTATAAACTTAATTAATTTGATGATTTTAATAGTTAAATGAGTTGATCCATGAAAATAAATAATTAATTAATAAAAAAATTAACTAATATTATTATTATCATATATATTATTTTTTTTTTTGTCAACATTTGGGCCACAACTGGCCGGCCCATTAGCCTAATTTCTACAATTAAATTGTAGAGTCGGGGACTCGATCCCTGATGTGATGGTGTCTGTCTTCTGTGAACTTATCATTTGCCACTAGACCAAGATCACTTCACTATCATATATATTATCATTTTGCCATCATCATGTAAAGATAATGATGGTAGGATGATATGATAATTTTATGATGATGATGATGACAAAATGATAATATATATGTAATTGGTATGATGCGGGTGCCAAGTTATTCGATGAAGTTTTTTCTACATACAAGTGAAAGTCTTGCAATGTTATTCTAGTGTTAAAATAGACATCATAATTGTTTTAACTTACATCACAGTTGCATAACATTATAAATGTTTCAGATTGCATTACATTATAAACCCAATAACACTTAACATATGTTAAAATCTAAAAGTCTAACTATATTAAGCATAAATACAACTAAAAGCAAACCCTCAATATCAAAAGTCTCTTAGCGCCTCCACTCCCTTTTCTAACTCTCATCCCCTCTCAATCTCTCATCCACTCTCTTTCGTTGCATCTCATATTTTCTTACTCACTTATTCTCATAATATTCCTTTCACATATTCTCATAATATTCTTTGAGGCGATTTTTTATATGAATGCTCACATTCACAAAGAAATTTTCATCCATTTCTACACAAACAACCAAAATTTGCAAGTTGAACATTGGTTCATTGCACTTAAATGATGCGATCAAACCGATGTGATGATAAGCTCTTATTTTTTGAAAAACAGTTTTCTTCAAAAACATTGCAAAAACTCTCAACTGTTTATTGTAATTGAGACCAGGCTCCCATGTACACCGATTAAGAAACTTGAGATCATCATCATGATCGAGTCGTGCTAATATAAGCGATCACCACCTTCCGCATTTTCTCACACCAGCCAATCAATCATTTGTTCAAGATATGCACTAAACTGCTCTGAAATCTGAGAAAGCATAGGAAAATCTTCATCCATCTGTGAGCATAAAAATTAACACACAATGAAAGGTGAATGATAAAATATAATTAATTAAAAACAGAAGAAGGTTTGGAATGATAGTTTATGATGCATTATGATTATTAAAAACTGAAATAAAAAGAAAAAAAATAAGTTGACAAAAATAAAAACAATATAAAAGAAAAACATAAATAAAATATAAGCAAATATAAAAACAAATAACAAGAATATATAAATTGTAGATTCAAGTTTGAGATTTTTAAACAAATATATTGTAGATTTGTAACAACCAATCATATATATTTTTATTGTTAACATGACATAGATTTATAGTTTCGTGAAACTTTGAACAAACAAATTCATGTTATGGAAGAACAGTATTCTAATTTTTTAAAAACAAAAATAGATCAACTAATCGATATTTCAAAATCTCAATTATATTTTTATAAAATTTAAATAAAAGCAATTAAAAACAACATGGATCAACATAAAAGTAATGATATTTGTTTTGTTAAGGAAAATTTGAAAGTTTTTGTCCTGAGTTTATGACCACTAGTGTTTACTAGTAATATTTATAGAAGTATCACGATTAGGATCATACCATCATCACTATATCATTATCAACAATGACATTTATAAAATCATCAGATTTATGAAACTATATTTTTTGCGGGAAATTTTGGCATAACCTTTTTGTGATCTTCTTTTTTCGGGCTAAAACCTTTTTGTGATCTAAACTGATTTTTAAGAGAAAATCAGAGAAATTGGAAACTCAAAATTATCTACATCACTTGCTTTCTTGGCTATAAATACACAACAAAGATGAGAATTGAGACATGACTATAATTTATAATAGTCAGTTTGCACAACATTTCATTCTATAGGATACTATAATTTACAATTTTTCTCTCGTTTTTTTGACATATATTAAAATACCTAACAAAAAGAGAATAATAGAAAATAGATGTTTTTGGCATGAACAAGCAAAGGAAACACAACTGAAGAAAATAAGACAATGGTAGCTACATCGAATAAGTTATTTGTATATTCTTGAAAAAAATAATAATAACAAACGATATAAATGAATATAATAAATATATAATACGTATAGGAATGTATAAAAAAAACAATAAAACAAAAAAAAAAATGAAACTCACTATACAAATCTCGGATGCTCCCTCCTGCAAGTGGAACACACTCTTAAATCTTGTGAGGTTATTGAACGTTGCCGTAGTGAGCTAAGTCCACTAAAGCTTCTTAGGCAGATTATATGTCTTCTTGAGAAACCTCGTCGCAGATTCATCGTTGCGGTAACATAAAACGCGTAAGAGCGTGTTCGGCTCCATGCCATTCCACTGGCCTGATGTTGGAGGCAATGGAAGCCTAGACTTAGCTGAAGAACCGTATGCTTCGAGCGTTGTTCCTTTGAACCTCTCTATTAAACTGTCTGTGTCTGTACTAAACAGAGGAAGCACGCCTCTGACTGTGGTCGAGAACTTATCGATCAAGTCCATGGCTAGACCGTCTCCGTTTGCCCAGAACAAATCTTTCATAGATTTGAAATCTTCTTCCATTATCTGAGAGTCTTGTCTTGTGAACGCCCTAGAGGGTCCTCCAGCAAGGAGGACAAGTAAGAAGCCATCGAAAGAGGCTCTCATAAGATCGGTGATGATGCGTGTACGGACTCTTTCATGTACTGTCTCTGCTATGACCGTCAAATTCTGTTCGAGCTCCTTGAGGAAAGGATCGATTCTAGAGGACGCGAGGTCACCGATGTATAACCCGTCCCATAATGTGTGGCTTAGGTCTTGGAATACGACTTTGTAACCCAGAGACTCAGAAAGTTGTTGGACGCCTTCGATGCAAGCCGCTGGTGTGAGCTCAAACTTTTTTTCTAAGCCATTCGAAAAGTCATCCGTGTGAGCTGACTCACAGTTCCTCAAATGTGTGATCACTCTTTTTTCCACAACATCAAGCTCACTGCGGATTTTGTGTAAGCTGTTTATTCTGACACATATCTGTGTGACCCCAAAGGAATTCTCACCGTTCATAACCGAAACCTGAGAGTCTCTCTTTTGAGGGGTAGGTGTCTTTTCTTTCTTCTTCCATTGGAATTTTGATCCCGTTGTACATCGGGTGAGTGCAGGCATTGTGGGCATGTACGTAGTCCGAGAGCCTGAGTATCATCATACGATAATATGTAAAATGTGAGAAATTAAGAGTTCAAGACTTCTTCCATCATATAGAAAATATATGACCCAAATCATGTGCAAACTTACCGCAGCCAGATTTCGCCTTTGAGACATAATACTGAAGGTATTTGTCTAAACCAATGATTAAATCAGGTAATACCGCAGGATGCATGGGTATGGGAAGCTGAAAAAACGCTTCCAAAGTTTCATCAGTAATCCGCAACACTTCGGCAGCAGATTGTGCATACTCTCCTTCTTGGTTCTCCAGCGGTTTCCAAACCTGAACAAAACATTACGTTAATTTGGTTCAAACTTTGAAGATTAATCACCACCAAATTAAAGGAAACTTAATAACTTATGTTTTCCAGAAATGGATTAAGACCAAGATGACAAATTCTAAGACCAAAGTTTCTGATAGAGTTACTAACCTCTTGCTGCAAATTCCTGTCAACCCATTCCTTAAGTCTGTCTATTCTTGCTTTGATCCAGTCTTTGACCAAATTAGCAATAACGGTCTCAGCCTCGAAGGGAGGCATTTCACGGATAATTGCTTTGCCACCATCATCACTGTCAACAGAATCCTCTACTGCGATTTGCACCAGATCCTTCTCTAGTTTATCCGCAGCTCTTAATATCTGGACAGCATCAGGTGTCAATTCCGATATTCCGGATATAAACTGTTTAATCTCATTTCCGTAACAAACATGGAGGGTAGCCACAGCAACCCCTGCAGCAAATGGATGCCATCTCTTCAATATTGGACTGAACATCCGCTTTTCCTGAACAGCTAGCTCACCAATGTCCTTAGCAAGGATGGCAAGAACAGGAAGAGGATTTTTCTGGTTCCTAGATGCTCTCCGGCTAGAATCTGCTTTCTCCATTCTCTACAGAAAGACAAAACATAAGGAAATAAGTTCATAAAATTGCTGGACCAGTGGTAAGGAAAGAAAAATAAAAACAAAAAGATGGTGAACATCCCCAAGACAATGCAGGTACTTGCCTGAGCAAAAGAAGTTCGTAGTGATGACCTGATGTATGTCTCAATCCTAGTACGAGCTACATCAACTTCTCCTTTCCTTCTTCTACGGTACTCGTTAGATATATCTTCAACTAATATCCTGGCTGCTGATACACCCAAAGAAACAATTCCCTCCATGGTATTAACATTACCTCGGTCAAAGGTGTCATGGTATGCAAGAAGCCTTTTCTCTGCCCAACCTAATATAGCACTTAGCGTAGAACTTAAAACTTGGGAGTATTCAGGATCTTTTGTTGTCTTTGCATCTTTAGCAACTTCTGCCAGTTGAGAATCACAAGCATGAAGCAGGTCCATCTCAACTTGTCCAGTTACAACATAGCGACTAAACAAAAGCCACGTAAAACAGAGGTTATGAAGCATTTGGTTGATTCCAAGAATTACCCACGTCTTCTTTATGTGTTCCATAAGGTCGTCAACTTCCTCAACCATGGATGTCGCGTCATTAGAATCAAAGCACGCTTCTAAAAGCAATTCATAGAGCCTGAGATTAAATGGAGATCCATCAGCCCAGTGACAAGAATCAGAGAAAGACCCATCAGATCTAGTGGCAAGAGACATGACCGCTGATCGAAGACTTTGCATTTGCTCATTATTCCTTCCAGTCTCCAAAGGCCGGTCTAAAGCACCATGAATTATCTGTCGCAACCGTTGAGAACTATTCGTCTTATCAAGCGGTACACGAGGATGCAACAAAAGACCTGCCTCAAGAACCTTCAGTGATCTCTTCAACCAAGCATCATACTCTTGCTGATCCGTAAAATCAGAAGACTTTAGCTGCTGTAACAACTCTAAAGGAAGAACCACTGACTCAATCTTCCTTCCAACCTAAAATAACAAAAAAAATCATGAACTGAGAACTTTCGCAGCAATTAACACTCTAGCAATTATTAATATATATCACAACACAAATTCTTATCCAAAATTCAAGCATTTCAAGATCTATAATAGTCAATGGCATCTATATCACAAGATCATGAAATTAAACTCGAACTAAACTAAAATCAAGCTCTAGATTTTACATCTAACCAGTAGATCCTTCCATTTGACCAAGTCAAGCTAAAATTCAGCTCAATTGAATCAAAGAGATCTAGAAAGAAGCAAAATGCAAAAGTGAAATTGAGCAAACCTGACTAGCAGCATTTCAAGATCTATAATAGTCAATGGCATCTACATCACAAGATCATGAAATTAAACTCATATTAAACTAAAATCAAGCTCTAGATTCACATCTAATCATAGATCCTTCCATGGTGTGAAGTAAGAATTTGACCAAGTCAAGCCAAAATTCAGCTCAATTGAATCAAAGAGATCTAGAAAGAAGCAAAATGCAAAAGTGAAATTGAGCAAACCTGACTAGCAGCGATTCTAAGAAAAGCTCTACGAACACGAGAATCAACAGCTTCCGATACTCCCATTTGGATCCGCATAAGCTCACCAACAGTAGTAGGACGTTTCGATTTACCATTAGAACCAGAACCAGAACCAGAACCAGGACTCTTATTATTAGATCCAGGAGAAAGCGAAGAAGAAGACCTTAACCCCAAAGCTTTCTTCATCTTACTAGCGGCGGCTGAGGTCAGAGACCGCTGAATCGCCGGAGAAGCAGGTGAAGAACCATTAGGAGAATCAGGATTCGTAACGGCAACGACTGAAACAGCCGATGACAGAGGTTTTCCGGTAGCGCTACGACATGCGGCGACGAAGATCTCGTAAGCAGTTAGACGGAGATCGGAATCGGAAAGTTGAATAGCGAGTTGTCCAAGTGGAGATGGTGGTAGATCGGAAGACATTGAAGTCGTCGTTGATTTTGACGGCGGCGATTGTGTAGTCTCTCTCTTGGAGTGACTCAGAGACAGCTCTCTGAAGAGGTGAGCCATTTTTGCTTGTGAGAGCAGAGAGAACAAAAAAAAAACAGCTTTTTAATACAGTTATTACTAAAAATAAAATAATTTATGAAGAAATGGCATTTTTGTAATTTTGTTTTAATTATTAATTATTGGTGTGATTATTAGTATAATAAGGAAATTTTAGAATAAATGTTGACAAAAAAAAAATATTAGTATAATAAGGAAATTTTCAATAAGCGTTAGTTATTGACTTATTGATATTATCGATTTAGTCAAGGGAATGAGTGAATTAGGTAACTCTTTTTTTGATCAAACTGATAATTTCATTAAGATTAAGCCTCAAACTCTATCAAAAGAGGAGGAATTACATCCAAATGAGAAGGAAGTACAAGATAACAAAGCAACAAAAGCTTAAAAGTCCACCTAAGGAAGGTTAAACTAGAGATAGAGATAGATTGGAAATACAATTTCAACAAGAAAACCAACAGAGATCGAAAGGAAACGATCCCAACAGCTTCATGTGTTACTGCATCCAGTGCAACCCAAAGGGCTACGAGCTCTGCAACAAGGGCAGAGGAAACCATCAACCGAGAGGAAGATCCTTGCAATACCGGAGACACTTGATCATCCAAACCACTCCAAACAAGAGGGAATTTTGGGAAGAGAAACTGGCAGCATGTGCCGAGATGAGGAAGGCTAGCCCTAAACAGAGACTACACTTCCCAAACCACACCTACATAATCATAGATGCCAATGCTAAAAAACGGGACAAAGCCCTTAATAATAAGCTCCGTAAAGGAGAGATAAGGGCTATGAAAGCCCCGGCGAACCAGAACAACTGGAACGGTGAAAGAGAGTAGAGATCTCTGTCCAATCTGCCGCAAACCGACTTCTAACAGAGCCAATGCGAAATAGAATATGCATACTGCAGTAAAAGGTCGCACTAAGGCGATAAGGGTGCCACCAGAGAGCACAAATGTGGATCCAAGAGTATCAACAATCATCAAAGTAGTACGAACTAAACCCGGGTTCCACGAATTCAAAGCCACGCTCTCAACGCTCATCCAATAGCTTCTCAAAGTAGAAGAAACTGAGAGCGAAGAATAGGAGCATACCTGGGGGAACAGAAGAGAAAGGACGATGACTGAGATGGAAAACGAGCAAGCAGATCTGCTGGTGAAGAAGGTGAAGAGGAGGCGTGGCTTGATGAGAGGAGATGGCTTGAGGCGAATTTTGTCGATCGTTATGAACCAGAGAGATCGATATGGGTTTAGTAGTGGGCTTAATGTTGGGGTTGCAAGACCCAATAAGAAAGTTCTCCACTTTTGGCCCAACAAACAACCTATCCACTGGCCCAATAAGCAGCCCATCCACTGGCCCAAACAAAGAAACCCTAGAGTCAAGGTTGCAGACCGTGGGGTGAGGAGCAGGCGGCGGCGGCAGCTTGTTCGACGAGGAGAAGGAGGGGCGATGAACGGCGGGGCAGGCTTCTGGCCAGGAGGAGAGAATCTCGAAAGTGAGAGGGAGCTATGGGCAATCACAAACACCGAACCAGTGTCAAATGGAGTAAGGGGAAGGGAATGAATCTGGCAAAAGCCAAGATCCCAAGGGCTGCACACAGCAGTAAAAACCCTAGGCCGGTGTACATCAGATCGAAGAAGATCTGAAGACAATAGACTGCATTCAGCAGTAAAGGACCACAAGACCGTGGTAGAAAAGACGAGGCTCATCGTTGGAGCCATGGAAGCGAGAGAAAGCTAAAACTAAAAAACCAACAGAGGAGAACAAAGAAACGGAGTTAATAGATAGGTCCTAGCCTTCCGGCACGAGGCCGGAAGGCGAGAACAGTGATAGTCGGAAGGAGGTGCTGCTGTTAAAAGCTGGAAATTGTTGCGGCGGAGAGAGGAAGCAAGGAGGAAGGAGAAGGCTAGGGTTTTACAGCGAATTAGGTAACTCTATTAATAACAAACAGCGACGTAAGTAACTTGAGGTATTGTTAATTTTGGATTTCGGTTTGGTTTGATTTTGGTTTTGGTTTGGTTTAAAATTTTAAATAATGATATTTAAATATAGAAAAAATTAGATGTTTTTTTAATATTGATCACAATCGATTCAGCGAGACATCGACGTAAGTAACTTGAGATTCTGCTATTAGATAGTGTTTAATTTTGGATTTTGGTTTGGTTTGGTTTGGTTTTAATTTTAAGATTTTATGTTTATAAATAATGAATTTTTTTATATGGATCATAATGGATCGGCCCATTAGCCTATTTATTCTATTGAGAGAGTGATGAATAAACTTCTGGTGAGATAGACTGAACGAATCAATCTTCCGGTGAGAAGTGCAGTGTGAACTAATGCCATTAGACTATTGGAACATCTCTATTATAGAAGATATGACCGCTAAACAACTCTCGAGTTTCTTTGAATAGCAAATTGACCATCGGACGATAGTAGAATTTACGAACCGAGAGAAAGCATAGAACCTTCAGACAGTAGCGATCAGAACGTTATAATTTCGAATTTTTAGATTTAGTTTTTCGGTTATAGTAAAAATGAATCTAGTTTAACCATATTAAAATACTCTTTGGTTTTTGAATCTAACATATCGGTTCAATTTATGTAAAATCGGATTAGTTTATCTAGATTAAACACCCAATTATTTAATTGTTACAAAAATCATAATTTTACATAGAACTTGTTTTTTTTATATAAAATGTTATATTTTTGTATTTACACCTAATTTATCATATAGTGTCCAAACAAAACTAAATCTTATAAAACACTAATGTTCATTTAACACATTAGATAACTACATATAAACATAACATGTTGTGAAAAAAATAATATGTTACGAAAATAAATTATTCATCCGGTAATAAATAAATACGTCATATAATTTCATGCTTTTTATATATTTTTTTTGGTAAACTATGCTTTTTATATATCATCCTATTCATTTTTGTTTTTGCAGATTACTCATATTGTATGATATGTAAGGATTAATTCAACTAGGTGAAAAAGCTTACAACAAGAAAAATAAAATAGATTCGATTGTAGTAAACATTAACATACATAATTGATCGAATAAAATAAGTGAATAAAAATAGTGGGAAAGGGAGCATAGAGGCGAACAGCTTGGAGACGGTCTCACGCTTATGTCTCATGATCCTTTTTTGTAGGCAAATTGGACCACATAAATATACATATTTCAAATGATGATACAAGTTCAAAGTATGTAAATATCTATATTATTAAAATTGAAGTACCTTTACTAAAGTAGTCTTGGAGTTTCAACTTATTTACAAGGAATGCCATTGAATTTTTCAAAATAAAGAAAACATTAATAAGATAGATATTTAAAAGATTTTTTTGTTAAGATTTAAAATTATAATTCTCCTATCATCTTTATTTGATTTTTTTTAGTTGTTTTGAATCATCATATAATACATAAAATTTTCTGCATATGTTGTGGTTCAAATTTTTAAAAACGAACATGTGTCACACCATTTCGTTAGACAATTATTCATAGTCATATTATTAATAAGATCAAAATGAATCCAAATTTGATTGAACAAGAAATTTAACGTAATAAGCATGTACATTTAAAATTTTGTATTCGGTTTAATTCGGTTCTTTAGTTGAACCTTTAGTTATACCAGATACAATAAATTTTAAAATTTTAAAAATTTTATAAAATATATCAATATCTATATATTTGAATTTTATAAAAAGTTTAAAATATTATGAATATTTAAACTTATAAAAAATTTAAAATTTTATTGAACGGGTTATATGGCGGGACGGCTTTGAATCGACTTTCATATAAATTTAAAATATTATTAATTTGATGCTTTAACACGGGGTAAATCATCACTTTATTATTTGTCAACATCACCAACAATGAAATATTAAACTTTTAAATTATATTAATGTAATTAAAATTATGTAAAAAAAAATTATTCCGCGGTATACCGCGGGTTAAATCCTAGTACTTATTAAAGAGAGATCTAGGTTGGTTGTTTTGGTGTTAGAAATATTAGGTGATTATCTATTTTAGGCACGGATTTACTTAATTGATATTTATTATAAAATATATTTTTTGTTTTATTTTTAATCTATATTTTTTTACAAAATTATGGATAATTTTCATATAAATACCATTAAAATGAATTTAATTTTCAAAAATATCATTATTAGTTTTATTTCTAAAAAATTACCACTAAAATATATATTTTCCAAAAATAGTGCAAAACTAAAACTAAACTTTCAATCTTCAAAACTAAAATCTAAATCCAAAACACTAAACTTTACCTTCTAAAAACTATAGTTTAACAACTTCATGTCATAAATTTAATAATGCCCTCAAATAATAGTGTAGATATGTTTTATTATCATTATAACAATATAAACTAGATTGTAACTCGCGGTACACTCAAATTTAATATGTTTTTTTCTATATTTTATATAACTTACTAAACAACCTTCAACTGTTCAGTGTAATTGAGACAAGGCTCTCATCTACACCGACTAAGAAACTTGAGATCATCATCAGGATCGAGTCGTGCCACGTAATTGATATAACGTAAAGAGAAGGCTTTATTGGCATAACTATTTTCTTTGAACTTTAACCACTTAATCCAATAAGGGCAACATAGGTCGTAGTTCTATACCTTATTGGAAAATGACATATCATAATCTACATGGACAAGCTAAGTTGAGCCGTTTTTGCCTACTTAAACCAGAAGATTTATTTCTTAGCAATCCATGTTTCCAAAGCGGATGTCAGCCACAACTACTTTGTGTATATCTCATCTACGATTATTCCACCATCACCATGTAACCAATGTTACCCATTGCATCCACCAATTCGACCAAAATTCTCATCATCTTGTCGTTTCCTTAAGTGAATCACACAAATATGGTTGGTAATACTCAAGATTAGCCAAATGTGTGGAGACCGTGATTTGTGGTTATCTTCTGGATGGTCCAAGAAATATGCATAACCTTCATTCCTTGACAAATGTTCATCATCATCTCAGAATTGCTTGAATAAACATCTCACTTTTTCATCTGCATCGAAAACTTGAAATATGTGTTTATAATTGGCTAATATAAGCGATCACCACCTTCCAGATTCTTTTACACCATCCAATCAATCATTTGTTCAAGATATGCACTAAACTGTTTTGGAATCTAAGAGAGCATAGGAAAATCTTCATCCATCTGGGAACATAAATATTAACACACAATGAAAGGTGAATGATAAAATATACTTAATTAAAAACAGAAGACGGTTTGGAATGATCTTTTATGATGCATTATGATCATTAAAAACTGAAATAAAAAGGAAAAAAATAAGTTGACAAATTTTAAAAATATAAGCAAAACATAGATAAAATATAAGCAAATATAAAAACAAAGAACAAGAATATATAAATTGTAGATTCAAGTTTGAGATTTTTAAACAAATATATTGTAGATTTGTAACAACCCATCATATATTTTTTTTATTGTTGACATGACCAAGATTTATAGTTTCGTTAAACTTTTAACAAACGAATTCATGTTATGGAAGAACATTATTTTAATATTTTTAAACAAAATTGGTCAATTGATGGATATTTTAAAACCTCAATTATATTTTTATAAAAATTAAATAAAAGTGATTAAAAACAACATGAATCAACAAAAAAGTAATGATATTTGTTTTGTTAAAGAAAATTTAGAAGTTGTTTGTCTTGAATTTATGACCACTAGTGTTTACTAATATTTAATTATTTATAGAAGTAGCATACTAGCATCACGACTAGGATTTGCAATATATTTTTTTTTTAACAAGGATTTGCAATATTAATTTTGTTTTTTAACACCACAAATTTATATAGTTCCGCTTTAAAGGAGGAATCTAGATTAACATTTTTAAGTAAATTTTATAAAGTAGTCATTGTTTTTGAATTAATTACAAAAATGTCATTACAATTAATGTTATAGATATTTAAAGATTTTATTCAGATTTAAAATTATGATTCTCCTATCATCTTTAATTAATTTTTTTTCAAAGTGTTTTTGAATCATCATATTATACATAAAGTAAAAAAAAAATATCTAATTTTTTTTTTTTTTTGCATATGTAGTGATTTGAATTTTTTAAAATGGACATATATTATTCAATAAATAAAAAAAGTAAATGTATGCTCAAAGTCCCACATCGACTAAAATGTTTAGAGAATGATTCAAACTTATATTATAAATAAGGTTTACAAGTGAACACAATTTACTCCACATTAATCATGGTTGTCTTCTTCCTAGTGAAGTATTTATTTTGTATTCTTCATGTCAGCAATAGTCTCTTCTGAAGGTTGGGTATTCTAAACTCCGAGTTACAAAACTTACATAATAAAATTGTTTTATGTTTCTTTATATTAACAGCAAAATGAGTGTTGTCTAAAAAACCATATCCTTCTCTTCTCTTTTTATAAAAAAACTAGGTGAATACCCGGGCGATGCCGCGGGTTTCTTTTTATACATAATTTTATTAAAAAATTTATGGCCACATTTTCCTGAAATAGTTACAATGTTGTAAATGAGTATATTTCTTAGTACATCAAAATAGTTGGATAGTTGTTAGTTTAATTGCCATAAGCGCATGTAGTAGATAATGCCAGTGTCGATAACCCCAATAACAATTCCTTCTCCAGGAGTTTCATAGCCACCTTCTTTAACCCATGCACCTTTTGGTAGACCCATGAACTGAGGGTTATAAGTTGTGGCCGTCCTAACAGAAAAATCCAACACTATGTTTGCTACTTCCCTTCTCCTTAAAATAAAAGAAAATAAAAGAAAATTAAGGAAGTTTTACTTAAAGACAAAAGACATATCATAAGCTCACAGAGATATGGTAAAATTAAGATACATGTTGTGAGCTAACAAACCCATTGATGGGATAATGGAAGCTATAAAGCTTTATATACTTCTCTCCCTTCAATACATTTCTGAATAAAGAGTCATGAGCTTGAGCAACTGATGTCTCCTCAATCTCCAATAACGTGATTTTGATATGTTCCTATATAACCAAAGAACCAAACTCAATACTTGAATAAATTCTACACAACAAAAGAGTGAACCTTTTAGACACCAATCTCATACAATGCATGAAACGAAAAGTGAACTCTTTCTTTTTTTTTTTTGAACAAAAAGGTGAACTCTTTCTAATTCATATTAATCAACACCTAAATTTTCAAGATGCGAAAGCAAAATTCAATTACCTTGGTTGGAGTTTTGGTCTAGTAAAACTGGAAGTGTCTCCATGTTTGGACCCTTGGTGGTGTTTATCTCTGAGACTTTGACCCTTTTCACGTCTTCTGCTTGTTGGAATAAATGAAGTGTAGGAGCTTGTTCCAATCTCGGTTCTGCATCTGTCTTCATCTTGGTTCTGCATCTGTCTTCATCTGTGAAATGTCTAATATTGTATCCAATTTAAACAAACACAGATTTCTTTTGTTATATTTTTTCTGTTTTGTTTGTTTTTTTCGATTTCATAACTTAATATATAAGTTTCTAAAGATGTATCTTAACAGCTTAGCTTGGGAAAGACTATGATTTAAGACATCTTAGTCACTCTTTCTGCAACCTTGGAAAGTAAAAAAAAAAACTTACCTTGTAAAGATAAGGTAACCTTTACACAAAAACCAGATATGGTTGGAATCATGAGCTTTTTTGCAAACAAATATGGCTTTCTTGGACTTTAGATCCGTCATTTCCTGTCAACTCAAATTCAAATTGATAATATAAATTTCAGAGGTCAAAACATTTGAGAAGTATAAGATAAAAGATAGAATCATATCTTACCATGAGTAATGCTTATCTGATGCAACTCCCATTACTAACCACTTAATTTTGTAGCGAGCAATTGGTTCTATGATACCTTCCTCGTTATTTTGCAGGCAATACAAAGTTTATGTGTGTTTGAACCTAAAAAGAACTATGTCAATTCGCTAGTTTTTCTTATGAAAGGGTCTGACTATTAATGTAGACTCTGTGAAAATGTACATGCATGAAATCTTATCCAAAGCAAGCCATAAATCAATTCTCAACTCCCATAGTGTCACCTTCGTGGAAGTAAATTTATGAATGTTTTCTTCTATCAGATAAAGAAAAACACAGTTTTTGACTAACATTATCAAATTGGTCATGAAAGATGAAAGAATCTTTACCTTGTTTTCCCAAAGCTAGAGAAGATTGTATGTGTAACCAACATATAAGGCTTCGACAATATTCTTGGCTCTGCAAACCACTTTGATGTCCTGCAATGCACAATCACATCAAAAATAACCAAAACACTATAAAATCAAATTCCAAAATTGAAAAACCCATATTACCAAAAGCATAAAGTTCCTCCCAATCCTTCTTCAATCTCTTAAAATCATCGGAAATCGGAAGTACCACACTAAGCCTATACAACCCTTGAGCTTCTCCTTGAGCTCCGGCGTGATATTCTCGGCTTCCACTTTCTTCACAAGATGTTCATCATCACCTTCCCTCCCAACGCCATTATCGTTTCTCCTTCCCAAAATCACAGATCGCAAAAAGGAAAAACAGTTCTTTAGAGAAATCTTTCGTCAATTCTGTTTCTTATTTCTTGTCCAACACAGCCTTGCCCCGAAATCGACGTCGTTAACTTTCAACTTCTGGGCCTTAATCCTTCTAATCAATATAATCCCAAGTTTATTCAGTTAGTTAACTACTCCGTTGGGCTTTCAATATAAGGGAAGAAACAAATGAAGTGGAAACAAACGTTAAATCTTAGGTGTCCAAATGAAATAAAGTGATTGGTTAAGATAATTTTTTCAGTAAATGATGTGTCACCCCCAGAAAGCTTCTCAAATCCTAGGTGTCAGCTTCTGGAGAGACTCAAGCCTTATTATAGTATTGATTGATACCACTTACATGTTAATTTTTACTTTCAACATCTCTTTCTTTTTCTAAAGTAAAGAAGGAGATCAATACTACTTATTTAAAAGAAAATGTTAGAAAAGAAAATATAATATAAATGAAAAATTATATATTATCATTATCAACTTACAAGATTATATGATAATCAAATAATATCATTATCAACTTACAAAATAATTCGATAAATTTGTACTTAAGAAGAAAAAAGATATTATATTATAATTTTGGACATAAACTATCAAAGTTATAGATTTTGAAAGGCAAAATCAAATGTTTAGACCAAATTTTAAATGATATTTTCTTACTTAACATCGATGAGAATTGATGATTAAAGAGATTAGCGGACTAATGAAAATTGTGTCCATGTTTATCTATTATCTAATTAAAAATAAGTTTAATTTAATTAATTAGTTAATTGATATAGTGATTGATAATATGTAAATGGATTAACTTTGTTTGAGTGATCATGTCTTAGGATAGTGTTTAATTCAATCTCTTGCATTATTGTTTAATTATTACTCGTTCTTATCATAGTTAAACGTGTTATCCAATATTTTTATCTTATTTTATTCATTGCATTTATTTTCTTATGTCTTATATTGTATTTTATACATTTAAAACCAAACAAAAACTCAAATATCATTTGATATAGATTAATTTACTAGTATCTCTAGTGTGCAATCTTTAATCCTTGTAAAATAAACTTTTAAAAACAGCATTGGGTATAAAGTGTACTAGCGGTCATTTACCGTTTCATAAATTGTAAAGTTTTAATTTTATTCGAAGTTTTCTTATTAGAAAGTTAAAACAGGGGACATTACATTTTTGGCGCCATTGTGAGAGACTAAATAATTGTCATTAGAATTAAAATTAGAAGTTTAGGGGTGTTGTTAATCTTATGTTTTTCGTACTATTATTTCTCATGATCCTTTTTCATTTTCATCAAGTTCGTGGTCGGAAAGTTATCGATCTTTTTGGTTTGTGAATCTCGTGCATTATACTGTATTAAGAAGTTTTAAAACCAACGTGGGGTTAATTTGATAGTTAAACTCAGGTAAACCGAAAACATATTCTCCTAATTTGGTTATTAAATGTTGATCCCGACTCCGTGAACGTATGAGTCTACGGCCGAACCGAAACTTTCATATTAACAAAAAAAAAAGAAAAGAAAGAACTTTAAGGACACCAATCAGAGCATTTTAATATGTAAGCATATGTCAAATTGTTACCCATTCACCAAAAGAATATGTTAAAGAATCTAGTACATCTCATATGTCACTAAAGGACATTATACAAGTCAACTCTCGAAACTCAATCAATCATTATCATACAATAATTTGATTCCATGTGCTTCCTTACCATTTTCTTTCCACTCTCCATTTCTTTTATGCACCAGAAAAGCTCATTATAAGCAGCTCCAATGTATTACGCACATCATCAACTAAAAGTCTAAAACCATCCAACAATATTTCTTTAGTTTAAATTTTTTAAATTCATTCTAAAGCCATGAGGAAGATCGACTTAGGGAACCATAACGAGGTGGCTAAGCCAGATTGCATCAAAGCCCTCATTGTCGAATTCATCACCACCTTTCTCTTTGTCTTTGCCGGTGTTGGATCCGCCATGGCCACCGGTAAAGTCTTTTTTGTTTCTTTTCTTTTTTGGTAAAGTCTTTCTTTTATTTATGTCACATTAATGTTATTTGTTACGTTTGGTCGTACCAAGTTAATTCCCGATTTGAAACTAGATGCATTTCAATTTACAATGTTTATATATGATATAGACACTTTAGTCGGAAATACATTGGTGGGACTTTTCGTGGTCGCGGTGGCTCATGCATTGGTTGTGGCGGTAATGATATCTGCCGGCCATATCTCCGGTGGCCACCTCAACCCTGCCGTCACCATTGGCCTACTTTTTGGTGGCCACATTAGCGTCTTTCGCGCATTCCTCTATTGGATTGATCAGTTGTTAGCCTCCTCCGCAGCATGCTTCCTCCTCAGTTACCTCACCGGAGGAATGGTACAGATCTATAACTTAATATAATTGTTAATTAATCAAAATCTACTATAAAATATGATCATTGACATGCATTTTCTCACATGATTCTATTGTTTCCATAATTTAGTCAACTTTCAATTGCATACCTATACAAAAGTATAATTTAAAACTTTTTTTCTTACAAAATTAGTTTTTTTTATTAATATACAATAAATTTTAGCATTTTGATGCGTTTTTACCGGAACTGACCCGATCAGCCCATAGGGTTAATAAAAAAATAAAAATAATTATCACGTATAGTTTGACATTTTACAACTACGCTTTGTGATTAGGGAACTCCGGTTCACACATTGGCAAGTGGGGTGAGTTACACTCAAGGGATCATATGGGAGATCATCTTAACATTCTCACTACTCTTCACTGTCTATGCTACTATTGTGGATCCCAAGAAAGGTTCTCTTGATGGGCTAGGCCCTCTTCTCACCGGATTCGTCGTCGGAGCCAACATCCTTGCAGGCGGTGCCTTTTCTGGAGCCTCCATGAACCCGGCCCGGTCTTTTGGTCCTGCTTTGGTCTCTGGTAACTGGACTGACCATTGGGTATATTGGGTTGGACCGTTGATCGGGGGTGGACTCGCCGGGTTCATCTATGAGAACGTCCTCATCGACCGTCCACATGTTCTAGTCGCTGATGACGAGCAACCATTATTGAATTAAATGTCTTTGAATCTGTGCTATGCACGTTACAAACTCTATCAACTCATCGTTAATGTATTGTTTATCTCATAAATCATTTATTTTTGTAATTTAAGATGTATCTATCCAATTATTGAGTATAAAAACTTTCCGATTATATAAAGTCATGTAAACATAGAAGATGATATACCAAAAACCATTGCAAGAACAGTGAACGTCTTTCAAATGGTGTAAACCTATTTCTGTCTCTCACAATGATATCTCTGTCATCTTAAAGATCATCATATATATATATATATATAAACTTGATGAAAACCCCCTCAAACCTGAAGGTTCTAATTCACAAACCTAATCAGAACATCTTTTTTCAAACTCATCATACCAAACGCAATCGTGGCCTTTTCGCTATACGAACACAACGCATCCTCTTTTGCTTCTTCATCTATTTCAAACATAACCGGGTCGTGTCTGCCTTATGCCCAGCAAGTCTCAGCCTCCTTGAGATCTCTTTCCAAACGGCCTCAATTTCAGTATATCTCGGGTGAAATTTATCAGCAGCATGAGGCTTCATGGGCATTTGCTGGATGATACATGGGTCTTCTAATCTGCGCCCGCACACATGAGCATACAAATAGATTAAGCAGTCATAGTTATTGAAGCAAACAACACAAGTCCAATATTATGGGACAAACAAGCCCATATAATTAGGTTTAAGCAAGTAGCTAGTTTTATATATATCGTCATGTAATGGGAACAATGAGACTAACCTTAAGAGTTGTCTCCAAAGCAACTCTCCTTTTTCATCTTTATAAAACATCAATCTTGAATAATTGTGTTCTTAGTAACAATCTAATTAAAATCTCTTTCCTTTCTTTACTTTCTTGCACAATAAAGCTTTTGATCATGAGATATTCAATTTACAATCTCTTTTATCTCTGCTAGTAAGCTCTAACAGAGCTACAATAAGCTTGCTTTGGATTCTCTTACAATAGTGCCCATGCTAAGGCTCTATCCCAAACTCATCCCTCATTGAATCAAATTGTCTATGCCCTTCATCTACAAAACTAACCACACTACAACCTCTGAGAAAAATAAACAAATGTGACGACGTTTGGAGTAACACCATCTTTTCATAAGAGAGATAGAAAAGCTCGAGACGTTTCTCCCCTAACCCATTCAATGGTAAACCCATTGAGCACGCTACTCCATGTGTACACAATCCTCTCTTCCATAGCCTTGTTTATGTCACCGCATTTTGCATACAAGTCGACCAACGTAGTTCCAAGTCTCACAGTGATTTTGATTTTGTTTCTCTCTATGTAAGCATGAGCACATCTCCCTTGGTCTAAAGCTCCCAATTGGTTGCAAGAGGACGAAACCGAAATCATTGTAACGCCTAACTTCCACCATCTGTGGTCTGCCACTATTCGTGATTCTCCACGCTTGCTTTGGGGAAATCGGTCTCACGCTAGTTTAATGGCCGGTGTGATACTCTTGGAAGTTAAAAATATTTTTTTTTACAGACATAGTAGATCATCGGGAGGATTTTTTCTCATCTTTTTTTTCACACGACGACGGTACTAAAAATCAATTTTGAGTATTTCGTCCATCCTTAAATCGTTCAAGGTTAAGTGACCTTTGGTAATATTTATAGTAATTTTATTGAATCTTTTAAAAAATGAAGACAACAGTAATTTTATTTCCAGAGAATTCGGTTAATTAAACGTGTTTTATTTAAAACTTGTAAGGATGTGTGACTTACATGAAGTGATTTTTGGTACCATGATGGACAAAATATAAAAGAATCTTATGGTGGTTTTCATGGTCAGTTAACAAATCTTCGAGGCTTCCAATATAGTGTATGGACCATTGAACGAGAGAATAGGACCCTTATGTCAAGAAGAGACATAGGACCCACGTACAAATGGTGGCAGCCGGGCTATAAAAATGGTATTAGAGCTAAAACTAGACAATTAGTGTGCAATTAGTATAAGATTTAAATAATACTAATTGCACACTAATTGTCTAGGTAAAAAGGTAATATTTTACTGCATGTAAAAAGAAGTCTGCTTTGCTGAAATACACTGAAAAAAAAAAGTGATTTTACCTTTGGTAATATTTATAGGTAACAAAGGTAATATTTATAGGTAAAAAGGTAATATTTATAGGTAATCCACTGAAAAAAAAAAGTCTGCTTTGCTGAAAAAAAAAAAAAGGTAATCCACAAAAGACTATTGTGCATAAAATTTTGCATCCAGTAAAATTTTGTTCTAATCCGCCTTTGAATATTATACATGCACACGAAGATGAAATTATTTTTTTACCACAAAAAGTCTCCTCCAGAGTTATTCATCATTAATCTAAACACAGTTGTTACTTTTTCTTAAACCTAAGATATTAATTTTACACATAATAGTTATTTTTAATTTTCTTCAAATGAGTAACTAAATTAAAATTCGTAAAAATTAGTCTATACTTTTAAATAAATATTTTCAAAAAAAAATCTTCTTATTTCCAGTTAAAAAGTATACAATTTTGCATTAATATCACTCAAACTTTATCAATTGTTTCTTTTTCTAAATAGCATTCTTAATTTTTTTTAAAACTATACTGTTTGATTAAATATACATTTTATTTTGTATTTTATTTAATAACTAACATGAAGTTATACTTTAACATTCATAAAAATATAGGTATATATAAAATATGTGAATTAATTAAGTCAGTACCTTTAATTTTAATGTCTTTTTCTTTTCTTTTAATGATGTGGACATTTTAAAATATGGAAAAACTTCTGGCATTATATAATATGATTTGAAGTCATTAGGAATAAGAAACATAAAAAAAATGACTCGTTCATCTCACAGTTCAAACAACAACTTTCTTCTATTACACCGACACCGAAAAATGTTTCACTCCTTTTTGCCTAACCACTAATTCTTATTCTACACTTTGGTACACAATTTTTCAAACACTTCAACATCAAAACAAAAGAGAAGGAGAGAAAATAAGAATGGTGGAGTCTCATGATTCCGACATGGAATGTTCCTCTGCCAAGAAGAGAAAGGAGAAAACCAAAAAAACAATGCTATATCGTGGAGCTCGCATGAGAAGCTGGGGGAAATGGGTCTCGGAGATTCGAGAACCGCGTAAGAAATCAAGAATCTGGCTCGGGACTTTCCCCACGGCTGAGATGGCAGCACGTGCCCACGATGTTGCAGCATTGAGTATCAAAGGAAGCTCAGCAATCCTCAACTTCCCCGAGCTCGCGGATTATCTGCCACGACCCGTCTCCCTTAGCCCACAGGACATCCAGGACGCGGCCACCAAAGCTGCTCTAATGGATTTCAAAAATGTACCGTTCAATCTCCAAGATGAAGCGACGTCATCACAAACTAGGTGTGATGAGAATGAAAAGATCGAAAAGGGGTCGTCCTCATCCTCATCCTCGTCCTCGTCTTCTATGCTCTCGGAGGAGCTAGGAGAAATCGTGGAGTTGCCGAGTCTTAACAACAATGTAAAAAACGATTTCGCGCTATACGACTCGTTGGAGGAGCTGGTTTCGATGCCCCCATGGTTAGATGCTACCAAAGAAGATTTTATGTACGGAGATGATTCAGTACTATTGGACCCACTTCTCCAAGAAAGCTTCTTGTGGAATGAAATGTAGATCTTCTTTTTTTTTTTTTTTTCTCCTTTTTTTTTTTTTTTTACCATATGCATAATTTATTTTTTCAGTCGTAAACAATGATTGGGTTTTTGGGTACGTGAAAGAGTTATGTAAATAACAATAAGCTTGATATTTATTTCTAATATATACTGTATATACCGTTTATCTTACGATACACAATTTACTTTACGATAGAAGCGTTGTGAACTTAAAGTAAGAGGAAAGTTATAAAACCTCTCTTGAATGAATCTAAATTCGTCTATCAGATTGGAGAAGTAAAGGCACTGAGAAAGGGATTACGTTATGTACACCAGCTCGGTCTCAAACTCAAGGCAATATAAACTTACTGAAAGGATATTTGACATGGACCAAACTAGAACTTCCACGTCCGTACGTATGTAAGGGACATAAGCTACCCCTTTGGTATTTGAACCCTACAATTACTGCTTGTCCGTTTTAATTAGTAAGAGATTATTGACCTAGGTCCGTACATATCTCAGGCCGGAAACCAAAACAGTTTATATATGGTTTCTTTCTAAGTGTCACTCAAACCAGCAACTTCTAGACTTTGTTTGAGATATTTTACCAATTGAACTGACACTTGGTAACTGCTTGTCTTTTTTAACTTCCAACTAAAGACATATTTATCCCAATACAAGGCTCGATTTGACTTTTGTTCTTGTTGTTTAAGACAATTTCTACTACTTCGTCTTTTCTTGTACGAATGGAGGAACCCACAGATTGTATGGACATATACTTTCATAGAGTTTTTTTGTATTTGTTATCGATAATAGCTTGGCTAGCTTTATCTCTAGGGATCTGTTTTCTTCCTAAAACCATCTCGTCCTAGTCTTTGTTTCCACGTGATTAATTAATTGAACCACGAGATATTTTCTGCACCATATATCTTAATGTCATTCGTATGAAATTGACCTCAAGAAAAGGTACCAATTGGCCAATTGGTGCAATCCCCCTCCATCGACAGCTGTATAAATAAATTCGTTTTGTTATGATTATTAGAAACTATTTTAACGGAAAAGTTGTCAATGAATTTTAAGGAATAGTCGTTGCCTCGTTTTGTTTTAGTGGTTTCCCAAATTTGTAAAAGGCAACGTCACGTATGCATGAATCAAGTTTTAATTAATTTCAAGTGCATTATTGATACTAATATATGCTTTTTCTAACTTTGGAAAATAAGAAAAATGGAAGATAATGATGTTACGTACTTTAGGCGCATTTCAAATTTTCATTGGTCGAATTATCTCACTCATGAGCGTGTCCCCTCTACTACGTTACAATTTTCTTTTGGGTCATTTTCAGTAGCTACTATTTTAATTTAATGTTTCATTAATTTGTATTGATTTCAAAGTATATTATGAATGGTAGGTGGAAGCTAAGAATCTAGAATGGAGGTCAAATCCTCTGATAAAATTAAAAGAGGGAAAAAAAACACAGTATAATACACAAATTATGCAACATAACAATAAAATTGACCATGAAAAAAAATGACAAATGATGTTAAAAAAATAGATATATTCATAAAATAAAATAAATAGAGAATCTTCAAAATTACTCTTTTAAGTTTGTTTCCAAAAATATCATAAACTGATAATTGATTTTCAATGGTGTAATATTTAAATCTTTGATTTGAATTAATTATTTTACATTTAGACTATGTTTATTGTTCATCCTTCTATGTGAGTTTTTAACATAAATTAATAATCAAATTTTACGATACTCTCTTTTAAAGTATCTAAAGTGTCTATGCAGAGACACAAATCACTATTGTTCATAGATACTCCTTATATTTTTTCCTTTTTTTTATTATTTTTTAAATTTTAAGATACCCTCTCTAGGTTGTGTAATAGAAATGCTCTTAGCATATAGTTTTTAAGGAGTATGGTTTACTGTTTAGGATTTAAAGGTTACAGTTTGGAAAAATAAAATATGTTAATCCTATAAAAAAGAAACGGACCTTTCAATTTTAATTTGGATACATATTAGTTCACATAAACTATTAGGATATAATAGTAACGTTATAGAAAATCTGTTTCAGTATTAACTGTGTGTAAACAATTTGGTTAGGACTTTTTTTTTTTTTTTAATTCGGTTCGGACTTGCTTTTGATTTATCGCACAATAATTAATCAGGGGACGAACTTGCACAAAAACACCAAACAAATAATCATTTTACGCCATGTTTTTTGAATTGCATATTTGATTAATGGTACGTATAAGGATATGTCTAGGTAGCTAGGGTAAAAAAACCCGGATCCAAAAATAAGTTCTAGATCTGTTTTTTAACGTAAAAGTTAAAACCATTAGAGTTTAAAACATGCCTTTAATAGTTAGGTCCCCGCATAATCACATACAATACATGTCATGGTCATGTACCTTCACACACCCATGTTCACGACCTAATGGTCCTCGAGTATCTTATGCATGTCTCAATCATTATAACATTCAAACATTATCATACCAAAAAAAAAAAAAATTCAAACATTAGGTATTTAGGTTCATAACCATTTCAATTTCACATCCACTAAAGCCCTCAAGTCATCGAGCATATTGCGTGATACTTCATCACTAACTGATCTCTTCCGGTACACGGGCACACGGCTCGGCACGTTTCCTTTATCACGGTCATTAAGGCACATCAAATTCATCAAGACCCTTAAGGTCGTAGTCTATGATTTACCGCACTCAACAAACTCGTAAACATGATATACATCATGAAACAGTTCATTCAACATTATTTCAATCCACATTTTAAAAATTTCCCAGTCTAACTTTTTATTTTTATACTTTCCAATTTCCATAAATGGCATAGTTTAAACATACAATACTCATAAAAAATCAAAAACATATTCCACATATATTTTGGATTGTGACAAGGTGGCTCTTGTCTCTAGATCGATTCTAACGTGCTTTTGTCGACATATGTACGTGGTAAAGTACATATGCCTAACCTTTAGTTAACGTTTCTTCAGTCGTAAGAACGTGCCTTGCATAGTCGAGATGGACATGCATTTTGTGTACATGAGCATTTTTGATATAATTTGGTCGACATTTAGATTGTCATGACTACGGTTCGGGAGCGAGAAACACACATTGAATTGGCTTATTTGGCAGCAAAAATAATCGCCCCAACATTTGAATCTTTAACCAAAAAAAAAACATTTGAAAATATGTTGTATACTTTTTATACATAAATTATAATTTTGGTTGTTAATGACATGAGTTAATTAAATCAGTTTTGTAGTAAAAATAACAATCTAGAATATTAAGTAAAATATATTTTTATAAATTCTTTGTAAAGTTATAGAGAATGTACTAGGGCTTACCATTTTAGGTATCGAAAAATAAAATTTATTTTAAGGCTCCGAATAATAACCATATATATCTATCGCACATAACATACAAAATTTCTTTCCAATTATCAAAGCGTTTTTGCAAATAATATGTATTCTCATTTTACATATATGAAAATGATTGAATCAAAAGATTATAAATGTTAGACCATCAAACGCGCAGTCTTAATTAAACTTTCAATCATTAAAATTTAAAATTCCCGTCCGTACACAATTAATTACACATCACATCTAGCATCGAGATCACAACAGTAGAAAAAATTGATTCATTAACGTGTTAATTAGATGGAAAGTATGAGTCACAAATTAAATGTAATTATAAATTGTTGATTAACTCTCGAAATTTTTAATTTGTTATTTCGTTGAAACGATTGATGGATCTGTAACTATCCCATCATTTAAGTCTGATTAGAAAATTATTTCCATCACAATGAACAAAAACGTGTGTAACTATTAGACATTATTGCTACTATTATACAAAGGAGAAAAATAACTAACAATAATCATGATTGTCTTTTTTTTTTTTTTTTGGGCAAAGTACCTTAGGACCGTTATAGTTACGGCCGGCATTCACCGGAGCTTCTGTCGCCGGCTCCCGCAGTACCTCAGCGTGACATGAGCGTCAAAGGGGTTGCCTTTATAATAAAAAAATAGCCATTTATAATTAATAGTAAAATAATTTTAATCGTTTTTTATTTCCTGAGCATTTATAAATGTTTTTACTCTTACATTATCAATTGCTTCTCATTTTCAATCAATATTTATCAATTTCATCATTTTACTAATTAAATTCGTTTTGCATATTTCATATATATAGTTTAAGTTTTAAAAATAATTAAACACAAATTACTCAAGAAATGAATGTATATGTTTTTAAGCAGTAGTGTTTTAAAAAATGGTATAGGTGGCAGCTAGACGTTAGATGCCCATAAACCGTAGATTATGTTAGATTACATTTTTTATTAAACGAATTTAAACAATTTTAAATGGTCATAGACACTCTTAAGCTGTTCTATACGGTCCTAAACAATTGTTAGTCAATTATCAACTAATTTAAAAGATTTGTGTTTGTTTCAGTGTATTTTTTAATTTGATATGGTTTGAAAGATTATTATACGTGGATTAACTTCATATACATGGTTTGAAAGTTCATATGTTATAAATTAAATGATTTTTTTTGTCTAATTATTATTTATGATTTAACATTTTATTGTTTTAATAATTTTTTTGTCTAATTTTCATCTATAATATCAGATTTATAACGTTTTATATATATTATAAACGTTTAAACTGTCTAAAATTATCTAAATTCCGATTAAGATTTCTAAGCGCTAAGCGTTGGATCACTATATGCTTAGCACACTTAGCAATTAACGTTTTTTTTTAAACACTACTTTTAAGTGATAACATGTTGTCTTATTTAACAAACATAAAATACCATTATTTGTACCTATAACATGTTCTATTAAACAAATGTTTTTAAAATGTTTAGGAAAGACAAAAAAAACAAGCGAAAAGTTAAAAATAAGTGGGCAGTCTATGTAATGCTAATCAATTGTTTTTTTTTTTTTGTGTCTGGATGTTTCCTCAATAATAAAGTGATTTGAGTTATACAAAGCTCTAGAGGTAGAGCTTGTGGGTTTATAGAAATCCTAGCTCGGAGACAATAGTTCTAACTTTTTTTTTTTTTTATTAACTATTGTCATCCCAAAGATTTTTTAGGTCCAAAAACTAATTCTACGAGATCTTGCATTTGCGTACACACGTTCAAAAATATTCTAAATTTAAAGTACAACTAGGTGGTCAAGGTGACTCGAACCCAGTTCTCTCTTTCTTGGAAGTTACCACAAGACCAAAGCAACTTTATTATAACAGTTCTAACCTTGGTAGAAATTGTTTTAAGAAATAGAAAATTTTAAAGAAACAAAACAAAAGGAATAAGACCAAGAGCTAATCAAATGTTTATTCATCTAGTTCTTTCAAATAGATGGGTATTAAGTTCGTTTTAAACAGAATTATGTTTAGTAGCCCAATTCACTCTATATAATAAAATCAAAATTATATTATAGATGTAAGTATTTTCACCGACACAACGGTCCAAAATAAGCACTTAAAACGTGGCGAATCTCTCCTTTTATGATATCATTGTCAATGCATTAATCGTAACACTAAAAAAGGAACGTATCTATTTCAAAAAAGAAAAAAAAAAAGGGAGCGTATCAACTTAGGGCAAAAATGTACTAATGTGCGTAGTCTTGCATGGCAATCATGACGAAATTAGCATTACCTACTTATGAATTTATATGCATTTCCAACGTTCATATACCTTATGTTACATTTATAATCCCATAACAAAATATATCTTTATCAAAAAACAAAAGAAAAAGTTACATTTATCATGTCTAGCATGTTTGTCAAGAGTTTACGAATTATTTTGAATTAAGAAAGTCATACTTTGCAATTATTCACTTCCACAAATAAATAGAAATAGCCGGTAAATATAAATATTAGTTTTACCACGCGGATACGCGACTTTAGTTAATACATGTAAATAGTTTTACCACGCGGATATATTAAAATTAATTGATAATATTATTAAAATTTTTGAATATATATAATTACAAATATTGCGTTAACAAAATGTTTTAAGAACGTTTGTTTGTTAAAAAAAAATTAAAAATTTATAAATGCAATGTTGATAACAAAACAATAGTTTCTAAATTATGGTAACTAAAACTGCAAGATATTATGTACATGTACTTTTTACCAACAGTTATTTCTAAAATCAGCTATTTTAAAATAAAGTAAGTAAAAATCATCACAAAAAGATGCAGTTAAGGTTGCATGGAAAGCTAGAGGTAAACGTTATCTTCTATGGTTAATCGAAGTATTAATTAGGATGTATTTTTATGATTTAGTGTTTTTTAAGAGAGTTCAGTTACGTGGTCCAATTCATTTTCCAAGACATGCCTATCATGTTTATTAAGAATGTCGTTTAGCTTCTTGTATTTTCAAAAAGTATTATATCCGATTGAAATAAGATTTTTGTTAGTATTTTTTCTGATTTGTTCAAGTCTATCATCCACAAACAGATGACAAAACTAAAGTAATTAATCACTGCTTTAAAAGTTATTTATGATGTTGCATGCAGAATTAATGTCGTCCTAAGTAGTTGGTTATACATGGGTTTCACGGGCTGAATTTTGTACAATTATTCTCATAATCTCATCATATCGTCATTGGTCTGTCCTTTTGAGGTAATTTAGGGATTGAATCCATGTGCAGTTGTAGCATTACCATGATGTTCTTAGGAAAGATGATTTCTTGGAAAAGGAATTGTGCAATTGAGATGATGTGATACACTTGAAGATTTTGGAGAAGGTTCTACTGCATATTGTTAAGATTCTCTGACCCAAAGGCGTCGACTTTCCTCTGGAGAAGTCTCAACAAAACAAGAACAGAGATGTTTTAACAAAAACAGAGACAGAGAACTGAAGAAAATTGCAGAGAGCTGAAGTGATGCAGAGAAAAGAAAAGAAACGAACAGTAAAGAAAATAAAGCAGGAGCACACACACAAACTTTTACGAGTTCACGCCCAATAGGGTCGCTACGTCTCGCCGAGACTCTCCTCGGAATCCACTAGTTTCAAAGAGATGTTACAACAAGAAGATACAAGTGACCGCCTAATACCCTTCACTAGTACTTAGACTCACTCTGTATTACTTCCTAAACTAGAGAAAATTGTAAACCCAAGCTTATGCTATTACAAGTTTTCTCTCTACTCCTTACTCTCTGAAATTGATATTCTCTCACTCACCTCTCTCAATCCCTTGAATCCCCTCTTTAGACTCAGCAAAATTAGGGCTTCCTTGTGCAAAAGCAAACTGCAGGACCTGCAATCTTATCTCCAAAATTGCAGCCTTGAAGCGTGTTTGCTGCTGGGCGAACAAGCCTTCTTCTTCTGATCACAAACGGACAAATCGTCCTTTTTACTGAAAATTAGACAACTTGCAGAACATCTGCTTTGTAGCCTCTTTCCCATGTTTGTGGTCCCAAAAGTAACTCAACCACAGTTTGAATTACTTCACCATGGTTAAGCTCCAACGGTTCTTGTTTGCCAATTTGAATTCTTCTTGAGCATCAAGTCATCATCTTCACAAATCTCCACCTGATGACATGAGGATCAAGCTATTTCCTGCACATAAATGAGAGAGATAGATTACCTTCAACTAGTGTTCTGGATTCCAGTCTCGGATTCCCTGAGTTTTACTACTCAGACTTGACTTGGAGCAAGTTCAATGCCGCTTGAAACTTGCTCACAGCCAAAACCTTGGTGAATATATCAGCTGGATTCTTCTCAGTTGATATCTTCAACACCTCCACTATTCCATCTGCAATTACTTCTCGGATGTAGTGACATTTTACATCAATGTGCTTAGTTCTTTCATGGTGCACATTGTTCTTGGATAGTGCAATAGCACTCTGAGAATCACAAAAGATCTCCACGCTCTTCTATTCATAACCAAAATCTTTTAACAGACCCTTTAACCAAACTTCTTCTTTAACAGCCTCTGTAAGTGACATGTACTCTGATTCAGTTGTTGAGAGAGCAACAACCCTTTACAGACCAGACTTCCAACTTATGGTGTTTCCACCCAATGTAAACACTAGACCAGTGATTGATCTTCTCTTGTCCGGATCTGCAGCATAGTCTGCATCACAGTAACCCACAATTCTGAAATTTGAGCTTCTCTTGTAACACAGCCTTGTCTTAAGAGTACCCTTGATGTACCTTAGCACCCATTTCACACCCAGCCAATGATCCTTTATAGGTTGGCTCATAAATCTGCTAATGATTCCTACAGGGTAAGCTAGATCAGGGCGTGTGCCAATCATGGCATACATAATGCTTCCCACTGCATTTGAGTATGGGACTGATTTCATGTAGTCCTCATCTCTGATCAGCTTCTCTTCTGTTGCAGCTTTCAACTTCAAATGAGCTCCTAGTGGAGTCATTGCAGGTTTGGCTTCAGTCATGTTGTAGGTTTCAAGAATCTTGTTCAAGTAACCTTCTTGAGACAGCCATAAAGCACCAGCAGCTCTATCTCTGACAATCTCCATACCAAGAATCTTCTTTGCAGCTCCTAGATCCTTCATTTCAAATTTCTGCGCCAGCTCACTCTTCAAAGTAGCAATAACTTCTTTGTTTCTAGCAGCCACTAACATATCATCAACATAGATGAGGAGATACATCATTGAACCATCAAGCAACACCTTTGTGTAAGCACAACTGTCATAATCACTTCTTACAAACCCGATCTCTTTCATGTAGTTGTCAAACTTCTCATTCCACTGTTTAGGTGCGTGCTTGAGTCCATATAGAGCTTTGTTGAGAAGACATACCTCATTCTCTTTGAACATTGACTCGTAACCTTCAGGTGGCATCATGTAGATCTTTTCTTTAAGCTCTCCATGTAAGAAAGCTGTTTTAACGTCCAACTGCTCCAGCTCTAGATCTTCTTGAGCCACTATCGAAAGCAAAATCCTTATAGATACATGCTTTACCACTGGAGCAAAGATCTCATGATAGTCAATGCCTTCCTTTTGTGCATAACCTTTCGCGACAAGCCTCGCTTTGAACCTTGGTGCTTCTACTCCAGGAATTCCAAGTTTATACTTGTAGATCCATCTGCAGCCAATGATTCTTTGATTCTCAGGTCTTGTGACATTAGTCCATGTATGATTTTTCAATTGAGAACCTATCTCTTCATCCATTGCAAGGTGCCACTTTTCCCAGTTTGCATCCAGCTTTGCTTCACTGTAATCTGCAGGTTCCACTGCATCACCATCCTCTGTAGTGTACAATGCTTCAGCAAAATAGTCTTCATCATCAAATCTTCTTGGTGCTCTTATTTCTCTTTTGTCTCTATCTCTTACCAGATGATAACTCCATGGAGACTGATTTACTTCAGTATCTGCATCATCATCAATATCTTGTACCGATGGAGTACCGTGTGCTGGACTTGCTGATATTGAAGTATTCTGAGTTATCTCTGGTTCTCCACCTGAGATGACATCTTTTTCGGCTTCAAGGTCCAAATCTAGGTATGAACCAGTTTGATCTTCTTCCTCAACAGTAGTGATTTCCTTTTTCTGCATCAGGTCTTTGTAGACTGCATTTTCCTGAAAAATAACATTCCTGCTCACTACACACTTTCTTTCATCAACCAGCCACACTTTGTAACCCTTTACTCCACTTGGATAACCAATAAGCACTCCTTTCTTTGCTCTAGGACTTAACTTCCCATCATCAGTGTGAACAAATGTAACACAGCCAAATCTCCTCAAATAGCTATACACTGGTGCTTTTCCTGACCACTTCTTGTCTGGAATCTCAAAGTTAAGAGCTGAAGAGGGTGTCTTATTGATGAGAACCACTGCTGTGTGAGTTGCTTCAGCCCAAAAACGTTTAGGAACCAAGCTCTGATACCACTCTGTTAAGATTCTCTGACCCAAAGGCGTCGACTTTCCTTTGGAGAAGTCTCAACAAAACAAGAACAGAGATGTTTTAACAAAAACAGAGACAGAGAACTGAAGAAAATTGCAGAGAGCTGAAGTGATGCAGAGAAAAGAAAAGAAACGAACAGTAAAGAAAATAAAGCAGGAGCACACACACAAACTTTTACGAGTTCACGCCCAATAGGGTCGCTACGTCTCGCCGAGACTCTCTTCAGAATCCACTAGTTTCAAAGAGATGTTACAACAAGAAGATACAAGTGACCGCCTAATACCCTTCACTAGTACTTAGACTCACTCTGTATTACTTCCTAAACTAGAGAAAATTGTAAACCCAAGCTTATGCTATTACAAGTTTTCTCTCTACTCCTTACTCTCTGAAATTGATATTCTCTCACTCACCTCTCTCAATCCCTTGAATCCCCTCTTTAGACTCAGCAAAATTAGGGCTTCCTTGTGCAAAAGCAAACTGCAGGACCTGCAATCTTATCTCCAAAATTGCAGCCTTGAAGCGTGTTTGCTGCTGGGCGAACAAGCCTTCTTCTTCTGATCACAAACGGACAAATCGTCCTTTTTACTGAAAATTAGACAACTTGCAGAACATCTGCTTTGTAGCCTCTTTCCCATGTTTGTGGTCCCAAAAGTAACTCAACCACAGTTTGAATTACTTCACCATGGTTAAGCTCCAACGATTCTTGTTTGCCAATTTGAATTCTTCTTGAGCATCAAGTCATCATCTTCACACATATGAAACTAAACAATTTACTTCCTACTATTGACAATTTTTTTTTTAGAGAAATTCTTCAATATACCAAAGTTGTTTTTTTCCAAAATATAATTATTAGTTTAATTTTTTGAAAATACCACTAAAAATTTTGTTTTTTAAAAATAGCTTAAACACAAAAATTAATTTTTAATGATGTAAAATTTAAAATTTTGAATTTAGGTTAACTATATATTTTAAATTTAGGGTATAGTTTAGTGTTTAGGATTTAGAATTTAGTTTTAAAAGTTGGAAGTTTAGTTTCAGTTTTGTGGTATTTTTGAAAAAATATATATTTTAGTGGTAATTTTGGAAATTATAAATTTTAGTGATATTTTTAGAAAATAAAGCTAATAATAATATTTTTGAAAAATAAACTAGCTCATTTTATTGGTATTTATGATAATTCTCCCTTTTTATACTTTATGAAGTTTTTTGAATGGATAATACTTCTTGCTTGGCTTTTCCATATATCATTGTCTTCCATATATTTTTGTAGAAACTTTTTTCTGAAATGCCATTAATCCAAGTTTTTTCTTTCGAAATGTCGTTTTTTTTGTTGGCCTTTAAAAAAATATCATTCTTGTTGTGAGATTCACAAATAATTGTGACCAAAATACCTTTTTTTTTTCCAAAATACTTATTTACTACTAAAATCATACACTTATTTCTCTCCACTCATTTATTGTCACATTTACTTCCTCTCAACAAAGTCAAACAGGTGGGTTCACTACTTTATTTAATTCATAATCTGCATATATGGAACAAATATAACAGACCTTTTTCGTGGAGGAGACAACACTTTCATAATTTGTAACCAATTTTCTCTCTACGAAAAAGTACCGTTTAAATTTAGTCGAATACATTTAAAATTTGTTTATTTAACAAATGATTATAAAAATCCACAGTATGAGGAGGAAGTCATTTTTTCATACTTTATGAATAATTTAGGTTAAGTTTTCATTTATATTTCTTGGAGATAATTTTTCTACGATAATTTGATCTATAATATGAACTAAATTTGGTCTATGCATGTAATCCACAGACCGTATAAGTTAATTTAGTCCATAAATTTAGTTTGGTTCATGCTAGAGCAGTCATCTACTACAACTATTGGTTCGGTTTCTCATCCATTTATGCAACAATCGAGAGTGAAAAAAAAATCAATTCGCGATTAATGTCTTTTGTTTCTTCATATCTTTATGCGTATCAATTCCTTCGTCAGAAATCTCCAATTCTTCATAACTACGAAATTCATATATTTCACTTCTTCATCTTTTAAAACAAAATGCAAGCACAGAAGAAAAAAAATGAAGAGAGAAAAAAAAGAGAAATAACAAGAAGAAGAAAACGAAGTAACACAAAATTTGAGTGGGTTTTGGAAAGAGAGCACAAAAGAGACGAAAAACAAAAGAGAAGGTTCACTTTTTTCACTTGCAAGGGAAAGCTTAACGATAAAACTATCTTTTTAGTATGAGAAAAATATATTTTCCAATAAAAGGTGATATTTTTTTTTTGATAAATTTTAAAAGGTGATATGAAAAATGACATATATATATATATCAGATAATAGATATTATGGAGGTCTTGTGTATTAACTTGACTTTCACAAATACGATGACATAGAGATAGAGAGGAGTCATTTCCATTAGTTGATTTGTAGTTTCTTTCGTACTATCTGTAGGATATATAATGCATGGTTTTTGGAGAAATATTGATACAATGGATTAACTGTCTACATTTTTTTTTTTGACAACACATAACTGTCTACATATGTAAGAAAAAAAAAGAACTCAAATGCAATGACAGATAATTCTTTTTTATTTAGGTTAGTTTCTTTCTTAATAACATGCGATATTTTTAGCTAGGGATGTTTTGAATAAACTGATCCGATTCGAATATACCAAAACAATTGATCCTAAACTCGAACCATATTTTAATATGATTTAAATAGATTCACTTTATTATATTCGAAAAAGAACCAAAAATAAAACGAAAAAAAAAAAGAACTTGAACACATGAATTTGAACCGGAAATCGTACCAAATTTTATTTAAAATCTAGATATTAGTATTCATAAACTAGAAAATCTAGAAAACAGGAAAAAATATTGAACCGAAATTATTCAAAATCTAGATAGAAAAACCCTAATTTTACTTGCTTCCATTTTATTAGAGTTTGGGCGTTTCTAAATCGTTTTTGTCAACTTTGGGCTAATTTTCTAATGTAGTAGGCCTTTTATGATTAAACAATGGATGTGCTTCACGTTGTTTCTACTTTCTAGCGTCAACGAGAGTTTTCTTGTAGATAGATCAAATTACAAAACCTAATTTCACCTTTCAACACATTGAAGTGGTTTAAAGTGTTCAGTGAGTGTCTCGTGGGGAAGCTATGTGAACTTTTCTTGATTGATCCAAGTTTCTGCATAGCTTGCATTAAGCTATAATTCGGATATATAGCTTAACTTATACATTAAAACAGTACATCCAATAAATAATTGCTATGTCTTGATGATTATAAATAAAGAAATTGGTTAACTTAACAGTCTTGGTTAAGAAAACAATTTATTAGATATTGTAAGGTATAATAGTTTTCATCTTATGGCTTCAAATTGGAAACTAGAAGAAGTGAAATGTAAGTGTGTACCAAAACCATTCCTTCTTCAGAATATATGCAGAGTTCAGCAAATCCAAGTTCAGAGACTGACATGACAACTTTTCTCGTTGAGCTTCGGATCCACATATCTTTGAAATGGAGCTTCTTGTAACGTATTTTAGTTTTATTTTTGATCGATGTAAACAGCATCAACATCATCAAGTTCTAGTAGTTTTTGCATAAGCTCTTTGTTCAATTCCATGGCCTCATCATCTACCTGCAACAACCAACAACAATCCTCAGTTATCACATTTCCCAAGTGATTGATTGATGAATACTGATAAGGCTGTGACTCTTATTGGGCATAGGGGGCATGAGATTTGCCACTTCCAATATTTGCTTATGTAGCATATGCAATCTACAATGTCTTTACCACGTTAAGAGAGGATAAAGACATGTAGATGAGATGATAACAAGAATAGGATCGATAAGTTAGTATCAGACACGAGGAAAAGGGTATGGCACATAGGTTACAGAACAGAGCAGAGGGTTAACTACCTCAACTGTTGTCAGAGGAAGCAGTTCAGAGCCATTGTCAGGCTCGAAGTTCACTCCTTCATCACGTAGCTTTGATAATATCGTCGAGTAGTTCTCAGAAGAAGTTACAATTTTGTAGTACCTAAACAAATATAGAGAGAAGAAACAGATGAAACAAAAGACGAACATAAAAGTATACTTATAAGTCATCTAGGGATCATCTCGACACACCCATCTATATAATTGGCAATATTGAGTTCTTGTTTCAAGATTTGATTACTTTTTAGATTCACAATCTTGAAAGAAACTTCTAACCCGGTTAAAGAAGTGACTATCTCTAACTTAGTTTTCATCAGAAACCAATACATAATACCAAGAAATACTGAGAAACTCAGGTTTTTGTAAAGAGATTTGGACGTATACTGTGTATACCTTTCTTCCCTATCTTCATCAGTATCATCTTCATAAATTGGGGGCTCAATAACATCCTCTGCTCCAGCATCTAAAGCAATAATAAGGAGCTGATCTTTGTCAGCTTCGGTGACCTTTATATTCACTACCCTAACTCGTCTAAATTTGAACATGACAGATCCTGAATCAGCCATTTTTCCCCCGTAATCCTTAACAACCGATCTAACAGCTGCCACTGATCGATTAATTTTGTCTGTTAAGACCTCGACTACCATACTAACTCCACCATAGCCATATACCTAAAGCATCAAAAAACAAGTTTATTTTAGTGTCATCAAATCTTATAATTGGACCAAAAGAAATGGTAACGAGGAATTAAAATTGGTACTGCAAAAAATATCGTCATACTGAACTAGGTACTGAAGTAGTGAAGTTGAGTTACATTCAGTAACCAAATACTTCATAGGTTTTCAATTTACTAGCAGCTCACTAGGGATGATTCACCATAACCGCACCATTTGCAAACAAAAACTAGAATTGAAGCTCGTGAGCTAACCTCATAAATCTTTTCCATAAAAGCTTCTTGCCCTTTCTCAGAAGCCCTTTTGATATTACGCTCCACAATGTCCTTTGGTACATCCAGTTCCTTAGCTTTGTCAAGTATAGTAGCTAAAGCCGTATTTGAAACTGGGTTTGGACCACCTTTCTTGACACTGCATAATGATAAACCCACACATTATCACTAAAGATCCATAACGAATTAAGAACCTGAATCCAACAAACTAACAACACAGAAGATGCAACATTGGAAAAAAATGTTGAAGACTTACGCAGATACAACTTCCTTGCCAATTCTACAGTATAGCTTTGCCTTCTTTGAATCTTGAGCCCCCTGAATTCACCAGAAACTTCAATCTCAGAATTCTTAAACACCAAAATTCGTCTTGAAAAAGGTTTTTCTTTTTGTGTTCTCTGAGAACAAGTTACAATCTTTCTCTGAGGCATTTCATCGAACAAGTGGTAGGCATCAACAATAACCATCTCGAAACTCTTCAAAACCACTAACTTGTTAATTCCTAAAACCTATAAACACAATATTTGTTTTTGAAAAAAGTTTTCTTTTTGTGTTCTCTCAGAAGAAGTTACAATTTTTTGGGGTATAAAACAGTCTTCCACTGAGACATTTGATCGAACAAGTGGTAGGCATCAACAATAACAAACTCTAAACTCTTCAAAACCACTATTAGTTCCTTATACCTATAAACACAACATTTGTCTTGAATTTTTTGTGTTCTCTCAGAAGAAGTTACAATCTTCCTCTGAGACATTTCATCAAACAAGTGGTAGGCATCAACAATTACTAGCTATAGACTCTTCAAAATCATTAAATTGCCTAGAATTAGCAGCAAAGCACTTCTAATGATTCAAATTGGAACTAATTTATCATATCATGAAAAGCTTAACGAACCTTTCGACCAGCGATTTTGGAAGAACGACGACCCATACAAATAGGAGTTGAAGAAATCTTTCTGAATTGAAGCTTTCGGAAGCAATTCTGGTCATCTGATTGTTGTAACGCCGTGAAATGAGAAGTGGTAGTGTGAGGAGAGATTGAGGAGAGAGAAGAAAGAGAATAGTTCATGGTGAGAAGACGATGGTTAGTGGAGTTGAGAATGGATCTGGAAGAGACAAAGCCATTGGAGAATCTGAGGAGAATCACTCTCATGGAGCAATGGGAGGCCATGGTCATCATCAATGGATTGAGAAGAGAGGAGAATGAGGTAAAAGTATTGTTTTTTCGGTTTTGTTACAAATTTATTAAACCGGATAAAACCAAATCACATGTCTGATTTGGGCTCGGTTTCGTTAACTATACCGAATAAATTACAGGGATTAAACCGGACGAAAAACCAAATACTGTACTATGGCCCTGTTCGGCAACGTGTCGCAGCGACACTTATGAGCGACAGAAAAACTGAACATCACTCCTTCATCTCTCCTTCATTTTTCTTGACGGAAGTAACGCATCATCAGTCGCTGCGACTCTATGAAAGTGATTTCGGAGACGCTAGAAAATTAAGCGACTCTCAACAGCCACCTGCGACTCCTAACAGCCACCTTCTTTTCCGTTATATCAAATTAAAGCAGTCGCTGGATCTTTAAAATAAACGCTGGATCTTTAAAATAAACATGTCGCTAGCGACACCTTGCCGAACAGGGCCTATGTTTTGTAGTGTATTGATTTGAGACTGAGTATAGTGAAGACTTTGAAGTAAAGCTTGTTGAGTCGTCCCTGTTCTTTCCTCTTCTTCATCACACGTGTGACGTGTCTTTGACTTCGATCTTGTGTGACGCGTGTCCTCTGGCTTTTTTTTGGGTTTGGTTTGGGCTTTCGTTGGGCTTTGTTTATGGTTTTGTATGTTTCGTTGGATAAGTGAGACTGTGAGAGTCTCTCTAGGAAAGGTTTGCGATTGTGGTTTGAACTTGTTGTGTCGTGTGATCCTCAAGAGAGAAGAAGAAGACTTCCCCAAGATGGGGTACACTACTAGTCTCTCTCACTTCCTCATCCTATCTTCTTCTAGATTCTCTCGTCTCAGGTCTTGTTCCTTTTCTCCAATTCCTCTCACCGGAAAAGGGTTCCGATGTTGTTGTTCTGTGGCCACCAACGAAGTTTCTCCTTCTGTAAAGTAAAGTTCTTTTCTTTACTCTGTTTCTAGTCCCAATTGCTTAAGTCTGAATTGAATTTTGTCTTTTAGGAAACGTGTGGTCTCTGGAGTTCAGCCTACAGGATCAATTCACTTAGGAAACTATCTCGGCGCTATCAAAAATTGGGTTACTCTTCAGGTTCTTTCTCTTTCCCATTTCTTTAAACGGGTCTTAATGTATTGCTAATCTTCTTTCATTGTAACTCTATAACCATGAGCATTTGCAACGTTCATCAATTTAGATGCTTTGTTGTACAGTTGAAGGCTTTAAGAAATGGATTCAGTTTGTACATTCATCAATTTAGATGCTTTGTGTTGTAAAGGTCAAGGCTTTAAGAAATGGATTCAGTTTGTTTGTAAAGTTAAAGGCTTTGTGATTAAAAAGAAAAGTTTTTCTAATGACTTCTTGATTCACCAATGTATGAGACATTTGCAAAATTTAATCTGTTTGTTGTAAAGTTTAAGACTTTAGGAAAAGGATTTAGTTTTATCTTTTCTGGTTGCTGCAAAAATATTATCTTTCTTTCCTTTTTATTCAGGCGTTTTGTGTTTATATGTTTGCAGGATACATATGAAACACTCTTTTTTATCGTAGACCTACACGCGGTATGAATTATCTACCTTTCAAAAGTTTTATTTGGGTAATAGTTCTCTTTCAGTATTGTTTATATCTGTCTTGGCCAATGTAGATAACACTTCCATATGACACACGACAACTAGGAAATGCAACTAGGGATACCGCAGCACTTTATCTAGCATGTGGTATAGACGTTTCTAAGGCTTCGGTGTTTGTGCAATCTCATGTCCGTGCTCATGTGGAATTAATGTGGCTTTTATGTTCATCCACACCTATTGGTTGGCTACAGAAAATGATTCAATTCAAAGAGAAATCACGCAAGGAGGTGTGTATATGGATGGTTGCTTAATGGTCTGATCACATTGTTCTCTTTCATCATTATGTGCTTCAAATAATTAAAAAGAGAAATCTGCCAAATACTTTCTAAGGTTTGTTATTGATTTCTTAGTGTTACTAGTTAGATAACACATGTATTCTTCTAATGTATTGATTGGACATAAGAACAGCATAGTCAACTTAGTCTTTCTGCTGCATAAACTTGATAACGATAATTGGGTAGATGTGTCTAGTATGTGATTTTATAGATATAGGATTATGTTTACTGATTCCATGTTTGTCCTTTTTTGGCAGGGCGGTGAGAATGCTAGTGTCGCTTTGTTAACTTATCCTGATCTGATGGCTGCTGATATCCTCTTGTATCAGGTAAGGCTTTAAAGTAATTAAGTGTGATCTGCGACCATCTTTGGGATTTTTTTGTTGTCCAGTTAAGAAGTGCATGTAAATACCTGCTGACTGCATGCGAAATGACCGTTTGCTGAGTTGATTGATTCTTATACTCTGCCACATACCTCTGCAGTCGGATTTTGTCCCTGTTGGTGAGGACCAGAAGCAGCACCTAGAACTTGCCCGTGAACTGGCACAGCGTGTGAATCATTTATATGGTGGAAAGAAGTGGAAGAAGCTTGGAGGGTATAGAATTTTTCTTTGTGCATTTAGTATGTTAAGTAGAACATTTAAGCAAGTCTTTATGATCTATGCTTTTCATGTTTCTTGATCTCCCTTCATTTGTATTCCCTCATCTGTCTAACATTGTCGATTTTCATTTCCAGGCGCGGTGGTTCGCTCTTTAAGGTGAGAGTTTTCAAATGCTTTGTTTATCCTCATTGTGTGGCTTTGTAGGTGGTTTATTGTAGATGGTTAGTCGTTTTTCAAATTTATCCTGTTTGTAGATACCAGAACCACTCATACCACAAGCTGGAGCCCGTGTTATGTCTCTTACTGATGGTCTCTCCAAGGTAAGTAAAATGTTTCCATTTCCCGTCATTTATTTTTCTTTATGAATTTAGCATCAGTCACTAATGGTCTTAAATAAATCAAATTTTAAAGGATATGAAAAGCGTTCATATCGAGGTTAACACTTTGTATGTTTTAACATCGAAGAGACTTTTAGTACTAGGTAGTCTGTTTCTTTTCAGTTTCTAGCTTAAGTTCTGAGATTTGCCTCTCTAATTGTTGTCCGAATTGATTTTTCCATCAGTTGACTTCAGAAGATCATATGAACCAATCCAGTTTTTAGGCTTTTGCTTATTGCTGTCATCAAATGATTCAGATGAATTTCCTATTTGTTGCTTGAGTTCTTACTGTCATGTAATCTTGTAGATGTCCAAGTCTGCACCTTCTGATCAGTCCCGGATCAATCTCCTTGACTCAAAAGATGTAAGTAAATTGAACTCAATGATGTTTGTAAGGCTTTTGAAATAGCATTTTCTCATCGAATATTCTACATCTGCGACATCTGAATTTTTCTTGTTGACAACTGCTGCGCATTTGACAATACCATAAACCGATAGCAAATTCTTCATGTGCTATATAATGAACACAACATATTGTTTGTAGAATTCTGTGTCATGTTGGTTGTATGTGTTCTTCTGCTACTAAATCCATTTCTCATCCATCATTTTGAAATTGTATAGTTAATTGCAGACAAAATAAAACGGTGTAAGACAGACTCATTCGCAGGGTGAGTGCTAATCATGCCGCTGAAAATTTCCTTGCAATGCACACAATTTTTTTCCTTCTTCTTATTAAAAAGTTTCTGCCTTACTTGTTGTTCCAACAGCCTTGAATTTGACAATGCTGAGAGACCTGAATGCAACAATCTCCTCTCGGTATATCAGATTGTTTCAGGCAAAACGAAAGAGGTATGGTTATGACGGTGATCCTTTCACATGTCACTTAAGAACAAGAAATATAAGCCTATTTATATGGTGAACACATTTTTAATTCGGTTGCAGGAAGTGATGGAGGAATGCAAAGATATGAGCTGGGGTAAATTTAAGCCTCTCCTTACAGATGCTTTGATCGAACATCTGAGTCCAATCCAGGTCTGTGTAGTTAAATGACTTAAACAACTCAATACCTTACTTCCAGTTTGTACCATTTCAGTGGTGTTTTCGAAGCTTTCACAAGTAAACGTGTTAGAAGGGTGATTTCGTATGCATAAGTGAATGTGATATTTGATTTCGTGGCAGGCTCGTTATCAGGAGATAACAGCGGAACCAGAGTATTTGGACAAAGTATTGTCAGAAGGTGCGGACCGAGCCTCGGAGTTAGCAGATGTCACAATGCGCAATGTGTACCAAGCTATGGGATTCTATCCGAGGAGATAGTGCTAATTGATTTTTGTGGTCGGCAGTTTTGAAATTAAAAGAAAAGAGTTAAGAGTTACATTTGCGAAATAGTTATTGATTCTTGAATTATTTCTTTTTGGCTATACCAATTTGTGAACTTATAAAATCTCCAAAACTTCACATTTGGTTTGAACAACCACATGTTAAAACCACTAAAGACAAGAACAGTAATAAGATCATAGTCATGTGATTGGAACCAAGACCCAGACTAGTTCTGTTACAAATATCCCAAGAAGTAAAAGAGTCATAATTAAAACATATGCATATGCATTATGTTAAGACTTGGTGACTTATGTTTTCTACATGGTCTAAATAAGTGAAGACTATGTTACCTTTAAACGCTTCCATTCCTTGTATTGCAACTCTTTTCATCGTTTTGTTCTCAATATTGAAGTAGAAGACGTAGAAAGGCACAGTTTGGTAGCACGGCGACAACATAATTTCATTTGTACGAGTCACTCCAACAATGCGAAAAAGGACAGGTCGAACCATATCTTGCCACCAAGCGGGTAATACGAATGTATGCTTCGACCATTCATGCTTTTCAGCATCTTGTAGAACCCACAACTCAATACTTGTACTAGTTCTTCCCTTAACACAGGAACTACTCGGAGCCAATATCAAAGCAAACAATTATGCCATTCCGTGAAGACAAATCGGTAGCTGGATAATACAAAACACCATTGATGCATATCTCAGACCGTTCAGGAAAATGAGGTATGGAACATTTGATCATTCTCCATGACGGTTCTTCTCCAGTTCCTAATGTGACAACTTGATGCTCCTCACTTCTACATGACAACAATACCTTGAATTGTTTCTCAATCGGTTCATACACAAGAAAGCTTACCATCCCATTCCTCGTCGTCGGTTTAGGTAGGGTTAAGGAATGTCCCGTGCTAGGATTACATATCACTGTCACCTCTTCCTTTGCCGATGGGTCATGTCTAAGACAGACCAAGCCATGGACAGGACGAGAAATTTGAGAGGAAGTGTAGACATTCATAAGAGAAATAGCAGACGAGTTCTCATCTGGATTTTGAAGTTGAGGTGACGAGAAGAAGAACAATTGACCATCTTTTCTGCAGCAGAACAATAGTTGCGGGCGATGCAAAGACCTTGTCAAGAACAACTCCGTGAAATCTTGACGGCAAATTACGGAGCTCCAAAGCTTAGAGACGCAACGACATTTCGCTATAGATTTCGCCGGCAATCTCGAGAGTATCTCGATAATCATCTCAAAAGGGATCGAGACTGAGTTTTCTACTACATTCACTGAGGTCTTCGATCGCGTATTACGATCCTCCGTGTAGTAGTATCTCCGCCGTGTTCTCATGGCGCCGCTTAAAACCCTAGAGAGAGGACTCCTAAACATTGAAAAAACGTAACACTTTTGAGAGAACCGAGACCCATAAACCAGAGACCACACATGAAAATCAACACTTGGATTTTGACATTAGCACAAGTAAAATTCACCAAATCAAATCTTAAAGAAACAATTTTATCACTACTCAAAATGTCTTAAAATCGTAACAAATGATAAGATAACAAACACCATAAACAAGAACTTGAAAACAAATGGGCAAGAACAAGACTTTGAGATTGGTAGGAAGATGAACACAAGGAGAAAATAAATCAATTCTCAATTGAAGACATACCGAGGTAATGAAGCGATTGTAGAGACCTCTTGGCACAAAATTGGAGACTTGTGGAGTCTTTGGGAACTGAAACGAAAAGATGAAACAAGGATTGGTGACCGCCGAATTGATAAAAGCTGGATTTGTGACCAACAAAGTAAAGAAGAAGAACAAGTTTGATGAAACGAACCAGAATATCTAGGTGAGATCTTCAAGTTGTCGAATTTGACAATCTGAGACCAAAGAAGTTTTATCACAGAGCTTCTTTGACGAGATTCTTCCGAGAAAAGAAGTAAAAATCGATGAGTTACAAGATTCTTGAACAGAAGAACTGAAGAAGCGTTGTTTAGGTTTAGGAACGAAGAAGCGTTGTTTTACAGAGAAGCGTCGTTTAACTCAAAATTAACAAAAAGGGCCAACCCTATTTCAGCCCTTCTACAAAAACACGGGGCCCTATTTGGGTCCGAATTTAAAAAAAAAAAAAAAAAATCAGGGTTTAGGGCTTAATAAAATATGACAGGGCTGGGCCAACCCTTTTATATGTTCAGCCCTATTTAACATCCCTATATACCATTATGCAATAATGCAGAGTACAAACATGATATTTGTTGATTAGGGTTGGTCTAAACCTGTCTTTCATAACAAAAGTCGTCATAAATCCGTCGATTACCTCACGCAGACTAGAGGAAAGTAACAGTAAGCAGCAATAAGAAAGCAGGGGAGACACTTTATGCACAGAATCATATAACATTGCAAGATCCCAAATCAGTAAGCATATTAAAATACAGAAACAGGTCTGAAATAACCTGAAAAAGGCTGAGATAAGATTACATTAATTCATTCACTTGCCTTGTTATATGGTGATCTCACTGGTTTCTTCTTTGTAATTTCGTAACTCTCAGACGAACCAGCACAGCTCCACATCTCTTAACTTTCCCAACTTCATGGAGCATAGTATTGAACAAAGCATCGGTTTTGCGTCCCAGCTCGTCGTTATTCAGGCTCACTCTTCCCAGAGTTTGGATTGTCACAATCCCACCAAGAAGTTTCCAACAAACAAAATCATTTGAAAGTTATCTTTTTCTTTTCTTTTTCTTTTATCTTCTTTTTTGGAGTCATTTTTTTTTTTTTCAGTTTTCATATTTAGATGAACTTACCAATAGTGTCTGAGTTCTGAAGCTGTCATCCAAACCAACACTAGGTAGCTCTGATTCTTCTTATTTGTTTTTGTGTGTTTTTTTTTTCTATCTTTTTCCTTTTTCTTGACTTCAGGTCTAACTACAACTGTTGAGACCTCGCTCACACTATCGACTTCAAGCTCAACCTGCTGCTGCTCTAAAAAAAGTACCAAAAGAAGAGCATAAAGAGATCATGATTTGCATAAACCACTAATGGGTTGAAAAACACATGCCTCATTGGTGTATTCTGCAAAGATTCTGACCTAGCTCCATCTTGTGGCCTCCCCATCCCGTTGAGTAAAGGATTCGACTACGACACAAAAGAAAATTAAAAGCAAGGAGAGAAGTCAGAAGTGATCTGAAGAAAGAAGAAAAGAATTTAGTCTCAAGAGATTTTAAAAATATGCAGTAATTCAGGATTAAGATTGGCAGTGCAGAACCTGTCAATAATATATATGCACTCGTTAGGATGTATGAAGAAACAAAACATATTATTGCAACGCAGGAGATCGAACCATTGTCAGGAAAAGAAAGAGAGGATATATTGTTCAGTTAAGTAGCAAAAGGTGAACATGCTTAAGATATCAGCTAGCACAACATTCTAATTTAAGCTTAGTTAACTCATGTTTCTTGATTCTAAAAATAAAGTACAAGATCACCCTTCAACAAGTATAAGTAAAAAAATCTTTGGCATCATGGAAAATAAATCTCAAACTAGCTACCAAATGCGGAAGACCTACAGACCAATAAACTTTATGCCAAATGACGTGAGTTAGACTAAAAAACCTGAAGTAGTTCTTCTGACATGCCACTTTTGAACAATCCATCTGAAACCAAGTTTCTATGTTCCTCAGTTGAATCCAAATTTGCAGCAGTCAGAAAACCCTGTAACAACCCATGATCACTATGCCCAGTACGTTCAAGATATTTTTTTACCAATTTCTTACAGTTCTTAATTTCTTATACCATTTCATCAAACAGGAAAAACTCACCTCATGATCAAGGTTCTGCCCACAGTATCCATTCCGAGAAAAACCATCGGCAATTTCTCCTGCCTTGGAATCATCAACATCCTCTTTCAGATTTAGTCGCCTTGGAAGATGTTGCGTATCAGAGTCATTGATGGATTCAGAGCCTATACCACGACCTCTTTCTTCATTCAGCACAACTTCACATGCTACCACAGCACTAGGGTCAGGTCTCACATGCTTTCCGACAGGCTCAGCTAGGTCATGAAAACCTTCAACTAGAGTCCTACTATCTACTTCCAGGAATTGCTCGCTACCAGGGTTATGCTGATATTGAGAAAATTTTATGAGTTCCGTGCTTTTATTCATTAAAGTTTCAGCCTCGACTTCCACATTAGGAAGATGCCTGACGTTGCTTACAAGATCACCAGTTACTAAACATTCTGCTCTGGGAACTGATACAATGCCAATCTGGGGAGTCCCACCAGTAGTGATAGCACTACTGTCAGGAGAAACTGCATCCAGACTATGTGGACTAAGAGATGCACGCTTCTCAGGTTTCTCTGGCCTGGTATCCATAATTTCATTATCGTTCTTTCTCTTCAAATGTCTCTCATCAGAGGCAGACAAAGAACCAACGCCGCCTTGACCAAGTTCTCCACATTGTTGATTCTGGTGCCTTGATTGCCGAGGCCTTTTATATCCATTTGGGAAAACAAAAGATGGAAGTTGCCGTCTACGAACATGAGAAACATACACATCCATTCCAGGTCTCCAAAACGTATACATGTTTACCTCTTGCCTGAACTCATCCACTGTTCCACGTATATCAAACTGTTGACATTCTTGGCCATCAAATCCTTCTGCCCTCTGCAAGCCCATGAAAAAGGCACAGTGCCGAAACTGCTTGGAAGTGTCCACATACTCATTTGGTTGAGGATGGCACATTAACATCCCATTTGTGTCTCTTTCTATCTGCATTATTGGATAAAAAAGAGAAGAACAACCCTTCAATAGTTGTTTTTACTACCAATAAAAAATTGGAGAACAAACTGACACAGCATGTTTACTGCTGAACATCAAATGAATATAAGGCTATCTACCTTCAAGGTCAGCTGCCTGAACCGTGACTCCACCCAACCCTTCCAAGACAATAAATCTTCTGCATCTACGGCTAATACATCAACCTGAAGGTAGTTTTTATATGCCTCAAAGAACATATATTGTTCAAATAAGGAACTCCACTGATGTTTATTTAATTCAATCTCCTGCATACAAAATGTTACTTAGCAATAGGATCCTGGGTAAATTGTTCATAAAGATAAACGGGTGTATTGCTCCCTAACCTCACAGATCTTGTTACCAAACTGGAACTGCTCAGTCATAACACGAAGAGTGCTTTGAGAGACATTGTAACTAGAATTCATGCATGGATATGCAGGAGTTATTATTGGCATATGATGATAGCGGTCACGATGATTTTTTCGTGGGTCCCAAACAGGAAATCCAAGCTCATCCTCTTCTATAGCACAAAGCATGACTGGATTCGGCCAGCGCCATTGTGTATATACTCTAAAAAATCGAGAAACCAACATACTAGGAATAGCATTTGGATAAAACTGGCACAGGCGTGCAACCAAAAGTGCCCAGTTTACACCACCAAGAAATCCAGTAACCTGCTCAAAATAATAGAGATGATTGAACGCAAATATATTCTCAACAAAATAATATTCAGAAAGACACCACCTTACATTTGAATAGACCCCACGCTTCTTAGCCCAGTACTTCAGGCATCTTAATGTTGTCCGGAAGTGCTACATTTGCACATAACGTCAGAGAAGGCTTACAAGATACGTCGGTTTTATATAAAAAAAAACTGGCATTCAATGAGTTTACCTCGAAATTTGGAACGAGTTTGAGAATCTGATCAGCAACTCTACAACCATTAAGACTGCGGACAGTTTGCTCATCCACATCACAGAGCACAGAAGAGTTGGAGATATCCAGATCCTGTTAATAAACAATCCAGAAAAAAAAAAAGAATCTCATTCAGCATGAAATTATAAACTTTAGCGAGAACTCAGCTCAGTACTATATATACGTCAAGCCTGATGGGGCTAAAGGCAGTTCACATCTCCGTGTTCAATAAGGCAAACAACTTCCAAAAAGAAGTTTCTTTAATATCCCAGCCCTTTGAGGAAGAGTAAGACACTATATGTGACCATAAACATGCAATACAAATACCACACCCACCACACTAAATCCAAGCTAGATTAAAAGTATCACTAATCACCCCCTATGTTTCAGCGGAGACTGAAATTAGCTTCATTGATATTACCTGTGGCACAACTAGAAGTGATATGCTAGCATACAGAAGATCAACTGATATTCCTTGGAACTTAAACTTCATGACTGGGACATGGGCATCGGTAACAGGTTGAAGCTCAGTCACTTCTTCCATCTCAGCCAACATATCACGCAAAATGATGAAAAAATCCTCCTGTAAAAGTGACCTGTTAGAAACTCATAACTATAAATCTTAACTCATAACGATATTCAAGACTCACCTCTCTGTTAACATATGATGGACCAACACACAAAGTATCAATATCAGCCCCAGGTCCGTGTACCTGCAAATCAACAAAGACAAGCTTTTTCACCCTCAAATACTGCTACTTCTCTTGATACCAGTGTCATAATTCAAGAATATTCACAAGGCTCAACAAAAATCTATGCTTCAAGTAAGCCATAACATTTTGCCAAACAGGTTAGATGCAGTTGAACTTTAAACTTTAAACTAAAAAAGCACTTACTCCAAGGCGGTAAGATCCAAAAGTGAAAATAACAGCATTTGCATCCTCCACCATCTGATCAGTATAGCCTCTCTGACGAGTTAACTGTTTCACCCAGTGCTTTACAATCTATACAAGAAGTTCGAGGATGAAGGTTAGCTAAACAAAAACTAATACTCTAAACAAAACTGGAACATTATCAAGGCACAGTAAACACCAATATACGCCTATTTAACATTAAAACATAAAGCATATAACCCCGAAATCTCCATCCTAGTAGAATAGATTAAATATCAAACCGACGACTACGCCTATAAGTCATCCGATTTTGCATAGCCATTCAGGTAAGCCTAGACAACGTATTGCTACAATCAAGCTTCTATATAATTAAGTTACAGCCTAAAACACTATGAAACAAGTCTTAGCATTATCATAAAACAATCAACAAAAAAAAGCTTATTGACCTGATCAATACGTCCGAGAACTTCCTCTCTCTTCATAGTTTCTTCCTTGCTCTCGTATAGCCCCTCATCAACCAGAAACTTCACAATAAATCAGTCAAAACATATCTCGAAAAATCAAACAATGTTTCATCGGAAAAAAATAAAAAAAGCTACTAATACCTTCTCTAGCTCAAAATTACGCTTAACATCAGCAGGCGAAGGTCCAGCGATAGAAAGTGGTTTCGTGATTCCATAGCTTTTAATAACTTTCACCGGTGACGAAGAGCCATCGTCTATGCGTTGAGTACTCACCATGGTAAGACGAATAGGCGCGATCGAAGCACAACAGCACAAGAATATATATGTATCTGAATAGATAATTGTTAGAGAGATCTGATTCAAAAGAGCTAGATCATGAGAATTTTTCGGAATCTAAAAGGAATTGGAGTCATGGTGGAGATTTGATTGAAGAAGAAGAAGCGAGAAAAGCTCGAAAACGAAATCGAAAACCCTAAATTGATGGATTGGGAAAAGTTTTCGACTAAGAGGAAAATTTTCAAAGGAAAGTCAACGAAAAGAGGAAAATATCAAACGGATTAAATCGATTTGACTTGTTCAAAGGACATTAGAGTTTTTATAGGTTTTAGTAGTAATTTAGTGGATTTCAACAAAAATCACGTGTTTATTGGTCATTAAATTTTTGAAATTTTTTTTAATTATAATTATACGCTTAAATAAGTTTAAATGTTAAATTTAAAATTTAAATTTTAAAATATTTTATCATAATTATGCGTATATATTTAAATCAACGAGATTTTATTGATTTTTGGTGTAGATGATGATAGAATAATGAGAAATAGAGATTTGAAATATTGTATATCACAATATACAAGCATATCTTATTATATAAATTTTGTAGATCGTGAGGATGTGTAACAAATTATATGTATCGATGCATAAAAATTTGGGTGATGTTTCAAATGATTGGTCCAGAAGCTATCATCGTAAGTTTTGATCAAAACATAATTCTTTTAGTATTGGTTTATATATTTCAATAATTGGTTTAGTAGGTGGATACCCTATGATTTATTGGATGAATAGGTGAATTTCAACGTATAATATCTCTCTTCTGCCATCGCCAAACGTTTCTTTTACTTCCTGGGTTTTTCGCTTCTTATTTAGTAAGATTGGATTTTTTTAAGTTCGATGTTGATTTTACGATTTGGGTTTTTGTTTGTGATTGCTAATCTTTAGATTTAACTAAGAAATCGAGATCTGCTTGTTTGGATTTTGTCGGGAATCAAACATGGGTTTTGTAGAGTTTAACTAGCTCCAACACTACTAATGCTGGTTTAATTTGAGTAGTTTCACAGTCATTTTTACTAACTTGTGGATTGGGTTTTGTTGCAGGAGAGATAGCTTTATAACGCATACTCAAACCAAGAAACTTTTGTGCAAGAAACTGGTTTCGGGGTTTTCAAGAAATTGGTAAGATTTTCATGTTTTATTTGTATATTATATTTATAGGTTATGAATCTAACTATCTGGTTTTGAATATTGTAGATGATGAGTTCCAGTTTGAGAAAGGAGAAGAAACACAATGTGATGAAGTTTGAGACTTTGAAATTGTGTTTTGTATTGAGACTTTGAGTTTGTGTTTTGTTTTTAGACTTTGAGATTGTGTTTTGTTTTAAGACTTTGAGCTTGTGTTTTATTTTGAGACTTTGAGCTTGTGTTTTATTTTGAGACTTTGTGTTTGTGTACAACAAAAACATTGAGGATCTTGCCTATCATGTAACAACAGGTTCTCTTAATTTTATGTTCGTTTTAACGTTTGAGTTGATTTCAATTTGTTTTATAGATCAATTTGGGAGATTTTGATTTGTCAGTGTATTCAATTTCATCATTTATATATAAATTCAATAGACAAAGAATTTAACTATATCTTCATTTTTCACAAATATTTAGTATATTATTTAATATATTATTTAATATATAAACAAATGAGTTTAGGTAAATAAGAGAGAGAAAAAAAAGTTGCACAAAAAAAAAAAAAACAAGAGTTGTCCAGTGACATTGCATATTTGTTCATGTCCATTAGCGTCCGTCCAATAACTGTTCATGTCCATTAACGTCCGTCCATTAATTGTCCACAAAACCAGTTTGTCCAATGGACATGGACAGTCCACTATGACAGCTCTACCTGCACATGATCAGCTTTATCCTTCTCAAGGTCCTCAAAATGAGCAACTTCAACCTCCAAAACCCTCTTACACTGCAAATATGGATCAAATTAAATGTCAGTTCCTCCTTGTACATTTCTAATGACTCAAAAAGGTTAATATTTGTTTAAACCTGCTGTTTTGAAATTTTTGAAATAGCAATGGCAAAGTTTAGCCTACAGATTGACAGAATTTCATTAGCACGATTCAACATTCACAAAGTAGGTAAGGTCATTTAAAATGACTGAGCACCGAATCCCATTGGCGCTTCTCATAAGCGGCATAACATTTATGTATGTCATCATCCACCATTTCGATCCTTTGACTTAGCAGAGAATTGAGTCCATCACGAGTTTCTTGGACGGATGTTAGCTCAACGGGACCTTCCTTTAATTGTCCAAACCTGAGATACAGAACACAAAGTAGAAGTTCAAACTATCTTCGTAATAATCTCTCAAGTTTGTGGATGTCGCAATAACGGAATGATACAATCTTGTTTCAGATAGCTTTCTCAATAAGACATGATATAGATATGTTGAGAGTCAGTTGTGATAGTGTCGTCTTTCATTTTGCTTATTCCACACATGATATATTGTAGTTTGGAAGATCAATCGAATTAATATAAGATCCATTTTGGTGATGCATGTTTCTATACAACATATTTCTATATGGCAGTTTTCAAAAATACCATTAAAATAAGTTTTTTTTTTTTCAAAAATACCATTATTAGATTTTTTTTTTTTTTAACACCACCATTATTAGGTTTTTTTCTCATAAATACTACTAGAATATATTTTTTCCAAAAATACTACAAAACTAAAACTAAACTTTAAACATTCAAAACTAAATCATAAACCCTAAAAAATAAATCTTAAACCCAAAATACTAAATCCAAACCTAAAATTTTAAATTATAAACCATTAAAAATTGTTTTTTTAGTGTTTATGGTATTTTTGTAATAAAAAGTTTGTAATAGTATTTTAAAAAATAAAACTAATGATGGTATTTTTAGAACGAAAACTTAATTTAATGATATTTTAAGATATTATCCAATATTTTATTATTTAATAAAGATATCAATTAATTGATAGATTAGTATATATTTATTTAAAGAGAGATTTTCTCTAAAAACTACTACCGTATAAGATTTACTTTTTGATTTTTAAATGATATGAGTTGAGATAATATGGTCATGTAAATTAATGTTTTGGATGCTAGCAATATTCTAGTACTACTTAGATAACTAAGGTTCAACATGATAGAATAAGTGCAACAATTGTTCATGAGATATTCACATGAAAATTTTAAAATTATGGTTGGTAATTGTATCATCTTCTGAAGCATAATTGACAACATTATCATCCCAAGTGTATAGATGAATTGTTCATATAATTTATTAGAATTCTTTAATGCAGTTAATTATAGTTATTTTTACGCTCCTCAACTTTCATGATAAGTTAATTTAAATATTTATAAATTTAATTTAAATACTAATATGATTAATTTATAATTTAAATAATTTAAATTTAGTGATACTTACCAATTACAAAATGTCTTTGTTTTCGTTGTTGGTATACGATAAGCCACTAACGTTGTCAATAAGCCACTAATGATGTTTTCATAGATACATCCATAAGGTATGGCTGCTGTGTTTATCGAGGTGTGACTATCAAAATTTTAATTTAATTTCCTATTGAGTTTGTAAAATATTTTGGTTAAGACTTGTATTAATATTTTGATGTGGTCCATATAGTAAAAATTGCTCATGTACATTTTCAAAACCCAATTAGATGAAATCAAAATAGTTCCGAACTAATGAACAAATACTAATTAAACTTAAAAAAAAAAAAAACTAATATATCTTCTATTGAATTCACGGAAAAACTGAACATAAATTTAATTCGATTTCAATTCAAAAATAAAAAATTTAGATCCAAACTAAACTGAATTTGTATGCGTTTCTAAATCGAACGAAACAAAATTTTTGTTCGCTACAAATCTTATGAAAATATTGTATTATTCAAATATCCAGAGGTAAGTTGAAAATTGTATTATAAATTTAAAGTAATATAGAAAAAATTTCAATGAATTCTTGTTTATTAGATTCAGATCAATTGCAATTAAATTTAAATTAGTATATATATATATATATATATATATTTGATTTCTTATGTATAAAAATGTTACTAATATTCGGTTCATGTTTTTTTTTTTTTTTTTTTTGAACAAATATTCGGTTCATGATAAAACTCAATTTTCCCTTCTCCCACCAAAAAAACATGATAAAACTCAATTTCGGTTCAGATTCGAATAATCTCGGTTCGATTTGGTTTCGTATTTATAAAAATGTTACTAATATTTGGTTCATGATAAAACTCAATCAATTTCGTTGGTAAAAAAAAGATAAAACTCAATTTCGGTTCAGATTCGAATAATCTCGGTTCGATTTGGTTTCGTATGTATAAAAATGTTACTAATATTCGGTTCATGATTAAACTCAAATTCGGTTTAGATTCCAATAATCTCGGTTCAATTTTGGTTTTGTATTCCCACACCCTTACAGTGATACGTCTCCTTCCTTCCTTCGCCTTCATATCTCTCGAGTCTGTCTCTCCAATGCTCTCTCGCGTCAGCCCAATCCTCCGCAATAACCGTCTCTGCTCAGCAGAAGCGCGTGAAATGCCACGCGCCACTCTCCTTCTCCTTCAACCTAACTTATTACACTCTTCCCCGAGAAATGCTCTTGTAAGCACACCAAATCGTCTCGATGTTTCTCCGTCGGAGTTTTCTTCAATGTTCCGTCGGAGATTCCACGCTTTACGCAGCATCGGAGGCGATTGGAGGAAGCTTCCGAAGCCGTCGGGTCGAGTTTTTGCGGAGAAGAGAGATTATAGGAAAATGAGAAAGAGAACGCCTAAGAAGAAACAAGAATTAGAGCTTAATGTTAGTATCTGTATCGAAGAACAGCTTCCTGATGATCTTGAGATTCAGGTTCGTTTATTTGCTTTGAATAAATATCGAATTTGGATTAGTATAAGCTCTGATTTTGGCTCCGATTGGTAACACGCATAATTGCATAATGACATAAGTTGCAGAATGAAAATTTGTGTTCATTGGATACATCCATTTGCATAATCGCACTAGAAAACGCCATTATGCGTGGTACCAATCGGAGCCTTGGTTTATTGAAGTCTTCAATGGCATTTTACTCTTGTTTTGTGATTTTGTAGAATATTGCGGAAATGCTTCGTCTCAATGTACCTATGGCAATGAAGTTGGCGTTTAATGGTTTGAAAGATTCAAAGTATAAAACAAGAGAAACTGATATAGAAGATCTTGGAGGGTATGAAACTGTTGATTTATCTGTTATGCTTTGTAATGATGATTTCATTTGTAAACTTAATAAAGAGTGGAGAGGTGAAGATCATGCTACAGATGTGCTTTCTATGTCACAACATGAACCTGAACTGAAGCTTCCAGTAGTAAGAGTTAAACTTTTTCATTCAATGGTTTTTAACAGTGTGGTTGTAAATGGTTAACTACTTATTATGGTGCCTTCTTTTGTGTAGCTTATGATGGGAGATATTGTAATTTCTGTTGAGACAGCTGCAAGGCAGGCTGCAGAGAGAGGGCACACTCTTCTTGATGAGATACGCATTCTTGTGGTAAGGTTAATAGATGTGGATTTGATCTGAGGCTAACTTACTGTTGAACCAAAACATAGACGTAAAATGTGGATTCTTTTGGGAGGGTTTTGGGATTTTTCCCTTAGAACTACAAAGAATTTTGTTTGGATACCTTAGTTTTCTTTTGCTTAGAAGTATAGTTCTGTATCTTTGTTATTCGATTAAACCATGTAAGAAGTCAGTGCTGTTTCCATAATGTGTAGAGGATATACGAAGGGAAGGAGCCAATTTTGTTTTTTTTTTTTATCAGGCAATAGTTTCATATGATTTGTGTTGAATCTGTTACTGACTTACTGTGAACCTAAACATAGAAGTGAAATGTGGATCCTTTAGGTGCGTTTTGGGTTTTTCCCTTGTGTAAACTAGACCTACTAAGAATTTTGTTTGGGTATCTTAGTTTTCGTTTGTTTAGAAGTATAGTTCTAATGTCGAGAAGATATAAGAAGGGAAGACGCCAAATTTTTTATTTTGGATCTGGCAATGGTTTCATATGATCTGTGTAGCAGCCTTTATTTTGCTGATACCTTAATGTTTTTTTTTTTAAAGATTCATGGGTTGCTACACCTACTTGGCTTTGATCATGAGATCAGCGACGAGGCTGAGAAAGAAATGGAAGAGGAGGAGGAGTTGTTGCTAAAGAGCCTTGGGTGGAAAGGGAAAGGACTCATTCAGAGCGCATATGACATTGAAAAAACAGCTAAACCTGAGCCGGAGAAATCTGATGGTATATTTCCTTTGTTAACATGTTAGGAACTGTAACAATCATTACCACTTCAGTGAGGGTACTATGAAGATACTATTTACTTGTTCTTGCTAAGATTACCTTACAGACTAATGTTTAAAAGACAGGAAGAAAGGGGATGGCCTAAGATTCTACAAACCAAAATTCTCCTATATATTTTGCGATATGGATGGTAAGGTTACATATTCAGCAATGGGTAGTTGTTACTTTCGGTTTTCTTCTCTTTCTAATAGGATTTTGATGTGAACGCTAGGCACACTGCTTAACAGTAAAAGTCAGGTTTCGGAGGCAAATGCAAAAGCTTTGAAAGAAGCCATGCTGAGGGGAATTAGAGTCGTCATAGCTACGGGGAAGGTGAGAAGAGAACAGTTTTAAAATGACTTCATGAGTGGACTGTTCTCTAATCCGTCCAACTATGTCTTCCCTTCTTTTCTGTTATTTGTTCTTCTTCGAAATGTTTTGGAGATGGGATCTGTTCCTAACTTTATCTATTTATCACAGTCCCGCCCAGGTGCAATGAAAAACTTGAAGACGGCTAATCTAACTGGAAGCGATGGCATTATCTCAGAGTCCTCTCCAGGCGTTTTCATTCAGGTCACCTATTTCACTAGGGAACATTAGGGAACATTAGGGAACTATTGAGGTGAACCAATCTCAATTTCATCTCACTAAACATCTGTTTAATTACAGGGCTTACTTGTCTATGGTAGACAGGGGAAAGAAGTGTTTAGAGGAAACTTGGACCGAGATGTCTGCAGAGAGGTAAATTCGCTTAGGATTGAGACTAAAACGACCAGCGCAGATTTAATCTTCATACTGAGTGATAAAAATTCTATTATGTACATGCCAGAATTTTGATTTTGTAATATGCAGACGTGTCTTTATTCTCTGGAGCATGGAATTCCTCTCATTGCATTCAGCCAGGATCGGTGCTTGACATTGTTTGACCACCCTCTTGTCGACTCTCTTCATACAACCTATAATGAGCCAAAGGTAGGTTAATGAAACTGTTACGCTCTTTCCCCTTCTAGTTATGAATTTTATCTGCTTCATTTATAATGTCTACGTGTTTTGTGTTAACAGGCCGAAATCATATCGTCAGTTGATAAACTTATAGCTGAAGCTGACATTCAGGTAATTTTCCTGGAGTCAGAACTTAGATTTTGCTTTCTTACATATGTATAAGCCTAATTACTGATGTTAGTTTCTCTTGTGTATCTGAAGAAAGTGATATTTATGGACACAACCGAGGGGGTCTCATCAGTTATCCGTCCGTATTGGTCAGAAGCAACAGGAGACCGTGCTAATGTTGTTCAATCTCAATCAGACATGCTAGAAATCGTCCCACTAGGAACCTCCAAAGGGAACGGTGTAAAAATGCTACTCAATCATTTGGGTGTTTCGCCAAATGAGGTAATAATCTAGCATCTTTTTACGGTACTATGAAGAAACTCAAGCAGGCGTAAGTATAGAAGTCAAACCAATTGAATGCCACCCATGAACTCAAGCTTCCAAGACTCGATTTACTTGATCTATTTGTTTAGAAGTAAAGATAATTGATGAAGCAAACCGGATTTGCTTATCAGATAATGGCGATTGGGGATGGAGAAAACGACGTAGAGATGCTGGAACTGGCCTCGTTGGGAATTGCTCTAAGTAATGCTGCAGAAAAGACAAAGGCAGTGGCTGATGTGATCGGTGTGAGCAATGACCAAGACGGTGTTGCTGATGCCATCTACCGGTACGCCTTTTGACAAGATACACCAATTTAATTTTTGAGGTTAAGAAGACATTATTCTTCTTTTCTGTCTTATAGATGCAAAAAGAAAACAAACATTGTTCATTCTTGTCTCATTCACCCTTTGAAGGAAAATGATTCATTGCAGAGTGTCTCTTGTTGTTTTGTTCTATTTCGTTAATCTTTCATTCGTATGCGTTCGCATCTCATCTCTCTGCTGGAATGATATCACCAGATGCTAGTGGTCTGATAACACAAAAAATGTTCCGGATCTCACACGAATTTGAAGTGTCATCAGATCAACTTTTAACCTTGTAATATAGTCCTCTTGTCCGGGATACCGAGTTACTAAGTTACTAATATGGCCGTTGGTTCTTGGAGTGTTTCAAATACAGTGTCCAATTCCGAACAATTGGTGAATGAATTCTAAAACCAAGATTAGTGCCACAAAAACTGGTTAGATTGAAACCATTCCAAGCTATTTATTTAAAACCAAAATGTGATGTAAGAATTGAAACTAATTGGTGTCCAAGTTACACGAGTCTCGTAGCTACATAAAACTTTGTTGACAAATATAGTACAGATACTTTGCAACACAGCTAGATATATATATAGACTATGAATTGGTCAAGTTTTTGGTGCCAAGAATGGAAGCATGAAGCTTCAACCTCTGTAAATACCCGATGGATCTGCGTTTTGCACAATCCATGGGTGCTCAAGAAGCTTGTGCAAGGCCAAACGTTGCTTAGACTCCTTAACCAGCATCTGTTCAATCAGAAAGAGAGAAAGATCAGAATTCGATCTTTAAACGCACAAAAGCTTAAGAGTAATTTACGAGGAGTGCTAGTAGAAACCTGGCTAATCAGGTCTTTTGCAGATGAAGACACAATGGGTTTTGGAGGGAACTTGAGATCCACTTGCACAATCCTGATGCATTCGTAGAACAAAAACAGTTCTTTAATGTTACAAATAACCACAACATTGTACTAATCTCATCCTAAGCTTAATGAACAGGTTACCTTTTGTATGTCTCGGAATGTTCCCTGGCCTCAAAAGGAGGGACACCATAAAGAAACTCATAGCAGAGAATTCCAAGACTCCATATATCGACACTAGCATCGTGTTCTACGCTTTCCACTGTAAATCCAAAAGCAGAAAAAGTCAATTAGCTGGTTGCAGAAGAGACTAGTTTTGAAAAACACTGGAGAGAGAGGTTTCACTTACCCATCTCAGGTGGAAGGTAATCTAGAGTACCACACATAGTCCTTCTACGGTTAAATGTATGTACCGACCATCCAAAGTCTGCAATCTTGAGCTCACCCTGATAGTATAATACATACATATATAAGCTCACTTCAATCACATGGCATTGATAGAGAAAGATAAACAGATTAGATATGTTACCTGAGCACCAATCAGTAGATTTTCTGGCTTTATATCTCTGTGTATTACATGTTTTCCATGGCAATAGATGAGGGCTCTTGCCAATGACGCAACATACTGCCACAATAAAACGTATGGTATGAGCTTGTACTACAAGAAGTGAGAAAAGACTAAACAGGTTCAGATATCACTAGGACTTACAGTTGCTGCTCGACGTTCGCTGAAGTACTTGCATTTTTGAAGCTCTTTATAGAGCTCACCTCTAGCTGCATACTCCAAAATCAGATAAACTCTTTTCTGCAAACAAAATGGTAATCCAACAAACAATGTTATCCTCACAGAGACAGTCATTATAAGTCAACAAAAAGTTCATACAAACACACACATAACACAACACCTGATCATAGAAATAACCGTAGAGCCGTAGAATATTAGGATGGCGAAGATGAGACTGAATCTCTACTTCTCTTCTTAACTGGTGCTCAACTTGAGATTGTTGAAGCTGAGCCTTAAAAAGAACCTTTAAAGCCACAATGTAATTGCTCTGTTTCAAAATATGCATATAACAACATAAAAATTACTTCTCCAATAAAAATTTGCTGTAAATAACTCAAAAAACATAATTGTGAGAACACACACTAACCCGTTTCTCTCTTGCTATATAAACATGGCCAAACTTCCCTCTACCAAGAGGCTTTCCGACGTCGAAATCGCTAATCGTCCATCTCTTTTGTACCGCCTCTGAATCCGCCTGACACAATATCACAAAGATAGAATCCAGTCATCTCTCAGAAACGCAAGAAACCAATCTTTCTTGAATCAAACCTCGAAATTTAAACAATTTTTCACAACTCAATCTCTTCAACAGATCTATTTATTCAATCATGTCTATAAATTCAAAGATAGCTTAGATCAATAACTCTAATCCTCAGATTTGTCGATAAATCTATGTTTCTTACTGAAAATGACGCTAAATTCACAATCATATTATCAAATTGCTCAAAATCTTCAAAATCTTCCGAACAATTCATTCTCAAATTGAACAGAGAAGCTTGAATTAGAACGAAACGAGATTCTTTATGGCTTAAACAAAATCAAGCGACCTAATCGATAATCCACAAACATATTATATAAAATTTCAAAATCTTCCGAACAATTCTTTCTCAAATTGAACACAAACGAAACGAGATTCTTTATGGCATAAAACAAAATCAAAGACCTAATCGACAACCCAAGATCACATTCAATTAACGGGAGAGATAAATAACGTTTTAAAACCCTAAATCGAAACAAATTCAGCCACAGGAATCATGAAAATTCGAATTCGTGAACCAAGAACAAGTAAAATTGCTTACGTTTTGCTGCGATTCCGTTGAGATCCCCATGAAAGAGAGATCGATCGAACCAAGATAGCGAGAGAGAAAGAGAGAGAGAGCAAATTTACAAAGCGATTACAGATCCAAATCATCCAATGGTCAAATTTAAAAAGGGAAAAAAAAACAAACGTAAAGCAGCAACGGTCGAATTTAGAGACTGTCACGTGTCGATATCTCTCTGCATCGAAGTTTTGTTTTTCAAAATTTGTCTTCTGAGATTATTATACAGTCTTTACCACAGGCCCAGAAATTAAGCCCACGGTAACAATCTAAAGTCCAAACTCGTTATTGTCCACGGTTTCGATTTAATAAGTTTAAATTAATTTTTAAAAAAATATTTGTTTTTAACGTCATTTTATAATAATACAAAATTTATTCATAATATCTCATATTTTCATAAATATTTGATTATATAATAAATATATTTATTTATCTATTATTAGGTTTTTTTTTGTGCAAACAACACAATAGTCTACTAATTTGAAAGAAACCACTAAATCAATAATCCAACACTGATGACTATTTAACCGATTTAAAACATAAATTTTACCCATTTTATATCCAAATGGCAAAATAATTTAGGTTGATTTTTGAATATCATTTTAATTTGTTTTGCATTAGAACTATATCTTAATCCGCGGTACACCGTAAAACAAATATTAAATTTATAAGTTTTGAAATGCATGATTTGAAAGTTTAATTGTAATTTGTTTATTTTGCATGATTTTACCAACCCGCTGGTTTTTTTGATCCAGTGCGATTTTTGTTAAAATTAAAACCCGATTTTAATAAAGATTGAATGAGATTTCAAATGCACTTTTTAGTTGAAAATAAATGCAAAAAAAAATCTCACCTCTAGATATCATTTTAAATAACATTTTTTAAAATAATCATCAAAAATTTTAAATAACATTTTTGTTTTCCGACAAATCAATTATATTGATATCATAAAGAATTACAAAGTACAGAATAAATACATAACAACCATTGGACGTAAATATAGGAAATTGAAACAATTTCGATGAAAGAGTGGAGAGTAACTAAGCTATCAATAGTTTTACAGGCAAACAGATAAAATCTGTTATGTCCCTTTTTCACACACTCGTTATTGGCTGGTGAGACTCCAAATTGCCTTTATGAAACGTGAACTTAATGTTGCGGAAGATAATTCTGTATCTTGTTGCTTCGTTGAAATCAATATATTTGACGACTCCGGCAAAGGCTCTCTCTGATCATTGGGTAGTCTCCTTTGTATTATCTCCCAGATTTGTAGCCACAATAAATGTTTCCAATACCACCAAGAATTAGTTGAAAGTATTTCCAATAAAATAAGATCTTGGTAAAATACCAACTATCGTCTGTAAGCAATGTGAATATATCTAATGATGAGACGATTATTGGTCTTATAATAATAATTGGGATTGAAATGTACTATTTTCTTGAGATCCGATAATACATCCATAGAAACTGCTTGTGAACCGAGATAAACCAATACCCAATCCGGAAAATCAAGTGGTCATCTTCTGATTTCTTCTTCATCGAAAATGGAGCGAGTGAGATCTGGCCAGAATCGATTTCTTATCCGATATTCTTTATAATCTGAACCGTTTTCCCCTGGATCCCAGATCCGTGTTTGAAATCTCTTCTTCGATTTGGAGAAACAGAATTCACAATTACTTAGGAGAAGAAATCGAAACGTTTCATGGCTGAAACGACGGAAATCAATCGGAGACAATACCATCGGAATGAAGCCAACCCAAAGACCCCTGCACCGTTGCCGGATTCTGGTCGGAAGAAGACTCTCGGAGAGAGAGAAGAAAATCGAGACTCTGATTTTGAATCTCTAGAATCATTGCTCTGGTTTTATTCAAATAAAAAAGCCTAATTACAATAAATAAAAGGAAAGCAAGAGTACGGCCGACGCCGGAACCGACGTCGGCCGGTGGATGTATCAAGAGAATGACGGTTTCTGTTTTTTTTTAAATAACATATATATACATATGTGTATTGGATTAATGATTTGGGAGGATTTTGGTTTTTTTTTCTAAAATCTCATGTTATTCAGTTAAGAATTTCAAAATATCTTCTTTAAATTAATCCTATGTTATTGAAAATAGAATTTATGTAAAATTATTTAAATTCTTTTGTTATTTAATTAGTGATTTGTAAAAATGATATGAAATCCACTATTATTAAAAAAATTAACCATTTTTTTAAAGAGGATTTTAAGAAAATTTGTATGAGATTTCAAATACATTTTTAGGTGAAATTAGAAGCAAATAAAATCTCACCACCTTGTTTGCCCAAAAAAAAAAAAAAAATCTCACCTCTAGAGATGTGATTTGAAGAGATTTTAATAAAAATTAAAAATAATGTATATATAAGGGGGTGTATTAGATTAATGATTTGGGAGGATTTTGGTTTCTTTCTAAAATCTCATGTTTCAAAATATCCTCTTAAATCATTTGTTATTGAAAATAGAATTTATGTAAAATCATTTACAATATTTTGTTATTCAATTAATGATTTGTAAAAAGCATATGAAATCCACTATTATTCAAAAATTAAAAATAATGTATGTATAAGGGAGTGTATTAGATTAATGATTTGTGAGGATTTTGGGTTTTTTTTCTAAAATCTCAAGTTATTCAATTAAGTATTTCAAAATATCCTCTTAAAGTATTAAAAATAGAAGCAAACAAAATCTCACCTCTAGAGGTGTGAATTGGAGAGATTTCATCAAAAATCTAAAATAATATATATATATATATATATATAAGGGGTGTATTGGATTAATGATTTGGGAGGATTTTGGTTTTTGTTTTCCTCTAAAATCTCATGTTATTCATTTTAAGGATTTCAAAATATCCTCTTAAATCCTATGTTATTGAAAATAGAATTTATGTAAAATCATTCAAAATAATTTAAAATTTTTTGTTATTTAATTAATTATTTGTAAAAACCATATGAAATCCACTGTTATTAAAAATTAACCATTTAAAAAAAAGGATTTTAAGAAAAATTTCAAATACACTTTTAGTTGAAAATAGAAGCAAACAAAATCTCACCTCTAGAGGTGTGATTTGGAGAGATTTCATCATTAATTTAAAATAATGTATATATCACGGGGTGTATTAGATTAATGATTTGGGAAGATTTTGATTTTTTTCTAAAATCACATGTTATTAAATTAAGTATTTCAAAATATCCTCCTTAAACATATGTTATTGAAAATAGAATTTATGTAAAATAAATCAAAATAATTTAAAATCTTTTGTTATTTAATTAATTATTTTTAAAAACCATATGAAATCCAATATTATTAAAAAATTAACCATTTAAAAATAAAAATATTTTAAGAAAAATTGTATGAAATTTCAAATACACTTTTAGTTGAAAATAGAAGCAAACAAAATTTCACCTCTAGATGTGTGATTTGGAGAGATTTCATCATTAATTTAAAATAATGTATATATCACGGGGTGTATTAGATGAATGATTTGGGAGGATTTTGGTTTTTTCTAAAATCTCATGTTATTCAATTAAGTATTTCAAAATATCCTCTTAAATCATATGTTATTGAAAATAGAATTGATGTATAATCATTCAAAATAATTTAAAATCTTTTGTTATTTAATTTATTATTTGGAGAGATTTCATCAAAAATTTAAAAATTATGTATATACAAGGGGGTGTATTTGGGAGGATTTTGGTTTTTTCTAAAAGTATTTCAAAATATTCACTTAAATCATATTTTATTGAAAATAGAATTTATGTAAGATCATTTACAATAATTTGTTATTCAATTAATGATTTGTAAAAACCATATGAAATCCAGTATTATTCAAAAATTTACCATGTTTTTAAAAGAGGGATTTAAGAATGAAAGATTGTATCATGAGATTTCAAATTAAATACAAAAAAAAAATCTCACAATATATATACATGTATGTATAATGTTAAAAAATATATACAAGTCAATCAACCAATAATTTCACAGTTTCTTCTTAATTTTCAAATATAAGCTGTTTAACCATGGATTATGAATGGTTTAATCACCTGAATAATGTCATCTTCTCGGTTGTTGTCACATTTTCTATCACTCTGAATATTTTGTTTCTCACAGAAAGCGTTTTACACCATTTTCGTGGTGGTCGTAAGCAGCTGCCTCCATGCCCGCCGGGATTTCCGATCATCGGGAACATAGTAGGAATGCTCAGGAACCGACCAACTTCCAAATGGATAGTTCGTGTAATGAACGACATGAAGACGGATATAGCTTGCTTCCGGTTTGGTCGTGTTCACGTCATTGCCATAACGTCCGATGTGATTGCCCGAGAAGTCGTTAAAGAGAAAGACGCAGTTTTTGCGGACAGGCCAGACTCTTACTCCGCCGAATACATTAGTGCCGGGTAATTTTGAATTTTATAACGAAGATCAAATGGCCACTAGAAAATTTCCTACTAATTTCCTACCATTTAAATTTTTCCTTAGATATTTGTAGGTTTACGGTAAGAAAATATCCTATCAAAATTTTTGTAGGAAATTACGTAGGATTTCATCATGTTTTCTTGTAGTGTAAAAGCTTATAGTTCTCTTGACTCAACCAAATATTACTATTCAAATAAATTAGAGAAAAAAGTTGACAAACACTGTAACTTTAGTCTAATCTTCTCAAATTTATGGTTTCTTCTCAAACAATGCATAACTTGGATCCACCTATATGTATAAACGTTATAAAAATGTTAGGTACAATGGGGTAGTGTTTGACAATTACGGAGAGAGGCAAAAGAAGATGAAGAAAGTGATGTCGTCGGAGTTAATGTCTACAAAGGCTTTAAACTTGTTACTCAAAGTTAGAAACGTAGAATCCGACAACCTCCTCGCGTATGTCCTTAACCTATACAACAAAGGTGAGTCAAAGACCAAAAACGGCGTCGAAGTGAACGTGAGGGATATCGTGTGCACTCATACACACAATGTGAAGATGAGACTCTTGTTTGGTCGGAGACATTTCAAAGAGACGACGATGGACGGAAGTCTCGGACTTATGGAGAAAGAACATTTTGACGCCATTTTCAAGGCTCTTGATTGTTTCTTTAGCTTTTACATAGCTGATTACTACCCTTTCTTTAGAGGATGGAACCTCCAGGGAGAGGAGGTTGAGTTAAGAGAAGCCGTTGATGTTATTGCCAAGTACAACAAGATGATTATCGATGAGAAGATAGAGTTGTGGAGGGAGAATAAAGACTGCGATGATGCGAAGATGAAGAATGATGTTTCCGAGGTCAAGGATTGGCTCGACATTCTCTTTACTCTTAAAGATGAGAATGGGAAGCCGTTGCTTACCTCGCAAGAAATCACACATCTCTCTGTGGTTCGTGAATAGATCAATTAACTCATTATATATTAGTTGTAAATATATATATTGTTGATAAATTATGGTTTCTTTTTGTTTTTGGCAGGATCTTGATGTAGTAGGGATTGATAATGCAGTGAATGTCATAGAGTGGACACTTGCGGAAATGTTGAACCAGAGAGAGATTCTAGAAAAAGCGACACAAGAGATCGATATGGTTGTCGGAAAAGATAGACTTGTTCAAGAATCCGACGTACCAAATCTAAACTACGTCAAAGCTTGTTGCAGAGAAACCCTCAGACTACACCCTACCAATCCTTTCCTCGTCCCTCACATGGCACGGCACGACACAACTCTCGCTGGTTATTTCATCCCAAAAGGTATATATATATCTCTTTTCTTTATCCCCAAAATAATGGATTTGTTTAGATGCATATTTGTTCACAATCAATTATAATTTTTTATTTGGGGTTTTAATGATTTGAGCGATTAATTAAGCAATATTTTCATATTGGAATTTGATATCAATACATCTAGAATACTTGTTCTGTTATTATTTTTAGATAGAAAATAAATACATTATGGTAATATACAAATTCTCTTATCATATATATCAATCACTAAATTAATTACCTATTTTTCTTTTTTTATTCGATTCAATATAAATATTAGTTTTTTTTTATGTCATAGGCAGTCATATTTTAGTGAGTCGTCCCGGTGTTGGTCGAAACCCTAAGACATGGGACGAGCCACTCATCTACAGGCCCGAGCGCCACATAACCGGCAATGAAGTGATGTTGACTGAACAAGACTTACGATTTATTTCATTTGGAACCGGTAGGCGCGGCTGCGTTGGAGCTAAGCTTGGAACCTCCATGATTGTTACGTTGTTGGGTAGGCTTCTCCAAGGGTTTGACTGGACCATTCCTCCTGGTACGACGGACAAAGTCGAGTTAGTGGAGTCGAAAGAAAACTTGTTCATGGCTAAACCTTTGTTGGCTTGTGTGAAGCCCAGATTAGATCCTACCATTTACCCGAAACTCCGATATGGATCAGTTTGATCACACCGGTTAATGACAATATTGTTATTGTCTTGAATTAATCAAACTTTAATATATATATATATATATATATATATAATAATAATAATAATAATAATAATTGACTATTTAGTAGATTTAAAATTTAAATTTAGTATTTTTTTATATAATGATTTAGTATTAAGTCGATTTTTTTAACTTATTATACATATCTCTGTCTATTAAGATCATTTATTTAACTTATCTCTACCACATGGTTTTTTCGTAACTGTCTTTTTATCTTAATCCACATTAACCAAACCAAGATAAACCGAACCGAACACTTTTTTAATGGGAAAATCCCAAAAAAAACCACCTAAGTGGCAACCACTTCCACTTTAAACCTCCAAACTTTTGTACTCCCAACTAAAACCCTCAATTTGACAATTTTGTTAAATCAAACCTTTAGATTGGTTTTTGTGTTCGCGGGCCCACAATAATCACCGGAACCGTTAATTCCGTTAACAGAATAATTCACTCCATTTAATTTATGTGTGCTATTTTTTATTTTTAACAAATTTAAAAAATTAAAAATAATAAAATAATTATAATTAAAAAAATTGAAAAAATGGAAACTCGATTTTGAGGTTCGAGTTTGTGAAAAAAAAATCCCTCTTCGGTTCTCTTTTCTTCTCTCTCCCTCTTAATTCGTCTCTATTCCTCTTCGATTTGTCGTTCTTCTTATTCTTCGTTCGTCTCTCTTCTTCCTTTCCGTTTGTCTCTCTTCTTCTCTCTTCTTCCTCTTCGTTCGTCTCTCTTCTTCCTCTTCAATACTCTTTTTTTTTCATAAACTGTATCCCTCAAATCGATTTGAAAATTTTTTATTTTTTTATTTTTTATTATAATTATTTTGTTATTTTTAATTTTTAAATTTTTTAAAAATAAAAAATAGCACACATAAATTAAACGGAATTAACGGTTCCGGTGATTATTGTGGGCCCGCGAACACAAAATCCATTGTAAAGGTTTGATTTAACAAAGTTGTCAAATTGAGGGTTTTAGTTGGAAGTACAAAAGTTTGGAGGTTTAAAGTGGAAATGGTTGCCACCTTGATGGTTTTTTTTGGGATTTTCCCCTTTTTTAATTGAAAGGTGAATTGAATGAAAAACCGAACCCGAAAATCTCAACCCCTTAGTTTTCGACACTTCTAAGAAAAACTATTCCAATTTCCAACTTCACAAGGATGATGGATACAGTCAGTCACCACAAGCCTAGAGAGTGTAGCCCCAATAGGCTTCAAGAACATTTCAGAACTGAGTAAACACGTGTCAGTACCTCGTCAAAGTAGCTCCATGCAGAACTGACACGCCCCGCGTAACTCTCCACTTCACACGCCTCATCGTTCGCCACGTGTCTTCATTTACCCTCTCCTTCATATTCGTCGATCTTCATGCATCATCATAAAAACCACAAATAGTAAAACTTCTCAAACATACAAAACAAAAGAAAACATAAAACTCATAATCTCCACAAGAAACAAAGAAAAAGAAAAATGGCCGATCAACATCAACAACATCATCAGCAACAACCAACGATGAGAAACCTCCACGAATCATCACCATCAACTAGACAAATAGTGAGATTCCTAACAGCAACAACCATCGGTCTATCACTCTTGGTTCTCTCAGGACTAACACTCACAGGAACGGTGATCGGTTTGATCGTAGCGACACCGTTGATGGTTCTTTTCAGCCCTGTGTTGGTCCCGGCGGTGATAACGATGGGACTTTTGACGGGGGGATTTTTATTCTCAGGTGGTTGTGGGGTGGCTGCAGCGACGGCGTTAACGTGGATCTATAGGTATGTTACAGGAAAACATCCGATGGGAGCGGATAAAGTAGATTATGCGAGAATGAGGATATCGGAGAAAGCGAAAGAGTTGGGACATTATGCGCATTCGCAGCCGCAAACACAACAAACCACAACGACTAATCAGTAGTGTGTTTAATAATAATAAGAATCTTGATGTTATATTAAGTTTTTTTTTTTTTTTTGATTATTATTCTACGTATGTTTCTTTGTACTGTTCTTAGCTTTTTTTTAAAAAAAGTATAAGTGAAATGTTATTTCCTATTTTCCATACATTTCTTGTGTCTTAATCCATCTTTAATCGGATGATCGGTATTAGTTCTTTTATCTTTCTTTCTTTCTTCTCAACGTTAAATTTATTCTTGTTTTGATGATTGAGCATGTGCTTTGGGTATATCTTTTACAAATTTTTCATCGTTTAAAGAAATATTTCTAGTGAAATGACCTTAGTTTAGTGATGGACAGCCACCATCACACCAGAAATCGAGTTCTGCCTCCTATAATTTATAGGGATTAGGTTAATGGACCAGCCAGTTGTGGCTCAAAATTGACATAAAAAAATAATATTTTTAATCATTTGAAATAAGATTTTTTAGAATAATTTAAAAAAAAAGAAAAAAAATTAGGTCTTCACATAAACTTTTGTTTTCACATAATAAATCAGATTGTGGAATACTTTTTACTCTTCTCGATCTTGCTTTTAGGCCAAAATAAGGAAGGGTGACAATAAATTAATGAAATTTACGCAAAACTTGGCAACCGTCGGGCCTCTGTAGATTCACAGAACGAGAGCCAGCTTGGATATACTCGGCTGATGAGTGCCGCCATATTCCTGAAACACTGAGCAACATCACTTCTACTTCTCCCAACCACTTGATCATTCGCATGAGATCTTTGTACGAGAGGTTCTTTGCCAAACCTAGTCTTCTTGGTTTAATTTATGGAATCTTTTAAGGAGTGCTTTTGTCCTGGTTCTCTCCATGGACTGAACGAGTTTCCTCCGAGGTTTCCTACTGGGCATTAGGTATGAGTATGGATTCATATTCTCTGCCAGATAAAGGCCATATTAAAGCATTAGTTTAGGCCATAAGTTATAAATTAAAATTGAGGTCATATTTTTTAATTAAACTTTACCATAGAGGTTAAATGTTTTTTTGTGTAGTGAGCGCAATTCAATTGTCTTTTAGATGCGAGTTTGACCTTTAACATTTTTTTATTTGAAGACATTTTACTGTAATATATTAAAATATTTATTAAATAGATGAATCATTATACAAAAAGTATATATCAACTTTTCCACTATCACCTCCAAAAAACCAAACGCCATCTGGTCCGACGCCGAAATGAAATATTTGAAGCAGTGCGAGTAGAGTAGAGCAGTTTGGTAGCTCGTAAGGAGCGGCCGAATTCTGAGTTTTTCTATTTTATAATGCATTGGCAAACATCCAAATTATAAACAAATTCACACATAAGTATAATTAATCCCCTAAATAGTGCTCTTTGGATTGCCCATGGCTATGCGTATCCAATTGAATGGTTTATGGACTGAATATGATCAAGTTAGTGGCCTTGGATGGATCTTTTTGGTTTAATAGGTCACAAAGATGTTTATCATCCTTCATACTGAACTAGAAACACTTCTACGAGTGATGTGGTATTTGGTTGACAAAGGTTTGACTTTTATGTTTATCATCCTTCATACTGAACTAAAACTTATATCGTTTGACAAGAAATATAAAGCGGATTGACCTACGACTTCACCAGAACTAGAAAAATTTTCGAATTGTAACTTATATATCGGCTCCCTCTATTCTCGAATTGTAACTTATATTCCGGACGTTCTGAAAGCCATCCTCCACGGATCTCTTGGCAACAGTTCAGACAAAGTTCATAGGAGCACTTTGGACAGCTTCGATGCAAGTCAACAATTGAGGTTGCACAGTGGTTACTACAACACAAATGACAGTAATATATAAGATAGATATCATGCAACTCATCAAACAAATACAAAACCATGATACTTACCAGAAGACACGCTCTTCATTTGAGCATAGAGTCTCGGATATTTTTTTTGACATCTCCTAGCTAGAAGCAAGCCTTTTTTTTTTTTGGCAACCATACTAGCAAGCTATGACATAAAATCATACAGTGTGAGGGTAGAGAAAGAGAGTTAAACAAGAGCTTAATCTAGTCATTTTGGAAGCTAATAAACATAGCAGAGAAAGACGAACAAAGAAGGAGCAAATCATCTAGTATTTCCAAATTTATAAAAGAGAGCATTAAATACAAATTCTGAAAATAGTGCATTTCCTCCCAAATTTGATAGCTATGTAGTGTTTGAAGATTTAATTAGAACCTGAATTTTTGTGATTCTGTAGAAGTTGATGCTGAAAAGTATGTGTTCCCTCATATGTTCTCTCATTGAAACTAAGGCTATATGAAGCCATTTTTTTTTCATGTTACCCGTCAAGATACAACCACGTCATTTGCAATTTTTTATTATTACTATATTACCACTAATTATTTAGATAAAATACTAAAAAATAATTTGAAATAAAATTTAACCAATCAAAATTTTTATTAATCAAACATTCAACATAAAACATAAATATCATGAAAACTATAAAAATACTAGGAAGAAAACATGGCTCAATTTCTAGTTTTTTTCTTATGTTTTGCTTATATTTTGCTTAATTTTTGCTTAGTTGTATCATTATTTTCTCTTTATATCAAATTAGTTGTATCATTATTTTCTCTTTATATCAAATTTTTTTAACAAATATAATGTATTGACAGAGTTAGACCATTAAAATTAATATACTACTATTAATATAATTTTGTACTTGTTCTTACTTAATTAGCATGTATTCAATTAAAAAAAAAAAACCTTTTTTAATTTGAAACATAGCAGTAGATTAAAACTGAAAGCCTTGCAATAGTGTTTAACGAAATTAAAGTAATAAACAAAATTAATTATTTTCTTTCATAATCTTATGTTTGTTTTGTCATGTTTGCTTTACTAATTCATGATCTCCTAATTAATTCGATAACTTTTTATGTTAGTTGAAATCAATGTAGATACATATAAACATAATATTTCGAGAAATTTCTATTGGTAAATCTCAACATAATTACGATGATAGCTAAAGAATAACAAGAATGTTACAAAGAGCCACCGTTTTTGTGACGACGGTTAAAATGTCACAAACTTATCCTTATAAATTTTCAATTTTTGTTTCCTCGCGATTCGAAGTACTGACCTCTGAACCCTATACAATGTGTTTATCCATCAATTTGTAATGAAATTTTAACTTTTTAAAGGAGTCGTAAATACATCGCAAATTTGTGACTACTTTTGTTACTATATGTAGCGACTGTAAATAGTCTTTAAAACGTTGCAAATTGCGACTGTTTTGCAACTAAATGTTATAGTTCTATATAGGTATCAAAATTGTCGCGAAAATGAGACTACTTTCCGACTAGTTTTGTTGGTCATAATTTTGCCACTATTTTATCACTGTTATCAGTGTGGTCGTTGATTAGTCGCAAAACGGTCCTCAAATAGTCGCTAATATATATGACAGAAAAAACAGTCACAAAAAATGCAGGTTTTCTTCTAGTGTAATATGATGATGAGTAAGTTACCTTTTAGTAATTTAAAAAAGAAAAAAAAAAGAAAAAAAAAGCTGAGTAAGCTAGTTTGATGGAACAAAACTCGTATATCTTGGCGCTAACTAAGACGATGATGAAACTGACGGCACTTCCGACCAGCCGACCTGGAGGCGTCATATCCAGCGTAAAGGACGATCATGAAAATGTCTGCTTGTGGGGACTATAATACATTTTAATGATTCCTTGATTGATACACTCCAAGTCTGACCAAAATACTGTAGATATAAAGCATCAAGCGATATAGTATATCCTTTTGTTACATTCAGATCGATCATGGTTTGATAATTTTTCTAAAAAAACGGAAAATGCCAAAGATCTTACTTAGAGTTTAACTACGGTCGAAGATGGTTTGGTAAAAGGGACTGAGCCATTAGTTATAACTAGATAGCAAATTTGAAAGTTAACTGAATGAAATAATCTAAAAGAAATAATTTAAGAGACTAATTTCAACCTCTAAATGACTAATAAAAACACCAAAACTCATAAAAAACCAAAAAAGAAAAATTCTTATAAAAACTAATCTCAATGGTTGACTAGTTGATCTTGACAAAAAAAAAGAAGGTTGACTAGTTGATCCGGATGCTTAGTGATGAGGTCTTAAAGGATGTAACCACCATCTGTTGAAGCGACCAATAGGTGACACCTTTATCTTCTTCTTGGGAACCTCCGGCCTTGTAAAGTCTTCGGTCGATGGTAGCACTGTGACTCGAAGCTTAATCCCAGCCTGACAAAGACCGGTTTTTAAGCTTACAAAATAATGCACTCCTGGTTTAGTGAGCTTAACGAGATCGTGTCCCGTCTTGTACACGGCTACAGTAGAAGTTGGTTCGCAATATTTGAACTCAAGATTATCGCTGATTTCTCTAACGTCGTTGAGGTCCTTGTTGTATTCGAAAAAGAGAGTATCTCCAACATGAAACTGTTTCGCCTCACTCCACGTGTAATAGTAGAAACTGTTATAAACACTCCATCCTCTGGAGTCACCGACCTTGTAAATCTTTCCAGAAGGAAGGATCTTGCTCGGTGGTGGTGGTGGGAAGAACCGGACGGCTATGGATCTTGCTTGGTGGTGGTGGTGGAGGAGGAATCGGACGTGACGGGTCATGGATCTTGGTCGGTGGTGGTGGAGGAGGATTCTTGGGACGTGACGGAGCCTCATGGACGACAAGAACGTCGAGTATCTGTCCCGAGACGCATTGAATATGATTTGATGTGATGAAGTAGTGATGTCCTGGTTCTCTGAGGGTTACGACATCGTATCCTGTGTTGTAAACGGCTTTAGAAGAAACGTGATAACGAGCAAGATACCAAAAATCTTCTTTGTGAACATGATTCGATCGTATAGGAAGAAGAAGAAATACGAGAGGAAATAGATGAATGTGTTTGTGAAAAAAGAAGTACGTATGTGTCCTATTTATATAGATTAACGATCCCTAATTATTATCCTCACCTTTTTAGTTTATTTCCTTTTTCTTTAGATGATATGAAATTCTTAACTTTTTGCAGTATACATAATTTTCAAAGTTCAAAAAGTATTGCTTAACAAAAGGTAAAATGGAATGACTAAAAAAATAATGTAAAATGAATAATTATCTTTTTGTACTATATTTTAAGTTTGCATAAGTACGACATATAACTTATATTATTTTTTGTATGTTAAAAAAAAAAAAGGTACAACATATAACAAAACAAAATCTTATAACTGTGAAATTTTATATTTTAAGAAAATATTGGGCTTATTTCGTATCCCACCAACTACATTTTATTCCTTTTAAATATGGAAACCTAACTTTAACCTAAACAGTGAACAGAAAAAACTTTAAAAAAAAGTAAAAGATGGAAAACAATGACAACCACCACCAGCTTCCGCCGCCGCCGCCGCCACCGCCACCGATCTCACAGCAGATACGAAATTATTTGATTGAGGAGATGACAAACTACTCTGATGTCCGAAATTCCGAATGCATCAGTTTCCTCTGTCACGTATCAAGAAGATAATGAAATCCGACCCGGACGTTGGAATGGTCACCGCGGAGGCTCCAATCCTCATGTCCAAAGCCATCGAGATGTTCATAGTTGATCTAACTATGCAGTCGTGGCTTCATACCATTGAGAACAACCGAAGCCAAACCCTACGGAGATCCGATATCTCCGTTGCAGTGACTCGGAATTTAAACTTTGACTTTCTTGTCGATATTGTTCCAAGAGCCGAGTCTCTAGCTGCCGCCGTCGCTGATCCTGGCTTCGTAGCCATGCCTCATCAAGAAGAGTCTGTAGCTGCCGTCGTTGCTGACCCTGGCTTCGTAGCCACGCCACATCAAGACGATGGATTCCTACTGCCGCCGGGAATGGTGATGGGACATCCTGTGGTTGATTGTAATGGTATGTACGTGCAACCCTCGCAGATGGAGGCGGCGCCTGGAGAGGGAGAGGACGTGGCTGGGGAAATTGGAGGAAGCAGCGGCGGAGATTGAAAAGTGTTGATGATTGGGTTTTAGGGTTGTAACCCTAGTTGTATTTCTTTTCGAGTTATGTCTTTTTGTTGTTAATGTTGTGTTGTTTAATTGTTGTGTAATGTTGTGTGGTTGTTAATGTTATGTTTAGTCTTTCATGTGGATATGGATCGATGAAATATATGTGGAAGGCAGTGGTTTTAATTAAATCTATTATTGGTTCATTATATTAGTTTATGCATGCATACAGTATGTTTCTTTTTCCATCAAAAAACCCATAGAAGCATTATCAAACCAGTTCGAATACATGAGAGGAGAGACTAATCAACTATGTTCTTGTTGGTTTAATTATGATTGGTTTGGTTAACCAGTTACAATGAAAAAACATGTTAAACAAACTTATCCTCTATTCTGCTAGATATATGAATAGAAAGAAACAGATTTCTTTAGGAAAATATCACATTTCCCAAACGAAGGGGAATAAGTAGAATCATTTTTTATTCATTTCCATTTATTTTCATTTCTTTCGTAATTTTTTGCTATTCACTATAATTGGGTGGAGTTTCCTTTTGTTTGCTTTCTCCTCTGCTAATGCTAGCTAGTTAATTGGTTTACAGGACCAAATACACTCAATGAAAAACTGGTTAACAATTCCAAATATATGGAAAACTAAGTAATGGAAAGTGATATTTGAATAGTTGGTTTTCACGCCAAAGTGTTAAATATCAAACCTGAGATTTAAGGTCCAAAGATATTGTTCCTCTTAAGTATATGTTTCCCTTAAAATCTTGAATTCCTAAATAATTAAGGAAGGAATTCATCAAACTTGTTAAGAGAATTGCAATAGTTAATTGACGGTTGCGCGGGAAAGTTCGTTACACAACAAATTCGAATTGAGTTTGCGCGCGAAAGTTTGTTGCATAGATAATATATAAATTTAGAATAGAGTTTGCACTCAAAATCTATTGAAAAGGCATATTTGGGTTTTAAGAATATCATTTACAAAAACAAATTTCGTAAAATCTGATATCCCAACCTAATCTAGACAAAAAATTCCCACTAAATAACACAAATCTATACAGTAAAACCTCTGTAAATTAATACTCGATAAATTAATAATCACTATGAATTAATAAATATTGTCGGTTCCGAAACGGACCAGTGTAAAAATTGACGAAATTCGTTAAGATAATAAGATAATAATTTTTTTGAAACTCCTATGCGTGGACAAGATATATCATTGGTGGAGGAGTTCGTATATCTTCAATGGACTAATTTTGCAACAAGCGAAGAAGAACTCGAATTCATAAATAAGGAAGGAATTATTCATCAAACTTGTTAAGAGAATTGCAATAGTGAATTGACGGTTGCGTGGGAAAATTCGTTACACAACAAATTCGAAAGTTCGTTACACAACAAATTCGAATTGAGTTTGCGCGCAAAAGTTTGTTGCATAGATAATAAATTTAGAATAGAGTTTGTGCTCGAAATCTATTGAAAAGGCAAATTTGGGTTTTAAGGAGATCATTTACCAAAACAAATTTCGTAAAATTGATATATATCCCAACATAATCCAGACAAGAAAAATCCCACTAAGTAACACGAATCTATATATGAAAGCAAGTTTCCAAAATCATAGAAAACCTGAGAACAAAAGGTTTAAAGATGAGAGAGTAGAGAGAGAAAGTATATACTAATAGAAAGAGCTAATGAGAACAAAAGACGTTGCAAGGTCATGAATATAAATTATACCTCTACGTTGAGAATGAGAAAGACCAACTTATGACTTGTGGGTGGGTTCTTTTTTCCCTTATTCTTCTTCATTTAGATTAATGGACAAAGAACCATTCTTATCTTCTTCTTCTTTAACGTAAAGAAGAAGGATAGTATAGTAGTATAAATGCATTAATTCATATAAAATCTGAGTTTGTAGAAATGAATCATTGTTCTAGGCGTTTTTCATTTCTCTTCTTTTTGTAAGAGAAAAATATACTTTGAACAAAGATCCTTTCTTTATAATCTCTAAAAGGTAACCAAATAAAACTCTTCTTAATTAAACGAACCCTTGTGGATATTGGGAGCTTCAAATACCTCTAATTGGCTTTGGAAGCTCCTCTTAAAGCTCTTTAACAAAACAAAAAAAAAGCTCCTCTTAAATCTCAGGCTGATCAGCTTCTCATTTTCTAAGTTGGTAATGTTCATTTTGCCATGACCAATAGACTCATTTGGATCGAGAATCTTGGGATTAATAAGTGGAAACATTTGGCTTTCAAATCTGGCTCCTAATAAGTGTTTTAGAACCAGTTTACATGTTTAACACTTGTCATCCAATGGGTTTAACCGTTAAACTATGTAATGTGGCCATTTAAGAGGTCTAACCAAATTAGCTATTAAACACTCTAATTAATGTTGATGCTATTTCTTTACAATATTATTAAGTGACTACTATTAAAGAATAAGACGAGTGTTATATAGGTCGAGAGTAAAAAAAAGGGTTATGTAATGAATCATTTTGTGAGGAGTGTGGACCATTTTCATAGAAAGAAATATTTATTATTTCTCCAGATAAAAAGCAAAAGATTTTTTTCTATCTATAATTATTTATTGGAAGATTTTATTCTATCAATGAAATTATTAACTGGTATCCTTTAAAGTAAGGAGCAGATTACCAAGTGTTACCAGTTAATAATTTTATAGATAGAAAAAAATCTTTCAATTAAATTTTATAGATAGAAAAAATCTTTTTCTTTTTATCCTTTTTGGAGAAATAATAAATCTTTCTTTCTATGAAAATGGTCCACACAAAAGGATTCATTTCATAACCATCTTTTACTCTCGACCTGTCACTACAAAAATCGTCTATTGTAGCATCATTTTATTTTTAATGTAGCATCGTTTTTAAAGCGATGTTAGAATTATAAGGTCATTTTAGAAAGCGATGTTAAATTGAGTGAAGCTAAATATATTTTGCATCATTTTCTAAAACGACGTGATAATGTATTTTTAGCATCGTTTATTTTTGGGTAGTATCATTTATTAAAACGTTTCCATAATTGATTCTAACATCACTTTATAAAATGATGTCAAATATATATTTTGCATCAGAAATTTAAAGCGACGTTAAACATATATTTAAGGTCAATTGCCATAAACGATGTTAACTTAATATTTGCATCGTTTTTAAAGTGATACAATATATATATTAACATCATTTTATTTAAGTTTTCAAAAATGACATTAAATTTAATACGCGAATTTTTTAATATTAAATTATTTTAAATCATTTATAATAATAGTTTATAATAATATTTTATAAAATAAAAAATCATATTTTTAACTAAATCATAATTTTGCAAAGTAAAAAAAAACTTATCTAATGCATTATATGAATAATAATACACTGTTTTCTGAACTATCCAAAGTGAACATAGAAAAAAAAAAACTACTTGAAGTCTTGAAGTGTAAAGGCTGAAACATTCACCAGACATAATCAAAATAAGACGAACTTGAAATTATAACTAACGAAGCTTCACCAAATCGCTTTCATATCCCTTCTAACCAGTATTATTCCCTGCATAAAACATAAATGTATACATAAGCAAACTTACTAGTACTATTAAAATTGAATATTGCAAAGCAAACAAACAAATACATAGTTGTTTACCTTCTGCAAGTGCAATTACGGGAGCTGGCAACTTCATAAATGACGTCATTCATCTTATCCACTTGGTCTTTTAAATCTTTCATTTCCACCAATTTTTCTTCTAACTCACGAACACGATTTCTCAAGCAATTGTCTCTGTTTCGCTGGATGTTGTCGTGGTGCGATTCTGAAAAAATGTCGAAGGGGTTGGACCAAGACCAACACAACGAACACGACCAGTCCGTTCAGCCCCAAACACTTGAGCAAATTCACTATTTAACAAAATATAAAAAGCACTTACGATTTCTTTAGCTTTTCGAGCAATGCTTTTCTTCCCTAAAGTATGTGGTGTTTTGTAATGGCTCCTACTTGTCATATTCTGCTCTCTCAATTTCTAAAACTCACATGTAACCATCTTAGCAACTCATAGCAATATATTACAATAAAACAGGATGCTTGCTATATTACCTTAGAAAACAGGATGTGGTGTCTTTTTATACTTCTCATTTGAAGCATCAAAAGAAAACTTAGACTGCATATACATTCGAATGGAGTTAGTTAAAAGTCATATTGAGAGTTATAAATTAAAGAAATATGTACCATCATTATACCTGAATGTACTCCCAAGCTTCATCCTTTCTCCATATTGGTATCTTCCTCCAGTCCACATAATTTATAGGAAATTTGTTCACATCAGTACTTAACATGCCAAGCCATGTACCAAATATACCTCCACTTCCTTCTTCAGGTTGGTTATGGGGACCAAACTCAAGAACGACTCTACGATTCTCCATTCCCCATATATTTTGTGCACTAAGACGTTCCTGGGTTACAGTTCCATCTGAACCTGCAAGAAAATTGTTATAAACTATTTTTTTTATAAAGGTTAGAGATTACGATTTGATACATACCTATAACGTTAACCACCCATTTTCAACGTTTACGTCCTTGTGTATATATTGGAGACGCAGTATTCTCTTGTTGCTCCTCAGAATGAAAACTTGTTTCATTCTCCTCTCCATCTTGTGTTTCGTCAGAGTCAAAGGTATTCATCTGTATTCAGAAAGCTACACAATTCAAACAAATACCAGCAAATTTTGATTTTGTTTGCAACTCTGATGCAGGTTGGCGAGCAGATCTGAATGTGCAGGTCTGGGTTTCAAAATCTCTGCAATTCATCACGTCTCCTTTAGTGGCAAAAGGCATCAGAGACAAAACAAAACAGAATTTTGAATTTGATAATCAACATTAATTTAATGGAATTTCAAATCTCTATCACAGGAACTGAAATTACCACGAAGAAGAAAGAACCAATTTTGAAATTCTAATTTCAGATTCCCCACCAAAATTATAGTCTAGTATATGAAAGGTCAAAATAAATAATAAACTAGTGAGAAGCAAAGAAACGTACCTGAGATTTGGAGGCTTCACAAATATCAATTATAAGAAGAGAACTTTAGAATACGGTGGAGACTGGAAATTTGGAGAAGAAAAGAACTGTTCTATATCTAGGGTTCACGATCGATTTTGTTTTTGGAAATAACTTTTTTTTTTTTTTGCTAAAATCTCAATATTCCCTCGAGAGCTAAAATTTCATTTTAAAATAGCGTCATTTATATTAAAAGTGACACTAACTATTTTTTATTTAACATCACAATAAACAAGCGATACTAAAATCGGCCCATTAACATCAAATAAAGATAAGCGACTCTAAAATTTAATATTTAACATCGTTTTTGCAAATGACGCTAAATTAAACTTTTATTTTTTATGTTGACGTCGTTTTCTAAATTGACACAATAAAAACGAGACTAAACATCCGCTTTTTTGTAGTGTGTATAACACTCGTCACTTTTTTAATAGACACTTTATTGTATCTCAAAGCATGGCGAAAACATTATTGTATCTCAAAGCATGGCTATGTGATTGGAATGAAATTTTGATCTTATGTTATACCATTTTGAACGCCTATGTCCATATGGACCATATATGTCAAAGATTTTATGTGATTTGAAATGAGATTTGGAGCTTATAAGATATTCTTCTGTTAATTTATTTTGAGATGTAAAGACTTATTAAAAATAGTGTCATCATATTAACTCCAATTTAAAACTGTTACATTTATTTTCTATCTTCTCTGGAAAAGTTTAACTTTTTTTTTTTTAATGTATTTGTTAAAAATGAATAATTAATCGGTCGTCACCAGAAGAGTCGTCGGTATAACAAACTTGGTGAAGAAAAAAGACGCAGGACCATCACAAAACAATAATAGCTTAGAACACTCAAGAGTTTCTTGCTCACCAAGAATTAGGTTTTCAGATAAAAAGAACAAACCAATCACTATTTAAAAAAAAACTAATTCCTTACTTTTTATTATAACTTTCCTTTTGTTTAAGACAGAGACATAACTTTTATTTATTTTGAGAGATTAACTTGTTTCCAAAGTCTTTTCGTCGGTTTTTGCTTCCTCCTAGGTCTGTTGAAACTAGTATAGCTACAGTATTGTCGACTTAATGAAAACAAAATTAAAAAAAAAACAAAAGAAGAGGCTTTGTTAGTATCGTTTACATGAATTAAAGAAAGAGAGAAATAGGAACGCCTAGTAAATATAATTCATTTCTACAAACTGAGATTTTGTATATGGACAAAATTTGAAACTCGGATAATTAAGTGTTTTGACTGAAGAAAAAGAACGCTGGCAATATAAAACATTGTAATTTTTTTACCACAAAAAGATGATATCTATGTACTAATCCTTGCCATATATTCATCATCTTAAAGGTTTTGACAGTGTTTTTTACCGTAAAAGATGATATTTATGTACGTACTAATCCTTGCCACATATTCATCATCTTAAAGGTTTTGACAGTGTTTTTTACCGTAAAAGATGATATCTATGTACTAATCCTTGCCACATATTCATCATCTTAAAGGTTTTAACAGTGTTTTTTAACTTTAAAGTTGATGCAAAAGTAAAAAAAAAAAAAACAGATAAGAAATCTTAACCCTTAATTCTTCGTCTACATATATAATCTGAGGACAACGAATAGGGCAAAAAAAACTCACCCACAAGTCTGAGAAGCTGTTCCTGTCCTCAACGCAGAGGTATAGTGAACCTTGCGGTACTTTGATTTTATTCTTCTTCTATATTCTGTTACTTTGGTGATGCATGGGTTCGTTGTTGAGGGGGCTCAGTCTGGATTTTGTTAGGCTATCAAATTTTAGGGAATTTTGTTTGGTTTGTGAGTTGGTGTGTAGCGTACATGGTCTGATTGATGGCACACGTTTCTGATTGGTGAATCGTAAAGTTTGTTTGATTGATTGTGTTTATAATTTGGGTTTTCGATGGTCTTTTTTTTTTTGGTTTTGAAACCCTTTGTTCGATTTTTGAAACCCTTTGTTCGATTATATCGAATCCTTGTGTTTGCAAATGTTTGTTAAACTTCATTTTAGAGCTATCAAGATCCAGAGATATGTCTTAGGATCTTGCAGCAAACCTGTTCTATAAACCTGAATATCTTTTCCAATGTTTACCATGTTGTTTCTTTTTGTAAGAATCTAGCTTAAATTTGTTTTCCAACGGATTTTTGCGGAAAACTCAATCTCGATATATATATACTTTTATAATGAACTTTCGCGCTCAAACTGTTTATTCATTATTACGGTTTTTTTTTTAGATTTGGCATAAGTTGTTTGTTTACGAGTAGTTTTTTCTTTTAATAAGTTTGATAGATTCCTTATCTAAGACTTCAAAATCTGAACATAGATCTTAAGGGAAATAATACCTTTGGATCTTAAATTTCTAGCTTAATATCTTTGAAACATAGGTCTCCGATCCTTGCTTCTCTCTCTCTCTCCCTCTCTCTCTCGGGTTTGTTTCCTCAGTTTGTATACACTAACATATGGAAACATGATTAATTAACAGATGAAACCTGCTCTAACTACACTTAAAAGAGCACTACAAGTAGAAGATATCAATGAAGAATTCTTGGCAGATGCTTGTTTGGCACTTTATCATCTATGTGATGGTTCAGAAGAAAATATCCAGAGTTTTATCGATGCTGGTCTTGTCCCAAGACTTGTTGAACTTCTCCACTTAGTACTTACTCCAAAACAATATTTATAGCATTTGCTACATGGTTTAGATAATGAAGGGCTGAAAGTTTTTTCTTTTGCAGAAACCCTTCTCCATCTGTGATTGAGTCTGCACTATTTACCATTAAGATTATAGCTAATGGAAATAATCAGCAGACGCAAGTATGTATTTTTTATTCCATTTATGTAACCTCTTCTTGTTGTCTTGAATGATTATATATCACAAATTTACAATACCTATATTAGTTGAGAGGATGCAATGCTTACTTTGTTATATGTTGCGATTAGATTTTGTAACCAAACAACAAAGTGCATTGTTTACGTTCTCGCTTAGGAACTGAATAAACCTCTTTGAACTTATTTTTCAGTTTGTGATAGATTGTGGTGCTTTACCTCTTCTTGTCAACCTGCTTACTGATCAGAACCATCAGTTAGATTATGCGAACACGATCAAGGAGAAAGCTTGCTCGACGATTTCATGCATCACTTCAGGCCCTGAAGAACAAATTCAGGTGAGTAGTTTAATTAGATTCACATGCATTAGTTTTTTATTGTTAATGTTGTAAAACTTATACAAATTCAGGTGACCAGTTTTTGTTGCTTACTACTACATGACCACCAGTTTTGCTATCACTAATTGTTTTCTATTTTAACAGGCAGTGATTGATGAGAATTTGATTCCAAAATTGGTCAATCTGGCTCAAAATGCTGATTTTGACGTCAAGAAAGTAGCTGCATTGGCAATTTCAAATGCCTTCGTGCGTGGCTCTCGTGATCAAATCAAGTATATGTTCTCTCTTTTTTATTTTATTACTTTTCATTGCTTTTTATTGATCATTGAATTCACAATGTTCCATTGGTGTGATTCAGATACATGGTGGATCAGAGTTGCATAAAGTCTTTAAGTGATCTCCTCGTATGTTCAGATACAGAGATCGTCTCAGTGTGTCTCGATGGATTTGAAAACATTATGAAGGTTGGAGAGGAAGAGAAGAAGAACTCAAGAGATGTGAATGATCATCGCCAACAGATTGATGATGCGGGATGGGTGAAAAAGATTGAGAACCTACAATTTGACGACGGGTATAAAATAGCCAGGACGGCTTTCGAGATTCTGGAGACATACTGGCTTGAAGAAGATGATGATGATGAGATATAACAACCATTCTAGATCATGATATTGTCTTTCAATTGTGAGAGAACAAAGAGTGTTTTATTATTAAAACCTATTTCGAGTATTGCTTCTTTGACAAGCAAATTGATAATTAACTTTTATTATTTTATTATTTTTTTTTTTTTGATATCCCAGGTTTCCCAACGCGCCCCGGGATCATGTGTTAGCTATCGTGGAAGACACACGACAGAGCAGGTAAGCCACAGATTCTGCCGGTTTGCTCGGACTAGCCACGTGGGCGGCCAAATGGCGCTCCACGTGTCAGCTCCTGGAGCGCTGCACATCCCGTGGGTAAATAACGCAGTGGCCAGGACTCGATCCCCCGAGGCGGAACTTGCAGCTGCTAGCCCTTTACCCCTGGACCACGAGGCACTGGTTGCTTTTATTATTTTATTGTGGGGAGACATTAACTTCAAAGTCTATTCGTCGTTCCTTCAAAGTCTGTTGAAACCCTAGAACTTTATTTATAGCTTTTGTCCTTTTTTTTTATATTATTCAGCAGCTTTTGATTTAATTAAAAAAGAAAAGTGTTTGTTCAAACTTCAAAGTACCGTTTACAACTTTACATGTAAGAAATTAGAGACTAGAGAGAAATATATACGCCTAGTAAAACTGATTCATTTCTACAAACTAAAATTTTGTATATGGATATAATTTTTCACTGACTTCTTTGGTATGATGTCTATACCAAGGCGGTTCTGATTATCGAGGAAACAAGGCGCATCATCGAAAGCGCATAGAACATCATTATAATCCACTTTGGTTGAGAAGTCTGCCTCTCATTATATATGTAATAGGAGATGAGAAGCATTTCGGGTCTGAACATTCCAGAGTTTCCAATCTCCACATATCTAATTGTTTATCTCTCGGTTTTATGCATTTTACAAGATTTATCAGTTACCTGAAGATCTCCATGCTTGGTTCTGTGTAAGGGTTGTAAGCTGGCTTGAACTTCAGCCTTGGCATCCCTGAAAAATCATAATCCGCATAAGAGATTTTGTTTCTCATCTCGAGTGTACGAAAACCAAAAGTGCTAATCAAATGGCGATATTAAGAAAACGTTTACCTAAGCGTGAGAAGAAGTCTTCTAATACACCAATCAGGTCTGCCAATGTAAGGCCCCGGTCACATATGAAACCTGATCAAAAACATGAGATACCATTAAGCCGATTTAATATGCAAATTCAAAAAGTTTCAAAGAACATTATGCCAATCTAAATACACTATACCTTCTATTTGAAGGAACTCTGCCAGATGGGTCCGATCAACAGCCTCGTTTCTGAACACACGATCATTAGAAAAATACTTCTTGGGGACAAAAGGTTTCTACAGACAGATAGAAAAAATTCTAGTAATAACTACCTGTAAGTGGCTAGCTTTTGGCTTCTTTCAAAGATTTTTTTTTTTTGAATATAACGTAAGACAAAGTTTCATTCCAATCAGAAAACCCAGCATCAAGGTACAATCATTATTCTATGAGCATCCAACAACTTTCAAATCAAAATAAAATGTAAAGATAAAGTACTCACTGAATACTAGACTCAGCATTACTGAAGTTTCTTTATTCAAATGATAAACAGAAAACAAAGCAAAAAGAAAAAGATAAAAAAAAATAAAATAACAAGGTTTCTTGATAAAAGTGACCATCTCCCCTTATATCCTCTTGTAAACCTGCACAAAAACCTCGTTGTTAGTTTCCATTTCAATCTTCATATATGCTTCTTACTCAATTATAACATTGTTAATAGATTCCATTACCTCATCAGCTTCCTCATTTGGCTTATACTGCATTCTCCATTTCTCTAGTCTCCTCTTCAGTTAAAACCTTGAGAAGCTCCTCTGTCATAGCTGCTGGATCAAGCTCCAAACAACCTCTAGGAGCATGCTTACCTTCTTTACCTGTAAGTACATAATAAGCAACTTGATGCGAAAACCGGAACAGTTCTTTCTTTGGATATGTCCTTGTCTTTTGATCATGGCGACGGAATACGGTATGGAATCCAGGGACTTTAACTAGCGGTGCAACCGTCACAGTACCTCCTTCTTCATCAAAATCTTGCAACACTTCTACCATATCATACATGTTCATTTCTTCTAGTGAAGTATAATAATCCCAAGATGTTGACCAATTTGTATACAGAGCCCAAACATTCCCTTGTTTCGGATAAATATGCACCAACGTTTTCATACCTTTAATTTGTCCACTCAACTCTATGTGAGAATGAGTTAAGAGACTCGTTGTCGGTACATTTCCCGATCGAGAAGCGTCCGCTCGTCTTGTAATACCCTGATTCAAGCCACTTCATTGGACCCAATTCATTATTTTTCTTGGTATTAAGCCAAGAAACACACAGCTTGAACGGTTCTTGAGAGACAACCTTATGGACCAGTGCATAGTACCGAGGCATTCCGTATTCATCATAAGCAGCCCATACCTGGTTTTCTCCAAACGAAGCTGCGGTCCGGTCCTTGTCAAAGTTGTAGAAATCAGCATCTGGAACACTCATCACCAGTTCCTCCTCATCAACCATATAAGTAGTGTACTTGCTTTCATCAATCTTTACTCTTTTTGTTGCATCGCTTTTTTTTAAGTCTTGAAGTGATTTTGTTTTCACAGCAGCACCAACATTCTTGTGTTGAGAAGCGGAACCATACCTTAAACGACTCGGTTTCATCATACTCGTAGCATTAACAACCAAAGCACTTCCAAGCATACTTGGCCTAAGCTCAAGACTGTCACGTCTGATCTTTGCTTCTTCGTCGATTCTTCTCATATCTGGCCTAAGCTCAAGACTATCACGTCTGATCTTTGCTTCTTCGTCGATTCTTCTTAACTGGTGAACACGAAAGTGATCTGTTGGTGGAGGTCCCTTTCGTTTGCTTTCTTCTCCGCCAATGCTACTTAATTGGTTTACAGGACAAGAAACACTCAATGAAGAACTTCGTTCTTTAGCTTGAGAAAGTGACAATCTTATAGCTTTTCGTCTCTTTGCTTTAGCTTGGTTCGTTTTTTCTCTGCTTAAATATCTAAAGGCATCAGCAATGATCTTCTCTGCTTCTTCAATTCCACCAACATTGTTGTCACGGTCATAGATAATGTCCAGAGCTAATTTGCTGTAACGTCTTTGGATGGTTCCAAGATCCTCGGTTGGATCAGCCGATAAAACAGCGTACCAATCAACTTCACCGTTGGTTTTCTTCTCAAAAGCCATCTTCACATCAAGAACTGCATTGAGACGGCGAAGACCGCAAAGTTCAGGATCAAGATCTTTTGCCTTGACAGCAAATTCTTTGGCTCCAGCAAGATCACCCGCATTGTACTTCTCCACAGCGATCGTTTTCGATCTTCTTGCTTCTTCTCGGATGCATTCCATTCTTGATTCGGTCATTTGCATCATTTCTTCGTCAAAATAGTACCACAGGATCTTTTTATGTCTCTTAGTTTAGATCCTGCGAAAGAATGAGATTAGTCAGAAAGGTGGAAAGTGGGAACGTTTTTGGACCGGACCAAGAACATCTTTCATTAGAAAGTTATCATTAACTTCAAGCCATATTAAACCAATTATATCGAGTAATGGCAAAGCAAATACTTAACAATCCCAAATCCATGAAAACATAAATAATATATGGAAAAAATATTTGAATAGTTGGTTTTCGCGCCAAAGTTCGTTAAATATCAAGCTAGATACTTAAGATCCAAAGATATTTTTCTTCTAAAGTATATGTATCTTTAAGATCATAAATTTTAAGATATGGAATCCATCAAACTTATTAAGAATAGACAACTAATGAAAAACTGCAATAATGAAATGACCATTTGCGTGCGAAAGCTTGTTACAAAATCAATTCAAATCGAGTTTGCGCGCGAAAGTTGGTTGCATATATATAAATCATAGTAGAGTTTGTGAAATCCGTTGGAAAGCATATTCAGGTTCGAAAAGATCATTTGCTATAATCAACGACTATTAATGATCAGTGATTGACTCCCTTGAGCATTCAAAATGTACATGTACATACTTTCTTTACTCTTGGGTTTTAAATCTATAACTAGAGTCTACAGTTTAAGGGTTAGGTTTTAATTTTGAGTTACAGTTGAATAAATTGTAATTAGGATTTGCATTATAGTTCTTGAGCAACATTTCAATTGTAACCACTAGTTTTGAGTTTTGAACTTCCTTTACTATTTTCTTTTTCTTTGGCTAACTTGGGTGATTCAAATATGGTTTGCTCGAAAATATTCGTTAAATATTTAAGCTTAAAACTTAAAGATACAAAGATATTGTTCCTCTAATGAAGAAGTTCCCCTTAAGCTCTATTTCAACCGTAGATGACTACTAACCAGAACAAATAACTCATGCTAAATCTAAATAAATTGTATGAATAAATCGGTTTGCGCACGAAAGTTGTGGCAAAATTAAAGCAGTAAGAAAGTTGCCAAAATAAGTTGATAATTAAGAACCTGAAAGAAACTTACGAAAACAGATTTGAGTTCATAAAGATCTTTTGCTAGATCTTAAGATCTCATGATACCTCTAAAATTATCTTAATAGATATTGCAAACACAAAGGTGTCGTCATAACATAGAAATGCCAAAAATTGGTTATTTAACTTCTAAATCTGAAAACTTGTGAATAAGAACCAAAGGCCAAATCTAGAAAACGGTAATAAATTCATATGATAAAATTGAATAGATGGTTTTCGCGCCAAAATTCGTTAAAAAAACTAAGTTCAAATAGACCTTCTACCGCGAAATTCTGTTGGAAAAACTAAGCTTGATTCTTACCAAACAGAAACAAGGTGGAAAACTTTTGGAACATATATTCAGGTTTCAAAATAAGGTTTGTTTATCTGGATCTTGTTGCCTCTAAAATGTAATCTAACAAACAGCTGCAAACACATAGAGTAAGTCTTATATGAAGTAAAGTATTTGTTTCTTTTCTACTCTCATAAAGAATCACTAGAAGATTATATTTCCATGGGTAACTGAAGACATTTTATATATGCATCGTCCCATTATGTTTCTCGTATGCATAAATTAATCTAAAGCAAATATAACATATATTTAACTATAAAACCACTGCCTTCCACATTGTTTTCATCAATATTTATAACATAAACAACAACAAAATACATAACATTATTACATTAACGACAACGAAGACATAACTTTGCAAAACAACAACAACAACAAAAACATAACTCGACACGAAATTCAAATTCTCACAACAGCGGTTACAAACCCTAGAACCCAATTCACATTTTGTTACAAACCCTAAAACCCAATTCACATTTTAATTTCCGCCGTCTCCTCCCTCTTTCCCAGCCGCATCCTCCTTTTCCCCAGCCGCATCCTCCTCTTCCCCAGCCGCATCCTCCTCCTCACCATGCACCGCGGTCCAATATTCCGGCCATGCGGGAGATGCCGGCTGTGGCTTGTACACCTCAACATCACCGACCACCGGAGTTCCTATCACCATTCCGGGCGGATAATAATAAGGCAATCCTCCATCATCAGAATCAGCGGCGGCGATGGGATGTGGCTCGGCCACGGGATCAGCGGGGGCGGCAACGGACTTGCCCTCCTCGGGGACAACGTCAAGAAGGAAGTCCAAAATGATGGTTCGAGCCACTGTAGCAGCGATATCAGATCTAGCTCTGTACCATGCTGCGTTTGCGCTCCTGGGCATGGGCCCAAGAGCGCATGGCGACGTCCATGACAAACATCTCACAGGCCTTGGAGAAGAGGATAGGAGCCTCAGCTGCGATCATAGTGACATCAGGATCAAACTTCATTATTCTCTTGATCCTAGCCAACGGTAACGCATGCTCTTTGAAATCAGAGACGCGTACGCCTTTCATCTTGTCTAACCAGTAACTCTTTAGCTCTGGGTTATCTTGCGGCGGCTGGTGGTGGTTGTCGTTGTTGTTCTCCATAGTTTTTTACGTTTTTTTTTTTTTTTTTTAAGTCTCTTAGGTTTTTGGATTTGGGCTTGATGTTGATGGTAGGGTTCATATATTTAAGGGCAATTCTCTAAAATACGAAACTTACGCGTATAATAGATACGGTGGGATTGTAAGTAGCTAATCTTTTCACAAATGTGACACATTTAATATTTTGTTCAAAGGTATTTTTTTTTTTAACACTGGATTATTATTATTCAATTGCAAATCATGATAAATAATACATCGGCTACTCATATGACGGATAATTCTACCGTCTGGCCAAGATGTCATGTAAACGTGTCTCCTTAAAATCTCCAAATAAATCACCAAATAAATCACGCATTCCGGGGATTGAACCCCAAACCTCCTGATGTAGAAGCATAATTAACACCCTTGGTCTCAACCACTGGACCAAGGAGGCTTCCACTGTTCAAAGGTATTTAATATTACATTATTTGTGTGAGTGGTTGGTATTATAAGAAGAAAAAAGAAAGTGATTTTTTTTTTTACTTAAATTGTATTACCAACTAAGAGGATATTTTTTTTACTATTGAATACTCTTGAATAAAGAAAAAAAAAAACTGAAAGTAGTATTTCTTTATAAAATTGAAAGGAAAAAGTTTGCTCTAAAAATAATTTTTCTTTTTGTTGTAAAAAAAATCATTTTCTTTTTATATTTTTTCTCTATGAAAGTATTGGTCAACCAATCAATACTCTATAGTCGATATGTTGTAATTTTGCAAAACTCTTTTGTTAACCTCAAATACTTTTTAATAAAAGGAAATAAATTATATATTCATTTTACGTATATATATGTTAACCAATACTTTCTTTTGTGGATTTTAAAAGTACGATTTTGGTTGATGAGTATGAAATTTGTGATTTCTATTGATGTTTTTATTGGTAATATATATAACAATTAAAAAGTAAAAACTCAAAGCTGAATGACAGAACAACAAAGTTAATGATCCAAATAGAAGTCTCGGTCTAGTCACAAACCGACTTAGAAGGAGGAAATCCTTAAAGAGATAAGAGTTTGGAACAAAATCCAATTTTAAAATAAAACAAAAAACCAATTTAAATTAAACACCAAAACATGCAAGTAACCGTTTGGTCTAGGCGCCTTGCTTTAAATATTTACTCTTTTCATTCGCTGCCTTGCATTTCTTCAAGTCTTGACGGGTTTTAATTTGTTTCCGCAGCAGCATCAACATTCTTGTCTAGAGAAGAGGAAGCAAACCTTTCAAGACTCAGTTTGACCTTACTCATAGCCTTTTCAACCAAAGCACTTCGAACCACACTTGTCTTAAGCTTGGTTCTATCACGTCTGATCCGTGCGCTCCTCTTTCTTAACTTATCAACACAAAGCGGATTTGTTATAAGGCGAGGTCTTTGTTTGCATCTTTCGCTCCTCGGTGGAGGTACAACTTCGGGGCTCTCCTTAAAATATGTCCAGGCATCAGCCAATATCTCCTTTGCCTCTTTTGTACTACCAATAGAGTCGTCTTTGTCAAGAACAATGGTCAGATATAATTTGGTATAACGATCATAGATTGTTATAATAAGATCATCCGCGGTTGGGTCAACCGCTAAAACAGCAGACCAGTCAACTTCACCATTGTTTTTCTTCTCAAAACCCATCCTCACATCAAGAACTGTATTGAGACGGAGAAGACCGCGAAGTTCAGGATCAAGATCTTTTGCCTTGACAGCAAATTCTTTGGCTCCAACAAGATCACCCGCATTGTACTTCTCCACAGCGATCGCTTTTAGTCTTTTTGCTTCTTCTCGGATGCACTCCATTCTTGCTTCGGTCATTTGCATCATTTCTTCGTCAAAATAGTACCACAGGATCTTTTTATGTCTCTTAGTTTAGATCCTGCCAAAAGAAAGAGATTGATCAGATAGCGGAAACTGGGTAAGCTTTTGCCCCAAGAACAAGTTCTCATCATATCATTCAGGGATATCCTAATCTTCATCAAGCCATTAAACCAATATCCAGTAACCACAACTAAGATAATTAACAATTCCAAATCTATGAAAACATACGTGGTGAAAAAAGATATTTGAAGAAATGGTTTTTCGCTTCAAAGTTGGTTAAATATCAAGCTAGAAATTTAAGATCCAAAGATAATATTTCCCTTAAGCTCTATGTTCATATCTTGAAGTCTAATAAGGAATCCATCAAACTTGTTAAAAGAAATAACTACTCATAAACAAACAACTCATGCCAAATCTAAAAAAAAATCGCAATAATAAATCGACAGTTTTCGCGGAAAAGTTCGTTGTTATAAAAGTAAATTCAAATTGAGCTTTCCGCGAAAATCCGTTGGAAAACAAAGCTGGATTCTTACAAAAAAGAAACAACATATGGTAAACTTTGGAAAAGAGATTCATGTTCCTAAAAGAGATTCATGCCTCTAAAATGAATTTTAACGTACCAAACATTTGCAAACACAAGGATACGATATAATCGAACAAAGGGTTTCAAAACCAAAACAATAACCTTCGAAAACCCAAACTGTAAACACAATCAATCAAACAAACTTTACGATTCACCAGTCAGAAACTTTTGCCATCAATCGAACCATGGCTGATCTCTTTACTCATAACCCCAGTACGCTACACACCAGCTCACAAACCAAACAAAATTCCCTAAAGTTTGATAGCCTAAACAACGAACCCATTTATCAAAACAGATTTGATTAATCACAGAAACGCAGGAAATGAGTATAGAAGAAGAAGAAAATCAAATCAAAGTACCGCAAGGTTCATCATACCTCTGCGTTGAGGATAAGAACAGCTTCTCAGACTTGTGGGTGAATTTGTTTTGCCCTCTTCTTGGTCCTCAGATTATGTAGTCAATAAATTAATTAAGATATATCTTATCTTTTTCTTTTTCTTTCTTTACCATACACTTTAAAAGTTTAAAAAACACTCTCAAAACCTTTAAGATGATGAATATGTGGGCAAGGATTAGTACTTAGATATCATCTTTTATGGTAAAAATTACAGTGTTTAATTTTTCCAGCTTTGTTTTTTCTTCAGTCAAAACCATCATCACAATTTCAAATTATGTCCATATACTTTAGTTTGTAGAAATGAATTATTTTACTGGCGTTTTGTATTTCAAATTATGTCCATATACTTCTAGGGTTTCAACTGACCTAGAACGAAGCAAAAACGAACGAATAGACTCTGGAAACAAGTTAATTAATGTCTCCAAAAATAAAATAATAAAAGTTTATGTCTTTATCTTAAATAAAAGCAAAGTTAATACTAAAAAGTAGTAAGAAATAATTTTGTGATTGGTGCTGGGTTTGTTCTCTTTATCTATAAACCTAATCTTCTGGTGACGACCGATTAATAATGCATTAAACTTTTTTGTTAACCAGTACTTTTTGTTTTGGATTTTTAAAATTAAAAATTTACTCTAGGGAAGATAGAAAAGAAATGTAACAGATTTAAAAATTAACTCTTTGTTTAAGAAGTAATTAGAAACAACATTATTTTTAATAATAAAACCCTTCTTTGTTCTCTCACAGCTGAAAGACAAGATCATCATCATTTAGGTGGTTGTTGCATCTCATCATCATCTTTTTGATGCCAGTATCTCTCCAGCATCTTGAAAGCCGTCCTGGCGATTTCATAATGTTCGTCAAGAAATTGTAGGTTCTCAATCTTTTGCAACCATCCAGCATCATCAATAAGTTGGCGATAACAGTTCACCTCTCCTGATGAGTTCTTCTTCTCTGCCTCTCCGGCCTTCAAGATGTTTTCCAGTCCATCGAGACACACTGAGATGATCTTTTCATCTGAACATTCCAGGAGATCACATAAAGGCTTTATGCAACTCTGCTCCACCATGTATCTGAATCACACCAATGGAACATTGTGAATTCAATGATCAATATATAAAAAGCAATGAAAAGTAAAAAAATAATATAAAGAAGACAGGGACGTATACTTGATTTGATCATGAGAACCGCCCACGGCGGCATCTGAAATTGCCCATACAGCTACTTTCTTTATGTCAAATTCAGAATTTTGAGCCAGATGGACCAACATTGGAATCAAATTTGCATCAATCACTGCCTGTTAAAATAAAAAAAACAATAAGTAATAGCAAAACCGGTGGTCATGTAGTGAAAGAAAGCAACAAAAACTGCTCACGTGAATTTGTATAAGTTTTGCAACATCAACAATCAAAAACTAATGCTCACCTGAATTTGTTCTTCAGTGCCTCCAGTGATGAATGAAATCGTCCAGCAAGCGTCCTTCTTTATTTTGTCGTTATCATAGTCTATATGATGGTTCTGAGTAAGCAGGTAGGCAAGAAGAGGTAAAGCACCACAATCTATCACAATCTGAAAAATCAGTTCAAAGAAATTTATTCAGATCCTACTTGAATAAAAAAGAAGAGGTTCAACAAGAAAAGGTTCCATAAATGCAATAAAAAATACATACTTGGGTCTGCTGATTATTTCCAGAAGCTATGCTCTTAATGATACCTAGTGCAGGATCAATCACAAATGGAGACGGGTTTCTGCAAAAGAAAAAAATGTCATCCCTTCATTATTATCTAAAACATGTAGCAAAGGCTATCAAATATTGTTTTGGAGTAAGTATTAACCGGAGAAGTTCAACAAGTCTTGGGACAAGACCAACGTCGATAAAACTCTGGATATTTTCTTCTGAACCATCCTCACATAGATCATAAAGTGCCCAACAAACATCTGCCAAGAATTCTTGATCATCTGTATGTATAGCTCTTTTAAGTTCAGAGAGATCAGGTTTCATCTGTTAATCATGTTTCCATATGTTAGTTATACAAATTAAACTGAGGAAACAAACGAGAGAGAGAGAGAGAGAAGCAAGAAGACCTATGTTCCAAAAGCTAGAAATATAACATCCAAATTAATATATTATTTCCCTTAAGATCTATGTTCAGATTTTGAAGTCTTAGATAAGGAATGTATCAAACTTTTTCAAAGAAATAACTACTCATAAACAAACAACTAATTATGCCAAAACCGTAATAATGAATAGACAGTTTGCGAGCGAAAGTTTGTTATAAAGGTAAATCCAAACTGAGTTTCCCGCGAAATTAATCCGTTGGAAAACAAAGCCGGATTATTACAACATGGTAAACTTAATTTGGAAAAGAGATTCAGATTTCTAGAACAGGTTCGTTGGGAGATCCTAAGATTTATGGATCTTGATACCTCTAAAATGAACTTTAACAAACATTTGCAAACACAAGGATAATTAGATATAATCGAACAAAAAGGTTTCAAAAATCGAACAAAGGGTTTCAAAACCAAAAAAAAAAAAAAGACCATCGAAAACCCAAACTATAAACACAATCAATCAAACAAACTTTTACGATTCACAAATCAGAAACTTTTGCCATCAATCAAACCATGGCTGATCTCTTTACTCATAACCCCAACAGTACGCTACACACCAATTCACAAACCAAACAAAATTCCCTAACATTTGATAGCCTAACAAAATCAAGACTAAGCCTCTAAACAACGAACCCATGCATCATCAAAGGAAAAGAGTATAGAGGAAGAATAAAATCAAATCAAAGTACTGCAAGGTTCATTATACCTCTTCGTTTGTCGATACGAACAGCTTCTCAGACTTGTGGGTGAGTTTGTTTTGCCCTCTTCTTAGTCCTCAGGTTATATAGACGAAGAATTAAGGGTTAAGATTTCTTATCGTTTTTCTTTTTTACTTTTGCATCAACTTTAAAGTTAAAAAACACTGTCAAAACCTTTAAGATGATGAATATGTGGCAAGGATTAGTACATAGATATCATCTTTACGGTATAAAACACTGTCAAAACCTTTTAAGATGATGAATATGTGGCAAGGATTAGTACATAGATATCATCTTTTTTGGTAAAAAAAATTACAATGTTTTATATTGCCAGCTTTGTTTTTTCTTTAGTCAAAACTCTCATCCCAATTTCAAATTATGTCCATATGTAGAAATGAATCATTTTTAGTAGCTAGGCGTTTCTACTTCTCTCTTTCTTTCATGTAAACTATACTTTGAACAAAGCCTCTTTTTTTTCTTATTCTTTTTTAATCTTATTTTCAATAAGTCAACAGCTATTGAATAATAAAAAAGACAAAAGCTATAAATGCTAGGGTTTCAACAGACCTAGAAGGAAGCAAAAACCAACAATCGAACAGACTTTGGAAACAAGTTTATGTCTCCAAAAGTAAAATAAGAAAAGTTTAAGTCTTTATCTTAAATAAAAGCAAAGTTAATACTAAAAAGTAAGGAATTAGTTTTGTGAATGGTGCTGCGTTTGATCTCTTTATCTGAAAACCTAATTCTTGATGTGCAAGAAACTGTCGAGTCTTAATTCTAAGCTATTGTTGTTTTGTCATGGTCCTTCGCCTCTTTTCTTCAGCGAGTTTGTTAATTATACCGACAACTCTTCTAGTGAAGACCGATTAATAATGCATTTAACTTGTTTATTAACCACTACTTTTTGTTTTAGATTTTAGAAATTGAAAATTTACTCTAGGGAAGACAGTTAAGAAATGTAACAGATTTAAATTGGAGTTCGAACATGATTGCACTCTGTTTAGTAAGTGTTTACATCTCAAAACAAATTAATGGAAGAATATCTTATTATAAGCTCTAAGTCTCAATTCAAAATCACATAAAATATTAGACATAAGTGCATCTGTGCATGTATTAATGAGTATATGACTTAATATATTTGTGAATATAGATAAAAATACAACTGGCAATATAAAACATGGTAAATTTTACCATAAGAAATCATACGCACTAATCCTCGGCCACATGTTCATCATTCTATGGTTACAAAGTTTTTTAACTTTTACTTTGAAGTTTCAACAAAGCCTTTTTAAAAAAAAAAATAATATATCTCTAAACGGTAATTAAAATATTGTTCAGAATATTTTATTTCTCTTTTTCCGGTGATCATTTAAGGTTAAAAAGAAAATGATTCCAAATGTAAGGAATGTGGACCATTTCATATAAAGAAAAAACTCTTCCTAAAAATTAAAAAAAGAGAAGATTTTTTCTATATATTAAATTATTAATTGGAAACATTTGGCTTTTCAAATCTTGTTCCTAATTGGTCCTTAGGATTAATAATTGTTTTAGAACCAGTTTACATGTTTAACACTTGTCATCCCAAATTCATATGATTTTCACTGTGAGTCGAATTATCATGAATATTTCATATATTGTACATAATTCAGAGTTAACTAGTCTAGTGTAACTTGATTAAAATGGAGAAATTTCATACACCAGAAAACCGGTTTGGTTTGATTTAATTTCAATTATTATTAGGTTTAGTTTTGGTTTAATCCAATTTAATTGATTTGATTTAATTTTGAATTCTATTTGTATAGATCGGATCATGGTTATAAAACGTTAAGAGAGAAAAAAAATGAAAATCACAAAATTTAATGTTGGAAATTAATTTTTAAAAATTTAATTTTACATACGAATTGTAGCTTTTAACACTTGTTGTCAATGAAAACTTGGTAAATCAATGGATCTTTCATTTAAATTATAAAAAGAAAATGTTGTTTTTCAATATTCAATGCATTTGGTTTATATCCCTGTAGAAAGATATAGCCATATAGGATTCAGACCATATATTATTTATTCTGCATGGTTCCAAATGAGGTAGTGTTTGTTTGCAATGTTGAATTATCAATTTGCTTGTCAAAGAAGCAATACTCAAAATAGGTTTTGATAATAAAACCCTTCTTTGTTCTCTCACAACTGAAAGACAAGATCATCATTTAGATGGTTGTTGTATCTCATCATCATCTTTTTCAAGCCAGTATCTCTCCAGCATCTTGATCAAAGCCGTCCTGAAGTTTGCATAGTCGTCTTCATAAAATTGTAGGTTCTCAATCTTTTGCAACCATCCAGCATCATCAATCAGTTGGCGATGATAGTTCACATCTCCCGAGTTTTTCTCTGTCTCTCCAACCTTCAAAATGTTTTTCAATCCATCGAGACACACTGAGATGATCTTTTCATCTCAACATACCAGAAGATCACATAAAGGCTTTATGCAACTCTGCTCCACCATGTATCTGATTTCTTATCTTTTTCTTTTTTTACTTTTGCATCAACTTTAAAGTTAAAAAACACTGTCAAAACCTTTAAGATGATGAATATGTGGCAATTAGGATTAGTACATAGATATCATCTTTTATAGTAAAAAATTACAATGTTTTTTCTTTAGTCAGAAAATTTCAAATTATGTCCATATACAAAATCTCAGTTTGTAGAAACGAATCATTTTTACTAGGCGTTTGTATTTCTCTCTAATGTTTTTTTTTTTTTTTTGATAAAGTTTTCTCTCTAATTTCTTACATGTAAACTTTGAACAAAGACTTTTCGTATTTTATTAAATCAAAAGCTGCTGATAAGTGATAATAAAAAAGATACAAAGCTATAAATAAGGTTCTAGGGTTTCAATAGACCTTTGAAGGAAGCAAAAACAGACGAATAGACTTTGTAAACAAGTTAATGTCTCCGACCATAAAATAATAAAAGTTAATTATCAATTTCCTGGAGCTATCACTGGCTGTTAAAATAAAAAACAATTAGTGATAGCAAAACTGGTGGTCATGTTGTAGTGAAAGAAAGCAACAAAAACTGGTCACTTGAATTTGTATAAGTTCTGCAGCATTAACAGTCAAAAACTAATGCATATGAATCTAAAACTGCTCACCTTAATTTGTTCTTCAGTGCCTGCAGTGATGTATGAAATCGTCGCTGCAAGCTTCCTTCTTTATCTTGTTCGCATAGTCTATCTGATGGTTCTGATCAGTAAGCAGGTTGCCAAGACGAGGTAAAGCACCACAATCTATCACAAACTGAAAAATAAGTTCAAAGAGGTTTACTCAGATCCTAAGTGAGAACGTAAACAATGCACTTTGTTGTTTGGTTACAAAATCTAATCGTAACATGTGACAAAGTAAGCATTACATCCTCTTAACTAATATAGGCCTATAATAATTCAAGAGACAATTATGGAATATAAATGGAATAAAAAAATACATACTTGCGTCTGCTGATTATTTCCATTAGCTATAATCTTAATGGTAAATAGTGCAGACTCAATCACAGATGGAGAAGGGTTTCTGCAAAAGAAAACAAATTTCAGCCCTTCTCTTTTTTTTTAACGTCAAAAAATTTTCAGCCCTTCATTATCTAAAAAATGTAGCAAAGGCTATAAAATATTGTTTTGGAGTAAGTACTAACTGAAGAAGTTGAAGTAGTCTTGGGACAAGACCAACATCGATAAAATTCTGGATAGTTTCTTCTGAACCATCACATAGATGATAAAGTGCCCAACAAGCATCTGCCAAGAATTCTTCATATATCATCTACTTGTAGAGCTTTTTTAAGTGTAGTTAGAGCAGGTTTCCATGTTTCCATGGGCCTGATTGGTTAAGTCTACAGCAGCTCCACACAGCACTAATAATAACTACAGCCGTATAATCATTCCAATCATGCTGTATCTCTAAATTTGGACTCTACAGCCCTTTTTTCATTTAAAGTATTTTTTAGGCTGTAGAAAGACAAAAACCTACAGCCCAAATTTATGGGCTCTACAGAATCCAATATTTTATTTTATTTAAAATTACTTACTTTAAAGTCTAAACCCTAATATAATATAAATTACTATCTAGCAGTTTCAAACCCTAGCCTAGATCGTACAACCAAAAAAAGAGGCAGAGAGCCTGGAACAAGAGAAAGAAAAAGTAACGTATTCATCTCTCTCCAACACTGTTTTTTTATTTATTATTATTAATCATCATTGTCATGTAATCTTAATTTAGAACACTGCTTCATATATTTTAAAGATATGGCAAACAACGGTGCGACAGTAAACAACGGTGCAGTAAACAACGTTGCAGCATCCATCTCTCGAAGAGAGGTAAATAATTCTCAATGTTTTATTTAATTTGTTTTAGAAATATATTTAAGATATTTGTTTGAAAGGATTTGAAACCATTTTTGATACATCTATTTTGTGTCGTAGATTAATATTAAATGGCCGGATGAATTGTCTAGAATTTTCATAGAGATGTTTTTAGCTCAACTTGATAAAGAAAATTGGGTAGACAAAGGTTTAACAAAAGAAGGTAAAAAAAGTGTGAGGAAGAGCTTTAACGAAGCTACTGGATTTGATTTAGTATTGAAAAATTTTGCAAACCATCTTCGTATATAATTTGAAAACTTGGTACGATTGCTACATCCAACTTTGCAAAAAAACTGGAGTGTCCGTTGATCAATCCACGGGAATAATCCAAATGGAAGACGAATGGTGGGATGAACGGATACAAGTAAGTATTTTTGTATTTTGAGTTAGTTTTATTTTGTTGTAAATTTTAACGTATATGTATTAATAATCTTTTTCAATTATATAGGAAACCGGCTAGACGATTCCGCAAGAAAGCTTTAGCAAATAAAGACCTTTTGGATAGATTGTTTGGTATAGGAGTTGAAGATGAATGGGTGGTTGGGAATGGTCCTGATGTGTATCATCCTCGACATGAATATGATTGGATTCAATTTGATATGAATACACCATATGTTCCTGAGGATCCAGACGTGTTGTTACCTACTACACAAGACCAACAACCTCAAAACATACAGTCAACACCAAACACTGTTCATCCATCTTCTAATAAAAGACCACAACCTGATCAACGAAATAAACGTAAACGTGGAGCATCGAACAACGATATTTTTAGTGTACATATTACACTGTATAGTTTTGGTTAAGGACTCTGGAGTGTCCGGTTTTATATTTCTATTTAAGATGTAAATCCCGGTTATCTCCGGTTAGAGAGTTTGTATGAGCACAGCTGAAACCGAATTTCGAGCCATGTATTTAGCAACCAGAGAGCTTATTTGGTTATCTAGGATTCTTCATGATTTGAAAATCCCTTTTCAAGAACCAACCTATCTCTACTGTGACGACCAAGCAGCTCTGCATATAGCCAATAACTCTGTTTTCCATGAGAGAACAAAGTTTATTGACCTTGATTGTTATAATTAAGATCAGAGAATCCATCACCTCTGGATTCATGAAACCGATGTTTGTTCGGACTGGTGGTCAATTGGCTGATGTTCTGACCAAAGCATTACATCCAGCTCCTTTCCAGGATCTAATAGGCAAGATGGGAATGAGCAACATTTTTGCACCTTCATCTTGAGGGGGGGTTTTAGTGTACATATTATATGTATAGTTTTGGTTAAGGATTCTGGAATGTCCGATTTTATATTTCTATTTAAGATGTAAATTCCGGTTATCTCCGGTTAGAGAGTTTGTTAGATTGGTCTCGGCTACATAAGCTTTGTAACAACTTTCATTTGATCTTAATGAGAAATCTGAGTTTACATCAAAACACTAAAAGATATTCAGTCTAATTTGTCAAAAGCTTTTCGTGAAAGATCGGATGCAATAAAGATGGCAGCATCTGAGATGTCATCAGCTTTAGACTTAGATTATTCACTCACGGCTTTTTACAATCCCTTTCTGAATAGGTTTTAGTTTTCCAAGTGTTTCTAAATTAATGGAAACTCTTATCTTATTTTACAAGTAAGAGTCAGTGCATATAAACGTCCTAAATTGTATAATTAATCCCCCAAATAGTGCTATTTGGATTGCCCATGGCTATGCGTATCCAATTGAATGGTTTATGGACTGAACATTATCAAGGTAGTGGCCTTGGATGGATCTTTTTGGATTAATAAGTCACAAAGATGTTTATCATCCTTTATACAATTATACTGAACTAGAAACACTTCTATGAGTGATGTGGTATTTGGTTGACAAAGGTTTGACTTTTATAGTAATCGTAACTAATAACTTATGTCGTTTGACAAGAAATAAAGCGGATTGGCCTACGGTTTCAACAGAACTAGAAAAAAATTTCCTGATCTAGAGATTATTTTTCTAGCTAGTTTTTCATTATGTTTAATTTTTCATTGTAATAATGTATGTGCTGATTTTATTGCCAAATGAAGAGATTTTCCACTCTTCTACAGGGGTTTCATTTTGAGGTGAGCATCTTCCGATGGGAGCTGATAAAGTGGATTATGCGAGAATGAGGATATCGGAGAAAGCGAAAGAGTTGGGACATTATGCGCATTCGCAGCCGCAAACGCACCAAACCACAACGACTAATCAGTAGTGTTCTAATAATGATATATATGAATCTTTAATGTTATATTTAAGTTTTTTGGCTATTATTTACGTATGTTTTTTTTTGTACTGTTCTTAGCTTTAAGAAAAAAAGTATAAGTGAAATGTTATTTCCTATTTGCCATACATTTCTTGTGTCTTAATCTATCTTTAATTGGATGGTTGGGGAGTATTAGTTATTTAATCTTCCTTTCTTATTCTCAACGTTAAATTCACTCTTGTTTTGGTGAGCACAACTCAATTGTCTATTCTTATTATTCTCTCCTTTTGTGTAGTGATGTTTTTGTTTATTTATTTCCCTTCTATTTTTTTTATTTTTTTTCATAACTCTCCGATGTGTATTTTTTATATTTCTTCTCCATTCCATATTTCCATTCAGTTATTTAAAAAGTAAATTCTAGTAACTTTTTAACCATTATTTATGATGATAGTATTGAATTTAAATAAGCCCAAAAAAAAGTATTAAATTTAAATTTAAAAATGTTGATAAGAAATTGAAGAGTAATCAATAAATTAAACTTTACCAATTTACAAATTCTTAAGTGATTTATGTCATATTTTAACTAAAAATCATGTATACTAGTTTAGTTTTTTTTTTTTTTTACAAAAAAAGTTACAAGTGTTGATCATAATTATTGAAATCATAAATAAATTGAAAGTAGTGTAAACACTGATTTTTACAACAAAAACCAATTTTAATAGTTAATACTTTAATTAAAGTAATAAAATATATAACAAATTTAAGAGGTCATTGACTCACTGTTGTTTGGCCCAAAAAAAAAAAAAAAAGACTCACTGTTGATAAATTTGTTTTAGGCCACTTGTATACTAGGACCGCTCCTGTTCTCTGCTCTTGGTTTTGACCTCCTCAAATTGGGGCATTGCGTTCCACAGTAAGGTTTTAGCCGTTTGTGTTTTGCTGCTCATCTCTGTTGAGCATCCATGAAGGTTACGGTTCGAGGTCTCTGATTTGAAAACAAAGTTGATAGATTGTGCAACTTGATCAAATGGCGTAGGAAACTAGGTGGTGGTGTGCACAAGTGATATATATAACTAGAAACGTTAGGTATACTTCTAAGAGTTGAAGATCTATTGTAGTTTTAATTTGAGTTTCCTTGTGATGGACGGATGTTGTTCTTGTTTGTTATTGCGCTAGTTTGATAAAAAAAAAAATTATTTTTTAACGTCAACGTTACGCTGCAAGTACACATCTAATCGCGTGTAGCATGCATTTTAGGATTGATCTCACATAAAATATGTATTACCAAGCGAATCAGTTAGAGATAGAATAGGGCTAGGACTGAAATAAAGAGTGGATTATGTGAGGTTATCAAGAGTGCAAAAGTAAATAAACGTAAGCAAATAAATAAGACAAGTGTTGGACATTTTGAGGTTCTCATGGATTCACGGTTCTAGCAATAAGTAGTAGAAAAAAAGATTCGTTAATAATTCATTAATCGAACACTATTTTAAAGTTAATAAACTATTGTCATTTTAGCTATCTATATAAACTAAACACTACTCTATAATTATACTATTGTATGTTATAACGCAACGAAGCCAACTATTCAATTAAACAAGTTCGATATGTTCACAAAGCCCCGCAACTAGACAACTCGCCATGATCACGGTGGGCGATGCTCTTCATGATTGGGTCAAGCGATATTACGATCTTCTAGAAAACTAATATGACTTAGGATACCATGCATCACGGTGTACAATCAATTAATCAGCATGAAGTGATATAGTAAATCTAGAAAAAGAATCATATGGTAAACGAATAAATCTAATAACCTAAACGAAGATCAAACCATGAAAACTCTTTGAATCACCCTATAAACCCAACAAGAAAACTACTCGATCATATTAGGGCTAAGCATCAAAACGTTTAAAAGATGAAACAAAGTCATAAACAATGAATTGATTAAGAGAAACAAAAGTGTTCAGAGGTTACTTCTTGATAACGAGTACAAAGAGGTAAGGACTTCTCCCTTAGAACAAAGCTTATGCAAGAGACAAAGAGAAATAGATGGTGACGAGATCTAGGGCTTGAGAGGCGTCCCTTAAGAGGCTCTGGTCGTCCACAATGAAGCTCACACAAAATGCCTAAGTGGAGGCTTGTAGTTATAGGGATTCGGAGTGTCGGTCTTTAGGTTTAAACTTTCTCCGTCAAAACGTGGTGTTTTTAGGCAAATAATTTGGGAAGCTTATGGCCGCAGGTACATGACTCCATGGTGTGGTAAAGGGTGTTTGGCCGCACCTCCGAAACTTGGAAGTGCAGTTGAAGGTCCATTGGCCGCACCTAGCTTCCACATGGCCGCAGCAGGAGAGGTTCGTCTTCAATCGATCATACCTTTTGATTGGCTGATCTTTTTTGCTTGATTTTACTTTGAGGTGAATTTTGATTTTTCAAGCTTTCCAATGACACCAAGAACTCTAATTTGGTGCACAGGAAGATCGTCAACGGTTGTCAAACTTCTGATATATAGTCTGAAACTGTACTGAAAATCATTGCTCTATATTTTATCTTTATTCTCTAAAACCTATAAAAACTCTTTGTTCTTGCAAAAAATATGAAAATACTTTAAATGTATTAGAAATGCAATGAAAGCTTATTAAAAACCTTAGAAAACAATAGCTAAAAACGGTAAAAATACGATGTTATCAGTTTTGAGTGGGTTTCCCCATGCATTAAAGCTTAGTGTAAATTTCACCAGCAAAGTCCTTAGAAGGATCACCTGGTACTGTACAAACTTGGATTTTGTCATGCATTTTGTCGATACAAGATACTTTCCCGATCAGTTTGGTTTATACAAATTATAAATTACCTTTATTGTAGAATCCTAACTTAATTTGATCAAATTTTCATAAAGATTGTGATTCATGAATCATATGGTTCTTTTCTTTTTTCGATGAATAATATGGTTCATTTGAAAATAAAGAAATCAAAAGATTTTCCAAGGGATGACAAAAAAAAAGAAAAAAAAAAAGAAGATTTTTCGGGGTGTAACAAAATTTCTATATCATTAATGTAAACTTACGACATGAAAAGAATCTCATGTACTTCCTACACATCCTTACACATATAGAGAGATAATGGAGAGTAATACTCACTTGCTCAGATTTCAGATATATAGATTGTGGAAGTCTTTTGGTTACAAGGGAAAGATAAGATAGTAGTTGTAGAAACTCAATGTCAACATCATAGTTTACTATTCTGAAGACGGGAAAACGGCCTAAACCCTCATGAACTTTGTAACATTATCGGATTTGTACACAAAACTTTCTTATGTGCCTATAATCACATCAACTAAGCACAAATTTGGATTTCCCATACAAACTATATCAATCCGGTTAAAATCCTCAAATCATGTAACGTTGTTACTGTTCTGTTAATTGGAGATGATTAGAATGACACGTAACACAAAAAAACGACCGCGTTTTGGTTTTGTGACACACGACCATAGATTGTCAATATTTTTGCTTTTCATTTAGTGTTTGAATATGCATTGTCATTTATTTGCGTGACACATTTGTATAATTGTATTCGCAGTTGCATTTGCATTTGGTTTTGCATTCCAGATCCAATACAACTCATTTTCGAACATATAGTTTTGAACAAATCATTTGTTTAGTTGGGTATAATTCAATTAAATTTAATTATAAAATTTCATTCAAAGGCAATTCGATGTGTATTCAAACAATTGTATTGCTTATGTGGTGTATTGTGAATTGGGATTTGTCAGATCACATAGTTTATCAGCAATTTTGCATATGTTTCATAAACAAATATATATTAAGTATTATTTTTTATAATTTATATCTTGAAATCTATTGACATCATACATTTTACCAACCATATATTTTCACTGCATCGTGATCTTCATCAGTGAGATAGATTCCATCATCTCTAGCATCCCAAAATACTATGAAACCGAATTTTATATAAAAACTAGATTTTTCTTTATATGCAGTAAATGATACAGAAGATTTAAATCCAACCCCATGCGTTAGTGTACAATCAAATTGAGTCCCACCGAAAAGACTATCCCCAAACTTAAAAGAATATAAGTATGAACGACGGATTTGGTGAATACCGAGATCATCTTTTTCAGATTTACAATGAATCGTGAGAACATCATCATTCCTGGTAAAAGAGTTTTTAAAGTATATTTGGTTTTTCGGAAAAATTCTGCTAGCGTTATTCGATCCAACACACAAAACAATTAGAATGACCAAAACATAAAGATTATTCATAATTTGGAAGATTATATTAATTTCCTTTGAACCTTTTGTATACGTTTAAAAGTTTCATTTACCCAAAAAGTTTACATATATATATATTCGATTTTCGAATTAATATCCTTACATATTTACTAGGTCAATTATGTAGACAACATAATGATATAAATTAATTAAAAATAATTTTGACTTTTTAATTAGGTAACAATCTTATATAATAAAGTAAATTTGTTTCTAATGAGAGTCTTTTGAGAAGGTGTCATTTTTAAAACAAGTACGTATAAATCCAATTACACTATCATCTTTTTCTTCAGATTTAATTACAGTATATAAAAAAATATATGGTATTGACTGAGGGATCTCAACTCACGCAAATGTTGATGAAGCTATGGATAATATTGGGCCGCGGCGGCATCGCTTGGAGATTCTTACTCAAATCGAAATAGAGCTAGAAAAAGTGAAGCTAGTTCGGAATGAGGAAGCACACAAGTCACTATGGAAACGACTTGGGGACAATTTCAGGTCACCATTTTCATCGCATTGTGCATGGAATCAAATACGAGTGTGTAATCCAAGTTGCACATAAATTGTACAAAGGAGTTTGGTTCTCTATTTTATATTTGTAAAACGTTCAAATGATTTTTAAAAAACATAAATTTTGATTTAATGTAAGAAACAAAAACAAACACAAGCTCGGCGTCCGAGCTGGATCAAATGATTGAAGAAACCCAAAAAACTCCTTTTACGACTCAGATCAGCGGCATCAGGGTCAAGTACGACGGGAAGGTTAAGCTGCCACCCTACGATGGTAAAACCGACCCACGATAGTTCTTGACTGCTTTTGGCATTGCCACCCAGCGCGCTCATTTTGCCCCAGAACAGGCCGAGGCTGGCAAATGTCAGCTCTTTACAGAACACCTCAGCGGACCCGCGCTCAGCTGGTTCTCCGAACTCCCAGAGAATTCTATCAGTAACTTCCGCGACCTCTCCACAGCCTTTTTAAAGCACTATTCGATGTACATTTCGCGCGACACAACAAGTGCCGATCTGTACACTATGACCCAGGGTCCGAAGGAGCCTCTCAGAGAATTCATTGATAAGTTCAAGGATATTGTCTCGCGCGTAACAGTACCAGATGAGGCCGCGATCACAGCTCTTCGTAACGCTCTTTGGTACAAGTCGCGCCTTAAAGACGAATTACACCTCAACCGTCCTGTCACTCTAGAGGATGCCCTACACCGGGCAGCAAGCTACATTGAAATGGAAGAAGAAAGGGCAGCTTACGTAAAAAAGCACAATTTGTCTAAATCTTCCAGTAAGGATAAGGCCAAAGCTGAAGAACATCAGGAGCCTCGGCAGCACTATGACAGGGATTACAAAACGGAGAAAAACAAGCGCGATACTTCGTATCATGTCAGTCATAAGTCAGGCTCCTCTGGAAAGAAAAACAAGGACGGGCCGCAATCGCCGCCCTCGCCACCGGCTGCCCCTCAGCCCGAAGACGATCGCGACCCAAATCTCTACTGCACTTTCCACGGCCGAGCAGGTCATGACACAAAGACGTGCAGACACCTGACAAGCATTATGTTCGACCAGTACGAACACGGAGAGATCGACGTGTCTAGATTCAGGAATCCGAATCAAAAGACGAATAATACTTACCGAAAGCCAGCTAGCCCACAAAAGACCGGTGGCGGCGATCGACGTCAGTCGGACGATGCTAAGGGAGGAACAAACGGGTCATATTCAGAAACTGAATCCCAAAAGCGAGACCGAGCCCCGAGCTCGAGCGATCAGGTCGCCCTAATATTTAAGCGTAGAATCAATATGATTATGGGAGGGCTGACAGCCTGTCGGGATTCAGTTCGTTCGATCAGGGATTATGCACGGAATACAGCTGTCGCACTAGGGTGGTCACTGGTCCAGCCCTGAACCCCCAAAAGTCCCAGAAATAACTTTCACAAACGACGATCTGGTCGGCCTTGATGTCCCACACAACAACTCTCTCGTGGTAGAACTCCTAATCGGCGATAACGAAGTTACTCGCGTACTCGTCGATATAAGCAGCTCGGTAAATGTTATCTTTAGAGATGTCTTAGAAAAAATGCTGATCCGCCCTCGGGACGTCAAACCTTCAATCCGGCCGTTGACAGGATTTGACGGGAATTCAATGATGACTTCTGAAACTATCAAGCTCCCGATTTACGTAAAAGGCAAAGAAACCTGGCACAAATTCATGGTAGTCGATAAGCCGGCCATCTACAACGCCATCCTCGGCACTCCATGGATCCATCAGATGCAGGCTATCCCGTCGAGTTATCACCAATGTGTGAAAATGCCAATCGACAGCAGTATTCACACCATAAAAGGAGACCAGCAAACCGCACGGACTTGCTTCATGATCGAATGCAAACTACACAAGGCCGAAAATTTATAGCAATTACAGAGCGACGCCTAGACCGGCCGGTCCGTCAAACTCAAGCCAGACCAGATCAAAAAGCTAACGATCTTGGTCAATATCGATAATACCGATCCGGATCGATGCGTAAAGATCGGCGTCGATCTCGAAGAGCCATTGAAAGAACAGTTAATCAGTTTCCTGCGTTGAAACTCTGCAGTCTTCGCCTGGTCAATGGATGATATGGTCGGCATCAGCTCGGAAGTTATAAGTCACGAACTAAACGTTGATCCAACCTACAAACCCGTAAAGCAGAAGCGAAGAAAGCTTGGACCAGAACGATCCAAAGCAGTCAATGATGAAGTTACAAAATTACTAGCAGCCGGCTCAATTACTGAGGTTAAATATCCCGAATGGCTGGCGAACCCTGTGGTCGTAAAAAAGAAGAATGGAAGCTGGAGAGTGTGTGTGGATGTTACTGATCTTAACAAGGCATGCCCAAAAGACAGTTTCCCGCTGCCACACATAGATCGTTTGGTTGACTCAACTGCCGGCAATGAAAGAATCTCCTTAATGGATGCATACTCTGGCTATAATCAAATTTGTATGCACAAGGATGACCGAGAAAAAACGTCTTTCATTACGGACAGAGGGACTTACTGTTACAAGGTTATGCCATTTGGTCTAAAAAATGCTGGCGCAACCTATCAACGACTGGTTAATCGCATCTTTGCCGACCAGCTGGGTCGCACTATGGAAGTGTATATTGATAATATGCTCGTAAAATCTCTAAAGGCTGCCGATCACGTTTCGCACCTAGAGCAATGTTTCGAGGTTCTCAACAAGTACAACATGAAGCTAAACCCGGCAAAGTGCACCTTCGTAGTAAAAGCAGGAGAATTCATGGGCTACATCGTTACCCAGTGCGGCATCGAGGCCAACCCGAAGCAAATTTCGGCGATATTAGATTTTCCATCCCCTCGGAACATGCGAGAGGTACAACACCTAACAGATCGGATCGCTGTACTTAAGCCGGTTTATCTCACGATCAATTAACAGGTGTTTACCTTCCTTCCAGGTACAACGCCTAACCGGACGAATTGCTGCTCTTAATCGTTTTATCTCACGATCGACTGATAGATGCTTGCCATTCTTTCAGGTACAATGCGTAACTGATCGGATTGCCACTCTTAGTCGGTTTATCTCGCGATCAACTGACATGTGCTTACCGTTCTTTCAGCTTCTCAGAGCAAACAAAAAATATAAGTGGTCAGAAAAGTGCGAGGCAGCTTTTCAAGAACTAAAAAAGTACCTATCGTCTGCTCCTGTGCTCGCAAAACCGGAGTACAGCGAGACCCTATATCTTTATATTGCGGTTTCAGGTGCATTCTTTACAGAACTCAAACAAAACATCACTCCCCGTGAGCTCTCAAAGCCAGAGCGCGGCGAGATACTCAATAATTTTGTTTATGATTTCAGGGTCAGCTGTAAGTGGAGTTCTGGTAAAAGAAGACCGCGGAGAACAAAAACCAGTGTTCTATGTCAGCAAAGATAGCCTTTGCCGTCGTTATCTCAGCTCGAAAATTACGACCTTACTTTCAGTCGCATACTGTCATCGTCCTCACTAATCAACCACTCCGGCAAATTCTACATAGCCCCGGCGAGTCTGGACGAATGGCCAAATGGGCCGTGGAACTAAGCGAATATGATATCGAATATTATAATCGAACGGCCAACAAGTCCTAGGTCCTAGCCGATTTCATTGTTGAGCTTCCGGCAGATCTATCGAATGAGTTTGCAAGTGAAAAATGGACGTTGCATGTTGACGACGCTTCATCACAGCATGGCTATGGCATAGGTATCCGCTTAACTTCTCCAACGGGAGAAATACTGGAACAATCTTTTCGGCTCACTTTCAGCGCTTCTAACAATAAGGCTGAATACGAGGCTCTGATTGCCGGCCTACGCCTGGCGACGAAACTTGGAGTCAAGGATCTCCAAACGCTCTGCGACTCTCAACTCGTCGTGCAACAGTACCACGGCCAGTATGAGGCAAAGAATCAGCGTATGGATGCCTATCTCAGACTTATCAAAATCCTGACTCAGCGTTTCGACTCGTTCTCGCTTGATAAAATCCCCAGAAGCGCCAACGCAGCTGCAGATGCACTGGCTATCTTGGCATCTACATAAGATCCAGACTTGCGTCGAGAAATTCTTGTGGAATGCATTGATGTTCCCAGTTTCTCAGAAAAGGGTCACGAATGCTTTGCTATTCAAGATGGTCTCCAGGATACTGAGCATATCCAGGACACCGACTTGCCAGATTGGCGAACCGAAATTCTTACTTACATAGAAGATGGGATAGTGCCGCCGGACAAATGGGAAGCACGGCGTCTAAAGGCAAAAGCCGCAATGTATGTCACTCTCGATGGCAACCTTTACAAGCGCAGCGCCACGGGAACACTTTTGAACTGCCTGAGAAAAGATGAAGCCGAACTGGCAATGTACAACACACACGAAGGCGGTGGGGGAAACCATTCAGGAGGCAAGGCGCTAGCATTAAAAATAAGGCAGCATGGACAGTATTGGCCGAACATGGATAAAGACTGTGAACAGTTCGTCGCAAAATGCGAATCCTGTCATCGCCACGCTCCCATTATCACAAATCCTACCGAGCTTCTTGAGACCGCCGCGGCCCCATACCCTTTCATCAGATGGGCAATGGATATCGTCGGCCCATTACCCCGATCTCACCAAAAGCGCTATATTTTGGTAATGACCGACTATTTTACTAAATGGGTGGAGGCCGAGGCATTCATCAAAATCGAAGCCGAGCATGTCCGACAGTTCGTCTGGAAAAACATCATCTGCAGGCACGGACTTCCATATGAAATCGTTACCGACAACGGCAGCCAGTTTATATCGCGAGTGTTCGAAGATTTTTGCGCAAAATGGCGCATTCGCCTTAACAAATCGACTCCGCGTCACCCCCAGGGCAACGGACAAGCCGAGGCTACAAACAAAACAATTATGGTCGGTCTCAAAAAACGGCTCACAGAAAAGAAGGGATTATGGGCTGACGCGGTAGATGGTGTCCTCTGGTCCTATTGCGGTCTCAGGCTATGTCTCCCGCCGAAGCAGCTGTTGGAAGCTTAAGTCTCTCTTTTATGGTCCAAGACCCTGCCTTAAACTACTCTTTGATGTGTGATCGGCTTGACACGCTCGAAGACAGGCGCGATGATGCACTACTTCGCATCCAGAACTACCAACAAACTGTATCTCGCCATTACAACAAAAGAGTCAAACCACGAGACTTCCAGGAGGGCGACTTTGTTCTACGCAAGGTCTACGAAAATACCGCCGAGGAAAACGCAGGAAAGCTCAGCGCTAAATGGGAGGGTCCATATCAAGTTTCCAAAGTCGTCAAACCCGGAGTCTACGAGCTCCTTACAGAAAAAGGCGAGCCCGTCCCTCGTCCTTGGAATTCACTAAATTTGAAGATCTACCATTCGGATTAAAAACCCAAAATACTCGCTACTGTCATGTAAATATTTTTCTTTTTCAAAAAAGGGGGGGACCGAGTAACCCACCATTATCTATGTAATGCGAACTACGATTGACTTGATCCCTCTTATTGGGGGTACGTAGGTAGCCTGACAAAGGTGCAGCTATATCTTATGAACTTTCAAAGTTTTTTACAATTTCGTTACTAAGATCAGGGTCGACAACCTGCTGTTCGCAGGAACGCACTTATTCCCTCAAACTAACTAACTAACTTAACAAAAACGCTGCCTTGGCCAGGTACGCAAACTCAAGAAACGTGCTCTGCGCGAAGCACGGACTGCATAAAATGTCTTTGAAAGCCAAATTATGATAAGTCAAAGCCGGGCCCAAAATGCCGATTAAAAAGCTCCCGCACTAACTTTCAGATCGACAGTCACAGATTAGCCGGCACCAGTACCGCATAACCATCTATCTAAAGTACCAGGGTAAGCCGGGCTCCAAAAAATGCGTTAGCGTCACCCGCACTGATAATAACTGCATAAAATCATTCTAAAAATGGTAACCCTAAGCTCGGCAGTCCCAATAAGCCGATCCCAGCATCGCAGAACCCCCGACTTAGAAAACCAAAACCGCATTACCAAAATCAATTCGTAAATAACAAAACAAAACATAAGGTTAAACTCGGCACGGCGAGTACCAAAAAGTGATTAAGGTCCAAACAACTTCAGAAGTAATCCCTGGAAACAACACAGGGAGCCGATCAACTTAAAATTACAAAAAGATTTTTATACTTGCACCGACAAGGGCAAGTTCAGCGACCTCCACGACCCCCGCGCCGTGCTCAGGCAGCCACCTGCTTGGACTGACACCACTCAACCATCGGCATCGGCATTGGGTGAAGGAGAGCGAGCTGGAACCGATCCCAGTCTTCCGGATCAGCCTCTAGTCGCCGCATTCCCATCTCCATCTTCTGCACCTCCTCCATTACCTCGGCATGGCGACGAACATAGGCACGATGCTGCTCCACCAGCTAATTGATCGCAAAAAGTCGTTTGTCAGAAAATAGCTAAACTAAAAAAAAAAAAAAAAAAAAATATCCTCACCGCATCGTGAAAACGGCCGATTGCCTCAGAGTGAGTCGGCAAATGAGAGACCATGGCCAAGGGAAATCGAACGGAGCCCGGCACGAAGTTGCGAGGGCCCGGCCTAAAAATAGGAGAAGACAGAGCCGGGGGAGGCATGTCCCAGGGACAGTAAGGGCCGGATCCCTCTCTGTACTTATCTCCTACAGACGGCGCAGGGCGAACCGAGGGAGATGGGCGGCGAACCGCAGCAGACACGGCAAGGGCTCTCGACGCCGGAGTCGCAGAAGCAGATCTAGACGCCGACCTCCGTGAACGAGAGGGTCCAGGCTGATCCACCGATGGGGTCACAAACCTAGCCCTGAATGATCTCCCGGTACGTGGCGACCTAGAGCGAGATCGGACGGCCAAACTAGACTCCGAATAATCACTCGAAGTCGAGATCTTCATCAGTTCGTCGGCCGATATAGGGTCTCGCTGGGAAATCAGTGATCTTGAGTCACGGCCCGGCTCTGAAGGAACGGAGCCACGAGACGGGGGGGAAGAACCTCCGGAGAAACTCATCGAAATTTCCAATGTATGAAAGGTGAGAGAGGTGGAGAGAAAGAGAGAGACGAGAGTGAAGAAAATGACATCTCCCAAGTCTCTATTTAAAGAAGAAAAGCGGATGTGACGTTTCGGCCAATCGAGGCGACCTTTCACTTGCGTATCAACACCCTCCTCTCTCTAATAAATGCTCTCCGCCACTAACACTCAACCCAGAGCTAATAATTGCCTTTATATTCCCGAGACAAGGCGTCGAGCAGCCAATTAATTACTCGATATGATGAAGAGAGAGAAAAGCAACAACGATCTTTATCTGAAGAATAAAACAAAAACAAAATAAAAATAAAACGAAATCCATAGCAACCAAGCATTATCTAAAAAGTCATTATTACAGAACAGCGGCAACCGTGCCGATCAAAGTTCCAAAGTCGAAATTTTTTTTAAAAAAAGGGGGAAGGGCCAACCAAGTAAAAACAAAGACAAAGGTCGGCAACCCTCACCCTTAACCCTCGGAGCTGGAGGAAGAAGTAGGGTCGCTACCTTGCGGGCTTTCTTCCCGATTCTCGATAATCGGGGAAAGAGGAGTAGCCCCGGCAACCTCGCCGACCTCGCGTACCCTTCTCTCTCAACCAAATCTTCCTCAACATCGTCACTAGGAGAAATTCCTTCCTCGATCTCATTTAATGGAGCGGCATCAAATGCAGGAAGTTCGAAGACCGGCACTCTTAAGCTTTCCGGCAAGATAGCAACAGGAGCACTAGCAAGCTCCTCACGATACTTCTTTTCATCAAGTTGAATGGTCTCAAGGTCGGCCTCGGTAACCTCACCCCCTGTTTCAAAAAAAGATTCGTACACCTCAAACCACCCACAACTTGGTTATACATTAGCTCGGGAGAACGCCGGGCCTTCGCGGCATTAAAATAGCGCATAAACTCATCACGCAATCGGAAGTGCTCAGCCTCAAACCTCTCACAAGCCTCATCAAGGTCGGCCTGCGCACAGACCCTCTGATCAGTTACAACCTTCAACTGTTCAAGAAGATCGGCATTCTTCTTCCGGACAGCCTCCCATCCGGCCTGCTTTTTTCGAGCCTCCGCAAGAAATGCATCCCGCTCCCGAGTACGCTCGCCGAGCTACTCTGATTTATCTAGATAAGGAATAGACCCTCCTTCTTGTCGAGGTCCCTCGAGAGTTTCAGAAGAAATTCCAGCCAACCTATCTTGAGTAACGGCGGCCGCATCCAAACAAGAGACCGGCAAAGTAGCCAGGCTATCGCTGTCGGCATCGTCTCGGAAAACGACGCTTAACTAAAGGCCTATTATCAGGAGAGACTCTCTCCGACTCTGAATCTAGGGAATTCGGGTCGAAAACGCACGCCGACGAAGACATGGCGACTAGCTAAAAGCAAATAAAATGCCTAGCTAAGAAAATCCGCGAAGAAGCCAGCAAAGTAAAAGCTAGAGAGAGAAAGTACCTGATCCTTATCGCAGCTTCGAAGGCTTTAGAGAGAAGGAATTGACAAAGAAAAATGAGGATAATCAAGATTTATAAGCAGCAAACGACGTCCCGCACTAAAGAGGCTGCCTCGATGTGGCCGCCGATCCCAAAACCCTAGGACAAGTTCTCCCTACAAGTGTCCAACAAACCCAAGTCCAACCGAAAGCCCGGTATGCACTGAAAAAGGGGGGGCTACTGTTGGATATGGGTTTCGCCCAACAGATTACTCTGTTAATATCCATCCCAAAACAGAGCCCAATAACGACCCCGGCCCACTAGCAAAAACGACGGCCCATCAAACATCAAACCCAATCAGAAGATCCCCGCCGCCATAAGGGTAGAGAGGGAAATTCACCAGGTGTAGTTGTTAGATAGAAACCTAGTATCTCAACTATAAATAGTAAATGATGTATGATGGGACAGGGGATAATTCTTTTGGGGATTAGAACTATCACTACACTTGTAACCGTATTTCCATCAATACAAAGTTATCTTTCTCGTCACGCTACTTCTTTTGCCGAGCTATTCAATCATCTTTGCACTCCTTTACTATCCGGACTGAACCTTGGTAACAACAAAATGTGTGTTCATTTTTTACTAGTTTTTGGTTTTTGGACGCATAATACCGCAGTCTTAAGCTTTCAACAATCATCATTCAAAAGCAACATTTATCGTGCTCGGTCAATCATCTCATGACTATTATAACTTTGTCAATAGTTTATGCAAAGAACGGATAACGATCATACTTCTTTTAGTCATTATAATAACTTGTAAAAATCATTGTTTATCCATGATCAAAGCCTTGTCAATGAAGCAAAAGTGGAAAGTTTTAGGCTTATAATTTAATAGCCACGAACTAAAAATAATTTTAAAAGAAAAGTTAGGTGAGATTTAAGAAGATATGTCCCCAAAGTTTATCTGATAGAGGTCCAATAGGCTTTTTAAATTCAGATCAGATTAATTAATTAATCAATTTGTCATTTGTTTAATGATCTGATTAGTGACAATTATGTAAGTAATATATCGAATCTTTGGCAGCGAGCATCTCACGTGGGATAAATTCTTCTTAATGGATAACCTTTGATCTAAACAATGAGAAAACAAATGGAAGAGTAACAATCAAGTGGATCTTGGAGTAGTGAACCCTTAATTCGATTATGAAACATGACCAAACCTTAACATAATTCAAGTGTCGTCCAAATTGCTTATTAATTACCTTCCGAGCAAAGTCATTTGTATGGTACTCTATGGTGGAGAAAAGTATCGTTAGCCACACAAAAAGATCGGTCGTTACCCAAGCTAAGGTTGGATTATGGCTCCGGCTTGATATGTGAAGTTGTCACGTAAATTTATGTCAGAGATCGATTCTTATCGAGTATTATATAAAAAAAAAAAATCATGCATGCACTATGTAGTTTTGTCACCCGTAAATGCTTTTAGTAGTAAAAATCCGAATTTCTGCCTTAAAAATTAGTCTAAATTTAGCCCTAATATTCCTTCAATTGATATAATATATTGGTCGTTAGTCGTTACATAGCCACAACAATTGATTTTCTAAAAAAAAAAAAAAAATTATAACGGCAAAAATTTAAACCCAAAATATGTTGAGAAAAAAAAAAACTCAAAATTCAAGATCCGACAACCAATATACAAAAACAGCATCAGTTTTAAAAAAATAGTATAGCGAGATTTGAAAATAGTAATAACCTTTGTATCCTTCTATAAACAATTATTTTGTTATTTGACTGCAACGTATGAACTTGTATTTTTGGTGCAAATGATAAACAATTGCTACTAGCTCAAATTTTATCTCTATAAATAGTTTACCAAATAATAAAGTTTAAATTATATATTACCAATCAAAACAATTACTCCTATAATTATCAATTAAAATTAAGCTGGCTACCGTATTTGTAGTTACTAAATTAATTAACTCCTAATTTAAGATTAAAAATTAATATTATCATATTTACATAATCATTTTTGTTTTTGTCTGAGTTTCTCCTCTGAACGTTGACTGATTTAATGTCGTTCTATTTGAAGTTTTTTAAAAGTCGAGTCTCATACCACGTGCGTGTACTCACAGACTACGAATCGCAAACTGTGGACATTTTACCACTCTCCACATGTCTTCTTTATCATATTTTCTTAAATTCTTGGGATATTTAATAATATAAAATATAAATAATTTTCTCGTAAAGTTACCAAGATATTCACAATGATCATATTGCTTTCTACAAAGATAAGTGTTTGTTACTTTATTTTCTTAAATCCGCATCATTACGATTTACAATTAACGAATGATAAATTAAAAATGGTCTAATCCGCAGACGATTTTATCCGCCTAACCGCAATTAATATTCGAAACTTCTGAATAGTAAACTGTGGACATTTTACTACTCTCCACATGTCTTCTCTTCTTATCATATTTCTTAAATTTTCAGAATATTTCGTAATATAAAATATCTAGAGAGGAATTCCTCAAAACACTATTATTTTAGTTTTCTTTCCAAAAATACCACTAATATCAAATTATTGTTCATAGGTATGGAATTTTAAATCTTTGGTTTGGGTTGATTATTTTGTAATTTATGGTTTAGTATTTATGGGGTATGGTTGGGGTAGGGTTTAGTGTTTAAAATTTAGAATTTGAAGTTTAAAAAATAAAAAATTTATTTTATTTTGGTGGTATTTTTGTCCTAAAAACAAAAATGATGGTATTTTAGAGAATTGCCCAAATATCTATATATTTTTGTTCTAACGTTACCAAGATATTCCCCAAAAATTATATTGCTTTCTACAGAGGTAAGTATCAATTTTATCCATGAAATGATAGATAGTCTCACCTTACTGTGACACAAAATCTATAGGATCTTGGAACTGATTTAGAAATCAACGGTGGAGATTCTCTTGTGATGCTTGTGATCGAATAAAACTGTCACACGTTAAAATATCTCTAAATATCTCTAGTACACACTTATTATAGTTTAACCGTACGGCTATTGTGGATAGAGTAAAGATTTTCATAACTTTACCATGGTTAATATTAACCTAACCATGGTTAATATTAACCTAACCATGGTTAAAATAAAACAGTTTATAATACAGACAAACACTTCTCTCATCTAGACTCACTACCCAAAATGATCATCGGAAAAAATAACAACCGGTCACATCCGACCGTCCATATTCCTCAATGGGATCAAATCAACGATCCAACGGTCACGATCTCTTCACCATTCTCTTCCCTTAACGGCGTTAACGACTACCCACACTCTCCGTCACTGTATCTCGACTCTTTCGCTTCTCTCTACCGTTACCTCCCATCCAACGAGTTAACCAACGATTCCGACTCATCAAGCGAAGACGAGTCCGACTCGTTCGCCTCCGACGAGTTTCGCATGTACGAGTTCAAAATCCGACGATGTTCTAGAGGTCGATCTCATGATTGGACCGAGTGTCCATTCGCACATCCCGGAGAAAAAGCACGACGTCGAGATCCGAGGAAGTTTCATTACTCCGGTAACGCTTGTCCTGAGTTTCGTAAAGGAAATTGTAGAAGAGGTGATTCATGTGAGTTCGCTCATGGTGTATTTGAGTGTTGGCTTCATCCTTCTCGTTATCGTACTCAGCCTTGTAAAGATGGTACAAGTTGCCGGAGAAAAATCTGTTTCTTCGCTCATACGACGGAGCAATTACGTGTTTTACCTTGTTCGTTTGATCATCCAGATCTTGGAGGATTTGCTACTTCTCCGACTTCGATTCTCGTTTCTCCGCCGTTTTCTCCGCCGCTTTCTCCGACCACCGGTGAATTAATTGCGTCCATGCGAAAAATGCAATTGAACGGTGGTGGTGGTGGTGGTTCGTGGAGTTCTCCGATGAGATCTGGAGTTAGGCTACCTTTTTCGTCGTCTTTGCGTCCGATTCAAGCGCCGATCTGGGAGTATGAATGTGAAGAAGCTCCGGCGATGGAGTTTGTGGAATCTGGGAGAGAGCTGAGAGCGAAGATGTATGCTAAACTCAGTAGAGAAAACTCACTCGGTTGAGTTAACTCAGTTCTAACAAACTGAGTTTTGATGACGTGGCGACTCGATCCGATTGACTCGACTTTTTTTTTTTTCGTTTTTGTGAATATTTGGAGATTTTTCAGGTGTGTAGATAATGACGTGGCTACTTGATATGAAGAAAAAAAAAGGAAAAAGATTTGTAAAAAGAGAATTGAGAGCTATTCTTATGGCTTTTCTGCAATTTTTTTAACATTTTCGTATGTTTTTTTTTTTTAATTATTTACTATCGGCTATATTTTGTTGTTTATTAATGTTATATCTTTTGTAATTAGTTCTCAAATGTATTTGGATTTTATTTGATAAGATGTGATATCTATGATTTACTTTAAGTTATAGTTATAATGCATAATTAAATAAAAAATGTTACAAACCATGGATTTTAGTTTGAGAAACGATATTAAAGTTGCTGTTTTCAAAATAGTCAAGGAGAGAAAATATTCAACAATGAATGAGAGACAATAGGCCAGAGAAAATACTATATTGCAAAAGAAAAGAAAAAAAAGCTTGTGAAAAGCTGCTAAAATGTTTTCTATTTTATGATTTAACTCTCTTACAGCATCTCCAATGGGACATCATATCTCCCTACAATAACTATTTTTAAACAAATCCATTTAAATCTCACTCTCTGAAAATAGACTAATGACTAATATTATTCTAAGTTGTTAAAAAAAAAAGTGTTATTCTAATTTTGGGGTAAACCTTTTTTTATTTACAAAGTTGATTTCTTCAGATTTAATATGTTTTCATTAATGCATGAACACATTTATATGTTTAGTTTTATATTTAAACAATATTATATGATGTAAAAAAAATTATATCAAAAAAGTTGGTTATATATCAAGTTCATTAAAATTTAAAAATGCAACGTAACATATCAAATTCAAAAATACAATGACATAACAAATATTAAATTTAAAATACATAATTAGTACTGACATTTAAAATAAAAAATTCAAACAAACTTAACACAACATAGCTATAGTAAAGAGTTTTGTTGAAAAATTAATAACAAAATAAAAATAAAATATAATCAAAATATTATTTTTGAAGAAAAAGAGAGTAATGGGTTGGAGCAAAACCTCACTCTATTTTTGAGTTACTCTATTTTTAGAATGAAAATGAAAAAATAGGTTGGAGATGGTTAGTCTAACCTATAAGAGTTAAAAATAGATCGAGTTTTAAGGGGATTTAGTGTTATTTTAAGGTTTGGAGTTGGAGTAGTAAATTCAGCAAGTGACATTGGCAAGCTTAAAACTTGACATAAAAAATAGACAGTTTTGTTTTTCCCCTGTATAGCTTGCTCTTCGAGGCACATGCATCTTTGTGCGGCTGTTTGTGTTAGAATGCATATAAAGTAAATAAACCCAATCTAAACGGTCAATCAGACAACTACTTTTGCAGTTGCCAATAAAACCAAACCTGTTATGGTCTTTTTGTTTAAGTCCCTTGTGGGAAATAGAATGGTAAGTTTCAGTATTAACGAAAGTTAATGATGTAACTTTTTTATTAAAGAGGGAACTCTCTCGGGTCCGTACCGAACCATGGAGTTTCCAAGTTTTAAAGAGGGTTTTAATGTTTTTGGTAAGGAGCAATGAGACAGATGATTACAAAGGACCCTCATTTCCTTCAATAGTCTATCATTCTTCCTCTCAGTATAGCCTCCGCCTTACGCACTTCTCTCACCGGTCCAATCACAAATACCTGCACCAAAACCCGTTTCCACAAAACAACTACCTTACATCTTTGTGGTTCCACCAATCTCTGTCATACAAAGCTAAGTATTGGAACTATGTTGAGATTATGTGCTTCAATGGAATAAGACTAACCTTGTCAGGTGGACCCTTTGCCCCTCCAATTAGAATTTCCGCGCTGCTAGACAAAGAAATATCACTCGTATTATAATGACAGTCAGATATTCAAATGTCTTGTTAGCACAAACTACAACATGAACAAAATGGTTTTTACTTGCAAGCTTCCTTAATGGCGAGGATTGATGCTCCTTTCCTTCCAATCACTCGTCCCATCTTTCCTGGTGGAACATCAAGCACTGACAGTATCTCTTCTTCGAGACATTGATCTTCTGACTTCAGGTTATCTGCAACACTTAAAAGTCCAACTACAATCAGTTAACCAATCAAAGCTAGTGTCACCCGTCTTTTTATCTTTCTGTTTACAGCATATACATCCTTAACGAGGAGTGACCACACCCATTACAAAAGAATGAAGGAAACATTTTTATATATCTTAACGACTGCCGAAGGTAACCTAGTAATGTACTGAACTACATTCTTAAAGTATGCACAAACCTGGAATTGGAGGTACGGTTGGCCAATCAGCAAAATCAGCATCGTTCATGCAGCAGAGACACCGACAGTACAAAGCACCACGAACTGCAAGATGCCATAGTGACCGCTGATTTAGTTTTCCCATCATTTTGTGATAGAGATACAGAAGGAAGCGGACATCATCGGCAGCTGCACGGATCATGAGCTCAGTCATTGGCCTGTACGTCCAAAACTTTGGGTCCTAAATTTGAAAGATTAAGTAAACATAAAGAACTCAATATCCATTCTGGAAGTTCAATTTAGAAACTAGCAAAGAATTTAGTAGAAATGTAATGAACCTGGCGCATGAGCACACGAACTTCTTCTTTCTCTTCATAGGATATACCTAAACAGAATAAACAAAAGGAAACTGATTGATTCACCACCACATGATAGGCAAAATGTCAATATCACTATTTCAAGGTGCAAGATATGAACCAGAACAAGAAGTTCCAAAAAGCAGGCTCTACAGATAAGGTTGAACTTGCATAAACATTTGCTCAGCTGAAATCAGTATATTCATGCCCAGAACAAGATGCCGCGAGGATTAAATATTAAGATAAATCATAAATAAAAACTAACATGATAATCTAAAATGTACCGCAGTAACGTGGATCAGCAAGGAGTGAAACAAACGATATGTAATCATCTAGAGGTCTCCTCCGGCCTTCTTGTTCTTCTATCAGAGAATAGGCAATCTGTTGGCCAGAAAATAGTATAAGAAAATCAGGACCAAAGTTTCTTAGGCATTAAAATAGCTTAAGGCAAGAGATTTTTCCGTGTCACGTAGAAACCATACCTGAGTGTCCACGACATTGTGCAACCTTATCCCAAACTGGAAGTATAAAGCCTGTAGTACGAAAATAATTAAAACCATGTTGTCATGAACTATAAATATGTCATGAGCTACAATAACAAGTCAACAAAAAGTTCAGACACCTCACTGTCACGTTTGCAATCGTGAATAACTTTTGTGATGTAATTAGACTCGAGTGCAGGCTTACACGCTTTCATAAGCACCTCTCCACCTTCGATGACATCAACCAAGTATATTGCATTAGAGAATGCAATCTGCCAAGACAAGATCACCAGTAAGAATTATAAACTACCAAGAGAAGTAAGACATATATCACGGACCAAAGAAACAGATAACAAAGGTCACACGACTCACACCTGCATGATACAAAGCTTTCCATGTCGGCAGAGGTCAACACCCTCACAGTCAAAACCAATAACCAATTTCTTTTCCGGAGAAGGGTTTAAGAAATCAGCAGGAAGTTGCAACGGATCCGTCACTATGTGAATCGGAACTGGTGGCTCATTAGCTTCTTGTGTCGGTGACCTTCCCCCTGCAGAGTAAAACTCAGACTGTCAGACAAGAGATTTTTCACAATATCCACTACTTGCTTACACCAAAATACAAACAAATCACTGAAAATGAAAACTAAAATCAACATTAACATGTCTAATCAAGTAAACAATCTAATCCAACTCTCGTACATTTTATCATTCCGCTTAATCTTGCTATTTCATAGTCCATATGACATTAAACAAACAAACCAGAAATCAAACGAAAAATCGCTGAAAATGAAAACTAACATTAGCATTAACATGTCTAGTTAAGTAAACAACCTAATCCAACTCTCACATACATTCATCACTCAGCTTAATCTCGCAATTCCACAGTTCCATAAGACATTAAAGATCAAACCAAAAATCAAACAAAAATCGCTTAAGCACAATTTGAATCAAAAGATGTTGAAACTAACTAACATGTATAGTTGCAAACAGAGATACATTAATGATCTTTTTCCAACTCATGCATTCACCTTTCAGCTTAAATCTCGCAATTCCACAGTTCCATAAGACATTAAAGATCAAACAAAAATCGCTTAAGCAAAATTTGAATCAAAAGATGTTGAAACTAACTAACATGTATAGTTGCAAACAGAGATACATTAATGATCTTTTTTCAACTCATGCATTCACCTTTCAGCTTAATCTCGCAATTCCACAGTTCCATAAGACATTAAAACATCAAATCATAAATTAAACGAAAAAAAAAAATCATTCGTATGAAGAAAGCAATAACGAAGATAGCTAAACCCACATTTCGATCAGAAACAAAGTAACGTTAATCTCAGATCAATTCGATCAAAAGCGAAAAAAAACCTACAAAATGATTGGGGAGAAAGCAGATCGAAATAAGGTAAAATCAAAACAACGATCAGCAACGAAAAATTACAGAGAATGAAATGAAGATGATTAGTGGCATTGAAGCTTTGTGGGGATGATTGGATCAAAAAAGTGAGTAAGAATTGGAAAATTGAGAGATGGAGAAGTGAATTGAAGAAGAATTAAAGGGAGGGACCTGGTTCGGGAGGAATCGGGACGTGAGTGCGCTGAGTTGGAGAAGACGACGCCATTTCGATCAAAGGCATCGAAGCAGCTCTCACAAACTTTATTGAGGAGACTGTCCAGATTCACCAACGGATGGTGGGTTCCCCTAACTGAATCGGGTTTAGTAACAAACCGACGACATTTGGGCTTGGGTTTGGGCTTTTGACCTTGAAGAAATTCAGAGCTAGGATTCGTACCTTTTTAAAAACCGAGATTATTATTTATAAAACAAAACTCATCTTCTATGCCATAGATTGAAGATGTATATGTAAAAAACACATCTTCAATTTACACATTAAATAAAATAACAATAAACACATCTTCAATTTACATAAAGGATGTAAAAAAAAAAATTACATAATTTACATAAAGATAAAACACAAAAATTAGCGGAAAAGTAAAGGATTTCAATCTCATTTTTGTGTTTTATTTTTAATTAAAACGATATTGTTTTATAGTATAACAAGAATTTCAATGTTTGTCAAAAAAAAAAGAATTTCAATGGAAATTTAACTCCGTTAATTTGTTTCATCAGTCAATTTAAAGACATAACTTATTTGACAGAGTTAACAAAAGTTAGCGATTAAAATAAAAAATCAATAAACATTAACAAAAATGAAAAATTAGCAACTTAGTTTATCCGAAGCAAAATTAAAAAAATTTATAGAATTTTTTTTGAAGTTGAGATTTTTTTTTTTTATATTTTTCCTATAAAACAAAGCAAAATAATTACTAATTTTCTAGAATTTTTATACACTCGATTGTTATATCTAGCATGTATAGGTTCACTCTTTTGCACTATTTTAAGTATTTAAGAAAGCATTAAATAATAATAATAAAAATCGGTCTTTTGAAATTAGTAGTGGAAGGCTTCATCACCTTTCACAAAGTCTCATGTCCAATGCTTTACAAGACTTGCTCTTACTAGAGACTTCAGTGTAAGAGATATCTTCTCCTTCTCCTCCTCCTCTATTATAGCTTCTATCTTCTTCCATAGACTTAGAACACATCCTCTCTTCACCGTCGATATTGCTTGGTCCCGAACTTGAAGTATATCCACATGGCTGTGTTCTCATTTGAACAGACCTGAGTAGAGCGGTTCTCCTCAAGTCACCCGAATGGCAGATATCGCTAGGAGACGATGGAAACCTTCCTTCTGTGTCTGATCCTCTTTGGCGAGGTTGTGGAGTGGTAGTAGTAGTTGTTGCATTGGAGCTCATGGTGGTAGGACATGTATGTGAATGGTGTGAATGGTGTGAGATTGTTGACGACGGGTATGGTGAGTTAGTTGAAGTAAGAGGTCTTTGGTATCGGTATGGTGAAACTGGACTAGTTGGACGGCTCTCTGGTTGTGATGAGCTAGTGCTTGTTGTTGTTGTTGGGTCTTCGTAAAATCTTGTTTCTTCCGAGTCTTCTGACATGGGAGAGTATTGTAATGGTAAATCATCCCTGTGTTACGTACGACACATGAATAAAGCTCATCAGATAGTTATGTTGCAACACAAATGCTCCGCTCTAGAGTCTCTAATGAGCTAAAAATGACCACTAGAACATGAATCTGAGATAGAGAAACAAAAAAATCTTCAACTCAGACTTGTATAGGAGGTAATTCAAAATACTTGTTTCCGTGTTTTTACGCATTTACAAACACCCGCTTAAAGACCATTTTGAGTACCGACTATAATTACATCTAATTCCCAAAACTTTGGACTCTGATAAACACAGATACGCCAAAATGATCAAACAAAAAATCCGGGTGAGAGATATTCAAACCTGTGATAAAGAAAGCTCTCAGGCCGAGATGGAGACTCTAACATGTTGACGGGAAGCGAATCTCCGACAGTTAGTCCGTTTAAACTACAAGCCATTATCTATGCAAAAGATGATGGCAAAACCTCAGGAGATTTTAACACCGTAAAATAGAAAACTACAAAAGCTATTGCAAACAATCTCATAAAACAAAGCCGTAGAGAACTAACAGATTTGATCTAAACCATCCCAAAAAAGAAAGTGTTCGGGTGGAACTGATATAATAGCTGGAAATGGCGATTTCGGAACACACAAGAATCAACAAACAATTGAATTACAAAGCAAAACAAACCTCACTAAGATAACGTTTCTGGGAGCGAAGGTTATCAAGATACACCTCGTCTTCCGGATCTCTGGTTCGTTTCCCGCACGGCGACGAAACTGATATCGGCACTGGTGATTCATTAGCTTCTTGTGTCACTGACCTGCCTCCTACAGAATAAAACTCAAGACACATTAAACCAAAATACAAACATATTGCTGAAAAATGAACAATAAATGTAAACTAAACTAACAATAATATATAGTTTAGTATACAAATCTAAGCTGCAAGAATAAGAGATACTATAAATGATCTAATCCAAACTCATACATTCAACATTTCCATAAAACATCTCAAATCGAAAAAAAAAATCGAAAAATCGAAATCGATAAATCAACTAATAACGAAGCAGCTTGGGAATTTTGCAACTATAAGTGAAAATTGAAATCTAAACATACATTACGATCAGAATTGAAGTTACGTTAAACATTTCAATCGGTTTATAATTCAAATTAATTGATCAAAAAGGCGTAAACACACAAAATTATTTGATTACGGTGAATTTAAAACAGCGATTAGTAACGGATGAAGATGATTAGTAGCGAAAGCTTTGGTGTGATGGATCAAAATCGAGTTGAGAATTCGAAAATTGAGGGATTGAAAAAGCAAATTGAAGAAGAATAAGAGACCTGTTGGCTCGGGAGTTCGCTGAGTTGGAGAAGACGAAGCCATTTCGATCAAAGCATCGAAGCAGATTCACCAATTTTTGAGGTTGAATTGATAAAACGAGGGTTAGATTGATTTCTTTTGCACATATTTTAATAAAAAAAAAAAAACACTCATGGAAAATATTTATGTGTTGTTTTGTTGATAGAAAGGATTTAAAAGATATCTCATTTTAGGGACAATCTCAAAAATGTTATTATTATTGTATTTTTTAAAAAGAGAAAAATATATATCAACTTTTTTACTTTTAAATATATGAATTTTTTTGTTATCTAAAAACTATTTGATTTATTCATAATTTTGTTTTTTTATTTAATATCCAAACTAAAATGTTGATAAATTTTTACATAATCAAAAATTCAAAATCTCAATAGTACATTTTTATCATTTTTTAAAAAAATTCCTAAAAAAACTATGTCCATTTTTTATTTTAGAAAACAATATACTAGTTTTGTTAGTTGTCTAAAACATACGTCATTTATATATTGACTCCGATTGCAGCTTGGTACACGCATAAGTTGAAATTTTACAGAATAAAAATTTGTAGAATGAAAATTTGCAAAATGAAAATTTATATTGATTGGATACATTTGCAGTATTTATTTAACAAACAGTTATATATCCATTTTCTTTCGGGAGATTTGCAAAAATACCCTTTCAACCATGCCCTTATGCAAAAATACCCTTTTACTTTGTCACTTTGTAAAAGTACCCTCACTTTGTAGTAGAAGGACCAAAATACCCTTGATTTTTCCTATTCGCAAAATCAGATCCAATCGATTCCGATGAACCTCTCTCTATCTTTCCGGCGAACATCTCTCTACCTCTCCGGCGAAATTCCGGCGTCGTCTCTCTCTCCATGCCGTCTCTCTCCGCGCCCTTTCTGTTCATAGTCCGTAAATCTCCGATTCAATCATTCTCCAATTCGATTTTTTACAATCTGTTATGATTTCAATCTATCTCTCCAACTCGATTCCCAGACACAATCCAATTCGATTTTACAATCTATTAGCTTCTGCCTGATTTCGAGATCGGGAGACCACTGGGTAAAGGCAAATTTGGCAGAGTCTATCTCGCCCGAGAAGCTAAGGTACTCATTTCCCTTCGATTATGTTGAAATTTACTCTCTTATTGTTAGATTAGGGTTGAAATTTCGTTCAATTTGAGCTTTACTCTCATGGAAACCTAATTTTATGAATCAACTGTTGTTGTTGCGGTTTTGGTCAATTTGGGATATAGAGTAAGTACATAGTGGCGCTGAAAGTGATATTCAAGGAGCAGATTGAGAAGTATCAGATTCATCATCAGCTTCGGAGAGAGATGGAGATCCAAACGAGTCTAAGCCACCCTAATATCTTGCGTCTTTACGGTTGGTTCGATGAGTGAATTTTCTTAATTCTTGAGTATGCTCATGGTGGTGAGCTCTATGGCCTGCTCAAAAAGAATGGTCATCTTACCGAACAACAAGCCGCCACTGTGAGTCTCTTGCTTCCTCTTCCTTTATCTCAGTTTTGCCTGAAGATCATCATTTCGTTGCAATGTTGATTGTGCATGCTTCTCAAACGCTGTGATTCCTTGGCATTAGCTGTTATGGCTTGGTGATAAACTTGTTTCTTTTGGTGAAAATGATGGTTTTTTTTTATGATTTCAGTACATTGCAAGTCTTAGTCAAGCACTAGCCTATTATCATGGAAAATGTGTGATTCACAGAGACATCAAACCTGAAAACTTGTTGCTCGATCATGAGGTATGTATGTATGGTTATTATATGTGGATCGAAAACTCAGGAGTTTTCATCACTATTGTTGTCATCTACATGCAGGGAAGGTTGAAGATTGCTGATTTTGGGTGGTCAGTTCAGTCAAGTAACAAGAGGAAAACAATGTGTGGAACCTTAGATTACTTAGCACCTGAGATGGTAGAAAACAGAGATCACGATTATGCGGTTGATAACTGGACTTTAGGCATACTGTGTTACGAGTTTCTCTAAGGTAACCCTCCATTTGAAGCCGAGAGTCAAAAAGATACATTCAAGAGGTAAGGGAAGACTAGACTTTTATCTTTTGTGGAAATGGTACAAGTAACTTAAAAACCTCAGCTTCTGATGACGTTTGTTACTTAATGGTATGCAGAATTCTTAAGATCGATCTGACTTTTCCTCCTACGCCATTTGATGAGAGTTTGTCTGTTTCTGGTAAAACCAAAATTCCATATGCCTTGAATTTGTCTTTTCTATTTAAAACTCGTAATGGATACTGCTTAGGCTGTTAAAAATTGTATGTTAATTTTCTTCTGAAGAGCCGCCGTGAAGCTTGACGGTTCGAGAATTGATGTGATTTCTGGTTCGGATCTTGAGATTAGTAAGATCAACGAACAGGCTTCGTGCTCGTGTTGAATTTTGAGTGATGGGCCGGCCGAAAATCAGAACACATAGCCAAGTATTGGGCCTTCTTTAAGCCCATATTTGACTCGGATCTTTGTTTATTGGCTTTTCAATATTACAGGTGGTGCTTATACTTATACTTCTTTCTCTTTGACATTCTTGTTTATGTAAAGAAGATACAATTATTTTGTACTGTCAAATCCGAAGGAGGTCTATTCAATCAAAATGTAGAATAATTTAAGTCCAACCTATATATCTACTACATATACATCTGAATCTGATGTGTTTGGCGACGAAGACGTAACAGAAAAAATGAAAAACTTTATAAAACCTTATAATTACCATATAAAAACCATGTAAAAACCATATAAAACATTACAATAATTACCATATAAAAACAATGTAAAAACCACGTAAAAACCATATAAAACCTTACAATAATTACCATGTAAAAACTATGTAAAAACCATATAAAAACCATGTAAAAACTATGTAAACCTTACAATAATTACCATATAAAAACCATGTAAAAACCATGTAAAAACCATATAAAAACCATGTAAAATCATGTAAAACCATATAAAACCTTACAATAATTACCATATAAAAACCATGTAAAAACCATGTAAAAACCATATAAAAACCATATAAAAACTATATAAAAACCATATAAAACCTTACAATAATTGCCATATAAAAACCATGTAAAAATCATGTAAAAACATGTAAAAACCATGTAAAAACCATATAAAAACAATATAATAGCCATATAAAAACCATAAAATAAGTATCGATAAAAACCATATAAAAACCATGTAAAAATCATGTAAAAACCATATAAAATCATCTAAAAATCATGTAAAACCATGTAAAAGCCATATAAAAACCATGTAAAAACCATATAAAAACCTTGTAAAAACCTTGTAAAAGCATTATAAAAAGTACTAAACCTTGTAAAAACTATATAAAAATCTTATAAAAGTATTGTAAAAGGTTTTAAACCATATATGTATGAGAGAGAGAAATAAAACCATGATCAAAAATATCAAACATATATGTTAAGGGGAAAAATAGAAAAACTCTATAAATCTCCTCCACATCAAACAGAAACACGTTAAGTTACACTGACAAATACACACATGTTATACTTCTTTTATTTAAATGAAAGTAAAAAATCTGGTCGATACAGAGCCTCTTGGGCCTTGGCTAAAAAGAACTCTAGACTTAATTACTCAAATGGGCTGTCAAGACCCCCTAGTTGGGTCAGATGTTTTATGTGGAAATATTTCCGTGGACTTTGATCCACTGTAGAAACTAGAAACTGATAGACCTCTCTCATTCCTCCATCCGATCTTTCCAAGCGACCCTTCCATAACCATACACCGCAAGATCTTTCTGAGGTATCATAGGTCTTGGATGTGCTGCAATTCCATAGCAAAGAAAACAACAAATTTTTTTTAATGAAAACCTAGTAAGCTGGCTTACATTTCAAATGTCATTTTAACCGGTGCTACGACCTAAAAAACAGAGAAAAAGCTTATCACCACACTAGCAAAGGAGTCTAAGGATCCACAAAGAAGGTAACATATTTTATAAGAGAGGTCCACATAAGATATGCATAAGCATACTCCATATTCTTTGAGTTTAGGATACCTTGAACACGGGAATAAGAAGGAACGCCACGAATCCAGCAAACCCCATATGGATCATTGTCAGCGTTATAGGAAGTGGAAAGTTGAAGTATTTTGGTGATAAAACCCACTGCAAGTAAAAGTAACAAAAGGGACATGATTTAGAAGTCAGACTCAGTTATAGTTAGCAAAAGCTAAACCAAAATACAGTCATAGTTAGCCCTTGCATATCTGACATCTGACGTCACATCACAATACAATCATCTGTATGTAGATACAAAGAATAGGGAAAACTACTATTCGACAACCATTGCTACAGAACATGTTTGGATATGGTTTCATATCAGATACACTACATATAAGTCAAACATCAGATCCTTATATCTGAGATACAGCATGTAACATTCAAAATCCAACAAATATGCAAACTACACACATCTGCGTAAGCATTAGATACGTTAATAAAGTATAATAGCCTCTGCAGTCACCTTGTTGTACAGTATAACTCCTGAAGATAGTATAACGTAAATCAGCAAGTAGATATAAGTTAATACAAGCGTCTTGTTTATCATCTTTGCCATCTTAGTCGTCTCCTCTCCTAAGTGCAAAAGCAAATAATCTCCGCAGCAAATTTCTTTGATAGTCAATTTCCTGTTACTGCACCAATACTAAAACAGGGCAGTATCTCCAAAAAAACCAGGTGCAAAGACTCCGTAGCCATTACCTGAAACCCAAAATAAAAGCAAAGCATCAACGTCACAACTGAGAGCTCTCTACTTCCATTAACGAACCTCAACAGTAATAGACAAATACGCCATGAGAAGTGGGACGGAAACCAAACCATGCAATTCGATTCACAAGACCAAAATTTGCCAGAATTAATCAAACCAGAAATTACAATCAACAGTCTAAAAGTCCAAAACCTAAATCCACAAGTGGGGGGCCAGGAGAAAAATCGAGAGATCACAATTCAGAGAAAAAGCAAAATGGATCAGATCTGAGAAGCAAGGATTATAAGAATTCGAACAATAGGGAGAGAAGAACGGACATTACTACTACCTGGAGATCATAAGCCGAAAACTCCAAATTATCAGCAAAGAAAACAAACTCACAAATCTAGTAGCGATAGATTCAAGACGAACACTATCGATTAAACAAATTCAAGAACTCGAGAGGAATCTGATAACAAAAGGACAAAGTCGGAAATCCTCTCACTTTGATGTCGACGGCGAAGACTGAGATCTGCGAGATCTCGACGGAGAAGGTGAGAGTCAGAGAAGATGAGAGTCGCTGAGTTATTAAGGGCAAAATGGTCTGTTTAGTGTAAATTGTAGAAGGGTAAATTAGTGAGGGGCATTTTTGCAAAGTGACATAGAAGGAGGGACATTTATCTCAATTTCTCTTTTCTTTTTGCATAATGAGATTTTATTGTATTTTAGGCAAAAACGCAAATTACATTTAAAATCACATCCTATGTTTTCGTTTATAAAAAAATATTATACCAATTTTAATTATTATTAATTTTTTGCATAAATTTATTAGAAAACACCGTTCCACCTTTATGCGTGTAACTAGGCATGACCACGGTTACGGTTATCACGGTTACGGTTTATTAACCACCGGTTACGGTTATAAATTTTGTTTAACCATAACCTTAACCATTTAATAAACGGTTAAACGGTTACGGTTTAATACGGTTCCGGTTAAAACGGTTACGGTTATATACGGTTACGGTTATATACGGTTACATTTTTTTAGATGATATGATATTATTGAGAAAAAATTATGTTAAAATAATTTTAAATATTTTAAATTAAAAATGATTTGATTAACAAAAATAAGTGATGGAGTGGGTTAGAGAATAGATTTAGTGGGCACTTTGAAATTTGATCCACTTAAAACACGATTTAGAAAAATAATTAAGTATTTAAAAAACTAAAATGACAAAGAAATTAAATAATGTTTATCGCACTAATTAGAATAAATAATAATGGATATTTCATCCACTAATTCACAATCCACTTTGACTTTGTCACCGTGAATCTATTCTATTCAAATATTTTATTTAATACTAGTTAAAATAATACTATCATTTTTCGATTAGCAAAAAAAATCAATTATTTAATTTAGTATCAGTTAAAATAATATCACTTTTTAATTTTTATTTAGATTTTCTTAAATATCTATATAAAATTTCAATTTATTTTAATTAAATAATATTTTTAAACGGTTACGGTTATAATTTTACGGTTTTAACCGTACGGTTAACCGACGGTTTTTATACAGTTACGGTTAATTGACGGTTACGGTTAATAATTTTTGTAACCATAACTAATATTTTTTTACGGTTAACGGTTACGGTTTTTAACCATTTTATACGGTTACGGTCTGGTTACGGTTTACATCCGGTCCGGTTACAGTCCGAAATACGGTTACGGTTTAGTTTTGGTCATGTCTACGTGTAACCAATCAGAACCATAGTTTTCTATTTAATATTCAAACCAAAAAAATAGTAGAGTTTACTGTATCTTTTTTATATTTTTAATATACCTTTAATTATTTTAATTATATATGGTTCCGTAGATGCTTTAACGAACAAGTTATGTAATTTGTTCACTATGGACACTCTGATTCGTGTTTACTCAGTGGTTGCTCCTATCTATAGTGTTTTGAAGCTGTTCAACGAAAATCCCCAATGAGAACGTCTTTGTTTGTTAATTTCTTGATGGGATTGCTTCGATCCATTTTGCCATTATAAGAAATTGTTTATCTGATTTTTCAAGTGTATGTGTTTTAACCCTTTAATATATAATTTTATGATTATGAAAATATGTAACTTTTGGTTTTTGGTTATAGTCTAATAGAGATAATCCTAGTCTCGTTAAACTGTATTTTGAGTGCATGTGTCTATCAACTCAATTATTAATGCTTTACTAAGATTCTAATTTTTTAATATAAAAATGATTATAAAACTCAATTGCTACTGTTTTACAAGGTTTTATTAGCTTTTAAAAAAGTTTTATGATATATGATTCAATTTTTTTTATCGCTTACAAAGTTTTAAAAGGTTTTATTAAAATGACTGTAAAACTCAATTTTTCTTGTTTTACAAGATTTGATTAGATAAGGTTTTATAAAGATGATTATCTAATAAATGAGTTTTTCGACTATATTTCTCTCGATATAAATCATTGCTAATCCATTCAATATGTGTATGATCAGAGTTCTTGATGTATGGTTTCTAAAATTCAGTTTTGTTTGAAAAAGTTAAAGAATAATATCTAATAGCCAAGTTAAATAAAATATTTAATAAAGATTTTATCATTAAAATTAAACCAAAAATTAATAAATAAATTAAAAACAATTCTCTTCACTCCACAAAACAAAAAGGAAATTAAAAAAAAAAAAAAGGAAAGACACGTTAAAATCAAAAGGACAAAAAAAACGGGAGACTTGAACCCAACACATATGACTTAATTATGAAATATATAACACCAAAACTAACCTCTTGAATATATGGTCCTACGAGATTATATATATTTGGTAGTCTAAAGCAGATGTTTTGGATGCCTTATGAACGGACCGGACCTGTTTCAATGTACCATGAATAGCGAATCTGGGTTGTGTCCTTTAGCAAAAGCTGATATAAGTTGTGTACATGCATGAAGTCTACGCTAGAAAAGTCATGAAGTTGAACTTATTATTGATCATAAGCTAACTAAATTCAACATGGAAGAAGTGAAAACCATGATAGGCATTGTTCTGTTGTGCACTCAGACATCTCATGCATTGAGACCACCAATGTCACAAGTGGTGGCCAGACTTTCAGGAGATGTTGAGGTTAGTGATGTCACTTCTAAGCTAGGCTACCTAACCGACTGGAGATTTGAATCATTTGATGACACCATAGGCTCATCTCTCAGTGGCTTTCAAACCAAAGACATATGCGCTTCTGAATATTTCTCGACGAGCTTTGTGATGCATGGGTTCGAGATATCACCTAGAAACACAGACGCTAAGCCAAGCCAAGATCAATGAGGGCAGATGACAAAGACCCACCCTTTTGTGTAACCATAGTGTGGCTTTAGAGATGTTTGTGTATATGAAGATCAATATTTTTGTTCTTTGTATCATTTTGATTAAATAATATATATTTAAGCTTTTGGGTTTGCCTCTAAACCGTTGAGAGGAAAATTTTAAGAGATGTTTGATACTTGCGATGAAAGGAATAGTAGAGTACGCATATCTCAACGACATTTGTGTAAAATATGCTCATATATTAATTGATTTCTCATGTTGTTTAACATAAAATGATAAGTGATTAAATATGCTCGAACCTGAAAATTATTTTAAATAGACTTTCACTTATTTCCATATCTTTCGCCTAGGCATGACCAAAACTAAACTGTAACCGTATTTCGGACCGTAACCGGACCGGATGTAAACCGTAACCAGACCGTAACCGTATAAAACGGTTAAAAACCGTAACCGTTAACCGTAAAAAAATATTAGTTATGGTTATAAAAATTATTAACCGTAACCGTTAATTAACCGTAATTGTATAAAAACCGTCGGTTAACCGTACGGTTAAACCGTAAAATTATAACCGTAACCGTTTTAAAATATTATTTGATTAAAATAAATTGAAATTTTATATAGATATTTAAGAAAATCTAAATAAAAAATTAAAAACTGATATTATTTTAACTGATATTAAAATAAATAATTGATATTTTTTGCTAATCCAAAAATGATTATTTTTCTAAATCGTTTTTTATGTGGATCAAATTTCAAAGTCCCCACTAACCCACTCCATCACTTATTTTTATTCCTTACCAAAAAAAAAATCACTTATTTTTATTAATCAAATCATTTGTAATTTAAAATATTTAAAATTATTTTAACAGAAATTTTTTTCTCAATAATATCATATCATCAAAAAAATGTAACCGTATATAACCATAACCGTATATAACCGTAACCGTTTTAACCGGAACCGTATTAAACTGTAACCGTTTAACCGTTTATTAAATGGTTACGGTTATGGTTAAACAAAATTTATAACCGTAACCGTGATAACCGTAACCGTGGTCATGCCTACTTTCGCCGATCAATATCATACACTTTAATTATTTGTTTAAATAAAGCCTACATTATATTGTATATATGTAACTAATTTGCAAATAAGATTATAAGCCCCAATACAAAAATACAACATATATACTAAATCATGAAGGTTCTTTTTTGTGTTTGTGAACCTTTAAATAAAATTCTCACTTCCGCCAACTTTAGAAGTCGTAAGTAAAAACTAAAATCTACGAACCACTGACCAATTTTTAATTTTTATCAGAATAGATGACATTTTTTTTTAATATCGCTAAATAAGGACATACAATTGACGAGTTAACGACGATTGACCAGTCATATCGTTAATATATCACTAAATACCGACATTCATAAACGTTGGTATATACAAAAGTCTTCTTTCATCAACATGGAGAGAAAAGAACAACTTGTCAAAAGTCTTTACTTCCACAAATACATGTGCATAGTCACAAGTCTCTCTTGATAATTAATAAGTGGATATTTCCAGAATAACTTCAACATGGAGGAAAGAGCCACGGAAAATGGTAAAAGCAAAGAAATAGTCCTAACATGTAATTAACGAAAATGCCATATTAACGTTTCGCTCTTACGTAGAACTTTTCAGCCGCCAATTTAATTTAATTGTCCAACTTTTACTAGAATAATTATGATATTTTGTCATTGGTGTTACGTACTCCAACATATTTTAATCAACTATATTTCGAAATTACCATTGACAAAATCAATTAAATAACAAAGCATATATAGATAGGTACACGATTAAAATAATTTAAATTATAGAAATTTGCTAATGGAGCAACATTTGTAGCATACATATTGTTGTTTCAAAATATATAGGAAAATTCTTATAATTTTTTTACTTAACTAATATATAAATATAAATATGTTTAGTTCATATAAGGGATCTCTAATATACCTAATTATCTCTAATATATTTTTCATCTAATTTCATCAAATATAATATATATTATGTTCGAATTTTATTGTCTCAAATTTAAATATACAGTACCCTTCTTATAATTTTTTTACTTAATTAACTTTGTAAATATAATATATATCCGTGGGCTGCACCTCCCCCAGGGATTAGTCTCGGCCCCGTCCATAGGCCTGGGGATTTACCCTGAGTTATAAAAAAAAAAATATATATATATAGATATATATATATATAATAAGAGTGAGACGAACAATGGGAGGATATATCGGAGATCCAATAGAAGGTATGTCTCCAACATTATCCTTAGATTCTAATTCTTTGATAGATGAGATTGAGTTTGGTATATTTCCAGATTGAGAGTAATTTATAACTGAAATGGGTATATATAGAGAAAGAAATTTTTTGATAAGATGTAAATTTAAAGAGAATGTAATCTTTAATGCATGTCGATATAGGAAGGAGGTATTATTTTTTTTTTTGGTGGGAGGGAAGGGGACAAAGGTCCCCTCCAAATTATTAAAAAATAAAGTCAACTACAATCGAGCTCTACGTGGAAACGAAATTCCTCGTGAGTTTTCATCTAAAATCGAAACAACAAAATTAGGGCAAACATCAAATAAAACGACCCCAAAGGGTTGAGAGAATGCATAGTTAGCTAAGCCGTCGGCAAAACGGTTAGTCTATAGGAAGGAGTTATTGATTTTATTGTCGTGTAAGTAAGCTAAATTTTGAGAAATTTCTGAATTGTTGTTTTTTTGTATGTTAAAAAAAAAAAAAGTTGTATTCATTTGTTTAAGCAGAATAGTCGTATATCGTTTTATATATTTTCTAATTATTTCCCTCTTGTGCAAATAATCATCTAGTTGGATCATTATAATAACATATATATAAGTCAATGAATAAAAGTCAAGAATATAATTTAGGAAAATAAATTTAAGACAACATATAAGGAGACGTTACCCACCAAAGAGTCCAAAGCTTAAGATAGACAGACAACAGTTGTGAACCAAAAAAAGAAAAAAAAGAGTAAAACCTCCGTGGACAACGATGCCCACGTATCTGCTCCTCACCGTCTGGTTCCTCTTGTGTATCCCAGGTTCGGTTCAGCTGGTTCAAGCTCAAAACCAAACCGTAGCCACTACTCATCCCGACGAAGGTCTTTGCTTTGTCGTTGAACACTTCATTACAAGTTGTTTTGGTTTAAATAAACTGACGTTTGTTGTGGAATAAACAACAGCTCAAGCTTTGAACTCCATCTTCGCCACTTGGAAGATCAAGGCGCCTAAGGATTGGAACATCAGCGGTGAACTTTGCTCCGGCATCGCCATCGACGAGGGAATCACTATCGACGACAAAAACTACAACCCTCTTATCAAATGCAACTGTGACTTCGTCAACTCCACAATCTGCCGCATCACAGCCCTGTACAGTACATCCTCTCTTTCTTTTTCTTTTTGTTATACTTTTACGTGGAAGCGATAAGCCGGAACACATACCTTGGCCGGTTTAGTGATGAATTTGGCACGGAATAGACTGAGAATTGACGCAGAGATCGGGGTTGAGATCATAGACGGAAATCAACCATAAACCATTGTTCAAGTGCCTTTCCGGTTGATCTCTCGGAGTTTTTTTCTCTCTATTATGTTTCTCTCTCTCTCTCTAGAATTCTCTCTTTGTATCAATATACACAAACTTATCACTTATGTCTCTCTACAATCATCCTTGTATATAGACAAAAAAAAGTGGTCACATAGAGACACCAATTGCATAGCTTTGGTATTCAAAAAAAAATTGCATAGCTTTAGTGTCTCTTAATAAAATAACTTCCCAACAATAATGGTTAACTAAACCGATTCGGTATGCTGCTAAATCATAGGCACCAACAGATCATAAACCAACACTTTTTTTTTTGTATTTGTGCATTTACACACTAGATGTTGCCATGTTGTTTGTTTCACTTTGACAGGAAGGTTTATGCGAAAGATGTTAAAGGACCTATACCTCCACAGCTCTGGACTTTGCAATATCTCAACAATCTGTATAGACTTTACCTTTTCATTTCTTTTTTCTTATCATCATCAAAAAATTTGACATACATCTTTCTTCCAGGAACCTGGCTCAAAATTTTCTTACAGGCTCCCTTTCTCCTGAAATTGGAAATTTGATTCGAATGGAATGGATGTAAGGCTATTGAATGAAACCTTCTTTTTTTCTTCCTTTTTTTAATCTATCTTTCTTGTCTCTCACGCTCCAACTGTTTCTCAACTACTATATATAGAACTTTTGGGATCAATGCCTTGTCTGGCCCCATTCCCAAGGAAATTGGTTTGCTTTCAGAATTGAAATCGCTGTAAGCTTCTTCTTCTTCATCTTTAGTAAGAAAATATCATAAATGTCAGATTTTAATGTTTCACTATTGTTAAAAAGTAATACCCTAAAATACCATTAAATGAAATTGTTGTTTCAAAAAATACCATTACTAGTTTTATTTTTTAAAAATACCACTCTAAATCTTTAAGTTCAAAAATACCATAGACACTAAAAACGCTTTATAAAAGTTTATAATTTAAAATTTTGGGTTTAGGTTTAATATTTTGGGTTTAGAGTTTAGCTTTTAGGGTTTAGGGTTTACTTTTTTGGGTTTAGTATTATGTTTTGAATGTTTAAAGTTTAGTTTTAATTTATGGTATTTTCAAAAAAAATAATATTTTAGTGGTATTTTTGAAAAAAAAACCTAATAATGGTATTTTTGGAACAAAAACATATTTTAGTGGTATTTTTGATAATTGTCCATTATTAAATTTATCTTGTATATATTTTCTGCATGCAGTGGTATTGGTTTAAATAACTTTTCAGGTTCAATACCAGCTGAGATTGGGAATTGTACAAAACTACTGAAAATGTGAGAATGTACAAAGTGTTGTTATATATAATTCATTTCTGCAGTGTTTATAATTCAGATATGAAAGCTTAATTAGGGGCAGATTGACGTCTTTGCTTTAAAGACTGTGTAAAGTATTGTAGAGTTCTTACAGTAACTATTTTTCCAGTCGCACTTTTTTCGCTTTAATTTCATTTACTGTCGTAACAGTCATCGATTTTGGTCTTTTTGCTTTCCATTTTTTAAAAACCCATATATTACTGAAAACTGGACCGACGGCCGGTATCACCACTTTGATCATAATTTTAATTAAATTGTACTTTATTTTAATTGAATAACATATATATCTATATATATTTATCTTTTTTACAAAAAAAGACATATTTATATTATAATGCATACTTAAAATTACAAAACATGTTTGAAAATTTTAATATTATTTTTTATTAAAAAGATGGTTTTTCAGTTAGAAGAAAAAAACCATTTTTTTCTTCTTTATTAAATTTTTATCTATCAATATTAAAGAATTTGTGTTTTTCTATGATAAATATGGTTTTTTAAAAAGTAAAAAAAATATAATTTTCTCAATTAGAATTAAAAAATAAAATAGTTTGTAAAAAAGTGATTTTAAAATATAACTCAATCTTAAATTATCAAAATTGTGGTTTAAATTTTCTGAACTGGGTTTTAACATCAAACCGAACTAGCGGTTTTGTCGGTTTTTGGTCAGTTTTAACGGTTCAACTCAAATCCGGTTTTTGGCCAATTCTATTAGATATTTAATAAATAAATAAAAATCTATAATTTTAAAATAACAGTCATAATTTTACAGTTAATTATACTTCTATCAAAATTTAAGTAACAATCATAGTTTTTACAGCAAAATCTTTACAGTCAAAAGTATATACTAAAAAAATCTATAGTTAAATTCTTTACCAATCGACCCTTAATAGTTTTTCAGAATCATCTATTGTTGTAAGCATTTCTTATATTTTATTGCAGATACCTAGGAAATTCTGGACTTAGAGGGGAAATACCTCTATCATTTGCTAATCTTGTAGAGATGGAAGACGCGTAAGATTTTATTTTTCTTGAACTTTATATAATTAAGTTTTGGAGAATTCTCATAAATACCAATAAAATGAGTTTGTTTTCTAATACCATTATTAGTTTCATTTTCTAAAAATACCAATAAATATATTTTTTTCCAAAAATACTATAAAACTAAAACTAAACTTTAAACTTTCAAAACCTTAAATCATAAATACTAAATTTTACCCCCTAAAAATTATACCCTAAATCTAAAATAGGCAACCCAAACGGCCAAACCTATATATTTAAATTTTACACCCTTGAAAGTTTATTTTTGTGTTTGTGCTATTTTTGAAAAACAAAACTTGTAATGATATTTTTGAAAAATTAAAGTAATAATAGTATTTTTGGAAAATAATTTGTCTACTCTTTTTTTAATCTAATTATTACTTTACATTATTTTTTCGTTTTGTTGTGGGTTGATTTTCTCCTTAATGTTTGTACCAGTTGGCTAAACGATGTGGACGTTACTGGTCCGATACCAGAATTTATAGGAAAATGGACAAAACTTACTATCTTGTAAGAATGATTTCATTTTTTACTAATGTATTTGTTACATTGCTCTTGTTTTTATATCTTTTGTCATAATTTTTACTCCCAGAGGAAAATTCTTCATGTAATTTAAACTTTGGGATTCAGCGATTGCTACCATGTTTTACTGCAGGAAAATTCACGGAACTGGTTTGAGTGGTCCGATACCATCGTCATTTTCAGACTTAACTTCTTTGAGAGAACTGTATGTGTTGTTGCATTGGTGTTAGAATGATTCTTGTGTACTATTTTCTCTTTCTTTCCCTCTCTCCTCAACATAATCCTATCATAAATGTAGGACTCTAAGTGATATATCCAATGGAAGCTCTTCTATTGGATTCATCAAAGACATGAAATCTCTAAGTATATTGTAAGGGAATAATTCTACTCAAATTCATGAACTATTTCCCTCTCCTCGTTACGTGTATTTAACGTTGATGATATGTCTCACAGAGTATTGAGGAACAGCAATCTCACTGGGACAATACCCTCTAATATCGGGGAATACTCAAGTCTACAACAAGTGTAAGTACAAATTAAATACGTCTGCATGTTTCAGAGTCTACTCTATAAAACGAATGAGATGATTTGTGAAAGTCACCGTAACAAAGTGATCTTAACAATGCTGGTAATTCCTGTATGTTTTCCAGTGATTTAAGCTTCAACAAACTACATGGACCAATTCCAGCTTCACTTTTCAACTTAAATAAACTTACTCACTTGTAAGTCTTCTACTTTTTTTTGGGTCTTTAATTATGTTCGTATCTAGCAGTACTGAATTATATAACTGTTGAAAAAAATTTGAATTAATTATGTCCTCATATTAGGTTTCTGGGAAACAACACGTTCAATGGTTCTTTGCCCACTAAAAAGAGCCAGACTTTGAGCAACATGTGAGTTGCAAAGTCCTTTATAATTGATCATCTTCGGAATATATAACATATTATGTATCGTAATTAATTATTATTGTTTAATTATTTCAGAGATGTTTCGTACAATGATTTGTCTGGTAGTCTTCCTTCATGGGTCAGCTTACGAAACTTGAAAGTGTAAGTAAACAAAACACTAAAAAATTTTGCATCTTATTTTTTTTATAGGAAATAATTATTAGAAAGAGAAATTACTCAAAATACCACACTTTTAAATTTGTTTTCAAAAATACTATAAACACAAAATTGATTTTCAAGTAGAATTAAAAGTTGCTGGTTTGGCTTAACTATTTCACATTTAGGATATAAAAATTGAAAGTTTAGTTTTAATTTTGTCGTATTTTTTGAAAAAATATATATTTTAATGGTATTTATGAGAACTGCCCAGAAAGAATCATAATAAAACTATATGTTATTGGTGCAGCAACCTTGTTGCTAACAACTTCACCTTGGAAGGTCTAGACAAGAGGTGAATTTATTAAATATGTTCATGTACTGATGCCTGAAATTCCAATTTCAATATTTCTTGTTTTTAAATTTGTTTTCATTTTGTTAAAAGGGTTTTACCAGGACTGAAGTGCTTGCAGAAGAACTTCCCCTGCAATAGAGGCAAAGGAATCTGTAAGTGTTACAGAGAGAAATAATCATAAACCGTTGTATGTTCTGTTGGAAAAAAAGATTTGCTTAAGATCTTCTCTATTGACTTTTATCTAGATTCTGAATTTTCGATCAACTGCGGAGGCCCACAAATAAGGTCTATTAGCGGAGCAGTATTTGAGAAGGAGGACGAGGATCTTGGAGCAGCTTCATTTTTTGTGAGTGATGTTCAGAGATGGGCATCCAGTAGTGTAGGATTTTATGCCGGGAGTAGCAATAATATATGGGTTATCAACACTTTGGACTCAGAGCTTTTCCAATCAGCAAGATATTCTTCATCTTCCCTAAGGTATTATGGGTTGGGGCTAGAAAATGGAGGCTATACAGTAACACTTCAGTTTGCTGAAATACAAATTCTTGGTACTAATTCATGGAGAGGTTTGGGAAGACGAACTTTTAACATTTATGTCCAGGTATGCTCTACAAGTTAACTTGTTGGTGTAATAATCTTCTTGCTGAGTTCTGAGACTTAGCTCCTTGTTTCCAGGGAAGACTTGTTGAAAAAGATTTTGATATACGTAGAACATCTGGTGACACTACTGTCCGAGCAGTTCAAAAAACATATAAAGCAATTGTATCAGAAAATTACATTGAAATCCATCTTTTATGGGCTGGCAAAGGATCATTTGCTATTCCTATTATAGGTACTTATGGGCCACTAATATCGGCTGTTAGTGCAAAACCAGGTACCACAACAACTACCGAATTCTTTTTTTCTTCTTTTGTCTGTTTTTTTTCTTCTATCTCCTGAGGCTTATGTGTTACATATCTCTGTTCAGATTTTACACCAACTGTAGGTAACAGACCACCATCAAAGAAAAAGAATAGGACTAGTACTGTTGTGGGTGTTATTGTTGGACTAGGACTTTTGAGCATCTTTGTGGGCGTGGTTATAATCTTTATCATTCGAAAAAGCAGAAAGCGTTACACAGATGACGAAGGTATATATGTCATAACAACACAAACAAGACCTTGAGATTGAATATCATCTTTCAAACTGGTTCATACTTTTTTTTGCAGAGCTGCTTAGTATGGACGTAAAGCCTTACACTTTTGCTTACTCTGAACTTAAAACTGCCACTCAAGATTTTAATCCCTCAAACAAGCTTGGAGAGGGAGGATTTGGGTCTGTTTATAAGGTAAGCCCCATACTCAAAATGAATAAAATACAAATTCAACCTAGTAAAGCTTTACGGGTATGTTATGATTTAACACATTCAACAGGGAAACCTGAGTGATGGAAGAGAGATCGCGGTGAAAGTGTTGTCGGTTGGATCCCAACACGGGAAGGGACAATTTGTTGCAGAAATCGTAACAATTTCTACAGTTATGCATCGCAACCTAGTAAAGCTTTACGGGTGCTGCTATGAAGGAGATCATCGTTTGCTCGTATATGAGTACCTCCCAAATGGAAGTCTTGATCATGCACTATTTGGTAATGAGCAGAATGATTACTTATTTATCTTTGATTCTGTACCATGCTGATTTGGGTGTTGCAGGAGGAAAAAAGACTTTACATCTTGATTGGTCAACCCGTTTTGAGATATGTCTGGGAGTAGCCAGAGGTCTAGCCTACCTCCATGAGGAGGCAAGTGTTCGCATAGTACACAGGGATGTGAAGGCCAGCAACATTTTACTCGACTCTGAGCTGCTCCCAAAGGTTTCTGATTTTGGGCTTGCAAAGTTATACGATGACAAGAAAACCCACATAAGTACCAGAGTGGCGGGGACCATGTACGTATCCTGAAACCTTATACTTTTTCTTCTTTGCAACAATACTATGGATTTATAACACAAGATGTTGTACCAATGCAGTGGATATCTTGCGCCAGAGTATGCCATGCGTGGACACCTAACAGAGAAAATAGATGTGTATGCCTTTGGTGTTGTGGTCTTAGAGCTAGTGAGTGGAAGGCCAAACTCTGATATGAGGCTGGATGACGGAAAAAAATATCTTGTTGAATGGGTACGTCCTTGTTAGTTATATACTTTTTTTTTAATTGGAAATGGTATAAGTTAATAAAATCGTGGTGTATGTAGGCATGGAATCTACACGAGCAAAGCCGTGAAGTTGAACTAATCGATGATGAGCTGATTGAATTCAACATGGAAGAAATGAAACGCATGATAGGAATTGCTCTACTATGCATTCAAGCATCTCATGCCTTGAGACCACCGATGTCAAGAGTGGTGGCCATGCTTTCAGGAGATGTTGAGGTCAATCATGTAACCTCTAAGCCAGGCTACCTAACCGATTGGGAATTTGATGACACCTCAAGCTCCTCTTATAGCGCCTTTCAAACTAAAGACACAAGTGCTTCTGAGTCTTGCTCCACGTTGTTTGTGACGCCCAAAGACGGCGACTTTAAGCAAATGCTTGGAATCAAGATCAATGCGGGGAGATGACAATGTCTCTCTCCTCTATCTTATATATACCTCTATGTATGTGACTATATGAGGTTCACTATTTTCTTCTTAATTTTGGTTGGAGAAACATATTTCACCTTGATTCAATAATGTTTTAAGCACTTCATAATGAATTTGTCCGTTGGTGAAGTTGAATAATAGACTTTTTTTTTTTTTTTTTTTTTTGAATAATAGATTTTATGTGTTGGAAGAATTTGATTATCGTCAATCGTTTTGTCTTGTCATGATGGGTATGTATATTTTAAATCAACTTCTACACCGTTAATGTGGCCTCCATTGGACTCTATGAGCAAAATGAATTTCCAGAGCGTCGTTAAATGGGTATGGTCTGTTGAATTTGTAGCCCATGTTTAAATCAACGTATAATCGTAGACGGGTTGTATATTCGCTCGCTCATTGTCATATAGTACATATGCACACAAAAAAGTCATATAGTATTAGGGTTTTAGTTTCTCCTACACTTCTTATGGCATCGACCTTGTGGGCCGTCGACCACTCAGGTCTCTTACCCCTATTGATTGCTCGAGTAATTCTCCCGATACACTTAACCGCTAGGTAGTATATTCGATGTCGATCCACAAGGACCAAAGGTACTCTAAAGATTTCCGAGACTTATACATTTATCGATCTGTTTGAGGACCTTATCGCCGACGTTGAGAAAGATCTGCGTGCCTTGCGTTCTCGCAATGCTCCATCCTCACCTTCTCGTCCTTGATCCGCTTCTTCTTTGCTGCCGGATCTGCTTCTTCTTCAGCCGTTAATGGTGGAAACGGCGCTTGAGCAACCAGAGCTTCTTTGAGTCCTAAGAGACTTAGATGCGAGTACATCCTTGTTCTCCAAAGGGAGAAATCACCAGATCCGTCGAACTGTGCCACCTCAAACCTAGATCCTCCCATCTCTTTTGATCCGCGACTCATCCGTGGCTCTGATACCAATTTGTGCTGTTTTGACTCATCACGAAACCGATCTTTAGCTCACAACTCTCACGCAGTACTCGTTTGTTCTCGAGAAGTAAGAAGAGAAACAAGAAAACGACACGCAGAAATTTTACGAGTTCAGACTCCGATGTGGAGTCCTACGTCTCGCCGGAAAGTTTCCGGAATCCACTAGAACCAGCTCAATCTCAAGCTCCTCTCTCTCTCTCTCTACAAGTTCTCTCACTCTCTCTCTTGTTTTCTGTTGCAACTTGCGGATAAGGTACAAAAGAAAGATCTAGAGACTAAGGGGAGTTATTGGTTCATGGATTTTGAAATCCATATAGAATTTAATCCTTATTGATTTGGAAAGAATACTTGTGGATTTTGAAATAACATGTGTTTACCTACGAATTTGAATCCTTCTATTTTTCACTATCAAATCCATTCAAATCCATTTTTAATAAAACGTGGATTTGAAAATCCAAAAACAAATCACTAAACAAATAACATAGTATTTTAATTAGTATTTACAAATCATATAACCAATAACACATGATTTTAATAAAGATTTTAAAATCAATGATTAAATAACACATGATTTTTATTTGGATTTCTAAATCCACTGAAATCCATAAACCAATAACTCACATTCAACCTGTACACACACGTGGGAGACTTAAGAGTGAAAGAGGAAACCTTCTCTTGTAGCTAGAGGCTCTCTCATACTTGGTGTAAAGGACATTAATCTTCACCAAGCTTGGAGCCAAGATCAATGAGGGAAGATGACAAAGACCCACCCTTGTGTGTAATAGTGTGGCTATATAGAGATGTTTGTGCATATGATGATGATCAATATTTTTGTTCTTTGTATCACTTTGATTCAATAATAATATAATATATATTTAAGCTTTTGGGTTTGTCTCTAAACTGTTGAGAGGAAAATTTTAAGAGATGTTAATAATACTTGCGATGAAGGAATAGTAGAGTACGCATATTTGAACTTATGGTTTGTCACTTTGTCTCCAAATTGCATAGACAAACTGATTCCATGAATACTGTTTTTGAGATTCAGGCGGCAAATAATTAAGAAACATTTGGTATCTAGTTTTGCCGCTTAACACAAAACGAGTCGCATGATAATACCAAAAACCATAAGAAGAAATTACATTTGTGTAAAATATGCTCGAACCTGAAAATTAATTTTGTTTTAAATAGACTTTCACTTATTTCCATATTTTTCGCCGATCAATATCATACAATTAAGTATTTGATTAAATAAAGCCTACCTTATATAGTTATATGTAACTAGTGCATTTTGCAAATAAGATTATAAGCCCCAATACAAAAAATACAACATACTAAATCATGAATGTTCTTTTCTTGTGTGTTTGTGAACCTTAAATAAAATTCTCACTTCCGCCAGCTTTTGAAGTCCTAAGTAAAAACTGAAATCTACGAACCACTGACGAACTTTAAATTTTTATCAGAATAATAAACATAGGTTAATCAGAAAGACTTTAGGAGAGAAAAGAACAAGTTGTCAAAAGTCTTTGCTTCCACAAATACATTTGCATGTTCACAAGTCTATCTCTTGATAATTAAGTGGATCCTCCCAAAATATCATCAACATGGAGGAAAGAGCCACGAAAAATGATAAAATCAAAGAAATAGTAGCCGACGGGAAATTTCGGATTGAAATCAATTATAATTATAATCCCTATATGTATATTAATTGAGAAACACTCTTAAAAAATTAATCTTGCCCTAACATGTGATTAACAAAAATGCCATATTGACGTGTCGCTCTCACAAAATTCGTCAGCCCATTTAATAAAATTTCCAACTTTTACTAAAATAAGTAATAACTAGGTCTTAACCCGCGGTACACCGCGGGACAAACATTAAATTTATAAATTTTAAAATTCATGATTTGAAAGTTTTCTTGTAACGTAAATATAAACTCTAATTGATCTATAAAAGATATTAAACGAATCAAAGACATAATGACCCGTTGATCTTTATGATACAAAAGCTAGTTTATATATTCTGATTTCAAATTTCAGTAACCCGCTGATCTTTATGATACAATGCAATTTTTTCACATTTTTAAGTGATTATTTATTGTTTTTGATTGAATAGTTTTGTTCTTTATTTTTATTTTTGTCAAAGTTCTTTTCTTTTTATTCAAAATATTAAATATTTTTTGGATATGTGTTAAATCAAATATTAAAATATTAAAATTCACTTTTTTTTTACTAATTAAATAAATTATGTCCGTTTTTAAAAATTCAAATCACAACATATATGAAAAATAAAATCTAGATTTTATTTATTATATAGACTATGTATTGATCCAATTTTTTAAAAAAATATGATCATAAAAAGATGAGAGATAAATTTTTAATAAAATTTTTGAAATATTTCTAAATTAAAGGAAAATAACTTTGTTAAGAAAATTTGAGGAAAGAGAAAATTCAATATTTCCTTAAATAAATTCAATAGATGAGAGAAGAGTGTGAGCATGCTAGTTTATTTTTATAATTAATGCCGAGCTCTCTAGCGACGACACATCAGCATTGTTGGCAAAAATGCTTCTCTATTAATATATAGGGGATTATGATAGTGAAGTGATCTTGGTCTAGTGGCAAATCCACAGAAGACAGACACCATCACACCAGGGATTGAGTCCCCGACCCTACAATTTGTAGGAATTAGGCTAATGGGCCGGCCAGTTATGACCCAAATGTTGACAAAAAAAAAGTAATAAGTATGATATTTTATCATTGGTGTTACGTACTTCAACATATTCTAATTCTATTAATATAATTAATACAACCTGGCACAGTGACACTTCTCGACGTCAAGAGAATTGGCTGTAATCATAATAGGTGTTGTATTCAGACGTGGTGATGCAAACCTTTCTGAATTGATCAGGTGGTTTTGGTTCAATCTTTACTGGCATTGGGCCTTGACCGTAGTCCGTAGTCATCCTCATCTTCAAACCATGCTTCACGTTGGTAGTAAAATAAGTCCAAAAAAATAACTAAAATGTAGAAATAATAAAAAGGCCAAAATTTTCATGGATTTTCTTTTTATAATGAAATTAAATAACAAACTGAAGTAAAAGATTTTTATTTTTGTTGTGTTTATGAATGAAGGAAAAACTGAATTGAAACAAGAACATCACAATTTTTTATTTGTTTATGAATAAGGAAGAACAAAACTAAAAGTTAATAGAGATAAGAGTTGGACTAATACAACTTAGGGTAAGAGCTTTTAGTTATGATACCAAATGATATAATATTGGAATCACAAGATGATTAAGAGTTCCAAGCTATAAGTGGATTGAATTTCGTTACATAAAGGTGCGGAATGCCTTTGCGATTAGAACACAAATCAAGGTCTGGTGATTCCACCCAAAGACAATGATTCAAGACGTTTACTAAGCAAATGAATCAACCTAAATACTTAGAGAAACAAAGAGAAACAAGCTAAGAAGGTTAAAGAGAATAACTCGGTTTTTTATTCAATAAAAAGGTGTGTTTTTCCAATGAGAAATGTATGAGCTTATATATATATAGGCTCGACAAAGGACAGTAGCCAACGGAGTAAAATATATTGTAAAACAAGAAAGAATATACACAAAGCTAAATGATAGATGATCATGTGTTGATGGTGCCTTGGTCTTATGGCCGTTGGAGATTTTATGGGGGATTTATGCCATAAATGAAAAGTGTGCTCGCCTCTTTGTATCTAGACAGCTTGGGGGAGATAAGTAAGGTGTCTTGCAACCTTCTTTGATCATTAGGAGAGTCTCAAACTCGCAAATCCCAAAGGGAAAGACCTGTTGCTCCATAAATGCTCTCATTGGTGCCATATAAATGTGAGTAAGAGAGGATCCACTTGATTCTCTGGGTTGTGGTGCATGGGAGGACGTCAACTAGGGACTCTAGATTGTAAATAGCGTTGGATTTTTTGCTTATTTATACAACAATAAAATTTCATATACCTATATCTTTCATCTAATTTCATCAAATAAAATATCTTTATATGTTCGAATTTTATTGTCTCAATTATAATATACAGTACCATTTTATTGCTGTGTAAATATAGAGATAAGGTATTGATTTTATTGTTGTATAAATAAGCTAAAAAATAAGAAATTTCTGAATTATTGTTGTTGTGTTGTTGTATTCACTTGTTCAAGGAGAATAGTCGTATATTCTTTACCTTCTTGTGCGGGTAATTATCTAGTTGCATCGTTATAATATGACAGGTGGACCACTTATCATGTTTTGGTTGGTACATATATAAGTCAATGAATAAGTCAAGAAATATAAATTAGAACAATAAAAAATAAAGAAAAATAAATTTAAGACAACATATAAGGATACGTTACACACCAAAGCTTAATCTTTTAGTATAGTAAGATAGACAGACAACAGTTGTGAACCAAAAAAAAAAGAGTCTATGATGATGCCCACATGTCTGCTCCTCACCGTATGGTTCCTCTTGTGTCTCACCGGTTCGGTTCAGCTGGTTCGAGCTCAAAACCAAACCATAGCCACTACTCATCCCGACGACGGTCTCTCTGCTCTGTTGTTGAACACTTTGAAATATTTAATTACAAGTTGTTTGGTTTAAATAAACTGACGTTCGTTATGGTATAAAACAACAGCGCGAGCTTTGAACTCCATCTTCGCGACTTGGAAGATCTCGGCCCTGAAGACATGGAACATCAGCGGCGAACTTTGCTCTGGCGTCGCCATCAACGAGGCAATCACCATCGACGACAAAACCTACAACCCTCTTATCAAATGCAACTGCGATTTCGTCAACTCCACAATCTGCCGCATCACAGCTCTGTATAGTAACATCTCCTCTTTTTTTTTTGGTCTTTGTGCATTCACCTAGTTGATGTTGCCATGTTGTTTGTTTCACTTTGACAGGAAGGTTTTTGCGATAGATGTTAAAGGACCTATACCTCCACAGCTCTGGACTTTGCTATACCTCGAAAATCTGTATAGACTTTACCTTTTCATTTTTTTTTTAATTACTCCTTCAGTTTTTTTTTTTTTTTATCTTTATATTTAATATTTTTGCATACCTATTTAAAGAATCATTTAATTTTTGATTATTTCTAAACTTAAACATTATTTATTATTATATATATATATATATATATATATATAACCAATTTTTGGTAAAATCAGTAAGTTGAAATTTTTTTTTGGAATTTTTTTAAATATATATTGTCCAAACCAATAAAAAAAACCAACTAATTTTGTATTGAAAGTTAAAACCATCATCTAATCTAAAACAAATTTTTTACTTTTAAAACATCACCTAAAATATACAGAGGAAGTATCATACTAAGAAAAATAATAAGGTAAATGCCTCTTTCTTTCAGGAACCTGGCTCAAAATTTTCTTACAGGCTCCCTTTCTCCTGCAATTGGAAATTTGATTCGAATGGAATGGCTGTAAGGCTATTGACTGAATGAAATCTTCTTGCTCTTCCTTTTTTTAATTTTTCTTTCTTGTCTCTCATGCTCCAACTTGTAGAACTTTTGGGATCAATGCCTTGTCTGGCCCCATTCCCAAGGAAATTGGTTTGCTTACAGAATTGAAATCGCTGTAAGCTTCTTCTTCTTCATTCTTCTTTAAAGATATGGTTTTCTGAAAAAAACTCTCTAATTCGTTTCAACTTATCCATATATTTCAAAAAAATGCAGATCAATTATACGATGTAAAAAATAATACACAATATAACCCTTATACATATATGCTAAACGTTTTTACTATCACATACATTATATTGTGTATTACTTTTAACTTCGCGGAATTGACCTATATTTTTTGAATATGAAGGATAAAGTTGCGACTAAATGGATTTTTTTTAGAATACCCTAAAAATATCATAAATATCAGATTTTGATGCTTCATTATTATTAAACCTATCTTGTATATATTTTCTGCATGCAGTGGTATTGGTTTAAATAACTTTTCCGGTTCTATACCAGCTGAGATCGGGAATTGTACAAAACTACTGAAAATGTGAGAATGTACAAAGTCTTGTTATGTATTCATCTTTGTAGTGTTTTTAATTCAGATATGAAAACTTAATTTAATAAATTTTCTGAATCATTTAGTGTTGTAAGCATTTTTTACATTTTATTGCAGATACCTAGGAAATTCTGGACTTAGTGGGGAAATTCCTTCATCTTTTGCTAATCTTGTAGAGCTCGAAGACGCGTAAGATTTTATTGTTATTTAATTCGCATATAATTAAGTTTTTATTGTTTGATTTCTACTTTTTTGTAATCTATTTATTACTTTTTTTTTTTTTCGTTTTGCCGTGGGCTGATTTTTTCCTTAATGTTTGTATCAGTTGGATGAACGATGTTGACGTTACTGGTCCGATACCAGAATTTATAGGACGATGGACCAAACTTACTATCTTGTAAGAATGTTACATTGCTCTTGTTTTTATATCCTTTGTCTTAATTGTCAAAATTTTTACGTCTAGTGGAAATTTTGGGATTTAGCAATTGCTACCATTTTTTACTACAGGAAAATTCTCGGAACTGGTTTGAGTGGTCCGATACCGTCGTCATTTTCCAACTTAACTTCTTTGAGAGAACTGTATGTGTTGTTACATTGTTGTCAAAATGATTCTTGTATACTATTATCTCTTTCTTTTCGATCTCCTCAACATATATAATCCTATCAAATGTAGGACTCTTGGTGATATATCCAATGGAAGCTCTTCTCTTGAATTCATCAAAGACATGAAATCTCTAAGTATATTGTAAGGGAATGATTCTACTCAAATTCATGAATTGTTTATCTCTCATCCTTACGTGTATTTAACATTGATGATATTTCTCACAGAGTATTGAGGAATAGCAATCTCACTGGGACAATACCCTCTAATATCGGAGAATACTCAAGTCTACAACAAGTGTAAGTACAACATACATTCGCATGTTTTAGAGTCTTTTCAATAAAGTGAATGAGATGTTTGGTGAAATTCATAGCGACAAAGTGGTATTAACATTGCTGATAATGTTAATTTCTATTTTTTTCCCATTCATTAAAGTTAATGTGTTACCGTTTGATCTGTGTATATGTTTTCCAGTGATTTAAGCTTCAACAAACTACATGGACCAATTCCAGCTTCACTTTTCAACTTAAATAGACTTACTCACTTGTAAGTTTTCTACTTTTTTTAGGTCTTTAATTATGTTCGTATCAACCAGTGTATAATTGTGGAAAAAACTTTAATTGTTTTCTTCATATTAGGTTTCTCGGAAACAACACGTTCAATGGTTCTTTGCCCACTCAAAAGAGCCAGACTTTGAGCAATATGTGAGTTGCAAAGTCCTTTATAAATTATCATCTTTGAAAGCCACAAAGTCCTATTATAGACTCATGTTTTGTACAGGATAATTAGGAAACTGTTTTGGAATATATAACCTATCCTAATTATTCTTCTTTTATTCTTTCAGAGATGTTTCGTACAATGATTTGTCTGGTAGTCTTCCTTCATGGGTCAGCTTACCAAACTTGAAACTGTAAGTAAACAAAACACTAAAAAAAAATTTTCGCTTCCATCTTTTTTATTGGAAATATTTATGAGAATTATAATAAAACTATATGTTATTTGTGCAGCAACCTTGTTGCTAACAATTTCACCTTGGAAGGTCTAGACAAGAGGTGATTTTATTACATATGTTCTTGTTATGATACCTGAAATTCCAATTTCATTTTTTCTTGTTTTTAATTTTGTTTTTATTTTGTAAAAAGGGTTTTACCAGGACTGAAGTGCTTGCAAAAGAACTTCCCCTGCAATAGAGGCAAAGGAATCTGTAAGTGTTACAGAGATATATCATCATAAACCGTTGTTCAACAGTGCTTGTATGTTTTGTTGGAAAAATGATTTGCTTATGATATTGTCTATTGATTGATGTCTAGATTCGGACTTTTCGATCAACTGCGGAGGCCCACAAATACGGACTGTTAGCGGAACAATATTTGAGAAGGAGGACGAGGATCTTGGAGCAGCTTCATTTTACGTGAGTGACGTTCAGAGATGGGCATCCAGTAGTGTAGGATTTTATGCCGGGAGTAGCAATAATATATGGGTTATCAACACTGTGGACTCAGAGCTTTTTCAGTCAGCAAGATATTCTTCATCTTCCCTAAGGTATTATGGGTTGGGGTTAGAAAATGGAGGCTATACCATAACACTTCAGTTTGCTGAAATACAAATTCTTGGTACTAATTCATGGAGAGGTTTAGGAAGACGACCTTTTAACATTTATGTCCAGGTATGCTCTACGCCCCTACTGCTTTACAAGTTAACTTGTTGGTGTAATAATCATCTTGTTGAATTCTGAACGTAGCTCCTTGTTTCCAGGGAAGACTTGTCGAAAAAGATTTTGATATACGTAGAACATCTGGTGACACTACTGTTCGACCAGTTCAAAAAACATATAAAGCAATTGTATCAGAAAATTACATTGAAATCCATCTTTTATGGGCTGGCAAAGGATCATTTAGTATTCCTATTATAGGTACTTATGGGCCACTAATATCAGCCGTCAGTGCAAAACCAGGTACCACAACAACTGGCGAATTATTTTATCCTATTTTTGTCCGTTTTTATTTTCTATCTCTTGAGGTCTAAGTGCATATTTTTGTTCAGATTTTATACCAACTGTAGGTAACAGGCCACCATCAAAGAAAAAGAATAGGACTGGTACTGTTGTGGGTGTTATTGTTGGCATAGGACTTTTGAGCATCCTTGTGGGCGTGGTTATAATCTTCATCATCCGAAAAAGAAGAAAGCGTTACACAGATGACGAAGGTATATATGTCATAACAACCTAAACAAGATCTTGAGATTAAATTTTAAATTGTTTCATTCTTTTTGTTGCAGAGCTGCTTAGTATGGACGTAAAGCCTTACACTTTTGCTTACTCTGAACTTAAAAGTGCCACTCAAGATTTTGATCCCTCAAACAAGCTTGGAGAGGGAGGGTTTGGGTCTGTTTATAAGGTAAGACCCATACCAAAATGAATAAAATACACATGTGTTTTTGTAATGATTTAACACATTATTCAACAGGGAAACCTGAGTGATGGAAGAGAGATCGCGGTGAAAGTGTTGTCGGTTGGATCCCGACACGGGAAGGGACAATTTGTTGCAGAAATCATAACAATTTCTACAGTTTTGCATCGCAACCTAGTAAAGCTTTACGGGTGCTGCTATGAAGGAGATCATCGTTTGCTCGTATACGAGTACCTTCCAAATGGAAGTCTTGATCATGCACTATTTGGTAATGAGCAGAAAGATTACTTATTTATCTTTGATTCTTTGCCAAGCTGATTTGGATGTTGCAGGAGGAGAAAAGACTTTACATCTTGATTGGTCAACCCGTTTTGAGATATGTTTGGGAGTAGCCAGAGGTCTAGCCTACCTCCACGAGGAGGCGAGTGTTCGCATAGTACATAGGGATGTGAAGGCCAGCAACATTTTACTCGACTCTAAGCTCCTCCCAAAAGTTTCTGATTTTGGGCTTGCAAAGCTATACGATGACAAGAAAACCCACATAAGTACCAGAGTGGCAGGGACCATGTACGTTTCCTGAAACCCTTTAGTTTTTCTTTTTCTTGTAACAATACTATATATGGGTTTATAACAAAAGATATTGTACCAATGCAGTGGATATCTTGCGCCAGAGTATGCCATGCGTGGACACCTAACAGAGAAAATAGATGTGTATGCCTTTGGTGTAGTTGTCCTTGAGCTAGTTAGTGGAAGGCAAAACTCTGATGTTAGGCTGGATGATGAAAAAAGATATCTTGTTGAATGGGTACGTCCTTGTTAGTTATATACTTTTTTTTTATTGGAAATGGTATAAGTTGATATAATCGTGGTGTATATAGGCATGGAATCTACACGAGCAAAGCCGTGAAGTTGAACTAATCGATCATGAGCTGATTGAATTCAACACAGAAGAAGTGAAACGCATGATAGGAATTGCTTTATTGTGCATTCAAGCATCTTATGCTTTGAGACCACCGATGTCAAGAGTGGTGGCCATGCTTTCAGGAGATGTTGAGATCAATGATGTAACCTGTAAGCCAGGCTACCTAACAGACTGGAAATTTGATGACACCTCAAGCTCTTCATCTAGCGCCTTTCAAACTAAAGACACAAGCGCTTCTGAGTCTTGCTCCACGATGTTTGTAACGCCCAAAGACGGCGACTTTAAGCAAATGCTTGGAGTCAAGCTCAAAGAGGGGAGATGACAATCTCTCTCTTCTATCTATATATACCTTTGTGTATGTGACTATATGAGGATCACTAATTTCTTTTTTGGTTGGAGAAACATATTTCACTTTGATTCAATAATGTTTTATAATGTTTTAAGCACTACATAGTGAGTTTATCCGTTGGTGAAGTTGAATAATAGATTTTATGTGTTGGATGAATTTAATTATTGTCAATCGTTTTTGTTTCGTCATGATGGGCATGTATATGCTAAATCAACTTCTACATCGTTAAATGGACCTCCATAGGTTGAATATTGCGTGAAATCGTTATGTTTGTTAGACGTATGTTAAGAATGTGAAGTCTAATTCTATGCTATGTGATGATTGTTTGATGTGAGTAAATTGTTATCATTATGTTTTATTGGACAGTGTTGACCCTCTCACTGAGTAACTGAGTAATTAATTACTCACTCTTTTTTTTTTATTTCTTTTTTTCCTCAGGTTAGTAAGGTTTTGATCGTTGTTGAGTTTTTAAAGAATGTTTTGGGCTGGACTGAGAAGTCATCACGTTGACCAGGCCGTGTGGCGGGTCGGGTGTGACAATTTTCTCTGTAATCCTATTTTCTCATCCTTTTCATCTTCCAGGGAATATATTATACATATACTCTGCTCGGTAATCATTTTGATCTTGAAAATGTAAGCTCACATGAGCATTTCTAACAAAATCTATGCGAGCAGAGCAATTAACCACTACTTATGTCAGAATGCATTTTTGAGCTTTTGAATGCATTTTTGAGCCAATATATATCAAATACCACCAATATAATGACGTTTATTACAAAACCATAATATATAAAATTACATTATACAAACAATGTTTTTCTAGAACACACATGACAAATTATTACAAACACGTAAAAATGCTTAGAAAGAGGACAAAAGAAAGTGTTCAACGAGTGCTTCTGATGACTATGTTGGGCTTGTTCTACGAAACTTTTCCATGAACCACTCATGTTTGTGTGAAATGAAAATATGTCCAATCACCAATCCACAAAAAAACTCTAGATCCATACGCTATTATCGCTGCTATCTAGTTAATTACTTGTTCTTCAGGCTCTGACAACGTCTCTAATTCATGTTGGGTAAGATTTGGAACCGGAGATTTTCCACAGATTCCTTCGACATCGTAGACTCTGGGGTTATCCATGAATGAAGAACAATCTTGTCTTTGAAACAAAATTACCACTATTACAAAATTATTGTATAGCTTCCAGTCCAGATTCACGAGTCTCGCATAGTCGCATATTATCCAAAATCAACCTCTTAGGTGGATTGTTTCACTCGCTCACGGTTTTGTAACCAAACCAGATATTAATTACACTCTAGAACTGAATTATCGAGGATATCATATGTTCTCTTTTTATATTATGAAATAGGATTTTATTTTTTGCTTTCCAAATAAACAAAAAAAAAAGATCCATAATTATAATTCCACCTTTATATTGATAACACAATTCATAATTTAATCTTACTATTATATATAGTTCGGTGTATAATTCGACACTTGTGGAATAATATGGATATTGTTACTTTTATGGTGATTTATTGTGCAATGTCGTACTTACATGGACAATGCTATTTATCTTTATAAGCTTAAAAGTTATTAGGATTTTCACATTTGTTGATCAAAATTGTTTACTTAGATGTGCTTGAGTCCATATCATAGGCTCATAGCGTTGTCTTGGTCAGAATCTTGACTAATGAAGACTTGTCGGATCCTTTTTGCATAGTAATAATGGGAACAAGAGGCAATTCATGAACTATTTTATGTCGAGTAAACAACCATTTTGATTTGTTAAGCCAATTCCATCAGACGATTCAATTGAGATATCCATCAAATTTAAGCCATTATACAAGTCAATTTTATTAATGTTCTCCTTGCGTTGATTGTTACGAAATAGATTAATGCACTTTTTCAAATGAGGTCTCTCGATCTTAGATGCAGTGATTGATCTCAGGAACCGTTGATTCTCACACTCGGCGTTTATCTCCTCCATTGGTAGAGGTTTAGTTACAACAAAAGGGAAAGATCAAACAAAAACAAAAGAAAATAGCCTAATCGGCTAAAGAGAAGCTCGCATATTGGTGCAGGAACGGATCTCGATTAGGCCGGAAAATATATACACCAAAAAAAAAAAGCAAATATGTATGGAGCTAATATTTTTTTGTGTAAAAGTTTACAAAAGGACTAAATATAATAATCCTTTTTTTTTCTCACAAATGGAGCAATTGATATAGAAGATAATAAGTCTGAAAATAATATCCAATTAAAGATGAAGATATTATAATAAATCAACTTTAACAACTGCCTGAAACATTGAGACGCAGATATATACCAAATCTCACAAGTAGAAAAACTTATAATTACTTGTGCAACAACCAAAAATACAAACTCAACTGAAACCTAAATATGATTCTTTAACAACTGAAATCTAATCTTTAATTCGGTTTTGGAATCATCACTGATCCTCCTTGTCTTCTAGATAATTCTTCAATTACATTGTTCCTTATAACAGAAGGAAACCTTAAGAATGAAAAGGGAAGCATCTCTGGATGTTGTGGAAGACAGACTCTTTGCGTAACAAAGGGATGGCTCAATAGCTCCGTGGCGGTGGCTCTACGAGACGGCTGCAACGCCAAGCACCGCTTCAAGAAGTCGTTGGCCACCGGAGATACAAGTTTGGGAAGCCTCCACGTGTAAATATCTCCCATCTTCTCTGGACAACCTCCAAACATCTGAAGAACCACACACCCTAGAGACCATACATCTACAGCTGGTCCGATCACACCGTTCATTCCAAAGGATTCTGGTGGCATGTACTGCTTCGTACCGGCAAAAAACGACCTAGAATCCGTAAAAGGCTCCTTGGATAAACCAAAATCAGCAAGTTTTAGATCCCATGGCTCTCCAAAAGTGGTGGAAGGGAAGACAAGGACGTTAGCTGGCTTGAGGTCGCAATGAACGTAGCCGTAGGAGTGAAGAGCCTCAAGTCCTTGTAGAATCATTCGAGCGGCGCGTCCGATCATATTTTCGGGCATAGGTCTTCCACGGAACTCAGAGATCATGTTGTGGAGAGTACCTTTAGAGGCGAACTCCATAACGATGTAACATCCTTCGGGTTTGATCCATAAGTGAGGACTTGTAGCTTGGACGATGCGGGGATGATTACGGAAACGAAGCATGATCCTGAGCTCCTTCTCAAGATTCTCCATGTGATTGACTGAAGATGACTTCTTTGCATAAAGTCGGAAGTTGGAATCCCTCTCGAGAGAGACACAACCGAAGCCCCCTCGGCCAAGAACAAAGACGGTCGTTAGTGAAGACTCGTCTAGAATCAGAGATTCATTATTAGTCATCTTCTTCATCATATACTCTCTCTTTAGGTTTTGCTGTGATCTCTAATTCGTTTGGTTGAAAAATAAGAATGTGAAAAAGTCTGACACTAATCTCTATTTATAATCCGAATGCTTTTGTTTTTTTTTCTATCATCTTTAGTTTCCTTTTATTTGTTTAGTTTCCTTTTATTCTTTTCCTGAGTCCTTATCAAAATAGCGTTGCTTTTATTTTCTCTTTGATATCTCAATTTATTTTTTACTAAAAAGTTATAATATTTTTTTTGGTTAAAAATTTCAATTGTTTTAAACTGTTAATCCAATAATAATCGTTGACAGTTTTAATCTATTTATAATCAGAATGCATTTTTTTCTACTATCTTTAGTTTCCATTTTTTTTCCTTATCATATAACAGCTTTCTTTTTTTTCCTTTCCTTAAAATTTCAATTGATTTATTTTTCTTTTTCTTAAAATTTCAATTGATTTTTTTACTTTTCCTTAAAATTTCAGTTGATTTCACTCTATACTAGGTGATGACCTGAGCATGACGCGGGATAAAGATTTTTTTTTTATAATTCTTTGATGAAATTTCAACTAAAATGATTCAAATTTTAAGTTGTCAACTTGTCATTATAATATTTAATCTAAATTTATCTACTTATTTTCTTAACTTTATATTTTTTTAAGAACATAACTAATCCTTGATATAATGTACACCCGTGGTGAAGCAAACCCGGAGAAGTTGCTGTGTCATATTTACACTGTTGACAAATAGAGCAACTTCGAATGTAAGTTTGAATGTCTTTAGACATGCCTTTCCAGTAAAAAATACTCTTCCAGAATGACCTCCTACTCCGGAAATATGGAGCCATTCCAAAATAGATATACGAAGATCCACATCAGTTGATACCACAATCTTACTTTTGCGCCTTAGAATGTCCTGAGACCAAACAAATTGTTTTTTAGGAACATGGATTTGCTTTGAAATCTGTAATCAACGCTTAAATCACACCATCAGTAGCATATCAAGCCTTAATGCGCTGCAAGAAATCACAATCAAAAACGGATCTCAGATCCTTTCACACAAGACAATACATCAACAACCATATTCTTTTTGCCTTATATGTACTGAATTTCATAGTCGAGTTCCTTAATCTTAGGGAGCCCCTGCTATTTTATTGGAGTGTTTAACCTTTGCTCCAATAAGTATTTAAGGCTTCTATGATTAGTTTAAGTATTTAAGGCTTCGTTGATTAGTTTTAATCACAAAGTGACCCTTGAAGCAAATAGTGTTTCATTATATTCTTACACCGCAAATACGACTACCAACAATTCTTTCTCATATATAGAAAAATTTAGTTGTTTACCTTGTAGATGTCGTCTTATATAAGCGAGAGGATGTCCGTCTTGCATTAAGATAACTCCAATATCATGACCACAAGTGATGAAAATGTGAGTCTTCTGAATCACTGAAATGAAGACGTCGTCAAAGCAAATCAGCACAAACTCGATGATCACCAAACCAAACCCGAACTAAAAACTTAAAATACCTGATCATGACATATCGAAAACCCGAACCTAAACCCAAATCCGATCCAAATACTCATATGCTCATGCCTAATTGACACCATCTCCACGACCCTATCTCATTCTGCATATGCAACAGAGTTTATAATGAGAGCTGCAAGAATTTTCTCATGCACCAACTCAAACACCGTACAAATTTTACGATCTCCATCGTCAGTCTATTGAAGACGTTTAACATAAGCCACCGGTTATTTGCTTGAGCTGGAGAGTGTCGGGTCATTGCCAGTTAGCTCTTCCTCTTCCCCATCTTAGGTACAGAAATATGTTCACATTTCGGTGACCAAAAACAATAATCCAGTCAATCCCACAGTGTACATTGCACTCGCTTCCGCCCATACAATCTTAAACCAATCCATGTTAGGAAATTTGTTAAAGCTAGAAGCAGGAAAAGAACTTCCATCTAAAACTTTGATAAAAAAGCTAAGATGATATGAGAAGTTATAACTTGTACCCAAAGAAACAAAATCTTCCATTTCCGTAATGAGTGGGGTTTCTCAAGTGCATGCGTTTCATGTATAATCAAAATTGAAAAAGGGATAATACTCACCTTCTACAACGTACAGTATCATAAAGATTGATGATTAGTGCTATCATATATCACTATTAATTCTCATCTTGATATCACTATTGATATGTGTTTATGCGTCGATGGGTTGTAACAATTTAATTAAGCAAACAGAAACCAAAATATCAACGAAAATACCAATTATGCTAATAGAGTCCAATATAGAGAATAACGTAGATAAGAGTCTACAGGTTAATTTATCAGAGCGCATTAATAATCACCAAGTTTAAAATCTAGAATCAGAAACATCATTGAACTTATTTTGAGGTTTTGGACATATCACATATACCAAACAAAAGAAACATAACTTTATTTCTATTTTTTGTTTGAAAAAAAAAAAAGAATATGTACCTTGATGATTAATCGGCTTGGATGAGAATATATTAACTTGGATCAAGATAACTTTTTTTTTAACACTTTATTGCACTGAAACTGGTTTGAAACCGATTACATCATATAAGAAATTCAAAGATAACTTATCACCAGTTTTTCTTTAGATAAGTCGTCAAGACAATTAAAAATATGGAAAGCATATGAAACGATAGTAACAAATTTAGAGATATTTGGTAAAATTATTAACTAAAATTTAAAATGTCAAAGCAATCAAAAAACAAATAAGAGAATACCGACTTATTAAATATTTGTGATAGCATAGACTCAAATTTCTTAAGATTAACAACAAAACATATTAATAATATTTTAAATAACTATTAAAAAAAAGAAATCAAAGGTCGTTTTACCTTTTTTTCTTTGAAGAAGGCAAATATTTTAGATAAAAATATCCACAATTCTTTGATTAAGAGAAACCTGGAAACCTAAATATATTGTTTGTGTATATGATTTTGTAGGCATGAACAAAATATCTGAACTCCAATATCCGAACTAAACCCGATTCAACATATCTGAACCGAATCCGAGCTGAACACTAATAAAAAATATTCGGCTGATCATAGAATTATATATACGAAATACCGGACCCGAATTAAATCTAAACTGAGAATCAAATGGGTACTTTAAATATTTTTTTTATTTATTTAGTTACAGCGGGTACTTTAAATATCCAAAATATATTATATTTACCAAATATTAATTATTTTTAGACTTGATATAACCCAATTATCCAATATTATAATTAAAAATAAAAATATCAATTATATTTAGATTACAGTGAAAAAAATATCCAAAATAAACGGAATATCCAAAAAAAAAATATTTCTATTAATATTTATTAAAATATAACCAAAAAAAATTCAAATCGAACCAACTTTTTAGATTTCTTTCTATATTTCAATTATCCAAACATGAACCGAAGTGACCTTGTGGAATCCCCCTTGGTCCAGTGGTTTGATAAGTTGACTGGAGTTTAACAACTTTTTAGATTTCTTTTGGCCCACATATATTAAGTATTGGGCCCAAACAGAAGTTGGTCTCGTAATTTGTTTTTCCCCACAAGCTTGTAATTTAAATCTTTGTTATTATTCTCTTGTAACATTACATTATACTCACCAAGATTATAACATGATTTATATGAGTTTTAGAATTTTTATTAGATCTATGAATCAAATTCAGATTTACTTTTAGGTGCATTGACTGGAGTGATTTTTTCTTGTTTGTTTGGAGCATCCCATTAATTCAAAATGTATAGTTTGACATTATCTAGTATTGTGTTGGTATGTTATATTCATGGTCTCTTAAAAGTATTATTAACTTATATGTCATAAAACAAAGTCAAAGCAATAAATGTAGAGAGGAGGCAATAGTCTAAGATTGATAGAATCAAATGAAAGTAGGATAAGGCAAGAAAATAAAACTTAGTAAATATATGAACAAACATATTCGTTTGTACTTTGTGTATGTGTATATATAAGACTTTGTAACCCATTTATATTTGTGACAAAGTTTATTACATTTGAGAAAAGATCAAAAGAATGGGAAAATACTTACTAAGTTTTTTTCTTATCCTTGTTTTCTTTGATTCTATAAACTCTATATCAGTTCCTCCTCTCTTTCGAAGATTCAATGTCCAAATTGTAAATCAGCTTGAGTCTAACAAGAAACTGAAAGTTTATTGCAGAAACAAAATTGAAAAATTTCCAATACTCTATCTTGATATCGGCGAAAATATTCTACTGAAATTTAAAATATATCCGTTCATCAAGTATTGGTGTAATTTATGGCAGGTAAGACTTACAATTGAAGTTTTATACATTTTTTTTATATTTTTCATGTAAAGCATTAGGATTGAACATTTTGTTTGTTTTGTTAATGAAGAATTTGATGGAACAATTTTTTTTCTTCTTTTGTTCAATCCAAAATAGTTATTATCGTATACTAATATTACACTTTTTTGTGGAGTTTAACAGTTCACTGGATTTTTAAACGACATTTAATTTTGGTTTGATTTATGGCATTTCATGTTATATAATTTATCGAGTTGATAAAAATTTTAATTAATTTATTTTGGTTCAGTTTAATTTAACTACTCACCCTAATATACACTTGACAATACCATAAAATCAATCAATTTTTATTTTTGTGTTACAGGGACCAAATTATGAACATCATGTGGCTTTTGATGCATTTCTTCCGGACAAACATTTTATAGAAAATACATGTAATGGAATGCACCATAATGTATGTAGATGGACTGCAAAAGAAGTAGGCATCTATGTTCGCAACAAACAAAAAGAACATTTAATGTATAAATGGGATGTTCCACACAAACAAGAAGAAATCACTTCCGCAAGTACTGCACCTACAAGTGAATATGAATTTGATTCATAGATCTAATAAAAATTCTAAAAGTCATGTTATAATGTTGGTATCGTTGTATCATGTACAAGAAAATAATAATAAATAAAGAGGGCTTGGTTTCAATTATGAACCAGACTTATATTTTAATTTTTTGGAATAACACATTGATATACTTATCTGAAAACCGCTATCATTTTAAACGTTTCTCATGTTAAACGTTTTTGTTATATCAAAATTGGGATAATTTTAAAACATCGGCCTCTACTAATATATGCACGACTCTGCTAATATCTCTTTGATTTAAAAAAAAAAAAAAAAATTGAAACAATATGTGTGTTTCACGAAAACGATGATATCATCATTTAAACATCGTCTTTTTGTCTAAGTAAAGCATAGTAGTTGGCTATTTTCTATAGTATTAACCGTCCGTTAAACTGATTGTACTGAGATTTTTTTGGCTTTGGAAAGAAGAAATGCACCTTTTTGTTTTTTACTTACTTTTTAATTATATCAGAATTTGGTCCAAATATAAGCATTAGGCCTAAATAGAAGTTGGACTCGTAATTTAAATCTTTATTATTATTCTCTTGTACATTATATAATGATACGAAGATTATAACATGAGTTAAATGAGTTTTAGAATTTTTATTACATCTATGAATCAAATTCAGATTCACTTGCAAGTGCACTCAATGGAGTGATTTCTTTGTTTGGAGCATCCCATTGATACATAAAATATCCTCCTTGAAATTTTTTGTTGCGGACATAGACACTTGCTTATTTTGCAGTCCATCTACATACATTAGGGTGCATTCCAGTACATGTACCATCAATAAAATCTTTGTCTGGAAGAAACACATCAAAAACCACATGATGTTTATAATTTGGTCCCTAAAACACAAAAATAATCATTGATTAATTTTATGGTATAGTCAAGTATATATATTAAGGTGAGTAGTTAAATTAAACTGAATCAAAATAAAATAATAACCAATTTTTTTTTTTTATCAATTTAGCGGATTATACAACATGAAATGCAATAAATCAAACCAAAATCAAATATCGTTTAAGAATCCAGTCAACTTGTTAAACTCCATAAAAGAGTAAATTATTATAAAGTGACAATAGTTATTTTGGATTGAACCAAAAAAATGAAAAAAAGTTTTGTTCAATCAAAATTCTTCAATAAAAAATACAAATGCTCATCCCTAATTCTTGTACATGAAAATTTGTAGAGAAATGTATAGAAATTTAAAATATATTTTACCTGCCATAAATGACACCAGTATTGAGTTTTTGGAAAGATGATAAATTTAAATTGAAAACTTTCACCCATATCAAGATAGGTAATTGGAAAATCATGAGTTTTGCTCTTACAATGAACTTTTAGTTTTTTGTGAAACTCAAGTTGATTTACGATTTGAACATTGAATTTTCTGAAAAGTGGAGTAACAAATAAGAATTTATAAAATCTACGGAAAGGAGAATTAAAAAAAAAACTTAGCAAATATTTCCCATTCTTAAATCTTTCTCAAATTTAATAGACTTTTGTTATGAGTATGAAAATTACCTGTTGGAGTCAAACCAACGTCCCACATCGGAAGATTAGAAAGTAACGGTGTGATATATAAGACAAGTCCAACTCCAACTAGTATGAGGCCTTTTGGGAAGGAGCCCAAAAGCAAATCCGTGCGGGCTTGGCCCAAAGCGGACAATATCATACTAGTGGGAAATTGGATTAGTTGGACTTGGAAAATTTCAACATGGTATCGGAGCCCAAGGTTAAGAATCTGGTGGACCTTGAAAAAAAGTGGATGCGGACATACCTCAACCCGAGTAATGGGGGCCCGAGAAAGGGGCTTATTATCGGTCCGAGTGAGGGATCGTGTTCGAGATGTAGTTAGCATCTCGAAGAGGCGTGTTAAGATCTGCATGTGGTCCTTGGTTTGAAGGGGAGATTGTTGGAGTCAAACCAACGTCCCACATCGGAAGATTAGAAAGTAACGGTGTGATATATAAGACAAGTCCAACTCCAACTAGTATGAGGCCTTTTGGGAAGGAGCCCAAAAGCAAATCCGTGCGGGCTTGGCACAAAGCGGACAATATCATACTAGTGGGAAATTGGATTAGTTGGACTTGGAAAATTTCAACATTACCCGTATACCATAATATATTAAATTTTATTAAATCCAAAAAATATGAAAAGAAAGTATTACAAAATTGAACAGTCAAAATAAACTTAATTTCTCCTTCTTGCGATTCTTATGAGTGACCGTTCCCGCTAACTTTTGCCGCACCACACAAGTCATAATCTCGTACCATCACAAAACTCTTTCTACTTCCTACTAATCTCATTCTCTTACGTTACGTTACGCCATGTTTATCCAAGAAACTCATCTTCTTTGCCTTTTAGATGCCATTCGTCTTTTTGAAGGCTTTGATTTGTAAGATACTGGAAACTACAATACTACATAACCCATGCATCCTTTTTCTTTTTGAGTCTCTCTCACTACCGATCATTATAACTTTTCTCGACTTCTAAATTCTAAAGTATTTATTTATATTTGCCAAATTAATGGTTTTGCTTTAAAAATATATATACCAATAATTGTATTCGAGATATGTAAAATTAATGAAATCTGAATTTTAATAGCTAATAATGACTAAGGAATGGGCCCTATTTTCCCCCACATCCCACATGCACACTTCCTCTCTCCATTCTCTTCCATTTTTGCCATCTAGGAGTCATTTTATATATGCTCAAAATCTAACAAAGAAGCAACACAATTCTGGCTTTATCTGAGAAGGTCATGATAAGCTTGTTATATGCTTCATTCAGGACATTATAGCATTTATATGATTTTGAAGAGTACTTTAGAGGCAAACTCCATAACGATGTAACATCCTTTGGGTTTGATCCATAAGTGAGGACTTGCGGCTTGGACGATGCGGGGATGATTACAGAAACGAAGCATGATCCTGAGCTAGCTCCTTCTCAAGATTCTCCATATGATTGACTGAAGATGACTTCTTTGCATAAAGTCGGAAGTTGGAATCCCTCTCGAGAGAGACGCAACCGAAGCCCCCTTGGCCAAGAACAAAGACGGTCGTTAGTGAAGACTCGTCTAGAATCAGAGATTCATTATTAGTCATCTTCTTTATTATATACTCTCTCTTTAGGTTTTGCTGTGATCTCTAATTCGTTTGGTTGAAAAATAAAAATGTGAAGAAGTCTGACACTAATCTCTATTTATAATCCGAATTCCTAATGCTATTTTGTTTCTATCATCTTTAGTTTCCTTTTATTTGTTTAGTTTCCTTTTATTATTTTCCTGACTCCTTATTAAAATAGCTCCTTCTTGAGATTCTTCATGTGATTGAGTGAAGATGACTTCTTTGCATAAAGTCGGAAGTTGGATTCTCTCGAGAGAGAGACGCAACATGGAAGTCAAATTACTTATCCATTACTACTAGAATGTAAGTCAAGAAACAAAGAACAACAGATGCTTCATTTCCTCATCACATGACTAAGATTGGAAAATTTTCTCTTGAATCCTTGGAAACACACAAGAAAAAAATTATCATTTCATTCAAACTAAATCAACGAATTATTCCAAATCAAATTTCTGGAATTTCCGAAAAAAGTCGTTACGGCAAAGGGAACGTTAACCATGGGTGACGGAAAAAAAAACATGGGTGACGTGTTCAAGAAGAAAGAGTGTAACATGAAACATGAGTTGGAGATTTTTGCCCTCTGTGGCGAAGCAAAATTTCCATTGGATTCTTAGAAAGTCTTTGTGAGAAAAATTTGATGGAGAGTGAATTAATCAAAATCACAAAAAAATAAAAAAAATAAAAATAAAAAAGCGTATCAAAATTTTAATGCATTTTTGATACGATTTATGAATGCATTTTTGAGCCAATATATATCAAATGCCACCAATGAGTCAATGACGTTTATTACAAAACCATAATATTTAAAATTACAACACACAAAAGAGGTTTTTTAGAACACATGACAAATTATTACAAACACGTAAGAAAGTGTTCAACGAGTGCTTCTGATGACTATGCTGGGCTTGTTTCTACCAAACTTTTCCATGAACCACTCTTGTTTGCGTGAAATGAAGATATGTCCAATCACCAATCCACAAAAAACACCAGGTCCGTACGCTATTGCCGCTGCTATCCAGTTAATCACTTGTTCTTCACGCTCCAACAACGTCTCTGATTCATGTGGTGTAGGATTTGGAACCAGAGGTTTTCCACAGATTCCTTCGAGATCATAGAGTCAGCTGGGGTTATCCATGAATGAAGAACAATCTTGTCTTTGAAACTGTGTGCCTTGTGGTATTAGACCTTCGAGATTATTGTGGGAGAAGTTCATGGTTAACAAAAAGGAGAGGATACCAAGATCTTAAGGAATTTGACCTAACAACCGATTTCGCGATAGGTCTAATGCCTCAAGGTTTGTTAAATTTACCAATAAGTGAGGTATATTGCTTGTGAATGCATTACCAGACAAGTTGAGCAGATGCAATTCCTTCAATAATCTAATAGATTCAGGGATTTTTCCGCAAAATTTGTTTCCTGAAAAGTCAATGGCTATGAAGTCTTTTCGGATCACATGAAATTCTGTATATACTCCTTTATGCACCATTTCCATTGAATTACGGTAGGAAGCAACAAACACCATGAAATCTTCCATGTACATGTTATCATATTGTCCATTTGATGGAGCCATGGCATGCCAATCGGAAAAATAGAAAGATGGGAAGGTTCCAGTGAAGTCATTTTGCGAGACATCAATGACTTTTAAAGTTTGAAATCCAATGGAGATGTTGCGGCGATATAACGGCCCAATGGAGAGTTTCCGAATGAAGTGGATGGTGAGCCGGTGATTACGATCGGGGCGGAAGTGTTGGATGCAATGAACGGGTCGTGGAAGCAGTGCATGATAGTGAAGGTGTTGGGGAGAAATATTGGACTGCCAATCTTGAATAAGAAGCTTTAGGAGATGTGGAATCCGAAAGGAGGGATGTATGTTATGGATCTTCCACGACAGTTCTTTATGGTTCGGTTCGAGAAAGATTAGGAGTACTTAACGGCGTTAACAGGAGGGCCATGGAGAGCGTTTGGAAGTCACCTCATGGTGCTAGCCTGGTCTCCGGATTTTGATCCATTGTGTGACGATATTGTTACAACACCGGTGTGGGTTCGTTTATCGAATATACCACTGAGTTTCGATCACAATGCAATATTGATGGGGATTGCACGGGGGTTGGGGAACCCAGTCCGAGTGGATTTGGCTACATTGAGATTTCAGAGAGCCTGGTTTGCAAGAGTGTGTGTGGAAGTTAATCTCTTTAATTAAACCACTTAAAGGTTCAGTGTTAATCAATGAAGAGCATTACTTTGTGGCTTATGAGGGATTATCGACTATTTGTTCGGGTTGTGTTATTTACGGACATCTAGTACATAATTGACCTCGAAGGGGAGGGGAGAAAATGGTTGAGAAAGTGAGTGAGAAAGCTTCGAAAGGCACCCAAGCAGCAGCCATGGTGACGAAACCGGTGGATGATGGTTACACGGCGATTCGACATATGGGGAGGAGAATGGAGACACCAGCGAATAAGACGGTACGTCTGGAAGGTGAGACAAGACGCAATCTAAGGGAAATCACAGGTGGACGAGATTTTGGGAATCTTGTGATTTTGAATAGATTTGGAAGTTTAGAGGAAGATATGGCCAATCCCGAGACAAAGGAAGAAACAGTTACTTCATAGGAGAATAAGGAAAATGAGAATATTAAGAGTAACAGAAAGCAAAGTCAGAGTGGCGCGCAAGCAAAAGGAGTAGTGTTTAGAGCACACCCAGATAAGCATGCGGAAGGGACCCACGAAGGGAAGAATGATAAAAAGGCTGGAAATATTAGGCCCACGAACAAGAATACAACAAAGCCAAGAAATGGACAATCTAACAGGCCAGGGAGAGGTCTAATATTTGGCCCAACTAGAGAAGAAGGTGAGATGTCGACTTATGGAAAACGATTACGGGTGGAGAAAGAGTCCATGGGACGACCAGGGGGTGTCTTTATGACCAATCAAGTTGGTGAACATGAAATTGGTGTGTTGGATCCAAGTCATGTGGATACGAACGAGCAAGCAGAAATGGATTTGGTTGAAGAGACAAATTCACTGATGGGCACAAAAAGTGTGGATCCGACTCATAACGAGTCGGATGCAGAGACAGCATAACAATTGTCCCCAGTTATTTTACTTGATTATCGCGGATTAATGATGAATTGCATAATGTGGAATTGTCAGGGGGGGGGGGGATCCGACTCATAATTAACCAGTCGGATGCAGAGACGCATAATGTGGAATTGTCGGGGGGAGGGGGGGGGGGAGGGGGAGGGGGGGCGAATAAACCTAATTTTAGAAGATCACTCCGTTACATATTGAAGAAATTTAACACGGATGTATTAGCGGTTTTTGAAACTCATGCAAGAGGAGATAGAATTAGCCGCATCTGTCAGGGATTGGGCTTTGATCATTCTTTTTGGGTGGATGCTGTCGGTGAGAGTGGAGGACTGTGGTTGTTATGGAGGTCTGATGTAGGAGAAGTGGAGATTGTGGAGTCTTCAGATCAGTTTATTGTTGCCAAGATAGTAAAGGATCAAGAATTCCTCAACTTGATCGTTGATTATGCGGCTCGATAAAATAAGGTCATCTTACGTATTCTAAAAAAAATAGAAAGAGATGTATTGGATGGGGTTTTTAAGATTTCTTCTTTTTATACTATCTCTATTTTCTTCATCTTTGAGATTATTACTCGTATTAGGGAAGACGGTCTATTTCTCTACAAGAAATATTGTATAGCACTAGATAGAACCCATTTTATAACTTCGTGTCAAATAGCCCCAGAAAATACTTCTCAATCTATATCCTTTTCGAATCTAAAATTTTTCACCTATTTCTCCATAGGGTAATATCGTAATAGTTTTCACTTAATTACCCACAAACATCGGTTTGAGAGTTTACCAATCAACTAAACCAATTACAGCAACAAACCCATATTTAAACCCAACCAAAATTGCTGTAAAAAAAAAAAAAAAAAAAAATCCAAACCAATTTGTTACCCACAAACGCACCACCACCTACTTCAATGGCGGAATCTGCCTTCATCTTCTTCCTCTTCCTCCATCTCCTCACCACCACCACTTCATCTTCTCCAATCTCAGGATTATACACCTTCTTAACAAAACCAATATCGTCTCGACCCAAAAGCATCATTCACATCTCTCTCTCATCCTCTCTCAAAAGCATCATACACTTTTCCAGTGACCTCCACATCACGAATTCTCCTTCTCCAAGTGTCCTAACTCGCAACTGACTCACACACAGGCCACACAAGGACCCAACAACACAATCACGACCATAGAAACACATCAAACAGTCAATCAATCAATCAGTCATCAAATCAAATATAAAAAACAGGATCTGATGCTCAGATAACCCCTCAGTCATGCACTCACCTCTGAGACAGAAAATTATGAACGAAAACTGGAAGAGAACAGCCCTTAGCACCCTTCACACGACACCAATAGGCTCAGATCTCCTTCTCCACAGGAAGATCTCTAAGGAAACAACGTAGAAACTCACAAAAAAGGCTCACAGGGAAATACAAAACTCTCTCTCTGATTTCTCTTCTCAGAAAACGACAAAGTGGCTAAACTAAACCCTAAGTCGAGTTTTCCAGCCTTTGATACGAGTCTCCTAGGTTTTCCCTTAACCGAGCAACAAACCGTGCAATTTTAAAATAAAACCCTAATTGCACGATTTAGTAGTGTCGATCGACACTCCCCCAGTGGTGTCGATCGACACCCTTAACCAAAATCCGGTTCACGGACGTTACAAAACTAAACCAATCACAACAACAAAACCAGATTTAAACGCAAACCAAAATTGCTGTAAAAAAAAAAAAAAAAAAAAAAAAAAAAAAAAAAAAAAAAAAAAACCAATTTGTTACCCACAAACGCACCACCGCATCACCACCACCTACTTCAATGGCGGAATCTGCCTTCATCTTCCTCCTCTTCCTCCATCTCCTCACCACCACCACTTCAACTTCTCCAATCTCAGGATTGGACTCCTTCTTAACAAAACCAATATCGTCTGGACCCAAAAGCATCATTCACATCTCTCTCATCCTCTCTCAAACGTTCTCTCTATCTCTCTCCACTTCTCATCTCTGTCAAAATCTCTTCTCACTCTCTCAATCTCAATTTCACTCGGCGTTTCAACTTTCTCAGAATTCATATCCTCCGCCGTTACTAAGGACAACTTCCATGTGATCTTTCCATCTTTAAATTCATCAATCAATCACAAACTCGCTGTATCTCACTCAAAACTTATTTAGTTTTATTAATTAATCGTTAATATATTCCATCACCAATTGTGAAATAACAATTACAAACAAAGTTATTGCAATCACCAAAAGGTAGTGCATTTTTCACACAATGAGATATACAGGTACGAGTCAAAAATCAGATTCGAGGTCAGCGTCAGCGTTTGGACTTTCTGCACGCTTAAAATAAGAAATTTCTTCTAAATTAGGTCTTGCCATTATATTCGATACACCTATAAAATACATTGAAAAAAGATTAAAGAAGATTATTAATATATATAAAACATGATATATAATTAACGAGAATAAACTTACACGATGAAACAAATATTAAAAGAGTTAAGATATGAACAATTTTTTTCATTATTTTTTATTTGAAATTCTTATATATTCTTTTTCAAAAAAATACTTGATATGTTTGTTAATTGTTTAGAGTTCTATTTGCAACGTTATTGAGATTATATAGTGTCAAACTTCTATATCCTTTACTTATGTTACAAAATAGTTAATACCCTAATACGTTTTGTTTATAAATGTTAGTAAAAATCACATCTTTAATTTTAAATATACAGTTTTGATTTTAAAGTATTAAATAAACACATTTATTATTTATTTTATTATTTAAAGTTTTATGTATTTTAAGGAAAAATCCCAAAAAAAACCATCAAGGTGGTAACCACTTCCACTTTAAAGCTCCAAACTTTTGTACTCCCAACTAAAACTCTCAATTTGACAACATTGTTAAATCAAACTTTTAGAGTGGCTTTTGTATTCGCGTACCCACAATAATCACCGTAACCGTTAATTCCGTTAACAGAATAAAATAATTATAATGAAATCACGACATAAGTAATTTGATCGATAAAATTTTGTCATGTTTTCTTACTCTCCTATTATTTTGGTTCTAGATTAGTTTTTGACATATTCCCACATATTTAGTTTCACATATTTCTTTTTTTTGGCAAAATATTGATGAATTGATTTTATTATTCCTCCTACTTTGATTGGGTTTACTTTTTACTTGTTTGTTTTTTAGATTTTTTTTTTTCAAATTTTTAATGAATTGATTATCTTTCCTATTTGAAATGACTTTACACAATATTTTATATTTTAAAATGATGTATATGATTTTCGTTAATATACTCCTTAATTTTTAACTGATAATTACAATTAACCGAGAATAAAGATCTAAACCAAACCCATTACTAACCAATTAAACCATTAACTTCAATCGATTTGGAAAAATGAAGAATTACAGTTTGTGAATCTTTCACGGAGGACGACAAACTGGAAATCAAGAAGAATAAGAAACATTCTCATCTTTTTCTTTATCTCTAATTTTTCTTAGTGTCAATGTCAAAACAGATAAGTTAGCATGTAATGTCCGTGTTTATCCGCATCGTCTTTTATATGTAAACAATGTGCTCCCAGTTTAGCTCTCAGATTCTCTCTAACTAGAAAAAGACCCCGCGCGTTGCGCGGGTTTAATGCTATCTCGTTTTTAAATTTTGTCGAGATAATGTTTCTCTTGAAAAAAACATCGAAATCTTAGGTAACACGTGTTAATAAAAAATTAGTTGAAAAACCTCAGGGAAATAGAAAACAATCTCAACGACAAAGTCATGTTCATACATCTTTTCAAGTTTAGTCAATTTCTTTTGAAATTCTTTCACTGTCACTTTTTTTCGTCATATTCTAAGATGCACTCGTCTACCTCGCGATATTTTATTTCTTTTCACGTTATTTTTGTTAAAATAATTGATTAGATTGTTGATTAATTGTTAACTTATATTATAATTATTTTCCCTTTATCTTTTTTATTTTTATGTTTTTTTGGTTGTTTATTATAAAATGTTCTTTTCTTACATATTAAATATTATCTTTGAACTCTTTCTATTTTAAACATTGGACTCTAATCTTACCGCTTGAAAAAATCTTGTATCTATTTCCACTTTTAGACCACAATTCTTTCCTTAAACATATTAAATTTTATCTGGATTTTTGATACATATTTTTTCTTGAAAAATAGATATTCTTATTTCGTATCATCTAAATTCTATAATTTTTATCATATAAACTTTTTTTTTACTCTAAATATTTTATAACTCTTGAAAAAACTAATATCTTTTTAATGTGATAACTTTTTTTGTGTTTTTTTTTTCATATATAAATTATATGTGTTTGAAAATTATCTAATTTTATATGCATCTAATTTCTATTTATATTTTTATCTTATTTGTGATGTATTTTATTATTTCATTAACTTATAATTTAAGTTCATCTTGTAAATTATAATTTAGTGAAAGATAACTAATATTAAAATATATGAATTAATAAAGTCATTAATTTTAGTTTTAATTCTATTTGATGATGTAAAAATTTCTACTTTAACACTATTTTAAAATTTTTAAATATTCATTTTTCTTGAGAAGTAAATCATTTCTTATTTTGAGTAAAATTGAACTATCTACTTGTGTATTTATCGTATTTTTTATCATATATTTTGTGTGTTGTATTATATTAATTTTTATTTATATTAAACCATGTTGTTGCTTGTGAACAAATATTTTCTTTTATTAAAACATGATGATGTAAAAGTATGTGAATAAATTTTTTTTAATGTTTCTTGTTTTAATAAATAAATTGTGTGGAACTTATATAAAGTAACATATATAGATTAAATTTTGATATCAACCAAAATGATTTAAATGGTAAGTTGGTTTGAAATGCACTCACTAAATGCATAAGGTAATGAGTTCGAATCTTTTAAGTAACTTTTTGCACCTATTAAAAATTAATGATGATGTGTATGCTGATGTGTCGCTGATGTGGACACCCTAAGAGCAGAGTGAACTCTCTAATTATATATATAGATTTAAATTCAGATTCTACCTAATACTCACAAGTTAGCCTTTCTTATATATCTATAAATTAATCGAACTGAATTATCTGAATTTAACCGAAAATTTGAATATTATTTTGCCATAATGTAAAAGTATATTGCAACAAAAAATTGTTTTACATCAAATGCTTCTTTGGGAGCTGAATGATGTAAAACAATTTTTTGTTGAAATATATTTTTACGATCTTTAAAAAAAAAAAATTCAAATTTTCGGTTAGATTTTGATTATTCGGTTTGATTAGTTTAAAGATATATAAGAAAGGAAGAATGTAGTCAAAAATAACTTAACTAAACGGAATTTATATTAAAAAAAAATTTTTGTTAATTTCGTTTTTGAGTTAACCGAAAACCGAATCGAACCAAAATTTTATTGGTTAAATTCTGCATCCCTCTAATTTTACTTCGGTTAACCGATAACTGAACTAACTGACAAAAAAAAAAAAACGAAGTCTCAGGCCTTCCTTAAACGTTCGCCATTGACAAATCTATTTGATCTCCATATAATCAGAAATCGTTAAAAGGTTGGTGTTGCTTTTCTCTGTAATCCTCTTTTCTCATCCTTTTCATCTTCCAGAGAATAAATATTATACATACGCTCTGCTCGGTAATCATGAGCTTTTCTAACAAAATCTATGAGAGAAAATTACCACTACTTCTGTCAGAAAATGACAAAGATGTGGTTAATATGTCATCTATATAAAGATATTAATAGGATACGTAGGCAAATAATATTTTCCAAGTATTAGATATTTTTTTTAAAATATACGAGTATTAGATATTTTAAAAACTTGATTTAAATTTGTACTGATTTTAACGATATTTTGGCCACTCCACTGAATCTCTACTCATGAGTCATGAGCAACATGGAAGAACAAGAGATGCTTCATTTCCTCATCACATGACTAAGAGTGTAAAAAATTTTCTTGAATCCTGGAAACACACAAGAAAGAAATTACAATTTCATTCAAACTAAATCCACGGATTATTCCGAATCAAATTTATGGATTAATTTCCGTAAGAAATCGTTACGGCAAAGGGAATCATGGGTGACGTGTTCAAAAAGAAAGAGTGTAACATGAAACATGACTTGGAGACTTTTGCCCTATGTTGGGAAGCAATATTTCCATTGGATTCTTGTTTAGGCAAAATTTAACCGGTTCGAATATAACAGATCTACGGAATAGCAGTGAGAATCAATCGTTTTAGTAATCAAGAATATCGGTCCGTGATCGTCCCGAATTACAGTGAACTAATATCGAAAGCCTAACAAGAGTTAATCTCCTTCGTCGATGCGCGTCGATTGAAGGGAAAAGATCTCGGGAGCGGTGCAAGTTCTCTTGCTAGGGTTTATTGCGGTTGTTGTGTTATGTCCTTCTTCGTTCAAAGACTCTCTATTTATAGATATCGACTATAGCCCTAATCCTAGTTGGATTGGGCCTAGTTTGTCGGTCCTCTATTCACAATTCTTCATGAGTTAGAAGCTCTAAGTCGGTCTCGTTTTAATAATAGGACTTACCTAGGATATTAAACCGGACCGACGATGACCGGTCAATGTTAAACCAATAATTAAGATCGCATCTGGTCAAAGGTCTCTGATAACGGAAGAGTGACGTCAACCGTTTAAACCAGTCACTCGTCACCTCAATCTCTTATTTACAAACATCATTCCAAGAGTGACCGACTGGTGAATTTATTTTACTCAATAATTCTTAGAAAGTCTTTGTAAAAGAAAGATTTGATGCAGAGTGAGTTAATAAAAAAAAAAAAAAAGTATCAAATTTTTTGTTACGACCGTAAGATAAATACATATATAAGTCAATTATAGGTTGTTATAGTTTGCAGACTAAGGCAGTGAATGGAGACACACTCTTTGCGGTTTTCAGGGTGGTTTTGACAAAACCACTTCTAGTTCACCAATCATGAGTTTTAAAAAAAGTTTGTGGTTTTAAAAAAAGAGAAAAAACAAAACCGCAAAGCACAAAGAATAGTCTATGGGATCAAATAACGCACTCAAAATTCTCACTGCAGTTAATACCCAGCGGTCCATCCAATTACGCACTGGATAAATTTTTTTTCTTTTAATTTTTAATTTGTTAAATATCATGTTATCCAACACACTACATGATTATAATTTTAACATTTAAAAAACTAAAGATTACCACTAAAAAATGAAAGATTTTTGTTGTTAATACTATATATATATATATATATATATATATATATATTTATATATTAAAGATTATAGGCTTACATATAAGTATAAGTCTAGTTAATGTTAATATACAAATTTTAAATAAATAATGATTTATTTGATCCACAAGTTTATCAGTATTTAAAATCACAATTATTTTTTTGTTAAACACCAACCTTCATTTTAGTATATGCTCTATTTGGTCCACACAAGATTAGTTGATACTCCCTCTGTTTCAAAATGTAAGATGTTTTAGAATTTTTTTTTGTTTCAAAATATAAGATGTTCTCTATTTTCTATGTAAAATTAATGACAAATTATTGAATTCAAGAAAAATAACTAAATACTATTGGTTTAGAGTTGTTGAAAATTGTAAATCACAAAAAATAATGCATTTTAAATATGGTTTCTTAGGGGGTGTTATTGGTTTGTGATTTAAATAGAGTTTTGATGACTTTAATAAAATCATAGAAAGTGAATAAGTGAATGATTTAGAAGAATTGTTAGAGAGTTTTCTATAGTCTTGTTGATTAGTTTTTCTATAATCTTGTAGAGTCTTTCAAACAACTGCAGTATTTTAACATACTTTTCATGACTTTATTTTGTAAAGAAAAGTGTTTAAAATCATAAACCAATAACACAATAATTGAATTCATTAACAATCATAGATTGTCATATATTGTTTTGTTTTAATTGAATAACACAAAACTTTTAATGACTTTATAAAACTCTTAATCCAATAACACAATATTCATTAAGATTTTAAATGACTTTTTACAAATCACAAACTAATAACACCAAACTTTAAGAGAGTTTAACAAAATCTTGATTGAATAACAACAGATTCTACACAACAATTAAAGTCATTAAAACTCTATTTAAATCACAAACCAATAACACCCCCTTAATATGTGTGAAAATTCTAAAACATCTTACATTTTGAAACAGAGGGAGTACAATTAATCTCATATATACCATATAAAAAAATAAAAATATTGATAGGTCTATGTAATTTTTTACTTAAAATATTTATGAAAAACCACATGTATTTAAATAATTATTTTATACATTTTAATAAACAACTATACAGAACATTAACACAAATTTATATTTCTTTTTCTCAAAATATTTTTTTTACACATTTAAAGGTTTCTTTTTAAATAATTCTTTTATTAAATTAACAATAAATAAATATATGTTATTGTTTATTTATTAGCACAAAAAAAATAATTATTAATATATATATATATATATATATATAAATCTATAATCCGCACCGCAAATATTTGTTTTTCACCAATCAAACATTATCCCGCACCGCTTATTTTGTACAAACCGCACTTGTCCCGCAAATATATTTCTCCCGCACGTACCGCAGTTGAACCGTACCGCACTGTAATACCGCTTTCCCCGCACAACAAAAACCGCGGTTACCATTCGGACCCTTTTAGAATGGAGATCCTAAATGGAAAATTTTGGATTATATAGAATTGGTAATAAAATACAAATTTGAAGTGTTGGTGGACAGTCGTCCTAGAGGTCATGATTAAATAATTCCTCTTCAAATCCACATATATATATATATATATATATATATATATATCACATTATATCCCTATAAAATCTTTTAAATGTCAAGCAACCTAAAATATAGTTTGATATTTTGATGTAGTGATCGACATCTTAATGACTTCTTGTGCAAGGCTGCAAGCTAAGGGTTTTACGAGTTTTTCCGTTTATTGTTTTGTGTGTTATGAATATATTGTTTGAAACACCCCGACCCGTTTTTTTTTTTTAATACATCATTAACTAGTGATCCCATACTCACTATTAATCAAGCTAACGAGCACCCAACATCACGATAATAACAATGTAAGCACATTAACAACATAAACGATACTCTCCAATCATCACACATGATTCATCAACCTAAGCGTCAATTCTAAACAACCATTAATGTTCCAGAATCTAACAACTTAGCGATCACAATACATCGATGACATAACACACGAGTCCCTAGATCATCCTCCTCCTCATTGCCATGATCCCATGGTCACACAAGCCTTTACCTGCATCAACAACACAAATGAGATATGTAAGTATTATCATAAATACTTAGTGAGGCAATCCTCCCAAACAACAGGCTATACACACAATCGATTAAACTCAAAACACAACAAACAAGCAAACCAGTCAAACTGCTCGGCCCGTGTCGATCGACACAGCCCTCCAGTGTTGATCGACACTGCCCACGATCTCTTTCGATCGACACACTCCCCTTGTGTCGATCGACACAACCCTCTGCGTCGCACAGAACGCCTCCATTGATCTCTTCTTCTCGACAACTCCTTCTCAAACCTCTACAACTCAAACCCGAACCTTACAGAAGCCACCAAAGCTCCCCACAACGCAATCAAACAATCCACATCAAGTGAATCCATCAAATCATCACAACAATCACATAAAACACACAATAACAGAGATCTAATCGCTTAGATAAGCCATGGTCATGCACTCACCTCGAACAAGAAGATTCTGACAGAGAAACAGCAGGAAACGACCCCAATCCTAGCCCTCCACGACACACCAACCTCAGATCTCCTTCTCCACAGGAAGATCTCTCAAGAACATGCACCAACCTCGCAAAAAAGCCTCCAGAAACTCTCAGGAACTTTTTCTCTCTTTTCTCCTTTAAAGAAACGACAAAGAGGCTTACTGAAACCCTAGGTCGAGTTTCTGCTCCTTATATACGAGTTCTCTAGGTTTTTCCATTAACCAAACCGATCAAACCGTGCGTTTTAACCCGAAAACCCTAATTGCACGATTCTTAGTGTCGATCGACACACCCTAGTGGTGTCGATCGACACCCCCACTTAAAAGTTGGGACACGGGCGTTACATTGTTAATATATGGATGACCATTAGTAGATTCTAGAAGATTCTATGTTATCTTATCTTTAAGCAAAACCCTAATTTTGTATCCCTATATATATGTTGTATCTCCTATCATAGATTAATAACAGAAAGAATATTTTCCCTAAACCTCTTTGTTCACAACACGTTATCAGCACGAGCCCTAACCGAGCTAAAACCCTAGCCGTTATTAAAATCCCGTTTCTCTTTTCCGATCACATCAAACACCTGGTTTCATTCTAGAGATAAGTAACCTCATAATTAATCGTTTGGTTCATGTTTTATTGTTTGTAGCTTTGTTCGATACGTTATCACTTATAAAATTTATGATTTATTGTTCGATGCGTTTTCACTTATTATGATTTATTGTTCGATCGTTATCACTTATAAAATTATGGTTTATTTGTTCGATCTGTTTGTTTAATTATTCAATTCACGAGGAGATCTGTTTGTTATTACTTATTGGTTCATATTTTCTTGCTTTATTTTTGGTTTGGTTAAACCACTCAAACCGATGGTAGTGTTTACATACCTCTGGACTCTACGAATTTGGACATTGTGCTTTATAAACTATAATAAACTAAGAGTATAGTTAGTGTATGTTCGCCCTGGACTTTTGGATCAAACCGAACAAACCGGACCGAAAGAACCGAATCTTTCGGTTCTTGGTTATTCCACAATTTGAAGCGCTAAACCGAACGGAACTAAGAGAGGCTGTGATTTGGATTCAGAATTGGTCGGTTCGGTACTCGGAAACCGTTCGGTTTAACCTAGACCGAAAATTAGTACTCATATATAAGCCTAAAACTAAACCAACCCTCATTTTTCCCTTTCTTTTTTTTCGAGTTCTCTCTGCCTCTCTCGCTCTCGACGAAACCAAACCCAAATCGAGTCGGAGATTTCATCCGTTTATCCTCTCTGCTCTTGTATATCATCAAATCGAAGCTTCTTCGTCTGTTTGGGCATCGACATCATCTCTGCATCTCGTCTCGTCTCACGATTGAAGAATCCTTTGAAACCCTAATCCGAAAGGTTAGAAAACAAAAACGAATTTGTTTCCTTGATCGATTATTTGGCACATTTTACGCTCTGTTTGGGTTTGATTATGGTCAGTCTCTTCTGTATTTGTACTTTTGTATCGATTTGGTCATTTTAAGGTTAGGGTTTATCAATTATAGATCGATTATGTTATCTGTTTGATGTTTGTTGTTTTGGGGTTTGTTTATTGTCTTTCTATTGTTTACTAATATGGATTTGGGTTATTAATAATAGTCTTAGTTCGAGTCTTAGTTGATTGGCAAAGAGAATACTTAGAATGATCTCAGATATGTTTAAGTTTAAATGAGCTAATCTGATTTCAGTTGAAATGAGCTAATCTGATTTCAGTTGAAATGAGCTAATCTGATTTCAGTTGAAATGAGCTAATCTGATTTCTGTAACAAGTTGTAGATGTCTGAAGACGATGATGCACATCCAACTGAGGCACATCAACTTGATCCTGAACCTGAAGTGAGAGAGGAAGTTCAAGGTGGGAAGAAGCGTAAGAAACCAGACTCTAGAGCTGATAAGCCACCTAAACAAAAGAAGAAGTATGCTAAGAGAGCATCAATCTGGGATCATTTTCTGGAAAGGGAAGGGAAAGAATTTGAGGGCTATTGCTTCTGTAAGTACTGTGGGGCGAAGGTATCTTGTGATTCTAAGTCAGCAGGAACTAGCTCTATGAGAGGTCACAGAAGTAGATGCAAGAAGTATAAAGACTTTATGGATAGTGACAAACAGGTGAAGCTTAGTAATGATATCAAAGGGAACATGCAGCTGGTGAAGTATGATCCGGTACAGTTTAGGAGATCAGTGAATGAGATGGTAGTAGTGAATGAGCTACCATTCTTATTTGTAGAATCTCAGGGCTGGAAGAGGTTTATTGCCAATGTATTGCCTATGTACAAGAGTTTCTCAAGAAAGACATGCGCCAAAGACATTATCAACATCTATGAGGAAGAGAAAGCAGCTTTGAAGAAGCTGTTTGGTGTTCAGAAGCAGAGAGTTTCATTGACAACAGATATATGGACCTGTGCTACAACCTCCTACAACTACATGGTGGTCACAGGTCACTGGATTGATACTAATTGGGATTTGCAGAAGAGGATCCTCTCTTTTAAGGTTATCACAGATCACAAAGGGGAGACCATAGCAAGACACTTGATGGAATGTATACAAGACTGGGGAATAGAGAGGATCTTCACAGTAACAGTTGACAATGCAAGGAATAATGACAAGGCATTGAAGCTGTTTACAGAGGAGTTGAAGCTGAAAGGAGTAGAGTCATTGGTCAGAGGTGGAGAGTACCTTCACATGCGTTGCTGTTCACACATACTCAACCTGATTGTGAATGATGGATTGAAGTTGGCAAATACAAGCATTGTTGCCATTAGGAATGCTGTGAAGTATGTCCGGTCTTCCTTTACTAGGCTGAGATCTTTTGCTCTGAAGTGTGAGACAGGGAAGTTATGCAGAGGAAGCTTGCCATTGGATGTTGTCACTAGATGGAACTCAACTTATCTTATGTTGAATGCTGCTATCAAGTTGAGGGTTGCCTTTGATAAGATGATGGCTGAAGACAAGCTCTACTGTTTCTATTTCAAGGAAGATGATGAGAAGACAAAGATGAAAAGAGTTGGACCTCCTGATTCTTCACACTGGGCAGAAGTATCAAGGTTAGTTAAATTCCTAAAGATTTTCTACAACTGTACTCTAGCATTTTCTGCTTCGAAGACAGTGACTTCTTCTTTGTGCTATAATGAAATTGTGGACATTGAGAGGGCACTCATCACTAAGTCTTGAAGTCCCGATGATGAGACTAGGAAGCAAGGTCGTCTTATGAGGGATAAATTGGAGAAGTACTGGGATGGATTGAACAACATGAATCCCTTAATCATCATAGCTAGTGTATTTGATCCTCGGAACAAGATGAAGTTTGCCTCACTCTGCTTTGATCAGTTATATGGTAGGGATACCATAGAAAATAGGCAGCTTTCTACTGTAGTCTTAAGCACAATGAGATCTCTGTATGATGAGTATAGTTCCCGGCTGGCCAAACCACTAGAGATAGAGGCTCCTATGTCTCCTGTGTCTCCTAGCACACAGGTTGGTTTGTTTGCTCTCTCAGATGATGAAGAAGACTGTGAGAAAATGGACTCAATTTACAACAAGATGGTAGACCATAGTGGAGATGAAGCTGGTACCAGTGAGTTGGCAGTGTACTTGACTGAAAAACCTGAGCCCAAAGTACAGAATAGGTTGGGAATGCCTTATAATATTCTTAGCTGGTGGAGATGTAACAGTTCAAAGTACCCAGTTCTGTCTGAATTTGCTAGAGATGTGCTAGCAATTCAAGCCTCATCTGTTGCTTCAGAGTCGGCCTTTAGTACAAGTGGCCGAGTTTTGGACCCTTACAGGAGTTCTTTAACTCCTCACATGGTGGAGGTGTTGCTTTGCACTCAGCAATGGCTAAGGTCCCAATACAATGTAGAAGATCAAATTCCTGACATGGTGCAAATGTTGGAAGAAGCTGATTTCTTTGAATCTCTTGGTAAGTAACCTACTTAAATTGTTTATTATATCTCTTACTTTCTTTAAATGTTTGACAATGTTTGTTTTGTTATGTAGATTCTCAGAATGCAATAGCTTTTCCTCCATGATTCTACTTAGTATGGCAGGTATGTGTACATTAAGGTTTATAAGTTTCAGATTGTTAACTTAATAACAAGTTTCTTAAGTATATAAGTTTCTGACTTTCTGCTTGAAGTAGTTTGAAACTTGTAGTTATTATAGTTGTTTTGCATATTGACATTGTTTGCTATTATTTTGATAGGTATATATAGATATGAAGCTGCTCTTTTTGTTCTTTTTGATGACTTGGAAGCAGCCTTACGGATTTGGGATGGTTAGGGTAGAGTACTGACTTGGAAGCAGCTCTTTTGTCCTTTTTGATGCGGAATTGCAAGCTTTTGTGACTACAAAACAAAGTGCAAACACTTCTGGTAAGGGTTACCTCTTCTAACACCTTAGGTTAAGTGTTTGAAACTTTGAATGGTTGATATGTAACTATTATTGCTAGCTAAAACTTAATTTGATTAAATGCTAGCTTTAGTTGCTTCTGTAAGTACTAAGTACTTACTCTCATGTTGCAAGATGTATTAGCAACAAAACTCTTTCAAATGTCCCTTATTTTTCTTGTAATCTTCTGTTTTGGATTGGATATTTGTTGTATTCGGTGATCAAAAACCGATTTCAGTGTATATTTGGAAGTATTTGGAAGGATTTCAAAAGCAGGAAACCGAAACCGAAACAACCGATAACCGATTAAACCGTAAATAAATTGAATACGGTACAATTCGGGAAATTTTTTTTTGAACCGAATTTCCAATAAACCGAAAAAACCGATCCGAACACACCGTTTCTTCCAAAAGTCCAGGAATGGTGTATGTTGTTCTTGAATTTATTATGATCTGCACATGCTTTAAATTATTTGATTTAAAATATTTGCCGAGAGCATCGCACATGCTATAATTATAAATATGATATCATGTTCAATCTCGATTGTGTTATTCTTAAACAGTTTAAATCTAAGAATCATATTAACGTTTAATTTTTATTTGTTTAGTTGGATCGGAACATCTTCGTGAAATCACATTGAAGCGAAAGATGAGCAAATAAATATTATCTCCGACTACACGTCTCTGTTTTGGGTTTTCAACGATCATCCTTTTGAATCAAAGATAAGTACTCTTTTATATTTAATTTGGGTTCGAAAATCATTATTCAATCTTTAAAAAAATAATTGGTGAGCCGTTTGTTCGTGATTTAATTTATTTTTATCTAAATATTATTGAAATTATATATTTTATCATGATGGAATATTTTAAATATTGCCATTCGATCTTGTTAATTAAATATGACATGGTAATAACGAATTATTATATATCACAATTGATTGAGTTGTTTTATGATTACTATATTTATTATTCAGAAGATAAATGTGTATGATTAGAAAATCTCACTGTTTGGCAGAACCGGTTAAGCCATTCCGGTTCTGTAGTGTTGCGAAAGAATAATCGAAAATGTATATAGATATTCATTAGAGAATCATAAGATTTTTCTTTATGATTCTTGTGTGCTGCTTATTCACAAAGCAAGTCGATTATATGGCTTTCACCGACCCCATGAATTTGGATAGTGTCAATTTTCTGGTGCGTATACGAGAAGATATTGTGGATTGATCACCCACCATATATCTTTATATCAACTTGCAACCTGGAGTTTGCAAGGGTATTTGGTTAATTGATAATGGTGGTGGAAACATGTCTAAGTAAATGACTATAATATGTCAATTGATTCGCATCAGGCCAACGAATAATAAGAGGTATCCCCATTGGAATTGGTTTGGGTCAGAACCAGATATTTCCCATCTAAATGTGCTGTAAATATCGAGTTGCTCCACCACAGTGATATAAAATATAAGATGGAAATTGAAAGAATGTTGGAAATTTGTTGGATATAAATCTCTTTTGAAGATTGAATATCTTGAGTCATTAAGAAAGAACTAGATATGTACCCGCGCGATGCCGCGGGGTGTTTTTTTATACATTTTTTTTTGGTTGATGTAAATTTTATTTGTTTTGTTGTTTGTTATGTTTTGTTATATTGTTGGGTTTATTTGAATGTACATTTATTTTATATTTTGATATTTTTTATATAATATTTATTTGTAAGATAGTAGTAAGAAAAACTAATAACATTAAAACTTATGAGTAAACCTATGTTTATTTTTCTTTCGAATTATATCTTTGAATTTTTTTTATACAAATGATGTTCAAATTTTTTTTATAATATAAAAACATCTTTTTATAAAAGACGTTTGATTGGTTAGGAAACAAAATTTAATAAAGATCGGTAACAGCATGTTGAAGATGATCTTGCTGGGACAAGACGGAGTTTGCTTGGTTGATGTTCAGTTAACTCTCTCAGATGATGAAGATGGAACCTACCTGAAGTTTACATCGCATTCTCAAGAATGATTTAAAACAATGACTTTTCTTTTCTCACTTCTTTCGATCAAACCAGCTATTATCAAAGACCACCCCAAGATTCAATTAATTTGTCGAAGATTTTGTTTTGGAATCAGGGTGGATACTATGACACAATAACATTTCTCTTACTTCTCAAACTTATGTTTTTCAAAATTTTGTTTTTGGTACCTATAATTCTATTTAGCACGTGTTGTCTAGGTCTGAACCCGCGCTACGCCGCGGGAATAGTTTTTTAACTTTTTTTTTTGTTTTTTTTCTTTTTTTTCGATTTCATAATTTTATATATGTTGTTTGCAATTAAGTTTCATAATCATTTTGATAATTTCAATGGCAAATTTGTTTTATTGTTATTATTATTTACATCATAGTATGATTTTAGAATATTTGATTTCATAAATTAAGTTTTTAAATATATTTTTAATTTTATTACCTATATTTTTAAATTTTATTACCTTAAAGAATAAGATTATAAATTATAAACACTTAGTTCTTGATTTGTTTTTCACTCAATCACCTTTTGCTTGACAAATCAATTCTTTTTCCTGAGATTTTTTCCAATCATTTAGCAATTCTTCATTTGAGGCCCTATTTTTGAAATGTTTCTTTAAGTTAAACGGATAGAGGTAGAAAACAAAAATTACAGATAGTAAAAGCAGTTAATTGGTTATAGACTAACTAAAATCCGAGAACCAATCCAATGACGTATATATATTATATCCAACTTTCTACAGATTTATCTTAATAGTTTAGCTTGGGAAAGACGATGATTTAAGACATCTCATTCACTCTGTCTGCAACCTTATAAATGAAACAAACTTACCTTGTCAAGATAAGATAACCTTTACACAAAAACCAGATATGGCAGGAATCAGGAGCATTTTTGCAAACGAATATGGCTTTCTTGGACTTTAGATCCGTCATTTTCTTACCATGAGTAATGCTTATTTGATGCAGCTCCCATTACTAACCACTTAATTTTGTACCGAGCAATTAGTTCTACAATACATTCCTCATTATTTTTTGAATCTTTCACAGTTTTTTTTTCCAAAAACCTTCTCTCTGCATAAAAGCAGAAGCAGTTCAATACAACATTATAACAAAATTCAGTAGTATGGGTGAGCATTAGAGCCCAAATAAACACAAAATTCTCGTTAGTGTATTTCTATGTTATTCATAAATCAAAGAAACCGTTTAAAGAGAGCATACCTAGGATACAACCATTGGCTTTGTGAAACTGTATGGCTTCACAAAACCGAACTCTGTCCACCGGGGATTCCTATTAATTGTGAACAAACTCCCTCGTTGATAAGGCTTTGCGTAGGTCAAGTGATCAGACTGACAAACACTCGAGCCCACAAAGGATACTGATGCAGAAGTTTCCTTGGGATGCAATCAACATTAACAGACCCAACAAAGCAGTAAACACTAATCTTGTACAGCTAAAATCATCTCTAGCCATAATTTAGTTTTATTAACAAAATACTCAATAGCAAAGACTCTGCATCAATACGCCATTCCTTTAGCTTTTCTCTAAACCTGTAGAAAGAAAAATCAAAGCTTTAGAAGGCATCCAACATTTAAAATTAAGGCATAGTTCCAATTTAGTTTAATGTTGAAACCCTTTTTTGCTCAATACCCATTAAACTATTAGCAAAGCTCCTACAAGAGACTCAAACAGTAATGATGCAGAAAAGACCAATTAAAAGAAACTTAGAAAATCTAAGAAAGAGAAGAGCAAACCTAGAACACGATCTTGTAGCTTTGACTTGATTGTACAGTATTGGAGTTAGTTTGACCGAATACAAAGCTTTATTTTGTTTCAGACAAGCTGGCTAAAGAAAAGACTTAAGAGGGAAAAAGTTTATGTCTGAAGGTATTGGAAAAGCTAAATGAGAATTCTAACAGAAATACTTACATATACAAACTGGAGTACAAGGGGTACTTTAAAGTTTTCTGCAACTTAGGTTTTACAGCTCATTATAAGGAATGGTCTTATCGCATCTAGTAGCAATCTGCAAACACATTAGTATAAGCTTAAACAAAATCCGTAATTAAACACCATAATTTGTTTGATCGATCTAACCTTTAAGATCTGTAATACTGGCTCTATTATAACAGAACGATATACGAAATTTCGACATAAAACTTGAAATCCGCCTTTAATTGTCGACTCCATCAGATCAAATCACTGATCTCCGGCGAAAAAAGCCTTCGAGAGGCGGCGACTCTCGATTTCTTGTTGTGACCCTCTCGAAATCCTGAATCCGATTTGTCGTGATACCATCCCACCGATCTCTGCGCATCCTATACGATCTGCGATATACCTGTATCCAAACAACATCAATCGGACCGGGAAAATTCAATAATCCATCTGCGCTCTTGTCACTCTTGATCATATCAAATACAGTATTGAGGCTGAGAACCATCAATCCACCGATCAAAACCCTAAACTAACCTTTGGGCCAATCAGAGACGACCCTCTGCTTAAAAATATCCACCGTACAGACTAAATTTGCTATCTATCGACTCCTCCTCCGGTATATCCGTTGACTTCTCTCTGACCTCCAGTTACCACCAAAAACCCAGCTCCGATCACCAATCCCGCTTCTCAAAACCAAGCCAAACTCTTTGCGGTTTGGTTTCTTTTTTAATTTTTTTTTTTGGAATTTTTAATGATGTGGCACAGAGGAAGCTGTTCTGTATTAATTGTTTTAATCTGATTGGATGTTCATTTTAACTGATGTGTCAACACCAGGATGCAAGAAAAAGCTGATGTGTCATATGCTCGAGAGACCTTATGTCTTTTAGGGTGTTGATTTATGTAAGGCTTGAGATGCACATTGTTGTTTTAGTGAGTCAGTCTTTCCAACATTAGAGGGAAAAAGTATACAGCTGGAAAAGAAATATATTGAAGGAATTATCTTGATCCTTGTACGAAAGAATGTGCACTAGAACTTAAAGATAACTTGAAGTTAAATGATAATTCATTTGTAAAGTTAGCAAATTAGATACCAGAAGTATTTACTGACCCAAAGTGACAAATTTATATATTCCAGCTGTGCTCCAATTGAAATTGATGTCCCAAACGGATAATACCAACTGCTAAGTAAGTCTAAAGAGTGGCGCATGAAGCGTGATAGACTTATTGGTTCCAATAAATAAGCATCCTCGGAAAAGAAAAAGGAAAAGAAAAGGAGTAGAATTTAATATGGCACCGAGTGATGATGAAATACTCTAGAAGAGATGTAGACATGAATAAGAAAGAGATTCAGGTACCTGAGAATGATAATGAAAGGAAATCTCAACAAGTTGAGTCATGTCTGGAATAAAAGAGAACCAAAGCAAATCGACTTCGTACATAATTTTGCATGCAGTGAAGCAGTTGATGATGAGGTTATGAATAAAAACGAGGATCGTAAACCGCGGTTAATAGAAAAGTTTATTGAAAAATATATACAAAGTGATGATTGGCCAATCATGGAAAAAAAAGTTATAAAATTCTCTTGAAGAGAAAGTATTTGGACTAGTTGTCCGTACACTAGAAGGTGTAAAAGTACTTTGACATAAGTGGATCTTTATGTGAAAGAGAAATGAATTGTGAGATGCAAAGCAAGCTTAATAGCAAAAGAGTTCTAATATTATTATTATAAAGAGATGTACTCTCATGTGGTAGATGCAACTATTTAGATCCCTTATTCAGTCTGCCGAGAAGGTCTAAAATTATTATAAGAAACCTTGAAGGATTCTATTGGTGCCAGAAGCAAATAAATTTTAGTTCTCGAGAACATTACCATATGAAATTAAATCGATATCGTTATGAATTGAAACATTTCAATCGGGACAAGTGTAAGATAATTGTCTTAGTTGGTACTTGTTAAAAGAAGGCTACAAGAATAATTGCAAAGTATGTTATGATTCAAACATTATTCATATACTTGGAATATTTGAATAAAGCTGAGAAGAAAACATTTTTCTGAAAAATGCTCAGATTGGACTATACACGAGATTGTGCAAGAATCCGAGTCTTCATGAAATTTGTCGGAATTAGAAATTGGACATCTAGCAAAAGAGATGTTATTTCAAAGATCTTTACCGGATTTTACTTGGAAAATGCGCACATATATTTGGTCCCGAAGAATCATATAAGAAGGAACGCTAAAATTATAAGTTTTATGAGAAGGGTAACTTATATGTATAAGATGAATGTCTAGAAGACTGATGTAAGAGAAGATTCATACCTGAAGTCCAAGTAAATCCAAGTAGACTAATAATCTTCTATGTGAAAATGAATGTTATGGACCAGTAGTTCAATGATCCGAGATAAGAGTTTTCTTTAATATGGTTCTACTTTTATAATTCCCAAAAGGATGATACATTGTAACGCAAATTTCGAAGATTTTGCTTCCAGTGAAGAAATATGATTATGTGTGTGGTTGTACTCTTTTTCCCTTATCATGGTTTTTATCCCACTGGATTTTTCCATGAAAAGTTTTTAACGAGACAACAAAGAACACGCAAATAATGCACTCTTGAAGAGAAATATTATGATTTCAATGATGAATTATATTTAAAGACTATCCTTCTTCAAAGTCTTTACATACATTGATGAGATTGTGAGAAACAAAGATAATTATCAAGATGAGTCACCTACAAGATCCATGAACTACAGAAGATTGGTGATGTACGTGTCCTACAAATTTATTCAAGTGAAGATTTGGCGAACTAATTTACAAAGGTGTTTTCAACAACCACTTTCAAGAAGCTACTTCATCATATTGGATCGCGTCATCTCGAAGATTTCAAGTGATGTACTCATGAGGGGGAGTAAAAGCGCGTTGCACTCTTTTTCCCTTAACCATGGTTTTTCCCACTGGATTTTCCTGGTAAGGTTTTTAATGAGGCAGCATTTCTCACACGCGCAAATGGAACCATATCATCATAATGGTCATCAGGGGAGTGTTATGAATATATTGTTAATATATGGATGACCATTAGTAGATTTAAGAAGATTCTATGTTATCTTATCTTTAAGCAAAACCCTAATTTTGTATCCCTATATATATGTTGTATCTCCTATCATAGATTAATAACAAAGAGAATATTTTCCCTAAACCTCTTTGTTCACAACATTGTGTTTTTTTTTTTTCAATTTAATTTCTGTTTTATGTTAAATTTTACTTGGTTTTCCGATTAGAGTTTTGGTATTGATAAGGTCAAATATGACCTCACGTCCTCACCTATATAAGACTAGGTATTATCTCTTTTGAGACTTGGTTTCTGATTGAATAGAAAAGATGTTTTTCTTAAACTTAAAACCTTGGAATCCTCTTTGTTTTAACAAAGAACTCAGAACACAAAACAGAGTTTCTTGATCCATTGATCCTTCAAACCTTGTTTTATTATTCTCCCTAGTTTGTAAACTCGATAACTCCACTCATTTGTTTTTTTAAAAAAGAGCTTATCTAGCTGAAAACAATCTTGTTTGCTTTGAGTAGAAGAACATCCCGATGGTAATATATCTAATATTATTCTCTATAAACTAGGTCGATAAGATAAGATCGTCTTACGTATTCTAAGAAAATGACTTTGTATCAGAAAACTTAGTAAATAACGTTTTTTACCCTCAGACGTTAAACGTGAAAATCATCTATATGACATTGTAATTTTCGAAAAACTCATGTGGTAAATGTGACGGTGAGCGAATGTGGAAGATGAAACACCGAGGCAAAGTAGAAATTCGCTTATTGATAGTAAGGTTGATGGTGATAGTGGTGGGTCGGAATTAGGGAGATTCGTGTTGATGGTGGTGGTGGTGGTAATGGTGGTGTTGATGACGGTTGTAGGTCGGAGTTAGTGAGATTCAGTGTTAGTGGTGATGGTGACGGTCATTGAAAGGGGACAAAGGAGAGATTTATGGTGGAGACGATCCCTAGCTATTCTCATCCACGGCGAAATCTATGGCGAGATCTCTGACGGCGAGCTTTTGAAAAAAAAAAAAAATGGTCACCAAAGTTGTTGCATGTAATGTTTTTATTTGCAAGAGGATGAGAGAATTAATAAACATCTGTATAGATGGAGATCTTATAAAGAGAAGGGAGATATTTGGGGAGAAAAATAGAATAATCAGAGTGATTTTTATTCATTGCATGGATGAGACAAAAATAGCACGCATCTAAAAGAAAAACATAAAGTTTGCAAAATATTAGACAGCATTTTCACAAAATATAGTGTCTTAATTAAAAGGAAAATAACATTAAATTTCAAAAAATACAATGTGTCGAATACATATAGCGTTTGTTAAAACAAAACAATAACACTGTGATTTGGTCAGAGATTATGCACATGTCGTGGGTGAAAGTTTGATGGCCATCAAATTGTATGTGTGAGGTTGACTCTCGATGGTGGAAATAAGAAGGAAAAGATAACTAATTGATGAAATGAGTAGAATTGTAATTATTCTTGTTGAGAGAATGTTACTGTTGTAGCAAAGTTATTTAATTCTTTTTAGTTTTATAGTTATATACAGTACCCTTAATAATTTGATATGCTTTCTTTTCTATCGTGATTTTGATTTTTCTATTTGTCTCTGTCATGGAAACCTTTAATTCACGGTGCATGAAATCTTCCTTAGGAAAGACTTTGCAAGTCAAAAACTCCAATGAAAGTTTTCTTTCTCCTTAAACCAAAGAGGCTGAAAGTGTTCAATTAGTGTGCCATTTCACATACCTTCCTTCTCGCACACGTTACTTATACTTCCCTCTGCTGTAACAATTTTGATCTTGAAATGCCAGAAACTTAGGGGTGTATTAGATTAAGTATTTTAAATGATTTGTTTCAAAATAAAAAAAATCATATGTTATTAATCAATCATGGATTTAAAAAAGTTTAGTGAAATTTAGTGTTATTGAACTAGTGATTTTAAAATCCACTTTTAAATTCATTGTTATTGAAAATATTTTTTTTAATAATAATGACTTTAAGGGAATTTAGATAATTTTCTTAGTTAAAAATACGGCAATCTAAATCTCATATTTAAACTCACTAAAACTTAAATCACTTAAAATGATTACTCCAATACACCCCCTAGAAAAAATAGGGATAAGGGTGGAATATAATATTAGATTTATTTTGTGTTTAGATTTCAGGAAGATTTAAGGGTAGTTCAAAATTTTAAAAATTAAGCAAGTTTTGCAGTATATATATAGGTGATTGAGAAAAAAAAAATCGAAGCATTTAGGAAGCTAAAAAAAAAAACTAAAAAAGATTAAAAAAAAATTGTAGAAATTAATAAGTTCAGATATCGTTTTTTCGATCTTGACTTTATAGAATCACAGCAACAATAATAACTCTTTCATTAGTGTATTGTTTCCAGTTTCACCAAATAAACAATAAACAATCTCTTAAGTTTTTAGGTTCCAAGTTTTACTTGATATCCCCAAACACGTTTATATCTTCTTCAGTTATGTTGAGAGACTATATATAGAGTCATAAACGTTAAACATTCATGGATTATGATAATAAATTGCTTGGGACAACGGTTCTTGCCAGCAAGTTGAGCTTGAGAATGTATAAGAATAGCAGTCTTCTTAATTTTGTGTTCATTGTTTGACTTCAGATTCATGTGAACAAAGAAAAGAAGGTATTCAAGGTAATTAATGCTAAGCGATTTTCCAACAAACGTAGATCACAATTTTGGTTATCTTCAACAATCAACTGCACGATTAGAGCTGGGCAAAATTTCTAAATTGAGCCAAGATTGTCAAACTCGAATCATAATTCACGATACGAAACCAAATTATAAAATAATCCAAATGGAATACAAATTTCTATACTTATATAATCATAATTCACGATTTTGAACCGTATCAAATCTTAATTATGTAAAAACGAATCAAACTAACTAAATTTCATTATTACAAATATATTAAAATTTTACAATCTTAACTAAAATCAATTAATTATTTTTTAATTATAATTTATTTTTTTTTAAATAAAACCAAACCGTAATTTGATCTCGAATGCGATTTTTATTTTTAGAATCTAAAAACTCTGAAACGTAAACCAAAGTAATTTTTTTTTCCCGAATATTTCTAATATCTAAAACAATTCCATGCAAACCCTACTGACACTGAAATTATAATGGTAACTAATCTTGAATGTGAGTATGTTTTTTTTTGGTGGAAGTGAATGTGAGTATGTTTGTTAGCTATGAGATATGAAATTAAAAATTACGCAGAATTTATGAACATCATAATAATCCCTTGGTTTATTACTGTAACAAAGGGGAATTGGAATGTCATATTGATAAATCCCAAACGACAAGAGAAACTCCTATGGCCAAATGAGTTCACTCACCGTATAAGACATTATTCTATACTCTGCTTTTGCAAGGTCTAACAGTTTGCATCTTTTTAGTGATTGTTTTTATTTGATAAAATTTGTTTGGAGATTATGAGATTTAGCTAATTAACTAACATTTTTTGAGGAACATATATATTCAGAATATTAAGAAAGATCAAGAACTCGACAAGATTGGTCAAAGTCAAGAGAGTATGTGGTGGGTAAGGTGGATAAATGAGCCAATGGTATGAACACAAATCACAGTTCATATAGAGGGTAAGAAATCTCATGAAGTTGACGCAAAGTCAAGAACTAAACTCCAAAACGAAATATGTTTTGTTTTTTCCTTTTTAAAGAGAGTTGGAGAAGCCATAATTATAACCCATCACAAACAACACAAACTTAAAAAAGAAAGTAATGATGATTCCAAAACAATATTATGGCATTGTTGTGACCTTTTATTTCTTCTTGTTGTTTTCTTTTCTTCTACAAACTCTTGCTTCTCCTACACTCCACTTTTGCCGCCATGATCAGAGGGATGCTCTCTTGGAGTTCAAACAAGAGTTTCCGGTAAATGATATGAATTTATGGAATAAGAGTAGTGATTGCTGTTCTTGGGATGGTGTCACGTGTGATGCTAAATCTGGCGAGGTGATTTCTCTTTACCTTGATAATGTTTCTCTCAACAACTCTTTGAAACCAAATAGTGGTCTTTTCAAACTCCAATATCTTCAAACCCTAACCCTTAGAGAGTGCAATCTCTATGGAGAGATTTCTTCTTCATTAGGAAACCTTTCTCATCTCACGTATCTTGACCTTTCCCAAAATGAATTAGTTGGTCAACTTCCAACTTCAATTGGAAACTTGACCCAACTAAATTCCTTGAGCCTCACCGATAACCACTTAAGTGGGAAAATTCCTATTTCATTTGCCAATTTAACCAAATTATCCACACTTCACCTCACTAATAATTACTTTGAATCTGAGCTTCCACGTGACATGAGTGGACTTCACAACTTGAAGTATGTGTTTTTGAGTGGAAACTCATTTTCTGGGCCTTTTCCTACATCCTTGTTCATGATACCTTCGTTACAAGTGGTTTATATGAAGAAAAACCACTTCAAGGGACCCATAAAGTTTAGGAATACGTCTTCATCGTCTAGGCTTAGTGCTCTGTCCCTTGCTAGTAACGAATGTGATGGCCTAATCCCAGAATCTATATCCAAATTTCTCACTCTCAAAATCTTAGATCTTAGTTTCAACAAACTCATTGGTTCAATACCCAAATCGATATCACAGTTAGTCAACCTCTCTTATCTTGATCTCTCCCACAATAAGTTGGAAGGCAAAGTACCTGGTTGCTTATGGCGATTGCAAGTGTTGAAGCTTTCTTACAACTCTTTTAGCAGTTTTGAAAGATCATCAAAAGTTTTCGATAGAGCAAAAATGAGTGTGTTGAGTCTTAGTTCTAATTCATTTCGAGGACCATTACCCCATTGGATCTGCAACCTTAGATCGTTAGATCTCTTAGAGTTGTCTATCAACAACTTTAGTGGCTCGATTCCTCCATGTTTAAGGAATATCAGTAATCTTGAAGTGCTTAATCTCGCAAACAACAATTTCAGTGGAACTGTTCCAGATATGTTTGTCAATGCTACCAGTTTAAAGGCACTTGACGTTAGCCACAACCGGTTGGAGGGAAAACTTCCAAAATCCTTGATAAATTGCAAAGCTATGAAACATTTGAATGTGGAAAGCAACAACTTCAAGGACGAGTTTCCATCTTGGTTGGGTTCTCTGCCATCATTAAACGTCCTCAGCCTCCGATCAAATCAATTCTATGGGCCGTTATATCGCCGCAACATCTCCATTGGATTTCAAACTTTAAAAGTCATTGATGTCTCGCAAAATGACTTCACTGGAACCTTCCCATCTTTCTATTTTTCCGATTGGCGTGCCATGGCTACATCAAATGGACAATATGATAACATGTACATGGAAGATTTCATGGTGTTTGTTGCTTCCTACCGTAATTCAATGGAAATGGTGCATAAAGGAGTAGATACAAAATTTCATGTTATCCGAAAAGACTTCATAGCCATTGACTTTTCAGGAAACAAATTTTGTGGAAAAATCTCTGAATCTATTGGATTATTGAAGGAATTGCGTCTGCTCAACTTGTCTGGTAATGCATTCACAAGCAATATACCTCAGTCATTGGTAAATTTAACAAACCTTGAGGCATTAGACCTATCGCGAAATCGGTTGTTAGGTCAAATTCCTCAAGATCTTGGTATCCTCTCCTTTTTGTCAACCATGAACTTCTCCCACAATAATCTTGAAGGTCCAATACCACAAGGCACACAGTTTCAAAGACAAGATTGTTCTTCATTCATGGATAACCCCAAACTCTATGATCTCGAAGGAATCTGTGGAAAACCTCCGGTTCCAAATCCTACACCACATGAATCAGAGACGTTGTTGGAGCCTGAAGAACAAGTGATTAACTGGATAGCAGCGGCAATAGCGTACGGACCTGGTGTTTTTTGTGGATTTGTGATTGGACATATCTTCATTTCACGCAAACAAGAGTGGTTCATGGAAAAGTTTGGTAGAAACAAGCCCAGCATAGTCATCAGAAGCACTCGTTGAACACTTTCTTACGTGTTTGTAATAATTTGTCATGTGTGTTCTAAAAAACCTCTTTTGTATGTTGTAATTTTATATATTATGGTTTTGTAATAAACGTCATTGACTCATTGGTGGCATTTGATATATATTGGCTCAAAAATGCATTCATAAATCGTATCAAAAATGCATTAAAAATTTGATACGCTTTTTTATTTTTATTTTTTTATTTTTTTGTGATTTTGATTAATTCAAGATTGGCCAAAATATCGTTAAAATCAGTACAAATCAAGTTTTAAAATCTCTAATACTTGAAAAATTATTTGCCTACTATGTGCCTTCTATTAATATCTTTGTCATTTTCTTGTATGTTGAAGTAATGAGAATTGGAATGAGAACAATATTATTAGCCTCTAGTGCTCGATTTCAAGATTTAAAGAAAAAAATCAATTGAAATTTTAAGGAAAAGAAAAAAAAAAGCATTCGGATTATAAATAGATTAAAACACTATCAACGATTATTTTATTTTTTTGGTGGAAACACTATCAACGATTATTGGATTAACAGTTTAAATCAATTGAATTTTTTAACCAAAAAAAATATTAGAAATTTTAGTAAAAAAATCAATTGAGATATCAAAGGGAAAATAGAAGCAACGCTATTTTGATAAGGACTCAGGAAAATAATAAAAGGAAACTAAACAAATAAAAGGAAACTAAAGATGATAGAAACAAAATAGCATTAGGAATTCAGATTATAAATAGAGATTAGTGTCAGACTTTTTCACATTCTTATTTTTCATCAAAACGAATTAGAGATCACAGCAAAACCTAAAGAGAGAGTATATGATGAAGAAGATGACTAATGAATCTCTGATTCTAGACGAGTTTTCACTAACGACCGTCTTTGTTCTTGGACGAGGGGGCTTCGGTTGTGTCTCTCTCGAGAGGGATTCCAACTTCCGACTTTATGCAAAGAAGTCATCTTCAGTCAATCACATGGAGTATCTTGAGAAGGAGCTCAGGATCATGCTTCGTTTCCGTAATCATCCCCGCATCGTCCAAGCCGCAAGTCCTCACTTATGGATCAAACCCGAAGGATGTTACATCGTTATGGAGTTTGCCTCTAAAGGTACTCTCCACAACATGATCTCCGAGTTCCGTGGCAGACCTATGCCTGAAAATATGATCGGACGCGCGGCTCGAATGATTCTACAAGGACTCGAGGCTCTTCACTCCTACGGCTACGTTCATTGCGACCTCAAGCCAGCTAACGTCCTTGTCTTCCCTTCCACCACTTTTGGAGAGCCATGGGATCTAAAACTTGCTGATTTTGGTTTATCCAAGGAGCCTTTTACGGATTCTAGGTCGTTTTTTGCCGGTACGAAGCAGTACATGCCACCAGAATCCTTTGGAATGAACGGTGTGATCGGACCAGCCGTAGATGTATGGTCTCTAGGGTGTGTGGTTCTTCAGATGTTTGGAGGTTGTCCAGAGAAGATGGGAGATATTTACACGTGGAGGCTTCCCAAACTTGTATCTCCGGTTGCCAACGACTTCTTGAAGCGGTGCTTGGCGTTGCAGCCGTCTCGTAGAGCCACCGCGACGGAGCTATTGAGCCATCCCTTTGTTACGCAAAGAGTCTGTCTTCCACAACATCCAGAGATGCTTCCCTTTTCATTCTTAAGGTTTCCTTCTGTTATAAGGAACAACGCAGTTGAAGAATTATCTAGAAGACAAGGAGGATCAGTGATGATTCCAAAACCGAATTAAAGATTAGATTTCAGTTGTTATAGAATCATATTTAGGTTTCAGTTGAGTTTGTGTTTTTGGTTGTTGCACAAGTAATTGTGAGTTTTTCTACTTGTGAGATTTGGTATCTCCGTCTCAAAGTTTCAGGCAGTTGTTAATGTTGATTTATTGTAATATCTTCATCTTTAATTGGATATTATTTTCAAACTTATTATCTTCTATATCAATTGCTCCATTTGTGCCAAAAAAAAAAAAGGATTATTATATTTAGTCCTTTTTTTAAACTTTTACACAAAAAAAATATTAGCTCATACATATTTGCTTTCGTTTTTTTTTGGTTAACCTATGTTTTTGTTACATGTAAATCTCTATACTATATAATGGAAACTATGACTTTAGAGAGAGGGAACTAGCAATGGATTACAAAAATTGACTTTCAAAAGGAAGAATTAAAAAAAAAAAAAAACAAAGAAAGCCTGCTCTCAGATATTTAACAAAAGCATGTTCAAGTTTCTTTTGTTTGGAGACTACTTGGAAGAGAATAGTGATTTGTCATTTGCCAAGTTACCAAAATATTATATAAAAAAATATTTTATTGCGGTTTTTTTATTAGTGAGTTTTTTTTATTACTCGTAACCATATTAATTTTAATTCTTGATCTAAAATATATTTAAAAGTAAACAATTTTCAATTATATTTTTAACAAATTTATAAATTGATTTTGGACATATAAAATGCAAATATTTATAAATTCAAATTCAAATTTCCATTTATAAATAGGTTGGGTCAACAATATCAAAAGAAAAAAAAGTCAACAATGTTATGAATCTTGCCATCTTTAGTTTGCAATGTTCTCACGATTACATTATCTGGCTTCAAATCTCTATGCAGTACACCCCTCATATGAAGATACTTGATCGCAAGAAGTACTTCAGAAGCATAAAACCTGCAATTTCTTTTCTTTTTTTTTGGGCAAACAAAACCTGCAATTTCAAGAACATAAAAAAACACAAAAAAACAGAGGATCCATTAGAATGTGTCAGGTTTCAATGTTTTCAGATTCTTAAAAACTAGAAAACAAATTTGGGCCAAGAAAAAAGACAAAACAGAGGATAAAGGTTTCAAATGTTTTTCAGATTCATAAAGCTATATTGAAGAATTAAAGTGAATTTGATTTCACTTTCACATAAACTCAAAAACATTGCCAAGAGAAAGACAAAACAGAGGATGAACGTTTCAATGTTTTTCAGATTCTTTAAGCTACACAGAAGAATCAAAGCAATCTGATTTTACACTCACGAAAAACCCAAACCATTACCATGAAAAGACAAAACAGAGTATCCACTAGCGTGCCATAAAGACATTGATATGTGCCAGCAAAACATACACAAAGGTCTATATGGATAGAGGAGAGACATTGTCATCTCCCCTCATTGATCTTGACTCCAAGCATTTGCTTTAAGTCGCCATCTTTGGGCGTTACAAACATCGTGGAGCAAGACGTAGAAGAACTTGTCTCTTTAGTTTGAAAGGCGCTAAAAGAGGAGCTTGAGGTGTCATCAAATTTCCAGTCGGTTAGGTAGCCTGGCCTACAAGTTACATCATTGATCTCAACATCTCCTGAAAGCATGGCCACAACTTTTGACATCGGTGGTCTCAAGGCATGAGATGCTTGAATGCACAGCAGAGCAATTCCTATCATGCGTTTCACTTCTTCCATGTTGAATTCAATCAGCTCATCATCGATTAGTTCAACTTCACGGCTTTTCTCGTGTAGATTCCATGCCTATATATACACCACGATTATATCAACTTATACCATTTCCAATCAAAATGTATATAACTAACAAGGACGTACCCATTCAACAAGATATCTTTTTTCATCATCCAGCCTCACATCAGAGTTTGGCCTTCCACTCACTAGCTCAAGGACCACAATACCAAAGGCATACACATCTATTTTCTCTGTTAGGTGTCCACGCATGGCATACTCTGGCGCAAGATATCCACTGCATTGGTACAACATCTTGTGTTATAAACCAATGGTATCGTTGCAAAGAAGAAAAAGTAGAGGGTTTCAGGATACGTACATGGTCCCTGCCACTCTGGTACTTATGTGAGTTTTCTTGTCATCATATAGCTTTGCAAGCCCAAAATCAGAAACTTTTGGGAGTAGATTAGAGTCGAGCAAAATGTTGCTGGCCTTCACATCCCTATGTACTATGCGAACACTCGCCTCCTCGTGGAGGTAGGCTAGACCTCTGGCTACTCCCAGACATATCTCAAAACGGGTTGACCAGTCAAGATGTAAAGCCTTTTCTCCTCCTGCAACATTCAAATCAGCTAGGCAGAGAATTAAAGATAAATAAGTAATTGTTCTGCTCATTACCAAATAGTGCATGATCAAGACTTCCATTTGGGAGGTACTCATATACGAGCAAACGGTGATCTCCTTCATAGCAGCACCCGTAAAGCTTTACTAGGTTGCGATGCATAACTGTAGAAATTGTTATGATTTCTGCAACAAATTGTCCCTTCCCTTGTCGGGATCCAGCCGACAACACTTTCACCGCGATCTCTCTTCCATCACTCAGGGTTCCCTGTTGAATGTGTTAAATCATAACAAAAACACATGTGTAATTTATTCATTTTGGTATGGGGCTTACCTTATAAACAGACCCAAATCCTCCTTCTCCAAGCTTGTTTGAGGGATCAAAATCTTGAGTGGCAGTTTTAAGTTCAGAGTAAGCAAAAGTGTAAGGCTTTACGTCCATACTAAGCAGCTCTGCAACAAAAAGTATGAACCAATTTAAAATTTAATCTCAAGATCTTGTTTAGGTTGTTATGACATATATACCTTCGTCATCTGTGTAACGCTTTCTTCTTTTTCGGATGATAAAGATTATAACCACGCCCGCAAAGATGCTGAAAAGTCCTATGCCAACAATAACACCCACAACAGTACTAGTTCTATTCTTTTTCTTTGATGGTGGTCTATTACCTACAGTTGGTGTAAAATCTGAACAAAAATATGTAACACTTAGGCCTCACGATATAGAAAATAAAAACGGACAAAAGTAGAAAACAAGAATTCGCCAATTGTTGTAGTACCTGGTTTCGCACTGACGGCCGATATTAGTGGCCCATAAGTACCTATAACAGGATTAGGAATACTAAATGATCCCTTTCCAGCCCAAAGAAGATGGATTTCAATGTAATTTTCTGATATATTTGCTTTATATTCTCTCCGAACTGGTCGGAGAGTATTGTCACCAGCTGTGTTGTGAATATCAAAATTTTTTTCAACAAGTCTTCCCTGGAAAACAAGAAGCTAGGTCTCAGAATTGAGCAAGAAGGTTATTACACCAACAAGTTAGCTTGTAAAGTAGTTGGACTGACCTGGACATAAATGTTAAAAAGCCGTCTTCCTAAACCGGTCCATGAGTTAGAACCAAGAATTTGTATTTCAGCAAACTGAAGTGTTACGGTATAGCCTCCATTTTCTAGCCCCAACCCATAATACCTTAGGGAAGATGAAGAATATCTTGCTGACTGAAAAAGCTCTGAGTCTAAAGTGTTGATAACCCATATATTATTGCTACTCCCGGCATAAAGTCCTACACTACTGGAGGCCCATCTCTGAGCATCACTCACGAAAAATGAAGCTGATCCAAGATCCTTGTTTTCCTTCTCAAATACTGCTCCACTAATAGACCGTATTTGTGGGCCTCCGCAGTTGATCGAAAAGTCAGAATCTAGACAACAATCAATAGATAATATCTTATGCAAATGTTTTTTTCCAACAACCATTTATGATGATATATCTCTGTCACACTTACAGATTCCTTTGCCTCTATTGCAGGGGAAGTTCTTCTGCAGGCACTTCAGTCCTGGTAAAACTCTTTTAACAAAATGAAAACATATTTAAAATTAACAAGAAAATTGAAATTAGAATTTCAAGCATCAGTACAAGAACATATTCAATAAAATCACCTCGTGTCCAGACCTTCCAAGGTGAAATTGTTAGCAACAAGGTTGCTGCACAAATAACATATATACAATGTTATTATGATTCTATAAAGAAAGATGGAAGCGGAAATATTTTTTCGTGTTTTGTTTACTTACAGTTTCAAGTTTGGTAAGCTGACCCATGAAGGAAGACTACCAGACAAATCATTGTACGAAACATCTCTGAAAGAAGAAAAGAAGAATGATTATATTCCGAAACAGTTTCCTGATTATATTGTACAAAACTTGAGTATATAAGACTTTGTGGCTTTCAAATTTGCAACTCACATATTGCTCAAAGTCTGGCTCTTTTGAGTGGGCAAAGAACCATTGAACGTGTTGTTTCCCAGAAACCTAATATGAGGACAACAAATTTTTTTCCACATTTATATAATTTACTGGTAGATACGAACATAATTAAAGACACCAAAAAATGTATAAAACTTACAAGTGAGTAAGTTTATTTAAGTTGAAAAGTGAAGCTGGAATTGGTCCATGTAGTTTGTTGAAGCTTAAATCACTGGAAAACATATACACGAATCAAACGTTGACTTTCACAAATCATCTCATTCGTTGAACTTACACTTGTTGTAGACTTGAGTATTCCCCGATATTAGAGGGTATTGTCCCAGTGATATTGCTGTTCCTAAATACTCTGGGACACATATCATCAATGTTAAATACACGTAAGGAGGAGAGGGAAATAGTTGATGAATTTTGAGTAGAATTGTTCCCTTACAATATACTTAGAGAATTCATGTCTTTGATGAATTCAAGAGAAGAGCCTCCATTGGATATATCACCAAGACTCCTACATTTAGGATATGATTATGTTGAGGAGAGAGGAAAATAAAGAGAAAATATATAGTATACAAGAATCATTCTGACACCAATGCAACAACACATACAGTTCTCTCAAAGAAGTTAAGTTGGAAAATGACGACGGTATCGGACCACTCAAACCAGTTCCGAGAATTTTCCTGCAGTAAAAAATGGTAGCAATCGCTAAATCCCAAAGTTTAAATGGTATGACGAATTTTCCACTAGACGTAAAAATTAAAACAGTTAAGACAAAAGATATAAAAAGCAGAGCAATGTAACATTCTTACAAGACAGTAAGTTTGGTCCATTGTCCTATAAATTCTGGTATCGGACCAGTAACGTCCAGATCGTTCATCCAACTGGTACAAACATTAAGGAAAATATCACCACACGGCAAAACAAAAAAATAATGTTAAGTAATAAATATATGGACAATTTTCTAAAATACAAAAAAAGTAGAAATCTAACGATAAAACTTAATTATATGCGAATTCAATAAAAATAAAATCTTACACTTCTTCCAGCTCTACAAGATTAGCAAATGATAAAGGTATTTCTCCTCTAAGTCGAGAATTTCCTAGGTATCTGCAATAAAATGTAAGAAATGCTTACAACACTAGCTAGATGATTCTGTAAGATAATTAATTAAGTTTTCATAATTAAAAACACTACAAAGATGAATAATAACACTTTGTACATTCTCACATTTTCAGTAGTTTTGTACAATTCCCAATCTCAGCTGGTATAGAACCGGAAAAGTTATTTAAACCAATACTACTGCATGTAGAAAATATATACAAGATAGGTTTAATAATAATGAAGCATCAAAATCTGACATTTATGATATTCTTAGGGTTTTCTGCAAAAACACCATTCAAATCACCATTTTTTGTAATTTTATCCATCATATCCAAAAGTGTAGGTCAATTCCGCAAAGTCAATAGTACTACGCAATATAACCCATCTTCGTTACCGTTTAAGTTTGTAAATTTTGATAAATAATATATCAAATCAAATTAAGTTTTCACAGACGAGTAGTGTGAGTCTACCTTTAGAGTTTTAAATATCTAATGTATATGATGGTGAAAATATTTAGAAAATACATATAAAAGTTATATTGTGTATTCTATTTGACTTTGTAGAATCGATCTGCATTTTTTAAAAATACTAAGAAAAAAATTATAGAATTAGTGAGTTAGAGAGTGTTTATTTGCAGAAAACCCTATTTTTAAAGAAGAATAAGCTTACAACGATTTTAATTCAGTAAGCAAACCAATTTCCTTGGGAAAGGGACCAGACAAGGCATTGACTCCAAAAGTTCTACAAGTTAGAGAAATAGTTGGAGCATGAGAGACGAGACAGAGAGATTCATAAAAAGGAAGAAGAAGAATGTTTCATTCATTCAATAGCCTTACAGCCATTCCAATCGAATCAAATTTCCAATTGCAGAAGAAACGGAGCCTGTAAGAACATTTTGAGCCAGGTTCCTGAAAGAAAGAGGCATGCCATTAGTTTTGAGGTACAATAAATGCATTAATTATATTATTATTATTTTTTTAGAAATTCTTCAAAATATCACACTTTCAAATTGTTTTTTAAAAATACAATTATTAGTTTAATTTTCCAAAATACCATTAAAAGTTTTGTTTTCCAAAAATAACATAAACATAAAAATTAATTTTCAATGGTGTAAAATTTAAATTTTTCTGTTTGTGTTAACTATTTTCCTTGTATGTTATAGTTTTTAGGGGTAGAGTTTATTATTTAGTGTTTAGTGTTTAGAATTTAGAGTTTAGCTTTGAAGGGTGAAAATTTAATTTTAGTTTTGTGTTAATTTTAGAAAAATATATATATTAGTGATATTTTTAGAAAATAAAATTAATAATGGTATTTTTGAAAAATAAACTCATTTTTGAGGTATTTATGAGAATTGATTTTTTTTTATTAAAAGAAAATGGAAAGGTAAAGTTTATACAGATTTTTGAGGTATAGCAAAGTCCAGAGCTGTGGAGGTATAGGTCCTTTAACATCTCTCGCAAAAACCTTCCTGTCAAAGTGAAACAAACAACATGGCAACATCGTCTTAGTGGGTGAATGCACAAAGACAAAAAAAAATGTTGGTTTATGGTCGGTTTGCGCCTATGATTTGGCAGCATACCGAATCGGTTTAGTTAACCGGTATTAGTGGGTGAGTGCACAAAGACCAAAAAAAAAAAAAAAAAAAAAAGAGGAGATGTACTGTACAGGGCTGTGATGCGGCAGATTGTGGAGTTGACGAAAGAGCAGTCGCATTTAATAAGAGGGTTGTGTATTTCGTCGTCTATGGTGATTGCCTCGTCGATGGCGACGCCGGAGCAAAGTTCACCGCTGATGTTCCAATCCTTAGGCGCCTGGATCTTCCAAGCCGCGAAGATGGAGTTCAAAGCTTGTGCTGTTGTTCATCCCACAACAAAAGTCAGTTTATTATTCAAACCAAACAACTTGTAATTAAATTTCCGTGGCACTAGTCCAAGCTGTACTAATTCGGTGTATTTTTACCGAGACCGACCGGATCAGCGGATAGAATATATCAAAAAAAAACTTGTAATTAAATACTTCAAAGTGTTCAACGACAGAGCAGAGAGACCTTCGTCGGGATGTGTAGTCGCTACGGAGCCTACGGTTCGGTTTTGAGCTCGAACCAGCTGAACTGAACCGGTGAGACACAAGAGGAACCATATGGTGAGGAGCAGACATGTGGGCATCATCATCGACTTTTTTTTTCTGTCTATCTTACTATTTTTGGTGGCTAACGTCTCCTTATATGTTGTCTAAATTTTTTTTTTTTTGTTTTTTTTATTGTCTAAATTATATTTCTTGACTTATATTCATTGCCATGATAAGTGAACCACACCTCTTAATATAATGGTCCAATTAGATGATTACCTGCACAAGAGGGAGATAATTAAACAAGATATAAAACGATATACGTCTACTCTGTTTGAACAAGTGAGTACACATAACTATATTCTGTAACATACAAAAAAATAACAATTCAGAAATGCATTAAAGAATACATTTTCTCTTAATCTACTTCTTATCAAAATCAGTCTTTCTCTATCATCCATGTCAGCTACAAATCACTCTTAATCCGAAAATAAACCAAACTCAATATTCATCTATCTATGAATAAAAAAATTAGGGTAATGTAGAGACATACCTCCCTATTCGATCTCCGATCCTCCCATTGTTTATCTCACTCTTATTATGTTTGCAAAGTTAATTAAGTAAAAATCGTACTGTATATTATAATTGAGATAATAAAATTCGAACATAAAAAAGATATTATAATTGATGAAATTAGATAAAAAAAAATATATAGGTATATAAATATTTTAGATATCCCTTATATGAACTAAACTGTTTTTTTTTTTTTTTGTCAAACGAACTAAACTTATTTATATATATTTGTTAAGTAAAAAAATTATAAGAGTTTTTACTATATATTTTAAAACAACAATTATGTATGTTACAAATGTTGCTCCATTAACAAATTTCGATATTTTGAAATTATTTTAATCATGTATGTATATATGTCTTGTTATTTAATTGGACAATTTATTAATTGGGCTGACGAGTTTTAGTCAAAGTTGGCTCTTTCCTCCATGTTGATGATATTTTGGGAATATCCACTTAATTATCATTTTTCGTGGCTCTTTCCTTCATGTTGATGATACTTTATGAATATACTTAATTATCAAGAGATAGACTTGTGAATTTTTTTTTTTTTTTATTTTTTTTTTTGTCGAAAGAGATAGACTTGTGGAATATGCAAATGCATGTATTTGTGGAAGCAAAGACTTTTTGACAACTTGTTCTTTTCTGATAAAAATAAGTTCAAATATGCGTACTCTACTATTCCTTTCATGGCAATTATCAACCTCTCTTAAAATTTTCCTCTCAACGGTTTAGAGGCAAACCCAAAAGCTTAAATATATATTATTGAATCAAAGTGATATTTGCTTCTCAAATCAAAGAACAAAAATATTGATCCTCATATACACAAACATCTATATTGTTCACACTATGGTTACACACAAGGGTGGGTCTTTGTCATTTTCACTCATTGATCTTGGTTCCAAGCTTGGCTTAGCGTCTGTGTTTCTGGGTGATATCTCGAAGCCAGGCGTCATAAAACTCGTCGAGAAAGATTCAGAAGCGCATGTGTCTTTGGTTTGAAAGCCGCACGCTGAGAGATGAACTTATCATGCGTTTCATTCAGAGCTGTGCCTATATTTTAAGAGGTCCTAAACGACTTTAAAAAAAATGATTACGTTTTTTACGGATTATAGAATTTAAAAATATAATAAATTATATAAAAATACAAATATGTATAGGTATTCTAAAGAATTTTAATTTTATAAGATGACCAAATTTGACCAAATTTGAACTAAATATTCTTTGATTTCTATAAAATATATGCATACATTATTATGTCTTAATATATATCACATATATAGCTATATATTAATATATTATTATATATTATGTAATTATCTACTATATAGTAAGTATTGTAAAAACAAAAGGATATGATTTATATGAAATATATGATATTGAAGTACTAAAACATAAATACTGAAGAAAGAGAGTTTAAACATATAAACATTATATTAATTGAAATTTTTGGTGGGCGCTTAGGCCAATGTTTTATTTTCCAAAGCGTAGGCACGCCCCTGGTTTCACTTCTTCCATGTTGAATTCAGTCAGCTCATGGTCAATAAGTTCAACTTCATGACTTTTGATTGTGTAGACTTCATGTATGTACACAACTTGTATCAGATTTTGCTAAAGGGCACAACCCAGATTTTTTATTCATGGTACGTTGAAATTGTGCTCATTACTGAGAAGTGTTGTTAAAGTAGATCAAATCAATTATAACAAGTACAATTCTAAAACATTATTATTGTATAGCTTCCAGAAATTATTATCTTTATTTCACTTGCTCACTGTTTCCTTTTTGCCAAATCCAAAAGTATAATTCCACCTTGGTGTCTGAAGTTTCCGACTATTAGCAACATCAAAACGAATAATCAATGTTTGAAAGTGGAGATCCTAAATGGAAATATTTTCGGATTTTATAGAATTGGTGATAAAACACAAACTTGAAGGAAAAACGCTCCCGGGCACGAAGACCAAGAAGACCCAACGCTCAACAAAATGAGCCTCCTCCACCGAAGTTTCTCCACCGGCAGCTCCTTCTGGTAATTAGAGTTTTGCTTCTAAAGAGAAATCTCTCAGGTAGGCCTCCTATTCCGGTGACGTGGCGGTTTTCCGGCGAGTTTACTATCTGAGATGACTTCCTCCCCTCTCGTGTTGTCGAACCTCTCTCGTTGCTTCCCGATGTCTTCGGTTCTTTTCCTCGGTCTGAGGCCTCCTCCAGCACCACCACCAGAGCCTCCGTCTCCACCAACTCCGCCAGAACCACCAGATCCGCCAGATCCTCACATCTCCTCCTCACCCGGTAAAGCTCATGTGATCTTGCTACACCTCACTGTTCCTGAACGAGTTCCCTGCGATTCTGTGCCCCCATCTCTGCCAGCCTCGAGACCTGTTCTTCCTTGCCGGAAGTTTATGTTGTTGGTCATCGCTGAGCTCGCGCCTCGCCTTTCAAGCTACCGACGGCGCCGTCGTATGCTCCACAACCTTTGCTCCTCAAATGTGAACCTAGGGTTTTCTAGTTTGGGCCAAATGTGGGGAGATTGTTTATTGGGCCAAAAGTGGGTTACTGGTTTATTGGGCCACAAGTTTAGGGTTTTCTTTTTAGGCCCTATAACCCCAACACCAAGCCTATTCTTTTCCCTTTATGGAGCGATCTTCTGTTTCTTATCCCTTCACAACCCACGCCTCCTTCTCAGCTTTGACGTTAGCAAAATTGCTTTCTCGTTCTTCGGCTCTGTCACCATCCCTCCTAGCCCATTTCCCCAGGTATGCTCTTATTATTCATTCTTTGCTTCTTCTACTTTGGGAAGCTATTGGATAGTTGTTGAGAGTGTGGTTCTGCCTTTGTGGAATTCGGGTATAGCTCTTACTCCTTTGATGATTTTGGATACACTTACATCCCAGTTTATGCTCTCTAGTGGCACCCTTATCGCCTTAGTGCAAAACTTTACTGCAGTATGCATATTTTACTTCGAATTGGCTTTGTTAGAAGTCTCTTTGTTGCAGATTGTAAAGAGATTTTTGCTCTCTTTCACCGTTCCAGTTAATCTGGTTCACCGGGGCTCTCGTAGCTCTGGCCCACTACAAAGCTAGTGAAGCTATGAATTAGGTATGAAAATTTGTTGTGGGTATTTTTTCGGATAAAATTTTTGTAGGCTTTTTAAGAAGAGATTTTTATCTAAACTATCCCCTTCTAACCTTTCCTTTTACGAAATATCCTCAAAATCCATCTTTATGTAAAATAACCTTTCATGTATAACATAAAGACCATTTTGCCCTTATCTGGCGTGTGCTTTTTGAACCAGTCTGCGCCGATTTGACTTCACGGAGCGGTGCATTGGTAACTGTAAATTTAGTTTTAATTTTTAAAATTACCGAGAAATTAAAGACGAGTGGAGTACAACCCAGACGCTTCATTTCTCCATTCTTCTTTCATCTCTTCCCTAATCTCTTTCATCTGTTCATTTTCGCTTTCTTCTCTAAAGATTCCTTTCCTCGTTACTCACTCATGTAACTAACCGGAATTTTAACCTTAAGCGAGACAACTTTTATCTCGGCGGATTGGTAAAGGTATTATGTCCACCGACTTCTTGTCCATCACCTTCAGTAGACTCTTCTTCTTGACCACTAGTATTATGTCCACCGACTTCTTGTCCATCACCACCATCTGCGTTCAAAACCAGGCTCAACCCTAATGAACTCACACAATGCTGTCGTTCTTCTCTAGTAGGCTCTTGTCCACCGGCTTCCACTCCCACACTACCTGAAACCCCGACATCTCCCAAACCTAGCCCAAACTCCTCATCTTGTCCACCAGTATTGTGTCCACCAACTTCTTGTCCATCACCACCATCTGCGTTCAAAACCAGGTTCAACCCTAATGAACTCACACAATCCTGCCGTTCTTCTCTATTAGGCTCTTGTCCACCGGCTTCCACTCCCACACTACCTGAAACCCCGACATCTCCCAAACCTAGCCCAAAATCCTCATCTTGTCCACCAGTATTGTGTCCACCATCATCTTCTATATCATCGTCCAACCCCAGCCGAAACCCTAATAATCAATCTCTTACGTCAACAATTAATGTTGTTGTACTTTCTCGTTTTCAATTTATTGCCTACCCTATACACACTAACCCAAACAGTGTCAGAAAATTCATACACGAGCACACTCCCGCGTAAGTTGCTACAAGGGCAATTGCGTCTTTTCCGCATACCCCTTATGATGAAATGACTATCTGATAAAAGCCTACATTTCCGAGGGCATTTCGCCAAAGAAAAACATGAGCCGGGGTAGTTTTGACGAGATTCTCTTTTAAGAACACCCCCAATCGGGAGAAGGAAAAAACAAAAGAAACAAACGGTTTTGAAGTGTCTAGTTGAATTATAAGCCTTTATTCATTCGTTGACATCTTTTAACAAATAAAAATAAATAGTTAAATTATAAAAAAATTATTATTTGAAATATTCAATTGAGTTTCTACGATGTAACTACTCTTTAGAAAAAACATTGTAAGATTCTTTTATATATGTAAAAAAATCATTTATTGGATATTTTTAATAATCGTTGTTGGTTTTTACTTAACAAAATATTAGTGAAATATTGTTTTTTCTTTAAAAAAAAAAAAAAAAACTCTAAATGACCACAAGAAAGATTATAAAACATCGAATCAATCATGCACAACAAAGATTTCTCTACAGTTTGTAGAAGTCGATGACTTCACTCATTTGTGCCAAAAGAAAAAAAAAAAAAAAAAGACTTCATCTACCTGAAAACAAATTCTAAATTACAAAGCTTTGAGTAGAAGAACCTCTAACCAATGGTAATATATCTAATATCATTCTTTATAAACTAGGTTGATAAAATAAGATCATCTTACGTATTCTAAAAAAAAACAATATGAAAACCCTTGTTTTCTCTCTCGCTTCTCTATCAACAGTGAAGCGGTGGCCTCAAGCTCAGTTCTTTCTTTATTCTCCTCCGGCGAACTAAAAGCTCCTTAGATTCAGATTTCTGAGCTTTCCTTTGAAAGCTTGGAAGCCTCTTCTTGTTTTCTCCTTTCTTCCCTCATCTATTTCTCTCTTCTTCCTCCTCTTCTCTTCTCCTCTTAGCACTTTCTGTTTTCTCCTCTCAGATCTAACTCGGAAGACTACAAATCTTCAACCTTTTTAACAGGAAGCCTCAACCAAGAACAGATCTCACTTGAGATTTGCTGAAGAAAATGGCGGACTACAAAGGAAAAGGTATCCTTTTCGAGGACGATGACGAACCCATTCTGTTACCAGAACAAGATGACTCTTCAATGATTCAAGAATATGGTTTGTCTCTAATAGGCAGAGTCCTCAACCCGAAAAAGCAAGATGTTGAAAAACTGCTAGCTTACATGCCCAAGCAGTGGGAGTTAGAAGACAAAATCTCGGCTCATGACCTTGGTAAAGGAAGCTTCCTTTTCAACTTTGAAACGGAAGAAGACATTCAGAAGGTTCTCGCGCTCGGGCCTTTTCACTATAATTTCTGGATGTTTGTGTTGGTTCGCTGGGAACCAGTTGTTCATGACGAATATCCTTGGGACATAACTTTCTGGGTTCAACTCAAAGGGATTCCTCTCCATCTCTGGAATGAGCTCAACATAAAAAGCATAGGAGACAAGCTCGGTCATATTCATGAAGTTGACGTAGAAGCCGCAAGACTCCAAATTTCAATGGACTGTCGCAAACCCCTAAGGTTTGCTCGGAAGATCCGGTGTCGAAACGGAGGCGAAACAACAATACAGATTGACTATGAACGGCTCTTCAAGCATTGTTCTCATTGTGGTTTTCTCACTAATGAGCTGCCTAACTGTTCCAAGAGGGAGGCAGAACTAAACTTACAAAGGCAGGAGGCTCGTCGGGAAACCCTTCCTCGTTTTCAAGCTGGACCTTCCCAGCCCGGTCTATCTTTAGATCGGCCACCCTTGACACAACGTCAAGGCTACAGACAGGTGGAGAGACAAGCTAAGAATGTTACGAATGACCGACATGAACACCGGAACTTACCAGCTTTGAACGATAGGAATCGAGACTACTCGAATAAAAGATCTGGACGGTATTCATCTGATAACCACACAGCCTCACATTCTAGAGAAGCCAGAGAAGCTAGAAGATTATCATCTCACCCTTACCATCATAAGGAATCAGCAGCAAGACAAACGGTATGGAGAAGGAAACCGTACCAACAAGCTGAAAATCAAGAACGTCATATCTCACATCCAAATGAAGACCATACAGCCAAAGCCCATCATGAGTCGAACCTTCGTCTAGTGGATAACAACCTCTCCAAAGTAAAAATTGGTGAAACCTCTAGTAAAGAAATGGCTAAAAAAGATAGGATTTCAGAGGAGGTGCAGTCTCATCATTGTGAGAAGCAAGCGATATCAACAGAGCAGCCACTCCTCCCTATGGAAGCGACTCATTCCTCTCCTATGGAGGAAGACAATCTTGATACTCTCCCAGAGGTGGATGTGGATCAAATGATAGAGGCACTCATCAATGAACCTGAAGAGAATGGGGATAATGAGGATCTCTTGGGAGAAGATCTTGCAATGTTGGAAGCTGAAACTAACCAAGGTTCTATGATGTCGGTTACCTCACACGAAGACAGCCTGAATGAGACGATCAATGTGTTCAAAGCAAAGGTGAAGGCTAAAGGACCCAAACAAGCCAATGACCCTCACTTCAAAGCTCCTGCTTCACCAAGGAAGAAACAGGTTAAGCCTCCAGTTCCTCAGGTGGCTCACAACAAAAAAATGGAAATTCTCCGACGAGGATCTCCCAAGAAAAGAGCTTCAGGATCAAGCAGTACAACTGTAATGAGAGATGACCAGCCCCCACGTGGTACCTTCCCTTCTAGCAAACCTGTCAAGACCTTGAAGATCCCAAACAAAGAAGATGCTGTTGGTTCGGTGGTGTCCCAGAAACCACCCAGTCCTTCCATATGAGGACACTCAGTTGGAACTGTCGAGGTATTGGGAATGACCTCACAGTTCGACGCCTAACGGAGATGCATAAAAAGTATCGCCCAGGCCTTTTATTCCTATCGGAGACGAAAAACAAGAAGTCGGTGTTACAAGGAATTCAAGTAGACTTAGGTTATGATAATTTATTTACCGTTGAACCTCATGGTTTAAGTGGCGGTCTAGCTCTCTTTAGCATGAATGACCTTCAAGTCAATGTTTTGTATTCGGATAATCGTATTATTGATGTAGAAGCTGTTTTGGATGGTATAAAAGTTTTTATCTCTTGTGTTTATGGTGACCCTGTCTCTTCTCGCCGAGAATTAGTGTGGGAACGATTAACCCGTTTCTCAACCAATCGAAATGGACCATGGTTCATGTTTGGAGATTTTAACGAAATTGTTGGACATCACGAGAAACAAGGGGGCCGAACAAGACTAGATTCCTCTTTCCTACCCTTTAAACAAATGATTAATGATTGTGGGATGATAGAGTTTCCTTGTTCAAGGAACCAAATGTCTTGGGTTGGTAAAAGAGATCAGAATCGCACACGTGTGCGATGCAGACTAGACCGAGCTCTAGCAAATGAAGATTGGCATGAGAAATATCCCCATTCAAAGGTCCAGTACCTTAGAATGTGGGGATCTGACCATAGGCCAGTCCTAGCTACTATACTAGCGAGACCAACTAAGAATAGACGGTCCTTCCGTTTTGATAAGAGATGGGTTGATCAAGAGGAAATTACTAACGTTATAAAAAATGGATGGAACTCTCCCTCTCTCCCTGAAAACGCAGACTTAGTGGATCGTGTTAGAAGCTGTCGGAGAGACTTAGGCAATTGGCGACGGGAGAATGTGCTCAACTCTGATAAACTATTATTTGACCTAAAAGAGAAGGTGGACCAATTATACTCTAATAATGATGCAACTTCGGAAGACATTGAAGCCGCCATAGCAGAACTCCATAGTGCTCTTAGACAAGAGGAGATTTTTTGGAGGCAAAAAAGCCGAGCTCTTTGGCTCGGCGAGGGAGACAAAAACTCGCAATTTTTCCATGCGACCACCAAGCAAAGAAGGGCTCGAAATCGGATTACTAGCCTCAAGAATTGTCAGGATCAGAGTGTAGAAACAGAAGAAGGAATTGTGGCCATTGCCACACAATATTTTAGGTGTCTCTTTGAGACTTCTGTGCCATCTGAAGTAGACCAAGTTTTGACACATGTCAAACCTATCATAACAGAGAGCATGAACATGGAACTAACAAAATTGGCATCAGAACAAGAAATCAAGTTAGCTCTTTTTGCAATGCATCCAGAAAAGGCCCCTGGGCCGGACGGTATGACTGCCCTGTTCTACCAAAAGTTTTGGGAGATAGTGAAGGGAGATGTGACCCACATGGTAAACGACTTCCTAACAAATGGTACCATAGTACCTGGTCTAAATGCGACAAACATTTGTCTCATCCCCAAGAAAGAAAAACCACAAGAGATGTCTCAATTTCGGCCTATCAGCCTGTGTAATGTTAGTTACAAAATCATATCTAAATTTCTTTGTCAAAGACTCAAGAAAGTCCTTCCCAACCTAATTTCAGAAACCCAATCGGCCTTTGTAGCTGGGCGGCTCATCACAGATAACATCCTTATTGCACAAGAGATGTTTCATGCTCTGAGAACTAATCCAGGGGGAAAATCTAAACGCATGGCCATCAAAACAGACATGAGTAAAGCCTATGACCGGGTAGAATGGGATTTTGTAGAGGCAATCATGAGGAAGTTAGGGTTCGCAGAAACATGGATATCTTGGATAATGAGCTGTATCAAAACAGTCTCTTATCAAGTTATGATCAACGGCCAACCCTGGGGAAACATTATCCCAAAACGTGGACTACGCCAAGGTGACCCGTTGTCTCCTTTTGTCTTTATTCTATGCACGGAAGCGCTCATAGCCCTTTTCAGAGAGGCGGAAGATCGAGGTAGGATTTCAGGAATGCGGATAGCACGTGCTAGCCCGCCAGTGTCCCACCTCTTATTCGCCGATGATAGCCTTTTCTTCTGTAAGGCGGAGCCCCGAGAATGTATGGAAGTTTTGAAGATTCTCCAAGCATATGGGAAAGCATCGGGTCAGTGCATAAATTTTGATAAATCATCTGTCTTCTTTGGCAAAAAAGTCCCTGGTAATATTAAAACAGAGATTAAGGATACCCTTGGTATTCAACAGGAAGGAGGTATGGGAACCTATTTAGGTATCCCAAAGGATATAAGTGGCTCTAAATGTAAACTTTTTGCCTTTATTAAAGACCGCCTTCAAAACCGAGTAAATGGATGGTCATCAAAGTGGCTATCTAAGGGAGGCAAAGAGATTCTGGTTAAGTCGGTGGCCCTTGCCTTACCGACTTACGTCATGTCGAGTTTCCTACTTCCCTTGGATACATGTGAAAAACTCACGAGTGCGATCGCAAGATACTGGTGGAGTTCCGACCCGGATAGAAGAGGTGTCCATTGGGCTACTTGGGAGAAGATGTGCATACCCAAAAAGTTGGGAGGAGCGGGATTCCGAGCAATTCATGAATTTAATCTGGCCTTACTAGCGAAACAACTCTGGAGACTCCTCCAATACCCTAATTCCCTTCTAGCCAGAGTTTTGCGGGGAAGATATTATAAATACAGCAACCCTTTGCGCAATACACATGATGACATACCTTCATACGGGTGGCGAAGTATTATGGCGGCGAAACCTCTGTTAACACTAGGTATACGACAAAAAATCCATTCTGGCCTGAATACCAGGATTTGGGAAGACTTGTGGATCCCAACTACCCCAGCTCGTCCAGCTAGGGCAAGAGTACCAGTTGTCCATCCATTGATGACGGTTAGCGATTTTATCTCCAAGGACACTTTAGAGTGGAATCTTGAAATGCTCAACGAATTTGTACATGAAGAGGACATCCCCCTTATAAGGAGCTTAGCCATCAGCAAAACATTTCATAGGGATGAATTCTGTTGGCAATTCACAAAACAAGGTCTCTATACGGTTAAATCCGGATATTGGGTTGCACGAAACTTACTATCCTCACTAGAGGATCCATGTTGTACAGAACCAAGTATCCGCAGCCTCCAAGCTCATGCTTGGAGAATAAAAGCTCCCCATAAAATACGTCACCTTATATGGCAACTCTTATCAGGATATATAGCCGTCACAAAAAATCTAGCCCATCGGGGTATGAGATGTGATGACCACTGTCCTCGCTGTGGAGCCCCTGAGGAAACTACGAACCATGCTATTTTTGAATGCCCGTTGGCACTTCAAACGTGGGCCTTAGCATCCACCCCTTCTCCACCGGATACTTTTCCGTCGGCAAGTCTCTATACAAACTTAGATTTCCTCTTCTGGAGAAAATCATCCATTGAGGATCCGGACTGTGATGAGGACCCTTATCCTTGGATCATTTGGTTCATATGGAAAGCCCGTAACGAGAAACTCTTTGGGGGGATTGATAGGAAACCCCCGGATATCATTCGCCATGCCGAAGCAGAATGTCATGCTTGGCACGAAGCCAACTCTAGAGGATCGATCCAGCGACCCATCGAACCAACAAATAGGCCACGGGCCGTAAGCCTTCGGAATATTTGTCTAGTGGACGGATCATGGCACCAAGACTCTGCGAATAGTGGAATGGGATGGCTATGGATAGATGCGGATGGGGAAAACCGACTTTTAGGGGCCTGCAACCAACCAAGGAGACTCTCACCCTTACATTCGGAGTTCGAGGCGCTGTTATGGGCAATGAGCAATATGGCATCAAGATCTTCACACCAAGTCTTTGGGACAGATTGCCAAGATATTATCAAGATTATCGACCACCCAAAGGATTGGCCTAACTTTTCGACGGAGCTTCAAGAATTTTTGCGCCTAAGGAGCCTCTTCCTCTCTTTCTCTATTGTGTATATCCCTCGGGCTGTTAATGTTCTTGCCGACCGCTTAGCTAGATTAGCTAGGATCCGGGGTAATCCCGTTAACTTTATTGGTTGTTCTATTCCGGTGTGGCTAGCCACACCACCTCAAGTTTGAGTAATAGAGTAACCTTTCGACGTCAAAAAAAAAAAAAAAAAAAAAAAACAAAAAGTGATGTATTGGATGAGGTTTTTAAGATTTCTTCTTTTTACTTTTTATTACTACAAAACAAGTCCACGTTGTCACGCACTTTCCGGTAGTGAAAAAATAAAAGTTTTGTCCAAATGGATTAAATCAATAATATCTCTAAAAAATCCTCTCCTTCTATCTTATTGAGCCCCACTTTTTGCTATCTCTTTTTGCATCTATCGTCTCTCTCTCTCCACAAGTCATCTTCTTCTTCTTCTTCCTCTGAATCTTGTTCCCTTTTTGCTTTCTCTATCTCTGATTCACCATCTCTACTTGATTCTTCCTTCTTTCTTTTTTACCTTATCAGCTCGTGAAACTCTTTTACCCTTGGTTTGATTTTCTCTTTAACCGGTTTTGATTTCATTGATTTGGTGAGATCTATTATAGTCGGTGGGTTAAGATATTTCATTTGATTTGTGGGTTTGTGTTTTTGAAGCTTATTGTTACGAAATTTGGAGTCTTTTTTCAATTTTAGGTTAAGTTAATTGGGAAAAAGGGAAGACTTGGGAGGAGGGTATTGTGTGAAATTAGGTTTAGTGAATTGGTGGGTTTGTGTTTTTGAAGCTTCTTGTTGTGAAATTTGGAGTCTTTTTTTGCAATTTTCGGTTTAATTATTGGGAAAAGTGAAGATTTTTTTGGAGGGTATTGTGTGAAATTAGGTTTAAGTAAAGTTTGTGAATTGTGTGATGAAGAGAGGGAAAGATGAAGAGAAGATATTGGAACCTATGTTTCCTAGGCTTCATGTGAATGATGCAGATAAAGGAGGACCTAGAGCTCCTCCTAGAAACAAGATGGCTCTTTATGAGCAGCTTAGTATACCTTCTCAAAGGTTTGGTGATCATGGAACTTTGCCTATGAATTCTCATTCTCGTAGTAATAACAATACAACTACTTTGGTTCACCCTGGACCATCTAGTCAGGTATTGTTTTTCATTTTGATTATTATGTTTGTATGTAATGTTTTGGTGTTGTGGAAACTGGTGTTATATAAGCTTCCAAGAAAGATGTAGGAGTTGATTGATCAGTGTTTCAATTGTTATTGAATGAATGCTTCTCGTGATTGGCCTTAGAATTGAGGCTTATGCAAGTTTGATTACTGTATTCAACTTGATAAGGGCATGGAGAATAATATATTTTTACTCTCTTTTCTGCAGGCTTGTGGCGTGGAAAGGAACTTATCTGCACAGCAACTTGATTCTTTAGCTGCAAACCAAGCAAATGAGAAGTATATCTCCCAAATGTCCTACATGGAAAATGCGAGATCTTTGGCACAGCATGAACAGAGAAAAGTGGTAAGAGAGGAAGAAGATTTCGCAGTTCCGGTATATATTAATTCAAGAAGATCTCAGTGTCTTGGCAGAACCAAGAGTGGGATGGAGAAGGAAAAATACACACCTTCGGCTACTTGTTCGAAACCTGAGGTTAGAGACCTGGTCAAGGCAAACACAAGGTCAGGTGGCATTGTAATCACTTTGGATATATCAGCCACAGAGGAAATGGATCTCGAAAAATCAGCATCGAGTGGTGACAGAGAAAATGATTGTAATGCTTCCTTGAGACATGAGTCTAGAAATAGGTTATACCAAGATGGTGGAGAAACTCGTGTGAAGGGCACTAATCATGGAGTTGAATCTCACTTGGAAACGGAATGTCATTCAGAAGAGGGTCATGGTGGTCCTGATGACCTTGATAATGGTCGTGAATACTGCAGAAGTAGAGGGTACGCCTCTCTGCAGCAGATAAATGAAGAGGCAAGTGATAACGTTTCTGATAATTCGATGGTGGATTCTATATCCAGCATAGATGTCTCTCCCGATGACGTTGTGGGAGTATTAGGTCAGAAACGTTTCTGGAGAGCAAGGAAAGCTATTGCCAAGTAAGTTCTCTAGAAATTTACAGTTTGGTTAACTTGGTTATTTATTTTCCGCTCTTTCTATCCATTTCCTTCTTTGATGCCAACATTTTCATACTTGCAAGAATTCAATGCTAAAGTGTTTTCTGCTTCTTTCTATCCATTTTGATGTAATTAATTGCTGATATATATGTATGAGTATTACTCGGTTCTATATTGTGTCTCATATTGGGAGAAGAGATTTCCGGTTTTAGCTTGAGAAGTGATGGTTCTATAGTGGAGAGGCCCCTGATTCCTCCTAAAATGGTCCTCATTTATGTTTAGTTGAAGAGCCCTTGGTAGCATATTAACGCATTTAATACGTTGGATCATGTTATAGCAGGGAGGGACTTTCTCTGTTGACGTACATTGTGCAAGGTGCCCGCCGAGACAGTTCATGGCTTTATACTATGTCTTCTTTACATCTGGTTGTTGGAACATGTCCCTGTCTCGGTTTGGTATTGCTTTTATTCTGCACTGTCGTCTTGGGCATTTTCCCTACTTGTCATTCAAGTGGTTGAACCAGGTAGGGGAATGTGTTTTTGAGGACCCTGGGATCTAAATTTTAGTTACCAATAAAGCTAGTTATGAGTCTTATGACAGTGCAGAATTATAGTTGCTTCGTGCTACTGCTTAAGATGATCCTTAGTGTGGTCGTGAACTACAAGAGTTTCTATGGGTTTTAGACTCCATTACTCAAGTTTTAAGGTTCTAGGTACTCTTATCGCTATGGTAAGGTATCACGATCCCCGACCAAAGCGGTTTTTTTTGCCTTTTGTTAAATATCTGGAAGACAAGCTGCGGTAAGCTAGATTTCAGTAAACCCATCCCTTGCATAACGTGTCCTTGGACACATTGATTTGCTTTTTCCAGCATTGTTGATTAGCGCTATGTATTCTTGTTTCTTTTTTCCTATCTCATTTACGATTTATATTGTTCCGTTAGCTATTCAACAGTGACTCTTATCTCTCTTTGTGGAACTTTTTATGGATCATTTTCTTGATGTGGCTCCGTTTATCCTTACAGTCAACAAAGAGTATTTGCGGTTCAACTATTCGAGTTGCACAGACTGATTAAGGTAAAGTCATTTAGACAATGTCTCCTATGTTTCCATGAATATTTTGTTTCATTTCGGGCTGAAACAAACGTCTTTAACTGTCGATTTGGTTCTGAAATAATCAGGTTCAGAAACTTATTGCTGCATCACCGGATCTCTTGGTCGATGAGATCAATTATCTTGGAAAAGTTTCTACTAAAACCTATCCAGTGAAGAAGCTCCTTCCAACAGAATTCATTGTAAAGCCTCCTCTACCACAAGTTGTCGTCAACAAACACAGGAGCGACTCGGAGAAGACTGACCAACATAAAATGGAATGCTCAGCTGAGAACGTAGTTGGGAAGGTGTCAAACCAAGGTCATCATCAACCTTCCAACTACATGCCTTTTGCAAGCAATCCACCCGCTTCACAAGCTGCAAATGGATGTTGCTATCCTCCCCAGCCTCCTCCCTCGGGAAACCAGCAATGGTTGATCCCTGTAATGTCTCCTTCTGAAGGGCTGATATACAAGCCTCACCCGGGTCTGGGACACACAGGGCACTATGGAGGTTATTATGGTCATTTTATGCCTCCGCCGATGGTAATGCCTCAATATCACCCGGGTATTGGATTCCCACCTCCTGGCAATGGCTACTTCCCTCCATATGGAATAATGCCAACCATGATGAACCCTTATGGTTCAGTCCAACAACAACAACAACCTAATGAGCAAATGAATCAGTTCGGGCATTCCGGGAATCTTCAGAACACTCAACAACAGACTTCCGTTAATGAAGCTGTGCAGCCGCCAACAAAGTCTTATCCGCGAGCTAGAAAGAGCAGGCAAGGGAGCACGGCAAGCAGTCCAAGTGCGCCAGAGGGAATCTCCGGTAGCAAGTCCTTTCGGCCATTCTTGGCCGTTGATGAGGACAGCAACATCAACAATGCACCTGAGCAAATGATGACAACAACCACAACCACAACAAGAACAACTGTTACTCAGACAACAAGAGATGGAGGAGGAGTAACAAGAGTGATAAAGGTCGTACCTCACAACGCGAAGCTCGCGAGCGAGAATGCTGCCAGGATTTTCCGGTCAATACAGGAAGAACGCAGACACTACGACTCCTCTAATCCTTAAAACTCTTTATTCATATATTGTATTTGCCACTCAATATGTATTATGAAAAGTAGAATATTGTGATAGACTGATAGATGTTATTCTCAGTGTTATGTATCATGTAAACGTATTATGGTGTAAGCCTCATTTATATGTGTCAAAGTGTCTTAAAGCCTTAAAGACTGATATCAAGAACTTAAGTACACCACATTTACATCAACTTCTGTACATAGGAAGTATTATAATTGGTATTAAGATATACACAGAGATGTTATTATCATCATAAATGCAGATCGATGCGGGGCAATGATATAAACGAATATTGGGGCGGAGTTGAGGATCAAGCACTGAATCCGCGGTGAAGAGAGCTCCAAGGACCGGCAGGGATGGTGGGACAAGCCTGCATAGCTGCCTCCTCCATTTGCTCCATCTGAATCCCTGCGTTGCATATGTTTGCAATCGACCTCATGTGCTTTATTCCGTACTGAGACAACGATCCACAGTTCCTCTCGAAAGCTCTCACCTAACAACCACATGAAGGAGAAGAAGATATGATCATCACAAGAAGCTTCAACATTGAAAAACCGTATATATCGTTTTTTTGTTTCTTTCAGCTTTATCAACATTCAATGAGAACTGATAGTATAATTTTTCCTGCACCACAATTATGATCACCACAATTATGATGTGATGCAAGTCTGTTGCATCCTCTGGCCAAACATGGAGTGTTAGGCTGCATTACACTATCTTTGCTCCTTTTTTCGTGCGGTGTTCTACTAGATCTTTCCTTTCCTAATGTGTAGTGTGTATGATGCAACAATTTAAGTAGTCAAGTATCAAGGAGAGGCAAAAGGGTACCATAGATTTAAGGCAGTCCCAATCGTCGACAAGCGGTTTTCCAGAAGGCCGAACTTTATTTAACACCGCAGGACCGTCCAAACCAAACAAAAGTTTCCCAATTAATACAACGCTATTGTCAACATGGAGTCTATGAGACATTGCTTCAAGGACTTGCTTCTGAGCTTCAACTTTTCTTGCAGAACCTTCTGGTGCCTTTCGATACTGTATGGAACAAAAACTTGATAGATTCAGTTATCAGATGCAATATCAAAAATTTTCACCGGGGGAGCAAAGAAAGTAAAGATAAACCTTCTCCCAGAAATGAACAAGATCCGCATCGCGCTGGTTTGTAACTCTTGAAGGCAGTGGCCTTAGTGAATTCTCATCTACAAAGGTGAAGTTTTCATTGGCTGGGTTTGTACCCATATAAAGAACAAGCTTCTCCTTACTGAGTCCTATATCTCCAAATTCCATGACATGAGAACCATGAGACTTACTAGAACCTGCAGTTCTCCTTTTCACCTGAAACAATAATACCGTTTTATTGCATACTCACAACGATCTCAAAGACCAAACAGTTCTCACCACCGCGAAAATTCCAGACAAAACTTGAAGCTTACCAGTTCATATTGCTGATGCAAAGTCTCTGTTTGTAAATTGTGTTTATCACTGTGCATCGCAAACAAAGAACAGCATATGAATTAGGATCAAGAATACTCCTACTCTTATTGTCATCTTATAATAGTTCTTTAGCCATACCTATCTTCCATCCAAGCAACACTGTATAAGTCACCCAAACATGTCTCATACTCTGAAGGAGGACTAGGATCGTCTCCAGGACAATAAGTACCCCAACTACTTTCTTCCGCGTTAGATGCAGTTGTAGCGTAAATGTTTAAACCCTCTGGTAAAAGACCTTCAAAAATACTCCCAGACTCACAAGCCTCTAAATAAAACACCTACAATTCATGAAACATGGTCAAAGCCAAATCACAGGAAGCTAACAAAGAAAGCAATTCTGAAGAATCTTGTCAATGTACCAAGCTCTTATATGTTCCAGACGCATGTTTTTTCTTCAAGACATCATTGAGATCATTCGCATATAGGTACGGAGAAGTTGGCATCCCTGAAGATTAACATAGAGACTCAAATCATTAAACTTTTGTCAAAAAAAACTTCAACAAAATAGAGTTGGAAACTCACCGAGTATTCCCGGGCCACCGTGGTCACTATAGTATATAAAGATATGATCATTTGGACCGCTATCTACAACTTTCCCACTTCCTCCTTTAACAGCCGTTTTATTTCCAAGAATCACAGCAAATAAGTTATCAACAGTAACATTATCTCCAGTATAATCCTGCCACAACCAAATCAAATCAACAATCGATAACCGCAGCTCGAAATCGAAAAGAAAAGCCAACCTTGGGAACTCCATTATAGACATCCTCTCCTTGAGGACTATTGATAATGACTCCAGGTCTTGGATTCTCTTCGTTCTTCGCAATATCATCATACATAAACACTACAATATTCTCATCTTTCAATCCACCTTTCTTCAGAAGCTGATAAGCATGACAAACATCCGCCTTGCAAAAATTTACAAACATATTATTACTAGTCTCTACCAAACTTAACTTAAGCTCACAAAAGAAACTAAACATTGATCAAAACTTAAGATTCGACTATAGCAAGAACTATAACTCAAACTGACAAATTCAAATGGATCTTCTTAGATATTTCTCCATCAGAAAATGTAAAATAACCAGAATTGACTAAACAACTAGCAAAGATCAGCTGCAAATTCGGAAAATCCGAAAACCGCAACTTCCTAAATTCGCAATTTTCGATATTACAAATACTTACAAACTCATTATTAGTCTCTACAAAACTAACTAATTGCTCACAAAGGCTTCATTGTTTCAACAAAAAAAAAAAAAAAAAAAGCTCAAAACATCAAACAAAACTAACAAATGTAAGATTCAACTATAACAAAATCAAATTGTACATAACCAGAATTAACTATAGAGCTATCATAGATCAGCTGCAAATTCGGAAAATCCGAAAACCGCAACTTCGTAAATTCGCAATTTTCGATATTACAAATACTTACAAACTCATTATTAGTCTCTACTAAACAAACTAATACTCACAAAGGCTTCATTGTTTCAACATAGAAAAAAAACTCAAAACATCGAACAAAACTAACAAATGTAAGATTCAACAATAACAAGAACTGTAATTCAAATTGACATAATCTAAAATCAAAATCAAAAGATCTTTTTCGAGTCAAATTGTACAATATCAAGAATTGACTCAAGATTCGTAATTCAAGATTTCAATTCGTAATTAAAGATTCCGATTATGATCAAGAGAGAATCGCGGCGATACCTGATGTCGGTAATTCCAGTATCCGCTAGATCCGGCGACGAGAATAGCCCATTTAGTAGAATCATCGTCGTTCTCAGTTCGGTCGAAGAATTTAGAAGCTTGAGAAGGAAGTTTGATGACGTCACCAGAAACGGCGGCGACGACTAGAGAGAGGAAGAGGATGAGGACGGGAACGTTGGTCATTGTTTTTCCGGCGAAGAATGGTGACGTGGATAAGAATCTTCGGAGAGAAGACGAGGCGGGGACTTGTATTTATACTTTTAATATTCAATGAATCATTCTGATGCCAACCTAACGTTTGCCCATTACTTGTTTTATCTATACACGCAAGTAAAATATAATATAGTTTTTTATTTAGATATGTTGAAATAAAAATTAAATAAAAATGAATTTTTTGATGATAAAAGCCGGTATATATATTTTGGTGCTATAAATAATAGTAAAAAAAATAAATAGTAGTAAAAAAATAGAAAATGATAGTACAATTAATAAAAATAAATGATATCATTTATTTGTATCACTATTTTTTTTATTGTTTTAGTGAATGAGATGGTATATGTTGTATGACGGTGATGGTATAGTGTTGTTAATAGGAGAAATTTTTTTAAAACTTTATTCAAAAATTATGCTATGTTATCTTTAGTATATTTTTGTTTTAAATTTTTTTATTAGTTTATGAAATAAATATTGTTTTTGGTAAATTTTCGTCGTGTGTGAATAAAATAACTTGGAATGGCTAAAACATAAGAGGAAGGAAGGGATTACGAGGATTTTCGACAGAAAATATAGTGAAAATTGACATATATAATACATGAATTGAAGGAAAAATTGATTCGTTGTGTTCAAGTTGAATGAAATTATCCTAAATTTTTAAAATATAATTAATAAAATCACACGTTATATTTATTCTAGTTTTTATCAGTATCTTTTTGTTTGTTTCTAATTAAAACTTGTCATTTACGTATGTAAATTTTCGATCCTTGCCATTTGGCAAATTCACTTAATCTTGAAGCTATGAATTATGTTTGTTTGCTAGAAAAAGTTGGGCAAACATGAGATCCTTGTTTGGTTTGCATTGCGAAAAAGTTCAAGAAAAAGGCATTAGTTTTGGCTTTTCGGCATTAATCATGTATATGTTTTTACCTTTTTCTGTTATGTAACGTAAATGTTACTGTAAAGCAATCAGACTACTTAGTTCGTTCATGCAATGATCCTTTTTCTCTAATATGTTTTTATCTTTGTTTATGAGTAGAAAAATAAATCAGTCGGTGCTGTCAAAAAAAATATATATTTTAAATTTTGGTTTCCAATAGAAATTGGTTATGTAACAATCACTTTAAAGTTAAAGAAATGATACTAAAGGATGTATTGATTGATTGCTTATGTTAACTCTCTCGTTTTTGAGATTTTTTTTTTTGTGTTTGGTTTTTGATACTGACTTAGTTTACTTCTTCATGAACTTGTGGAATCAAGTGGTCAAACTATTTAATGTTCTGGAAGTGATTCGTCTGATTCAAAGTGTATGTTATTCAAATAGATAAACAAATTAAGCTCAATCTTAGCTTGTGTGCAAATCCAAAAATTGCTAGGGTGAATATGGTTGATTTGTATTAAGTTTGTGGTGAATGGAGGAAACAAAACGATATAGGAGATTGTGAATTTGTAATTGATTCGGAGAGAAGAGGATCGCTCTGTGAAGTAGACCCTAATATCACATATAAGGTTTTAGTCGAGATAATAATTGAAGATTTCAGACTTGCTTGTTTAGTGGAGGATATTAAACTTAGTTATGGCCTTCCTCCAAGGATGAAGAATATGGTAGAAAATATTCTCCTCCATTGTATATGTGGAATGATCATCAATTGCATACGTTTATCAAGAAGATTCAAGAGGATTCTGAGTTGATTCGTTTGTGTGTAACGCAGAGCCGTTCAAACATCTCATCCTAAATGTGTGTTTTAAATATTTTTTTTATTATTTTATGCTTCAATTTATCAAAAAATACTACATTACTCAGGGGTAAAAGTTGAAAACTTCAGGCCATTATTTTTCAATTTTTAGATATAGGTGCACATGAGAATTAAATCCCAGGGATTATTGGATTGTAAACAAATCAAATCGGGTCGGATCGGGTCGGGTTGAGTCGGTGTAAAACACGGGTCGTTTGCTCGGAGTTTGGGCCTTATTGGGCTTTCTTTAAATATTGTTTCCTGAATTACTCATTCATGATTTTAGGAAGAAAACAATTCTTTGAAACCCTTTTGCAAAGTTGAAAAAATTTGGTCAAACACATGACCACATAACACAGCTTTGAGAATACATGAGACAATTTTTTCCATAGACATGACTGTGTGGTGTTGACAAGGTTTTGGAGAATAGTTTTAACAAAAAATTTATTAAAACTTGGATGTCAAGTCATGTGAACGTAACACAAGACACACACACTCAAGAACAATGAGTAACATCAAAGATCACAAAAATAAAGGATAAGTTTCTTTGTGAACTAATAAGAAACAAAACCAAATAGAATGTCTGAAGTATCCAAAGCGAGATTTTCGGCTTAGCGGTCAACTTGGAGAGCCACAGTCGGAGATGCTTCCAAGATCCTCACACGATTCTCCCTTGAGTATCTCCAACAATTGAGATCATCTTCCGCATTTCCTGTGTATACTCCATACTTATAGGCAAAAGTTCCACCGCCTGGCAGATCGGTGAACAAAATCGAGTTCCTACTCAAACCACAACCATGAGGAAGCTCCATAGCCAAGCAAGAAACATTTCCCATTGGTCCAATAAACAATATACGGTCTCCCAAATCAGTGACCTCGACCCATTTACCAACCTCCTCGTCTAGTCTACTCACTCTACAAGTGAGATTGTTGAAGTCTACTACTACTCCATCAGAGTTTGGGATAGTTACCTCAACCAAGAAAAGTTCTTCATTTCCGGATGCAACTAGATAATGTACTGGCTTCTCAAGTGGGTACGTCAAGAGAGTCACTTCCAGCGAATAAGGATCGATAACGAAAATACTACTAATAAATGCTACATAAAATCTGCCTCTAAAAGTGACTAAATCTGAGCACAAATTACGTGGGACATTCTCAAGCCACTTCCACTTCATTTCCACACTTTTTAACACTACCAAACGGTTCATGTAGTTGACAATAACAACGAATTCTCCTCTTCTTCCCTCTTTAGTTAGCGGAATAAAAGCCGCGCCTCTATAATCTTTTGGTTCCCAACCGATCAATCTGTATTGATAGCCTAAAGAGATGATCTGACAGTCGGCTATGTTCATCAAGGCTGGACGATATCCTGTGGTCTTCACTTTCACTGTAAATTGAAGAGGAGATGGAAGCTCCATATCCTCTGACTCATCCTGGCCTATTCCTCCTAGAAAATACTCATAAGGTGACCCAACAGGAGGATTTTTGACTCTAAAGAGAAACAAAGGGACCTTCTCTAGAGTGCACAATAAGTCTTTGGTTTCTTCGAGAGTTAACACGTGGAATGTGGGAAGAGAGTAACTTGGACGTAATAAGGAAGAAGGACAGAGCCGTGCTCAGAGATTTTGAGCCCCTAAACAGTAAAAAAAAAAAAAAACTCCCAAAATAACCATTATCTCAAAATTCATATAAAACCAATTCATTCATATAAAACAAATACTAAGCACTAAGTCACAATTTGATTAAATTATTGCTTGTGTTAAACAAAAATCAAACGTTATGTGACTTACGTTAACGTTTTTCGTTTTCGTTTCAATAACAACAACTAATTGTTTTCAAATTCAAAATTACAGTACAAAGATAAAATGTAAATCCTATAATAAAAATATACTTAATAATGAGCAAATATCTTCTGTGTATTGTTTGATTTGTTTTGAGTAAAAGAAGAAGTTGAGAAATCTCAGAATTTTCAACAGAGAATAAAACTCTAAGGGGGGGTTATTGGCAAGTGGATTTGTGTAGAGTTTGGATATTTTAAAAGTTTAGAGATTTTAAAAGTTTTAAAAATTCTTATGGATTGTTATCAATGAATTTTATGAATTCTAGTAGATTTTTATGGCAAGTTGATTCTATTGAACTTTCCAAAACTTTTATTTGTTATAAATGTCTCTTTATGTTGATATGGAAAGTTTTATAGTATTTTTTCTCTAAAAATATTTTTTATGTGAATAGAAGAACCCGCAGCATATGAAATAAGTATTTCTACGTTTTTTCTAGATTTGTATTATATATTTTTTTTTCATGTTTTTTTTTTCTTTGCAAGTTACGATTGATTTGTTATTAAAATTTTTGCGTTTGTTTTAAAACAATAATTTTTTCTCAACAACAAAAAAAACATTTTGCTTGTGAAATAATTTTCATAATAATTGTTTTTGCATACAAGTTTTATTCAAAAAAGTTAACAATTATAGTTTGCTTGTGAATATGAGAGTGTATGTTTTTTTTTATTACCTAAATTCTATAAATCTCATGTCTAACCATGATATTTTGAAAGTTGTGTTTAATGAGTAAAAATGTGGAGAATCCATATCCCAATAACAATAGATTTTGTAAGAATTAGAGAATCAATAATAGGTAGACTTTTTGAATAACAAGGGATTTTGAATAGAATTTAGAAATCATTAAACCAATAACAGGGGATTTGGAATAGAATTTAAGAATCCATAAACCAATAACAATAAACTTTCCAAATTTTATAAATCTTTACAAATCCATCTACCAATAACCCCCCCTAATACTTTATTATAGTAGAAATATAAAATATATGTAAATTGATAATTAGTTGCTAAATTAATGTTGAAATGTTTTTTTATTACTAGTAAAAATATATGAGACTATTAATATATTGGGTCCTTCAATTTTCCTAAAAAATCTGGGCCCCTAAACAAATGTTTCTAATCTTGTAACATAGGCACGTCCCTGAAGAAGGAAAAGGGAATATGGATCGCCATAAGTTGCAAACAGAGCGAGCATGAACAAGATCGAAACAGTCCTCCACATTCTTCGAGATAATGGGAAGTAAGTCATTCGGTAGAAAAGACCGGTCTGGCTTCATGGATGATGATGCTAATGATGATGATGTCTTCCTCTTCTTTGTCATGTTAACTTCGAAATCTGAAAGAAAAAAAAAGTAAACACAATTCTAGGGTCTAATTGTGTGTAAGTTCAGAATATCGATTATAAAGAACAACCTTTCTTTATTGATTTAGAAACTCTCTCAAAACTAATTCTCTTTCTCTAAACTCTCTTATGGAACAACTCTCCATTAGAGGCTTATTTATATGAGAACAAGCTACTCCTTGTTCTAATAGGAATTGACATAAATCTTATCTAGAAACTTATTTATGAATCCTATCTCTTCTTTTAATCTCTTTAGGCGGCTTCCTATTGAGATTGCTTTTCCTCTAAGCAATTGGAATTATCCAACATAGGGTTCAAGAAACTGTAAAACGAACATGAACAAAGAAGATTAATCGCATACTACGTACAAGAACATGATTTACCAACAAACACCAAAAGCTCTCAACAATGTACCAAAAGCGTAGAAAGTCACACAAATTGTCTTACGAAATGGTCAGTTTTTTTATAATAGGAAGAAGCCGTTGAGAGAGCGGTTCTTGTGGTGATTTCTAATTTCTTGACTTATGCTAACAAATTTACGTTGAGAAAGTCACTTCTTGTAATCTTTTTTGACCGTTTTTGACTTTTTTCACATTCACATTTTAAATATATATATATATATATATATTTTTTTTTTTTTTAATACCTGAAAAGCATTCACATTTTCAACTACTCCACTAAAACTAGAAGAAACAGGAAAAATTTTTTTTTAAAAAAATTGTAGAAAGGTTTAAAGAAATGCAAGAATTAAGAAACGAAAAAAAAAAAAAAAAATCAATTTTGATTCATTGTTATCAATAACTTACAAGAAGTATATATATATATAAAAAGAAATGGCAAAGAAAGAAAAAAAAAAAAAAAAAACATTTTGTATGGCTTAACTTTGGTTCCAAGGCATAAATAAAAGATGGGTTACACAAAGACCCCTCCTAAATATCCTGCAATGTACAGTTTTTCAAGCTTGTAACCATCAAGGTGGCTGGCTTGGAACAACACTGTATCATACCAAACAACCAGACAGTTTGGAGAGTTCATGATATGATAGAAATAGTATAATGATTACACACAACACCATAGACATTTAGATAAAACATACATCTAGCCATCAGTACTTTAAACCGGAATGTCCAAAGGAGTCCCACTAGTTAAAACATTGATTCAATAATCTCAGAAACATGTTTCATTTGGTCTCTGGCATCACCTTGGAGCAGAACTTAAGAACAGTGCTTCTGTCTGCTTCCCAAATTAGCTCTAACATGATTGATTCTCCTATCTTCACACCGTTAGCATTGCAAAACTCTTTCCAACCTCCTATCAATCTCATTCTCCTTCGTTCCTTATCAAACCTCAGATTCGTAGACCATTTTACACCATGTTTATCCAAGAAACTCATCTTCTTTGCCTTTTTGATGCCATTCGCCTTTGCGAAAGGTACTGGAAGAACCTGAGAAAGATTTAAACAACGGAGACAAAGATTCAGAATCGATAAGAATGTAAAAAGAAAATGGCTCGGTGATGTAACTAACCAGTCTAGATTAGCTGATGTTGTAACGTGTAAGAGTTACTGTCACAAATCGGTTTTGTGATGCGGAAGATGAAGCTTTCCATATCGATGTACTCTTCCTTCCCTTTCTTTTTGAACATTCTTGTGAGCTTTTCTCATCTTGGCTGCTCTCTACATCACTCGGTTCTGTGGAAAGAGACTCTACTACATTAGCTTCTGGGATTTCTTCTGCTTCTTCTTCTTCTGGATCTTTGGGGGACAAACGTAGAACAACGGTTTTTCCATTTTTGATCAGTTTGAAAGTAGAGAAACTTCCAGCTTTAAGTCCATTGGCACGGCAGAAACTTCTCCATCCTCGTTTGATATAAGTAGTTCCGCATGAGTTCTTCCGTTTCATAACTAATGTCCATGATCTGCCCTTTTCGTTCATCAAAATCATCTCTTTACACCTTGTGGCTATACCATTTTCCCTCACAAAACGCTTTGGAAGATACTGGAAATTCATTACAACACAACATGAATTTGGTTTAATTCGGATTCTAGTATGAGAGATATTTTGGGTTCAAATGAAGAGTAGAATACCAGTAAGTCATAACGTAGAGTCCAAGGCGCAATATTAGCCACAAAACAAGAGGGGTCTAGTGAAGAAGACTCTATTTCTCTTCTTGGATTCTTCTTCATTTTCTTCTTCCTTTGAATCTTCCCTGAAAGAGTATTATATGAGCCCATTTCTTGAAGTGTCATGGGAAGGGTTAGGGAGAGAGAGACAAAACACAACTCACCAGGTTTGCTCTCTTCATCGCGTTCCAGTTCTGCGGAAAGAGACACTTCATTAGCTTGTTCGTCTGGCTCTTTAGGAGACAAACGTAGAACCAGAGTTCTTCCTTTTTTGATCAGTTTGAAAGTGAAGAAACTTCCAGCTCTAAGTCCATTGGCATGACAGAAACTTCTCCATCCTCGTTTGATGTAAGAACTTCTAAATGATTTCTTTCCTCTCAAATCTAATATCCATGATCTGCCCTTTTCATTCATCAAAACAATCTCTCCACATCTTGTCTCTAGACCATTTTCCCTCACAAAACTTCTTGGAAGATTCTATAAAAACATTACAATACAACATGAATTTTTGATCTAGTTCAGACCCTAGTATAAGAGTTTCTTTTGGGGTTCAAATTAAGAGTAGATACCAGTCTGTCATAACGTAGAGTCGCAGGCGAGACATTAGCCTCAAAACAAGAAGGGTCTCGTAGAGAAGACTCTGTTTGATCTCTTCTTGGATTCTTCCTCACTCTCTTCTTCTTTTGAGTCTTCCCTGAAAACGAAGAGAACAAATCCAAATGGTCATGGACAGAGTTAGAGAGATACAAGACCACAACTTACCAAAGTTGCTCTCCTCATCTGAACACGAACCATATTGAATCTGACAACAACTAGGTCCAAACAGTGTAACGTGGAAAGACATATCACTCTCTTGTCTGAAAACAACAATGTCACCAATTCGAAGATTATGTGCGACAGCAAACTCTTTCCAGCCATCAGTGAGTCTCTGGCCATCTAACTTCACTTCCCAAGTTATCTTCGACGCGTCTGATCTCAGCTCAACCATCTTCTGCTCATTTCTTCCTTCTATATTCTTCAAGAAGAAAGCCACAGGAATTGTCTGAAGCAACATGCAAATACAAAATCAGACCCATCTTTCTCAATGAGCTTCTCAGAGAGAAAGAGACAGAAGAAAAGACAAAGAGACAAGAAGAAAGAGGGTACCAAGTAGCTGTGGAATCCAGTAAGGAGAGGCTTGAAGAAATGTTGATTCACCATACTCAAAATCCTTAAAATCTCTCAGCCTCTACACTGCAATCTAATGGAGGAATGAGTGTCGAAAACACAATGAATTGACTTGTTATTTTCTGACCTTGGAGACAGTTTCCGTTGGTGAACTCTCCTTGGGAACTCGAGAGCTTTGATTGATGGTTATTGTGTTGTTTTCTTGGTTTCCGTAATACTCATTAATTTTCTTGGTTGCACATATGAACCATCACAGAGTTTTAAAATCAGACATTAATTTAATTTAAACCCATTTTTGATAAAACAACAACAATACTACTCAGAGAGATCTATTGCAATATAAAAGGATTCACTAATGACTTGAGAAGGACTGTAAAATGTTACCCTTAGAGTCATCTAACTGATGGTAAGGTTTAATCGCAAAGAGCGAAAAATTTGATGGATTATTCAGCTTCCACTTCAAAGATAAATTTGATGTCAAGAGCCTAAGATCTCAAAATCTATTCTTAAGTTCAAAGTTCTACACTTTCTTCACTTATCTAGAAAAAGTAAGATGAACACAGGCCTAAATCAACTGAGAATTAAGGGTAATCCCACACAGATAACAAAAACTCGATATTTCATGATCCCATCCGCGCACAATCAATAGATACAGAGAAAACAAAAGGCTTTTTCGAAAGAAAGTATGTTTTCATCGCAAGAGCAGTAGGCAGAGAGCAGCAACTTTGCTTTTAATTTAACAATCGGTGACCTAACTACAATAACCAGAATTTCCCAATAAACATTGAAAACAGAGAATCAAATCAAATTTCCAAATTCAAACTCAATAGAAATTTTGAAACCAAGAAAAAATTACAAATTTTGTTTTTGTTAAAACAAATAGCAATTTGAGAAGTAATTTCTATGTAAATATACATATGGATTGATTCAAATCTTATCTTTACCAAACTACAATAACCAAAAATTTTCAATAAACATTAAATAAGAGAATCAAATCAAAAAACAAGCCAAGGAATCCGCAAAGAAAAAGACGGAACCTGCAAAGAGTAAAGTAAAGAGTAAAGAGTAAAGGATAGTTTGAGAAAGGAAGCAGAAAGTGGTGGCCAAAAGCGAGAAAGAACATAGAAAGAACAATGGACACAGTTGACTGGGATGCACTTCTGTGTACAAACGTAAACAAAATCGCTGCTATAATCATAAAACGTGGGATGAAAAACATATTTTGAATCAATCCATATGTATATTTTTTCGACAAGTACGTTGTTCATCCCACGTTTTATAATTATACACCAAAATGCATCACAGTCAACTGTGTCTATTGTTCCTTCTGTTCTGTGAGTTTTTACACAATTCGAGAGAAGAGAAGAGTCTAGCTTGACGGATGATGTCTTCTTCTCCATTTCAGGTTCCGCCATGTTTTCTGATTACTGCAATTTCGAAATCTGAAAGAACAAAATTGAAGCTTTTCTAGGGTTTAAGAAAACTGTAAACAAACATGAAACAGAGAGTAAATCGGAATTGAGACTAGAAGAACATGATTTGCCAAATTGAAAACAGAGAATCAAATCTAAAATCCAGAATTTGATGAGAAAGATTCTGTACCCTAACCCTCGATTAGAAGAGAAGATGTAAGTTTTGTTTTGATTCTTCGTTTCAAAACGAAGTCATTAGTGGGGGAGAGCTTCTGGCTGAAATAGAGGCTCTTAAATTGACCTTGTTTGAATGTTCAAAACTTTAAGTGGAGAAACGATGGGCTGGGTCTTCAACTAAAAGTCCAGGCCCAAATACAATTACTTGGAGTCGTTCAGAAAAACCTCGATGCAGAACTCAATGATAAACTAGAGGACTTGTGTCTTCTTCAACTACAGAATAAAAAAGACAAAGCTTAAACAGTTAAATGTACCAAGTTTCTCATGATCTTTACTATCCCAAGGACACAAACTAAAGCAAACGTATTACTGTTTTGCTATGTGACCAGTTTAAACATGAAGATGCCTCCAGATTTTCACACATGGACGACGCAACAAGAATCACTACTATAACCATAGCCACACACACAGCCGTGCCTAGATGTATCGGGGCTTAAAGCAAAACTAAAATTGGGGCATTTTTCAATATAATATTCTTTTTCTATATAAAAAATGTAAAAATAATTTTAAAGTAATAAAAAAATTTTCAATAATGAAACTCAAACGTCAAAAAAGAGAAGGTAACATAAATTATAAAAACAAAACAATAATTTAAAAAACTAATGGAAAAAATTCTCATACAAGAAATATCACCGATTGATTTTGCCAATGGAAAAAAAAAGGACGGTTAATTAGTGATGGTGTCGCTCGAAGAAGATAGATGAGAAGGAGAAGAGATCGGTGGAAAACAGATCTAAAAGTAATTGGGATTTTCAATTTGTTTTACCTAAACCAAAAAACTTTATTTATAAACTTACAAATTTCCTAATTTCTTAGAGATTTATGATTTTACTTTTATTTTTGATTGAGATATTGTTTTATTTACTAATTTGGAATCGCGTTTTCTAAATCTTTTTGTCAATCTAAATTTCCTTTTCCTAAAATCTTGTTATTATATAAGAAAAAATTAAAAAACATTAAGGTTAAACCAAAATTTGTCACGATATATATATAAAACACAAAACTATATTTCCTAAATTTGGGGCCCTAAAAAATCTTTATATTTTGGGGCCTGTGGCAAATGTCTATTTTCTAAGCCCTTAGGCACGGCACTGGCTCACACACAACACAAGCAAACTCCAAGTCTCCAACATTGACAGAGATAGGGTACCCACTAGAACTCTCCATGCCATACATTTTGTTCCTTTCAAACTACAGCTCAATTGGTAAATGAAAAAAAAATAATCTAATATATATTCGTAGTCAAATGTTGACTAAATTTTAATTATATTTTTGTCATTTACTTACCTAAAGTAAAAAATTAATTTTTATTGACTATAATATCTTACTTTTTGAACAAATTAACTTTGTATGTATTTTTTTATATAAATTTAGCTAAGACAATCTACATTTAACTATTGTTAATTACTGTCTCATCAATAATATGCCATCTTTTTTTAATAGATTTTTGAGATTTTTTCTAGTTCTTAAAATATTGATTTTGTAGATTCAAAAACTGAAATAATTTTTCTCACTTGATATTTTTTCCTCCATGAGGCCTATGTTTTTTCTCTTACCATTGTAAGGAAACTATAAATAATAATTAAATAATAATTAAATATTTATTATTTTAAATATGTGTGCAAATTTAAAATATCAATCTATTTATCGTCAGTTCCATCACTTCCAAGAAACACTTTGCAACATAAAACATTTTACCATATAAGTCAAGAGTCCATAGCAGACAAGGCAAAATGTAAACAAAAGCGAAGTTTTTCTCTGAGAATGAAGATACCTAGAAAACATTCCACAAAAGCAAAACATAAATAAGTCTTAAAATATGAAATGGCATATGATATATAATAGGAAGAGATAACGGGAAAGAGGTTGGTGAAGGGCTCATGGCATAAGAATGCTGAAACCTTCAACTAAATCTGCCTCTTTTCGTTGAACAATCAGGTTATCAAACATATCCCCAAGCTTCAAATGCTGCACCATAGTGTCCAACACCTTGTCCTCTGTCACAGCTTCAGCAATCTTTTCTTTTCCCTTGTCATGTCTCGAAGAACATGCAAAAACCAGCTCTGAGATTCTATCCTTCTACGCTTGCTTACAGTACTTTGGTACCTCAGGAGTTCCTTTTGCAACCAAGTGATACGTGTAAACAATCTGCTCCTGCCCGATTCTGTAAGCACGGCTTATAGCTTGTCTTTCGACTGCAGGGTTCCACACAACATCCAATAGAATAACCCTTGATGCTCCTACCAGATTTATCCCTTAAGAACATGCTTTTGTTGAAGCTAACAACACTTTGGCCTTGGATTTGGGATCATTGAACTCATTGATCAAGGCTTGTCTCTGTTTTTGCTCGAGTTTGCCGTGCATGTACAACACTTCTTCCCCTTCATTCCATCTGAACCGATTCACCACATGCTTCATTATCAGTTTCAACGGGTCGATGTATTGGCTGAAGACCAGCACTTTCTCCTTTATCACTTCGCATAACTTGATGAACTCCATGAGGAATCTTGTTTTCACGCTTTGGTTTGGATCCAACCTTACCTTCTTTAGCTGTGCAAGCAAAGCCTCATCAATGGTCAAACGTTCTTTCCCAGTCAGTTTGCAGCGAGAGACAAGAGAAGGTTGGACTGAGACCAGAGAGAGCTTGTGTTCTGTTTCAAACACGTTTTTGGTTTTCTGGTTATGAGTGACTTCTATGGATTCCAGGACTCTCTTCTGCAGCTCAGGTGGGTTTAACACCACAACACATTCTCTCAAACCAGGGAGGCTCTTCTGAAGAATGCTTCCTTTATGAACATGCACAAATGGTAGCATAACAGCCTTAAGCTCTTCGATCCCACGGTTGTTGATGTCGTCCCCCAAAGCTCTTTTTCCTCTTTTCGTTACAGTCATCCCACTCTTCTTTAGTGTCGCTGTAAGCCTCTCCAGATACTTAGGTCTTGCGAGTCCCAAAACATTACAAAACATTACAAATAAAAACGGAACCGCTAAATTGAACTTTATCACGCCCGGCGGCACCGGAACCTCTATGGGCAGTCCGGCTCCGACCACCAAAATTCTGAAAAAATATATAGCTACAAGAATCATCTCCCACGGCCTAGACCGAACTGCCTCCTCTATTCAACACCAAAAAGCCTTCACCGAAGCTTCACGCGTAGGACTCCATTGCCGCATCAAAACAAAAACAAATACAAGGAACAAAATCCAATTCAATATACTTTTTGTTGGACAAAGCTAGCATATATTCATATTTTAGAGTGAGTTATTGAAGATTTTGAGAAGAGCTTATCAAGTTTTAAAGATATTATTGTCACCATGTAAGTTAGATGTGAGATAATCTGAAAAATATTTGTTCTAAGTTAAAAATATTTACTAGTTAGAATCAACATTTCATTAAGCTTGGTCTTTTTGGTACTAAACGCTGCGTTTTAAAAAAAAAAACCCATTACGTCGCCGTTTTAGTTGTCTTCTTTTTGACGGCCTTTTTAATCGAACACACCTTCGCTGAATCGCTGAATCGCTGCTACAGCTTCTCGAAATTTCTTTGGCGACGAATCCAGATTTAGTGTTCGATTTTGGTAAACATGTCGTGTACGCATGATCACAACTGTGAGGATCATGAGTGTTCATCTGATTGGTCTCTCTACAAACACATTGATCTCTCCAAGGTCTCTCTCTCTTTTCCACAATCCTTTTTTTTTTCTTTCTCAAATAATTTCTATGTAATCTTTCAATCATCACATTCAATTAAGTATTTTCAGTTCTAGATTAATGAATCCAAACAATTTTAATTTCCAATTGATTCTGCGAAAATTATCGTAGCTATTCTATTTTTTCTACTTGTAAGAGTTTTTTTTTTTTTTTTTTTTGTAATTTTATTCTCTTTTTAGGGTTTCTAGATACATAATTTGCATGCTTAAGCAAGATTAGTTTCTAATTACTTGTTTAAATTTGGTCTCAGGTCTCTGCTTTGAATGAATCTGTTTCAGGAAGTGTAAAATCAGTCTTCAAAGCTTGGGAAGAACGATTAAACTCTACTGGGGTACTTTTAAATTTTCACAATTACTTAAATTTTGCATTTTTATATTGAAGAAACATATAATATAACCTTAAAGATTGTAGTAAGGATCCAGATCACAAGCACAAGCTAATTTAAGCAATCTCATAGGTGATCATTGTGAGGGTACTAATACACTACTGTGCTTGCAACCTCAAGCACTAGGCAAAACCTTATATGATTACATAAGAAAGTAGCCTTTAGGGTGAAAGAGCTCACTTATTTATAAGTCATAAAGCAATATCATGCTTAGCTGATGGATGAACCTTAAGTCTATGTCCCTGTTTCTCAAATAATATGTTTATATGAAGTGATATATATAAAGCTGTGTGCATGATAATGTCTAAAGGAAATGGTTTTGTTTTTTTATTGCCTACAGGAGCATTTGGAGAGCAATGAGGGAGACCCTGAATTGCTTGTTTTTGTACCGTATGTCTGTTATTTGTTGTTTCTCTACAATCTGGCATTTTTTTTGTCCATGTTTTCTTAGTATGAACATTTTTAGTACTTTTGAGTGGGCAGCTCATTTGTGTCTATGTTGTCATGATTATTGTAGATTCACATCAGATGTCAAGATCAAGAGCATATCGATTGTTGGTGGCCCTGAAGGAACCAGTCCTTCTAAGTTGAGAGTGTATGTCTATACCACTCTACAAAACATTTCCTGTATGCATGTGTTGAATTCTGGACACTGCTCCTTTATTTGGGAAATATAGAATGCTGATTGTTGTCTCAAAACTAGGTTCATTAACCGTGAAGGGATTGACTTCTCCGATGCTGAGAGCATGCAAGCTGTTCAGGTATTCCCTTGTGAGTATTTTGCTTGCTAAAATGCCGAAGAAAATTTCACTAATGCAGAAACATTTGTTGTGAGTTATTTGAAGGAATGGGAATTAGCTGAAAATTTGCAAGGAGTCTTAGAATACCAGACGAGGTATTTCTCTACACATATTGTTTCTACAGATATGAATCGAGCATTATCCTTCTGAACTGCATATGCTTTTGCTTCAACTGGTCAAAAGTGAGAATGTGATTTGCATTGTGATTAGGTATTCAAAGTTCCAGAGTGTTGGGAACATTACATTGCATTTCCCCGAGAGTTTTGGAGGTGACACAACCCAAATACGTTATATAGGATTCAAAGGTGAAGCAACCCAGGTAAGTTTGCATACACATGTTGCTAGTTGCCACTATTATATGGTGTGGTTAGTTGGTTAAGTCTTACTCTTGCTGGTCTTAACAGTTGAAAAGGGATGTTGTTGCAACAATCGTATATGAGATTAGACCAAATCCTTCAGATCACAAGTAAGTCTGAATCTAACCAAATTACTTTTTCATTCGTATGTGAAGATCCTTCACTTACAAACTCTGTATTGTTTGGTAGGACAAAGGCTGAGACTGGTGGAGGTTTCTCACAAGTTGAGTGAAGACATCACCTACCTCCCAACTTCACTCCTTAGCCTTCTCACATACTCATCGTTTCTCCATAACAAGCATCAGCCTTTATTAACAAACATATATGTATCGAATAAAGTGACTTGTTTGTGCAAACATTTTCTATACTTAAACCCATATGAGATCTTTTAGAACTTTATTATGAACTTTGGTGTTTAAAAAGCTTATACATTTTTTTTTGAGATCGTCGCAAATCTATAAGTTTAAGACAATGAACCAAATATAACATTAACCATTATCTTTAATATAAAAAGTTAAAAGAACTAAAAACGTCAACAAATGCAAAAACATTAAAAAATCCTTAAGAAAAAGATAAGAGCAAGGAAGCTTGTATTGTATAATAACAGCTGAGATTTAACCATAAACTTATCAACTTTTCGGCGATGCCTTAGGCGGTCCAGCTGGTGTACCGCCGCCGCCACCACCAGCAGCTGCAGCGGCTCCAGCAGACCCATCGGAAGAGTAACCTCCACCACCAGCAGCTTGTGTGTAACCTCCATACCCATATGCTTGTGGTGCTTGACCATACCCATATGATGGAGGTGGTCCATACCCTGACGCTGCTGGTTGTGCATACCCAGATTGACCATAGCTCCCGGGTGCACCTGGAGACTGCTGGCTTTGACCATAAGCAGGTGGTTTTGCACCTGGTGGTGGTGCTCCATAGCCAGAACTGTAAGCTGCTGGTGGTTGGCTGCTGTAACCAGCCTGAGAGGTCGGAGCAGCTCCATACCCTGCCTGACCAGTACTACCTTGAGGAGCTGGCTGTTGACCAGTTGTACCATACCCAGCTTGTCCAGACTGAGCTGACGATGGTGGAGCGGTTTGAGATGTATCTTCCTCTTGACTTGGATTAGCGGTGCTGCCGTAACCACCTTGTTGTTGATCATACCCAGCAGCTTGACCATAGCCTGATTGCTGCGAGGCATTATAAGCCCCATACCCATCTTGCTGGTATCCCTGACCAGCTTGGCCATAACCAGATGGATGCTGGTAGTAATTGTACCCTGTGGTATCTGTTGGTGGGGCTGAGCTACCACCACTGGTTTGTTGCTGTGACTGTTGCTGACCGTAATAATCATACTCACCTTGTGCGCCCTGCTGAGATGGTGGCACAGAGGATTGATCCCAGGTAGAGGAGTAGCCAGCTGAAGCTTGTTGCGGGTAACTTCCGTAAGGTGATTGACCGTACTGAGGTGGACCCGGATATGCTCCCGGTTGCATGTAACTGCCATAACCAGGTTGTGCTGGCGGTGCACCAGATGGTGCCCAGCTTGATGGTGGGCGGGCTTGATAACCACCTTGTTGTGGATAGCCTCCACCCATTGCTGAGTTTCTCATACGGTTCTGCATAAAACAAACCATTAAAATAATAAGCTTAGGAATCTTTTACAGGGAAATAGAACGTCGACACAGCATATAAACACATAAACAGAGAGGCAGAGACATATAAAGCGGATAACACAGACTAGAAGGCATACAAGCTTACGTCATTTACCAATATCTGTCCATATAGGATCAACCAAGATCATATCATATTCTAGAAGGGTAATGGTGATGCCTACATACCGTACTGACTGGTGAAATTATTGGGTTACTCCTGCGGAAGCCCATCCCTTTCCCTATCCGAGATAAATGGGCGCAAGAAAGAACACGAATACTATAGAAGCTTTTGCAGAACAAAGCAACATATATAGATATATGTATACATGGAAGCTATGTTCTCAAAGGCAAATTTTGTGCAGCAAAATAACCTATTACCATCTAATGACTGCTGTTTTCAACAATATTAATACTCATAGAGGTATTTTATGACTGAAGGGTTCAATGAGATACAAATCCAGGAAAGATGAGGCAAGCAAACAAGGCAGAATAACAACAGTTACTAGGTTAGCAAAATATTGACAAGAAAAAAATGGCTTATAGGTCTACATATCTCAGGCACCCACCTTTGGTGATACCCTGATGATTGAAATTAGAAGTAATAGCTGAACAGAAGTGATTTTGAAAAAAACAATAATGGACAGAGTCTAACAAAAAGAGTTTCACAGTTATTGTATAAAACTTAGAAATACTATCGCAGCATGGTGGACAGAAATTATGTAGCAACCTCACAAAGGTAACCCAAACCAGTGTAGGATCAGCCACTTTGGATGTGACCAGAAGCGATTGAAGATAGATGTCAGCATATACTCCATTAACATAAGAGAATATAAATTTCTACTATGAAAATACGATTTGAAAAGTGAATATTCTGAAGTCATAGGAGTCATGAAGAACCATTAAGCACATTGTAAATTAGGATAATCAAAAAAGATGAAAAGTAAATATAAGGAAAGGCTGATAAAAAAACTGCCACGAAAGATAGTAACAGAAGCATGATTCTTGGTGTAGGAAGGTACTGGCATACAATGAACAGAGGAAAAAGCAGCAACATATAATCTTACAAGTTACAACTTCAATAACAAGGTAAGGAATATCAAGATGAAATATTTTTTGCAAGTCAACAAGATAACAGAGAGTATTTTCAAGTGGTTTAACATAAAATAAAGAACCTTTCCCTGCAAATAAGCGGAAGAGAAGGACTATGCACTCCATTGTAGATGTGGTTATCGTGGAGATAATACAAATGGACATGAAGGCAAAAGAGAGTATAGCTCATCATTATAACAATGAGTACTTACCAGCTGATATATTGACTAAGTGAAACTATTATAGCCTACATCACCTATTATCTAAATATAGAGTATAACATCTACAGATTAAAGGATATGCTAGATAAACCTAAAGCTGATAACAACTAAATAATGTATTCACAACGCAATATCAAATTCAGGTAGAAAAAAAAAAAATAGACACTGCAGAAGCCTGCCACAATCCATAACAAACACAACAATCAAACATACCTCGCCACTGATGATTTCATTAACTAATTGTTTAGCATGTTCAATCTGATCGGTTATCCCATCAATCTGCAAAGTTCGTTCTGGCGTTGGGTCTCCAGGGGGCAAATGCAGAGGAATAACCTGCAGAAAAATTACAACAGGATGAATAAGATTTCACCAGCTGGAGACAAACAGAAGCCAAAGAAATTGAAAACAAAAATACAAACCTGAATTCGAGCTCCAGTCTTAGCTTGCATAGATTTGATTGTTTCACCTCCTTTACCAATTATCAAACCAACCTAGAGCAGTTTATGTGTTACATACAAAGACACATATTACAGTAATCGGTCAATCTCCAGAGCATTAAGTACCTTATTATTAGGAATCTTCATAACAAACTGATCAGCTCCTGCTTGTCCACCCATCCTACGTCCGCCTCCACCTGAACCAGCTGAACCACCTGCTTCAGCCTGAACCAAAATCATCAAATACAGAATTAGTAATCTACTTCAATCACCTAAAAACACAACTTAATCACTATCAAGATCAACAAAAAGTAAAACTACCTCTTGAAGGACATCATTGATCAATTGCTCAGCCTTTGAAATCTGATCAGGCGTGCCAGTTAAGTCAACAGTCCTCGTAGGAGCATTAGGATCAGCATCCATATCTCTAGTAACCTGAATCTTAGCTCCAGACTGAAGTTGAAGATACTTAATCGTCTCTCCACCTTTACCAATAATAACACCAACTCTCATATTCGGTATATCAATCTTCTTAGTAGTTCCCTGAAAGCTACCATACGAAACCGGTATCGAAGACGGAACCGTCCCTGACATCTGCTTACCCTCTAAAATCAATCAAAAATCAAATCACAATCAATTCCAACCCTAAATTCCATAAACCACAACTAAAATCACTAAAAGTTCTTAAGAAAACGAACCAGAAGGATAAGAACTAAATCCTTTATCACCACCATAATCATAACCACCACCACCACCACCATTATTCTCAACACGAGGACGCTTAGCATCAGCGCTATTAAGAAGACGAGCAGCGATCTCTTGAGCTTTTTGTTTAGCGATCTGAATTTCATCCATCGGAGGAGGAACACTGTTGTAAGAAGACGGAGGAGGAACGGCGGAAGCGGTGGAATCAGGTGAAGCAGATGGGATCGGACCTGAAGAGAAACCTGTAGGTCTACGAGTTGATGGTGGAGGAGGAGCGGTTTGTTCTTCGTATTTGCGTTTGTTGGAGTAAGAATCAGATGAGTATTGAGATTCGTCGGCCATGGTTTGAAGAGCTTTGAGAGAAACCCTAGAAAGAGGCGGAGAGATAAGGGAAGAAGAAAAAGACAGAGGTACAAAAGAGTACACACACGCGATTATTTATATGTGAGGGATAAAAAACCTTACTGTATTTTTAGATATTTTTTTCCTGTTTTACTTTTTTGTTTTTACCGCTTTTTTATTTTTTTTACTTTTATTATCTTGTTAACTTTTTAACATAAACTAGATTGATAAGGGGAAAAAAAAAAAAAACTAGATTGATAATCAGTTATTACCTATCTGTTTTTTTTTTTTTTGTCAACAACATCTATTGATTAGCTTATGAAAGCCAATGAGGCGGAACATCGTTTACATAAGTAACATATTGCGGGGAGGTACGAACATGTCGTGCCAAGTAATTACCTATTTGTTATTATATAAATAAGTTAAATTTGTAATTATTTTTATTGTATTAGAGTATAATGCATGTGAAATATTATAGGGGAAAAAAAATAATAATAATATTATAGGGGATGTTTAATTAATAATTTTTTTTTAAATTATTTGGTGATGTTTATTTATTTTTATTTTTTTTGGTGATGTTTAATCAATAACATTTCAGTGTTTGATCGTATTTGTCAATTCCATTTTCGTGTTAGGACAACTAATTAGAAATTATGCAGAGTTCGAACCTAGATTCTAATTTGCAGTGTGTTAACATAATATATACATTACATATATCTTTCTGATATATTTGAGGAGTGATATTTATGTACTACTGAAACGGATACGGAAACGAATACAGAAAACAACAAAATAAAAATTTATAGATTTGGGTGCGGAATGGATACTTCAATAAACATATAAGAGAAATACTCTTACAATATAGAGTTAATTACAAAATAAGCATTCGTATTAGAATGTTTTTTGCTTTTAGGCATTTTCCAATATATCTTACTAAAATAGGCACTCATCCGGTAGAAAATGTCGCTTGCCACGTTAAACATTTAAGATAAGTAGAATTTTCAATGAGCAGGTCTCATGTACGTCGTTGCGTTCGAGTGTCGTTGTGGTTCGAGCCATGGCAATATCAGTGACTCTCTCATATTTGACTTGGAAAAGAATAAAAATGAAATCAAATGATTTTTAACTGCACAAAACAGAAAAGTATGATTGTTAATTTAAAATAAAATATATTTAAAGTAAAATATTACGTGAACGGCGAAGACGTGGAATAGCATGTTGGATTTTCGCATCACAGACGGCACAACTCGCATATCTAGGTTTGACATCTTGTAAGATTATACCACCCGAGTTTGCGTATGTTGGAATTCCAAACTTCTTAAAAAATACCCAGAAGTTGCCGATGGAAACCACCTGCATGATGCCAAAGCTTGGATTATTGAATCTTTTTTTTAGTACGGCAACAATCCTGCCTCTTAAATGTTGAAAAGCAAATGTATTGGGAATATCATCTATGAGATTCTCAATATCTATGAAAACAGCAAAGTCATTTGCTTTTTGTTCGTCGGTGAGAATCTTCTTAAATTTGTGTTAAGCATCAACTTTTAGATAATGAAATCTCCTGTCAGCTCGGCTAGAAAAAGTACTAAGGTGAAGTAACTGTGCATCTACTATGCATCATTGCGATTTCTCCATCCAATTGGTCCATGACTGTGATGAGTCCCAAAATTACCGTTTTCTATATAGGATTTAGGTTTGTATATTGAGTCAACTAACTTATATTAGATAGAATATAGGACTATATGCTTTACTTAGTGTATTTCAGGTCTGAGAAGCAAATATTGGAAAAAGAAGAGTTTTGGTTCAGTTTGGATGCAAATATACATTTAAAGATGCAGAGTCCAGCAGACCCGTCAGAAGTATAGCCGCAGACGAAGACCTTCCCACCGTTGGATCGTGCTAAGAGTTTGACACAAGATAGCTAAGAGAGTTAGCTTTCATCTCCAAGTGGTTTGAAGGAAATCCAACGGTGCAATCAAGAGTTATGGCCGATTTACTGAAGACATGTCAACCTGCTGACGTAGCCGACGCAGACGAGAGTCGGGATCGACCGATCCACACTTGGATCGATCGATCCACTGAAGAAATGCGGCCCAAGCCCATGAAGATGAAGGACCGATCGATCTGGTCCATGGATCGACCGGTCCACCGCCTCTTTTGCCTCCTCTCCAAGTTTTCCATTTATTTTCTTTCCTTTTGTTGCTCTCCCCTTTTCCTATATAAGGAGGGCTCGACCTTGTATCAAAACACATCTTTTTAGAGCAGTGGCTCTCTCTTTTGAGAGCTGTAGCTCTCCCCAAGTTTTATTAATATTTTTATAGTTTTATTTTATAGCTTTCTTTTTAGTTTTTATGTTTAAGTAGTTTCCTTATTAGGCTAGGGTTACTCTGAAGGGATGTGATCGATTATTAGGTTGTTAGTTTGGAAGTTTATTTTATAGTTTTTCTTCTATATTTGTTCTTAATGCTATGGCTTGAGTAGCTAACTTGTTCTAGATCATAGGTAACTTCTCGTGGCATCACAAGTGCTGTTTAGTTACTGGAACTAATATAGTCGAGCAAAGTGATCCATGGCCTATGACCAATTGAAGTCGTGGCACCTTGTGAACATATCAATCCTGTTTGTTAATGCTAGTTTTACTTTAATAGGCGAACCAATGGTTTAGGATCTATTTTAGTATTACTAAGTTAGGTATGAACATGACCAATGGATTACTTATATTATTGTGAATTGAGTTCGAGAACATACTTTAATATTCCCTGTTAATTGATTTAATTATTTTGTCACATCCCGGATGGTTTCCCTATGCCTAATATTTCCTTTATATTTATTTGCTTATTTAATTTCCCGTTAGGTCATTAGAAAACAAAATTATTATTTTATTTTATCTTAGCTTAACTTTAATCCCATAAATTCGTAGTGTAACTTATCGGTCCATGTGGATTCGACCCTAAAGTGCTACAACTGATTACCGTATTTGATCCGGTAGTTTGCATATTTAGGTTTATTATTTGACCTACGATCAAATTGGCGCCGTTGCCGGGGACCAATAACGCTTGCCTACGAGTTTAAGATTAGGGTTTAGTCTAAGATTTTTTATTATTATTATTACTAATTAGGGTTTTTCTATTTTTGCAGGTAAAAAAAAAAAAAAAAAAAAAAAAAAAAGAGAAGAAGTCGGCGGCGGCTAGGGTTTACGGACGCCGAGACGTTTTGTAAAGGTCGAGATGTTTTGAGGATGCACACGACTTGAATGAGAAGATGGAGAGCATGCACATCGAGCTCAATGGAGAAATTGAGAGTTTATCTTCTCGTGTTGATTCTCTTGACACGAGGGTGTCTCAGATTGCGTCTTGCTCTAATCCTAAAGAGTTCTGCAATGCAATCACGATTCCAAGAGCGATTGAAGATGTACAAGCCTTCGAAGAAGCTCAGGACCGATCGATCTACCACATCGACCGATCGATCAAACACAGCCAGCAATTCATACCGATCTGCAATACAGATCGACCGGTCCATCCTGAGGACCGATCGATCCTGTCATATGTTATAAGTTCTGAGGCTCAAATCGGAGGTCTTAGAGTCTTCTCTGACTTGTACACTATTACGGCTCATGTTGGAGCCAAGGAGAAGCTTCATACTGCGGCAATCCAACAAGTCCTGATCGAAAAAGACGAAGGACCGATCGTTCCCACTCCTAGATCGATCGATCCGCTGTATGACGATGCCGTACTGACCAGAGGGTCAGGACCGACCGATCCTCCTTCAGATCGATCGGTCCACACTGCGAAATCAGAAGTTTCTGACCTGTTTTTGAATGATATCGGCGTGCATGTTGTTGCTAGAGTTGATGTTGTTCCTTACAAGCCGAAGGATCCTTATCCGCGTATCTTTAAGACGTGACTCGATGCTAAGACGTATGATCGCTTCAAGGAGGTAATAAGCAAGATACCCGATGCATTTACGTTCTCGGAAGCTTTGGAACATATACCATTCTTCCAAAAGATTTTTTTGAGATGCTGTTACTGGAAAAGAAGACTTTGAAGAGATTAGTGCATTCTTAGCGGAACGAAGGGATACTCTCACCCCGAAGCTCACTAAGGTATCGAAGCTAGAAGATTCTGGGAAGTTTGTTGTTCCATGTTCAATTGATGGAGAGGTCTTCAACGATTCTCTCTGTGATTCTGGATCTAGTATGAACCTCATGTCTAAGACGATTGCAGAGAGATGTTCGCATTGGAAGTTGCTTGGTTCCCACCGATTTTCATGTCGTTGAGTTGACCAAAGGTTCTGTTATGCCTTTGATTTTTGGGAGACCAGTCCTTGCAACAGTGGGTGTAGTTATCGATCTACCTACAAAGAGGATCTCGCCTTCTCTAACATCGATGAGAATATCTTCTACAACGCAACCCCTTCCAATGAAGCTATACAACGTGGCTCTTGTCTCACCATAGACAATGAGAAGAAGCTCGTGACCAGGTGTTCCCTCCACCAGTCCCTGCACGTTATGATGACCATGGACAGCCTCCACCTGCTCGACCGATCGATCCCCCTAATAGACCGATCGATCTGCATCAGGCACCACCTGCTTGTCGCCCCACTCTTGGCGGACACGACACTCCAGACAAGTTCTACTCCAATCGCGCTGCAATTCACTTACCAGACGAGGGGTATGATTACAAGATCGAACCCCAAATCATTCAATTGGTGGCAGAGAACTTGTTTTATGGATTGCCTTCGGAGAGTCCATTGGATCATATTAAGGTGATTTCTCGACTAACACGGCAGTAGAAGCTAATACTCTGATCAACAATCTGGCGGCTAGCAATAGAAATCATTGTCCGGAGTATGATCGAGCGCATCATGTCATGCTACTAGAAGACCTTGGTGATGAGAATGATGTCAACGAAGTCCTGGATGGAGACACTCATTCTTCTAAGAAGCGATCCGAGAAGGTCAGGAAGAGAGACAAGCGATCCGAGAAGATCCAGCTGACACGACCGACCGATCTACACCAGAGATCGATCGATCCCAACCCAGGACAATGGCTCCTAAACGACGCAGTGGACAGGAATCAGCTACCGGAGAGCGAGAGTGGACAAGCAAGGATAGAGATGACACCGTTGTGCTACAAGCCTAAAAGTTCGAGCCTACTCGGTTTCTATAAATCGACATCTTGGTCGCGATGGACATTCTCAATGATGTCCAGGAGTTCATCCAAGTGCGCAACAATGCACTTCGGTCTCGAAGAAAGTGATTCTCATTGGTTGCTTGGTGACTCCCATCATCACATATTGCCGTTTCACCATCGCACATCCCCCACTGGAGCCCAAGGCACGATTCATTGACCGAGTGCACTTGTACGCTAGCAAGATCTATCTCCGCCATTCAATAGTCTATCGTTTCTAGGGTCATGATGGGCTATACCGGTACATCCGACTCCCTCGTACTAATTTGACTTTTCTCGCGACCCACAAGAACATTGCTTTTTATCCGCCTGCTAGGGCGCTATGCGAGAGACCGATTCCACCTAAGACTAGCAGCACCCGGAGAGTGGCACGTACCGGCCATCATGATGAGGCTGGCCTTTCTTAACCTTCTGTTTCCGTACCCCCACCGTTTCAGCACTACCCCTCCTCTCAGTTGCGTCCATTTCACTTTGATATGAGCGAGTATATCGCCATGGAGCCACCGAAGGAGCCGAACTCGGAGTTTGAGCGATAGATCTATAATACGACCAAACAGAAGAACTCCTTACTGACTCGGATTGCGTCATGGCTCTGCTGTGTTGCACCACCACCACCACCTCCACCTCCACGCGAGCCTACACATCCACCCCCATTGGTCCCGGAGCATGAGGTTGACTACTCTGGCGCTGCTCACTTGGACACCTCCGTCCCTGAAGACGAGGTTGCTGCTTCTAAGCCCTCTGCTCGAAACCCGTCTCTTCGCTCTCATACTAGGCTTTCCACACCTAGCCACACGAGCTCCGAGTCTAGATTTCTGCAGGACTTCCACATTCGCACCAGGCGAGAGCTTGCTTCGCAGCGGATTTTCATTCTGCCACACTTGCTGCCTGAAACCACAGTCAAGCTAACGACTTTAAAATAAGCGCTTATGGTAGGCAACCCATAGAGTTTGTACATACTTCCCTTTCTTTATTATTTGTCTTTATTTTTGGTTTTATTTTAGGATTTTATTACGGTGAAATCACGTCCGGTGTTGAGTGTTTTCAGGAATATGTACTAAACGCAGAAAATGCGAAATTTTTTGTTCCAGACACTGGAGACCAATCGATCCTGTCGACAGATCGATCGATCCCCTGGAGATTGACAAAGTTCGAGACCATCAAAGATCTAGACCTATCGGTCCCTCGCGAAGACCGCTCGATCCCCTGCTCCGAGCTGTACAAGGACTCATGTCACGTTGTCCATACACACCAAATGTTTGATCACCGGGTTTTTCTTTCCTTTTCTTTTAGATTTTGATTTTCTATTATGTATATTATAACTCTCTTTTGTTGTCGGTTTCAATTCTTCCTTTGGTTTTTTCTTACACACCGGGACGGTGTGAAGTAAGTCTGGGGGAGGAATGTGACCATTTGCATGTGACCATTTGCACTAACATTTTTATTTTTATTTGAGTCGTTTTATTGAGTCAAAATGGTTTGGAACTTGGAACTTATTTTCTTAATCGTGTGTTCGTACTAATATCTTCTGCTATCCGTCATGACTATCCTTTTGAAGAGCTGAAGATTGGAATGCCATTAGCCGAACAACTCACCAGAAGTCCCTATCTCTTGGAAATCCGATTGACCCGGCGTTGACTCCACCCATGACAAGATGTAAATTTGGACTTAATCTTCTCAACTTGGGGCTTGGTATACATCGAACGCGACCTCTGACTCAAGCTTTCCGAGACGCGCATAACTTCGAAAAAAGTATGGTTTCCCTCTCTCTTCTCCTGAAAAAGAAAAAGAAAAAGAGATAAAGAAAAAAAAAGGGATGTGGTAAACAAAGAAGTGGGCCGAGGGATGTGTGGTTACCCCCTTGCATACTTCGGACTCATGAAAACCAACCCCGGGCTAAAGAAAAGAGAGAAAAGGAGATCGATAGAAAAAAATAAAATGATACCCTAGAAAAGTAGGGAGAAATCGATCTCATGAAGAAAAAGAAAAGAGGAGGAAAGGAACCATAAGAAGAATGTCTTGAAAGCTAGAAGAAGGTAAGCGTCTACGCGATCTTTGATCGATACTCCCTCGTTGAGACCGCATGCTTGTAAAGAAATGAATGTAGGGAGTCAACAATGGAGATTTTGGAGCTTCCTTGAGATCTCGGGACATCAGTACGGAGAGTTGCTAAGCCAATGGTTAGTACATGTTGTAAGCTCGATCCTTTGAGTGATGGATTCACGGAAGATGTACGGAGATTCTCGAGAAGTTGTAAGTTCCCGTTTTCAAACCTTTCCCTTTAAGATTGCGGATTATTCTTGCTTGAGGACAAGCAAAGATTCAAGTCTGGGGGAATTGATGAGTCCCAAAATTACCGTTTTCTATATAGGATTTAGGTTTGTATATTGAGTCAACTAACTTATATTAGATAGAATATAGGACTATATGCTTTACTTAGTGTATTTCAGGTCTGAGAAGCAAATATTGGAAAAGGAAGAGTTTTGGATCAGTTTGGATGCAAATATACATTTAAAGATGCAGAGTCCAGCAGACCCGTCAGAAGTATAGCCGCATACGAAGACCTTCCCACCGTTGGATCGTGCTAAGAGTTTGACACAAGATAGCTAAGAGAGTTAGCTTTCATCTCCAAGTGGTTTGAAGGAAATCCAACGGTGCAATCAAGAGTTACGGCCGATTTACTGAAGACATGTCAACCTGCTGACGAAGCCGACGCAGACGAGAGTCGGGATCGACCGATCCACACTTGGATCGATCGATCCACTGAAGAAATGCGGCCCAAGCCCATGAAGATGAAGGACCGATCGATCTGGTCCATGGATCGACCGGTCCACCGCCTCTTTTGCCTCCTCTCCAAGTTTTCCATTTATTTTCTTTCTTTTTGTTGCTCTCCCCTTTTCCTATATAAGGAGGGCTCGACCTTGTATCAAAACACATCTTTTTAGAGCAGTGACTCTCTCTTTTGAGAGCTGTAGCTCTCCCCAAGTTTTATTAATATTTTTATAGTTTTATTTTATAGCTTTCTTTTTAGTTTTTATGTTTAAGTAGTTTCCTTATTAGGCTAGGGTTACTCTGAAGGGATGTGATCGTTTATTAGATTGTTAGTTTGGAAGTTTATTTTAGAGTTTTTCTTCTATATTTGTTCTTAATGCTATGGCTTGAGTAGCTAACTTGTTCTAGATCATAGGTAACTTCTCGTGGCATCACAAGTGATGTTTAGTTACTGGAACTAATATAGTCGAGCAAGGTGATTCATGGCCTATGACCAATTGAAGTCGTGGCACCTTGTGAACATATCAATCCTGTTTGTTAATGCTAGTTTTACTTTAATAGGCGAACCAATGGTTTAGGATCTATTTTAGTATTACTAAGTTAGGTATGAGCATGACCAATGGATTACTTATATTATTGTGAATTGAGTTCGAGAACATACTTTAATATTCCCTGTTAATTGATTTAATTATTTTGTCACATCCCGGATGGTTTCCTTATGCCTAATATTTCCTTTATATTTATTTGCTTATTTAATTTCTCGTTAGGTCATTAGAAAACAAAACTATTATTTTATTTTATCTTAGCTTAACTTTAATCCCATAAATTCGTAGTGTAACTTATCGGTCCCTGTGGATTCGACCCTAAAGTGCTACAACTGATTACCATATTTGATCCGGTAGTTTGCATATTTAGGTTTATTATTTGACCTACGATCAGACTGTTATACCAAATGCTTTTTCAATTGGTGAAAAACTAGACTTTTTTTCTTTTAAGTATAATCCGATTCAAAAGGCAAACATACTTCTTTTGGTTCAAACTCCTTTTTCTTTTCTCAAACTCGTTTTCCAACCTTTGCAATTCAAATTTTTCATTCATTGGCACTTTCTTATAAAGAGATATACCATCACCTTTTATTCCAAAATACGAACCTTATCGAACTTCACCACAAAAAGCTACACTTGAATTTCCAAGTGTCTTCTATTGCTCCTTGTTTATCTTGTTTAATCCATAACCCCACAATGGATCTTCATCACTTTAATTTATAGATTCATTGCCAGTGCTACTAGCCTACTACTATTATTATCACTTTGTCCTTGAGAATGATTCATCTGATCAAATTGCATAACATAAAATTATAATTGAGCAAAAACGAGAGACAAACAAAAAAGATAAATAAACAATTAAACATAAATCATACACTCGTAGACGACAACAAGTATTATTATAGGCAGTGGCAAATCTAGGAAAGAATTTTATCAGTGGCAATAATATTAAACTAAATAAAATATTTAAAAACCATGTTTTACAAAACACATAATAAAGTTTGAACAAAAACGACTTATAAAAGTACCCTACGCTCACTCATAGTCTGAAAACCATGTCTATACGTAGCAACAATGCAGCATACGTTGTTGTAGTGTTTTAAACATAATCACCATTCACCAACAATTTCACTTGCTTATAACAATCTAAATTAATATAGCCAAAACCAATTATTTTTTTGTTATAGAAGTTCTAAACATAAATAAAATTCACATAGATTTTGTACAAAAGAGTTACACAAAACTTAGCTATATTTCTAAAATCAAAGTAGAAAAGAAAAGAGACACCACACCAACAAGACATATAACAAAAAAATCTAATGAAAAAAGGATCAATTCAAATTCTAGAAGCATAGAAGAAGCAAAACAGTTACCTGAATATGAGATTTTGTGTCTTTGATGGAAACGAACAAAACAAATTTTGGCTAAACACGAAATCTGAAAGAAAAGAAGCTAAATAATCTCTCACGTTTAGTTTGTAATGTAAAAAACCTAATTAAAACGAATTGGACTTGTAGCCTTGTAGTATTCTTTTTTACAACTAAATGGACTTCAATTATTAACAAAATGAATTAGGCTTTCAATTCAACACAAAAGTCCAAATATGTATTTGATAAAACGTGCATGGGTATAAAAATTCTGGGGGCATTAAATATTTTTTTAGCAGGGACATAAATTAAAATGATAATAAATAACTTTTAATTTTGAAATTTTGACCGTGGCAGCTTCCGCTCTCTACCGTAACGTAGGTCCGCCCATGATTATAGGGTTGTTATTAACTTATTATTAATAATTATTTCTATGCTACAAAAAAAATAATATTCAAAAAGAGAACTAGAGAAGAGCGATTAGAACATACTTGTTCTTCTGATGAGTAACGTGAGATTAATCGTGAGAGAAAGTGAGAGACGTCACGTCAAAGACACAAACGTGAAGATGTGAGCAGATGAAGAGAAGGCAATGAATCGATTTATATTAAACCCCTATAAGTAGAACATGCCTCTGTGGATGAATAAAATCTTCTTAATTTGTGTGCAAGTAAAACAAATTGATTGAGTAAAAAACATCTATATCCATGATGCAAGCCTCAAAATGTCTCCTAAGGTTTATGCTTCTCGGTTTCAGTGCTTCGGCTTGAATGGCTTGATGAATCGATGGTGAAGATGGGAATGGAGTTTTTATCGTTGAATAACACAACAAAACATGAACCAGAATGGTTGAGTCTCAAAAAACACCCTAGAAACGCAATCGAACAAGACTAAAAAGTCACACCAATAGACTTGAATAAACAATACTTCAAAAGACTACACACTATTGAAATAAAAACACAATGTTTATTAATTAACTTGAAGAGACTGAGTTTTACAAAGGGGAAGAGCTAAGCTTATATAGAGGCCTTGCTTAACGTTCTAAAAGCCTAAGAAACCAAACCAAAAAAAAAAAATTAAAAGAAAAACTAGTCGTTAGAGTTTTAATATGAAATTTGGCTAAATAAGGCAAGTCTTGATGTGAAGTGATTTTGGTCTAGTGGCAAATGATAAGTCCACAGAAGACAGACACCATCACACCAGGGATGGAGTCGCCGACTCTACAATTTAATTGTAGAAATTAGGCTAATGGGCCGGCCAGTTGTGGCCCAAATGTTGACCAAAAAAAAAGGCAAGTCTTGATGTGGCCTTTGAGTCTTGAAGCGCCTTAAGTCTTGAAAACTTGGGTGAGTAATGATGCTGCTTTGGGACGTTCAGATTCATTATAGGAAGATCCAAGTTGTGCTAGAGCTGAAATTAATGAAATAGTCGTTGTGATTTAAAGGGTCTAAGCTCCAAAAATGGCAAGTGTGGTTCGAACTTGATATGCCTAATTCAAGTATTGGGACGGCCTAAGACCATACACAGTGGAGCACTTTTCACCCGGGTGTAAGGAAAAAAAAACAAAAATAATAGAAAAACAAGGTTGGAGAGAGGCAACGGGTGTAAACTAGCAACTTTTCTCCAAGGGGTGTAAGTGGCACGTGGCCAGCGCTGAATGGAGACAGGCAAAAATTATCATCTCTCTCACTATTTCTCTCTTTCTTACTTTATTATAATACTTTATTATAATATTATAATACTTTATTATAATATTATAATACTGTTAACACCCAAGACACACATGCACTACTGAGTGTGCCCTAAGGTAAGAATAAGAAAATTTTCCTTAAATGGCATATAAATATAATAAAAAAAAGAACGTGTAAAATCATCGTTTCTGTCTTTAATACATTAAGTAAGTGAATCGGTGTCTATAACTAAAATATGTTAGTTTTTTGGTATTATGGAAGGGCACTTCAGTTATTGGGCTTTTGTGAGACACTGTATTTCGCACATGTAGTTTTTTTTTCGTCTCTAAAGATTGATTTAGCTTAACTTTTTTAATAATGGAGCCTCGTATTTTATGATGAAATCTTGGTATGACATAGACTTACTTCAGATAATCAAAAAATGCATTTACTCAAGCCTTTAAAAAAGGTTTAATGGATCTCGAGTTTGTACTTTGCAAAACAGGTTGGCGAAAAAAAAAAGCAATCAGATGCACGAGACTCATGTCATAAGTTCTTGGACTCGACCACTTGGTAGTTGTGTGGACTCAAAACAACTTAGTGAAAGACCATTTTTAACTACATGTTTTTTTTTTTTTTTGGTGGGTATTTTTAACTACATGTTTAGTACTAGAAGTTAACCAAAAAAAAAACAAAAAAAGTTTTTTTTTTTAGTAAAATAGGGGAAAAAAAAAAGAGTTAATGGGTATATCCCAATGTAACTTTTATTGGACATTCCAAAAATAGTCGAAGTGAATATTTTATAAAGAAATGGAAAATAGAAAACAAAAAGAAGAAGAAGAAAATATGAGAATGATTCTTTGCAAGTGGGGCTGCTCCTGGATGTGAATAGTCAGTTTCTTTTCTCACATGAACACTTTCTCAGGTTGGCTCACAGATCGGCGACATATAAAATTCATTTTCTAGAAATTCATTAAATAAATTGCACTGATAATACTCAAAATTGCATAAGGCATTAATGAGTTTCCTTTTTTCTCTCATATATCACTTAAAATATAAGCTTTGACATTGTTGCAACCATACCAAACAATGGGCTTGACAGAACAAAAATAAATTAAATGTCTTGGTGGTTAGAGATTGGTTCATTTCAAGCCGACGCAACCTCTTTTTGTTGACTTATGAAATGTGTTTACATATAGACATAGTGTATCTACAAATATAGTTGTTTTGGTTAAAAATGATTTTGAAAGTTTGGGTGACTCTCCTAATATCATATGTAATTTACATTAAACAAATCTTTTAGTATCATTTATTAAGGGGTAATTCTCAAATATACCAATAAAATATATTTTTGCTCCAAAAATACAAATTTCAAAAATACCACCAAAACATTTTTTCCCAAAAATACCACAAAACTAAAAATAAATTTTAAACCTTCAAAATTAAATCGTAAACCCTAAAAAAATAAACTAGAAACCCTAAAAACTAAATCCTAAACCCAAACCTAAAATTTTAAATTATAAACCCTTAAAATTATTTTTAGTGTTTGTGGTATTTTTAAACTAAAAAGTTTGAATTGTACTTTCAAAAAATAAAACTAATAATGGTAATTTTAGAACAAAGACTTGGTTTACTGGTATTTTAAGAAAATTCTCTGTATTTACCTTAACTTTTTGGTTCGTTGGACCGTTTCCAATATAAACCGATCCTACAAAAATCAAGATATCTCGAGCCTCGATGTGTAATGCCATATTGTTTCTTGGCTTCTCTGCCACAGAGTAATGTGGCCCCGATGGAAGAAGCACTTGTACTTGAGTAGTCAAACAACCATAAGTCATGTGCACTATATTTTCTTGTCTTTGATCAGGATCCGAATCAGGTAAATCGTTCATACTTCTAGCAGTTTAGAGGTAATCCTTCCATGATTCTCACATTCTAAATATTTGAATTCTCTCAATTCGAATAAAGCTCATGGTTTTGTAATTGATCTGAGCGTCCAAGAGTTCTTCAAAAATACTTCACCAATATTTTTCTCGACCATCAAATATGAAATTTGTCCTTTAGTAGTCGGACCATATAAAAAAATTTACAGAAAATATTATATGAATATATAAAGTATATCCAATTGCAAATATAAATAAAGTGTATATATAAATTTAGCCAAATATATATTAAAATATCTGTCAACAGTTTTACTTTACTATAAAGCCATTTTGGAGCAGAAAAACAATAATTTTAAGCGAAATAGAAAAATATATGTGTCTGTCTTTCTATTTCAAAAGGTAGAACAACTTGTGGAGACACAACCATTGGAAGTAGTACATGGCTGCATGCATAATGTGACACACTTCTCTTTTTCAGTACTTTAAATAAATGAAAGGCAAAAGAACTTCTACACGAATCTAGACCATTAGATTCCTTTTGTATTATTATTTTTCATTAATTGGAAAAATTATTGTAGTTCAATGCTTACCATTTTTTTTTAACTAAATTCAAATGATGATATAGTTATGATTCTAACACAAATAACTAGACTATAAATCATGGTGGTCCAATGTTTACCATCCAATCATTTGGTTACAATCCTATTAATTGAAATTGGTGATTGTGGATGTATCTTTTTCCCCTTAAAACTACAACATTAATAGTACTTTCTTTGTTTCAATTTGTTAATATTTACATATCAAACAGTAGGGGTAAATTATAAAATAAAGTAATAATCTACAATTGGAAATAGAAAGGATTTTAATTTTATGAGCAAAAAATAATTGGAACAATCTAACAATTTGAAATGGAGGGAGTATAAAAATACAAGTTTTGTTTTATAAAAAAATAAACAAAAAACAAAATTGTGGACATACAATCATTGGACATTTTGTATATATAAGTATATCATTTCTTATAAGGTACAGTAATATAGTTTAACCTAATAAACAAAAGAAGAAATGATTGTGGTAAGATAAATAAACAACTTCTAGTTTAACATTGCGACAAGAAATCATTTCTACGCTTCTTTTTGGACAAGATTTTTAGACTCTTTCTAGTGCAAAAACTATATACCCATGCATTTGCCAATATTAAGAGTTTAAGACCATCCTTATTCCTTCATACCAAACTGAAAATATATACATCATCGAAAATAATCCAAAATTAATTTAAAATAGATGGATGAAAAAGTAAAATCAAATAACAGAATTCTTGATTGGCTTTTTATTGAGAAAAAAAACAGAGAACTGATATCAACAATAGTTTTGTCCACAGAATCCAAATAAACATTTGCTTCCAATAGTCATATGAAAAATCTCACAAATTTTAAGTAAATAATCAATAATCATCAGAAAGAAGAGAAAATTTCCAAAGAAGGGAAATATAAGAAGAATAATAATTAGGAGTAGAGAAAAGAATCTAAAAATCATTCATCATGCATAGGTGCAGAAGTGGCGACAACTCCGAGTTTCTGAAGATTGAGTTTGACGACAGTGTCCGCAAACATTTTTGTATCCTCTTCTGTATTCCCCTCGGGAATATCAACGGTGTAGGATTCAAGAACCACCGTGTAGACTTTACCGGAATCTTGATTCAAGAACTCGTTGACTGATGTTACTGATTTGTAGTTTTTAAGCCGGTGTTCTCCACCGACGACCCTGAAGCTTAGAACACGGTGGTCTTCGTCAACGAACTCGAGTCTCTCGGTGCTGGTTGAGGCTGGGAGGCCGGAGATTACGGTTACTTCCCGGACGCTTCCTACGCCGCCATCGCCGGATATGAGACGGCAGCTTTTGATGAAGTGTTTGTAGCGTTCGGGGTTGTCGAAACGGCGGATGAGAGGCCAAACTACGGAGGCTGGAGCGTTTATGCGTTGAGTTATGAGGGAAGTGCAAGTGGTTGGATCTTGTTCGAACCGGTGGTAAGTTTTGATAACCGGTTCGAGGGTTTTGTGCTCCTCGTCGGTTAGGCCTTTCATGACCGGGGAGGAGGTCATGGTGATGAATAGATTACACGTGTGATGTTTGTGGTGGAGAGGATTAGGGTTCAATGAGAGAGAGAGATAGAGAAAGAAAGAGAGGTCTTCTTGTTGGAGATTGGGGGTTTTGTGAAAGAGATGAGAATAAAAGACAAGTTCTTGTTTTGGTAGCTATGAGTTCTTTTTTTTTAATATTAATACAAATTTGAAATGCATCATTACTTTTCTTTGGACGGATATGTCCCTTTGTGTTTTGTTAATTGTCCATACATACTACTTCTCCTGTTTCATAACGAATGTCATTTTAGGAGTATGCACACAAATTATGAAAATTTTAATTTGTTAGTTTTCCAAAAACAAAAACATAATTAACTATCTAGCTAAACACAATTCAACCAATAGCAAAACAAACGCCAAAATATTAATAATTAAAAAATATAAAAAAATCATTAAATTTTGTATTGAAAATTAAAAACGACACTTTTTGTGAAACAAAAATAAACCTTTACACCGACACTCTTTGTGAAACAGAGGGAGTAATTTTTTTATATGTATATATAACAAGGAATGATCCAAATTTTCCACTAATCTTTTTCCGACTTATATTTTAAGGTGAGTATAATCGTCAAATAATTTATTAGCTGATTTTTTTAAAGCAATTAAAGCATAACACTAAATAGAATGATCAACTCCTTAAAAAAAAACTAGTGGAAATCACTAAATCACTACCATTTAATTTATACTAACTTTTGTTATGTAATAACTTATACACAAACTCGACCATGTTCTTATTTATAAGCTCATTTTGTCAAATAGTTTCGATCATTGCAATGGATAATCGATATATTTAAAAAAGTTCTAGAATTCATGTGCATATATATGTTAATCTATCTATTTCTTATTAGCTACCATATGTCATTTGCGAAAAATAATAGATTTTTAAAATATGAAAAGATGGTGAGGCATTATATGTATGTTTAGAGTAGCAACGTTTATTCAACCAGTATTCTCGGTATCTTTTTAAAAAATTTATGGAGGATATATACATTGACATAATATGAGTTCAATTTTTTTAATCTGTAAGTGAAAAATATCTATATTTTTAAACATAATATTTTTTTTTATTTAAAAAATGGTTATAGTAATTTTAAAAGACAAAACTATATAAGTATTTTAGCGGTAAACTGAAACGGTAAGTTATTAAGTAATAGGGGGAAACTATAAAAAAAATGGTATATGAAAACTGTAAAAAAAAAAAACTGAAAGTAACACTTTTAGTAACATTTTTGATATAGTTCCTTTTTATAATTGGTAATTGTCAAAACGGTAAGAAATTATTTTTGACATTTTTCAGTGAGATAATATGTAATGCTAAGTTTGGGATATAGTAATTGTTTTTTCAGTGAACAATTACTACACGTTCAGACCGGATCCAACAATGTATAGTTTCATGAATACGTAGACAAAATATTTAAATAAAATCTGTGGGATATTAAAAATTCCTAAATACGTAGACAAAATATTTAAATAAAATATGCTCATGCACTCTTTTGGGTAAAGGTGGTGGTCAGAGCTGGGTTATTTTGTCTTGTAGTTAACAAAATTCTCTGTATTATTCCTTGATTTAGTGTGAAGGTTACACTATTGTGCACATGTATTTAATAATTAGGTAATACCATAACAGATGTTCGATGTTTGATCATTTTTGGAAAGCTCCTTAAATTATTTATCCAGATAAGAATTTGTCTTCATTTACCGTTTGGGAAAATAAGGTCATGGTTTTTAACAACGAGCCGAACATGCATAACCCGATTCAGATATAAATTTAGAACAATACCACAATATCTAAATACAAAATGTGAATATCGTTAGAATGAATGATATACCATTTGTTCATATTTTAAAATTATGATTTTTTTACCATTTAAAATAGAAAAATATTCAAAATATTATACTTTTAAGTTTAATTTCAAAAATATCATAAACACAAAATTAATTTATAATAATGTAGAATTTAAAATCTTTGATTTGAGTTAACTATTTTACATTTAGGATATAGTTTTTAGAGGTATGTTTAGTGTTTAAGATTTAAAGTTTACTTTTAAATATTGAAAGTTTAGTTTTACTATTGAGATATTTTTGGAAACATAAATATTAACATCTTAACACATACTTCCTCAGTTTCATTATAAGTATCGTTTAGGGGTTTTCACACATATTAAAAAAATAATTAAATTTTCTGTTTTATTATTTATTAATGTATCATACGATTTTTTTCATTGGTTAATCCATTAAAATAGTAGAGATAAAACTAGAAATTTTATTAAACATTTTCATTGAAAATACAAAACGATACTTATTTTAAAACAAAATTTTAAGTTTAAAACGACACTTAATATGAAACTGAGTGAGTATACTAGTATTATTTTTTTCGGAATTGGGTATTAGAAATAGTGATTACATTTGCATTTTTTCACAAAATTAAATGCGGTTAGAAAATAAAATTTTATTCTTTAACTAAGATCTGACTAAGTCAATTAATCACCTTGATTAACGACAAAAGGCAATTAGAGAAGTGAGGAATAAAAAAAATATTAAGGAATCCTAAACTTTGATCAATAATTGGTCATGTTGTGCATTATTTTATTTTATAGTATCCCTCTGTTTCAAAATAAGTGTTGTTGTAGAGAAAATTTTTTGTTACAAAATAAGTATCGTTTTCGACTTTTAATGCAAAATTTATTAATTTTATAGTGCAATTTATTTTTCTATTGGTTAAAATTTGGTTAGGTGAATAGGTAATTGTATTTTTATATAGAAAATATGTAAAATTAATTGTTTTCTTAATCTGTGTGCACAAACCTAAAGTGACACTTATTTTGAAACAGAGGTAGGGAGTATTCATTAAAGGAAATGTTAGCCTAAAATGGCAACAACTAGTCAATTATCACTTTACTAATTCCAAGAAAACAATAATGAAGTTACATTCACCCAAACGTATCACTTACCGAATCTAAGCGATTTTCAACCATAATCTTTGATTTGTATTTCTGTCTAAACAACTTTATTATATCCTTATCCCCTAGGCGAGTCACCAAGTTGGATTAGCCAAGCATCGTGTTATAAGCCAACCTACAAATAATATGAAGAATAATATTATTAGAGATAGATTTTTGGTATTGGTTTGTCAAAAAAATTTGAGATCCTAGTATGTCTTGGAATCTCGACCTTTTGTTGTTCAAAAGAAAGGGATAAATTATCCAACCAGTGAAAAACTTCGTAATGAACAAATTCATATCAAAGATGGGCATCAACTGGTTGAAAAAGGTTTTGTCAACTTTTGGTTCAACGAAACTCCTCAAGACAAGTGTCTGCCTGCAGATCCACAGTTGTTTCGTATTTTGGAGCCACCCCTCTCCACTATTTTTAGGGACCCAAATCCTTATTTCATTATTTAGAGGACCTTATGAGAATGACATGACAAATACGGTCAAAGATTGCTAAGTAAGATAAAAAGAATATGCAAGTCAAAGGCTTACCATGTGACAATGGTGCTGTATTCCGGTCGCTCTTGAAACTTCACAAACTTGACAAACCATATTTCACCTTCAAGAGTCCTAAAGTCTGAGATCATTTTATTATTTTTATCTACATTTGTTTTATTTGAATAAATTCACAAATATCATTGAATCAGATCATTTTATCCACATTTGTTCTATTTGTAATATCATTTTATTATTTTTGGCATATTTGTGCTTCTAGATGCTAAGGAAGTAAATGAATAGAAAAGGTCTTGCATTATCTTGCTTGGGAATAAGTAAAGAACATCTCATTTAAATTAATCTTGTATGATTAATTGTGCTCGTTCTGCACGGATTGTTGATCTTATGTTTGAAGAAGAGATGTTTACCGTGGTACAAACTAAAACTTGTATCTTGCATCACCGATGGCAGTATGCCACTCCAATTTATAGACAAATCTCGATTGTTGTTTGGATTTCCTACAAAGATTGGTTTTGGTATGTGATATCTAATTGTGTTATGAATCTAAAATTTTAAGGGGAAATTAGAAATAAAGGAGGATTATTTGAACATTTGCCCATATATGCATTCTAGGATTGAAAATCAACTATTCCTAAACTACCCTTTTTATTAGTTTCAAACAATTTTTTCAAAGATAAATTGTGAATAATAATAAAAAAAGTTATGAGAAAGCATATAATATCGAGAATATGTGGTTTTTGTGGTCATTTTTTATTGATAAAAATCTGAAAATGAGACACTTGTATCTACAAAGTTTATAAGCTTCTCAGTATAGTTAATGTGCAATCTCTTGACCATAATGGTTCTTTTCTCTCAACTTCTTTCATTAAGGAACGAGATATATTTTCTTTTTCTTCCTTTTATGAGGGATCACTTGCACCTATTTCCTCCATTTGGGAGAAATCGGTCTCATTACAATGCTATGTTATGCAGAGAATCATAATATCGCCTTCATATTTATGGAGAATGATGTTAAAAACCTCGTTTTAACGACGTTATGAACTCATAAATATGTTCCCTCGCTTTTGGCAACTATGTCTCTGCTCGTCTTGACTTTTTGGACCGCGAGAAATCTCTCTCTTCTTACTTGTGATCTTTTTTTTTTTCGAAGTACACATATTTTTCCACTTGAGACGCAAGTCTGGATTCTCATCATATTTTGTGTAGCATTGCATCTTAAAATGGCTGGTAACCTATCAACAGTTAGCCTACCACTAAATTAATCGAATGACCTATATTCGCGGCAAACTTTACTCTTTTTAGAATTTTTAGATATTTTTTTCTATTTTATTATATTAGTCTTATGTTTTTTATATATAATTTGTTTAACTAATAAAACAAAAACTCATATATATATATATATATATATTAAGTTCATTGGTTTTCGTTTATTCTTCGTAGATGAAAATCTATATAAATTATTTTAATGAAATGAGAATTTTTATTGTAAAAAAAACATATATATAAATTCTTACACAAAACTCACAGACGGAGATTTTTTTCTCTTTCCAAAAACCTTTGCTCTCCTTTCTCTCTTAAAAACTCGTTGCTTCCTGTTTCTGGTCGGCGCGTGTGGGCCACCATGGCCACAACATCGGTTCAGCTTTTGGCTTTTGTTTAGTTAAGTAGCTATGGTTTCCTTTGTAGAGAGATTTATGGTTTAGATTGAATTTTCGTTTTTTCTCCATTTTTCTCTTTTCAGATCTAGAATTGTGGATTGTTTGATTTTATTGCATGTTTCTGTTTTCTTCTTTGCATGAGCTTTCATTGGCCCAAACCGCGATGGCTCTAAGCCACTCACTCTCTGTGTGGTGGTGATTTGGTGTTGACAACCTAAATTTTTGGGTTTCCTCACACAGCTCCAACGATCGGATCTAGGGCAAGATCCGCCCAGGTCTAGGATCCTCTCACCGGTTCAAGTTGCTTAGTTGACATCTCCGACCATGGCGATTTCCGACGGTTTCTTCCGTTCCGTCACTCAAGGTATCCCAAGGTTTTTTTTTCTGAAGACTCTTAATCAACAAGTGACGCAAGAAGATCAGAGTCTTTCAAGGTTGTGTTCAGGTCCTTTGTGTACAACTTGCTACTTTTGCGATCTCGGTTTGTTCGGGTAAAAAAAAAATTGTTTTCCGGTGTAAAACTTTCATTTCTGTTTAGATCTTTTAGTTATCATTTTTTTTTCATCTCTCCGATCTTGGAGCTCATTTTTCTAGGGGTTAAAGTCCCACCGATTCAGTTTCTGGGGGTTAAAGTCCTCTGGCATATTCCATCTATGTAATATATCTTTATTATTATATTATAATTAAATCTGATGAAAAAAAAAAAATCTTACAAAAAATTCAAATTAATAACTAAATCCTAAATACCTTAAAAAAAATTCAATCAATAAATAAATGGCTGCCTTCACCAATCCCCCTATACAATTGTCATTCAAACTGGATCCCCCTGTACTTTTGTCGGCTGTCTATTTCACCCTTTAAAAATCAAAAACTTCTTAATTCCACCCAAATTATAAAATTCTTCCTAATTAATCAAATTCAATTAAATTCCTTAATTGTATTTTAAAATCATGTAATCGCGTTTTAAAATCCTTAATTGCGTTGACCCGATTTAATTAAACCCGGTTTTTGGTTGACCCATCAACCCAAAAAACATTAAAATGAAAAAAAAAAAAAAAGAACAGCAAAATCGATTTGGCTAAAAAATATTAGGGTTCACTTCTTCTTCTTCGATTTGTGTCTTCTATGAATTTCACTTCTTCTTCTTCTTCCTTTTTGTTCTTTTAATTATGAATTATTTGATTTGACCTCCACTCCCCTTGGCTTTTTTTGGTTGTTCTTTATCGAAAAGAAAAATAACATAACAATGACAATTAGCACATAACATAGAGTTATCGAGAAACCAACTCTTAGTGGTGGTGGTATCTTAATTAGTTTAAGAATGAACCCATTTATTCGCAGGTTATCATGACTAGAATCCTGAATAAATTTGTATATTTTCTTCCTTGTAATCAAACACTTTCAGTTTTCCGAAAAAGATCCATTTCTCGTCCAAAACAGAAGAAACATAAATTTGATGTTATGTTTAAACAAAAAATACATAGAGATAGCGAAATCAATTTCTTATGAATTTTCTTACACCACTGTATTAATTTTAACAATCTAAATGTTGCATTTGAGTCTATAAATTGAACACACATGTTAAACAGCATAATCGATTTGGTTGAAGGAAGAAGAAGAAGTGAAAAAAAGAGACAAATCGAAGAAGAAGAAGTAAACCCTCATATTTTTTTTAGCCAAATCGATTATGCTGTGTTTTTTTTTTTTTTTTTTTTTTTCATTTTAATGTTTTTTGGGTTAATGGGTCAACCAAAAACCGGATTTAATTAAATCGGGTCAACACAATTAAGGATTTTAAAACGCAATTACATGATTTTAAAACGCAATTAAGAATTTTAATCGAATTTGATTAATTAGGAAGAATTTTATAATTTGGGTAGAATTAGGAAGTTTTTGATTTTTAAATGGTGAAATAGGCAACCGACAAAAGTACAGGGGGATCCGGTTTGAATGACATTTGTATAGGGGGATTGGTGAAGGCAGCCCATAAATAAACCCTAAATCAATATATCTTAAACGCAACCTAATTGATTGACCAAAAAAAAAAAAAAAAAAAAAACGCAACCTAATTTCAGATCATTTGGTCAGCCATAAGCTTTGCTGACTCCTTTCAAACTCTTTCCTTTCTGGAGCTTCGATTCATAGATGGATTTGATGGAGAAGAACTTGGAGTTAGTTGAGATTCAGAAACTTGAAGGCCACACTGATCGTGTTTGGAACGTAGCTTGGAACCCTGTCTCTTCTAACACCGACGGTGTTTCACCGATTCTTGCTTCTTGCAGTGGCGATAACACCGTTCGTATCTGGGAACAAAGCTCTCTCACTCACTCTTGGACCTGCAAGGTCTAAAAATCTATTCTTTATTTGTGGGTTTTGTTCTGAGTGCTTAAAGGTCTTAACTTTGAGTCGACTAGTGAATTGACGATTGCTGTGTGGTGAATTCAATTAACAAAAAAAATCTAATCTTTATTTTTGGGTATTGTTCCGATTCCTTAAAGGTCTTAACTTGGAGTCAATTGGTGAATTGACGATTGTTGTGTTAGTTCTTGTGCTATTATCCTCTAAGCTTTGTATATTGTGAATGTTCAGACAGTTTTGGAAGAAACTCATTCAAGAACTGTGAGGTCGTGTGCTTGGTCACCTTCAGGACAGTTATTGGCTACTGCAAGTTTTGATGGTACCACTGGGATTTGGAGGAATTATGGGTCTGAGTTTGATTGTATTTCCACTTTGGAGGTACTTCTTACCCCAATGTTTGTCACAATTGATCATTCTTTGAACCTGAAAGCAACCCATTTGCTCGTTTAACTTTGCTCTTACTTGATCTATAATGCTGAGCTCCTCTTGTAGCAACCCATTTGGAAATCTTTGTTCTGTTATCTAGATCATCCTTGACTTATCAGAGTTACTACTACTAGTCTCATGGGTTTTTTCGGTGTTCACTTCATAATTCTATATTCATTATGCTCAAAGTATTAGGTGGTTTTCTTGTACTGTCTCATGCTTTGTATCATTGGTTAGTAGAATCTTATAAAAGAACTGCATGCAGGGACATGAGAACGAAGTCAAAAGTGTATCATGGAATGCATCTGGTTTAAACCTTGCAACATGTAGTAGAGATAAGTCTGTCTGGATTTGGGATGTGCTTGAAGGGAATGAATATGACTGTACTGCGGTATTAACTGGGCATACACAAGATGTGAAGATGGTTCAGTGGCATCCCACCATGGATGTTTTATTTTCTTGTAGTTATGATAATACCATCAAGGTAATGAGAATACTCTGATTAGGTTAATGATTCAGAACTTGAAACTTGTTACACAAAGAAAGGAAGATTAATAGCTAGTTAGCTATATTTGTGTGCTACTCACAGGTTTGGTGGTCTGAAGATGATGATGGTGATTATCAATGTGTCCAAACCTTGGATGAATCTAACAAGTATATCCTCTACTTGCATGTTCTTCTTTGTATGCCTTCAAATTTTCTTCTTAATAGGCTCTACTCTTTGTAGTAGTAGTAGATTAATATGTGTCATTATTCTGCACACAGCGGTCACTCCTCTACTGTTTGGGCCATCTCATTTAACGCTGCAGGGGATAAGATGGTCACTTGTAGGTTGGTGAATCTTCTCCTCTTGTTTCTAATAGGCGTTTCAAAAGCAAGGTAATCTGTCTCTGGGTTACTTTTCTGACAATAACAGGCTTGTCTGAATGTGTACTTGCAGTGATGATCTAACCTTGAAGATATGGGAGGCAGATATTGCCGGGATGCAGTCTGGTGAAGGATATGCACCTTGGTAAGAATATAATGGCTTACATGTAATCGAGTTTGTTCTTTTTCTTTTCAGTTTAGAGCTTGACGTAATACGCAGCCTATAAAATTCTGTAACTTCTCCAAGAATTTCTCTTTCCAACAAGTACTAATGTAATGCCTACCTACCCCGACTTTGCAGGACTCATCTTTGTACACTCTCTGGTTATCATGACCGTACCATATACTCAGCTCACTGGTCAAGGTATTTACACCTCACATGGTTTCTTTAAAACATGGTTTAACCCTCCTAAGTTCCTAAAAGGATAATTCTTTGTTGTACCTGATAATTGCACTCCCAGTCCTCGGATCAAGTGTATTCAGATTAATGATTTTCAGACCATTTTAATTAGTTTTATTGTATTATTCTCCAAGGTTCTTCTGTGAGACCACAATGAGTTTGAAATCCCAGAAGTTTACTATATATCTATATATATATATATATATATATATATATATATATATCTTCTGGATCTACTGTTAATTTTGTTTTAATGTCTTTTTGTTTCTAGGGATGACATTATTGCCAGTGGAGCAGGTGATGATGCTATACGGTTGTTTGTGGACAGCAAACAAGACTCTGTAAGAGAATTTCATCTTTTTTTTTGTGTGTGTGCAAACAGAGAATTTCATCTTATGTTTCACTTTGAAACAAAAATTCTAGTTATCTCAATCTGGTCAATATATAATATATATACATCCAACATTCGTAGCACAATACAAGAAACCACATGCAGGCCGCAGACTCGATTTTGTCTAGTCATGCTAGTGGTTTACCACTACTATACAATTAAACATTTCTTCTTCTTCTTTGAACTTAGTCGTTTGTTTGTGTACTAGGTTGATGGACCTTCATATAATCTTTTGCTGAAGAAGAATAAAGCACATGAAAATGATGTAAACTCTGTCCAATGGTCACCCGGTGTAAGTTCCATGTTTCTTATAAAGTTATAGACACAAATGCATACTATCTCATACATGGTACATGGTTGCAATGATGAAGTACAGTCTATACAACATCGTATAAAATACGGCTTACAAGTTAGAACATAATACCAAAGCTTTGTTTTAGGATTAGACAGACATGCCACTGATTACTCGACTTACATTGGCCCGAGTACATGCAGTTATAGCTAGATTTTACTGGAAATTTCTGTTGCATAGATATATGATATTGAGCGTTGCGGTTGTAACCTGAAACAGGAGGGGAATCGGTTGCTAGCCTCGGCCAGTGATGATGGGACGGTCAAGATTTGGGAGCTTGCAACTAAACCGTGACTGATGTTTGGTTTGGTTAGGTTCTGAAAGTTTTATGATGTTTAATTTTGCCTGAGGTCAACAACATAACATTTTTAGCAAGAAGAGAACTCTATACTATTTTGTCATATGGATTATAAGCTCCATGATTTTTCATAAGTTTTTTTTTTTATTTACTTTTTCTACAGTCAATTTTAACACTGTTATTTTCCCTACCGAGAGAGATAAATAAAATAATTCTAGGAACAAACAAAAATACTTACCTGAGTGAATTGAAGAAACTTTTGTTCCATAGAATAGCATATTTAGATGTAACTGTTACAAGTTTATACTTAGAAAAATACAATCAAAATTACACTTATTTGAATTAGTCTTAAAACAAATTTTTAAGAGCATCTCTATTGGTTAGAGATTCACTCAAATCTCTTAAACGCATCTCTATTAACTTCACTCAAATCTCTTATTAATACTATATTATTATTTTTAATATATAAATTATAAAAAGAAATTAAACCAATTATGTTAAGACAAGTGTGATATGGTTTTTTTTAAGAGTCTCATTTGAGAGATTCTTCTCTTTTTCCTCTATTTTTATTATTTTTTAAATTTTTATTAGTGGGCTTTTCAATAAAAAAAACTATCAATATAAATGCTCTAATAAGTGTTATATTTGCTTGATTCTCAAGATGGGCAAGATACCTAGTCCTAAGTCAATGACAGTCACCACCAACCACGACTCAATGAGAACCAGTCATTAGTTGAAATTATAAGTGCTTTTAAAATGGAGTTAAAAGCTAGATGGTACCAAGAGGAATATAGAACACTTCTTAGGATTAACATAAGCTAGATGGTACATCATATTTATATTTCTCTCTTACTGCTTCAAGTAATTATGTTCCTACAACAGTAAGTAGCAATTATAAACCAGGCAACGAGTAGTAGCGAGAACGAGAAGAGACCGATCAGGAATGGCCAGCCGACAAATAATAGCCCCAACGACGAGACGAAAGCAAATGGCAGAAATGAACGGACTATCGACGAAAAACTGATCCATCTCCCTTTGATCATCAACATAATAGCCACATTCACCATATTCCATTCCATTGAGCCACCATAGCAAAGACGGTTGAGACAGTTTGCAACAAACGAATGGCAGTTACAAGTGAAGAGGTTGTAGGATTTATGCTCAAAGCTCCGTGTGGTCATCCTCAGTGCATCGTCCCATGTAACTGATGATCCAAACTCAGTGTGTCGATATCCATACTTGCATGTGTGTCCACCTAAGTGTCGTGGTAAACAACACTACAACAAATACGCACATTTTGATACAGTGAACATCGTATAACCTTAAAACGAACTTATCCTTACTGTCACAGTTTCATCAACAATGCATGCATAACTTGATTCTATTGAATAGAGAAGAAGATACCGATATACCTTGGTTCGATCGAGTTGGAGATACCGAGCAGGAGGACCAAAAGCAAAATCATCAACATTGATGAAGTTAGATCCAGCAAAGTCCAAAATGATTCCATCTTCTCTGCAAAGACCTATATGGCCAATGAAAGGAGCTAACCAAGAGACAACAGGAAGAGGAGTCCAAACTATACAACACGGAAACTTCGACTTTTTGAAATCAATCTCACTTAGTGGCCATAGCTCATCATCATCTTCTTCTTCTTCCATTATCGTTGGTATAGAAACAGAATCTTCAACATCATAACATCGTCTCAGCTCCATCAAAACTCTTCCACGAGACATTCCTAATAAACACAGAAACAGTCTCTCATCATTAGTCCAAAGCAAAGCAGAGACCCATTTATTAAAAATATTCAAAGACTCAAACTTTTATCTCTTTTCATCAAATTGAAACCTCTTGAAACCCGATGAGAACAAAAAGGCATGATCTTTGTTGATTCTGACAACATTACTTGTGTAAGAATCTCTCAATTTGGTCTCCAAGTATCAGTCAAATTCAGATTTGACAGCATTGTGTAAAATTCAGTAAATCTACAGAAACTAAACAAAACCCATTAAAGCATTCACAGTAAAAAAACTCAAGATCTAAAACCAAGAACGGTAAAACAAAACAAAATCAACAGAAAATTTCATTACAAAAGTGGACTGTGTTTCGATTTCACCTGTCGGAAACTCCCAACGCCGATATAAGAATCGACGGGGAGAGAAAGAGAGAATCGCGGAAAGTGATGCGAAAGCTCGGAGAAGAAGAAGAAACGGATGCTTTGTGGATTTTGATGAGAAAAGAAGTGATTTTTATAGAGGGGTTTTGCAAAGTAACGTTTCTTCTAGTTGTAGAAAATTCATTGAAGAAGGTACAATGAATCTTTGGTTGTTTATCAATTACTGCACCGTCTAATTTTATTATTAAAAAGTGGGTTTAATATTTAAGGCTAAAAATTAAAAAAAGGAGCTTTGCATTATCAAATAAAACCTAGAAGAACAAAAAAAGGAAAATACAAGAAGAAATCTTTTAGATATTTGTCTGATTTGGAGTTTTTTACTGTCCGAATCTGGAGGTAAGATGGTAAACTATTTGGGTTTTGAGTATTTGTGATCAAAATATAGGTTTAAAGATTAAAATTTGGTGGTAAAAATGAAAAATTAACTGATATTTAGTTTTTTTTTTATTTCCGTAAGATTTGGAGACGATATCCGAAGTTTAGAATTTTTGTCTGACCTTTATTGATTTGTCGTATTGATTACGGTTTCTCGTTATTATGGTTTGATGATTGAACATATATGGAAACCTGAATTTTTCTTGTCGGTATAAAGTGACATCGTATTTATGATTATTCGACAACCGTTTATGTTTTTCTGTCAGGCGTAACAGTTTAAAGATTCTAGAAAATCTCCAAGATCTACGGCGCCTGCATATCTATCATTCGTGCTTATCTTTTTGAGGCAAACCGTGTATATCTGCCAACTGGCTCTGATGTTTGTAATGGTCGACCAATGGGAGTCACTCCTCTATTTTAGGTAATAGTACTTAGATATCAATTCAAGATGCGATTCAACCGGTCACGTGGCATAAGACAAAGTTATGATGCTATTGTTGTTGCTACCTTAGGAGACTTGCCCTCCTCTGGAAAGAGGGACTGGGTATCTGAAGGAACTTGAACAGGTTTTAATCTCTATTAACAACCTAACAATTCCTGAAGCGTAGGATCTAGGGTTTGTAAACAATGAATTATAGAGATCTCAGATATACCTGGAGATTGGCAGCGGAATAGGGTCAGGTATTAGAGATCTGAAAGCGCCTCACGTGCTGCGCCTCTACTGTAGTCCACACTCACACGAACAGGAATCTGCAGGGATGCTAGTGCCTGGAATCAGATCTTGCAGAGGAAACCTGTGTTTTCTGGAGAGAGAGCGACTAGGTCTTACATTAATCTCGTGCTACATATCCTATATATAGGCATGAGACAAGACCTAATTATTCACGGGCCGAGCCTGAACAAATTAAGTCATTGGACCGAAATCTCTATTTCGGTCTGCGCCTGGTATCGATCGATACTGCCTAAAGTGGTATCGATCGACACCTTCCCTTGCTTAAGTGCATCCTGTTCGCTTAGGTGTGTGACCCTGTAGGATCAAATGATACTAGCAATGAGTTCATAACTCACATGTCATGAGCGGCTTCTAGCAAAACGTCATGATTACCTAGTATCAGATGAATGTCTGATCTCGACAAACAACTATGTCTAGAGTAAGTACAGGGATGATTTCAGGACATTCCCAACAATCTCCCACTTGTACTGGAATCTTCTATTCCCATAATCCCTTCGTCTCTATATCTCGATATGGCATAAGGCAAGAACCGTGTCACCCTTATTCAACCAATATCATGTTCATCGAACTCTGATTTATACTGATAAGACAAACGACTGACATTCACCTCGTTTGAGCGCGGCCACGCATTTCTCAGTATCAAATCTCCGATGGGCCCTGAGATATTTATCTCCTGTTATATAGGAGGGACAAATTCCATCTTGTTCCATCCCTGTTCCTACACACACTTCATGATACACCCAATCAATGCCTTTATAGTCACCTGTTACGGTTGACGTTTGACACAGTCAAAGCGGACCAATTCATATGCAAGAAATCATGATGAACTCAGGTCTAAGGACTATACTCTATAGTCGTAATGAGAACCTCTCATGACACTTATATAACTATCCTGTAAAGTTCTCATTAGCGGGTCATGTCCGATCCTGTGTTCTCTAACACATATCTATGTGATTGACTTTAATACTCTTATTAATGACTCCATGAAACTTAGTCATCAGTCAACTCACATACCAGTCTCACGCGGTTGTCAGTGTCCCACTTTGACAACCTTGACCAGGAACAAATATAATCTATGTCATTTATCACTTATAGGGTTCCATGATCAAGTCCTCAACTTGATGACCTATAAAATGCCATAAATTACTTTGGGACTATTATTCAATTATCTTATAATCAAATAATATATGAAACAATTTCATCATGACATAACCAAAGTATGTCTACATGAACATTATAACATAACTCAAACCATTACAACTCCCACTAGAATCAAGATCATATCTTAATATCTCAAATACCTACAGCAAAAAGGGTGAAACTAATGCTTAGGTCGTGGGAGAGGCTGCGGTGCTCTGCTTGGAACTCTTTCCAGCAAACCGCAGGCTGCGGTGCTCTGCTTGGAACCCATTCCAACAAAACGCGCCGCTATATAGACATAAGACATAACCAGTTTCCGACCGGAAATCGTCTTTGTCCGTCTAACCACTCTCAACAGAGACCATTACTTCTTCAGTTCACCAAGCTCCAATTCTTAGTATTCCTCAAATACTTGAGAATATTCTTGGTAACTGTCCAGTGACTTTCACATGGATTATATTGGTATCTACTCGTCTTGCTTAACACCTTGAGCAACATTTGAACGAGTTCATGTCATGGCATTTATGATAGGTTCCACTGCATACGCCTGGGAATCCTATTCAAACATTCTTGCTCAGCCAGTGTCTAAGGACACTGCGTCTTGCCAAGATTAATGCCATTAGACATTGGTATGAGGCCTTTCTTGAAATCACGCATAATGAATCTGTCCAAGACCTCATCACCATAAGCATCTTGACACGATCGAATTAGCCTATCCAATCTATCTCTATAGATTCATATTCCAAGAATTCACGCGGCTTCTCCCATGCCTTTTATTGAAAAATAACTTCCGAGCCAAGTCTTAAAAGACTAAAGCAACATAACGTCATTTCCGAGAAGAAGTATGTCATCTACATACATTACGAGAAATGCAACTACGCTCCCACTAGTCTTCTTGTAAATACACGGTTCCTTTTCGTTTCTGAAGAAATCAAACTCTTTTGACCATTTCATCAAAACGATTATTTCAACTCCGTGATGCTTGCTTCAATCCATACATGGATCAATGAAGCTTGCATTCGTTCCCAGCGTTATTTGGATCAGTGAAACTCTCAGGTTGTGTCACGTACACATCCTTTTCCAGAATTCCTATAAGGAAAACTGTTTTCACATCCATCTGCCAAATTTCATCACCCTGGTAAACGGCAGTTGCTAGGAGAATCCGAATGGTTTTAAGCACAGTGACTGGGGATTAGGTCTCTTCATAGTCATACCATGAATTTTCTTGAGACCTTCAGCGACCAACCTTGCTTTGAATATCTGGATATTCCCATCTCGGATCTAGCAGCTCCAAGCGACTTTTCGGAGTCCGGGTCCAACATTGCTTCTTCAAAATTTGCAGCCTCGTCACTGTCAATGATCAACAAGTCATGACAATTGGTCACGAGAAATCCCTATTTCTCGGAATCGTGACGTATCCTTCCGGATCTGCGAACTTTAGGTACCACAGGTATAGGTTCTACAATTCTTTGTAGATCCATTTACTGCTTTACCTCTTCGGTGAAAGCCTAGTATCGATCGATATTACCTTAGTGTCGATCGATACCATCCTGTGATTCTCGAACGTTTTCGAGTTCTACTTTACTCCCACTGTTCTTCTTGGAAAGACAATCTTTCACAAGAAAACATAGTTCTTAGCAACAAACATTTTGTTCTCAGAACGGTTGTAGAAGTAGTAAGCCTTGGTTTCATTAAGACAACCAACGAATTAGCATTATTGGATTTGGGTGTGAGCTTATCTTATCGTAAACATTTTACATAGGCCTCACAACCCCAAAATTTTAGTAAAGACAGTCTTGGAACATTTCCAATCCACATCTCATGTGTTGTCTTTATAACTGATTTTGATGGAACCTTTTAGTGTAAACGTAGACGTTTCTAGAGCGTTTCCCAAAAGGGATAATGAAAGATATGTGTGACTCATCATTAATCGAACCATATCCGATAAGGTTCAATTCCTCCTCTCGGAACCTCCATTCCATTGGGGCGTTCCAGAAGGAGTGAGCTGTGAAACAATTTCACACTTTCTCAGATGATCACTTAACACTTGGCTTAAGTATTCTCCTCCGCGATCTAATCGAAGAGCTCTAATACTCTTGCCAATTTGATTATGTACCTCATTCTGGAACTCCTTGAACTTTTCAAAGAATTCCTATTTGTGTCTCATCATATGGACATATTCATACCTACTGATCTTATCAGCGAAGGTAATGAAGTACTGAAAGTTTTTCTCTAGCACTTGTACTCATCGGGCTGCATACATCTCTATGTATAAGGCCCAATAAGTTACAGGCCCTTTCATTTGATTTGTCAAAAGGGGCCCTTAGTCATTTAGCCCAATAAGCAGGATTCACATTTCTCACATGATTCACAATCAAACGAGCCCAAAGCCCATCACTATGGAGCTTCTGAATCCGCTGTAGCCCAAACGACAATGCTAGAGAACCGATTTGTGTTTATGTTATATACAGACATAAATTGGTTTAAGATATAAAACCCATTCTCTAATGGGGTGCTACCATAGAACATTTCATTAAGATCAACATAACAACATTTGTCTTTAATCAAAATGAATATCATTCATATCCTTACAAGAAAATGAAATGACGCTTCTGCTCATAGCAGGTACATAGTAGCAATTATTCTATTCTAAAGCCAAGCCTGAAGGCGACTATAAATGGAAATTTCCTACGACCAATGCAGCAACTCTTACTTCATTTCCGACGTGTAATTCCACTTGTCCCTTCTCCAACGTTCTACTGTTGCTTAGTGCCTGCATATTTGTACAAATATCAGCACCACAACCGGTATCTCATACCTACGAGGTAGAACTTGAAGTACTAACATTTACTTCCATAACACAAATACCTTGAGAAGAAGTCCCGTACATCTTCTCAATCTCTTGTGCATCTTCCAAGAATCTCTTGCAGTTTCTCTTCCAATGTCCAAGCTCCTTACAGTACTGGCACTTCTCAACATCGGTTAGGCTAGACTTGGGCTTACAAGAAGACACAGGCTTGTCCTGATTCACAATCTGGACGGCCTTGCCTCTACCCTTGTCCTTTCTAGGTTTCTCAAACCTTTTGCCATTTTTGATGTCATGCTCAGCTGTCTTGAGCATACTATGCAGTTCACTCAACGTCTTCGTCAACTTGTTCATGTTATAGTTCACAACAAACTGATCATAGCTTGACGGTAGTGACTGCAGAATGATGTCAGTAGCCAACTCTTGGCTAAAGGGACAATCCAGTCTCCTCAGGTTATCTATATAACCCATCATCTTTATGATATGAGGACTTACTGGTGAATCCTTTGGTAGCTTGCACTCAACTAGAGATTTAACCGTCCGGTATCTCTCAGTTCGAGCCTGCTCTTGAAACATCGCTTTCAGGCTAGTGATCATCTCGATGGGCGACGCCACATTCTCATATTGCTTCTGCAAGTCCGAGTCCATGGTAGCCAACATCAGACAACGCACATCGACCACATCATAGTAATGCTTATTCCAAGCATCATATACTGCATGTGATTTGGACCTTAGTTTCTCGGGGAGAACTTTCTCAAGGACATAATCCTTTCTCTCCTGCTTGAGAACAATTCTCAAGTTCCGATACCAATCAAGGAAGTTGGATCCATTTAGCTTGTCCTTCTCAAGGACGGATCGCAACGAGAAAGAGTTCTGATGAGGGGTTTTAAACATAACTAGAAATCAAAATAAAATGGTTTAGTTATGATGTTCAGGAAATGAGAAATCTTAACAATTAAGAAAACTCGTATTATATTCAAAACAATGTTTCCTCTAATGAATATAATGATCCAAGACCCATACTTCACCAAAACTTGAGCGGGCCATTAGCTATCTAGGTAAGCAACACTTTGCTAATCATATCCAATATGACTCTTGGTTGTGGATAAGACATCTTATGTCTTGTCCACCTGATGTCTATGGGCCCAGAACTTCTGATAGCCCACTCAAGTAAACCAATCTCTCAATCAAGTAACGATTGATGCCATGCACTGCAAGCCCATCAACACAATTACGTACTGTCTTACTCATGTAACCGGGATACCTTGCACTGCAAGCCTATCACACGGTGAAACGAGTCTTGACAGCTGACAAGATCGGGAAGACATCCGAAACACTTGATATTTAGTTGAGGAACAGAACTTTTAATCTTGACACATATCATATATGTACTCAAGAAGGCTTAGATTTTATCAAAACAATTAATCTTTATTAAGTTTTAATTAATCTAAGAAATGGGTGAAATTCTGTTTGGCTATGACTTCTGCAGTGCACCGATGCTAGCATCGATCGACACTCATCTGTGCAACCAAAACAATTTCGATAATTGGTTAGTGTCGATCGATACTACCTCGTTAGTATCGATCGATGCTCAACCAACCAAATCGATTTGCGATAACCAGTCAATCCAATTGATCTGGATCGATAACCGGTCAATCAAATTGAACCGTATCGATAACCAGTCGGTATCGATCGATACAACACTTGTATCGGTCGATACCAACTTAATCGCACCAAACCGCAATCAGCCGGTTTAAATCGATTTTGACCAAGCATGATAACCGATTCAATCCAATTGAACCGACTAACCATTCGCGAGGCTGTATCGATCGACACAACTCTGGTTGTATCGATCGACACCATTAGGTTTCGGGAACTTCGATCTTTCGATAGAAACCTAATCAATTATTGGAGTATCGATCGACACCATCAACATGGTATCGATCGACACCATGAAACCTAGTTCGACGAGATTTAGCAGAAACGAATTTCACAGAAGCATCCTATACATCATATGTATCCAAATCGAATTCTCTAATTCAATTACATGCTTTTCAGATTCAATAGTTAAACCCTAAGGCTCTGATACCACTGAAGGAACTTGAACAGGTTTTAATCTCTATTAACAACCTAACAATTCCTGAAGCCTAGGATCTAGGGTTTGTAAACAATGAATCATAGAGATCTCAGATATACCTGGAGATTGGCAGCGGAATAGGGTCAGGTATTAGAGATCTGAAAGCGCCTCACGTGCTGCGCCTCTACTGTAGTCAACACTCACACGAACAGGAATCTGCAGGGATGCTAGTGCCTGGAATCAGATCTTGCAGAGGAAACCTGTGTTTTCTGGAGAGAGAGCGACTAGGTCTTACATTAATCTCGTGCTACATATCCTATATATAGGCACGAGACAAGACCTAATTATTCACGGGCCGAGCCTGAACAAATTAAGTCATTGGGCCGAAATCTCTATTTCGGTCCGCGCCTGGTATCGATCGATACTGCCTAAAGTGGTATCGATCGACACCTTCCCTTAATACACGTTCCTTGCTTAAGTGCATCCTGTTCGCTTAGGTGTGTGACCCTGTAGGATCAAATGATACTAGCAATGAGTTCATAACTCACATGTCATGAGCGGCTTCTAGCAAAGCGTCATGATTACCTAGTATCAGATGAATGTCTGATCTCGACAAACAACTATGTCTAGAGTAAGTACAGGGATGATTTCAGGACATTCCCAACAGTATCTTAGTGATAACATCCTCTCTAAATGTTATCGACACAAGAGTCAAATACAAAAAATTCTTCAGACATGTCCTTTGTATACGGTGCTCCCCAAATGGAGAATATAGAGCTGAGTATTAGGCTTCTATGGCCTTGATAGGAGAAAACAAAGAAGCACTCTGGCTCCTTACTTGTGATTTTAACGACATCCTATATAATAACGAGAAAGTAGGAGGACCAGCTCGATGGGAGGGATCTTTCTTGGCATTTCGCAGTTTTACCTCTCAACACGGACTATGGGATATCAAACACTTAGGCAACCCTCCCTCTTGGCGAGGGACTTGCTATAACCATTTTATCAAATCCCGACTAGATTGCTCACTAGCTATCTGCTCGTGGACTGAAAAATTTCCTAAAGGTAAATGTCGCTACATCAGATTTGAGGGCTTTGACCATCGACCCTTGGCCACATATTTCAATGATTCTCCTCGGAAAAGAACTGAAATGTTTAAGGGTTTACATAAATCTAGTAGAGAAAGAAGAACTTACAGATCTAATAAAGTACACCTAGACGCATGATCACAGCATGACTACTATCACTAAATTAGATCGGTGCGTTAACAAAATTATCGAAAGGCTGAAGGAGAATCACAAGAATAGCAACTTGATTATCATGAAAAATCAGGATGACCTAGAGAAGGCATTCTCAGCCACAATTCCAGACCATGTGCTGATCGGATCTCTCACTACTAATTTGGAAATTCTTACCAAAAAGAATAAAGCTATGGGAAACAGAGAAGTCGAATTAGCTGGCTTTATAGTGGAGACCGTAACACAGTTTACTTCCATGCTGTCACAAGAGGACGAATGGACAATCAATGCTTTCTCGGTTATAGAAGATGAGCACGGCAAAGAGTTATTTGAGGAGGATAAGATAGCAACCACAATTTTACAAGTCTTCCAGAAAATATTCACAACGAATGGAAACTCAAACTACCATTTAGTTGATGAGGTCAACCCGAAAATCTCATCAAAAATGAATGAAGCCCTAATCTCAATACCATCAATGCAAGAGATAAAAGAGGTCGTGTTTGCTATTAATATTAGTAAAGCCTTAGGACCAGATGGTTTCTTCTCAAAATTCTACCAAGCCTTTTGGGCGCATATCATTGGTGAAGATGTGACAAAGGAAATTCGAGCCTTCTTCGAGAAAGGAGAACTGAATAAGCGCCACAATAAGACTCATGTGCGGCTCATACCAGAAGGAATTACACCAAGGAAAGTAGGGGATTACCGCCCTATTGCCCTTTGTTATATGCATACTACAAGATTATTACAAAAATCCTCATAAAACGGCTACAGCCTATCCTCTCCTCTCTCATCTCTCCACATCAATTGGTATTTGTTCCAAAACGCGTGATATTCGATAACGTGCTACTCACACATGTAATTCTCCACTTCATTCGAACCTCGATAACAAAGAAATTTTGCTCAATGCGGTTAAGACAGACATGAGTAAGGTTTATGATAGAATTGAATGGGATTTTTTTCCAAGCGGTTCTAGATAGACTAGGATTCCATGACAAATGGATCTCGTGAGTAATAGGATACGTTAAAACGGTGTCACACAAATTCCTCATCAATGGCTCACCGCAAGGTCTAGTCATCCCATCTACGGGGCTTCATCAAGGAGATCCTCTTTCACCATACCTCTTAATCATTTGCACAGAGGTTCTATCTGGACTGTGCGCTAAAGCTCTAGACCAAAGAATCCTTCCAAGTATAAGAGTGACAGAGGCTAGCCCTCCCATTAACCATCTTCTCTTCCAGGATGATACAATTTTTTTTTTGGCAAGCTTGCTTGTTGTGTGGCATTATCGAGTATCCTTGAACAATATCAAAAGGTTTCCGGACAGAGATAGCAAAATCGGCCATAACACTCTCTTACAAAACCACGATAGATACAAAGAACAAAGTGAAACAAACCCTAAAAGTAAATCAATAAAGAGGTATTGGAAAGTATCTTAGTCTCCCCGAACACTTTGCTAGAAGGAAAAGGGATATCTTCTCGGTAATAGTTGACAAGATACGACAAAGAGCTCACAGTTGGGTTTCACAATTCCTATATAGGGCTGGGAAACAAATTCTCCTCAAGGTTATCCTCACCGCCATGCCATCATACGCAATATCATGCTTCAAACTCCCAAGTTTCTTTTGCAACCAAATCCAGACCGCACTTAGTCGCTTTTGGTGGAAAGAGAAAACGGGTAAAAGAAAGATGAGTGGGTTGCTTGGGAGAAACTCACTCTTCCCAAATTTGCAAGTGGCTTGGGTTTTAAAGATTTAGAGGGTTTCAACGATGCGTTCTTAGCTAAGATTGGGTAACGCCTTCTCCACAACCCAAATTACTTACTAGCTAAGATCCTACTGGGTAATTGCCATTCCTCCTCATCTATGGAGAGTAAACCCCAACCTCTGTTACCCATGGATGGAGAAAGATTTTTATTGATAGAGACCTACTCCATAAGGATTGAGATGGGCCATTGGCCGTGTGAGCAAACTATGGATTTATCATGACTCATAGTTCTCTCTTACTCAACCGCAAGCTTCCCAAGGCCCCCCACTGGGGAAGAGTGCAACGTTGCGAGTTAGAGATCTCCTCTGCCCCACCACTAATGAATGGAATACAATGAAGATTAGAAAAATTCTACCTCAGTATAAGGATAATATCTGGTTGATCATTACCAGTAATTCGCACATTGAGGAGTTCTAGATATGGTTAACAGAAAAATCAGGAATCTATATCACCAAATCACCATACCAATTGGCGAGAAACCTCCATTTTGGAGCACATGTTACTCCACGACTTTTTAACTGGAATTGAAATATCTGGCAAATCCAAACGACACCAAAAATAAAGAAATTCCACTGGAAATTGTCAAGTGGAGCGTTATCCCTCGGGAGCAATTTGGCAAAGAGAGGGCTATTATCTTCTATTGATTGTAAACATTGTGGAGAGAGGGAAGATGAACTTCACATTTTCCTTAATTGCCAATTTTTGTAAAGAGTCTGGGCAACTACGCCTCTCCATCCCTAATGCTTCTCTGGTATGTTCCATAACTTATATGACATTTTAACCAACTACCTCCCACATAAATTCTGGTAACGCTTCTGGCACCATGGATCATGTGGAAACTTTCAAAAGCCATAAATTACTTAATCTTTGAGGATTACTTATTCTTGAAACAAGACATCATCCTAAAGGCCAAGTGGAAGCCCCCTTGATCCAGTGGTTGAGACCAAGGGTGTTGATTATGTTTCTATATCAGGAGGTTTGAGGTTCAATCCCCGGAAGGCGTGATTTATTTGGAGATTTTAAGGAGATTTTAAAGAGACAAGTTTACATGAGATCTTCTGCGTGGAGCAGGTGCAAGCGCTAGATATGGATATTTGTAGCGGCCAGACGGTAGAATTATCCGTCATATGAGTAGCCGATGTATTATTTATCATGATTTGCAATTGAATAATAATAATCCAGTGTTAAAAAAAAAAAAGACATCATCCTAAAGGCTCTAAAAGAAGCGAATGAGTGGCATTATGCTGAAATGTCACTACCAAAATAGAACCCAAAACCTTTACCAAGGTGAATACGAGCACATTATAGGTCGACCCACAGAAGTTTTGTTGATATTTCCTAGAGTGCTTTTATGGGTGTATGTGGTCAAGGCTGGACTCTAGTGAATCCTTACAGTAATGCACTGCTCCGATTCATGGACTCATGACGGTTTGTTTCGTCTCCACTCATCGCTGAGGCCCTGACCCTTAGGAGTGTATCTTACTCTCCTTGAAGAATAACCCAGTGATGGCCACTATTAGAAGACTGGGGATTCACTCGGACTCCCAAGTGCTTATCTCTACTCTCAATTGAAAAGCTACCTCTAAGGAGCTAAAAGCTATCATCCACGACATCAATTATCTAATTGAATCATTCCTATCTATTTCTTTTAACTACGTTCCTTGTTTGGATAATTAGTTGATTCTCTTGCTAAGTCTGCTTTAATTGCAGCAAACTATTTCTCCCTTAGTGGAGTGTAACGCACCTTTTTAGTTAATTTATATCACTATTTATTTTCCCAAAAAACATGGGTGTAGCATGGTGTTAATTGCACGAACATCGATCGATGCATCAACAATGGCTTGCCTAGAGATTGCTTTGTTTTTTACGGTGGCTATGTCACGGTCGTGGTCTGGAACCAAACTGTTGATATCCATCTTCACATCAGAGATGCAGACTTCTTAGTTAAGAAACCTGAGTGTTTTCTTTATATCTTTAACATTATTTCTATGAACCTACCAAACCAACAAAAAATTATATTACATTTTTATCATCTTTTTTCATATAACCTACGAAAAAGTAGACATTATCTTAGTGTTGTCAAGGAGACGTTGGAGTTTCGGTAGAATTGTTGCAGATCGATGCTTAGAACTTTTTTCTTCAAGCAAATCGCCAGAGTGTGTGCTTTTTTTTGCTACTCACAAGAGTAACATGCCATCGCCACCACCATTTTCACATAGGAGTCTTCCGCTTTCTTAAGAGACGAACAGTGACGACCGACCCAACTGGTGATGTGATCGGTGAAAACAGCCGCTGTCATCCGTATATCTTTGGACTTGAATTTGACGCTGACATGTGTAGCTTTAAAGGTTAACTTCGAAACGGATCTTTCATAAGATTTAGGTATTTTTGAAAAATCTTGGAGAAATTTAGAGAAATATGAAGAAAATTTAGACAATTTTCATTAACTTTGTAAAAACTAAAGATCCAAACAAGAAATACGAGAGATGCGAGTATTTTGTCATAATGCCTTATCCAATCTCTTAAAATCAATATTCTCAAACAGTACTAATCTAAACGCAAACAGTTATAAGACGAAATTCTTGATGGGTTTTTCGTCATGCCTAAAAGGGACTGACTCGCCTGACAAAAGCATATGAGATTAGATACCATCCTCTAGTGTGTCGAAGGTTGTATTCCATGATATTGTCCAGTGAAAACAAGCTATCCGTTCTCGCAGAAAAATAAACTTAGGTTGTTTTTAATTGATTTTTCTTACATGGGCAGAGCCACGTGCCATCATTATTTGTTAGCGGAAAATTACCTCCAACATCATACTTAGAATACATTATTTTTTCTTTAATTTTTTCAATAAGAGTAAAACCGTCTACAATAGACATAGTATTACAGGTGTGATTAGTAGCACGTGGTAAAAAAATAAAATAGTAAAAAAAAATACTTTGAGATTCATTTATTTATTATCATTTAAAAAAAACAAATTTGTTTGTTTCTAATCAAAAAGTAAAAAAGTGGAATTAAAGTTAACTTTGCAAAAAATAAAAAGAAAAATAACTCCAAAATTTTTAGATTCTTTCTTTTCTTTAATTTTTTTTCTATGACTTCAACCTTTTTACTTTACATGCAACCAGTTAGAAGTACATATCAACATTTGTAAATAAAAGCTAGAATTATGGTTTTTTGTCCAAATTTTTAGTTATATTACTTGGTACATGTCCCATACTTGTGATATGTTGCGTACCCGACTTTAAAACAAGTACTCGTTGTTGTTAAGACAAATAACAAGTAATATAATTTTTCATACTTTCAAGTGTGTATCAAAATATTACCATCACATAAGGACATTCTCAAACAAACATACGACATGGTGCCAACACCATAACAATCATTTCCGCTATACCGTTCGCCTAAATCCAATATGATGTCGATTTGCGACCCAAACAATTGTTAGCGGAAAATTACCTCCAACATCTTATATAGAACGAGACGTTCATACTTAAAATAAATTATTTTTTCTGTAATTTTATTAATAAGAGTAAAACCGTTTACAATAGACATAGTATTACAGGTATGATTAGTAGCACGTGGCAAAAAAATAAAATAGTAAAAAAAATTATGTTGGGATCTATTTATTTTTTATCAGTTAGAAAAAATTAAAATAATAAATTATCAATTAAAAAAAAAGATTTTTTTTTTTGTTTGTTTCTAATAAAAAGTGAAAAGGTGAAATTAAAGTTAACTTTGCAAAAAATAAAAAGAAAAATAACTCCAGAATTTATATTCTTTTTCTTTCATTTTTTTTCCTCTCACTTCAAGTTTTTTTACTTTACATGCAACCAATAAGAGGTACATGTCAACATTTGTAAACAAAACCTAGAATTATGGTTTTTTTTTTCTTCCATTTTTTTTAATTATATTACTTAGAACATGTCTCATGTTATATGTTGCGTACCCGACTTAAAAACAAGTACTACTCATCGTTGTAGACAAGTGACAAGTAATATTATTTTTCATAGTTTCAAGTGTATCAAATAACAAATACGAAAAAAAAAAAAATCTGGTAACAAACATAATCAAATGCAAATACAAATGCTAATTTTTCATATTTCCGACTTGCTTTATTACCCATTACTCGTTTTATTTTTACTATTTTATATAAATATTTTTATTAAAAATTGTAAAATAACACTTTAAATATGTTCAATTGTATATTAAATTTTAAGCTGGTAATGAACATAACCAATAATAGCAACTAAATTATAAGTAATTCGCATATAATCTACAAATAATTTGAAGATATCAAGTAATAGGACGGAACAAATAACCCGCAAATAATCCGTCTTTTAGCAAATACTGGGTATTTTTTATAACAAGCCAAGTACGGATACAACCTTTTGCTGTCCGTACAAGGTGGATCAAGTACCAAGTGTCCAAGTTTCCCTAAATAACAAGTATTTGCTGGTGCCCACCCCTAATTTAGTTACCTTAGGAATTCAAATTATTATTTCAAAGAGATCATGTCGAAAATATAACTACGATGGTGATTACATCATCCGAATCCAAGGTTAAAAGTATAAGAAAGTGAAACAAATAGAAATGTATTTTATTAGATAAATGAGGGAGAACTTAGGAACTACGTATGTACATTGTACAGGAAGTGAAAGTGAAAGTGATGATGAAGCTGGGAAGAGATGTAAAAGCCATAAGTAAAGATTTGTTTCTGGATCCGGTCCAGGTGCGAGTGCGAGTCGCTCCATATCAGCTTCATTTAAGCAGACACTGCAGCTGCAGCCTGTTCTTCGTTTGCCGGTTGGAGAGTGCACACCAGATTACGGTCTCCATACACGTTGTCCACACGCCCTGTTTCACACATAGTTAATTTACATTTCGAAACGACTCATAAGTAACCGAAAGTTTTCAAACCGCATAGCTTTCAAGTACCTGTAGTGGGCCAGAACTTGGCTTGGCGGAGCCATGGAGCAGGGAAGGCTGCGTATTCACGGGAATACGGCTTTTTCCATGTGTCTGCCATCAGCAATTGAGGAGGATGTGGAGCTCCCTGTGTGTGTTTGTGTTTTAAGGTCATTACTATCAGACAAGACAGCAAAATCCGAACTGAAATTGCAGTCTTAAATTTTCTTTACCTTCAGAACGTTGTTGTGCGGATCGGCATTTCCTTTCTCAATCTGAGAAATTTCTTCCCTGATCGAGATGAGAGCATCACAGAACCTGTCTAACTCAGCCTGCAATATTACAAAAATACAAATTATGAAGCCATGTATTTAGGGACTGAGAGCTGAGTGTTTGAGAGACTTGCAGTGCAAGACATTATATTACCTTGCTTTCACTTTCGGTTGGCTCGATCATGAGCGTTCCAGGGACAGGCCATGACATTGTCGGTCCATGGAACCCATAATCAATCAGTCGTTTCGCTACATCCTCTGGTTCTATCCCAGCAGTGTTCTGAAGAAAGTGAACAAGACATTGATTCATCATTTACAACCCAAAAAAAGAGAGCATTTACTTGAACGAGATAAAGAAACATACCTTGAATCCTCTCAAGTCAATGATGAATTCGTGAGCGACTGTTCCATTGACACCACGGAAAAGAACTGGGTAGTGGCTCTGAAAAGTAAGAAATCATAAGTGAGTTTGCACAAGAAGAGAAGTTTGTTTACTTTAAAGAGTTGCAAGGACAAGAGAAGGTACCTCCAGACGCTTTGCCATGTAGTTAGCGTTCAAAATTGCAATCTTTGAGGCGTCAGTGAGTCCCCCAGATCCCATCATCGCAATGTAAGTATAAGAGATTGGCAAGATAAGGGCAGACCCCCATGGTGCTGCAGAAATGGTTCCCAGCGGTGATGTATGCTCGGGTTCAGGGATACCACCAGTAGATATCTGTAGCAGAGTAATGGAGTGTAAACAGGAAAGCCAATAGATAACCCAAGCAATGAGAACGATGGATTAGCGATTATAACAGACGAGAATTAACACTAACCACAGGGTGAGAAGGTAGGAATGGAGCCAAATGTTGCTTCACACCGATAGGGCCCATACCGGGACCACCACCTCCGTGAGGGATACAGAAAGTCTTGTGGAGATTGAGATGGCAAACATCCGCTCCAATGAAACCAGGGCTAGTCAAACCCACCTAGAAGTCCAAACAACATTCTCAAATTTGACAACTTTTGGATTCTTCAGTCAACATATAATCCGTACCAGCAGAAAAACCATACCTGTGCATTCATATTAGCACCATCCATATAAACTTGGCCTCCATTTTCATGAATTATATTGCAAATCTCGTCGATACCCTCTTCATAGACTCCATGGGTTGAAGGGTATGTAACCTGATATTTAAAAAGAAGTTGCATAATCAGAAAGTGGGTTGACCCAAAACAGGTTGTATCATTAGTGATGAAAGAAGTAAATACATACCATAAGGGCAGCCAAGTTTTCCTTGTTGGCTTCGGCGGCTTTCCTCAACTCTTCGATGTTGATGTTTCCCTTAGCATCAGTTCCAATGACAACAATTTTCATTCCGCACATGGCAGCACTAGCAGGGTTTGTCCCGTGTGCAGAAACAGGAATGATGCACACATTTCGGTGATGGTCTCCTCTTGACTGCATCATTCATTCACCCATTCACCAAATTTGTTGGAGTGTAAGTTCATATTGGAAATAGGAAAACTGGAGTCAGGCTTACCATATGATAAGCACGGATAACCATAAGCCCGGCATACTCGCCAGCAGCACCGGCGTTAGGTTGCAATGAGAAAGAATCGAATCCAGTGATCTTACACAAGAGATCACCCAAATTCATAAACATTTCCTACAAGTTGTCAAACAAAAAAAATCAGTACATACTTCAAATTTTACTGTCAGCTAAATCAAATATGTGGTCTGACCTGATAACCTTGGGCTTGTTCAACAGGAGCAAAAGGGTGCATGTTGGTGAAACTTGGCCATGTGACTGGCATCATTTCGGTCGTGGCGTTCAATTTCATTGTACAAGATCCAAGTGGAATCATGCTGTGGCACAATGATAGATCTTTAGATTCTAACTTGTGGATGTACCTAAGTAACTCATGCTCCGTGTGGTACCTAATCAAATGTAAGAAAACAGGAAAATAAAATGTGAGGTACTTCATAAGCCACAAGACAATAAACGATGATCCAAGATTCAGAGAAGGTTATATATACATGTTGAATATCGGGTGGGTCAAATAAGGGCTCTCTCTTGTTAGGCTAGAAGGAATAGCATTGTCAAACTCCGGTGCAAGAGACTCAGCCGTGAATGGAACCTGTACATTGGAAAAGGAGAAAACAATATTTCAAACAAACAGGGAAAAGAGTGAACAAGCGAAAAATAAACAGGCAAAAGGAATGGAAAACTTACGGGCTTGCCAGAAGCAAAAACTTCGAAAAGTTTATCGACATCATCCAAGGTGGTTGTTTCATCAAAAGCAACAGTAATCTTAAAGGACAACATAAAAAAAACACCCTCAATATATATCCAGATATTCAAAGAGAAATATATATATATGAAGAAACTCACAGTGTTGGAGTCCACAAGACGCAAATTGATCTCTTTCTTGGCTGCTGCATCAACAATTGCATGTGCATCTGAACACGTAATTTTGACAGTGTCAAAGAAGGGAAGATCTTGGACTTGTGCAGTTCCCAGTTTCTTCAATCCTACGGCAAATACTCCAGCCAGACCATGAACCCTTTGTGCCATAGATTTCAAGCCTTCTGGTCCATGGTAAACAGCATACATGGCAGACATATTTGCAAGCAACGCCTACAACAAGGTAAAAAAAGTGAAAAAATTTAATATACAAAGTTTAAAAAGTAAAACTATGTAAAAATGTTTTAGCTTTAAGAGTTTTTTAGTTTTTTAGCGGTAATCGATAGCGAAATAGTTTGAAAAGGTAAAAAATGATGGTCAGAGATAAACAGTGGTAACGCTACCGCTAATTCTTTCCGGTTTTGTGATTGATAATAATCATAGCGGTAAGGAGTTACCAATCAAATCCTATAGAGTTTGTTTGAAGCCAAATTTACCTGAGCGGTACAGATGTTGCTAGTAGCTTTATCCCTGCGGATATGTTGCTCCCTAGTCTGCATAGCCATACGCAAAGCTTGCTTCCCGGAAGAATCAACACTAACACCAATAATTCTCCCAGGCATCATTCTCTTATACTCTTGTGAAGTAGCCAAGAAAGCAGCATGAGGACCACCATAACCCATCGGAACACCAAACCTCTGAGCCGAACCAACAACAATATCCGCACCAAACTCTCCCGGCGGCTTCAACACAGTCAAAGCCAACAAATCCGTAGCCATCACAACCTTAACACCATTAGCATGAGCATTCTTAACAAACTCACCATAATCCAACACTTCACCTTCAGTTCCCGGATACTGAACCAACACTCCACAAACATCTCCAGAGCTATAATCAACATCCTTAAGATCAACCGTAACAACCTTCAAATCAAAACCATCAGCTCTAGTCTTACAAACATCAATAGTCTGAGGATGACAATTACTAGCAATCACAAACGTTTTCTTCTTTCCCTTTTGAATATTGTTACACATCGCCATCGCTTCCGCAGCCGCGGTACCTTCATCGAGCAACGAAGCGTTCGACATAGGTAAACCAGTAAGATCAGTGATAACCGTCTGGAAATTAAGCAGAGATTCAAGCCTTCCTTGTGAAATCTCAGCTTGATAAGGAGTATATTGAGTATACCAAGCAGGATTCTCCATTACATTACGCAAAATCACAGGAGGAACAAAAGTATTATAGTATCCCATACCAATGAATGATTTGAATACTTTGTTCTTCGAAGCTAAATCACTCATATGCTCAATCATTTGACTCTCTGTTAATCCTTCATCAAATTTACCAGAAAACTTCATCGATTCTAACCGAATCGATTTCGGAACTGTTGAATCAATCAAAGTGTTGAGATCATCGAATCCACAGTAATTCGCCATCTGTGTTTGTTCTTCAGGTGTAGCTGAGTTATGACGACGTGGGAAAGTGTCGCTCGGCTTCAAAACATCGACGGAGATCGATCGTGTTTGCTGTAGATTCCTCCCGGAGCTTCCGATGACGGAGATATCACGGCGGTTATGGAGATAGGATGAGACGGAGGAGACATACCTTGAGGGAGTAAAAACCACCGGAAGAGAAGAGGATTCGGTATTATTACGGTGTCGTTTCGTCTCGTTGATGAGACGTTTCACGATCCCTCTGTAAGCAAGTCTCCTTGCACGCTCCATAACAAAAGAAAATGTGAATCTGAGCGAAGTAGAGAGACAGAGTGATACAATGGTGATAGTGTTTATATATATTAAAGTTTTTCGAGGTTGGTAAATTATTAATTAATGATAAAAATGTTACTATTTATTAATACTTTTCTGGAAAAAAAAAAAAAATGATAATTTTGTGGTACTGAGATCTGATGGGGGTTGGTGACAACCACTGCATAGGCAACTATACGGAAAAAACAAATTTATTTGCATAGATTCCACGTATATTTGCATCGAAGCAATATCTTTATAAAAATATTTATCACTTTTCTATAAAAAAAATTGCGGCTGCAGACATTTTTTTTATATATATTGAAAAAATGTTAAAAAAAAATCTTAAACTTACTGATTTTGTTAAAAGAAAGTATGAATTTTGAATTTAGTGAAAAAAATATTAATTTTTATTAATTTTTTTAATTTAATTATTAATTTTTTGTTGACTTTGCCAATTTATTATCGAAAAAAATTGTTAAAAATCAATATAGCTGTCGATTTGTCTATTTACTAATTTTTTTTTACTAATTTATAACATGTAATATTAATTTATTTATCGGTTTTTAATAATTTTAAATATGATATTATCTTGAATAATCAAATAAAATATTTAATAAATTTTGTGTTTAAAGGAAATCGATCTTTAATTTATACCTACAGAAAAGTTTTTTTAAGTAGGTTGGAGGCATTTGATGTGTTATATTTTTTAGTACATCACAATCTTAAATGTTGATATACCAAGGTTTTAAATCGTTATAACAGTTAGAACGATAGTACGATACATTTATTGCGACTATCGTAGTCATAGTATAAGTATAGTCCATGCAGGAGTAATGGTTACTGAAATTAGTATAGTTAATTCAGTATAATCAAAATATCATAGTATAGTATAGCATAAATTAGCCCAAAAAAAAAAAGTATAGCATAAATTAAATACTGTTTATGCAGTCGTAATGGTTACTAAAATTAGTATAGTCAAATCAAATACTATATAGTATAAGTATTTTTCATGCAGTGGTAATGGTTACTGAAATTATAGTCAATTAATTCATTTATAAGCAAAATACTATATAAACATTCTTCATGCAGTCACTAGTAATTAAGTAAAGCATCTTTTTGCATTTCTTAACTCTCTCTTACTCTTAAATTTGTTTTTTAAGATTGAAAACTTTTGCAACTGAATACACATTATAGTTCTATATAATACAAATTAAAGAATGCATGATCTAAACCTTGATGAAAGATTGAATGGACGAGAATCAAAGTGGAAGAGATTAGGAATATGTGGACGACGGAAATTTTCACATTTGCTTTACAAAACTAGAGAGACGAAAACAAATAAAGTAACAAACATCTGTAATAATTTTGGTTCACATAGTTACATTAACATAGGTGGCAAGATGTGTTTCACAGAGAGCTTATCTTATAAATGTAGGGTTCCTATCTTGTTCATATCATTTGACAATGGAAGTTATGGAACAATCGCCCTCGAAATATTAACTTTTTTTTATTTTTTTTCTGGAAATTAGAAGATCCACTACTTTGGAAATGGAAATTATCAATTTCATGTTTTTGTTAGTGCGATTTGGTCGGGGGACCCTAGAAAAAGATTTCCCATCAACCTAGTAATACGTATCGAAGAGTTAGCATTTCACAATTAATCATTTATTATATATTTTTTAAATTCAAAGTAATCATACTTTGATACTTGAAATTTTTTTGGTTGATATCAGAAAAAAGGGAAAGTGACCAATCTATTTGTCGAATTGTTAGTGATGTGCCTTCGACTCACCATTGTGTAGCAAGATGCTTTGTAGTTCATGTTTCCAAACTTTTTTGGATCAAAAGTCGTTTTATCTTGTTTATCTATCAATTTGATTTGTTGAATCTTTTCTCCATTAAATTATTGTAATAAACTTAGAGTTCTTTGAACTCATACCTATTGTTGTAATCCGTTTGATCTTTTTAATGAAATCAAAAGTGATTTGACAAAAAAAAAAAAAAAAAAAATCAGAAAAAAGGGAAAATCAGAAAAAAGGGAAAAAAAATCAGAAAAAATCTTTGTAAAAAGAGTAATTTTCAGCATGTGATATATTTAATTTCCAAAGTTTTGTGTCATACTTTATAGTGTTCGGATAATAATTCCGGGATTTTCCGAATAACTGAATTTGTTTATCCGTAAGGAATTGTATAAGCGTAAAATAACCCGAGAGTGTAAGGTTTTTATCCACTATGTGTTCCGCCTGTTAGGATTTTTCGTAACATGAAGCTCGGACAAGGATAATCATAAATTCCTGCATACACAATAGCCAATCGTTATATTTAAATCAGATTCCAACTCGATTAAGCAAAAGTAAGAGACAATTTTTACCCAAATAAAAAGAAAAAAGTAAGAGACAATGTTTCGTCCAAAGAGTATAGAAGATAAATTGGTTTAGAAACACACAAATCAGATAAACAAAAACAAACTTTTCAACACTCTGAATCGAAAATAGAATTGACAATAGAAGAAAGACCAAGACGAAAATTACTTTTTGTGTGATAGGAAGAAAATGACCAAGAGGGAGACATTAGACAAAGACTTCAAACCGATTCACATGCAGAAGAGAAAAGAAAAGAGCTGAGATCGATTGAAGAGAATCGACGCAATAGGAGAGATGCGAAGAAAATCAGCCAAGAGAGGCTAAGAAAATTCGCAGAAGAAGTTCACATGGGAGGTAGCAGAAGCCGGTTGCAGACGCAATTGGAGGAAATGTGAAGGGATTTGAAATTGGGGATTTAATCAAAGGACTCAAGAGGGAGCGTTGAGAATTGAGCATTTGATTAAACCCGCAAAAGAGAAAAGCTTCAGTGACTAAAGACGAGAAGAACCAGAAGCGAAGTCTTGAAGAAAAATCAACAAGAAGAAGAAGGTGACTTTGGGCTGAGAAGTGTATTGGGTCATTAGAGTAGTTAGGCCTAAGGGAAAGTGTATTTTGTTGTACATAGCTTGACAAAGGACCAAGTGAAGTGATTGGAGATTTGGAGTTTTTTTTTTTTTTTTTTTTTTTTTATCTACATATATTGATTAGCTTATAAAAGCCAATGAGGCGGAACATCGTTTACATAAGTAACATATTGCGGGGAGGTACGAACATGTCGTGCCAAATTATCCGCTTTTACATTTATGTTCCTAGAAATATGAGAGATTGAGAAGGACAAAAAATTATAAGAATCATTTATTTGAATATACATTTATGTGCTTCAACAGTCATTTGGAGTTGTTACTTTACATTTTTGTAAATTTCTTTGAATTTTGAGATTGATATTAACTAATAAATTTGGAAATTTAAATATATTTAAAAACTAAATTCATGAAATCAAATACTTATGAAACTTGATTCTAAACAACATATATTAAATTATGAAATCGGAAAAAACAAACTTAAAAAAATATATAAAAGAAATAAAAAAAAATCAACCCCGCGGCGTAGCGTGGGTTCGAACCTAGAAATAACTAAATTTTGTTAACTTTTTAATTTAATCACTAATTTTTGTTGACTTTACTAAATTAGTCACGTCGTTATGTCGCATAACGAAAAAGTTAACGAACTTAACGGTGGAACTAATTTGGATCAATCAACAAAATTTGGTGATCAAAATGCATAGTCAATCAAAGTTGAGTTTTTTTTCAACAATCGAAAAATGTTTTTTTAGGCATTTTTGAAAGTTAAAAACTTTTTGATATTTTTTCTATTTCTATTAAAACAAAAACTATTACAGAAAAGAATATTTATATAAAAATGAATCAAAAGTTTGAAAAACTAGAAATAATTTTTAATATTATTAATTTATTCATAATATTTCAAATTTATTACAATGACTTAACGAATCTTTGTTATAAAACAGTGACAAAAAAGATCAACATTCACCGATATAAAATTAATCTTCAATACAACAATGTGCACATTATGAGCATAAACCAATTTTGTCGTTGGCGACTAAGTTTTCAAGATATATTAAATCGATTAAGGGGTTCACTATCGGATTGAAAGAATATATTGTCTCTTTAGGATAATCGCATCATTTTGTGCCTTCTTGACTTCCAAAAAAAGCATTAGCCATTTCCCTTGAATAAACACTAACTTCAACAAGATCCTTCCCCTGTTTCAGCATGGCAAACTTGATCCAGTTTGCCACCATATCAGTGACAAACTCATCCACGTCTGTTGTGGTGGGCTGAGTAGTGATGTTTTTTAAGAAAGTGTTGAACTCTTTATGAGCCTTGACTTTAGATTTCCTTTCATCCCACAAAAACTTCATTATTTCTTCAAAAAATGGCATATTGAAAAAAATCTACTTTTTCACCGGCTACAAACATGTTGATACATCCATGAGCAAGACTAAAAGAGGCGTGTTCTGCTATCAACATTCCGCCGGAACCGTATTGGATGGATGCTGCAGCTTCATCTTCTTCCTTCCCTAAAGCTTTCATGACATCAAGTGCTCCAACATAAGCGACATCATCCCAGCATTTTGAAAACATGAAACTCTTCTTTGGTTTCCTTGTGAACAAGCAAAGTTGCTCGTGAATGGATTTGAGTAAAATTTTGAATAACATTTTTTCTACTTCCATTCTTTTTTTCAGAAGTGAGTGAGAAATGTGAGAGAAAGAGAAAAATGGCATTATGAAGCTTCCTGTCTTTTGTTAGCCGAACATATATTTTGAAAAAAATAATGAGACAATGTAAATGCATAAGATCATAACTAATTCAAAATCTATATAGAATTGCTTTTTTTTTTTTTTTTTTTTTTGAAAATTTTGGTTACCTGACATAAAGCGAAAAAGAAATAATAAATGAAATTGTAAAAGGTAATAACAAATAACCTTCTTTTATTACTAACTTCCAGGAACTTCAAAATCTAAAATAAATCATTTGTAGAACAAAGACCAATTATTTTTTACAAAAAAAAAGAGAAGTAAAAACAATGGCAAAACAGCTCCTTACAACTATGATATTGTAAGAAGTTATATATATTATTTATTACAAGAACAAAACTTATAATTTTTTCTTAATGCATGATATATTGTAATGTAGCTAGACACGTATTTATATATTAACATAGATGGTTTGATGTAAAAATTGATTGAACATTACTTAGAATGGAGTTTGCGAGGACAACTATACTTTTGATGAATTTTGATAGTATATTATAATGCATGTGGATTCAAATCTCAACTAGGAATATCGTACTCTTAACCAAAGCCGAACCCGAAAACAGAAAATTTCGGTTCGGTATTTGTCGTAGGCTTTTCATTTTTTACTTTTTTTGGAGACATAAAAAAAATTTCTTTGGTTGTCAAAAAAAAAAAAAAGGTAAATAAATGTTGACAGTGGGATTTGAACCCACGCCCTTTCGGACCAGAACCTTAATCTGGCGCCTTAGACCAACTCGGCCATATCAACATTTTTGACAATGCTATCTTTATAAATTACCTATAGCGTCTTTTTAAATTATTTTCTGCAATTTTCAGGTCTTCTTGTGATTTATCTCTGACAAGGTAATAATAATAAACATGTGAAATAGTACTATGATCTGAAACAAATTAAATAATAGATTTCAATGAGATCTCTTTTACAAATCAAACAAGATTCACATGTAACATCTTCACCCAGTTCTAATTTTACAAAAAAAATATTCATGTATCTCTCTATAATATATTGTTTCAGTATATATATATATATATATATATATATATATATATAATGTGGTACATCTAAACAACAACTATAAAAATCAGATCATGTAAGAACTATGAAGTCATCTTTTCCCCTATACAGCTCCAAGGATGTTTGGAACTCTAGTGCTTGTGAGATCATATATTCTGTAGAACTCTGTCTCTCAAGAAACAATCTACTGATCGACGATGTCATCGGGCGGCAATGTTGGACTCTTGGAGCACATATCTGTCTTATGAAGTTCCTTTAACCGACTCTCCGGGTTACAAAGCCCTAAAGATTTTAGAAGAGAATGTTGGCTATTGGTTCTTGTGACCATTATTATGTGAAACTATATTTATGTTACCTGAGCATTTCGGAATGTCCCAGACTGCTATGGACTTTGGGGAGCAATGAGGATCGCATAAAGCACGGTTGTCTTCGTGATGTACATCCATTGCTAGCATCCAAGATCCGATGGTTACATCTTCATTGTTAAACATCCTTAGACTGAAAGGAAAAAAAACACCGATAATGAGATTTGCATATCAGAATCTGCAAGTGAGGTAAATAAAAAACATTTCAAACCTGCCATTACGAGCTGCTGCAAGTGAAGCCACTATCTCCGCTGAAAGAACGTATATCGGTCCATAAGCATGTAGGAAATATTCATTTCCAATCAAATTGCCCTGTTTCTCGTACCTGACAAAGTATATATCTATCACCAAAACCGATAAACTCCGCATAAGATTACAGTCGCGGATGTTGAGAAGGTTTAGTTAATACCATTTTAGTTTAGGGTCAGTTATAACTGGTCCTTTCTTCATGCAGCCAATGTATGTTTGTGAATGAAACCTTTCCTTGGCAAGAAGTGTGGCAAGTCGATCTGAACAGACAAAAAAAACGAATTTGAATACTATTGTGATGCGGAGGAAAACAGCCGAAAGTACTCGCTCTCAATTACCTGGTCTCAAATAAATATCATCATCGGCTTTGACATAATAATCAGCTTCAAAGAGTTCAAAAGCTGCTTTAAAGAAAGCCAACCTACCAACCAAGAGAACAGCAATCAGTCATTGATAAAAACTGCAACACAACCAAAGAAGTCGAAAAAACCGCAGAATATCACTGCCCGGAATCAGGATTTTTACGTTTTATATGGAAGTCGTACATATTCTTCCTCAACATCAAGAAGCACAAAATCTTTATACTTTTCAATCTCCTTCTCAAGCTCAGCCATCTTCTTCGCATCCTTCGTCCGTCCAATAACGAATCTAAAAGCTAATCCAGTCGCTTGTTCCAACCTAAGTTCCAATCAACAATAACACAACATTGGATTCAAATCAAAAACAACTAATGGCAGTAAATCTGCATTGTCTTCCTCTACATTTTCCGCATAAACTCAACCACTCAACTTCATAGGCCCAATACAAGATATCAACTAATACACCTCTCAGATCACTAAACAAACCATATAACATCAAAAAGGTTAAAACTTTGAATGTGACAAAATCTCATCTTTATCTAAAGAAAGATCTAAGCTTCAATGAATCTCACTGATGAAAGTAAACAGAATTTGAAGCAATGTATCAAGATAAGAGAATTTGAATACCTTAAAAGAGAATCAGGATCAGAAGGAAACCAAGTACTTCTCAAAGAATCTCTCCGATCAAAAGAATCAAAACCAGTTTGGATCCCAACAAACCCTAAAAGCTTTCGTCTTTCAATCAAAACACCACCATTACCACCATCTCCACCAAGCTTTCTAGAACCAGAGAAAACCCTCGAAGTGTCTTTAGATCCACCGCATCGATAAACAGAACCAGAACCAAGTTTAGCTCCGGTGGAAGAGATTGCAAAGATAGTTCCAGAGACTCCGATTAAAACAGAGACAATGGAGAAGGCTATGATTGCTAAATGAATACGAGAGGAAGTATAAGAAGAAGAGTTTGACTTATGGGTCTTCGAAGATGGTTTACTGTAATAGGACGGAGACGCCGGAGAAGAAGAGGAGGCGGTGGAGAAGCGGTGGGAGAAGAGTGGCATTTTCGTAAATTTGAAGTTGGTCTAAGGGTAAGTTTGGGTTTTGGAGATGATTTGGTCACTATGGATTCTGAAGTGTTTTTTTAGATCTGTCTATTTGCTTTAGTGACGGTGTGGTGTTGTGAACTGTATGCGAATCTAATTATTTTCTACTTTTTGTGTTTATTCTTTTATACACGAAATCTTAGTTATGTAATGTCTTTATTTTTAGTTATTGTCATAAGTGAGATGAGTAAAGAGAGAGAGCAATGAATGCATTCACATGACAATTTCTGAGATTCAATTGCCCCAAAAAACTATTATAGAAGTACTACAAAATTAAATGTGACACACAAATAAACGAACATCTGAATTATCAGAATTAAAACCTACAAAACCAACCTATAAAACCCAGATTCTTATGCAATAGATTCTCAGTTTCTCATTATTATTATTTTTTCAACAACTTAAATAGATGGTTTATAGCTAAACTGAGAAAACATTATTCACATATAAGATAAAATGTGATTGCACACATATATTACTTGCTAATTTGTCCGCTTGAATATTAGTTCGTCGGGGAGACTAAAAAGATAGAAGAAAAAAAATAAATACTCTTTTTCTTTATAAACTTCATCTAAATACACAGAGAAAACCGGTTATTCTGTTGGGAAAGATACCATTTTCACCATTTCTAAACAATCTATGATAAAAGTTATTTCACGTTTATTTTTACAAATCATGCATTTCATTGTCCAGACGAATGCTTCTACTTCTCTATGCAGATATGTCAAACTTTTTCTAAAATTGGCTGCAGTCATGGTTGGTGTGTCTTCGTTTGATAATGTACACAATCATCCTTATTATTAAATAAACAACAAAAATCTCACAAAATTAATCAGAAAGTAAAAGAAAAATGCAAAAAAAAAAAATAGAAGGCTCCTTAAAAAAAAAAAAAAGAAAGATCAACCTACAATAGATCTAAAAAACTGTTCTTATACAAAATCATCATTTTATAGAATCGAACTTGTCATCTTTTTAACGAAATATTTTGAAAACATTATACAAAATATAACAATTTGTGATTAAAAAAGTATATGATAGATCTGTCAAATAACCAGCAAATCCGTAAAGCTATCCGGCGTCAAATCCTTATGGAAGAACAACTTTGCTGAACACTGTTATTTTTCAGATTTCATATTTATTTAGAGATTGTAAAGACATGAAATATGACATATTGGCAGAGTTATTGTGATTCTTAACGGTCGAGGTCCCTGATTGATTACCACCAGACAAAGTTACTCTCGAAAGAACCAAGTATGAGATATTGACTAACTTTTATATCCCACAAAAGTTTCTTTCTTCAATTCTTACACAAAAGTTTATTTCAATTTATTTGTACCAACGAATTGTGTTTGGCATATGGAGGAGCTGGTATTGAATGCTCATGGTGTTGTTTCAATCTTGCAACCACAGGAGTTTCATGTCTACATGTAGGGATTATACTTGTGGTTTATAATTATCAAGGTGACTAATATTGCATTTTTCCAATCGATAGGCCTCTCTTTTAAAATAAAAAATTTCAACTTTAAATTTAAAAATTTCAAGTTGTTAAAAATTTTAAATTTAAAAACATAGATTGTTGGTTTCCCTTCGGTACTAGGTTAACCAATTTTAAAATTAACATTATATATGGGGAACTCAGGCTAGAGAGAATCACCTAAGGGCATACACATTGCAACAATACATTGTTGTGTTGAACCAAATCTCGTGACATACGAGGATCTCCTTCGTGTTGTTCAAATCACTACTCCAACTTATTTTGCTGAACAGGTCCCATCTTATTTTCTTATCATTATTTAATTTGAGTTTTATATTTTATATTTCTATAATATTATTGTTTATTTTTGGTAGGATTTTCTGAATGAATACTTTAAAGACATTTACAAGTCAATCCCTTCGACATACAACCTTGTAATGGCTATGCTTTGGCGTCATCCTGAACACGTCGACCTTGACCAAATCAGTGTTGTTCATTATTGTGCTAATGTACGTTTTAATTCTTTTAACTTTTTTTTTCTAACTAGATATGTAATATTTCTTTACTACATTATTATGTTTTTAATCAAGGGTTCGAAGCCTTGGAAATTTAATGAAGCTGAAGAACATATGGATCGAGAAGACATAAAAATGTTGGTCAAAAAATGGTGGGAGATTTACGAAGATTCAAGTTTAGACTACAAGAACTTTGTGGAGACTGAGTCTAAGCTGAATCCGATCACAGCACCTTTGTCTTCCAAAGAGTCTGTTGGGGATGTCCTTACAAACCTTGCCCCATCTGCTGCATAACCAATCCTTTTATGTGGAAACTATATTATGCAGTTTTTTATTTTTATTTTTAATCAAAGGTTTAGCTATATATATAGTTTTATTATATATAGCAACCTCGTTTAGTTTGATGTTTGTGAGATAAGAGTGATTTAGTCTTGTGTTTTGGTTTGACTATTTTGTCAATGTCGACCTTGACCAACGACCATCCTTTATTTCGCATCTTTTCCCTTTTTTTTTTTTTAATAAATCATCAATAATAAGACATTAAGAATTGTTTTTTGATTAAACAACTTAATATATATGCCTCTAACATGGAAAAACTAGCTTTAGAAACGCACGACGACTCTTACACGACGGGTGAACAAGGGGTTTAAACGTTTTAGCTTTGCTATCTGCCTTAAACTTCATCATTTTCTCTTTATTCTTGTCTTCAATTTCGTTTTTCTCTCTTGAACTTGACTACTTGAGCCCCCTTTAATTTATCCAAACATTATTTATCTCCATTGATAGTTGAAAAGCTCTCGAACTCAGCTATCAAAGTTGTTGTGCTTCGAGTATGACCCATTCAAGACAAACCATGTCTTACTGTACCGGGCTCCAAAACTCCCTCACACCCGTGAACTGAAAATTTTGAACTCCAGAGTGCTCCGGTCTTTACTTCTTCATTGAATAGGTTTTCATATGCCATGGTGCTCGATGGACATCGACTGATCCGCTGGATTTTTAATGAGCCTTGTTTTGATTGACTTGTAAGATGACTTGTAAGAGTTTATTTGTTATCAAAGAATTCCTTCTACGTAACTGATGAATTTATTTGTTATAATATAACAAGGGCTCAAGTGTGAATATTAGAAACTGATCTTTCATAAATATTTTGGTGAATTACTAAAGAACCTTGTGGATTTTGTTAATGGAGCTCATCCCACTTGCCCCCGAGAGTCTGAGACTCCTTCAAATACTTCATAAAACTCCCCAACTCTCTTAGACATAGACCAGAGAGATAATTTTCACAATGAACCTGAGCTATTTTGAAACCTTGGTAAATACAAAACTTTGATCATGTTGTTTTTACTTTTCTTGTTTTTACAAAACTTGACAGAAGAATATCAAACTATTTAACGATAACGAAAGATAGAAATGTTTGACAAAATTGAAACATTGATATCGAAACACGATGCGAGAGTCAAGTTAAGCACAATCACAAAGCAGGAATCAAGAAAACAATGACACCATTCAACATTGCTATATTCATCCAATATTTGCTTTAACTTTAATTTGGAAATCAAACAACTACTCCCTCCGTTTTCGAATAGTTGTCGTTTTAGAGTTTTTTTGTGTTTTAAATTAGTTGTCGTTTTAAGGTAATAATGTAACTTATGCCAATAACTACCCAGATTACCCTCATTTTATTAAACACAAATTATTTGTAAATAATTACTTGTCATTTTTATGAGGTTAATATAGTCATTGTATACCTTTTCTTAATTTGTCCAAATACAGTTAAAACGACAACTTTTCAAAAACAGAGGGAGTATTATTTAAAGCATCGTGATGATAAAATGGAAAATGTAAGAATATCTGAATCTTGGAAGCAGTGTCTGAATGATTGTATTCATGGAGATACAATATGAATGAATTGATGTAGAAAAAACTGGAAAAACAAGATTCAGGGACACAATAATATTCTTATGTAGAAACTAGAAATAGAGCAAATGGCTTAGTGAAATCAAAACTAATAACAAACTCACATTATAAAATCCTACCAAAAAAAAAAAAAAACTCACATTATAAAATGTGGAAACTAAAATAAAGTTACACAAAATTTCTCTAGCCCGCCTATGCAATCACCTATTTGATAATTGATACTATAATTATATTCTTCAATTTCCATTCGGTACTCGCATTGACCAAATGCCTCAATAGTTTTGACCGGTCTGATCGTGATGAATTATGTTTGACACGACGCCGTTGTAGTGGAATAAGTCCCCATCGCTTGAACATGGTTGATTAGTTTCCGTTAATAAAAAAAAAAAAAAACTTGAAATAATGATTATTCCTGTTCTAGCCAAATTGCCAATGCATAGAGAAGAGGAAGTGGAGCTTGGATTTATTCTTTATACATGCTTTAACCGGACACAGTATGTCGTTGGCTTAAATGCTTTTGTCTAATATCCAATTATTGTACCCTATCCATATAAATAATATATATATACAAACATTTTTATCAATTTTTTGTGCTACAGTGGACTGCTCGTGATTTTTATACTGTCATATCAATTTATATCAATATTGCTCAATTCGTCGTTAATTACCTTCCTAGCTCATCACTGTTTGTTAATTTTTATTATGTTGGTTTTTATTTGTATATAAAACTAGATTAGGACCCGCGTATACGCGGGTTAATATTTAAATATTTTATAATAGTTAATATTTTAAATATTTTAGATATTATATAAAATATTTACAAATATTATTTAATTTAGTTTTTCTATTTATTTATTAATTATTTTTTTAATTAAAAATTTTATAACCCGTGTAAGAAACAAAAACAAACCCGCGTATACACCGGTTTATAACTAAAATTTTTTATAACCCGTATAAAAAAAAAGATATTCTGTAAAATATTTATAACTTTCTTAATTTAATTTTCTTACTTATTTATTATATATTTTCATATATGTTCAAATATATAGTTTTTTATATATTAATAATGTTTCAAAATTTATATCTTCATCGGATGAAATCAATTTTTACGTATCAACTTCCTGAACATTGACAAAAGAATTCGTATCTTATCAAAACATGTAAAAATATACAAAAATATCACATTTGGATCAAAACTTCTATCACACACAATAATCATATCAAACATCTCTAAATCCATGCATCCACAAAAAATATTACAAAACATGTAAAAATATACAAAAATATCACATTTGGATCAAAACTTCTATCACACACAATAATCATATCAAACATCTCTAAATCCATGCATCCACAAAAAAATATTACAAAACATGTAAAAATATACAAAAATATCACATTTGGATCAAAACTTCTATCACACACAATAATCATATCAAACATCTCTAAATCCATGCATCCACAAAAAAATTATTACATAAATCATAGGCTATTACCTACTAAACGTTAACAAAATACTTCGACACCGGGTTTGATCAAAACCTATCTTATCATACAATGATAGCTTCTGCACCAATTAGTCGAAATATCACCCAAATTTTCATGCATCGATACATATGGTTTGTTGCACATCCTCAAAATCTACAATCATAATAAAAAAAACACAATTAATTTTTTATAAAATTATAGTAACAATTATAAAATGCAATAACCGGACCGTGTAAATTTCTTAATTTATGTAATCTTTTTTTGTTTTAAAATTAGAAATTTAAAATTATAATTAGTAATAGAATTATCTTTTTATATTTTTTTAAATATTTAAATTTAAGATTTTCTTAACATTATCTTTTTATATTTTTAAAATTATTGAGTTATAATTTTCTTAACATTATATTTTTATAATATTTAAATTTATTTAAATTTTAATCTTTTCTCATAGTTATCTTTTTATATATTTTAAATTATTTAAAACAAATTTTTTTTGACACATGTCAAAATCTCTTGAGTTGCTAACTTCGAAAACCCAACTTTATATAATAAGATATTAATAGTTTTGAAGTATGTATATCTTAGTTTTAATTTAGGTTGTGATTTTGGATACCAAGAAAAGACAAGGAAAAAAAAGATGTGGTTCTGGTTAGACGAATTAGGTTTACAATGACTTCTATAGACCCAGAAACAGATAATAGAGTAATATATATAGTACTATAGTTATTGAATAAAGACAATAATGACTGTACCAATATTTTTCTATTTTAGTGTTCATGTGACACGTTTTATTGTAATCGGACAACAAACATTGGATTCTCCATATCATGTGTAATTGCTGTGAACATGTAATATATTCTGTAATTGCATGGATCACGTGCATAAGTATATTGACGTTTTTATTTTCCCACATATATTTAACGACTTAAATATAAATTCAGTTTGTTGAGTATGGGAAGATGCTATTTTTAAATGGAGACATAAAAGTGTTTAGTAACATCGATCATAAACTCATTTTTGTTTCAATATCTCTCTTGCGATTCTTGTAAAGTGAATATATATAATAGTAACTGGAGATTTCATTGAGGAAAAGAAGAGATATTTTACTGAATTGGCAGAGAAAAAACTGGAAAAACAAGAATCCATAGACGCCATAATATTTTTGTATGTAGAAGTAGAGCAAATAGCATAATGAAATCAAAACTAATAACAAAATCACATTATAAAATATTGAAATTACACAAAACTTCACTAGTTAGCCCGCACATGCAATCAACTAGTTTTTTTTTTGGTAAGAAAGAGGGAGACTTGTCTCCCTTATTATTACATAAACTTCAAATTACATCCGAACTCGTCTAAGGCTCGAGGCCCCATTCTTATCCGCTGAAACAATCGAATCAACTACAACCGGACAAACATCCAAAGCATGAAAACCTAAATGCATGAAAACATGCAATCAACTAGTTGATACTATAATTATATTCTTCAACTTCCATTCGGTAAATGCATTGACCAAACATCATCTATGCCTCAATAAATTTTAACCGGTCTGATCGTCATGAACCGACATTGACCAAATATTAATTATTATGTTGATACGACGTCGTTGTAGGGGAATAAGTCCCCATCGCTTGAACGTGGTTTTCCATTTAAAAAAAGAAAGAAAATTGAAATGATGAATTATGAAAGTGCGAGTGAGGGAAATAAAAGTGCAGAATAATAAATAAGACACGAAGTTTGTTAACGAGATTCGGTTTTTCCTACTCCCCGATACCAAGTCCAGATTTCGATTCCACTAGAACAAGAAAGCAAATACAACATATTCGCAAACGCGTAAATCAAGCACAATCCTCTTAATTCACCGCTCCGTTCATACCAAGAAATCATCTTTCCTAACCAAAATCTTCCTGTGCCGTAATCCTTCATTATTTGAATCTAGAATGAATCTGAAACAATTACGCTTTATATGTCCTTGAATTCCACAATGATAACATGTAGGACCATGAAATCTCAAATCATAACTCTTCACCATCTGATTTCTCTCCCTTAATAATCTATAACATCTTGGCCTAATATGCCCAACAACACCACAATGATGACAAATGGGACGAAAAACTTGTCTCTGCAATTCTGAATTTTTTCCACCACGTTCTTTCACATATACAGTCTCTGTCGCAGTTGCTGTTGCAGTTTCTGTAACAACAGCATCCTGTAGTACTTCCTGTATCATACAGCAACTGCATCAGGCAGACTAAATTGCATCTTCAAATTATTCCTGTTCTAGCCAGTGCATATAGGAGAGGAAGTAGCTTGGATTTATTATTTATACTGGACACAGTATGTGGTTGCGGTTAAATGCTTTTTATCTTGTATCCATTATTGTACCAGATTAAAACGTTCAAATTCGAAACTATGAACTTGAAAGATTAAAGAACGTCTTTTCTTTATTGATTTAGAAACTTCTCAAAACTAAATCTCTCTCAAGATCTTATGGAACAACTCTCCATAGACTTGTATTTATAGGTTTAGGCAACTTCCTATTCCTATTATGATAAAGGAAAACTTATAAAACTTTCTCAACTAGAACTTATTTGTATTTTCCTATTTGCTATCTCTTCTAGCAACTTCTAGAAAGAGATTACTTTGTCTCCAAGTCTTGGAATTATCCAACATTCACCCCCTTAATTCCAACTTGAACTTGGGGAGACTTGATCTCTTGAACTCCGATTAACTCTCGCATTTCCTTGAACTTGATTCTTCCTAACGGCTTGGTGAGTATGTCCGCCTTTTGCTCTACGCCGGGTACATGCTCCACTTCGATTTGTCCATTCTCCACGCATTCACGAATAAAGTGATACTTCTTGAGAACGTGCTTGCTCCTTCCATGAAAGACCGAGTTTTTGGTCAAGGCTATGGCTGACTTGTTGTCGATTCTTAGCATGACTCTCTCGCCTTCTAAGCACAATACTTCACTCAACAACTCCTTAAGCCATAGCGCTTGTTTTGCGGCCTCCGTTGCCGCCATGAATTCCGCCTCACATGAAGACAGCGCAACAGTTGGTTGCTTTTGTGATGTCCATGTGATCGGCGATGCTCCATAGTAGAATACATGTCCTGAGGTGCTCCTTCCGTCATCCACGTCGATATTGTGACTACTATCACTATATCCAATGATCCTCCTTGACCCATTTCTCTTGAAGTGCAAACCAAAATTCGTGGTCCCTCTTACATATCTAAGGATATGTTTAATTGCTTGACCATGAGACTCTCTTGGATTTTGCATATACCGACTTAGAACTCCCACGGCATATGACAGATCCGGTCTCGTATGCAAGAGATATCGCAAGCATCCAATGATTCTCCGATACTCCGTCGCGTCGATCTCTGGTTCGTCTTCGGCTTTTGAAAGCTTCAAACCTGACTCCATTGGTACTTGAGTCATGTTACAGTCCTCCATCTTAGTATTCACAAGAATTCCTTGAGCATAACCTTCTTGTTTGATCCATATCCCATCTTCTCCTTGAATTACTTCAATACCAAGATAATATGTTAGCTTTCCTAGATCCGACATCTCAAACTTCTTTGACATATCTTCTTTGAATTTTGTGATGATCTTAAGTGATGTTCCCGTCACAAATAAGTCATCAACATAGATAGCCACAATCAAGACGTCATTCTTCTCTTCTTTCCGGTAAACCGATGGTTCCTTTAAGCACTTCTTAAAGTTCATAGTCTTGAGAACTTGATCGAGCTTGATGTTCCATGCTCTTGGGGCTTGTCGAAGTCCGTATAGAGCCTTGTAAAGTCTGTAAACTCGATTCTCTTCTCCCCTTCTTACAAAGCCTTCGGGTTGAGTTACGTACACCGTCTCCATTAACTCGCTATTCAAGAAAGCGGTCTTCATGTCTAAGTGGTGTATCTCCCAACCATTTGTTGCTGCTAGGGCTATGAGTAAGCGTATAGTTTCAAGTCTTGCTACGGGAGCAAACACTTCCTCAAAATCAATTCCTTCTTGTTGTACATAGCCTTTAGCCACAAGTCTTGCTTTGTACTTGTTTATTGAGCCATCCGCATTCTTCTTGATCTTGTAGATCCACTTCACGCCTATGGCTTTAACCCCCACTGGTTTATCAACGAGCTCCAAAGTCTTGTTCCTTGTGATTGAATCCAACTCAGCTTTCATCGCGTTAATCCACTCCTCTTGGTTTTCTGCTTCAAGAAAATTCTCTGGTTCACCGTCTATTGTGAGCAAGAGTTTTATGCTTTCTTGGTCTGCAATTAACACGTAATCATCAAGGTATCTTGGTCTATTGATGACACGTCCGTATCTCGTTGTTACTTATTGCGGTGCCTCTGCTTGGTTCTCGCCGTGAACCACTTCTTCTTCTTGCTCTTCTTGGTTTATAGCTTCATGAATTGGTTCTTGGTGATCGTTGATGTGATCAGCCTCATATCCTCCTCCATCTTCTATAATACCATTTTGAGTAAGCTTAAACATGCCTGGTTCACCATCGTTTTGATCTAATGTCTCAGACCAATCCCAAGCTTTCTTCTCGTCAAAGACTACGTCGCGACTTACGATCACTTTTCTTCCCTCCGGATCGTAAAGTCTATAAGCTTTGGAACCAGGTTCTGTCCCAAGGTTAATCACACTCTTTGACCTATCATCTAGCTTCTTGAGATGAGGCCCATTGACTTTTGCATAAGCGACACAACCAAAAACTCTTTAAGTGTTCGATGTTTGGTTTCTTGGCCATGAAGCTTTCGTATGGTGTTTGATTCAGCAAAGCCTTTGTGGGAACTCGATTTATGAGATAAGTGGCATGACGCAAAGCTTCTCCCCACAACTTGTTTGGAATCTTCATCGCTTTGAGTAGGCTTCTAGTCATCTCCATCATGGTCCGATTTCTTCTTTCTACCACACCGTTTTGTTGCGGCGTGTAAGGTGCCGTTAGATGTCTTATGACTCCTTTCTCTTCACAAAAACGATTAAACTCGGCTGAAGTGAACTCTCCTCCTCTATCGGTGCGAAAGGTCTTGATCAACAAACCTGTTTGCTTTTCAACACTCTTTTTGAACCTTTTGAACCGATCGAATGCTTCACTTTTCTCCTTCTGCAACATGGTCCACATATATCTTGAAAAATCATCAATTAGTACAAAGATATACCTGTTGTTTGATGGTGTTGCAGGTGAGATTGGACCACATAAATCTCCATGAATCAACTCTAATGCTTGTGATGCACGGAAAGTCGATTTTGCCGGAAACGCGTTTCTAGTTTGTTTCCCGACTTGACACACGTCGCATATACTCTTCTCATGTGTGACTTGCGGCATTCCAGTCACCATCTCTTTGTCACTCATGTTTTTCATGACACCAAAGCTGACGTGACCGAGCCGAGCATGCCATCTCTATGCTTCTTCATTGTCTTGAGCTTGTAGACACATCGGATAAGCAATTTGCATTGGCGTTTCGTATAGTCTGTTTGGAGCTCTTGTGACTCTTACGAGTAACCTTCCACATGGATCTCTTAGTGTTAAATAATCATCTTTCATAAACACTTCACACCCATGCTCTGTAGCTTGTCCAAGACTTAATATGTTGTGTTTTAAGTCGGGAATAAAGTAAATTTCTTTGAGTGCTCTCTTCTCTCCTGTCTTGCACAAAAAATCAATCGTTCTCTTCCCAATAATATCAACATATGAGCCATCTCCAAATCTTAATTTTCCCTTAACCTTCTCGTTCAAGCTGGAAAAGAATGCTTTATTTCCCGTCATGTGATTACTTGCTCCGTTGTCTAGATACCAAACACTTGCGTCGCCTTTGTTGTTATCATAGACCTTTGGATTCACTTTATCTTCATTCAAAAACACCACCTCATGAATGTAAAGAGCATCAGCTGTTTGTGTCTCATTTAAATTCGCCTCTTGTGTTTTTGGTTTCTCCGGACAAGTCGTTGCAAAGTGACCCGGCTTGTCACATCTCCAACAAATAACATTGGCTCGATCTTTCTTCGTCTTTTCTATGGTTTCTCCTCCTTGATTTTGGCCATTAGATCTCCATCGACCTCTGCCTCTACCTACAGCTTCTCTTCCTCTGCCTCGGCCTCTGCCTCGAGGGCCTCCATAACCCCCATGGCTGTTATGATTGTTGCTAGACCACATCAATTTCCCTTGATCTTCAGAAACTTCTTCACCATCTTGGTTTCTTCTATGGTCTTTCCTAGAGAGGCTGCTTTCGCTGCAATTCCTGAAATCTTGCCTGCATATTAATCGACATAGTCGCTTTCATCCATACTCAACTTGTCGAAGTCTGCCATCAACGTTTGGAGTCTTGCTTCTCTCACACGATCTGCTCCAAGGTGGCGCGACTTGATAGCCTCCCAGATTTCCTTTGATGTTTTAAGTTCACCAATTTGCAGAATTAAGGTTTCAGGGATAGATTGAAACAACAACGCCATCGCCTGAAAGTTCTTCTTTGGATCCGCTGATCCAGGTTCAATTGTATCCCACACCTCATAGAGATTCAAGAGAACTCTTATTCTCATTGACCAGACAGTATAGTTTGTCGAGGTCAACATCGGACATTGGATCGTTGCAGATCCGATCTCCTTAGGTCGCGGCGGAGCTGCTGCGTCGTCGGCCATCCTTCCAACGTTTGCCTTCTCTCTCCGTCCTCAACAGGAACTCCAAGTCTTCTCATTGAAGCTCTGATACCAATTCAAATCCGAAACTATGAACTTGAAAGATTAAAGAACGTCTTTTCTTTATTGATTTAGAAACTTCTCAAAACTAAATCTCTCTCAAGATCTTATGGAACAACTCTCCATAGACTTGTATTTATAGGTTTAGGCAACTTCCTATTCCTATTATGATAAAGGAAAACTTACAAAACTTTCTCAACTAGAACTTATTTGTATTTTCCTATTTGCTATCTCTTCTAGCAACTTCTAGAAAGAGTTTACTTTGTCTCCAAGTCTTGGAATTATCCAACAAACGTTTTATTTGTGTTGTTCAAGTCACTAGCTACTCCAACTTATTTCGCCAGACATGCGACAGATGTTAATGTGACTGTTGGCAGTAATTTATCTTATATTTTTTTCTTTTGTTTTAATAAAAAGTTTAGCTATATTATCATTGTTATATATAGCAACCTCGTTTACGTGTTTGTGAGATTAAGAGTGGTCTTGAATTTTTCTTGGACTATCCTATATTTGTATCTTTCTCCCTTATTTCAGCGAAAGCCTTTTAGTCACGGTTTATGTAGAAGTAGAATCCATATAGTCTCTTTTTTTTTTTAACTCCAACTTTTCCAATCAATATCCATATATATGCCTAATATAAACAATTATACTAGAAAAGTAAAGAGATCACAAGTCAACATTAAACAAAAGTATCAAACAATTAAACGATAGCGAACGATCGAATGTTCGACTAAAATGAATCTTTAAAAAAAAAAAAGAAAATTATTGATAGCGAGTAAATCACGATGCAAGAGTCCAGTTAAGCACATCAAAGAGCATGAGTCACTAAAACCATGACTTTCATAACACTATTCTCTTTAACTTTAATTTAGAAATCAAACAACTTTTATCTAAAACGTCGTGATGATAAGACGGAAAATATAAGGAAAATTTTCTTCTTGGAAGCATTGTCTAGAAAATGTAAAAAAAACAACTATTCGAAATATTGTTTTTTTGGAGATACGATCTTAAACTCTCTTTGGCACGAAATGTTCGTACCATGCCGTACTACGTTACCTATGTAAACAACATTCCGCCAAATTGACTTTTATAAGCTAATCTACATATTGCGTTGACAAAAAAGATCTTAAACTCTTTTTTTTTTTTGAAAAAATACGATCTTAAACTCATTTTTGTTTTAATATCTTTCTTGCGATTCTTGTAAAGTGAATATTTATAATGGTAACTGGATATTTTTACTAAATTGGCAGAGAAAAAACTGGAAAAACAAGAATTCAGAGACGCCATAATATTTTTGTATGTAGAAGTAGAGCAAATAGCATATTAATGAAATCAAAACTAATACCAAAATCACATTGTAAAATATTGAAATTAAAATAAAGTTACACAAAACTTCACTAGTTAGCCCGCACATGCATTATGTAAATGCATTGACCAAACATCATCTATACCTCAATAAATTTTAACCGGTCTGATCGTCATAAACCGACATTGACCAAACATTATTATGTTAATACGACGACGTCCTTGTAGGGGAATAAGTCCCCATCGCTTGAACGTGGTTTTCCATTTAAAAAAAGAAAGAAAATTGAAATGACGAATTATATATATATTCCTGTTCTAGCCACTGCATAGAGTTGAGGAAGTAGCTTGGATTTATTATTTTATACTGGACACAGTATGTGGTTGCGGTAAAATGCTTTTCATCTTGTATCCATTATTGTACTGTTTACCATTTTTTATGTGAAATAATGGACTGCTCGTGAATTTATTATCGTCATATGACTGATCATATTCGTCTATCTTATTACGCTCAATTGGCCGTTACCATCAACTTTGGTTTACGTCAACTTCAATTTTAAATGACCATACCCAAGTACATTCACGTTTTTATGTGTCACATTTATGGTCACGTTATATATATATTTGTTACATTTACCTTAACAAGTGATATATATTGCATGTTGTAGGGAAACATATTTTAATTATTGTTGCAAGTAGAGGAAGTTCCTGCATTCCAACAAGATGAGCGAGGACAAACGCAGAGATTTAAAAAAATCAGACGGAGGATTGTCGATGTCAAAGATCGCTACCGAAGACGGCGAAGCGTTCTTGGCTCCTGAAATGAATGCATTCGGCCGTCAGTTCAGGTTTCTTTTTTTCTTCCATCTATATACATTGAATCCGAAGAGAAATATTGAATATAAAAAGAGAAATATTCAAACCTTGACTTGATCGATATGCGTACATTGGTTTTGTGTCCGCAGGGACTATGATGCTACGAGCCAAAGGCAGAAAAGCGTGGAAGATTTTTACAAATTACAACATATCAACCAAACTGTTGAGTTTGTAAGATTCCTCAAACTAATTAGGGTTATAATATTTATACGAGATATCTAAATATAATATATGTGATCCACGTAGAATACATATGTGTTTCAATCTACATAAATTAATATTAGAAATTAAATGTAAATATTTCAGGTGAAAAAAATGAGGTCTAACTAAGAAAAATTAGACAAAAGAGTGATGAGCATCTGGGAGTGTTGTGAGCTCCTTAACGAAGTAGTAGATGAGAGTGACCCAGATCTTGATGAGCCTCAACTACAGCATTTGCTTCAATCCGCTGAAGCTATACAGAAAGATTATCCTGACGAAGATTGGCTTCATTTAACTGCTCTTATCCATGGTAATTTGTTACTATTATTTTTTATTTTTTACTTTTTGATCAGAACCTATAAATACTTTATGTTGCTTAGATTTTTATTTTATGAATCAGAATTAATCACACATTAAATATTAATTTTCAGATCTTGGGAAGGTTATGACTTTTCCACAATTCGGAGGACTTCCTCAATGGGCTGTTGTTGGTAACTGAAGTTTGATTTTGTCGTAAATATTTTAATCATGCGAATGCGAGATTGCTAGTTATATGTGAAACTAAATAACTAATTATTTATTTTTCTCTCACAAAAACCTGTGTAGGTGACACATATTCCCTGTTGGGTGTGCGTTTGATGAATCTAACGTACACCACAAGGTAAATAATTGTTAATACAAATTTATTATTTAAAAAAATCAAAGTTTTACACCCACAAAATATGGTTTTTCTTAAGAGTTATACCCAAGCACGATTAATTTAAAGACTGTGTACATTTTGTCATATTCTTTTCGGCAGTATTTTCTGGAAAACCCAGATTTTCACAACCAAGCATACAACACCAAATCCGGAATTTACACTCAAGGATGTGGACTAAACAACGTCATGATGTCATGGGGTCATGACGACTACATGTACATGGTAATTAATTAGTCCTTCACTTTCAATGTAAGATAATAGTAGTATATATTGTAGGAAATTTTAATCAAAGTTCACCCATAATCGAAAAAAGAAGATCAATCTTGATTAATTTTATTATAATGTAAAGTGATGTTATGACATTTATAAACATTAATTATACAAATCCCAGGTGGCTAAGGAGAATGGAAGCACTTTGCCGTCCGCAGGACTATTTATCATACGATACCATTCCTTTTATCGTAAGTACTTCAACTAACAAAAATAAAACGATTAAAATTAATAGTTCAGAAAATAAAACTAAAATTAACTTAAATATTTGCAGCATTGCACACGGCTGGAGAATACGTCCATCTTATGAACGAGGAAGATAAGGAGAACATGAAATGGCTACACATCTTCAATTAATAATTTTTTTTTCTTTCATAAACATGATTAACTGATTGAGTCTAAATTGCTATATTATTGGCATTACAGCAAGTACGACCTCTATAGTAAGAGTAAAGTTCAGGTTGATGTTGAGAAAGTGAAACCCTACTACATGTCAGTAATTAAGAAGGTGAGTACATGTTGTTTTCTTTATTTACTAGAAAAATGATATTTATTTGAAATCATTTTAGACATTTCTGAATATTTCGACATACTACTATCTTTTCTTTTCTTTCTATTTAACAGTATTTTCCGGAGAAATTGAGGTGGTGAGCTGTGGGGGAAAAAGTGGCCAGGTGGAGGATCAGTCGTTTGATTCACTTTACGTTGTCAAGTTAATGTGAAACGATGGATTAATGTGTGTTATATATTATTATATATCCATCTTATATTAATTGGGTCTTCTTCAAATTCTGTGTTTTCTAATCCTTTATTTCAAGTCTGATTATAACAATAACATTACTCAGGCTTTGGTTTTATGAATATGCTGCCACATTAGCCATTCTTATATATGTTTGTATTCACACTTGCCGATATTTATGTCCTATTTTCCTCTAACATGAAAGCTCTATCCACAACATTTAACCAAACAAATTGTTCTACTTTAGCCAATATCGTATCTGCCGATATTGAATTACAATATACTCTTATAAATTGTTCTATTTTAGCCAATATACTCTTATGTTTTGTAAGTTTTATTTGTATAAATTGTTCTACTTTAGCCAATATACTCTTATATTGTTCTACTTTAAAAGGAAGATAATTCTCATGGTGACATGAAGTTGCGAATAATGGAGTAGAAGAGGAAAGCTCCATAGCAGATCAGAAGAACCACGAACAGGCTCTACACAAAAGAGAGATGCAAACTTTTTTTAGAAACAGAAAACGAAATTAGATTTGCAAGTCTAAAGAGAAACGAAGAATTTAAGATCGAAACTTTATTATAGAGGATTAGAGTCTATTTACAAGCCCAGCCTATATTGTTGTTAGACACTGGTCCATTTCATGAGCTTAAAATGGGCTTTCGAAATGATGACCAAAAAATGGCTTTCCGAAAAAGAAAAAAAAAACTTGATCGTTATCCCCTAGCTATATCTAAAAAGTAAAGACTAAAGCCGTGTTCCGTGGGTAAAGAAGAAAAAGAGTTATATATGTAAAGTCAATATTACGGTCAACGCCAAACGATACGAGTCTTGCTCTTGAAAGCAACTTAGGCGTTATCCATTATCAAAGCAACTTCGTCGTGTATAATGCCATGTACATAAAAGGAAATTCAAAACACCCATTAATCGTACGCAAATTTATAGGATCAACGCCATAATATTTCAACACACAATTTATGGATTTTTTTTTCGGATGGAACTATATAGTTTGTGAGAAAATATATTTTGAAAATTCAATTTAAAACGTGTTAACATCTACTGAAGTTAATATATGCTAAATTCATGAAAAATATATTTAATATTATTGAATTATGTATTCGAAAGAATTTTAATTTATTTGATGCATTGAGAATTTGAGATGCAAATGAAACTGAAATTTTTTAAGAATAGGTTTAAAATATCACAAAAAAAAAAAAAAAGATAATCGAGATTCTTGTGATAATCACTATTCTCATAGTCTTTTATGACTATATCAAACATATCGCCTCAAAGTCGAATCGAAACATTTCATATGAAAATATCAAATTTGAAGATATTAAGATAAATGTATTTGATGATATATGTTCACATTTTTTTTTGGATTAAATAATATCAGTTTGAAATCAATATTAAAAAAAAAACAAGAGAAAAATGAAGACATGTATAGATAAGTTTGTATTTTTAAAACCAGCTTGCATTTCTTTAATTTGTAAGTTTTTAAAGATAAATTTTGTTAAAAGTGAAAGGATATGGTTGTACGAAACTTTCACACAATGATTTTGATAATTCTCAAACTTCCTTTCAAGGTCGACTTGGATCTTGAAACTTTACAAAAGGGCTTATTTGTTCATTGTAATTCTTTTAACCATTCTTATGATTCCTATTTCACAATCACACATCCTACTTCAATTTGATTTATTTTTTCATTTCTTCTGATTTTTTATTTCAAAATCTCGCATGTTTTGTTAGACACAAAATTTCAAGGCTTTTTATGTTAAAAAAAAAAAAATTATAGACCTTTTTATAAGTTTATTTGTTGCTGGGCTAACTAATCCTCTTTTTACTTGTTTGAGATGCCCCAAATGATGATGACCGTCGAGAAGAAGATCGAAGCTGATGTGGCGGTGAGCCCTAACGGTGGGAAAAGGGCTTATGTCACTTTTCTTGCCGGAAACAAAGACTACTGGATGGGTGTAGTTGGTCTAGCCAAAGGACTTCGTAAGGTGAAATCGGTTATCTTCTTGTGGTGGCAACTCTCCCTGACGTGCCTGAGGAATACCGTCAAATCTTGGTGGCTCAAGGATGCATCATCCGTGAGATTGAACCGGTCTATCAACCGGAAAACAAAACGGGTTATTCCATGGCTTATTACGTTATCAACTACTCTAAGCTCCGCATTTGGGAGGTAAATATCGTACTTACTATATATTGTGTTTATTTATAATATGGCCATATCGTAAAACAAAAAAAAATCTCTTTTTTTTTTTTGTAATCAATATCATTACAGTTTGAGTGGATACGTGATTTGAAAATAATACGATAACGCCTATATATTCTCACTTGTGTCGAATGTTACTAGTACTAAAGATTATATAGCCAAATGTCATGTAATCATGATCCATTACCATATGCTATATAGATTTAACAAATAACACTGCATGAACATATATAAATGATAATATAAAATGTCGCTACGGATCTATTGGACCATATATTTGTTTACAAAATATTTTTCTATTTTTATTAGTTGATCTAGTGTTATATATTCTTTGTTGTTATTTTCAACTTGGGTATTCATCTTATATCTAATCTGAAAATTAAAAAGAAAAAAATTAAATTAGTAATAAATTTAATAAAAAATTAATGTATGGATGTTATAATATATGAAACCGATTAAGTTCTCGGTTGAATGTTAGTACATATATGTTAGAACTTTAATTCTATTTACTAACTATTAAAGAATCCCAATAAAAATCCATACGTAGCACATATACACAAACTACAGTGTTTTCTATGCACACTTAGAAGAGAGAACAAACCTTAGACAACTAATACTCGTGGACGAAAAATATAACATTTTCAAAAATCCATTCTTATTTTTACCAATGAAAAGCCTTATAGCTATTTAATGGGACGTTTGGATTTTATATTAATTGTATTACATAAGCAACCATATTCTAAAGAGTACAAATTAGTAAACGTAAATTGTAACATGGTAAAAAAGACGTACTTCAAAATCAAGCAAAAAAAAAAGTTGAATCAACAATTTAAAATCGGGCTATGAAGCCTCCAGGAACTACTCTTGCCGCCTTCGGGACGCACGCAGTGGGCTAGTCTGAACCCATTGGACTTGTGATACCTAGGTTATCCAAAAAAAAAAAAAAGTTGAATCAACAATGGTGTTTCCGAAGATTTTTTTCCGTTTGCTAAAAAAAAGATGAAACCATCTATATGATTATACAGACATAAAAATTACAATTCCTTTTTCTTTTAGGATTAGTATTATATGCGATATATACGTATAATTTTCTTATGATTATCTTTTTTATAATTTACTCATAATTATCTTTATACAATTTTATTATAATTCATTCATAATTCTCTTAATTTTTTTTTTTGGGCTAAATCATAATTATCTTTATATTTTTAAAAATTATTAAAAAAATCAATTTATTTTTGACACAAAAGTTTATAATTTACTCATAATTATCTTTATATAATTTAAGTATAATTCATTCATAATTATCTTTATATATTTTTAAATTATTTAAAAACAAAATATTTTTGACAATCTCTGACCGTTAGAATCGACACGTGTCAAAATCACGTGAGTTACTAACTTCACAAACCAAACTTTATATAATAAGATTCATAAAACGTTTTATGAAATGACGACGTACAGTAGAACCTCTATAAATTAATACTCGATAAATTAATAACCTCTATAAATTAATAAATTTCTCCGGTCCCGAGTTGGAACCAATGTAAATTTTGACATAATTCGATAAAATAATAAGATAATAATTTTTTAGAAAATCCTATGTAAATGTATGGTCCCATTAACATTATAAATTAATAATTTTATAAATCTATCAAAATATATTTATAGATATGTTATATATGAAAATATTTAGTGAAATATGACTCATGTGTTGTCTGTTTTTTCTTGAATTTGCATTAATTTTTGTTAAAATTATTTTATAATATTTTCAATGCATCAAAAACTTTTGATGTTATTGGTTAGACATGATAACTATTACCTTATTTGTAATTGATTTGAGAAAACTATTGATTATAACAAAAAAAACTTAACTTTTTAAGTAATTTTTTTAAAAAATTTACGAAATAAGACAAATCTCTCTATAAATTAATAATTATTAATTTATCGATAAATTAAAACCTCTATAAATTAATAAAATTTCACGGTCCCAACGTTATTAATTTATAGAGGTTTTACTGTACTAATAATTTGAAACGGTGACGTTTGAAGTTTGATAACCAAAACGACATCGTTTGGCTGTAGATATAAGCGTTTAGCGTTTTAATTAAATGAAACGAATGACGTTTCTATTAAACGGAACGACACTGCTTTGGAAGATCCAATACGATGGCGTTTTGACTACATAAAACGACACGTTCTATCGATCGAAACAATTCCACAAATTTTCACAAGAAGCAATCTGAAAACCTGTTCTTCTTTTTTTTTTTTTCTTGTGAAAATTTGTGGAATTGAGCCAAAGTGTTTTTGCTCTTGGAAGTGTTGGATAAAGATTCTTGGTTACCGATTAGTATATGGTAACTAAATCCACTGGGAGAGGTTTGAAATATTTCAGGTAAGGTATCTAGTAAATGTGATTAGTAATTTTGATAGACACTGGAGGAAGTAAAATAGGAACAATTGTAGTCTAAAGTAAGAACTTAATTGGTTTGTTATGGACAAGATGAGATTCAACTACATGAGACTTTTTCTTCCTCTTTAAAACTTACTAACTAACAATACTTCAGTTTTTGAATCATCTTCTAGCTTTAAAGTAAATCATTAATCATCTTCAATGCGGTGAGATCACTTGTTAGGATAAAGTAACTGCATGGTACTTTAATGGAGGATGATGTTCTGTTCTTATTGGTTTTTAAGGTATAGAGAAAAGACAGAGGTCTGAAATCAAAGGTTGTTGTGTTATCTTAGTCAACTTTTTTTTTTTTTGACGCCAATAATTCAGTCTATATTATTTTATTGGCTTGAACCAATTTGCATATTAGATTTATAAAAGATTCTGCTAGTTGTTTGCTGATTCAAATGAAAAGTCTCCATTTTATTTAAAACTTTTTTTATCAGATCTTGTCAGGATCTTTGGTCTTCTCTTAAGTTTCTTGGTAAGAGCTCCATAAATCTGTAGAGAGAACTCTGTGACTTACTTTTCATCATTTTTTTTTCAGATTGTTGTTAGTTCAATCAATCGGTTAATTCATGCTTTAGGTAGATCTTAAAAATATTTGCTGAAGATTCAAAATGGGTTCTCTATGTTTCTATAGCACTGTTGCTTTCATCCTTTGTGTTTTTTCTTGCCAACCAATCCTTGTCACATCCTTTATGTAATGATTTGAGTAGGTGGCTCTCTTTCTTTTCTCTTAAGGTTAGATTGAAAATTTTGTGTTTTGTTCTGTTTTTTTTTTTTCTTTCTGATGTTTGGAATTGTTTGGTCAGCTGCGCCGTTTAATGTGAAGAAACCACTTGCTTTTTGTCAATTCAATGGAAGTGTATGTTGTAACTCTCAAGAGGACTTGAAGTTGCAGAGACAGTTTAAAGCAGTGAATGTATCTGGGAGCTGTTCTTTGCTTCTCAAATCATTACTTTGCTCGGTAAAAACAAAAATGTTCATCTGTTTTAGCCATTGATGGTGAAACATACCTCTCTTGCTATCAGTTCTTTATTCCTTTCTCTGGTTTGCAGGAGTGTGATCCTTTCGCAGCAGAGCTTTTCCGCGTTGAGTCAGAATCTAGACAAGTTCCTGTTCTCTGCAATTCCACAGTTTCTCCAACACAATCGCTGGCCGAGATTGATTTCTGCGGCGGATTTTGGAATGAATGCAAGAATCTCTCTGTAACCAACACTCCCTTTGCATTACAAGCTGGAGATGGAGGTAACGTACAGTAGTAATGTCACTTCCACAATATCTGATATATGGAAGTCAAGCAATGACTTCTGTAAGATTTTTGGTGGAGCTTCAGATGAATCATCTGTGTGTTTCAATGGTCAGGCGGTTTCATTTAACATTTCAAAAGTTACTGGTCCATCTCCTTCAGGCATATGCCTTGAGAAGCTTGGAAATGGGTCTTATCTTAGCATGACACCTCATCCCGATGGTTCTAATCGCGTGTTTCTATCTGATCAACCCGGGAAGATATACTTGGCGACAATTCCAGCTGAAGGATCTGGAGAAATCTTGACATTGGATGAAACTAACCTGTTTCTTGATCTTACTAGAGAAGTTCACTTTGATGCTGAGCTTGGTCTCCTAGGAATAGCTTTCCATCCTGACTTCTTGAAAAACGGAAGATTCTTTGCTTCTTTCAACTGCGATAAAGCTAAGTGGCCAGAATGTTCGGGGAAATGCGCGTGCAACTCAGATATTGACTGTGACCCTGCAAAGCTAGATTCTGATAATGGTGCAAACCCATGTCAATACCATAGTGTCATCTCAGAATTTTATACTAACGGTATTAACTATTCTCACCTTTGTTTGTATTTTTTTTCCTTACATTGGATGTTACTGAAACGTTTATTGATATGTTTCAGGGACTTATGTTAGACCAGTGGAGGTAAGAAGAATCTTTACAATGGGTCTTCCTTTTACATCACATCACGGTGGACAGATCTTGTTTGGACCCAAAGATGGGTACTTATATTTCATGATGGGAGATGGAGGAAGTAAAGGAGATCCACACAACTTTGCACAGAACAAGAACTCGTTACTCGGGAAGATCATGAGACTTGATGTGAATAATGTTCTTTGTAATATATTCTTTACAGTAGAAGCATACGTCACAATGAACATGATTTGATTTTGGTTCTTGTTTCTCATCGCTTTTCAGATACAAAATCGATAAGCGAGTTTCAGCTATGGGGAAACTATTCTATACCAAAAGACAATCCTTTTTCTCAAGACAAGAATCTACTGCCTGAAATATGGGCCATGGGAGTCAGAAATCCATGGCGATGCAGTTTCGATTCAGAGAGGCCGTCTTATTTCCTTTGCGCGGATGTTGGAGAGGTATTACCAAACCTGAAACCAACATTTTTTTTATATTCTTGATCTATGACTCACTCATCAAAAGAAGCAATGAACATTTGCTTCCATGTTGAGTTTGCAGGACAAATATGAAGAAGTTGATATGATCACTAAAGGAGGAAACTATGGTTGGCATTACTACCAGGGAACTTTGCCGTTTAATCCCTCGAGTTCTTCTAAAACCAGCAACTCAACAACAAAGATTACAAACCCGATCTTCCCGGTAATGTGGTACAATCATTCAGATATAAACCAACAAGAAGGATCAGCATCAATAACTGGTGGATACTTTTACCGTTCCTCTACCGATCCATGCTTGTATGGAACGTAAGTTCGCGCATTCCTCTTCTTTATTTATCATACAAGTATTGTCAATCAAGAAACAATTCCTCTGTTTGTGTTTTAGGTATCTCTTTGCAGACTTATACGCTGGAGTTATTTGGGGTGGAACTGAAACTCCAGTTGGTAGTGGAAACTTCACAAGCTCTCATATTCCGTTACAATGCGCTTCGGATTCGCCAATCCCTTGCTCATCTGAAACAGAGCCCTCTGCTTCTTCATCTCCATCACTTGGTTTTGTATTCTCCTTTGGACAAGACAACAATAAAGATGTCTACTTACTAGCAAGCACTGGTCTTTACAGAATTGTTCGTCCAAGCCGATGTAACTTCCATTGCTCTCTTGAAAACACAACATCCTTAGCTCCTTCACAACAGCCTGATCGTTCTCCACCGTCTCCATCATCGTCTAAACGACTACACAACATCAATACTTTTGTTATAAATTTCTTAGCTTGGTGTTTTTGTTTGGTTGTTATATAGAGAAAAATAAACATGTTCATACATAAAACAGAAGCAAATGTTTAGAACTAATTCTATTGAGACAAATGATGTGAAGTGAACCAACAATCAAGAGAACCATACATATCAGAAGTGTCACACTTATGTTGAAAAATGGAGGGGGCGCAACTAGAGTGACATTGGCTGCATCACGGACGAGAAGGATGATTATTGGTAACAACGTTGAATATTTATTGTCCAAGTATGTGATCACTCATCCCATTAGACATTTTCTTAAGCATCTTAAGCACACACTCAACATGAAAAGTTTTCCAAAAAAAAAAAAAAAAATCTGTAATTAGATGATTCGTAAGACAAACATAAGTTCGAGTTCGTTGTACCGTTCGAGTTATAATTATTTTTGGTTCCTTTAGCTACAACAGACTCAGCTCAAAATTTTTTATCAAATATATTATCTGATATGTATGTGTTAGAAACTTTTTAAAAATTCTAAACCTTATTTAATTATATGCGTAGCTAATAATAAATATAGAAAGAAAATGTTGTTTAAATCGAGACCTGTTATCGAACGCTTTAGCCTTTAGTTACATATGTTATAGACTTATAAAACGGCCCTAGCTAACAAACGGGTAAAAAGTTCCTTACTTTTGAACATATGTGAATGTGTAAAAAGAAGAGAACTAATCGTCAAAAGCCTGACACATAGGATTACAACATTTATATCAATAGACCTTACGTTACATATCGTAGCACAACGTGGGAGTCTGGAAGATGAAATAGACGTAGAAAGTGGCGCATGCAAGGAGAAAAGGAAAGAGACAAATATGGCTGTGGAAGACAAAGACCGAGAACCGCTTAGCCCTATGGCTCGTGTGTTCCACTATCCGGGAAATGATTGTTGTATCATCACCATGATCGGTTGCAAAACCAAGATCAATGCTGACGTCATTCTACTTGCCTTGAAGCTTAATGTTTCAAAGCATCCTCATTTCTCCAACAGATTGGTAAGACCACATATTGAATACAATTTAACTCCAATTAATATATGACTTAATTAGTGTATAATCTCCAATTTCAGTCTGATGATGGTGCATGTTGGATAAAGACTCAAGTCAATGTAGAAGACCATGTATTTGTACCAGATATAGACCCGAACGAGACCGGCGAATATGGAGAAAGTTATGTTGAGGACTATGTTTCACGTCTCACGATGCTTCCTCTCAATAAATCAAGACCTTTATGGGACATGCACATCCTCAACGTCAAAACATCTGACGCAGAAGCGATATGTGTAATAAGATCTCACCATTCATTGGGAGATGGAACATCCCTCAGCTCATGTCTCTTCTAATAGCCTGTACTCAGAAAACATCACGCCCGAACACAGTTCCAACAGATTGTCTTCTCAAGAAAGTATGATAGAGAATGGAATGATCCTAAGCTGTTTCAATGGAGGTTTGGGAAACAGTATTTGGTATCGAGGGATATTTGCAGCCGGTTTGAGCATTCTTGGAAAGAAGATAGATGGAATCTAGTGGAGGCATTACAACAGAAGAGGAAATCGGACAGCGATGATGTTGGAAAGACCGAGAAGCGTTTAGCTGATTTGCTTTTGAAGAAGTTAACCGGTTTGGAGCAGTTTAACGGGAAACTGTTTCCGAGCTCGATACTTGTTGGTTCCAAGGATTACCAGGTGAAAAGAAGGTTAGGTGCTGATGGACAATACAAGGAGATTCAATGGCTAGGTACTAGTTTTGCAGTGAGACACTTTTTCAGCGATCTTGAGCCGCTAAGTTCTGAAATTTCATCTCTGTTAGCGCTTTGTCATTCGAATATACTTCAGTACCTCTGTGGATTCTATGACGAAGAAAGGAAAGAATGCTTTTTGGTTATGGAGTTAATGCACAAGGATTTGCAGAGCTACATGAAAGAGAACTGCGGTCCGAGAAGAAGATATCTGTTTTCGATTCCTGTGGTGATTGATATCATGCTGCAGATTGCAAGGGGAATGGAATATCTTCATGGAAATGATATCTTCCATGGAGATTTAAACCCCATGAACATTCTTTTGAAAGAGAGGAGCCATACTGAAGGTTACTTCCACGCGAAAATTTCTGGATTCGGTTTATCTTCCGTCAAAGCTCAGTCTTCTCGGTCTTCCTCGAGACCAAGCACTATTGATCCTGTAATCTGGTATATGCACCTGAAGTTTTAGCAGAGATGGAACAAGACCTGAATGGTACAACTCCTAAATCGAAGTTGACGCATAAAGCTGATGTATATAGCTTTGCAATGGTGTGCTTTGAGCTTATAACAGGTAAAGTTCCATTTGAAGATAGTCATCTACAAGGTGAACAAATGGCTATCAACATTAGGATGGGAGAGAGACCTCTTTTCCCTTTCCCTTCACCAAAATGCCTCGTTAGTCTGATCAAACGGTGTTGGCACTCAGAACCGAGTGAGCGTCCTAACTTCTCTTCGATCTGCCGGATACTACGCTACATCAAGAAGTTCCTAGTTGTGAATCCAGATCATGGTCACCCTCAGATGCAAACTCCATTAGTTGATTGTTGGGACTTAGAAGCAAGATTCTTGAGAAAGTTTACAGGAGATGCATGGTCTCACACCGCATCTGTAAATCAAATCCCTTTCCAACTATACTCATACCGGGTTTCGGAAAGAGAGAAGATGAATCCAAACTCAAAAGAAAGCTCAGAGGCAAGTGAATCTGAAAGCGTCTCAGTGGTTGAAGATCCACCTAATGCCATGATTACAAGAGATACAAAATCATTGTGTCTAGATACAATATCTGAATACTCAGATACAAGATCAGTCTACTCAGAAGCTCCCATCAAAAAGGTCTCAGCTTTAAAGAAAAGCGGCGAAATGGCAAAGCTCAGAAAAAGTCCAAGCTTAGGTTAGTCTATTCACCTTATTCTCTATATGAACATGATTTAAGTTGATAGATCACAAATAAAAAGACAATTATGTTTATGTTAATATCATCAATGCGTTCAGAAAAGTTGAGATCAACAGGAACTTCACCGGTAAAAGCAAGATCATCGACAAAAGTATCACCATTGGGTCCATTTGGAAGAAGCATTAAAGCAAGGAAAGATAATAGATTGCCTTTGAGTCCAATGAGTCCTCTAAGCCCAGGAAGACGTAGAAAACAAACTGGTCATGCTTCAGACTCTGAGCTTACTTAACTTTTCATCAAAAAACCAGAGAAGAAGAGGATGAAGATCCATGAAAAAAGCAGACTTTTGGTCAGTATTAAAAGCAGAGTTCATAGTTTCAGACACACACACAAAAAAAAAAAAAAACCAATGAGGAGATCTTACAATTTTGTGGTTAAATTAAAAGCTTCTCTTGGGATATTGTCTTCAAGAGTATGGTTTATTTTCTCTTCTTTTCTTTTTGTAGCTTTCTGCAAGTTAATACCTTGGCTGGGTTATTTTTTTGGAGTTGGGGTTATAAAATCAAGGACAAGAACACAATCTAAAATGTTGTACAAAACAGAAATGCATCAGCTTTTTGTAAGATTCATTGATTATATTTTATGTTGTTTGTTTAAATATTTACGGCAATTAATGTTTGTTAGTCTTTGACTTTCGAAGCATCTACAAAACCTATTATTGGACTTTTTTTCCATCAAGAATTTCCTTTTTCACAGAGGCTATTTTTTCCATTTATTAATGGAAAATATCTTATTATATATAAACTTCATCAAACAATACTATATACTGTTTATTGTTATAAATTAATATATGTGATCAGATACCTATAAATATATTATGAGTTTTGATTTTAATGAAAATATCATAACTTTTAAAATCAATCTTTGTATATATATATTTCACTTATCTTGAATAAAAAGAAACTGCAAACAGGAAAAGGAAAATTGCACCCCAAGTCTCCTTCTCCTTGGCAAATTTGGTTAACTCTTTCTCTATATATATGTAGGTGACAGTCATCGCATCTTTCAGAGACCAAAAGTTTTTTTCCTTCTCATCGAACCAATATAAAATCCTCTATTACAAGGTTTTTTCTGGCGATGATGAATTCTCCTACAGCGATGAACGAGGACGTGCTGCTAGAGATCATGTCTTATTGTCCTCCAACTGAGATGGCAAAGTTCCGTCTACTAAACAAAGAGTGCAACAAACGAAGTTATGAGTTGAGTTTTATCAATCGTCGTCTCCATAGAACCAACTCTTTTTTCTGCTATATTCTTCAATGCCGAGACGGATGGTTTAATCGATCATGTTTAGTCTCCGGCGTCGATGAAAAAGAAAAAATCCAAATCAATCTTGCTTTTCTTCCTCCCAGACACTATCAAGCAAAGATCGAAGCTTGCGATACACATCATGGAATTTTGCTCTGTATCGATGAGGGGAGAATACCAGATTACATCGTTTGTAAACCAGCTACAAAACAGTACCGGATCATACCAAACCCGAAGACCCGGTTTTACACTCTCGCAACCGGTTTAATGGTGATTTCGTCTAACCCGTTTCGGTATAAGATCATTAGAGTTTCTTCTACAAGGGCAAGACCGACGAGGGATTATGTCTATAGTCTTTCTTGTGAAGTTTTCGATTCAGATTCGGACGCGTGGAAGCGACTGGATTATTTGGAAACATCCGATCTTTTTCAGAGAGAAGTTAAACCGGTATCGGCGTACGGTTGCTTGCATTGGTTAACGGAGAAGGACAATGTGAGGCGGTTCTGTATGCGAACCGAAACTTGGTCTATCTTCCCGGTTCCGGACGATCTCAGATGCGATAGTACAGACGATTTCAGATGCTATAATAATCTGGTTTTGGTCAGCTACGAAGGAAAGCTAGGTGTGATCCATTCGAAATGGGGACAAGGATCCGATATATGGGTTTTGGAGAAGAGTTTTGGAACCTCATGGGTAAGAGTGAAAGATGCGAAGATTGCAGCGTTAGATGACAATGCAGCACCCATGTGGTTCCCAAGTAACGACACAGTTTCAAGGGCGAGTAGTAATGGGCTCCGTCTCTACAACATGAGTAACAACAACTATCGTTACTTGCATACCAAGGAAGATTATTTTTTCCATCTTCATTTCGACAGAAATCGTCTTGTCCCTTTCTATTCAAACTACGACAGAGTTTGTTTAGATAAAGATGACATTGAAAACGAAGAGAGCGATAGAGAAAGAAGAGATGAGCCGATAGAGAATAAGGAACGTGAAGAGAAATTGAAGAGGAGTGGCACAAGTAGAAACTTGTCTTACTGGGGTCAACAAAATTTACTAAAATTTACTTAAATAAGCTAGTTTATCACCGTTTTATTTGTTGCATCCTCAAATTAGTATTACTTTTTGGAGCAAATTGAAGATGAATCTTATAAAAGTATTTGTTCTTGTTATCATATATATTGTTGTTTAGCTCTCTTTTTTTCATATTCCCAAATCTGTATAAAATGAAGCAACAACAAATGACCACAACTATGAAATTTGTTTTGATAACTCGGTAGCCAAAGAAAGGAGTTTAAGTTGCTAACCTCTGGTGGTTTCGCCCACAATTGTCCATGATACCATCCACTCTCTTCATATGGTATAACAAAGACCTCTTTGAAGAGAAGAAGCAGGGCAAGTTCAATTATACCAGATAAATCCTCAAGACAACCAATAAGACGAGGGTGGAGATACCATCAACAATAATAGGCATTTTCCCAACATCATATATTTATTCGAATATGGCCAATACACATGGTTTATGAGGATCACAGTTTCTAATAAACTATTTAATATATTTAATTTGGAACGTTGGAAATAATAAGATTTTAATAATATTGATAGAAATCCAGTAAGAGGTTGTTAAGATTACGATATTTGATATGATCAAATCTAACAATCTATATTACATATCATGATATCAATAATATCGAATTACAAATCTAACCCGTTTCGGTATAAAATCATTAGAGTTTCTTCTACAGGGGCAAGACCGACGAGGGATTATGTCTATAGGCTTTCTTGTGAAGTTTTCGATTCGGATTCGGATGCGTGGAAGCGACTGGATTATTTGGAAACATCCGACCTTTTTTCAGAGAGAAGTTAAACTGGTATCGGCGTACGGTTGCTTGCATTGGTTAACGAAGAAGGACAATGTGAGGCGGTTCTGTATGCGAACCGAAACTTGGTCTATCTTCCCGGTTCCGGAAGATTTAAGATGCGATGATACTGACGATTTCAGATGCTATAATACTCTGGTTTTGGTCAACTACGAAGGAAAGCTAGGTGTGATCCGTTCGAAATGGAGAGAAGGATCCGATATATGGGTTTTGGAGAAGAGTTTTGGAACCTCGTGGGTAAGAGTGAAAGATGCGAAGATTGCAGCGTTAGATAATAATTACAGTGCAGAACCCATATGGTTCCCAAGTAACGACACCGTATCAAGGGCGTCTAGTATAGAGGGCTAGCTCCGTCTCTACAGCATGAGTAACAACAACAACTATGGTTGTTTGCGTACCGAGGAAGATTGTTTAGGTTTTTCTCTCTTCTCTTTAAGTCATCTCATCATCATAATCATTTAATTATTCAATTCAAAAATTTATTTATACATTTTATCCCTTCATTTTAAAATTTATACATATGTAAACAAGTTTTTGAAAAAGAAATATGAAAGATATTTTCTTATATTTTATATTATAAAACTAAAAAATATAGTTGATATAAAAAATAATAAATTTACTAATTTTCGATTATACTAACTAATTTATACTCCCTCTGTTTTCTTTTAAGTGTCGTTCTAGAGTTGCACACAGATTAAAAAAAAATTAAATCTTTTATTTTTTCTAAACAAAAACACCATTAACTACATATCTAAACACAATATGCCCAATAGTAAAACAATCTGCAGAATACTAATAGTCATAAAACATTAAAACGTAATAAATTTTGCATAAAAAATACAAAACGACACTTCTTTTAAAACAAAATCTTAAGTCTAAAACGACACTTAATTTAAAACGGAGGGAGTAAATAATATTTTATACTCCCTCCTTATTTTATTAATTGTCGTTTTATAATTTTTATTTCTTTGAATTAGATGTCGTTTTCAAATTTCTATGCAAAATTTATTACTTTTTAATATTTTATAAACATCATAATTTGTTACAGCTAATAACATCGAATGGCCCTCTTTGCATCCTGGATAAATCAGATTCTTTGCAACATCTAATATTTTGAAAAACCGCCTCGCTTCTAAGATGGGTTCCTCTCAACTCTTTTACTATCTATTGGCTCCCAGAACTCATGTATAACTCTTACTACATTATCTTCTTCCCTAGCTATGAGTACCACCATGACACCATCATCCCCAGACCTATAATTTTACTCTTCTACGTTCACCACTTCTACCATGACTACTACTCAACCGAGATCTAATATTCTCCCCCATGCGAAAACCATATATAGTATTCTAGTATAAAACCTCCAAAATATAAGTGATGCCAAACAAACATTCATTTGACACAAGGGCAATTCGAAATTTTTTTTTTTTTTAAGTTTTTAATATTTAGAAAATTATGTTATTAAATCATTTATAATATTGTATAATTAAAAAAAATATATAAAATATTTAATATAAAAATATTTTGTATATATATTCAATGCATTGATTTTTATAATTAGTTAGTTCCGATAATTTCAAAACTAAATTAAAAATAAAATAAAAACGAATTATGTAAAATAATTGTAGAAACAAAATTAATAACACGTGATTTTTAATTTATTTTGACGTGTTATTAAAAGAATTTTTCGTAATAATTTTAGATACAAAAATTAACAACATATTATACAAAAACCTTTAGACTAGAGAGTATGAAAAATTTCTATTTACAATTATTTTACCTAATTGATTTTTATTTTATTTTTAGTTTAGTTTTGAAATTATCGAAACTAACTAATTATAAAATCAATGCATTGAAGATATATACAAAATATTTTTATATTAAATATTGTATATATTTTTTTAATTATACAATATTATAAATGATTCAATAACATAATTTTCTAAATATTAAAAACTTAAAAAAAAATTATTTTTTTTGAATATTTATGTTGGTCAACGCCGGTCAACGTCGGTCAAACTGGTCAACGCCGGATTCCGGCGAAAAGTATACCGGAAAAAAATGTTCGTGATGTTGGCGACATGACTACATATAGTTCGTGTATGTGGGCATGCGATACATATAGTTTGTGTAGTTAGGGATACATTTTTAAAGTTCGTATGTGTAGCCATGTATTGTAGCATACTTCGTGTAACTAGATATCTTTTTCCCTTCTTTCAAATATAATATAAAACTTGTGAATCGGAATAAAATGGACAACAAAATCCTTAAAAAAGTATTATATAATCACACAATATTGAAATTGATTATCAATCTAATTTAGCCGAATTTTAAAACCAATACACTTAAAAAGTCATTTGAATACGAGTTTTTTTGAGTGGATATGATTGTTTTAAAAGTTTCACCATTCGGTGGAAGTATTCGGGGGGAAGGAACAATGTCTGCAAGATCATGAAAAAATTTCATTCGTGATGTATTGAGTTTGGAAAAAATCATGGAAGAGCAGAGGTTAAACTGTGAAAGAAAGATGTTATTGGGTTTATTTATTTGATACGGAAAGTTGTATGTAGATACTAGTAGATGGGCAAGAAATCGTATTGACGACTATTTTAGTAATAATAACAACTCAAATTGTCACATCGTAAGTTGTGGCAAGACTTTAGACGTGTTGATGGTTGTGCCCAGACTCGAAAAGGTTATTCACAACCCTAGTTAAGTAATAATTAATTACTGACAGACTTACATTACAGCTACGATAGATTTACGTGCAGTGACGATTTTACCCCAGTCTACAAATTGCGTTTAAAAGATTTTACAAGTGTCGAAGCTAGAAAACTATATATAATTATTTTGGGTACGACTTATCAATGTTTGTTTTCATATAATGATTTATATACGTTGGAAGACTTGTATATGATCGTATGGTCCAAAAGTATGGACCCAGACGGGTAAATAAAGTATTACCAAGTATTACGAAGCATAATAGTGTTAAATAAGAAGAACTCTATTTTAGATGACTTTTAGTTTTAGATGAATTTTATTTTTTTAGTATTATTAACATGATATATAACATAACCTTACACTATTTTAAAAATTAATCAAACCCTAAACCCTAAATAAGAACTCTATTTTAGATGACTTTTAATGAATTTTATTTTTTTAGTAATATTAACATGATATATAATCTTACACTATTTTAAAATTAATCAATCCCTAAAACCCTAAATAAGAACTCTATTTTAGATGACTTTTAGATGATTTTATTTTTTAAGTAATATTAACATGATATATAACCTTACACAATTGTAAAATTAATCAAACCCTAAACCATAAAAATATGAATTCTATTTTAGATAAATTTTATATGAATTTTTTTTTAGTAATATTAACATGATACATAATCTTACACTATTTTACAATTAATCAAACCCTAAACCATAAATATGAATTCTATTTTAGATGAATTTTAGATGAATTCTGTTTATAACCCGATTTTTTTAAAATGTTTGGAAATGAAATTAATTATTTCAGTCGGGTTAAACCCCTCAGAGGTCAGTAAAGGACGCGGATTCTAACACTGACAAAATCTCAGCCGTTTCTTGTTTCCACAATTAATCTGGACCGTTAACTATTAAGTATCGGATTTTGTAAATTTTTTTAATTTAAGTTACATAAAATCATTATGTAGATTCTGACCTACGTTTACTGTAGACAAAAAGTGGAAAACCAAAGGTCTAATCGGAAGAAGAATGGTTTCAACCGATGAAAGAAGAATGTCTCGTGGAAGTTCATCGCGGTCAAGTTCCGATCGACGTGTAGGGAGAAAAATGGGGTCTTCTCACATTCTTGTTGATCCGTCTTTCATTCCATCACCTACACAAATCCCAAAGCAGCCACAGAAACGTTCATCTGAGCTTGTGAGGATCACTAATCTTGGACCTGAAGGTGAGAGAGCGTTTCGTGAAGATGTGAGGAGGACAAGAATGGTTTATGATTCTCTTAGGATCTTTTTGATGATGGAAAAAGCTAAACTTAAACGTCAAGGATTAGGAGGAAGAAGAGGTAGACCTGAAGCTGCTTCAATTATGAAAAATTGTTCATTGTGGCTGTATCGTGATAAACGAATCGTCGGTTCGATTCCTGGAGTTAATATTGGTGATATATTCTTCTTTAGGTTGGAATTGTGTGTCGTGGGGTTACATGGACAAGTACAAGCTGGGATTGATTATCTTAGTGGAAGTCTTAGTTCTAATGGAGAGCCAATTGCTACTAGTGTGATTGTTTCAGGTGGGTATGAAGATGATGATGATCAAGGAGATGTGATAATTTATACTGGTCAAGGTGGACAAGATAAGCTTGGAAGGCAAGCTAAAAATCAGAAGTTGGTAGGTGGGAATCTCGCGTTGGAACGGAGTAAGTATTATGGGAATGAAGTGAGGGTTATTAGAGGGTTGAAATATGAGAACTCGGTTTCGAGTAATGTTTTTGTTTATGATGGGTTGTTTAGGATTGTTGATTCTTGGTTTGATATTGGGAAGGCTGGTTTAGGTGTGTATAAGTTTAGGCTGGAGAAGATTGAAGGGCAGGGTGAGATGGGTAGTTCGGTTTTGAAGCGTGCTATGACTCTTAAAACTAACCCGTTGTCTGTGAGACCGAGTGGTTACATCAGTTTCGATATCTCGAATAGGAAGGAGAATGTTCCTGTCTATTTGTTTAATGATATTGATAATGATCAATAGCCGTTGTGTTATGAGTACCTTGCGAAAGCTTTGTTTCCCCCTGACTTGTTTATGCAACGAAGTGATAGTGCAAGTGGATAAGACTGTATCACTGGTTGTAGCAGTGGCTGCATTTGTGAAGCCAAGAATTTCAGTGAGTGATGAGTCCCAAATTTACCGTTTTCTATATAGGATTTAGGTTTGTATATTGAGTCAATTAACTTATATTAGATAGAATATAGGACTATATGATTTACTTAGTGTTTTATAGGTCTAAAGAGCATTTGGAGCAAAAGGAAGAGTTTTGGATCACTTTGGATGCAAAATTACATATGATGATGCAGAGTCCAGCAGACCCGTCAGAAGTATGGCCTCAGACGAAGACCTTCCCACCGTTGGATCGTTCTGATATTTGGACACAAGATAGCCACGGATGTTAGCTGTCATCTCCAAGTGGTTTCATGGAAATCCAACGGTGCAATCAAGAGTTATGGCTGATTTACTGAAGACAGGTCAACCTGCCGACCAAGCTGACGAAGCCCAGGCCCATGAAGATGGGGATCGACCGATCCACACTTGGGATCGATCGATCCTATGAAGAATTGCGGCCCAAGTTTGCCTCCTCTCCAAGTTTTCCATTTCTTTTGTTTCCTTTTGTTGCTCTCCCCTTTTCCTATATAAGGAGGGCTCGCCCCATGTATTTTACACACCTTTTCAGAGCAGTGGCTCTCTCTTTTGAGAGCTGTAGCTCTCCCCCAGTTTTATTAATATTTTGGTGCATAACAACGTGCTTCGATACAATAAAACTAATTAGCAGGAAAAGAGAGACTCCCATCATCACCCATAACAACGTGCTTCGATACGATTCATTGATCGAGAGCACCTGTACGCGAGCAAGATCCTCATCCGCCATATGCTAGTCAACCGCTTCCAGGGCCATGATGGGATTTACAAGTATATCCGTCTCCCTCGTACTGATTTGACTTCTCCCTCGACTCACGAGAAAATTGGTTTTAACCCGCCTGCTGGGGCGCTTTGCGAGAGACCAATTCACCTACGACTAGTGGCATCCGGAGAGTAGCACATATCAGCCATCATGATGAGGCTTGGTCGTAGGTCAAATAATAAACCTAAATATGCAAACTACCGGATCAAATACGGTAATCAATTGTAGCACTTTAGGGTCGAATCCACAGGGACCGATAAGTTACACTACGAATTTATGGGATTAAAGTTAAGCTAAGACGAAATAAAATAAGAGTTTGATTTTTCTAGCAACCTAACGAATAAATAAATAAGCAATTAAATAATAAAAGAAATATTAGGCATGGGTAAACCATCCAGGATGTGACAAAACAATTAAATCAATTAGCAGGAAGTATTAAGATATGTTCTTGAACTCAATCCACAATTATGTTGGCAAGTCACTAACGCACAAATGCCTCCTTAGCAATACTAAATTAAAGAACCGCTCCCGCGTGATCCTAACAAAGTAAAACTAGCATTAATAACAAGATTGATATGTTCACAAGTTGCCATGGTTATGTCTTCCGATGCCATGGAGTCTTGCTCCCCAAATGTTGATTCAGGCAATTAACCGCACTCCCGTGTCTAAACTAATCACCTATGATTTTAGAACAAGTTAGCTACTCAAGTCCTAAGCATTAAGAACAACATAGAAGAAGAACTATAAAATAAATTCCCTAACTAACAACCTAACAATCGGTCACATCCCTTCAGAGTAACCCTAGCCTAATAAGGAAACTAATCAAGCATGAAAACTAAAACAAAGATGAAACTATGAAGAAGCATCTTTATTAAAAAGAAAACAAAACTAGGGGAGAGCTACAGCTCTCAAAAGAGAGAGCCACTGCTCTGAAAAGGTGTGTTTGATACAATGGGCGAGCCCTCCTTATATAGGAAAAGGGGAGAGCAACAAAAGGAAAGAAAATAAATGGAAAACTTGGAGAGGAGGCAAAAAGAGGCGGTGGACCGGTCGATCCATGGACCGGATCGATCGGTCCTCATCTTCATGGGCTTTGGGCCGAAATTCTTCATAGGATCGATCGATCCAAGTGTGGATCGGTCGATCCCAACTCTCGTCCGCGTCGGCTTCGTCAGCAGGTTGACATGTCTTCAGTAAATCGGCCATAACTCTTGATTGTACCGTTGGATTTTCTTTAAACCACTTGGAGATGAAAGCTAACTCCCTTAGCTATGTTGTGTCAAAATATCAGAACGATCCAACGGTGGGAAGGTCTTCATCTGAGGCCATACTTCTGACGGGTCTGCTGGACTCTACATCTTCATATGTATATTTGCATCCAAATTTATCCAAAACTCTTCCTTTTGCAATATTTACTTCTCAGACCTGAAATACACTAAGTAAAGCATATAGTCCTAAAATCTATCTAATATAAGTTAGTTGACTCAATATACAAACCTAAATCCTAGATAGAAAACGGTAAATTTGAGACTCATCAAGGCTGGCCTTTCTCAACCTTCTGCTTCCGCGCCACCACCATTTCAGCACTACTCCTCCCCTCAGTTGACTCCATTTCACTTTGATATGAGCGAGTACGTCGCCATGGAGCCACCGAAGGAGCCGAACTCGGAGTTTGAGCGTCATGGCTCTGCTGCGTTGCACCACCACCATCGCCTCCACCTCCACGCGAGCCTACACCTCCATCCCCATCAGTCCCGGAACATGAGGTTGACTACTCTGGCGCTGCTCACTTGGACACCTCTGTCCCTAATGACGAGGCTGCTGCTTCTAAGTCCTCTTCTCCAGACCCTTCTCCTTGCTTTCCTACTTGGATTTCCACACATCGCCACACGAGCTCGGAGTCTAGCTTTCCGCAGGACTTCCGCCTTCGCAACAGGAGAGAGCTTGGTTTGCATCGGGTTCTCATTCTTGCCACACTTGTCGCCTGACACAACAGTCAAGCTAACGACTTTAAACAAGCGCTTATGGGAGGCAACCCACTGAGTTTGTACATACATTCAAATCTCTTTTGTTTTTCTTTATTTTTGGTTTTGTTTTTAGGATTTTATTACGGTGAAATCACGTCCGGTGTTAAGTGTTTTCAGGAACAGGTACTAAACGCAGAAGATGCGAAACTTTTTGTTCCAAATACTAGAGACCGATCGATCCTGTCGACAGATCGATCGATCCTCTTGCGATTAACAAAGTCCGAGACAATAGAAGATCTAGACCGATCGATCTGAGACGTCAGACCGATCGATCCCCTGCTCTTAGCAGTTTTGGGACTCATGTCACGTTGTCCAGACACACACCAAACGTTTTATCACTGGTTTTTCTTTCCTTTTCTTTTAGATTTTGATTTTCTATTATGTATATTATAACTATCTTTTGTTTTCGGTTTCCATTCTTCCTTTGGGTTTTTCTTACACACCGGGACGGTGTGAAGTAAGTCTGGGGGAGGAATGTGACCATTTGCACTAACATTTTAATTTTTATTTGAGTCGTTTTATTGAGTCAAAATGGTTGGAACTTGGAACTTCTTTTGTGAATCGTGTGTTCGTACTAATATCTTCTGCTATCCGTCATGACTATCTTTATTGTAGAGCCGAAGATTGGAACGCATTAGCCGAACAACTCACCAGAAGTCCCTATCTCTTGGAAATCTCAACTTGGGGCTTGGTATACATCGAACGCGACCTCTGACTCAATGCGCATAACTTCGAAAAAAGTATGGTTCCCCTATCTCTTCTCCTGAACAAGAAAAAGAAAAGAAGAAAAAAAAAAGAAAAAGAAAAGAAAAGGGATGTGGTAAACAAAGAAGTGGGCCGAGGGATGTGTGGTTACCCCCTTGCATACTTCGGACTCATGAAAACCAACCCCGGGCTAAAAAAAAAGAGATCGATAGAAAAAAATAAAATGATACCCTAGAAAAGTAGGGAGAAATCGATCTCATGAAGAAAAAGGGAAGAGAAGGAAAGGAACCATGAAAAGAATGTCTTGGAAGCTAGAGGAAGGTAAGCGTCTACGCGATCTTTGATCGATACTCCCTCGTTGAGACCGCATGCTTGTAAAAGAATGAATGTAAGGAGTAACCAATGGAGATTTTGGAGCTTCCTTGAGATCTCGGGACATCAGTACGAAGAGTTGCTAAGCCAATGGTTAATACATGTTGTAAGCTCAATGCTTTAAGAAATGGATTTGCGGAAGATGTACGAGATTCTTGAGAAGTTGTAAGTTCTTGTTTTTCAAAACCTTTCCTTTAAGATCTGTCTTTTTGATTGTTCTTGCTTGAGGACAAGCAAAGATTCAAGTCTGGGGGAATTGATGAGTCCCAAATTTACCGTTTTCTATATAGGATTTAGGTTTGTAAATTGAGTTAATTAACTTATATTAGATAGAATATAGGACTATATGCTTTACTTAGTGTTTTATAGGTCTAAAGAGCATTTGGAGCAAAAGGAAGAGTTTTGGATCACTTTGGATGCAAAATTACATATGATGATGCAGAGTCCAGCAGACCCGTCAGAAGTATGGCCTCAGACGAAGACCTTCCTGTTAATCAAGAAGGTGTTTAACACTAATTAATTCATAATTAGATGTTAAACACAGTGACTTGTTCAACAAGCAATGATTCGAAATTCAAATGAGAAGAGAGAAGAGAAGAGAAGCGCCCAACGGCTAGTGGTACGGACGCGCGAGTTGGTCTTCGTCCTTATCCGTGTGTGAGCTGTTGTTTGTCCTCTTGTATGAGCTGTTCTTTGGCTGGATTAGATGTGCTTTAGAAAGGCTGAATAGGGATGCAAAGATGTCCAAGTGCATAACCCTTTTAGACCTAGATATTTCTCTATATAAAGCACATAAGCCACCATTTGTAAAGCCAACTCTTTTACTCTTAATACATTTCGACTCTTGGTTCTAAACATGGCTCTTCATCTCTTCTATACATTTCCACCTTAAATCTTGACTTATTCTTGGTTACTAGTTCGATTCTTTAGCTCTATTCTTGTTCTAGTCTCTTAATCTTTCTCTTATTTTCCGCTTTAATCAATATGGTATCAGAGCATAGATTTATAGATCCATAGTTTCGTTCTACTCTTTCTGTCTTTAATGGTTATTTTGAGAAGAAAAGCCCAGTTTCTTGTTGTTTTGATCGGTTGGACAGTGCAAATGTCCACTGATCCGTTTTGACAATGAAGAGATAAGGAGGCTGTGGTGAAGAACCACTCTTTAAGCCCCTTTTGAGATCTCCAAGTCGCTATTTTTCTTTTGTTTTAGACAATGAAGAGTAAGGAAATGAAGGCTGTGGTGAAGAACCACTTCTTAAGCCTCATTTCAATCTCTAAGTCACTGTTTTGGTTTCGGTTTTGGACAATGAAGAGAAGAGAAGTGGTGACTGTGATGAAAATCACATGGAGAGAAAGAAAGCTCTCCTATTTAAGTCCCACTTTGATGAAACTCTAAGTCCGGGTTTCGTTTCTGTTTGAGACGATGAAGAGAGAGATATGGTGGCTGTGATGAAGAATCACAAAGGAAGAGAAGAATCTCTCACCTATACGCCCCATTCTAGATCTCTAAGTCATTGAAATCTTTGTGTGTGTGACGATGAAGGGAGAGAAGTGGTGACCGAGGGAAAGAAATTTTCTCTCACTTAAGTCCCATTTCCATGAAATCTCTAAGTCACTTGTTATCTCTTCTAATTGCTCTTAGCTTTGTGACAATGAAGAGAGAGAGGTGGTGACCGAGAGAAGAAAACTCTCTCACTTAAGTCCCATTTCAATGAAATCTCCAAGTCACTTGTTATCTATCCTTTAATTGCTTTGAGTTTTGTGACAATGAAGAGAGAGAGGTGGTGACCGAGAGAAGAAAACTCTCTCACTTAAGTCCCATCTCGATGAAATCTCTAAGTCACTTGTCCTTCTTAAGTCTTTATTAAATCTTTTGACAATGAAGGGAAGAAGATGGTGGCTGTGGTGAGAAACCACAATCTAAGCCCCACCTAGATCCCTAAGTCATCTTTGCGTGTGCTTAGAATAGTTGTTTTGTTTCCGTTTTCTGTTTTTCTAATTATCCAATGGATGGAAGCCCAAACTTTGGCCGTGTACAAGTCTTCTCGTTGAGAAACAAGAACACCTTAAAGCCTTAGTCAAGCTTAAGATCTATTTGGGTAATAAACCATATGACATTGATTCGTTAGTCTTTTATTATCATGAATATAAAGACTACTAGGTTTCTTTGAAGGATTATGGTGTGTTCAAAAGTTAGTAACCAAGATCTGTTAGCTTACTCTTATGGGTATAAAGCTATTAAGATCATAGTTACTTTCCTGTTTTAAGAAGAGACCAAATCGACATAGACAAAGTGGCCTAGAGGAACTCAAGATCTCTTTGTGAGAAGATGAGTAAGTAAACCCTATGGCCAGTCATGTGTTTGGATCTTGAGAGCCAACCGCTAGTTTGTGTTTTAAACCTCGGACCGTTGCTTTATCAAAGATAAGATAAAAGTAACACTCAAGTCCATTGGGAGTTTTAAAAGCGGTGTGGTTCTAAGTAGAGAACCATGAAAGGAGACTTGATTCGTGTGAATTCAAGTACTCAAAACATGTTGTATCCAAGTTTTGGGCTTTAGATTTCAAAATTTAAATTAAAGAAGAGGGAGGGAACGCTTAACGGAATGAGAACCTTGATCAACTAAACTCTATAAGGTTTAAGTAGATCTTGATGAATCCATATTCCGGTTTATCTTTAAAGAGGAAGAAGGGTCTACTATGTTTGTGTAGTTCAAAGACCTTGATGAATCCCTTTATGAAGGTTAAAATTAAGGGAAGTGAACCATGACAGATTCTAGACTCTTAAGAGAGAAAGAGTGTGATGTCATGATGGATCCGAAGGTCCTTAACAAAGAAAGGTTTTGAGTAAGTCATTGTACAAGGGGAAGTGAGCCATGACGGATTCTATTCTCTTAAAGGAGAAAGAATGTGAAGTCATGATGGATCCAAAAGTCCTTAACAAAGATTACTAAGAAAGGAAGAGAGCCATGACTATCTTTGGTCTTAAAAGGCTAAGTAGAAAAGGTCATGATGGATCCAAGTCCTTAAAGGTAGGGAGCCTTGACTAGCTTTGCTCTTAAGAGACTTAGCTTAAAAGAGTCATGATGAATCCGAAACCTTGTAGTAACGAAATCTTGGATTATGATTGTGTATCAAAATCCTTGGTTAATGAATTACGTCACTAGAGAGAACTTGGTCCGTATTAAATTCTTTGTGAATAAAATACACCTAAGGGCCATAGTATACTCTAGTTAATGACAGAGGTATATCATGATAAGTGAAGTTCTATGTGAACATTTACAATCAAAATCATGAATAATCTCTTGTTTTCTTTCCAAGTATGGGAAGAAACAAATCAAACCCGAGCCGGTTTTGTTCATAAAGGCTTCGGGTCATTTGTCCTAATAAGCTCTGTTTTGGATGAGTATGATCATTCTTTGCAGGTCATGGAAGTGGTATTCGGATATCACAAGCCAATGGTCGGTGAAAGTGTCAACCATCTAATCCAAACCAGAAGTGGATCACAAGTCTTGCCCGGAGAGAGCCGATTTCAAGCTACTCTACCGAGTGGAAGCATCTCTTGGACCATGGTCGAGCTACTGGTCAGAAACATGTAGAATTGGGTCAGACAAGTCTTTCCAGAGCCATATACGAGTCATTAGACCGGGCCAGAGAAGCTTCTAAACCCTTGGTTACTTAATCGTTTATTTATAAGTCTTATTTGTGCTATTTGCTTTAATGCTTTATGTTTGGCACATTGGGAACTTCCACAAGCGTGAGTGTGTGCCCTCACTAGGAAGTTCCACCATTGATCTTTTCTTTAATTTCCTAAGGCTACAGATTCAAATGGTGAAGAAATCAGGAAACCAGGGAGTGTAGCGGCCAGGTGTAACGGGCAGACCATGGCCGATGAAGTCTCGGGTTGACTTGAAGAATTCAGAACACCAGAGAACCTAGCGGCCATATGTAGCGGCCAAAGCTTGGCCGGTGAAGTCTCGGGCTAAAGTCTAGCAGCTAGACCTACTGACATGGATTGTTCCCCAGCTCAAAACTCAAGCTCCAAGACCAAGAGAGCTCATCAAAACCTACCACTACAAATCTAGAAGGCTACTCTCTAAAACTCTTAGTCGCTTTAGAATCTCTTTAGTCATTCATTCATTTGCTTATCATGCTTGAAACTGGATTGTTCTTTGCTCAAATTGACTTTCAAGCTTAACCATTGTTGTGTAACTATTGGCTAAGCTTGAGGGGGAGTATAATTAGACATTTGATCGCATTCATTTATACTTGATCACTTGTTGTTTGAATCGCTTGTTTGCTTGCTAAGTTAGCCTAAGGATTCTCTTGTCATCTTCTCATTCGCTCATATCTAGATATCTAATCGCCTAACCCCTCATAACTTTACTTTAAAATACTTTCTTGTTGTGGAAGGTATCGAGGAAGCATTGTTGTGAGAACTCTTATAAGGCGTTTTAGGGAAAAGGTAGAGGGTTATGAAGAAGAAGTAATGTCAAAAAAATATGGAGGTCTGAGATAGAAGCATATGGAGATGTTTAGAGGAAAATGAAGTGGGAAGATCTGGAAAGAAGTTATGAAGGCAAAAGAAAGAGAAGATGAATGAGGTGATATCAAGTTGAATGGAGTAGAGGGAAAGTAGACCTAGAAGATTCAAAGTGGATAAAAGAAGAAGTTCACACCAAGTTTGCGATGAAGAAGCAAGCCGTGAAGATTCAAAGTTGATAAAAGGAAGTTCACATCAAGTTTGTTGGAAGAAGCAAACCGTGAAGATTCAAAGAAAAAGTAAAGAAGACTCTCACATTAAGTCTGTTTGAAGAAGCAAACTGTGAAGAATCAAGATTGGTAGAAGAAGGCTTTACACCAAGTTTGTTCGAAGAAGCAAACCGTGAAGATTCTAACAAGATAAAGAAAATATTCACATCAAGTTTGTTCGGAGCAGCAAACCGTGAAGAGATGTTATGATTTAGAATCCACACTAAGCTCGAGAAGGATCAAGCCGTGGAGTAAACCAAGTGTGCGAGTGTGGACAGAAACTCGGAGTATCATTCAAGAACCATTCAAGATTCAAGCTAAAGCTAAAATCAAGGAAGGTCAGTTGGAGATAGTCACCGAAAGGGGGAGTTTCTTAGAAGTGCACACCGGAACCATTGGAACACTACATAAAGAGTCATGGCAAGAGGAAGACTCAAGGCCACAAACAAGACTCTACCATCATCCATTGAAAAGGCTGTCCTCTAAACTCTATCTAGTTGAATTTAAATCCATTATCTTAGTTCCATTCATTGCCATTATTCTCTATATAGGGTCTCTTAGCTTATGACATTAAGAACGTTTTGATATTCCTCATAGCACATACTTAATCTTTCTTCTTTATCTCTTGTTAAAGGGTGAAGGAGACTATGAGAGCCTCAAAGAAGTTCAAAATGTCGAAGAAGGAGTACATAAAAGGAGAAATGAAGGCAAGAAGGACAAGGAAAATGGATGAGGAGTTTTCAAGGAGTAGAGGAAGGAAGCCACTATCCCATCAAGGCTACAAGACTGAGTTCACCAAGTCGTGTAGACCTTAGGTATCCTTGAAAACCCTTCCTCGCTTATGTCAGTAATACTCTTTTTCCCTAAGACCGGTTTTGTCCCATGAGGTTTTCCGATCTTAGGTTTTTAATGAGGTTACTCGCATAAGTGTCAAGTCTATAACAATGATCATTGTAGTATAGACTTGAGGGGGAGTGTTAATCAAGAAGGTGTTTAACACTAATTAATTCATAATTAGATGTTAAACACAGTGACTTGTTCAACAAGCAATGATTCGAAATTCAAATGAGAAGAGAGAAGAGAAGAGAAGCGCCCAACGGCTAGTGGTACGGACGCGCGAGTTGGTCTTCGTCCTTATCCGTGTGTGAGCTGTTGTTTGTCCTCTTGTATGAGCTGTTCTTTGGCTGGATTAGATGTGCTTTAGAAAGGCTGAATAGGGATGCAAAGATGTCCAAGTGCATAACCCTTTTAGACCTAGATATTTCTCTATATAAAGCACATAAGCCACCATTTGTAAAGCCAACTCTTTTACTCTTAATACATTTCGACTCTTGGTTCTAAACATGGCTCTTCATCTCTTCTATACATTTCCACCTTAAATCTTGACTTATTCTTGGTTACTAGTTCGATTCTTTAGCTCTATTCTTGTTCTAGTCTCTTAATCTTTCTCTTATTTTCCGCTTTAATCAATACTTCCCACCGTTGGATCGTTCTGATATTTGGACACAAGATAGCCACGGATGTTAGCTGTCATCTCCAAGTGGTTTCATGGAAATCCAACGGTGCAATCAAGAGTTATGGCTGATTTACTGAAGACAGGTCAACCTGCCGACCAAGCTGACGAAGCCCAGGCCCATGAAGATGGGGATCGACCGATCCACACTTGGGATCGATCGATCCTATGAAGAATTGCGGCCCAAGTTTGCCTCCTCTCCAAGTTTTCCATTTTTTTTGTTTCCTTTTGTTGTTCTCCCCTTTTCCTATATAAGGAGGGCTCGCCCCATGTATTTTACACACCTTTTCAGAGCAGTGGCTCTCTCTTTTGAGAGCTGTAGCTCTCCCCCAGTTTTATTAATATTTTTATAGTTTTATTTTATTTCTTTAATAAAGATGTCTCTTTCTAGTTTCATCTTTGTTTGAGTAGTTTCCTTATTAGGCTAGGGTTACTCTGAAGGGATGTGACCGATTGTTAGGTTGTTAGTTTGGGAATTTATTTTATAGTTCTTCTTCTATGTTGTTCTTAATGCTTAGGACTTGAGTAGCTAACTTGTTCTAAGATCATAGGTGGTTAGTTTAGACACGGGAGTGCGGTTAATTGCCTGAATCAACATTTGGGGAGCAAGATTCCATGGCGTCGGAAGACATAACCATGGCAACTTGTGAACATATCAATCTTGTTATTAATGCTAGTTTTACTTTGTTAGGATCACGCGGGAGCGGTTCTCTGATTTAGTATTGCTAAGGAGGCATTTGTGCGTTAGTGACTTGCCAACATAATTGTGGATTGAGTTCTAGAACATATCTTAATATTTCCTGCTAATTGATTTAATTGTTTTGTCACATCCCGGATGGTTTCCCTATGCCTAATATTCTTTTATTATTATTTGCTTTATTTAATTTCTCATTAGGTTGTTAGAAAAACTCTTACTTATTTCTGTCTTAGCTTAAATTTAATCCCATAAATTCGTAGTGTAACTTATCAGTCCCTATGGATTCGACCCTAAAGTGCTACAACTGATTACCGTATCTGATCCGGTAGTTTGCATATTTAGGTTTATTATTTGACCTACGATCAGTGAGTTTGCTTATGATTATCATGGGAAGTTAATAAGACAGAAACCGTTGATACATGAATGTGGACCGGCGTGTAAGTGCCCTCCAGATTGTCGAAACCGTGTGACTCAAAAGGGTTTGAGGAATAGATTTGAAGTGTTTAGGTCAGTGGAAACGGGTTGGGGAGTTGTGTCTTTGGATATATTACATGCTGGTACTTTTATTTGTGAGTACGCCGGGGTTGCTTTGACAAAGGAACAAGCTAACATTCTTGCCATGAACAGCGATACAATGGTATATCCTGCTCGATTCTTGTCTGCAAGATGGGAAGATTGGAAAGATTTGTCTCAGGTCGTGCCTGATTACGAGCGGCCTTCTTATCCTCAGATTCCTCCTGTTGATTATGTTATGGATGTCTCCAAGATGAGGAATGTTTCTTGTTACATAAGCCACAGTACTGATCCTAATGTCATTGTCCAGTTAGTACTCCATCATCACAACAGTCTCATGTTTCCTGATAACACCGGTTTTTCGCCCAGTTTAGCTATGGTTTTCAAAAGGGTTTATAAAGGTTTTTATGGATTTCTAATATAAATAAGCCAATAATCAAGTATTAGCAAGAACAAAGAGTTTTTACAGGTTTTAGGGAAAAGGAGCTGAAAAAGGATAAAAATGACTTGCAGGACAGTTTCGGACCATCAGAAGTTTGGCATTCGTTGAAGATGTCCCCGTGAACCAAATTGGGAGATTTTGGTGTCACTGGAAAGCTTAAAGAGTCAAGATTCACCTCCAAGTTGAATCGACCTAATCCGAGTTGTCAATCAGAAGTTATGACCGTTTGAAGACTGGCCTGTCTAGCTGCGCGGCCACGCGATGACCATGCGGCCAAGTACCCATCCACCGCACACCGAGGACCCGACCATGCGGCCAAGACCCACGATTTTAGCCGCCTCAAAGCCCTAGAAGTGCAAAATAAGAAGCCCATTTCGTTTGGCTCAAGACACCGTGTTTTGACCGACGAAAACCCTAACCCTAATTCGCCGATGCCGTGAAGCCTATAAATACAAGTCTTAACCCTAGGATTTCGACATGCTATTCTTGATGCTCATATAACACCACGACAGCATCCCTAGAGAAGAAGATCTGAAGCCTTGAGGAGCCTCCTTGGACGTCCCTTCAAGCATCGTTTCCTATTCTCTTTGTCTTTTAGTTTCTTTCGCTTTTACTTCGTTGTTTAAGGAGAAGATTTAGTTTCTTTACACTTGTTGTTTAGAGATCAAATCTGAACCGTCTTTTTTTTCATTTTTTAATCATTAGTTTTATAGATCTGCTTAATATCTTAACTGTTCTGATGTTTCGACTCGCCATGAGCGAGTAGTTTCTTTGTTGGGTTTGATGGGGTGATTCGAAGGGGTTCTCATGTTTTCATTATTTGTTTAGGTTATTAGATCTAGATCATTAGATCTGTAGGGTTTATTCTGCGACTCTATCTTCTAGTCTATATTAACTGAGTATTGAAGCGGATAGGCCATCCGTGGACAAGCGACTATTTTAGATAGCTTTTATTTGAAAAAACCTTTAGGAGTTATTGGATCCAGCTAGGAAGACTGACCGAGCTAATCTCTGTAAGTACTAAGGTACAGGGGTTAGTGTTAACGTCTAGGACATATCGAACTTATTCTTTAAGCTGACTTCATGCCTCCAAAAATAGGGTGACCGCGGACACTGTCGGGTCTATGAAGTTTAGGAGCCTGTAAGCGAACGTAGGAGGGTTCAATTTAGTGTTCGGGTTAGTGAGTCAAATAAACCACGTAATAGATCAATACCTAGCAAACCTTGAGAGTGTGAGACCCTGGAGATGTTCCCTGGACCGCCCAACGCCTTTAATATTGATAGCAACCAGTTTAGTTATAGCGTTTAGTTCTCTAGAGTTCTTTAAGTTTTCTTAGTCTAGTTATAGCTTCCTTAGTTAGTAGTCTTTAGTTTTAGTTAGCCTTTCCTTCTAGTTTAGTTTAGTCAGTTTAGTTTTAGTTTAGCTTAGAATTAGGATAACCCTAAGAGTGACACTTAGGAAACCACAAAAATCCTCTCTTTATTTAGTCTTAGCCTATCCTTTTTCCTTAGGAATTCGTTGCGCATTCTTAGTCTCTGTGGGATCGACCCTTAAATACTACACGCGATTGGCTGTGCACTTGCAGCTTAGTGGTGTGTTTTATTAAGGTTTAAAAACCTAGGTTCTCTTAAGTGAAACCTGATTGATCGTCTACTCTGACACCCATCATTTCCTAGAGCCATGCTTTTCGCTGCGGAAAACATTCCTCCCATGACTGAACTCAGCCTTGATTACGGAGTAGCTGATGATTGGACCTCCAAGCTTGCCAATTGTAATTAAACTTTACTGTTAAATGGTGGTTCTTGGCCAGGTAAAGTAAAAACTTAGTTAATGATTGATAAGTTTAGTCATAAAAGAAGCCTATAATATCATGCTAGTTAACTTAATATCATGCCATATTAAGTTAAGTTAATCGTTGCAAATGGGTCTTGTCTCGAATAGTCATGACTTGAGAAATGTTGCAGGTTATTGATTGTGATATAAAATGCTGCAACTTGGTTTTTCGATTTCATTTTTAACGTGTTGAGTGAACAAAAGATGTGGTTTGATGTTAGGAGTAAAAAATTGTGTTCATTTGAATTCGATATATATTGGTTTCTTGCAGATTGTAAATTATTTTCTCTCCTTGTTTTTTTTGCTAGCTAGTTGGTGACATGAAGAATGAAGGAAAGGAATTGTGCAGAAGCTAAGGTTTAAGAAGACCCCCAAGTCCTCCCATTTTGTCTTTTGGGTATCTTTATACTACATTTTGGGAGTTTTTTAATTAAGTTTACTTTTGGGGGTTATACAGAAACTCAAAAGAGATGTTTTTTTTGTCTGTACTGTTTTGAACTTGAGTTTGTCTCAACTGAAGGGGTTGAGGTCATATCGGAGGTAAAAAGAAGAGTAGGTCTAAAGGTTAAGAAGGCACTCGTAATGTTTTGGGTGTTAAACACATGCAGACAACTATATATCGTATAAACAATTATACATAAAACATCACCCAAAAATTAAAATTATACTTCATTTTTTATACAAACCAATTTTAATTTTATAAAGTATAATAATGTTCTCCATCACAATTCAGACATCATAACTCAGCCTTTTAACATTATAACGCAGCCGATATTTTCCATTTGGCCGTAAAACATTTTAAAAGCTATGCTTAGTATATAATGTAAGGGATTTGTTCAGTGTGTCATAAAAGTTCCATCTTCTGAGTACAGTTGTTGTCGAATGTGACATCCATAATCCATTTCTGAGTTTGGTTTTTGGTGCTTCCGCCACGATTATTCGAGCGTGTGATGTGCTTGATTTTGGTTGCTTTTGTTTATTCCTTATTCTGAGTAACCAACACTCGGAAGTATATTAAGAGTAATTAACAACTCATACTCATACTCACGCAAGACATAAGAGAAACGTACACGTGAAACACCAAAACTTGATCGCCCATGTTGAAAGCTGAGGTTTATTATAAGAAGATAAGGGTAACGTAAAAATTGCAAGAACTTCTGTCAAAACAAAACTCTTCAGTCTGTAACCAAAAGGAAATGCTAACCCAAGCAAGCCCTGCACTCGCATATACCGTTATATTCATTTGCGTACTATCGCAATGCAAGGTGCAAGACTTGCTTGAGGTATCGTCCACATCTATCGTTCCAGTAAAACAGAAGGCAGACATTCGATGGGGAAATCGCCTATATATATAGCTGGTAAACCTTGTCAAAACTTATTTAAGCTAAAACCAAAGATAGGATATGTCATTAATTAAGGAAGGAATAACGATGAACTGAAATGAGAAAATTATGTATCTCAGTAACATAACATTAATCAACCAAAATCATACTAAAACTTTGCATGTCTGGCTATTGTGACCAGTATGATTGCATACAGAACAAACGTGCGGTTTTCGTGGTTTTGTTCCCACGGGTCCGGTCTCCATCTTACCTTTAAATCTAGATAACTTCGGCCTTCCAGATTGAGTCTTCGCCAGAGGTGGATTACAAACTGTTGATATCACAGAATCAGGTTACTCGCATGCTGAGTCCTTGGGCATAATCAGTTCGGAATACCCTTTTCGTAGGGAGTCAGTGTGATAGTAAGCATGACACTGTAAAACACTCGAAACTTTCGCCGTATGTGCAGCTGCGAGTGCATGTACGCAAGGTATTTTGTGGGCATCAAACATTCCACAAGTACACGTCTGCAGTGAAAGGTTAACCACATGCACGGAAGAAGCACTTCTAACTTCGTATAGATGCTGATCAATTTCTTAGACGTCGAGAACTTTAGCGGCACCAACGCGGCCCTGTCAAGAAATTAGCGGAGGGGAAATTAATGAGGTTTTTTTCTGCAATCAATTAATTACACTACTAGTCCCCTACCCTACAATATTGTATTGTTGTTATACCTCCAGTTTCTTCTCAACTCCAGTGGTTAAAAATGTGGGCATAATCGCAGCTTGTTTTCTTCTGGCGGCAAACCATCTGGTCAACATCAACCTAATCTCATCCAAGAGTTGCGCAATGGGATACAGTCTGGCATGTTTCAGCACTTTGTTGATTGATTCGGCAATGTTGGTGGTTGTGAAGTTGTATCTATCTCCTTTAAAGTGAACCCGACTCCACTTACCTACATCTGCACCTTCCAAGTATTTGTGTAGTTGTGGATTCGCATCTTTCATTCGCCCATAGTAGTGATCGAACTCTTGTACAGAATAAGCTGTTGCTGCCTTCTTCACATATCCAAAAGTTTCCTTCCCTCCATATCTAAGAAGGATATTTTTGTAAAGATGGTAGGTGCAAATCCCACGGTGGGCACGGGGATATACCTTCCCTATTGCTTTCCCTATGGATATATGCCTGTCCGATATAATGGAAATTGCTTTATCATCTGGAATACCACGGCTTAGTTGGCGGAAGAACCATTCCCAAGACACATCATTCTCCGTATCAACAACAGCAAATGCTAGGGGAAATATATTATAGTTACCGTCTTGTGTTGTCGCTAGTAACAATGTTCCTAAATATTTACCCTTCAAGAATGTACCATCCACAACAATGACTTTCCTCATATACCGAAATCCTGCGGTATTTGCACCAAATGCAATGAAAACATACTTGAATCTATCTAATTCATCAACTTCAAGACTAGAATAGGTCCTAGGATCTGATCTTTTTATCCTGTATAAGTAAGAGGGTAGATCTTCATACCCCTGTTCAGGAGTTCCCCTGTCTAATATCCGCGCTGCCTTGAGAGTACGATGTGATTTCCAATAGTCAACCTACGTAGAAGGCAAGGAAATTAGCAATTTGTATTTAAAACAACCACTAAGTGTTTGAATCACTTACGGTGATCCCAAAGTGTAGCCTCAACGAAACTTCAACATGTTTGGGCAAAACCCCGGCTCCAGCACTACCAACGAACTCCCTAAGAAGGGCACCAAGTATTTCTAGGGTTGCTTTCCTCGAAGTTTTAGAACGTTCGGTTAGAGAACATGTATGATGGCTTTGATATTTTTGTATTTGCAAAAGTGGAGACGTTTTCACTACTGCAGCTTGAACTCTCCATTTACATCCTTCAACCCTACACTTAACAACATACTTGTCATGGTAAGATTTAATGACCTTGAAGTCAAACTTTTGTATCACTGATAGAATCTTCAATCTCCTCGCAATTGCAGCTTTGCTATCATATTTTTGCCCAACAGCAATGTCGTTACTACCAATAATGGCCCCCGGTAAAAACTCTGTTCTCGGGCTCCAACACGCATTCTTCTTGACAGGTGATGAAGATTTGGTTTCTTTTCTTGACCACATTTCATCTTTCACCTTCTCTTTGACCTCTTCTTCATCATCTGTAATTTCTCCCTATTCATCATTATCCATATAATCGCTAGGGTAATAATCTTCATCACCTGAGCTGTCTCCATCACTGTCATCACAACAATCAAATCTATCTATCTCCTCATCATCCTCACCATACATATCGTCTCCATTTGCCTCGTCCATAGTGGATTCACTTGTAACTGGTTTTTTTCCAGCTGCCTTCATCTTGTAATATTCGTCGTCTTTATTATGCAGTTTATTAGGTGATTGTTCAGCATCAATTTTTGGTTTAATCGCTTCGATTTCTTCTATCTCCACACATAGCTTTCTCTTGCCCTTCACTTTGCACTGCCGTTTATTATTAGGTGATTCTTCAGCAACAATTTTTGGTTTAATCGCTTCGATTTCTTCTATCTCTACACATAGCTTGCTCCTGCCCTTCGCTTTGCACTATCGGATAAACATTTCAAACTGGCCTTGGTTACATACAGCTACCGGCGGAATGTCCAGATGCGTCTTCCTTGCCAGCTTATAACTTAGCTTAATTCTCCATCTCGGGTCGCTTTCCAACCGGTATTTCTCGTAAACCATTACCAAAAAGTCGGCATACGACAACCCTGCAGTCACACATAGAACCCTAGCTGCCTGTGTTGGATCATAAAAAAAGTACCACATATTTTCGGATAAATACCACTCCCCACATACCAAATGAATCTCTCTCATTCTTCCCAAATCGACTAATTAGGTCTTCCAATTTGGGGGTGGATTCAAAAAATGCGGCCTCAAGAACATATCTCCAGAACATCGTAGGTTTATCTTGTAATTACAATAAATTTTTAAGGGCAAATGCGTCATATCAAGATGGGTATCATCTTCTAGTTCCAAAATTTTTAGGGTTTTCAAATCTCAAAAATCCACAGTAACCATTTACTGTACGTCTGTGATGTTACTCTATCAGAAACTATTAAGTTTACTATAACTACATGTAAGTCTACCCAGTTACTATGTCGCATCACGTAAGTCTACTGTCATTGACAATACTATTCCGTAATAACTCTTATTCGTTAAAGTTAATCTACCGCTAAAGGGTAAAAGTCTATCCCATAACTCTATCGGTCTTGTTAAGTACTCTACTCCAGTTTTTATCTCTACCGTCACTATGAATAAGTCTAGTCTTTAACTCTACGATTTTAACAACTCTATCACATAAATCCATCAAATATCACAAATCTGTCGTAACACAACCTTTTTCGGCGGGATATTTTTCCCTTCAAAACCGTCCTACGTGGCAGCCTTTAGTAAAGGCATTCTCGTAATATTTTTTTTCTTACAACAGGCATGCAAGGGCACGCTGGTATTAAAAAAGTTTCAATATTTTCCTTCTCTTTCGGTCATTCTCATTCCCAAACGGGTTTTTTAGTAAACTTCCCAAAAAAATAGAGTAACTTCTTTCCCACTACCAAATCTTGTATTTAATCTAATATGTTGAAAGATGTCCAAAATCAGAAGTATGATACATATATTGAAAGAGGAGAATAATTGTAAAATTCTTTCTAGAAAACGTTCTTTGAAATTTTTTTAGTATTTATTTTTAATTGATTTTAATTTCCGCTATTTCACAATTATCAAACAATATAATCAAATGATACCAAAAAGTATGAAATGATTTTAAAATTGTAGGACATAAAACTTTGATAGTATAATGAGATCTGAAATATTATCTATGTATTTACTAAATTAGTATCAAGTATTTGAGCTGTTACATTAATTTAAACTTTTTGCTGTTTTAAATAAGTTTTAAAAACTTTATTTTGTAAAATTGAAAACTGAAAAATTCAGATTAAATTTATTGATTTAATTAAATAGTAAAAACTGCAAATAGTCAAATTTATAAATTTAATTAAAAACTGAGTAAATATTATTACTTTCTATTACATGCTCACATCTATTATATAGTCAAATTTAATTCATTAAATGATACCACAAAATTATGATAGTACATATTTGGGTCCGAATGGTAACAGCGTTTTTTGTTGTGAGGGAAAAGAGGTATTACAGTGCGGTACGGTTCAACTGCGGTACGTGCGGGAGAAATATATTTGCGGGACAAGTGCGGTTCGTATAAAATAAGCGGTACATGATAATGTTTGATTGGTAAAAAACAAGCGGTGCGGAATACAAATTATATATAAATATGTTAGAATATATATATTTATTAATAATTAGTATGATTATAATTTTTTTTATAAGCATTCTTATAAATATAAAATTGTGTTATAAAAGTAAATGTGTCTATTTTCTTTTAAATTAAAAAATAGGAAAAACTGCACTTGTATAACATCAAATTTGGTGTGTTTTATTCCACATAATAATTTAAACATTTAAATAAAAATTAACAATTAAAAATTTGAATAATTATGGTTAGTAATAAAAATGATATGAAATATTGTTCAAGTGATAAAAAATGGTATAAAACAAAAGAATGAATATTTGACTAACCAGTTATTTTATAGAGCTTTACATATTAATCAGAATAACTGAATATATTTAATTATATAATAATAGTAAATAATAGTTAAAATAAAAAACGCACTTGAACCACACCATAATGGGTGTAGAATTTAGGAAGTGCGGTATTGTAAAAGAATAGAACAAAAAAAAAATTGTTTTGTTTCAACAAAGTGCGTTATTGAACTTTTTAAAAAACACTAGTTGATTATTTCTTGATTGGTAACATGTATGTAATTCCGCCCCGCACACCACAATTACGTACCGCACACATGCTCCCATTCACTGCCTTAGGGTCCGAATGGTAACCGCGGTTTTTGTTGTGCGGGGAAAGCGTTATTGCAGTGCGGGACGGTTCAACTGCGGTTCGTGCGGGAGAAATATATTTGCGGCACAAGTGCGGTTTTTACAAAATAAGCGGTACAAAATAATGGTTGATTGGTGAAAAAACTATTTGCGGTGCGGATTATAGATTATTTATATATAAAAATTAATAATTAGTTATTATTTTTTGTGTTCATAAATAGAAATAGCATATATTTATTTATTGTAAATCAATTAAAGAGTTCAATAATTTAAAATAATATACACAATAAAAACTATTATGAAATACTTTAATTTTATAAAATTTATTTATTATTAAATAAAATATAATTTTACATATAAAATAAGTTAAAAAGAATTATTTTAAAAGAAACCTTTAAATGTATAAAAATGTATTTTGAGAAAAGGAAATATAAATAAATTTGTGTTAATATTCTGTATAGTTGTTTATTAAAATGTATAAACTAATTATTTAATACATGTGGTTTTTCATAAATATTTTAAGTATTTAAACATAATTTAAGTAAATATGGTAATACAAATACATATTATTATATCATATGTTTGAAAAAAAAAATATCACAGACGAATAAAACAAACTGACTGTAGACACCAAATAACGCAAACACATCAAATAGGATGTGTATTTACTGTAGCGGGTCAACCACAATTTTTACGAACAAAATATCAATGGGTCCCACCAAAAACGTCCCACACTTGTGAATAAAGAAAACGTCCCACACTTGTGAATAAAGAAAACGTCCCGCACTTCTCATATTTTGTTGATTGGTAACATATCAATGGGTCCCACCAAAAACGTCCCTCACTTGTGAAATCCGCTCTCTCCATTCACGCCCTTAGTTTTAGTCAAACTCCACATTGGTTTTTTTTCATTAATGGCTTTGCATAATCTTGCGGTCAAAGTGATTTGTATGTCATTTATTCAATTGATATATTCAATTATAATAATTTTAAGATATTTCCTTTTTTAAAAAGATTATAGAAAGAAATGAAAATCTCTCTTTTATACATATATATATGTAGAAGATCCAATTAAGTAAAAACATAGTAGCAAAATTGAAACTTTTGTAAAAAAGTAGTCATCTAAATAAACTAAGAAATCATATAACATAATTTCTTGGTATATAATGGGCATCACAAAAGCTTCTGTAACTGTTTTTCTTTTGATAATATTAACAATTTCATTTTCTTATGACAACGTTTTAGCCGTGCCAGGTATGTTGTGTTTTTTAGAAGATTTTCATTTTTTCTTTCAGTTATCTTTGATCACTTAAAAAAAAATTCAGAATTATAGAATTAGTAATAGAAGATTACATGTATGTGTGTATAATTTTATTTGTTAAAATGTATGTGTATTGTTTTAAGAACTTTGAGGAAAAAATGGTTTTTATTTGGACATGTATGTATAGAATTATAATAATAATGTTGAGTTTTATATATGTGCAGTGATCAAACCAGCAAGACCTGGTCGTTATCTTTGGAACTGTGATCAGGTATATGATCTTAATGCATGCGTCCATGCCTGTATTCGGGAGGGTTACAAGCATGGATACTGTGTTGGAAGAGATCCTGATCCTAGGTGTTATTGTTATAATTAATGCGTTTCTAGTATGAGATTTTAAAAGATGAACTTTCTTAATTGTTGCTTTTCAGTTTCTTGATAGTGAAATAAAACATACAGTATAATTTATCATGAATGAGCAAAATAATGATTGACAAAAAAAAAAAAAAAAAAAAAAAAAAAAGAATGAGCAAAATAATGAGCCAATGAAAATATAACGAGATAGAACAGTCTCCTCTCTCAAATATTAGGCAAGATATATCTTAAACACTAGCATCTCTTCTTCTTGTATCTCGACCTCAAATTAGGGTTCCACAATCCCTCAGAGGTGAGATATTCCCTAAAATTTGAAACCGCTAAATCCTCTTCTCTCCTTTTCCTCTGATAACTTGATTCACTAGGTGCTTTTCTCTAACATGGGTTCCCATGAACCTGCCGAGAAGAAACCAACAATCAGATGAACCAATTTTGAAGTAGTTAGATAGAAACTATGATTGTTTTTTTTTTCCGGATTGACTATAGTATGTCAAATTTATAGTTAAATAACGGTATAAGTGAACTGTAAAATAGTATAATCAATAAGACGACAACAATTTTAAACTGATTTTTTTTAAAAAAACAACGTATCTGACTGGGTATGTCAGATAAATTACGGAATAACGGAATAGCTGAATAATTGTTAGCAAAACAAACTGAACGAGATAAAGTTTAGTTGAATAATTACAAAACGCTAAAAAATTACCATTAGTAGATATAAACTAATACAAACTAAATGTTAGAGGGACGACTCCTGAATGCGGCATGTAGCCAAATTCTGGTTCCCCATAAAAGATATGAGCTCCTCAATCATCTGTATCTAACTTCTTGGTGCTATAATATGTACTCTCTTCCTGTGTATAACCAACTTTTGGATTTGTTGTAAAGTGTTAGTGTCGTCTACCACCTCTAGGTTTCCGAAAGAGCTCGCCTATCCAAAACCTTCCTCGGAGAAGCGACCCGGAGCCCATCTGAGTCTTTGTGTGTCGCCCGAAGATGTGAGAATCTCCGATTTCATCGCCCCAATCTATCTTCGTTGCATGATCATCAGCTAAAGTCATAAAAGTCGAAAATATCATACCAGTGAATTTTCGGACCCTAAACTTAACCACCAATTTCCACTTTTACGATCCTAGAATTTTTATTATTTTCACTTAAGACTCAATTATCATTGAGCATAAAGCAAAATAGAAACATCTATCTATGATAAAACAACAAATTTTTCAAACTTTGTCTCATCAACTTTTGTATCCTATGTAAGTGGTATAGAAGTACACAGCACGCTGTTTACGCTTGGAACGCGCCAAGCAAACGCTTTTCTATTTATTCTTTAGATACAAGTTTCTTTACATAAGACTAACTTTATCCCGGCTATTTCACAAACTATTCTACCCGAATACAGTTGACCCCGTCAAAAATAAATCTCTAAGCTAATCCTCTCTGCACTCTGTCACACACCCGTGAAGATCAGAGAGAACCCCACACCCTTCTTCTAAGCCTTTTCTTGTGGCTTCGAAGTTTTTCAGTTGTATACAATATTCTAGAGTGCTAACCTATTTCGTGGCTAACCCTAGACTATTTATACAAGTACTCGAGAAACCCTAGCAGGCGAATCTCCGAGTATCACGATCCTGGGAATATCTTGCTCGCCAAGCTATTCCCTTCCTTATCTGTCGTAGAGGATATCTTCCATATCTCAACGCCCAGATCTTCTGTTATGGAAATAAATTGCTCGTCAAGCTCTTCCCTTTCTTAGTTGTCGAGGAGGATATTCTCCATATCTCCACGCCTTACCGCCTGTGCCAAGTCAGCAACCTTCCTTGGCTTGTCACCACATCCACTTCTGTTCTGCCACATCAGCTTCCTGCTTCCATGTCAGCAATTCGAGCGCCTGATGTGTTCACATCTACTCCTGTTCTGTCACGTCAGCTCCTGCTTCCATGTCAGTAACTCAAGCGTCTGATGTGATTTGATGCAGTTTCCTGATCCAGACAGCGAGCTGTTCTGCGCACAACATGCTGATCGAGAATCTGCATCTTCATCCTATACTCCTATATCACGTAAGGAGTGAGAAAAAGCTGATATACTTTTATATGTATATGTCTTCTCCTTAAGTAACTATCGATCAAAAAAATAGAGAAGTAACTATTGAATTTGGACTTCGAAATAGACTTAAACAAACCGATCTAGTTTATACTTGTTATTTACAAGTAATATAATTTATACTTATATATGCTGGGATCAGTTAATTGCGTTACATCAACATTGGGTATTCGAAATTTCAAATATTTGTTTAGCGACGGATCATGTCAAAAGTTTGGTTAATTGTACAAGTAACAAGTAACAAGTACACCAAAACACGAGGAAAGATAACGTGGAAAGTGATTGTTGGTATCGTGTAAGTAAAGACAAAACACGAGGAAAGATTACGTGGTGATTTTTAGAGCTGGTAAACAAGTATTTAAAGTCCCCGAAAATAACAAACCGACTGTTAGAAAGAAAGTAGATTCATGGACCGAAAAAAGACGTGGACACACAAATTATCGGTAAAACTACTAATTTTTGTCCAGGACTTCTAGTCAAGTGGTAAAGAGACGAGTTTAGGACGCCAACACGTTTCAAGTTCGATCCACCTGCTACGCGAAACTCCAACACATTGTTCCTGGACACCCACATGGATATGGGCCCTTGCTTTCAGCCATTTGAATACATGGAGAGAGGGTCTATCCATGGGCTGCACATCCCCTATGAATTAGTGTGGACCCCTCCATACATCTGAGATTTACCGTGAATTATATAAAAAAGAAAACTACTAAATTTTGTAAAAATGTCAAATTATATTCACGTACTTTCCCAATGTAGGTTTGATGGGTCTTTAAAAAGAGTTTTTAGATTTTTTATCAAGATAAAGTTATAGTGACTATTTGTGATCTGATCAGATAATCACTAAAACTCATTTAAAAGAGAATCATAAAAATCTAAAAGTTAATTAACCAAAGACGAAAGAATAGTGAATCAGTGGCCCTCTTCTAAACAAACAGGGTAACTACAAAAATGAAGAGGTATCGTGTAAATCAATAAACACGAGCTCAAAATAGTAGAAAATAAAGCATAATAAAAGTCAGAAATAATATCTAAACTTTTAATGTAAAAAAGATAAAAGAAAACACAAATCAATGAAAAAAATAGAGTAACTTCTTTTTCACTACCAAATCTTGTATTTAATCTGATATGTTGAAAGATGTCCAAAATATAGTACTGTATATTGAAAGATGAGAAAAATTGTAAGATTCTTTCAAGAAAACTTTCTTTTACAACTTTTTATTTATTTTTAATTGATTTTAATTTTTGCGATTTCACAATTGTCCAACAAGGCAACAATATAATCAAATGATACCACAAAAGTATGAAATGATATTACTTTGATATTATAATGAGATAGGAAATATTATCTATGTATGTAGTAAGTTAGTAACAAATATTTGAGCTGTTACATTAATTTTAACTTTTTGCTTTTTTTTTTTTGGTCAACATTTGGGGCACAACTGGCCGGCCCATCAGACTAATTCCTACAAATTGTTGGATCGGTGACTCGATCCCTGGTGTGATGGTGTCTGTCTTCTGTGGATTTGCCACTAGACCAAGATCACTTCACAATTTTAACTTTTTGCTGTTTTTAAGTAAGTTTTAAAAACTTTATTTTGTAAAATTGAAAACTGATAAATGCAGATTAAATTTATAGATTTAATTAAATAGTAAAAACTGAAAATAGTCAAATTTATAGATTTAATTAAAAACTGAGTAAATATTATTACTTTCTATTACATGCTCACATTTATTATCTAGTCAAATTTAATTAATCAAATGATATCATAAAAGTATGATACATAATCAGTTTTAGTCAAACTCCACATTTGTTTTTTTCATTAATGGTCTTGCATAATCTTGCGGTCAAAGTCGTTTGTATGTGATTTATTCAATTGACCTATTCAATTATAATAATTTTAAGATATTATCATTTTTGAAAAGATTATAGAAAGAAATGAAAATCTCTCTTTTTCAAATATATATTTAGAAGATCCAATTAAGTAAAAACATAGTAGCAAAATTGAGACTTTTGTAAAAAAAATAGTCATCTAAATAATCTCTTCATAAAAAACTAAGAAATCATATAATATAATTTCTTGGTATATAATGGGTATCACAAAAACTTCTGTAACTGTTTTTCTTTTGATAATATTAACAATTTCATTTTCTTATGACAACGTTTTAGCCGTGCCAGGTATGTTATGTTTTTTGAGAAGATTTTCATTTTTTATTTTATTTTTCAGTCATCTTTGATCACTTCAAAAACAATAATTCAGAATTATAGAATTAGTAACAGAATATTATTGTCCAAAAAAAAAAAGTAACAGAATATTATATGTATGTGTGTATAATTTAATTTGTTAAAATGTATGTGTATTGTTTTAAGAACTTTGAGGGAAAAAATGTTGTTATTAGGACATGTATGTATAGAATTATAATGTTAATGTTGAGTTTTATATATGTGCAGTGATCAAAGCAGCAAAACCTGGTCCTTATCTTTGGAAATGTGGAGGACCTGGAGGTAGAGCTGATGATCGTGTATGCTTCAGTGACTGTATGCAGTGTGGTTACAAAAATGGACGCTGTGTTGGAAATCCTGCATGGTGTGTTTGCAATTATTGATAATGATCGATTATCATCATAAGTAATTGGCGAATTGAGCTTTAAGTTATGCGTTTCTAGAATGAGATTTTAAAAGATGAACTTTCTTAATTGTTGTTTTTCAGTTTCTTGATAGTGAAATAAGACATATAATTAATCATGAATGAGTGAAAATAATGAGCTAGCCAATGAAAATATAAGGAGATAGAATAGTCTCCTCCTTGAACGGCCGAACAAATAATTGTAATTAAGCCCAAATCCTTCAAATGCATTTCTCACCAAAAATTAGGCAAGATATATCTTAATTAACATTAGCATCTCGTCTTCGTGTATCTTAAAAGTTAGATCATTGTGCATTAAGCAAAATAGAAACCACTATGATAAAACCACAAATTTTCAAGTTTTTCTCTCGTCAACTTTTGTGTCCTCTATCACGTAAGGAATGAGAGGAAGCTAATATAGCTTTTAAATGTATATATATATGTACAGTATATATGTTCTCGTTAAGTACCTATTAAATTTGGATCTCGAAATAGATTTAGACCATGAATGGTTGTGGAGGTGATCAAACCAGCCAATCTGGTCCTTTTCTTTTTAAATGTGGAGGTGTATTTGATGATCGTGCATGCGTCCATGACTACTCTGGAGGGTTACAAAATGATGGATACTGCTTGGTGTTATTGCAGTTGCAATCTTCATAATGAGTTTTAAGAAATTCTTTTAGATTTGATATATATGAGATACTTTTATTCTTTATACCGCTTCAAGGCTCTATTGTGTAGTCTCGACTATGTAAATAATAACTTTACATTCATCCCGTCAAAGAAGACACTTCCTCAGCATCGACACATGAAACACCTTGTGGAACGCACGCATAACCTTTCGCAGCTCCAGCCTGTATGCCACCGGTCAACGATCTCAAACGGACCCATGTACCTCGGACTCAACTTGTTCTCAGAGATAGACCTGTTGGGACCTCGCAACATGGCCATCTTGAGGTACACTCTGTCCCCAACTGCAAACTCAAGCTCTCTCCTCCTCTGATCAGCATAACTCTGCTGACGATCCTTAGGTTCCTTCATGTTCAGCTTAAAAACCCGAATCCTCTCAGAGGTCTCCTGAACAAAGTCTGCACCATAGGGTCCAGCATAATGGTGTCTTGCATGGGCTCCCATACAACCCCTTTAAAAGGAGCCATCCCAATACTCGCCTGGTAGCTGTTGTTGTAAGCAAACTCTACCAGACTCAAGTGATCCGCCCAATGACCACCCCCAATCCAAGACACACATCCGTAGCATATCTTCCAGTGTCTGGATAGTCCTCTCAAATTGCCCATCTGTCTGAGGATGGTACGCCGTACTCAAATGCACCTTAGTGCCCATCTCTGCCTGAAAGGCATCCCAGAAAGCTGAAGTAAACCTGGGGTCCCTGTCTGACACAATGCTCACAGGTACTCCATGCAACTTCACGATCTCGCTCACATATTTCTTAGCCAAAACCGCCACTCCATCGGTCTTTCTGATGGCTAGAAAATGTGCTGACTTAGTCAGACGGTCCACAATCACCCAAATCGCATCCTTGGTCCGCGACACAGGCAAACCAACCACAAAATCCATAGTGATCATATCCCACTTCCACTCCGGAATGGGCAAACTCCTCAACAGACCACCAGGAACATGATGCATCCCTCTTCATCCCGACCTAATAATAATACCGCTTGAGGTCTAGGTACATCTTGGTCGCTCCTGGATGAATGGAAAACATGCTCGCATGAGCCACCCTCAAGATCTCCTGTCGCAACTCCTCATCATTAGGCACGCAAACCCGTCCATGCACAAGGATAGTCCCGTTAGCTGCGAACTGATACTCAGAGTCCTCTGCCTTAGAAGCCGCAATCAAACCCTCGTCCTTCTCCTGAGCCACCCGAACTCTACTCAGAAGATCTGCATGATCCACAGCCTCCAACCCCAACGGCTCTCGCGAAACAGCACACAACTGTAAAGCACCAATCTCACTCACCAAGGCCTCCACATTAGCTTACGACTTAGTGCATCTGCAACCACATTAGCTTTACCAGGGTGGTAAGCTATCTCCAGATCATAATCGGCTACCAGCTCCATCCACCGTCTCTACCTCAGGTTCAGCTCTGGCTGAGTGAAGATATACTTCAAACTCTTATGATCCGTAAGCACCTGCACCTGCCCGCCATAAAGATAAGACCTCCAGATCTTCAAGGCGAAGACAACTGCAGCCATCTCCAAGTCATGAGTAGGATAGTTGCCCTCGTGCTTCCGCAACTACCGCGAAGCATAGGCAATAACCTTCCCCCGTTGCATCAGAACACAACCCAAACCAACTCCCGAGGCATCAGTGTACACTATGTAAGGCTCTCCATGCTCCGGTAGTGCCAACACTGGTGTACTCATAATAACTCCTTCAGGCTCGCGAAACCCTGCTCGCACTCCGGTGACCACACAAACGGAAATTCCTTCCCTGTAAGCTTAGTCATCGGCTGTGCCATACTCGCAAACCCCTTAACGAACCTTTGATAGTAACCTGCCAAACCAAGAAAACTCCTGATCTCAGTGGCATTCGTCGGTCTAGGCCAGTCTCTGATAGCCTCAATCTTCTCTGGATCCACAAAAACTCCCTCTGCAGAAACAATGTGACTCAGAAACCCCATCTCCCGCTGCCAGAAACTGCACTTACTCAACTTAGCGAACAGCTTCTACTCCCGCAGCTTCTCCATCACCCTCCTCAGATGTACCTCATGCTCCTCAGGACTCTTAGAATACACCAGGATATCATCAATAAAGATGATCACGAACTCATCCAAAAACTCCTAGAACACGCCATTCATCAGCCTCATGAACGCTGCTGGTGCATTAGTCAAACCGAAAGGCATAACCACAAACTCAAAATGCCCATATCTCGTCCTGAAAGCAGTCTTGCGCACATCTGCCTCCGCTATCGGGATCTGATGATAACCCGACGCCAAGTCAATCTTAGAGAACCAAGTAGCGCCCCTCAGCTGATCAAACAACTCATCGATCCTCGGCAAAGGGTACTTATTCTTCACTGTGACCCGGTTCAACCCCCGATAGTCAATACATAAGCAGAAACTCCCATCCTTCTTCTTCACGAACAACACCGGCGCTCCCCAAGGTGAAGTACTAGGACGAATGAATCCCTTACCCAACAAATCCTCCAGCTGCTTCTTCAGCTCTGCCATCTCTGCTGGAGCAATTCTGTAGGGTGCCTTAGACAACGGCGCTGTCCCTAGTTCCAACTCAATCGTGAAAGGATCAGACCGAGAAGGTGGTAATCCCTGCAACGACTGAAACACATCCTCGAACTCCTGGACAACCCGAATGCCACTCACTGATGCCTGCCCCACAGACTCCAGCATAGATATTGTCACCAGGTATGCCTCATAGCCCTTCTCGACCATCTTCGCTGCCTGCACTGCTGAGATGACGAGACTCGCGGAGGTAGGTCTCACTCCCTGATACACCAACCTCCCCTCTGGCCACTCGAACGAAACTCTCCCTCGGTGACAATCTAGATGTACTCTGTAATGGCCCAACCAATCCATTCCCAGAATAACATCATGCAACTCCACAGGACAGATAATCAGATCTGCTGGCATCGACTCCCCTGCAATCTGAATATCCACCCCTTTAGCTCTCCCAAAGACCTCTAGGAGCCCTCTTCCTGCGACCTTAACAGGTCCAACCTGCTCGCCAGGGTTCCCACGGATGTTACCACGCGAGGCACACTCCGGGGTAATGCAGCAATGAGATGCTCCAGAGTCAAACAACACATGGGCCTCTACACCGCCCACCAATAAGGTCCTTACACAAATCTTATGTGCTAAGAACCCTAACAATCAACACGCAACAGAGATTTATCTAAAACTACAGAAATTCACAAAGTCTGAGTTCTAGAATTCTTACCAGTGATCGCTGCTCTGGTGCTGGTATCGCCCCTCTCGAATTAGTTGTAACCCTCTGGTGGTGCTGCGATCTGCGTCAGCTGCAACCCGCCCTGCGGTTGCGCGCCCTGCTGCACCGCTGTCATTGCCGTCTGTTGCAACTTAGGACAATTCGGCATGAGATACCCCTTCTCCTTGCAGTGATAGCACTCCCTGCTCTCCACTCGCCGAATACAGTCCGCTACCTTGTGGTCAAGACTCCCACAAGAAAAGCAACCAGCGCGACCACCCTGACCAGCTTTCGAAGCTTGGTCCCACTTCCTCTTCTGCCCCTGCGCAGGCTTCCCGCCCCTGCCAGGTGCCACCTGCTGTTGAGTCTTCTTCGGCTGGACCGCCGGACTCACCACCTTAACCTCACCCTAGAGATCCCCCTCAATCTCAACAGCCATCTCCACCAATCCTGCCTTCGTGGTGCAGTTCAAACCCCTACACCGCGCTCTCAGGTTAGGTCTAAGTCCCATCAGGAACTTCCTCATCTGGGTCTTATCCTCCTCCATACCGTGCCCAGCGTACACCAGAAGTTTGTTAAACTCCTGATCATACTCTCGGACCATCCGCTCTCCCTGCGACAGTCTGAGAAATCGCGCCTCCATGCGATCAAGCGCCTCCTGGAGCCTGCACTGGTACCACCGCTGGTAACTGATATGCTCAAATTAACCCCGAGCTACTCTCTCAAATTAAGAGATCACTGTAGTACTTAGGGGTCGAAATCCACAGGGACTGTGTTACACAATAGGTGCTCAATTATCAGATTATGCTAAACCAAATAATTTGTAATTAAAAGAAAACAATTGCAGAAATAATAAATCGAAGTTGTAAACAATTAGAGAAAACGTTAGACTCAGGGAATTCTCAGGAAATCAGGAATGATAAATGTATGATTAGTCAGGATAAATTAATCAATGTTCTAGAACTCAAACACGAATGTAAAGCTAACCAACTCCCGCTGTGAAAACTTCTAAACCTAGAAACAGAATCCCAAATCCCTTTGTGAATTCTAAAGAATCTAAGTTTGCAATAAGATCAAGTTCAATATGTTCACAAGACCCTAAACCAAATTCCTTTGTGAATAGGAGTGTTGCTAATCAGAGATAGGTTCAAGCTATCAATCCTACTTCCGTAGAGACTAACAACCTAAGTTCAAATTCAAGGTGATCAATCAAGAATAAGCAGTAAGAACAATCTCAGATTAAGAACAATAAGATAGACAATCCTTAACTAATCAATTCATTCAATCAAACCATCAAACTTTTATGAGAAACCCTAAATCTAACAAGTGAATTACTCAGACATGATCAAAGCAATAACACAAGAGATAAGAAACGAAATCATATTAAGATAAGAGTAAGAAATAACAGGGGTTCACAATCAGGACTTGAAGAATCAGGACAAGAATGATCTCCCCAAAGCTCTCTTCTCAAAACTTAAACACAAACTCTCAATATCTCTCTCTCTAAAAGTCTCAAGTAAACTTAGGGTAAGAAAACTTGGATCCCTAAAAACAATGACGAAAAACACTATATATACAAGTCTCTGGACGTCTTGGGCTTCATCAAGTCGGTCTTTAGAATCCAAAACCGAGTAGGAAACGAATTGGGCTTGAAACTCGAACAGCTTCTGCTTTTGAACATCCTGTCGATCGACAGCCATAAGCTGTGTCGATCGACACTCATCGTGTTTCTGGACAGAGAAGGCTGCAAATCTGCATTGATTTTCATTTCTTCAAATAAGCTCCAATTTGATCCATTTTTGTTCCTTTCGTTCCAAGCAAGCTCCAAACGTACATTGACCTGTTTACATAGCAAAACACTACAAAAACACTAGAAAGACTCTAAAAACGACTCTAAAAACATATAGATGGAGGGTAAAATATGAGGTATATCAATTCCCCCAGACTTAGCTTTTGCTTGCCCTCAAGCAAAACAGAAAACTAAACCTGAGAAAAAGGTTTGAAAACACGAAAACTCACCTTTTGCTTTTAATGCCTTGCCATGATCATTCAAACCAAATCCATATGCTTTGACAGACAAGTGTAAAACGAACCACCATGTACTTCTCCTCTGAAATCACAATGAAACCAAGAAACGCCCGAACTTCCACAACTTTCATCATAAAAGCCATCATCACCGGGTCTCAATCAATGAAGTCAATGCACCAGAACCTTCTAGACTCATTCCCGTAGAATACCATGAAAACTCAACACTTCCAACGCAAAACAACCTTACTCTCCCCCAGACTTATTCATTTCACACACTCTTATTTATTCTCTTTTTTTTTTAGTACAGGGTGAAATAATGGGATCATAGATAAAAATTTATATACCCTTCTAACAACCCAACGCGATCATTCCAGACTAGAGCAGAATAGAGGGATCATCGATTCGCATCTACCCTCTAACTCGCAGGAAATCATCTCGTCTTTTATAAGCAATTATAACTTTTTATTAGACTAGGGGAAAGGGGTCACCATTGTTTTCCATGCAAAGCAATCAGATATGAACAAGGAGTCAAGCTCTTAGAAACACTAACCACATCAATGAGGTAAAAGGAAGAGCTCAGAAATTGGCTCCGGCTTTAGTGAATCTTGTTCGAAAATCGTTTGTCTCTGGTTCACCGCTCAATCATTGGATTTTTCATTAGTCGGAATCAGACTTTATCTGTAGCATTAGTCAACCAGGCAAAACACGAAAGGAAAAGGATCATAGTTTTCAACAAAATTTTGACTCAATAAAACAAAAGAAAAAGACTCAAATGGTTAGTAAAAAGAAAATTCAAAAACCAAAATAAATAAAAATACATCAGTATTTTCCTCCCCTAGACTTAAGTAACACTGTCCCCAGTGGTAAAAAGTCTTAGGATCGGAGATAAAAACCAAAAATAACTTGAATTGAAAATTGAGGAATTTTTGCTAAGTTAGAACCTGTTTTGCCGTGGGCTGTCGATCGACATGGATGTGGTGTGTCGATCGACAGGCTGTCCGAGATCAGACACAGCTGAGGCAAAATTTCTGCAAGATTGTTGAAGTTTTGGTTGAAGTTTTCACACATGAATTCCTGCCTAAGCTGTGGAAAGACAATCAAACATCAAAGCAAAACATCATCTTGAATAGATGAACATTAGTTTCATCAGAGTCAACCAAGTTAATGAAAAATCAAAAAAGATAAAATCCTAAAAAGTAGAAAAAAGGATAGAGTGAAGAAACTAGAGGAGATGTAGCATCTAATCACTATTTTTTTCAGTGCTGATCTCGTCATCAGAGGCGTGGCGTCGAGTACAAGCTGGGCGAGCACACATGAACTTCTTCATTACATCCCACATAGCGTCCATCCTCTTCATCATTAGCTGCTGGAACGTGAAGTTGTCCATCTCAGTCTCGGGATATGTAGGCCAATCAGGTAGTGCTGGCTCATCTTCAGTGGCGGAAGGTGGTGCTGAAAAAGATGCACCGCGGCGACGACGAGTAGGAGGCTGCCGTCTCACATCCCGCGGGTCAGGCTCAAAACTGAGAAGTCGCATGGAATGTCTGACGATACCGAGTCGAGATTGTGGCAACTTGACTTGAAGAGATTCTCCTGAGCTAGTATACTTCCAAATCAAACCATTATCCATCCAATGAGCTCTCTTCAAGTAGGCTCTATCCATGTACCTGCGGGAGTGGTCAACAGAGGTGAAGGAGAGATCGACGTTGCATCTACGGAACAGGGGAGTAAGCAGGCTCCCTATACTCTTAACCTTCCTCTTCGTGCTATGACTTTTGCTAGAACTCTTTCCACTGAAAGGCTTCGTCTTTAGATCAACCAAATGTTGCGCGAAAACAGCTCCCATGTTGACATTGATCTCCATAATGTTACTAGCAATCTCAGTAGACACATCATCATGCAAGGCATAGTAGAGCAAAATTAACTCAGCTAATCTCATCGTTCCTGGGTCCATCTTACACAAGAAGGTGTTACTCACAAGACGAACCAGGTAACGCAATGCTGGATGCCGGATATCAGAGTGTTTACAGTTTCCAGTCGCAAAACTTCCCTCAGCAAAAACGGACCAGAATTCCTTAGCTTTGTCAAAAACAGTAGGGAGCGCAACAGCTGTACCATCTGCACGAAAACCATAGAGAGCACAGAGATCTGGAATAGAGATACTATGACGAACCCCAAAAGCAAAGAAGGATAGTGTTCCTTCTTGGGCATTCCTCGCGTACTCTTGCTGATAATCAACTCGAACAGAGGCCATAAACTGCCTAACCAAATCAGGATAAAGCTCACAATCTAGCTCCGTAACGTATCCAATTCCCATCTTACTAATCAAAGCACTCATCGCCCAATTCATACTCATATCCTCTAAGAGCTTCTTATCTTTGAACCTAGTGGGTTGAATTTCTACTCCTAACCAGCCATTGTAGAGCAAGGTCTCATAATCATCCCAATCATCACTAAGTTCTCTATTGATATACTCCGGTTTCTCAAATTTCGTTAATACCTTATCCGCCCATTGGTGATCGGAGTAGATCGGTGTACCTTCCTCTCGGGGCCATGGGAATCGAGGAACGGGAGGAGGAGGAGGTGCTGATGACTCAGAGGGGCTCGCCGGAGCTTGTGGAGGCGGAGGAGGCGGCGGGTTGCGCGAAGAACCCTCGCCGTCACGTCGGTTTCTCTTGCGATTTCCAGCCATAACTTCACAGATCGGAGAAATTGACTTAGGGCTTTGATAGAGGACTCAATTACGAGTCTATAGCACCTGGAATCAAGAGATTTGGTCAAGAAATGAAGAAGTTAGAGAGAATTTTGTGAATTCGGACCAAAAGAAAACAAAAGAGAAGAATGAGAGAAAAAGAAGGAGCTCTCGGGTTTTTGTGTTTCCGCGATGCGTGTCGATCGACACACATAAGTTGTGTCGATCGACACAACCCTTTCTCGTCGACAGAGAGTTCTTTTTTCCTGCATCTCCTCCGTAATGTACTCCTAAAAATCAAACAAAAATCAAAATAAAAAATTAGAATTAGTAAAATCGAAATAAAACCAGAATTTAAAGAACACCAAAACCAAAAATCAAAAATAAAAATTCAAAAACAAAAATCAAAACATAGTGGGTTGCCTCCCACTCAGCGCTTGTTTTGAGTCTTCAGCTCGACTCTTCGGATTCTCAGAGATCCGGGAAATTCTGCGCGTTGGATGGCGCAGATTGTCTCAACTTCCAAGGTGGCGTGTATGCATTTGAGGATTTAGCGAGAAGAGGAGGTTCAGAACCCTTAGCAGGTGGTGTAGAAGCCTTGATTGCCTTTTGCTTCTTCTTAGTCTTTTGAGGCTTCTTTGCTGGGGTTGGTGGTGGTATCTTCGGAGGCTCATCCTTGGGACTTGTGGCAATGGTAGGGAGGATAGCTGGTGGATTCCCAGGAGGAAATCGTGGCTTAAACGTGGTGAAGTTCAGCGTTTTACCATCAGCATTCAGAGACATGTGGCCTTTCTTGACATCAATGATTGCACCCGCGGTGGCTAGAAAAGCGCGTCCTAAGATCAGTGGGTCTTGTGGTTCTTTGTCATAGTCTAGGACCACAAAGTCAGACGGTATTGTGCACTCCCCAACTTGTACTAGCACATCTTCAAGGATCCCAACAGGAGATCGCGTAGAGCGATCCGCTAGAATCAAAGAAATATTTGTAGGCTTGAAGTCCGTTTTCCCAAGTCTCTTGGCTACAAAATGAGGCATCAGGTTAATGCTAGAGCCAAGATCACATAGGGAATGGGTGAAGTGCTCATCGGAGATCAAACAATCCAAACCAAAGCGACCGGGATCCGGAAGCTTCTTAGAAAACTTGTTCTGAATGACTGCACTAACTTCCTCAGAGACCACAACTTCTTGCTTCTTCTTCTTAGGTATCTGTGCCGAGAAGACTGCACTAAGATCGCGTGTAAGCAAAGATCCTTCCTCAGGAGTAAGACCATTCAAAACCATCCTTCGAGCTAGACGCTTCATTGGAGACGAAGTGTCTTCATTGTCACTTATTGGAACCTTGGTCTTGATCTTGTCAAGCATAGCCTTACACTTCTCATCTTCGATCTCCTGCTTAGATCTTCTGGATCTCGGATAAGGAATCTGAGGTGCATACTCGTTGGATTGCACGGATGGTGGAATCACAACATAAGGTAGGTCTGCCATCGGATCATGTCGATCGACATGGTGAAAGAGTATGTCGATCGACACTGATAACATCGGTTTTTCGCCCATTTTAGCTATGGTTTTCTATAGTGTTTAACAAGGTTTTAATACATTTCTGATGTATTAAGGCCAATAACTTAGTATTCGCAAGAACAAAGAGTTTTTACAGGTTTTAAGGGAAAACGACCAAAAAGGGAAAGAAAAGGACTTGGAGGACAGATTCGGATCATCAGAAGTTTAGCATCCATTGAAGACCTTCCCATAAACCAAAATTGGAGATCTTGGTGTCATTGGAAAGCTTAAAGAATCAAGATTCGCCTCGAAGTGGAATCAAGTCATTTGGAGCTACCAGCCAGAAGTTATACCCGATTGAAGACCGACCTGTCCAGGCTCATGGCCAAGCCACGGGTGTGCGGCCAACCATGGTTCCGCCGCCTGGTGAAGCCCCGTGTGTGCGGCCAGGAGCTATCCTAAACCGCCTCAAAGCCCAAGAACTTCAACGTAAAAGCCCAAGACGTTTGGCCCAAGAAACAAACTCGAGGAGGTGCAAACCCTAACCCTAATTCTGAGCACCGTACCCTATATATAGACCTCATAGGTCGAGGGTTTCGTGTGTGCATTCTTGGAGATTTTGAGTGTCTACTCGCCAGCCCTAGAGAGAAGACTTGAAGACTTTGAGAGCCTCCTTGGACGTCTCTCTCTGCCCCTGTTGTTCGATCTCTTTGTGTTCTTTACTGTTCTTTGCTTTTTACTTTGTTAGGAGAAAGATCTAGCTTCTATACACTTGTTGTGAGAAGTCGGATCCGAACCGTTGTTGAAACACTTTCTATTCTATCGTTTTATGCTTTTGAGTTTCCCTTTTATTGCTTTGATGATTGGATCTGATATGTGTGAGTAGTTTACCAGTTGGGTGTAAGGGGTGATTCAAAGGGGATTTTAATGGGTAGATTAGCTTGAGTGGCGGTTCGTTAGGGTAGTTTCTTTTGCTCCTGTTCTTCTTCTAACCTGATCGTTAAAGCCTGTGTTAAGGAGTAATTAACCTTGACCTTGATCATAGACCGTTTGCCTGCTAACCGTTGATCGTAAATTATCTGAACTAGGTATAGAAGAGCTTGAAATATCACGCTTGAAGATTTACATTGAACGTATCGATTCTGATCTTAATGCTTGCTTCTTATTGAGTTTTTGATCACCCTGCATTAGTTACTGAATTAGTCTATAATCCAACTGCATTAGTTACCGAATTTGATAGTGATAGCATCAACCTAACCGATTAGGGGTTTGGTGGCCTTTAGAAATCGTAGTTCGTGAACAGGCTTTAAATTGAATCTATCCAGAATCCTCAAGTGAACCCTATCTATGAATCCCCCGCGAAAATCCCTGCATGCCCAGCGTTTCTCTCTTATTGCTTACAACCCACGTTTCAATCGCTCTGCTTACTTGCTTTCGTTTTGCTTTAGTTTTAGGTTTGCTTTATTTAGGTTTAGTTTCGTCTTGCTTTTCTTTCGTTTAGCTAGTTTATTAGGTTTAGTTTATTTGCTTTCTTAGTTTTAGGACCGTGACACAACAACAACAATCCCTCTCGTTTGGTCCTAGCCTGATTTCTTTTCTTGCAGGACTCGCTTTGGTAACTCCCTTCGGGTGGATCGATACCTAAAGTACTACAAGCGATTAGATGTGCACTTGCAGCTTTTCAATTGTTTTACCCAAGGTTAAACTCCTGAATTTCTTATTTGGGTAAAACTAGTGAAGGCTCACATCGAGCCCCACTAAGTTTTTGGCGCCGTTGCCGCCGGAGGAGTAGTTTACCACCGAGTCTGAGACTAGAGTCTAGTCTAGGACACTTTGCTTTTGATTTTTCTTTTTGGTTTTACTTGTTTCAGGAGGCCTTGGGATGGATCTCGACGTCCATCCGGACTGGTATTACGACCGCCACAAACACCATAACACGGAGATAAAGCCGCGTCCATCGACGTTGATCCGAGACTCCATGTACGGACCAGCATACCACCCGACTCATGGTCCCTTCATTGGTCACCACAGACCTGCCATGATGTCACCTACAAAGCGAGCCCATCGCCCATCTCCTCGCATATGTGACGACCAATTTGTGAGAGCTTCCAACTCACAATGTTCCAATAAACCCTCAGGTTTCTTCCATGCCTCCAATGAAGAAGTTGAACACCGTGGGATGAGGACAATTGGCTCATTTGGGAACTCGTTTGTGAGGGCTGGAAACTCACAACGTTCGGGCGAATTTTATGAAGAAGAAGAAGAGGATGAACTCTATGAGGTTATGAGGGTAGACTCATACGAGGATTATCCATCCTATTCTAATCAAGAGCCTAAACCACATAGTTCTCAGGAGGAGATTAAGTTTGAAGACCCCATGCGAAATTCTCTTGACGCTCAAGAAGAGGCTGCTGATGAAGCCGTTAAGGGAAGAGTAGAAGCTTTCTTTGAAGATATCGAAGACCAAATTATAGAGATGAAGTCAATCTACCCTCCGGAAGAGGTAGGTAGGGCTTGTAGGATCTTTCTAGAAATGGTCAAATGTGGAGGATTTGACGTTGATCAGCCACTAACTAAAGAGGAGAAAGAAACAGTAGGGTGGCTTGCTCGACTGGAAAGAGTAGGATCCCTTGACGAAGAAGAAAGGCTTCTGCGAAACCTTCTAGAGACAGTCAACCACGCTTCAAAGAGGATAGGGAAATTTTTTTCTTGCTACTTGCAGGTACTAGTAGAAGAAGGGGCCTACCCTGAAGAAAAAGAGATCGAGGAAGGGCACCTTGAGAAAAAAGGTGAAGAGGAAGGAGTCCCAACCGATCAAACCCATCACTTAGAGAAAAGTGGGAAAGTCGAGGTGATATTTTGGACAGTGGAAGCTCCCAAAGATCCACACGAACCACCACCACTTGAAAGGGAACCGGAGAGGACGTCGAAATCTCCACCGCATGACCAACCTCCCGGTATGTGGTGTGAGTCTCTTCGACCGCACGGACAAGCTCCAGGCTTGCGGCAGCCTGACCCACGACCGCATGGTCGGGACAGCGCCATGCGGCCCGACCCTTCTCCATATCCAAACCCAGACGACTCCCCACCGCACAACCAAGCTTCCAGTGTGCGCCAAGACCTCTCATGGTCGCACACGCGGGACCTCATCGTGCGGCCCGTGACCTGTTCTACTCCAAGTTTTGATTCGGAGATCCTAAGCCCAATCGAGGGCCCACGACCAATGTCTCCGAACAACGTGATCCCTCATCACCATGGAGACGGCGGAAATGGCCTAGAAGAATCTAGAACCTTGGTAGTCAAGTCACCAAACGAGCTTCAAGAAAGAAAAGGAGAAGAAACGGAAGTCCTTTACAAAAAAGGAAATCTTCTTCAAAACTTTCACGAAAAAGGTAACTCTACATCCATAAACACTTGTAAGGTTCCCTCATACACTTTACAGGAAACAGAAGAAAGAAAAACCATCGGAGAAGCCGTGTGGGAGTCAAGAAGAATCGGGAAACAAGGGCAGTTGTTTTTCGAAGAATCGGATCATGGGAGCTCTCAAGGAGAAGAAGAGGGCCATTCTCCGTCGACATGCAACCCAAAAATTTTCCTTATATAGGAAGATCACCAAAGGGAAGCAAGCAAAGAAGAGGGAGAGCTCATGATCGCGTCACAAGAAGCCGAGATCGCTGAATTACCACCGTCCGACCATGGTCCAGACGTGCGGCAATCACCTTCTCGACCACATGGTCGGATAATGGTTCTGCGGCAGGCCACGCCTTGGCCGCACAAACAGGACCCCAGTCCGTGGCCAGTGACCGATTCATTCTTAAGCTGCAAAGACGTGATCTTAGGCCCGTCAACCGCAACCAGCAGTGATCGCGACAAGCTCCAAGGCCATAATGATCTAAAGCCCCATGGAAAAGAAGAACCTAGCTTCATGGTAACATGTTACACAGCAGCTAGCCTTCAGCCACAGGCCTTACAAGATCAAGAAGAAAAGCTCGCGAAACAGAAGCGAGAAGCCAAGGGACCTAGGCCTAAGGAATTTTATGAAGGAAGAAAGACGTTGGAAGCTACTGACCATCCTGAGTCCAGGGAGTGGACATACGGTGAACCTTTTTCCGAAAAGAAAATTCACTTTAAGGAAGGAAGTAACGAGGAACATCTTGAAAACTTCTCAAGAAAGGATGCTGAGATTGGTAGTCTCTTTACTGATGGGAAAGACAAGAAAGGATCGGGAGAAACACACTTATATATGACGACTCAAGCTCCACAAGAAGAATTTCGCAGAAACATTGCTTTTCGGCGAATTCGGGAAAGAAGAGAGGCTCCCGATCAAAGCAACTTCCGGCCACGACCTCCTCCACTTCTCTATCACCCCTATGGAGATTCTAGACTAGCACCCAAACCTCATCCAAGTCGCTTCAAAATGCCCGACCCGCAAACGGACGAGTGTGACCAAAACTTCTTCAAGAGAAGTCGTGTCTCTTTTCGCCTCAGCCACCAACCTCTCCAAGATATAACCAATGGTATCCCTCGCCATAGGAGTCAAGGAGAACGTATGGAGACCCTCATAAAGGTACGTATATGTGTTGCTGGACACGACGCTATGAAGAAACAGGAGAAAGAACCGGACCCTCATGTGATTTGCGACCACATAACTCACCATGAATCTCATCCTTTGCGAGCATTTGAAAAAGGAGAGATTTATAAAGAAGAATGAGATCCACCGTACGCGATCATTGAAGAAGAACTCCGAGGTCTCAACAAAGCAAGACCCAAGAGAGCCTGTCTTAGGATAAGCTCTCCATCCGCCTAATCTCTAAGGCACCAACGTCGAGCTCAACGACGTTAAACAAAGCGCTCGATGGGAGGCAACCCATCATTAGGTTATGTTTTTGATTTTTGGTTTTTGGTTTTGATTATGCTTTATGCTTTGATGTGTTTTTTATCCATGTTGAAAAGGAAGCAAGCAGGAGGATTTAGTCGCCACACGGAAGAGTCTCTAAGACTTGGCGACCGAGCCCCTGCCGCACAGACATGTCACCAGCACGCGGCAACAAAGGCCTCGACCGCACGGTCGACGGTCGAGCATGCGGCCTGTGCCACGTCAGGCGGGTCAGTCCGGACACGATCGCCGATCGTATCTCCAACCCGCGACAGCCCACCATCCGTCCCGGCCATGTCCATCTTCCTTTACGATCTTAACAACGGACACATTGAGTGGATCTACAACCACAACCATACCATTAACATAACTATATCTATCTTTCTATTTATTTATATTATGATTTTATTTTTGGTTTTTATTTTTCTAATTCGTTATTGATGGTTTTAGGTTTTGTAACAAGAAAACACAAGGGCAAAGGTTAGCATTGGAGAAAGAACAATAGAAAGTCACCAACCACAATCCGCCTCACCATCACTCCACCATTAACCAACGGACAAGAATTGGCAACAATTTAAGTCTGGGGGAAGATGATCCATCTAATTACCTAGGTGACATAGTTCTTAAACTTTATCTTTCTTTTTATGATTTCCATCCTCTTCCCTTTCTTTTTCACACCGAGGACGGTGTGAGGTAAGTCTGGGGGGAAGGATGTTCATCCTCTACTAACGATTCTACTTTTACTCTTGTTGACTTGCGAAATTTTCCATTTTTTTACATCAATACTGAATTTCCTTTTATCGAGTCGTTTTTATTGAGTCAAATTTAGTAGGGAATTCCGATCTTATTCTAACGGTTTATCTGATTTGATTAACACTCCACTCTTGATCACGCTTGACTACGGAGCCAAGTTTGGATAGGATGTGAGCAGATTCGACAATCCCCAAAGACCCATGTTCGATGGATATCCAGATGATCTAACGTTGTCTCTAACCTTTATAGGACTTAAACCGGACTTAATTGTCGAGCCTTGGGATCTGAGATATAGTTGAGTAGAGTTCTACTCCGAGCCTCACGAGACATTGCACTTCTTCATCAGTATGGTCCCCTCACTCTTCCCTTCAATACTCTAAACAAAACAAAAAAAAAAAAAGAGAGAAAAAAAGAAGATGGCGGAAGTGAACCAAGGGATGTGCGGCTACACCCGGGCATACTTTGGACCTCATGGAAGTCTTTCTATAAAAAAAAAGGGAAATAGGATATAGGTCAAAAAGAAGTGAACCGAGGGATGTGCGGTTACACCCGGGCATACTTCGGACCTCATGGAAGCCTGTCCCAAATAAAGAGCAAGGGGTCGATGTCGATCCCTCGGAAGTGAGAAAAGAGAAAGAGGTGGAACTTACGAAGAGAGTCTCGGCTTGGAAAAGACCTACATGCCTCCAATCAATTTTCCCTTGGTAAGACCTCACCATTTTATTATGCTTAATTTATGTAAAGAGATGATAATGGAGAGTTTGGAGATGCTGGAGAACCGTGGGATTGACTAAGGAGAAATCGATGAATCTCATGGAAACTAACGAATGGAAGTTCCGGACATCAAAGCAGTGAGGAGTGCAGAGAGGATAACCCGGAAGGTAAGTAGTTCCCGCGATTTTCAAACCTCTTTTCCATGACTTTACTTTCTTGTTTGCTTGAGGACAAGCAAAGTCTAAGTCTGGGGGAGTTGATAACATCGGTTTTTCGCCCATTTTAGCTATGGTTTTCTATAGTGTTTAACAAGGTTTTAATACATTTCTGATGTATTAAGGCCAATAACTTAGTATTCGCAAGAACAAAGAGTTTTTACAGGTTTTAAGGGAAAACGACCAAAAAGGGAAAGAAAAGGACTTGGAGGACAGATTCGGATCATCAGAAGTTTAGCATCCATTGAAGACCTTCCCGTAAACCAAAATTGGAGATATTGGTGTCATTGTAAAGCTTAAAGAATCAAGATTCGCCTCGAAGTGGAATCAAGTCATTTGGAGCTACCAGCCAGAAGTTATACCCGATTGAAGACCGACCTGTCCAGGCGCATGGCCAAGCCACGGGTGTCCGGCCAACCATGGTTCCGCCGCATGGTGAAGCCCCGTGTGTGCGGACAGGAGCTATCCTAAACCGCCTCAAAGTCCAAGAACTTCAACGTAAAAGCCCAAGACGTTTGGCCCAAGAAACAAACTCGAGGAGGTGCAAACCCTAACCCTAATTCTGAGCACCGTACCCTATATATAGACCTCTTAGGTCGAGGGTTTCGTGTGTGCATTCTTGGAGATTTTGAGTGTGTAGCCGCCAGCCCTAGAGAGAAGACTTGAAGACTTTGAGAGCCTCCTTGGACATCTCTCTCTCCCCCTGTTGTTCAATCTCTTTGTGTTCTTTACTGTTCTTTGCTTTTTACTTTGTTAGGAGAAAGATCTAGCTTCTATACACTTGTTGTGAGAACTCGGATCCGAACCGTTGTTGAAACACTTTCTATTCTATCGTTTTATGCTTTTGAGTTTTCCTTTTATTGCTTTGATGATTGGATCTGATATGTGTGAGTAGTTTACCAGTTGGGTGTAAGGGGTGATTCAAAGGGGATTTTAATGGGTAGATTAGCTTGAGTGGCGGTTCGTTAGGGTAGTTTCTTTTGCTCCTGTTCTTCTTCTAACCTGATCGTTAAAGCATGTGTTAAGGAGTAATTAACCTTGACCTTGATCATAGACCGTTTGCCTGCTAACCGTTGATCGTAAATTATCTGAACTAGGTATAGAAGAGCTTGAAATATCACGCTTGAAGATTTACATTGTATCGTGTGCTCGTAGTGAACGTATCGATTCTGATCTTAATGCTTGCTTCTTATTGAGTTTTTGATCACCCTGCATTAGTTACTGAATTAGTCTCTAATCAAACTGCATTAGTTACCGAATTTGATAGTGATAGCATCAACCTAACCGATTAGGGGTTTGGTGGCCTTTAGAAATCGTAGTTCGTGAACAGGCTTTAAATTGAATCTATCCAGGATCCTCAAGTGAACCCTATCTATGAATCCCCCGCGAAAATCCCTGCATGCCCAGCGTTTCTCTCTTATTGCTTACAACCCATGTTTCAATCGCTCTGCTTACTTGCTTTCGTTTTGCTTTAGTTTTAGGTTTGCTTTATTTAGGTTTAGTTTCGTCTTGCTTTGCTTTCGTTTAGCTAGTTTATTAGGTTTAGTTTATTTGCTTTCTTAGTTTTAGGACCGTGACACAACAACAACAATCCCTCTCGTTTGGTCCTAGCCTGATTTCTTTTCTTGCAGGACTCGCTTTGGTAACTCCCTTCGGGTGGATCGATACCTAAAGTACTACAAGCGATTAGCTGTGCACTTGCAGCTTTTCAATTGTTTTACCCAAGGTTAAACTCCTGAATTTCTTATTTGGGTAAAACTAGTGAAGGCTCACATCGAGCCCCACCAGACACACTTCGTGAAAGTTGATGGCTGAGAAGAAGGTGGGTTTCTGTCCTCTGCCTGATTTCCCGAGGCCTGTCGATCAACACCAACAATGGTGTGTCGATCGACACAGAGCTTCATTGGCTGGTTGCTTGCAGAAGCATCAGCAGCGATTTTCTCACGTTTCCATGCTCCAGGCCTAGTCAAGTTCGAAGTTAAGATCCCAGAGACATCCTCAAAAGTATCCTCTTCGTACTCGTCTTCATCACTCTCTTCATACTCCCAAACTTCATCACCTTCTCGAATCAAAATGGCATTGCAATGCTTTGGGTTTTGGTCGGTTTTTCCAGGAAGGAATCCCTCTTGGCGTTTAACAGTCTCAGCAGTCTGAGCAACCTGAACATCGAGCTTCTTGACATGGGTGTTGAGAGCCTCGATCCTATTGTTCAAAGTTGTGTAGACGTTGTCAAGCTTACCATTTAGAGAAACGGTAAGTTTTTCTTGTCCTTCCAGCAACTGCTCAAACATGGCTGTGACGTCGTTGTTCTTGGGCGGAGGAGCTGGGTAAGAAGAGTTGCCATAGTTCCTGGTGTAGCTTGTGTTGTTGTTGTTGTTCTTCTGGAAATCTGATTTGGGAACATAGCCTGGTGAACCAAATCGTTGACCACTGGTGTTGTTGTAGCCTTTGTTTCCCTGCTGATTTCCGAACCATCGTTGTCCCTGAAAACCTGCACCACTAACATAGTTAACATCTTCTTCCTCTCCTTGCTGCTCTGGCTCAATGGTCTCCACTTGGTCAGCAAAATTGACAGATTTCTTGCCCATCAGAAAGTTGGCAACCATATCAATCTTCGCATTCACTTCAGCAATTTCTTTCCCACTGCCAGTCCCTGCTAGCTTCTTTCGCTCAAGATCAGCATTCTTCGTGCTATTAGCTTGCGACAAGTTCTCAATTAGCTTCATAGCTTCCGTAGGGTAGCGAGTGTTGAAGTTTCCATTACTTGCTGCGTCTAGAGCCATTTGGTGCCTCCAATCAATTCCACGATAGAAGATGCCCAAAAGTTGGACTGTGCTAAAACCATGGTGAGGACAATCCTTTTGGTGAGACTTAAAGCGAACCCAAGCCACTTTAAAGGCTTCAGCAGGTCCTTGGGTGAATTGAGAGATCTTCTTTCTCAGCTCTTCAGAACGCGCATCATCATAGAAGTTGCATAAAAACGCATTCTTCGTCTCTTTCCAGGTAGTTAAAGAACCAGGTTCTAGATTCTTCAACCATGCAGAGGCTTCTCCACTAAGTGAGTGTGGGAAAAGCTTGCAGTACAGGTAGTCTATAGAGACTCCATTGGCTTTGATGCTGCTCGCAAGATCCTCAAAGTTCTCGATGTGGTCCATCGTATGCTCATTAGGTAAGCCATGGAAAGGGTGTTGTCCCACAAGTGTGTAGAACGCGGGCTTCAACTCGAAGTCATTCCTCTGGAATGTTGGAAGACGAATGGCGGACCGGTTGGCATAGAACAGGTCTGGACGATTGTACTCGGCAAGAGTCTGAGCGTTGTCAGGATCATCTACGCCCACAGGCTGTTCTCGACCATTGTGTCGATCGACACGGCCAGGTGCCTGTCGATCGACATGTTGCGGGTTTTGAGGCAGAATGCCTCCTGCTGCAGCCAATGCTCTCGGATCAACTGGTGGTGGTGGAGCGATTAGTTGGCCATGTTCATCACAAACTTGGCCTGCTGCGTTGCGGTAGGTTCCATCAGCTTGTTGAATTGGAGCGTCCTGTCCTTCCATCTCGGCTGATTTCTTGTTCTTTCTTCCTTCTCTTTCGATTCTCCCAAGTTCTTCGGTTGAATAGCTTAGTAACTCAGGATTCCGTGTGCTTCTGGTTGTTCTACCAGACATGCACCTGAAACACACAAGAAAAAGAAAGAAAAAGAGAAAGTGAGTAAATTAAAAAGAAAAAGTTTAGACAAAATCCTAAACTGAAACCTAATGGTAGACAAAAGTCCCCGGCACCGGCGCCAAAATTTGATATGCTCAAATTAACCTTGAGCTACTATCTCAAATTAAGAGATCACTGTAGTACTTAGGGGTCGAAATCCACAGGGACTGTGTTACACAATAGGTGCTCAATTATCAGATTATGCTAAACCAAATAATTTGTAATTAAAAGAAAACAATTGCAGAAATAATAAATCGAAGTTGTAAACAATTAGAGAAAGCGTTAGACTTAGGGAATTCTCAGGAAATCAGGAATGATAAATGTATGATTAGTCAGGATAAATTAATCAATGTTCTAGAACTCAAACACGAATGTAAAGCTAACCAACTCCCGCTGTGAAAGCTTCTAAACCTAGAAACAGAATCCCAAATCCCTTTGTGAATTCTAAAGAATCTAAGTTTGCAATAAGATCAAGTTCAATATGTTCACAAGACCCTAAACCAAATTCCTTTGTGAATAGGAGTGTTGCTAATCAGAGATAGGTTCAAGCTATCAATCCTACTTCCGCAGAGACTAACAACCTAAGTTCAAATTCAAGGTGATCAATCAAGAATAAGCAGTAAGAACAATCTCAGATTAAAAACAATAAGATAGACAATCCTTAACTAATCAATTTATTCAATCAAACCATCAAACTTTTATGAGAAACCCTAAATCTAACAAGTGAATTACTCAGACATGATCAAATCAATAACACAAGAGATAAGAAACGAAATCATATTAAGATAAGAGTAAGAAATAACAGGGGTTCACAATCAGGACTTGAAGAATCAGGACAAGAATGATCTCCCCAAAGCTCTCTTCTCAAAACTTAAACACAAACTCTCAATATCTCTCTCTCTAAAAGTCTCAAGTAAACTTAGGGTAAGAAAACTTGGATCCCTAGAAACAATGACGAAAAACACTATATATACAAGTCTCTGGACGTCTTGGGCTTCATCAAGTCGGTCTTTAGAATCCAAAACCGAGTAGGAAACGAATTGGGCTTGAAACTCGAACAGCTTCTGCTTTTGAACATCCTGTCGATCGACAGCCATAAGCTGTGTCGATCGACACTCATCGTGTTTCTGGACAGAGAAGGCTGCAAATCTGCATTGATCTTCATTTCTTCAAATAAGCTCCAATTTGATCCCTTTTTGTTCCTTTCGTTCCAAGCAAGCTCCAAACATACATTGACCTGTTTACATAGCAAAACACTACAAAAACACTAGAAAGACACTAAAAACGACTCTAAAAACATATAGATGGAGGGTAAAATATGAGGTATATCAGTAACCGCTCCAACAACTGCCTCAGCAGATCCGCCAAGCCTCCCTCCTGGCCCTGGGCTACTCCTGCTGCGGCACACAATGCTCCTGGGCCCTCAGCACCAACGTCATGTCCACCCGCACCGACACCAGCCAAACCAGCCCCCACTCCGGCCACACCGGCTGCGTCGACACCAGGACCGTCAACCGCCCCGGCCTCCTCAACCTCAGGCTGCGGACCACCAAGCTGCTCCATCGCGGCTCCTCCTCTGCCGCGACCACGACCTCGACCGGAAACTCCAGCTCCTCTAGCCATCTGCGCTACCCACGAACAGAAGACTAAGAAACTAGAACAAACAAAAATACTACACACAACTTACCGTGGAATCTCGTTTAAGGCTCGGAGAGGATGATACTAGAACTCCAACAGCACGCAATCGATTAAATACTCTATAATCAACTCACAGCATGCTAACACCCTAGCTCATCACTCAACAATCATCAGGAAATTAATTCATCAATTCAACTTCCTACACCTCCTAGAACCGAACTCCGCTCTGATACCAAATTGAAACACCTCAACCCATTTTTTTTTTATATATCACTTAACTCATGTCTAGTGATCCCATACTCATTAAACACCTCAGCACAATCAACGGGAAAGAGCATTAAAGTCTTAAAAAAATAAATCCAATAAAATAATGAAATAATAATCCAACAATTAATCTCATAACTCAAAAATCATAAAACCAGCAACCTAGATCAAGTTCTATCAAACTCCAGAACTAAGACCTAGCCAAAAACAGAAACAACGACAAGATGATCACATCACACGAACTTTAGATCATCCCCTCTTCCTTGCCACGATCCCACGGTCACACTTTGCCTTTACCTGCATCAACAACACAAATGAGATGCGTAAGTATTATCATAAATACTTAGTGAGGCAATCCTCCCAAGCAACAGGCTATACACACAAGCAATACAAACAATACACAAACAACAAACCACAAATAAACCAGACAAACAGACAGTCTGACGAACGGGTGTCGATCGACACACGACCTCCGTGTCGATCGACGCTGCTCACGACTGGTGTCGATCGACAGACACTCTCCGTGTCGATCGACACTGAGCCCGACTGGTGTCGAGCGACACACTTCCTTTGGTGTCGATCGACACCGATCGCGCAGGCACTTTTCCTGCGATCTCCACATCGCGAATCTCCTTCTCCAGTGCCCTAATTCGAACCAACGATCCTCACAGAGACCAGACAAGTCCCAACAGTACCATCACAGACATAGAAACACAATCAAACAGTCAATCCATCAATCAAATCAAACAAAACAACAACGAAACAGGAATCTAATGCTCAGATAAGCCCTCAGTCATGCACTCACCTCTTCTCTGGAATAAAACTGAACGAACTGAACGCAAACTGGAAGGAGAACGACCCCTACAAGCTTCTCAACGCACCACCGGACTTAGATCTCCCTTTCCACCAGGAAATCTCTCACGAACAGGCTCAGAAACTCTAAGAAAAGCTCTCAGAAACTTTCTCTCTCAGGAAAACGACAAGGAGGCTAATGAAGCCCTAGGTCACGTCCTCTCTGCCTTATAAACGAGCCCATTAGGGTTTCCTTCCCTAAACTGAACGATTCGCGCAATTAAAAGCCCAAAAGCCCAATTACCGAAACGCTTAGTGTCGATCGACACACCCCTAGTGGTGTCGATCGACACCCTGACCCAAAAATCCAGTTCACGGGCGTTACAGCCTATATGGATCATAACCTCTAAAATTAAAAGAACTAACAAAATTGATCCAAATATCTGAATGCCCAAACCTAGTTTTGATATCATCAATTGAAGCGGACTGAGCTGGATAACACAGCTAGCTTCTGATACCTTAAGCTTCATTTTCAACCACCTTGCATGGGTTTTATCTTTGATGCTTAATGGATCTTTTTTTTTTCTTTTTTTTTTTTGATAAATATGTGAATTTCATTTATAATGAAAGTTTTGCAAAATTTATAAAAGGTTTACACAACCATTGTTCCTTGCCAAAATAATATAAAAACAAAGAAGAATGAGATAGGAGAGGATATGAGTAGATAGCACACTAGTCATATCTTAACCAAATTTGCAGAAGGTTCCTCAAAGCCTTGCGGTGTCTCTTTGCCAGAATAGCGTCCCTGATTTGTCGATCCAGAATCTTAAATAAGGCCTGAACCCCCGTGGCGATACTGTCATGGTACCGACTGTTTCGTTCCCTCTAAAGTGCATAGATTACAACCTGAACAACGAACCTGAACAACGATAATGGATCTTTTTTAGGGTGGGTTTATGCAAAATCTGACTGCAACATGAAAATATATGTATAATAAGTTCAAAACATGCATGAAAAATATTCTTTAGATGATCATATAACCGACTAAGTATTTCACCCTAAGATATCGAGAAGGTCTTCGTGTTCAATTGGAGAACCAATAAGAGCCAACTGATCAGCTTTGGTGACGATGCTTTGCATGTATTCTTCGATAATTTAAGTTCCTTTGGTGGTATTTTTGAGTTGACTTTTTAGCGCTTTGACATGTGCACGCGATGCCTTGCCAAAGGTGCCAGCAAGGCTGTTCCACAGTTCAAGAGAAGTTGTTGTTCTTGCGACAAGAGATTGAACCGGAAGTGATAACGTACCGAAGAGGGCACTGTAGAGAAGACGATCTTGTCTTTTCCAGAGTACGAACAGAGGATTGGGAGCAGAGGCGCAGTTGGTGGTGACGGTTGGATCTGGTACGGTGTTGTTTTCAATGAACACATGGAGCTCATGACCTTCAAGAAGTGCTCGAACTTGTAGTTTTCAAGTTAAGTAGTTTTCAGAGGTCAGTTTAGTGATCCCAGAAAGATTGAGTGAGATCAATTGAGGTTTTTGGATCGGAGCCATTGAAGATGAGATATGAATCGGCTGTAGAGACAAGAGATGTTGAAGACATGGTGGCGTTGAGAGAAGACGAGAAGAGGAGGCTGGGGTTTTTTGTTTTTTGATATATATGTAAGCCTGCTCTGATACGGGAAAAGGGTGTATTTCTTTTTTTTTTTTTTTTTTTTTTGAACACCGGAAAAGGGTGTATTTCAACTCCAACAATTTGCGCGGTGTCTTTTTCTAACGCTTCAATGCTAAATCCTTCCTAAACTCTTTTAAAAAATTCAAAAATCATACCCCAACTTTTTAATATGTGCGTAAATCACAGTCGTCTAACAAACGTTAGTCAACCGTTATTCCGGATGACTCAGATGACACGTGTGTCTGATGAGTAGCATTACATACAAGCAAAACGAGAAAAAGTGCGTATTTCAACCCGGACAATATATTTGGTGTTTTTTTCTACTTAAACAAAGGTTACGTATTCAAATTTATAGATTTAATTAAAAACTGAGTAAATATTATTACTTTATCCTACATGCTCACATCTATTATCTAGTCAAATTTAATTAATCAAATGATACCACAAAAGTATGATACATAATCAATTTTAGTCAAACTCCACATTCGTTTATTTATTAATGGTCTTGCGGTCAAAGTGATTTGTATGTGATTTATTCAATTGATATATTCAATTATAATAATTTTAAGATATTTTCCTTTTTGAAAAGAATTATAGAAAGAAATGAAAATCTCTATTTTAAATATATATGTAGAAGAGCCAATTAGGTAAAAACATATTAGAAAAAATGAGTCTTTCGTAAAAAGGTAGTAGTATAAATAAACTCTTCACAAAAAACTAAGTAATCATATAAAATAATTTATTGGTATATAATGGGTATCACAAAAGCTTCTGTATCTGTTTTTCTTTTGATAATATTAACAATTTCATTTTCTTATTACAATAATTGCAATGGGTCAAATGTTTGGTTACTTGTACAAGTAACAAAGTACCCTGAATACTTGTACCAGCCCTACACATACACGTGTTCTCCGTGTGGAAAGTAAAAGCTATAGCAATTGGAGTGACAAATTTTCGTAATGGTTGTTTGATATCTGTTTGCCAAAAAAAAAAAAAAAAAAAGGTTGTTTGATATCTAAGTTGGTACGTTAAAGTGAAGCTTGAGCGTATCGTTGTTCTAGCTACACTCTTTGATCTACTATTCACTGTTAGTCTTTACGATCTTTTGCTTTTTTTAGTTAAAAAAGTTTGATTATTCTATAGATTACGCAAAATTATGGATGTCAAAACATTAATGAACCTTTAGTCAAATCACTGGATTAAATGGACTTCCACCACTACTAAATCTTGTATTTAATCCGATATGTTGAAAGATGTCCAAAATCAGAAGTATGATACATTGAAAGATGAGAATAACTGTAAGATTCTTTACAGAAAACTTTCTTTGACAATTTTTATTTATATTTAATTGATTTTAATTTCTGCTATTTCACAATTATCCAACAATATAATCAAATGGTACCACAAAAGTATGAAGTATGATACATTGAAAGATGAGAATAAATGTAAGATTCTTTACAGAAAACTTTCTTTGACAATTTTTATTTATATTTAATTGATTTTAATTTCTGCTATTTCACAATTATCCAACAATATAATCAAATGGTACCACAAAAGTATGAAGTATGATACATTGAAAGATGAGAATAAATGTAAGATTCTTTACAGAAAACTTTCTTTGACAATTTTTATTTATATTTAATTGATTTTAATTTCTGCTATTTCACAATTATCCAACAATATAATCAAATGGTACCACAAAAGTATGAAATGATACTAAAATTGTAGGATATAAAACTTTGATAATATAATGAGATCGGAAATATTATCTATGTATGTAGTAACTTAGTAACAAATATTTGAGTTGTTACATTAATTTAAATCTTTTGCTGTTTTTAAATAAGTTTTTAAAACTTTATTTTGTAAAATTGAAAACGGATCATTTCAGATTAAACTTGTAGATTTAATTAAATATTACAAAACTGAAAATATTCAAATTTATAGATCTAATTAAAAACTGAGTAAAAATTATTACTTTCTCTTACATGCTCACATTTATTATCTATTCAAATCTAATTAATCAAATGATACCACAAAAGGATGATACATAATAAGTTTTAGTCAAACTCCACATTCGTTTTTTTATTAATGGTCTTCATAATCTTGCAGTCAAAGTGATTTGTATGTGATTTATTCAATTGATATATTCAATTATAATAATTTTAAGATATTTTCCTTTTTGAAAAGAATTATAGAAAGAAATGAAAATCTCTATTTTAAATATATATGTAGAAGAGCCAATTAGGTATAAACATATTAGAAAAATTGAGTCTTTCGTAAAAAAAGTAGTAGTATAAATAAACTCTTCACAAAAAACTAATTAATCATATAACATAATTTCTTGGTATATAATGGGTACCACAAAAGCTTCTGTAACTGTTTTTCTTTTGATAATATTAACAATTTCATTTTCTTATTACAACGTTTTGGCCGTGTCAGGTATGTTATGTTTTTTTAGAAGTTTTTCATTTTTTATTTTATTTCTCAGTTATCTTTGATCACTTCAAAAATAATAATTCAGAATTATACAATTATATAGTAACAGAAGATTACATGTATCATGTATGTGTGTATAATTTAATTTGTTAAAATGTATGTGTATTGTTTTAAGAACTTTGAGGGAAAATTTTTTGTTATTAGGACATGTATGTATCCCCTATATATTAAAAGAGAAACATTTTTGACACGTGTCAGCATTAGAGAGCTCAGCATTAATGTTTTCTTTCGAAGCTCTCTAATGCTGACACGTGTCAAAAATGTTTCGATTTTAATTTATTTGACAATGAATCTCACAAAAATATCAAAGTAAAATTATAAAAATTTTATATTTTCCAAAATCATTATTTTTTTTGTTATTTAAATTTATTTCAATTGAGATCCAACAAACATCAATTTTCTTTTTCTAAATATTAATGATAGTGCTTAATTAAATTGATTTTCAACAAAAAATATAAAATAACTTATGTAAATATTTTTTTTGGTAAGAAAATTATTATATATACGTATCCTTATATATATAACCTATTATAAGTACTTATAAAAAATAATTTTACTATACATATATGTATTTGCAGTTTTTAATAAAAACCTAAAAACTTTTTATTAACTGTTCACATATTCGATCCTTAACTTGAAAATTTGGTGAATAAAAAAATAATTTAATTTAATTTTCAAATTATGTTTAAACATATTATAAAACCAAATATAATTATCCCCTATATATTAATAGAGAAGCATTTTTGTCAAGAATGCTGATGTGTCATCGCTAGAGAGCTCGGCATTAATTATAAAAATAAACTAGCATGCTCACACTCTCCTCTCATCTATTGAATTTATTTAAGGAAATATTGAATTTTCTCTTTCCTCTAATTTTCTTAACAAAGTTATTTTCCTTTAATATATAGGGGATATTTCAAAAATTTTATTAAAAATTTATCTCTCATCTTTTTATGATCATATTTTTTAAAAAAATTGGATCAATACATAGTCTATATAATAAATTTTATTTTTCATATATGTTGTGATTTTATTTTTCATATATGTTGTGATTTGAATTTTTTTTTTTTTTTGTCAACCACACATTGATTAAAAAGCAATTCCATGATTGGTAATCCAATCTGGAGAGAAAGAGTTTACAAACGAAATTTCAGAAAAACGCACTCTAGCAGAGCGAGCTAAACAGTCTGCCTGAGAATTACAAGAACGGGGGATACTAGAAAGAGAGAAAGAAGGAAAAGAAACACGAAGCAGACCAATCTCATCTAGGAGATTGGAGAAAGCGGGCCACTCTTCAGGAGACTGCACCATAGAGACTAACTCTGTACAATCTGTCTCGAACGCCTGACAAGCAAGTCTTCTTGAGAGAATACTCTTCATAGCCCATAATAACGCTTCCATCTCCGCGTGTAAAGGGGAGGGACTTCTTCTAAGGCATTTTGCCCCTAGAAGTACTAACTGATTATCGCCCTGAAAACACCACCATCCTAGCCCCATTGTTGGATCTGAAAGTTTCCACGAGCCGTCAATTCGACATCTAAGAGTCTGGGTGGAATTAATTGCTGGCTCTCTATTTTCCACTATTTGTGCCTCGTTCGATTGAGCTTCCTCCCATGATGATTGTTCACTTAGAGCGTTATTTAGTATTTCCATGGGTTCAGATCGTAATCCTTTAAAAACTTTTTTATTCCTTGCCTTCCATAAGGACCATAAAATCCAGGGGTAGCAATGAGGATTTCCTCCCTCAGCTATATGATTTGGTAATCTCCAAAATAAGAAATCTAGATTCAAATATTCCGAACTTAGAGGAAAAATTCCTGGTATTATCGGGATCGATGATAATTCCCACGTTTGTTGGGCAAGTGGGCATTCAAACATAGCATGATTAATAGTTTTCTCCTCCAATCCACAACGTTGGCAAGTGGTGTCACACCGTACCCCACGTTTGGCTAAGCTTGAAGTAACCGGTAAAGAACCTGATGCCAGTTGCCAGATAAAGTGTTTAATTTTTGGCGGGCCTTTAATTTTCCATGCTTGTGATTTGAATTTTTAAAAACGGACATAATTTACTTAATTAGTAAAAAAAAAGAGTGAATTATAATATTTTAATATTTGATTTAACACACATCCAAAAAATATTTAATATTTTGAATAAAAAGTAAAGAAACTTTGACAAAAATAAAAATAAAGAACACAACTATTCAATCAAAAACAATAAATAATCACTTAAAATGTGAAAAAATTGTATTGTATCATAAAGATCAGCGGGTTACTGAAATTTGAAATCAGAATATATAAACAAGCTTTTGTATCATAAAGATCAACGGGTCATTATGTCTTTGATTCGTTTAATATCTTTTATAGATGAATTAGAGTTTATATTTACGTTACAAGAAAACTTTCAAATCATGAATTTTAAAATTTATAAATTTAATGTTTGTCCCGCGGTGTACCGCGGGTTAAGACCTAGTAGAATTATAATGTTAATGTTGAGTTTTATATATGTGCAGTTATCAAACCAGCAAAAAAAGGTCCTTTTCTTTGGAAATGTGGAGGACCTGGAGGTAGAGCTGATGATCGTGTATGCTTCAATGACTGTACGGACTATGGTTACGAAAATGGACGCTGTGTTGGAAATCCTCCATGGTGTGTTTGCAATTATTGATAATGATCGATTATCATCATAAGTAATTGGCGAATTGAGCTTTAAGTTATGCGTTTCTAGTATGAGATTTTAAAAGATGAACTTTCTTAATTGTTGTTTTTCAGTTTCTTGATAGTGAAATAAGACATATAATTAATCATGAATGAGCGAAAATAATGAGCTAGCCAATGAAAATATAAGGAGATAGAACAGTCTCCTCCTTGAACGGCCGAACAAATAATTTTAATTAAGCCCAAATCCTTCAAATGCATTTCTCACCAAAAATTAGGCAAGATATATCTTAATTAACACTAGCATCTCGTCTTCGTGTATCTTAAAAGTTAGATCATTGTGCATTAAGCAAAATAGAAACCACTATGATAAAACCACAACTTTTCAAGTTTTTCTCTCGTCAACTTTTGTGTCCTATATCACGTAAGGAATGAGAGGAAGCTAATATAGCTTTTAAATGTATATATGTTCTCGTTAAGTACCTATCAAATTTGGATCTTCATAATGAGTTTTAAGAAATTCTTTTAGATTTGATATATATGAGATACTTTTATTCTTTATACCGCTTCAAGGCTCTATTGTGTAGTCTCGACTCTGTAAATAATAACTTTACATTCATCCCGTCAAAGAAAAAAAACAATTTTTTATCAAAACGAAATTATAGTGACTATTTGTGATCTGATCAGATAATCACTAAAATTCATGTAAAAGAGAATCACAAAATCTCAAAGTTAACAAAAGACGAAAGTATAGTGAATCAATGGCCCTCTTCTAAACAAACAGGGTAAGTACAAAAATTTAGAGGAATAGTCTAAGGGGGCTTTATTGAACTGAAGATTTTAAGAAATTTTGGGATATTCTTAAATCCTCTGTTATTTAATTGATGATTTTTAAAAATCATCTGAAATCCTATGTTATTGAATGTGAAATTTATAAAAATCATTTAAAATCTCTTGTTATTCAATCAATAATTTATAAATCTCACTTCAAATCTACGGTTATTCAAAAGATCACAAATTTTTTTAAAAAATCTATTGAATGTGATTCTAGGAGACTTTTCTAACATTTTTAGTTCAAAATCAAATCTTACAAAATCATACCTTTAAAGGTGAAACTTTAGAATATTTGTTTAATAAAAAAACTTCTTCGATCTAGCAAAAAAAAAGGACTTCTTCGACGGTTTTTTTTTTTGCAAACTCTCTCTCTCTTTCTCTCTTCTCTCTTCTCTCTTTACTCTTGAAAGATCCTAGAAACATTTGTTGATGTGTAATCGAGTTCATCTTCTACAGGAATCAATCCTAAATCCCATTATTAATCTCCGTTATTCATTTCAAAGCTTGAGAAAACTTGAAAGACATATTCGTCAATTCTTCGTTTGTTCTGCTTTTGTGTTCGAGAGATGTCTGTCTTTGAAGATTCCTTCGTTATTCTCAACGACGATGCGTCTGAGTCTGTTCCAGTCTCAGGCTCCTTTGACGCCACTGACGACAACAACAACTCTTTCTCAGCCTACGACGGTTCAGTCCAAGTCGATGACTCCGTCGACGATGTCTTTGCAGCTCCGTCTTCTGACTACGGTGCTTACTCGAACGGTGACAGTGTCTTCGGATCGAACGGTGACGACGGTCCTATCTTGCCACCACAGTCGGAGATGGAATCAGATGAGGGATTTGTTCTTAGAGAATGGAGAAGGTTCAAAGTTTTGATCTTTATTGTTTTTGGTTTACTTCTTCCTGAAGAAAATGGTTAAAAGTGGATCAATTTAGTCGAGCGACATGCGAATCTCTTTATTCATCTGAGAATTTCATTTTTGATTTTGATTCAAAGTTTTGTGAATTGAAGTTATCTGCTAGTTAGTGTCCATCGTTCTCAGAAGTAATCAGTTTATTAGATTGGATATGTGGCTTTTGCGTAGAGTTTATTGCTCAACTCGTTTTTTTTTTCTTTCCTTTCTATATTCTAAAATCACCTAAAATTTAATAATCAAATTTCACCAAATCGCAAAACTCAAATCTCAAAAATCTGCCAAAATATCAAAATCTCTCAAAATTACACTCAAATCTCCTAAAATTCTGAAATATTAAAATCCCAGCAAATCTCCTAAAATATCAAATTCAATACACCCCGTGCCGTTCAATAACTTTTTTCAGTGCTACTTTTTTTTCGGTGTAATTTTTTTCTCTCTGATGGCGATTCAGAATGCGATTTTTTGACAGTTACTATGCTCTTTTTTCAAGGCAGTGTCAGGCAGTTTTCCCGGTGAAGCGGAGCGGTTTTTGCCTCTCACCCACTTCCCGGTGGTTATCTCTGTGGTGAATCGTGGGATTCATCACGATGACTTTTCTTTCGTGGTTGTGGGTGCTGGCTTATATAAGACTTTCAATTCTCTCCTCTTTCCGATACAAGCTTTCTCATCTTCAACAAGTTCAAATTTCTTTCCGCTTCGATTTTATCTTACTCTTGCTAAAATGGCTGACAATTTGCGCCGTGCCGTTCAAGATCTCAATCTGGGTTTTGATGATGCTCCGATTCCACTCCCGATGGATGTTGTCGCTCAAGCCGCCGCTGAAAACCGCTTCGTTATCATTGGCCGTCCGGTGATGCCTCGTCGTCAAAATCTGAGATCTATTGTGGCGTCATTGCCGAGGAGTTGGGGTCTTGCCGGAATTGTTCATGGCCGGATTGTTGATGGAAATAATTTCCAATTCATCTTTCCTTCGGAAGAGGCTCTTGAATCCGTTCTACGACGGGGACCGTGGGCTTTTAATGATCGAATGCTGATTTTGCAAAGGTGGACTCCGTTGATGAATCCTCCTCTCACCAATTTCATTCCGTTCTGGATTCAAGTTCGCGGCATTCCCCTCCAATTCATGACTCGTGAAGTGGTGGCTCACATTGGTCGTGCCCTGGGTGACTTCATTGAGATGGAGTATGATGATGGGTTGGTCGCTCGTGTGGAATTTGTTCGGGTCCGTATCAATTGGGATGTCTCTGTTCCGTTGAGGTTCCAACGGCACTTCCAATTTGAGATGGGTGTCAATACGCTGCTGAGGCTACGGTACGAACGACTCCGAGGGTTTTGTGAAGTGTGTGGTATGCTTACTCATGATACTGGAGCATGTGTGATTCAAAATGGTGGTGATGCTCATGATGGTGATGATGATGGTCCTGAGGGAGATGATGACCATGCTCCTGCACCTCGGCCCAATCAAGGTGTGGTTATCCGTGAAATCCAAGATGATGATGAGGAAGATGATGATCTTCAACTAGGTCTTCCACATCAGAATGGCTTTCTTGCCCGATTTGGTCATGATTATGGTTATGCTGAGGCAATAGCGGATGATCCAGATGGGTATGCTTATGCTCATCCTGCGGGAAGGGTGGCACCTGAGGCGGATGTCAATGAGGTGTTAGATGGTGAGGAAGATGATGTGGAAGAGGCTCCGATTGATGGTGACATTGATCCGGATCATAACATATTGGAGGGTTATAATTCTCCATCAAGTGATGAGGAAATCCTCAATAGGTCAATTTACCCCTCTTTTGTGACTAACTCGGGTGCTGCAGATTCTACTCAGTCTGAGGATACTTCTGTGCTTCAGAATGGCGTAGAAAGTGGAAACATGGCTTTGGCTGTCTTGGAGGGTAATGCTGCTGATAATGTCGCAAGCACTCGTGAACCTGCCCAGAATCTCTCCACACGGATTGTGACAAATGATAATGGGAAGCGTGAGAGAGATGCTGAGGAGGAACATGATCAAGCTGGTGCTTCAAAAGTTCAAGCTTGTGTCGTTGGTGAAGGTAGTGGTTCTAACCTTAATGGGACCAAACCAGTGAGAGGCGCGGTGGGCCCTAAACCACCAGACTCTTCATGAAGACAACTGCTTGGAACTGTAGAGGATTGGGCAATGACCTCGCAGTTCGACGTCTAAAGGAGATTAAGAAGAAATTCTCTCCAGACATCATTTGCCTCATGGAGACAAAGCAAGGGGATAATGTTGTTCGTGATGTTTGTGCTGAAGTAGGTTATGATAGGGTTGTAACTGTTCCTCCAATTGGTTTAAGTGGTGGGATAGCTCTCTTTTGGAAGAATTCTTTATCTGTTTCTGTTCTCAGTTTAGACCCTCACCTTGTAGATACCTATGTTGAAGTTAATGGATTTGGTTTCTACTTGTCTTGTGTCTATGGCCACCCAAATCCTTCTCTTAGACACTTGGTTTGGGAAAGGCTTGAGAGAATTGCAGTGAATAGAACTGGTCCTTGGATGGCAATTGGAGATTTTAATGAGATAAGAGGAAATCATGAGAAGCGTGGTGGTAATTTAAGACCAGAAATCTCGTTCGCTGATTTTAGAAGAATGATCCAAGTTTGTGATTTTCAGGATCTGAGTTATACGGGGGATAGGTTTTCTTGGGTTGGAAAGAGATACTCTCATGACATTGCTTGCTGTTTAGATCGTACAATGGTGAATAGTGATTGGTTGGCTCAATTCCCGGCGTCTCATTCTGAATTTTTGGAGCTAATTGAATCAGATCATCGACCTGTTATTACTACTGTTGCAAGTGAACTAGATCAGAAGAGAGGACTATTTCGGTTTGATGGAAGATTAATGGATAGAGAAGGTTTTAAGGAGTCGGTAATAAGGGGTTGGAATAAGCCTGATTATTCTAGAGAAATGAATTGGAATCTGCGGCTTGGCCAGTGTAGAAAAGAGATTTCAAAATGGAAAAGATTAAATCGGCCAAATGCTAGAGAAGAAATTGCTATCCTCACAAAGCGACTAGATAGAGCTCATACTGATGGTTCTTCTACTCATCATATCCGGGAACTTAGAGGTTTGTTAAGTAAGGCTTATACTGCTGAGGAAGAGTTTTGGAGATTAAAGAGCAGGACGGATTGGATGGCTTGTGGAGATCGTAACACTAAGTTTTTCTTTGAGACTGCTCAAAGTCGTAAAGCTCGGAATAGGTTGTTTTCAATTCGTGATGATGAAGATGTGGAACATTTGGGTGATTCCAAGATTGGTCATGTTGCTCAGGAGTTTTTCACGAATCTTTATCGTTCTGAGTTATCAGTGCAGAATAACCATTTTCATGTCTTTAGCGGGTTTCAAGCTCGTGTCACAGATGATATCAATGCTGATCTGATAAGACAAGTTTCAGAAGATGAAATTAAGCATGCTATTCTTTCCATTGGACCAACAAGAGCTCTTGGACCTGATGGATTTACTGGTGATTTTTATCATAAATATTGGGATGACATTAAATCCAGTGTTATGGAAGAAGTTCGGGGTTTTTTTGAGACGGGTACTCTTGACCCTGAACTGAATCACACAAATTTATGTCTCATTCCAAAAGTAGACTTGCCTCGTCATATGAGAGAATTCCGGCCAATAGCCTTATGCAATGTCAGCTACAAAGTTATTTCAAAGATTCTTGTAGAGAGGCTGAAAAAACACCTTTCTTCCATTATCTCAGAGGAGCAAGCTGCTTTTATTCCTGGTAGGGTCATTACAGATAATGTAATGATAGCCCATGAGGTTATTCATGCTCTTAAGGTTAAGCGTCGGTGTGCAAATTCCTACTTGGCCATCAAAACTGACATCACCAAGGCTTATGATCGAATTGAATGGGATTTCATCCGGGAGACTATGTTTAGAATGGGTTTTGACATGAAATGGATTGGATGGATCATGACTTGTGTCAGAACAGTCACTTACTCGGTCAACATTAATGGCTCTCCTCATGGTTTTATTAAACCAGAGAGAGGCATTCGTCAGGGAGATCCTCTTTCACCCTATTTATTTATTCTTTGTGCAGAGGTTTTAAGTCATCTAATGAAAAAAGCAGAATTTTCTCAAAATATTAAAGGAATAAAGATCAGTAATGCTAGTCCTTCTATTAACCATTTGTTATTTGCTGATGATTCTCTTTTCTTTTGTCAGGCTAATGTGAAATCTTGTAAGGCAATCAAAGATATTTTGTATCAATACGAGAAGGCTTCTGGGCAGCAGGTTAATACAAGTAAATCGGCAATCACTTTTGGAAAAAGAGTTCCTGATCAGATGAAAACCAGGATTCGTCGTATCCTTCAGATTAATAATGATGGGGGATGTGGTAAATACCTTGGGTTACCAGAACAGTTTGGTAGGAAAAAGGTGGAATTATTCCAGTACATTGTTGAAAAAGTTAGAGCCAGAACTGAAGGTTGGAAGAACAAATTTCTATCTCCAGGAGGGAAAGAAATCTTATTAAAGTCTATTGCTATGGCAATGCCGGTGTATACAATGAATTGTTTCAAGCTTCCAAAGTCAATTTGTGAAGAGATTGAGCGTCTGATGGCAAATTATTGGTGGAATACAAATTCTCAAGAAAGATCACTGCATTGGTTTGCTTGGGATAGAATGAAGTTTTCAAAAAAGGAAGGTGGGTTGGGATTTAGAGATCTGGAAAAATTCAATGTTGCTCTTTTAGCAAAGCAGGTTTGGAGAGTTTATCAGAATCCGGATTGTCTGATGGCCCGTGTTCTGAAAGGAAAATATTTTGCTGGTTCTAATATATTCAATGCTTCTAGAGGTTATCGTCCGTCGTTTGGTTGGCAATCTTTTCTTCATGGGAGAGATCTAATTACTCAGGGTATGAGATTTCTGGTTGGTGATGGAAGCATGATTCAGACATGGTTAGATCCTTGGTTACCTGTCCATCCCCCTAGACCCCCGAGGCGTAAAGACAATGCTCCATTTGATGTGCAGATGGTTAGTGAGTTGATGTTGCCAAATCGGATGGGCTGGAATGAAAATTTGATTAGAGATATTATTCATGAAGATGATGTTTCCCATGTGCTCTTAACAAAAATTGGTCGTAGTCAACGTCATGATTTTTTGGGATGGCATTACACGGAAAATGGGATTTATACGGTGAAATCTGGATATTGGCTTGCTACTCACCTCCCAAATCGAATTGAAGTGGTTGATCCTCCCCCAGGAGATGTCTGTCTTAAGTCAAGGCTTTGGAAGCTGAATGTTGCTCCAAAGATTAAACATTTTCTTTGGAGATTGCTCTCTGGGGCCCTTGCAACTGGATCAGAACTTGAAAGAAGACATATTATCTCAGATAGCTTTTGTAGAAGATGTGTTGTTGAGGTAGAAACTTCCGATCATCTTTTCTTTAGTTGCCCTCATGTGCAGCAGGTTTGGCGGGCTACAGGGATTTCCATGCCTTGTTTGTCGAATCCTCTGTTATCTGTAGATGTGAAATTTAAAGCTATTCTGGATTGGTCTCAGTGTCTTCAAGTTCCAAGAAATCTCTCAGTTGTTCCGTTTTGGGTTCTTTGGCGGCTATGGAAGAGTAGGAATAAGTTAGTTTTTGAAAGACAGAGTAACTTTTGGAGACGTGATTTCAGAGAAGCTCTCCAGGATTCAGAGGAATGGTTATCAATTGGAAGAGATCATAGACAAGAAGGTTTGGGAGCTCGGTCTCCTAATGGCATGTCTTGTACTTCTCAATGGCAAAAACCAAGAGATGGATGGATTAAGTGTAATTACGACGGATCTTTCATTAATTCCAATGTTAAGGCGACTTCGGCTTGGTTGATTAGAGATGCAAATGGTTATTTTGTAGCTGCGGGACAAGCTACGGGCGGAAGAGTGTTAACAGCTTTAGAAGCTGAATGTCAAAGTTTGTTAATGGCTATGCAGAATGTTTGGTTAAAGGGTTTTCGTAAAGTGATTTTTGAAGGTGACTGCCAAATCCTTGTCAATTGTCTACGGGGGAAGCTTAGAAGATTTGATGTGTACAACTGGTTATCAGATTTATTAGAATGGATGAATCGTTTTGAGGAAGTTGAGTTTTGTTGGGTAAAGAGAGTTTCTAATCAACCTGCAGATAAGTTGGCGCGTTATCAGCATTTTGAGAATATTTGTTTTAAGTTTCATTCGATAATTCCTCCTGAGATTATTGATGTATTTCACGCTGACTCTGGTTTGCATAGTTAATAAAGGTTGTTTGTGTTAAAAAAAAAAAAATCAAATTCAATACACCCCCCTAAATCAATAAACACGAGCTCAAAATAGTAGAAAATAAAGCATTATAAAAGTAAGAATATCTAAACTTTTAATGCAAAAAAGGTAAAAAGAAACACAAATCAATGAAAAAAATAGAGTAACTTCTTTTTCGCTACCAAATCTTGTATTTAATCTGATATGTTGAAAGATGTCCAAAATCAGAAGTATGATGTTGCATATTGAAAGATGAGAATAATTGTACGTAAGATTTTTTCTAGAAAAGTTTCTTTGACAATTTTTTTATTTATTTTTAATTGATTTTAATTTCCAATTATCCAACAATATGATCAAATGATACCACAAAATTATGAAATGATATTAAAATTGTAGGAAATAAAAATTTGATAATATAATAAGATCAGAAATATTATGTATATGTATGTAGTAAGTTAGTAACAAATATTTGAGTTGTTACATTAATTTGAAATTTTTGCTGTTTTAAAATAATTTTTAAAACTTTATTTTGTAAAATTAAATTTGATAATTTCACATTAAATTGATAGATTTAATTAAATATTTAAGAAAATAAAAATATTCAAATTGATAGATTAATTAAAAGCTGAGTAAATATTATTAGTTTCTCTTACATGCTCACATTTATTATCTAGTCAAATTTAAATAATCAAATGATACCACAAAAGTATGATACATAATGTACTTAGCTTTAGTCAAACTCCACATTAGTTTTTTCAACCATGGTCTTGCATAATCTTACAGTCAAAGTGATATATTCAATTATAGCAATTCTAAGATATTTTTCTTTTTGAAAAGATAATAAAAATAAAAGGAAATCATTCTTTTATAAATATATATAGAAGATCGAGTTAAGTAAAAACATAGTAGCAAAATTGAAAAGTTCCTCTAAATAAACTCTTCACAAAAAACTAAGAAATCATATCACACAATTTTTTGGTATTTAATGGGTATCACAAAAGCGTCTGTAACTGTTTTTCTTTTGATAATATTAACAATTTCATTTTCTTTTTACAACGTTTTGGCCGTACCAGGTATGTTGTGTTTTTTTAGAAGATTTTCATATTTTTTTTTTCGGTTATCTTTGATCACTTCAAAAAAAACAATTCAGAATTATAGAAGTAGTAACAGAAGATTACATGTATGCGTGTATAATTTTATATGTTAAAATGTATTTGTATCGTTTTAAGAACTTTGATGGAAAAAAGGTTGTTGTTTGGTCATGTATGTATAGAATTATAATAATAATGTTGATTTATATATGTGCAGTGATCAAACCTGCAAAATCTGGTCGTTCTCTTTTTAGATGTCGAAGTACATATGATGCTGGTGCATGCTCCCATGAATGTGCTCTGGCGGGTTACAAAAATGGACACTGTGTTGGAATTCCTTTATCGTGTTATTGCAGTGACAATCTTCATAATAAGTAATTGGCGATGAGCTTTAAGTTATACGTATCGAGTATGAGATTTTAAAAGATGAAGTTTCTTAATTGTTGCTTTTCAGTATCTGAATAGTGAAATAAAACATATAATTTATCATGAATGAGCAAAAATAATGAGCCAATGAAAATATAAGAAGATAGAACAATCTCCTCCTCGAACGGCCGAACCAATAACGGTAAGGCCAAATCCTTCAAATGTATTTTTTACCAAAAATTAGGCATGATATATTTTAAACACTAGCATCTCTTCTTCTTGTATCTCGACCACAAATTAGGGTTCCACAATCCTCTCTAAGGTGAGAAATTTAAAACCGATAAATCATCTTCTCTTTGTTTCCTCTGATAACTTGATTCACTAGGTGCTTTTCTCTAGCATGAGTTCCACATGAACCTGCAGAGGAGAAACCAACAATCAGGTGAACCAATTTTGAGGTAGCTAGATATATAGAAACTATTATTGCTTTTTTTGGGTTTGAGTCACTTGACTTATGTCAAATTAATAGGTGAATAGCGGAATAACTAAATTATAAAATAACGTAATCAATAAGACGACAACATACATATATTGGCAATAGTCCTGAAAGTAATTGAAACTTTCTTATGTTTCCAAATCAGATCTCAGTGAGTGCCTATGGCCCTCCTTTTGATGTCGTTACTAAGACAAAAATCAGAAAAGAGATGGTGTTCTGCCCAGAACAATACTTAGGTTCGCCCCTGGGGTGAACCTTTAAATTCACCAAACATATGCTAACCAATAGTTTTGCCATGTCATATTATTAATAAAAGAGAATTAAAAAAAAATTATAAAAAAAGTAAACACAATTAAAAAAAAAAAGAAATCAGAAAATAGATTTGAGTTTAAGGTTTAGGGTTTAGGGTTTAGGGTTAAGGGTTTAGGGTTTAGGGTTTAGATTTTACAATTAAAACGAAATTAGATGTCGGTTTGGGTTGCCAAATGAGTGATTAGCGTTTAGATTTTATAATTAAAACGAAATTAGATATCGGTTTGGGTTTAGGGTTTAGGGTTTAGGGTTTAGGGTTTATATAACAAATATTTAACAAACCTAAACAGATATATAATTTTGTTTTAATTGTAAAATTTAAACCCTAACAACTCATTTATCAAACCCAAACCGATATCTAATTTCGTTTTAATTATAAAATCTAAACCCTAACCACTCATTTGACAACCCAAACCGACATCTAATTCCGTTTTAATTGTAAAATCTAAACCCTAAACCTTAAACCATAAACCCTAAACCCAAACCGATATCTAAATTCGTTTTAATTATAAAATCTAAACCCTAACCACTCATTTGGCAACCCAAACCGACATCTAATTTCGTTTTAATGGTAAAATCTAAACCCTAAACCCTAAACCCTAAATCTATTTTCTGATTTCCTTTTTTTTAATTGTGTTTCCTTTTTTTTTAATTTTTTTTTAATTCTTTTTTATTAATAATCTGACATGGCAAAACTATTGGTTAGGATATGTTTAGTGAATTTAAAGGTTCACCACAGGGGCGAACCTAAGTATCGTTCGTTCTGCCCATTAATTTAAACTTTTTGCTGTTTTTAAATAAGATTTAAAAACTTTATTTTGTAAAAATTGAAAACTGATAATTTCAGATTAAATTAATAGATTTAATTAAATATTAAAAACTGAAAATATTCAAATAATATATAGATTTAATTAAAAGCTGAGTAAATATTATTACTTTCTCTTACATGGTCACATTTATTATCTAGTCAAATTTAATTAATCATATGATACAACAAAAGTACGATACATAGTCAGTTTTAGTCAAACTCCACATTCGTTTTTAACCAGGGTCTTGCATAATCTTGCGGTTAAAGTAATTTGTATGTGATTTATTCAATTCATATATTCAATTATAGTTATTTTAAGATATTTTCCTTTTTGAAAAGATAATAAAAATAAATGGAAATCACTCTTTTATAAATATATATATGTAGAAGATTCATTAAAGTGAAAACATAGTAGCAAATTGAGACTTTTGTCTAAATAAACTCTTCACCAAAAACTAAGAAATCATATAACATAATTTCTTGGTATATAATGGGTATCACAAAAGCTTCTTTAACTGTTTTTTTGTTGATAATATTAACAATTTCATTTTCTTATTACAATGTTTTGGCCGTGCCAGGTATGTTGTGTTTTTTAAAAGATTTCCATTTTTATTTTATTTTTCAGTTATCTTTGATCACTTCAAAAAACAACAATTCAGAATTAGAGAATTAGTAACAGAAGATTACATGTATGTGTGTATATATAATTTTATATATTAAAATGTATGTGTATTGTTTTAAGAACTTTGAGGGAAAGAATGTTGTTATTTGGACATGTATGGATAGAATTATAATAATAATGTTGAGTTTTATATATGTGCAGGGATCAAACCAGCAAAATCTGGTCGTTATCTTTGGAAATGTGAAGGTATTAGATTTGATATTAGTGTATGCAAAGTTGACTGTCTTCAGTATGGTTACAATGATGGATACTGTGTTGGAAAACCTGCATGGTGTGTTTGCAATTATTGATAATGATCGATTATCATCATAAGTAATTGGCGAATTGAGCTTTAAGTTATGCGTTTCAAGTATGAGATTTTAAGATGAACTTTCTTAATTGTTGCTTTTCAGTTTTTTGATAGTGAAATAAAACATAGAGTATAATTTATCATGAATGAGCAAAAATAATGAGCCAAAACAAATACAAGGAGATAGAACAGTTTTTTCCCCCAAAAATTAGACAAGACGTATCTTAGATACTAGCATCTCTTCTGCTTGTATAGTTGTATCTCGACCATAAATTAAAGTTCCACAATCCTCTCTAAGGTGAGAAATTCCCGGAAATTTGAAACTGATAATCCTCTTCTCTCCCTTTTTTCTCTGATAACTTGATTCACTCGGTGCTTTTCTCTAGCATGAGCCTGCCGAAGAGAAACCAACAATCAGGTGAACCAATTTTGAGATAGTTAGATAGAAACTATCATTGTTTTATTTGGGATTGATTGTAATGTCAAATTAATAGTTAAATAACGGAATAAGTGAATTATAAAATAACGGAATTAATAAGACGATTACAATTTTAAACATAAAAAAGTAATTTTTCAAAAACGCATAAAAACTAGTAGATAAATGAACTTTCTCAAGTTTTGGTTTAGTTATAATTTTAAAACGTACGGGATAAATTAAAAAATTCAGTTGTTAGTTTTCACATTTTATAATTCAGCGCAATTTTTTCTGAATTGTATGCTTTCAACAAAATCACGTTTTTAAAACGTGTAAAGTTTTATACCGTTCAAGCCCTTTGCTTAGCACTTTCTCTTTTTTTTTTTTTCTTGGTTACTTTACAGTTTTACAGTCTTTGCCGAAAATATTGCAAACCAAATCGTACCAATCTCAGCGAGTTTAGTTGCTCAAGAGGATACACATGTTGGCAACTCTCACTCTCTGCAATGTTTTTCATATTTTTGTCTCATCTTCTCTTCACTTTTGACACTTTCCTTAGCTTTGAACATATATCTCTGATTTTGACAAAATGAAAACTTTGTAACTCTTGTGTGTTGCACTTTAATTGGAGCTTTGTTATTCTTTGATCAAAGATAGTCTCTCTTTTTTTTTGTATGTGCTTTTATTTTTTTGAACGAATGTAAAATTTCTTCAACTCAAAAAACCACTTTACAATATATATGCATCCTGTTAGAAAGATCTAGCTTTTCGAAATAAAGTTTATAATTAAGAGTTTCGAGAAAAACAACAAAACCAAAAACGAGCTTCTTGATGCTAGCCATATACACAGACGTCTTCAAGGTTGGAGGAGTCTGGTCGCTTAAGAGATCAAAGCCGATTATGGACCACCCGATCAATGAACTTAATGATATGTTCCGCTGTTTTTGGTAGTTCCTCATGCCGTCTTCCTTTACGCTCACACCAAATAGAGTAAGTAGTAGCCTGAAACACATATCTCGTGATGAAACGAGTAAAAGAACTAAGAAGAGAAGGTACTTCCTGAGCAAAGCTAGACGTTATATAGATATCCTTTCAAATTACTATAAAGACTTATCTTGGTTGCTTAATATCGCCATTGTAAAACATTCAATATAGATATAATATGAAAACAAAGTTTGAGCGTGACGACAAAAAGGCCAATTTCTTAATCTTCAGTGTACTTAATTACTCAATATATAGTCAGTCTATGTACGGTAATACACTCAGACGCATTTGAATGAACATATTATCCCTCTTATACATTTATAAAATCATAAACTGATTACATTTCACAACAACAAAAATATTGGTCATACCAATATATAATTCTTACGTTCAATCATGGAAGTGATCATTTTTCTCTCATCGAGCGGAAACACTCGTTTTACAATAACATGCGTTAAAATTAAATGCTATACAAGTAATTTATTATAATATGTTCATTACAAACAGAGTTTTTACACAAAGACTTAAACCAACAAATAAAAATAAGAAAAGAAACTAAATAATAATGAAAAAACCAAAACTAAATACAAACTCAATCTTAGAGGAACGACTCCTGAATGCGTCGTATAGCTAAATCCTGGTAACCCATAAAAGATATGAGCTCCTCAATCATCCCTATGCAACTTCTTGGTGCTATAATAAGTACATTCTTCCTGTACATGTAACCAACTTTTGGATATCTTGTGAAGTGTTGGCAGGGGCGGAGGCATATAGTTAGCAAGGGGGTCAATTGACCCTTGTGGATTTGTAAAAATTGTTTATATACATGTAGTTTTAGAAGCAAAACTCATAAAAATAGTTAAAAATATGCTTATTGACCTCCATAAAAATTTGTTTCAAATAGATTTGTAATCTTTAGAATAAAATTGACCCCTGTCAAAGTATTTGCTACCTCCGCCACTGAGTGTTGGTGTTGTCTACTACCTCTAGGTTTCGGAAATAGCTCGCATATCCGAAGCCTTCCTCAGGGAAGCGACCAGAGCCCATCTGAGTCTTGGTGTGTCATCAGAAGCTGTGAGAATCCACGATTTCACCACTTCAATCTATCTTCGTTGCATGATCAACAAAACTAGTAAAAATCTCTTTTGGCCTCTATCCTACCAGTGAATTTTTCGGGGGATAAACTCAGCCACCAATTTGCACTTTTGCGATTCTAGAATCTTTTTTATTTTTTTAGTATTAAAAATTGATAATATATGTATAATACACATAAATTAATATAAAATATATAATAATAAAAAAATTGGAAACATTAATATAAAACCAGGTTTTCGAAGGTAATAGCCTGGGGTTAACTCGTATGCGTCACTCTGGAAAATATCAATATTATTATTACTAGATTATGAGTCCTGCGATGTCGCGAGGGAACACATTTCTAACAAAATATTATAGGGCAAATTTTATTTGATTGTATTTATATATAAAATTAATATGATAAATAATTATATGTATATGGATTTGTTGATGTTCACACAATTATCTGGAGGAAAAGAGAGGTCGCGGGCCGAGCATGAAGCTATGGCTGCGAATTCGGGTTTTCCGCATTGCAACTTTGTATGCCGCGCATATCATTTGTGGGTCATTGAGTTCTCTAAAGTTGTAAGTTGTTTCTTCTTGTGTTCTATAAAGAGGCTGAGCCGTCTCGTGGTAAAAAAAAAAGTATAAAGAATGTTTCAATATGAATTATTTTTAACTATGAAATACTTTAAACTTAATGAAAATTTGGAAAAAAATAAAATATTTGGCAAAAATTAAACAAAATATAAGCAAAAAATAAGAAAAACTTAAGCAAATTTTTTATAATATGTTCATTACAAACAGATTTTTTACACAAAGGCTTACACCAACAAATAAAAATAAGAAAAGAAACTAAATAATAATGAAAAACTAAAACTAAATACAATCATCTGTATGCAACTTCTTGGTGCTACAATAGGTACATTCTGTAAGGAATATTTCCTTTCCCTATTATGTGGTCTTATAGTTATCCGTTTTTAATTGAAATATTGTTATTCCTTAATATATTTGAAACCAATCCAATTGGTAATTAAGGAGTTTTTCCTAATCTATCTCTACTTTGATGGACGGTCGAGATTAAGGAAATTCTAAAGAGAAATTAGGTCCTCTCTCCATCTATAAATATATGCCTTTAGACCATCATAAAGGCATCTCAAATAGAAACACAACACATAATAGTACTGTTCATAGGCAAGGAGAAAGAAACCTAAGTCTCCTAAACTAAAAGATCAGAACTATAAGAAACCGTTCATCAAGAAAATCACGACTACAATAGAAGGAGGTACTCCGCTAACCCTCCATCATAGTTCTATCATATAATCAATCATATTGCTTAAACGATCTAGGGTTCATGATAAAATTACTCTAACACCTTCTTCATGTGTAACCAACTTTTGGATATCCTTTGAAGTGTTGGTGTTGTCTACCACCTCTAGGTTTCGGAAGTAGCTCTCATATCTGAAGCCTTCCTCAGGGAAGCGACCCGAGCCCATCTGAGTCTTTGTGTGTCATCCGAAGCTGTGAGTATCCACGATTTCACTGCTCCAATCAATCTTCGTTGCATGATCAACAAAACTAGTAAAAATCTCTTTTGGCCAGTATCCTACCAGTGAATTTTTGGGGCCTAAACTTAGCCATCAATTTGCACTTTTGTGATTCTGAAATCTTTTATATTTTCTAGTATTAAAAATTGATAATATAATACACATAAATTAATATAAAATATATAATAAATTAAAAAATTGGAAACATTAATGTAAAACCAGGTTTTCGAAGGTTATAGCGTCGGGTTAACTCGTATGTGTCACTCTGGAAAAATATCAATATTATTATTATTAGGTTATGAGTCTCGCGATGTCGCAAGGGAACTCATTTCTAACAAAATATTTTTGATTGTGTTTATATATATATAATTATTATTATAAATAATTACATCTATAAAGCGAATTTCAATATGAATTATTTCTAACAATGCAATACTTAAAACTTGTTCTAAATTTTGAAAAAAATAAAAAAATTTGGCAAAAATTAAACAAAATATAAGCAAAAAAAAAGAAAAACTTAAGCAAATTTTTTTAAAAAAGGTATAAGTTCAATTATTTGTTGATTGAGAAGGAAAAAATAGAGTTTTACTACTGTAGTATCTCCACTGAATTTATAACTATATAAAAACTGGTCGAAGCTTCAGCCTTTAAAAATAGGAGGTCATTTTATTAGATTATCCTCTCTAGACGTGACAATATGATCATCATCATCAGAACCCTTTTTTTGAGAATGTGTTGAGATCAAAAAGTCGGTGGGGATATTTTATACATAGTATTCGCGGAGATTCTCAATTCTTAATGATATTTGTTATCATCAACATTTTCGTGTAATCGATTTAGGCGTTAGGCCCTACTCGAACGCCTAACTACCACCTAACAATTTTATGAACATTGCACAAAAGTATAAAATGATATTAAAATTGTAGAAAATAAAACTTTTATATTATAATGAGATGTAGTAATTAAGTTAGTAAATTTGAGTTGTTACATTAATTTAAATTTTTGCTGATTTTAAATAAGTTTGAAAACTTTAGGTTATGCGTTTCTAGTATGAGATTTTAAAAGAGGAACTTTCTTAATTGTTGTTTTTTCAGTTTCTTGATAGTGAAATAAAACATTTAATATATCATGAATGAGTAAAAATAATGAGCCAATGAAAATATAAGGAGATAGAATAGTCCCCTCCCTTGAACGGCCGAACCAATAATTGTAGTTTGTAAGCCCAAATCGTTCAAATGCATTTCTCACCAAAAATTAGGGAAGATATATGTCTTAACACTAGCATTTCTTCTTCTTGTATCTTAAAAGTTAGGTCATTGTGCATTAAGCAAAATAGAAACCACTATGATAAAACCACAAATTTTCAAGTTTTTTTTTCTCGTCAACTTTTGTGTCCTATTATATCACGTAGGGAGTGAGAGAAAGCTTATACAGAAGGGCCGGCAATTGAAGATTGCATTGAAGTTGGGGTCAGTTAATTCCGTTACAATTGCCGGCCCTTGACGTAAGCATTTTTGGCCCAGAATTTTTTTTTTTTTTTTTTTTTTTTTTTTTTGAAAGGGAAATTTTTTTTTTTTTGAGTTAGAATAGGGCCCTCCGGCCCATTGGACCGGCACATCCGAACAATTGGGTATTCAAAATTTCAAATATTTGTTTAGCAATAGATCTAATAAGGGTCAAAAGTTTTGTTACCTGTACAAGGAACAAGTACCTGAAAATTCCCTACATACACATGTGCTCTCCGTGTTGAAAGTAAAAATCATGTTTACATAAAGTTTGATGTCTAAGTTGATCCATTAAAGTGAAGCATGAGCATCGTTGTTCTAGCTAAACTTTCTTTGATTAGTAAAAAAGTTTGATTATTCTATAGATGACGCAAAATTATGGATGTCAAAATCCAATTGTGGTGATTATAAATCATGTAAAAAAAAATTAGGGTTTACTCTTGTTGAATCACATGAAAATGAATTGAATAAATCCCTTAAATCTCGTCATCAAATTTTTAGATTTCACAGTTTTGATATTATCACTTGAACGAAAGTGGACTAAACGGACTTGAGCTGGATAATACAACTATTGATGCCTTAAGCTTCAAGGGCATTTTCAACCATCTTGCATGGGTTTCATCATTGATGCTTAACGGATTTTTTTAGGGTGAATGCAAAATCGGATTGCAACATGAACCTATATGTTTAATATTTTTAAAACATGCATGAAATTAAACTATTCTTTAGATGATCACTTAACCGACTAACTATTTTTTTTTATAATTAGGGGTGATCATGAGTTTACCATCCGACTAATCTGCTAGGCTAAATGTAACCGTCGAGTAGTTCACTCATCGGAGTTTTTAATAGATCTAAAGTTTGATATTATTTTGACGGGCTAAATAGAATAATTTAATAAATTTCACTCTCGGATAAAGTTAATTTCTGTCTGCCACTTGGTTAACTGACTAATTATTTCACCCTAATGTATATTATTCTTAGATTCTTATAATTATTTACACAACAAGTTGTAGGGTTTTTCAAATTCTGTCTTAAATGTGCCAATCAAGTGTAATAGAGCTCGCAAGTCACTCAATTTTTTTTTTTTTTGTTTTTTAAGTCACTCAAATTGGTTGTTCATAATGTGTAAAAGATAAAATGACACGTTTCGACTTCTAACTCCATAATTGCCGGAATCGAGGAGACACTCTATAGTAACTCTCAAGCTTGAAAAAACTAGTGATCGAAATGATTATTTAGACACAAACGATAACATTTTTTTACCATAAAAACCACTATTAATTATTAAAGTCAAAAGAAATAAAAAACTGAAAATAAACCAAAAACAAATTATGGTGGATGTAGCATTCTAGAAGCATGTTCCACTTCCCTCCTTTGTCTTCCACCATCTCACTATTCAAAATAAATGAAATTAAAAAAAAAAAACACACACACACAAAGCTAAAACATGAAATACCAAAACTACCCCTAGTTCCCACATGTGCTCCTATTTGCTTCCAAGAAACCCAAACTCACTCACCCTTCACCCTGCTCTCTCTTTTCTCTCCGAACAAGAACCAGCCAAGAACCTATGTTAGACATGTCGGAATCTGTACTAACGGCGATGTACAGTTGGTTCACACCGACCGTACTATTTGTCTTCCTCAACTTAATGATTGGTACCATCGCCATTAGCTCTTCTTTCTCATCCAAATCTAACGATCCAAATCAAACTCAGATCCAACGCTCTCCTTCAATGATACATCGTCTCAAATCCATAAACTTCTCTTCCTTCACATCTCCAGACAAATCTCATCTCGAGTTTCCTCCTTCAACTCCAGAAGACAACAACAACAACAACAACAACTCTTACCAACCAGCTTCAATCGAACAGAATCAGCCTTTCTTGTCTAGATCTCCTTCTGTTCTTCACAGAATCAAATCTTTCAATCTTTATAACTACATTTCTCAAGAACCCACTACCGTAATCGAATCTCCACAACCTTCAGTGACCGTAGAGTCAAAACAAGAACAAGAACAGGAACAAGAAGAACAAGAAGAAGAAGAAGAGACAAGTCCGAGTCTTGAAGAAGTGTACAGTAAACTCAATCTAAACCATGTAGCTAGGACAAAATCTGACACTGAACCAGCTGCTGGAATCATTCCACCAAAGCTTCCAAAGAAGATGAAGAAATCAGCAAGTACAAAATCTCCATTCTCTCACTTTCAAGAAGATGAAATCTCTGTTGAAGCTCGTAGGCCTGCGACGGTTAGAGTACCAAGAGTTACAACGGTTGAAGAAGCTGATGAAGAAGTAGATGCTAAAGCTGATGACTTTATCAATCGATTCAAGCATCAGTTGAAGTTACAAAGGATTGATTCCATTACTAAGTATAAGGAGATGGTGAAGAAAAGAAACGACAAGTGAAAAAATTGAAACTCTTGGGGTTGTTTCTTAATTATGTATTAATATGTGGACCTTTTTGAAAATTCTTATTTCTTAATTTTGGTTTAGCTTTTCTCAACTTCATCTTCACTGTAGATTTATCCACTGTTTCTCTTTTTCTTTCTGACAAGATAAAAAAAGAACAAGAAAAGAAAGTTCGAGAATCTTTATCTTTTGTACATGACCGAAGTTGGTTTTGTGATAAATTCGAAACGACGATTGTTTCTTGGTGTTGGTGATGGTCGTAGACTCGTAGATATGTTTCTTGACCTTGTCGTAGTTACGAAATTACCACATTGGTGTTTTTACTTTTTACAGTAGTAAAAAGATGGTGTAAGAGAGGGTAGAAATGTAAATATTTAGTATGTACGTTGTGCTTATCCGTATTTGCAGGATGCTTGGCTGTGAAGCACGTGGAGTTTAAGTGTCATGTCTTTTTCTATTAAAAATAGTTATCAAATCAATTGTTTAGTTGTGTGTTTTTTTTTCCAAAATTCAAATTTATTGCAAACTATTTTTCCACTAAAATAGTGTTCAATTTTATTATAGAATAGTTAGCAAATAAATTGTTTTAACTCTTTTTTTGGTCTGTCTGAATCATAACAAATGGAGACCTGACAAGAAAATGTAGACAAAGATTAGCTACATCTATTATTCCTCGTAGGCATGCAAAAATTTTCATATCTCCAAATGCATATCTTTATCTTTAAAACACTTCAACTTCTAATTTTTCTATCATATCTTAAACTGCTCAAAATCCGATATCAATATGAAAACTTCAAATTTTTACAAGAACAATTGACGGAGATCAAAAATAATTAATTTTATGTTAAAACACTAAAAAATACATAAAAATAAATGGCATCGACACGAAATAGCACTGAACACCTATCAGAATAAGTTATATCCAAACGAAAAGAAAATCCACTCTTCAAGAAATATTTTCTTTTATTTTTTTTTTTACAAACTATTATTTTGAAGTTAATTTGGTAAAAAGATGTTTAAAAGCAAAAAAATAAAAGAAAGAAAAATTAAGTGTTCTATATTAAAAGAAATAGTTTGTTATGTTTCAATATGTATTTACCAATCATTACACCTATAAACTATTTGCATGTTTTGATGTGGTGTTATGGGAAAGCTAGTTGCATTGCATTGCATGGTTCTTACAAAAATTCACTATACAGATTGAAAGAAAAATACACGCGTCTATAAATTTAGAATTATTACAAATTAACAAGTTAGAGATAAGTCAATATTCATGTAAATTGCTGAGTTGCTATCAAAGCTTCCATTGGTAGTCATATAAATTAAGAGCTATTCGACAATTCTTTATCACCACATGATAGAGAATTCCTGATAAATCTTCCTTGCAAAAACAATGATGAGGATACGCTCTTCGATACTCTTTTAGCCTCTCCCACCCCTCTTTAAAGAATTCATTATTACCTTAAAACTTATTCCTAATCTTGGCGCTATATTCATTTGAGATATAAATTCCTTTTTGCATTGCATGCTCCCAACTTGTGAGAAGATTGAAAGGAAGCTCTTCTCCCATTGTGAAGCATTATCGCACCAAGACAATGGAAGGATGATTAACTTAAAGTCATCTTTGGATACTCTATCTTCAATGTTCTACAAAGACGCTCGAATTACTCAAAGTGATCCAAAGAATTTTCAATGCGCATATCTAAGAGTTTGGTGATTTACACCATGTTATCAAACTTGATTTGATCTCGAAGTTGTTGTTGGCGATAGGTGGATGTTTAATTCCGGTTCTTATCCCATGATTAGTAGATGCATCAAACTCTCCAATAATTTGTGGTTTTGATTAAGCAAAAACCAGAGCCCTTGGTTGAACCCCGATCATTTAATTTGAGCAACATTAGGAGATTCAAGATCATCATTCCTTTGAGGATTAGCCCTTTTGTTCTCTATGTCTAATCTTCTAAAATGATCTTGTAGCTCTAATTACTTCCTTCTTGTGTTTTTGTGTTTTCTCTTTCCAAACAATCATGGTCAAATATTAGAGGTTGGAAATGTTCTCTTCCTTGGCTCCTCGCAAGTTCATGCACTTATAATCCAAGAGCAAAATACAAGTGACAATAGTTTGGTAACAAAATAAAAGAACATCTTAGTCTCAAAGATATTCCAAAACCGAGTGACTATTAATTAATTAAATCGAGAAGTCAAAATTTTAAACTCTACTATACATATTACAAGTGTATGGCAAAGTCGATGTAGCACTTGGAATCAAATCCATGGGAAAAAAGTGAACAACGCACTAAGTATGCAAGAAGACAAGTATTTTTTTTTTTTCCTATTAATTACTAAGCAAACAAACAAACTAGGAAAAATATATGCAAATAAATAAAATGATCAAGCAAATACATACTACTAATCAATAGAATTAAGCAAAAAAAAAGTAAAAATATGAACTAAACAAAAATAGCAAGATACAAATTTTAGAAGCATTGGATCATAGGTAATGGTGTTACCCAAATGTTTCAATTGCTTATCGACTTTTTCTAACTACACCAATTACTGTAGCATCCGTTGAGAGAAGTTTCTCAAAGTTAAAGCTATTGAAAAATTACATGAGATATGTCTCAAGAAATATTGAACGGTTTAGCCATTTTATGCATTGAGAAAAATATGTTAGAAGACATGGATTTTGATACTATCATTCATGATTTTGTTTCAACTAAAGTTGTTCGGAAAAAACCGTTTTATATGATTATTTTCTCTATTTTTTTAGGATAACTATTGGGTTTTATCTTTTAAATATTTCAAACAAGTTTTTACTGGAATGAAGTGCAGCATGTTATATGGTGTAAATTTGGAGCATCTCAAGACATGAAATATGTGTTTAGCGTGTGTTTAGGGGATAATTTATGTAACTCGCCCTAGAAATTCTCAAATATTTGAGCTGGGCAGGGTAGTAAGGCAATTGACTAGGTCAGACTAACAATTGGATCATGATGCGAAGACATTAATACATTTTAATCCTAGGACATGAAACACCCAAACAAAATCAATCCATTTCTTTTATATGTAAGTGTATCAAACAAATAAATAGTTGTTCCTATTTAATTTTGCATATCTTTAATACTTGCAAATGTAATTAGTTTTCTTTTAAAAAAAAAAACAAAATATAAAGCTAACTTCATATACAGTTTTGTCTATGATTGATTAAACTTTTTAAAAGTAGATCTTTCTTATTATGTCTGCTTTTAACTAAAATATATTATATTATGAAACGGAGGAAGTATATAATTTTTCCGCAAAAATGTTTTTCACTATTCCCTTAAGCATGTACTGTATCAGCCATTAGGAGGAATCAAATAATGGACCAATCAATCATTGAAAGCTTTTGGACTTTGTGTTCTCCTCAGCGGCGCAAAAGCATAATGCCGACGAATTATTGTTTGTCGCCTTTCTATGTTTACTTTCTTTGATAGGTATAAATATCTAACTATCTAATAAAAGGACAGAATTTAGCACTAAAAATTGGGAAAACTTCATAAATTATCACTTTTTAAAAAATTTCGTGTTAGAATCACACATCATTTCAGAACGAATCTAAAGTTATAGAATTTAAGAAGTACAGATTAATTTATTTATTTCAATTAATTTTAGTTGAACATTCATAAAACTTGACATCGATATTTTTTTAAATCCAATCTAAAAAACAAACCGACATATTTTATGGAGAACCGAATTTATCTGGTTCAAACGCAAGTCAGTAGATTAAAGAATAATTAACACATATATATATATATATATATACTATAAATATAATTTTTTATAAATATATTAATATATAAGTTATATATATAATATATATTTAGTTCCCCTCGTGGTTTTATCCTCTTCCTAAAGAAAGTTCACTGTAGGAAAAGGTTGATGTTTGTTGTATAAAATTAGAGAAAATGAAATTCTTTTATCTTTTAATCTCACACAATCAAAAGCAAATCGTTTAGGTGCAATAAAAGATTTTAAGATTGAATCATCTGAATAGATCTCTATACTATTATTTTGAATGTCTAGCAGGTCGAGTCTTTAAGTGGATTATTGGTTATTAGCGGGGTTTTCGAATTACATAAGATAACATATAAAAAGATATAGGATAGTATACTATTTTCTCATTATTTTTTTAAGTGGAAGCCATAATTCTTCACATTCATTGAATTTGTTTGTTTGTCCCTTTCATGTTTTTATTGCATGAATTGTCATATTGGGTGCCAAAAAAGATGAAAATGCCTTTGGCACAGAGAACTGTGTATTTTAGTTGATGGACTGATGTATCTACGATGTTCAAAACTTCAAAAATAGTATGGGCATTCGGGTATTCGTTCGGATTCTATTCTGGTTTTTCGAATTTCGGGTTTCGTTCCCTAAAATCTATTTGGATAATTTATATATACGTAAAAACTTTATTTCGATTCGGGTTCGGATACCCGAATCTTCGCATAAAAGAGAGCCAATAAAAAAATCTAATTTACGACTGATTCAGCCGCCTACAAATTTTTTTTTTTTTTTTTTTTTTTTTTTTTTTTCGCCTACAAAATTTAGTAACGAACTATCGACAAACTTAATCTTCTCATAAAACCGACAAACCAAACAAATCCTTACTGAAAAAGAATACTTTAACAAAAAAATCCTTACCGAAGAAGTGAGCAAAAAAAAAAAAAATCATTTGATAAGAATTCTATCTTTAATCTGTTTGACTATTAAGAGTAACGAACATAAGTATTAATCATGAATCATGTGGTTGGGAGACAAACTTAATAGTACTTTTATATGATATTTTACAATCACAGTCGGAAATGTGCTTAATCAATAAAATAATATACTTTTGCAATAATATAAAGGGAAAAAAAAACATCCCATTGTTTAGACACAAAGAATTTGGTACTTTGCCACCAATGAAAATGACCCTTCACCATCGTCGATTTATTGACCCTTTCCTTGGCTTCATTTGTAAGTCTATCTCTTAGATTCCAAACACAATTATTTCCAAGGAGTGATATCGTTTTCCATAAAGATAAGACGGGAAAATAAGAAGAAAAAAGATACAAGAGTACAAGACTAATGTATGATTACGAATTACACACCTTTATATAATAAATCCATGTCGTTCGGAAAACATAAGACAAGACACAAAATTAAGTTATACTGTTCGATAAAACAAACGATGTGTGTATGTTGTATTACGGGACACCAAATAACAGAATAAAACTAAGAATCAAATAGATGACAAAAAAAAAAGGGTAAGATTATGGTTTTATGAGAAAAATCAGAGAAAACGAACCCTTAAATCTAACTGGGCCGGTGTGAATTTAACTCTTTTCTTCACCCATTTTCTGAGACTTTCTTTCATTTATTTTCCCGTTATTTTCTTATTTATGATTTGAGCTAGCATCAAAGAGCCATCAGAAAATACTCTATATCGTGTTTTCGCTCTGACGTGTTTGCTGTGACGCATGAGATCTTGCCTCCCAATAGATAAAGCACACGACGAAAAATCTCCGAGATAGTTAGGAAGAACTTTTTTTAGGAATTAGAATTTTAACATTAAGTATACATATTATAAAAGAAAATTAAAAGCAATATCCACCTTCAGCTAATATAGTACCATGTTCACACTTAATCTCCTTTATCATCTAAATATCTTGAACCTGCATTAACATGTGGGAAGTGAGGTAAGCGAGGAAAACAGAAAAATAAAACCAAAGAAACAGTGAAAGAAATTTCCTTCTTTATTTTTGGGTAGTGCAATATATATAGAGACAAAGTAGATAAGTATTAGTGGATCCATAAAAAACCCTTATACACATGGGTTTACAATAACACATTAGGCTTGTTTTGGGCTTTTGTTTAGCTTCTCCCTTGGATATAAATAGAATTGTTATGTGAGCAAGAAATGTAACTTTGATTGTCTTAAAAAAAAAAAAAAAAGAGAGAGATGTAACTTTGAGACCTTTATCCTTAGAAAAGATAAATCAAAATCGTTTTAACTCTTGGTGACAACTTAAATCTCTTTTCCTCTTTTACATTTCTTGCACAATGAAGCTCTCTAATGAACTATCTTATTTTCAGTTTTAAATTTTCATGTTAATAAGCTCATTTGAGCATAAATCTCTCTTAGTTTGGTTTTTTCCACATGGTATCAGAAAAAGAAGCTGAGAGTGAGTAGTTTGTTAGTAAATGTGAAAGAGTTCTCACCTTCATTATAAGACAGCTTAGGGGAGTTAGACGAGGTAAAGAAAACCCGAACTCTTAATAAGAAGGATTTGCGAGTAAGAATCTAATTTTAGTAAGGATTTAATTGTTCAGAAGTGGGTTATGATCAGTTCAACATTACCAGAAAGGAATGGTTTGAGTTTTGAAAATAAATTGGCGTCCGGGTCACACTTGTATATATGTAAGAACAAAGCTTGCAAGTTGATTGTTTATTGAGCAGTTTGCTCATGCGAGTTTTAAGAGTTTGTTTTCAGAACTAAGTGTCTATATTTTGGATTCAGAGTTTAGTTTTTTTTGGCATGTGTAATGTAGTAGGAAAAGGTTGATATTGTGAAGGTGATATGTTTAGAAAGCATATGAGATTATTTGACAAAGTTAGACATGAATAAGTGTATGATAAGAATGTGTAGATAAATCTGAAAAGGGTTAACTGTTACTAGATGAGTTAACTTCACATAACCTCAAGAGTTTGTTGTGCTTTTCACATGTGCATAACAAACAAAGAATTCGAGGAGCTTGAGTTCGATTAGACTTCTTCCTCAAGATGTTCATATCAGCGGCCACAAGATGTTCCAAATGTATATAATACCAAATAGTTGTAACCATTAATTGAACTAATGTAGTCTACGTTCCATAGAGGCCTACCTATGAACGATTGGAGAAAGTACTAATTTTAGGTATTGATGTTGATAGGTCTTCATAGTAAGCAAGATAGTTTTGTTAACCAAAGTAAACCAGATTAATGACGCCCGGTTATTTACGGAGAAAATAAAAACTAGAAAGAAACCGGTTCTACGACATGGGCATTGTACTAATCTAAAATGAAGACTTCAACAACGAAGAAAAACATTTTAGGAAACAAAGAGAAGGTAAACATGAAAATAAATCTTGTTCTTCTTCAAGTATGTCGGTACGCCACACCATGACCATGAATGAATCTCGCATTCTCTTCGTTATAAACTTCAGTCTCCTTCTCAAGCCTGCCAAAATTTAATTCCAATTTTATCAATATATACATTAAATTATGATTTTTTTTTTTTTTTGTTAAATCTCTTCCATTGACTAATCAATTCAAATGTTATACGAAAAAATAAAAGAGAGAAAATGGAAATTACGCGAGAGAGATGGTCTTATTGAGTGTAGAAGCAGAGAGGAAAGAACGAGCGTCTAAATACATCAACTCTCCTTTCACTCTCTCTTCGATTTTTCGATCCATTTCCTTAACATCAAACTCAAACTCTTGATCTGATGCAATCACCCATCCCCACATGTCCGCAAATGATGGTACATGTGCTGTGTAAGCCTTCACGTCTGTTTTCATTTTAATCATTAAAATGGACCAACAATGTCTTTACAAGAAAAAAACAAAAGGCTTACATTTGAAGACTTGTTTCAGTGTGTTGTAGATAGATGTGAAGACTTCCTTATGAGTGAATATTCCTGCTGGTCCAGCCTATTAAAAAAAAAAAAAACTAAAGCTACGATTGGTAACACGCATAATGATGATGGAGTGTCGTTTTCTAATGCGATTATTCCAAAAATTTACCATTCGAGAAAATCTACATAATATTTAACAAAACGAAAAACGCAATATTTGCATTTTTGCCTTAACAATATAAGTAAAAACTCATTATGCAAATAAGTATGTGTATAATCGTTTATGACAAAAAAATTTTTTCATCATTTTGCAAATGTATCGAATCAGCACAAACCTTATGCAAGTTTTAATAGCACAAAATTTAATTTTTATATATTTTGCGATTTTTCATTAAAGTCTTCGATTATCTTTAGTTACTCCTAAATTGAAAATACTTAACCCAAAATAAATAAATAAAATGGAAGACCTGGGTCACAAAAATGCCGTTGGGGCTAAGTTTGGGTTTGAGAATGTTTTGATAGAATGACTTGGTGTAGAGCTGATAACATGGTCCACCTTCTACTGGATCCGCTAAATCTCCCACTATTATATCAAACTTCTCGTCTCTTTTCTCTAACTCAGCCCTAAACCATCAACATTGTCACATTCATATAATATTTTATAGAGAATTAAAACTGATCATAACTCTTGTTTTCTTGTTCTGTGTTTCCTTACTTTGCATCGTTGATCACAAGTTCAAGCTTCTTGTGACAAAAAGCTTCACTGTTAATAGTCAGAAATCTCTTGCAAAAATCAACAACTTCCTGAAAAAAAAACATAAAATTTGTTTGTTTAGAAGGAATGTATATATTTTCCTTGATAATACATCCAGAAATAAGAGGTTATAACCTGATCAATATCACACATGACCACTTTCTCGATCGTCTTATGTTTTAGTATTTCTCTTGCAGCAGATCCTTCACCTCCTCCCATTATAAACACCGTCTTGGGGCTATTCATAGAGCAATGGTTAAGTAAATAATAATTCATCTCACGGTTCAAAACTCTATGTAAAATGTTCATATATGATAAATAAAGCAAATATCTAGTACTCTAGTAATCAAAATTAAAACTATAGGCTATTTTAAGTGTTGTACATTGTAGAAATATAAACCAAAGTAATTGAATATTACAAAAATGTTTATTATCAAAAAAGAAAATATAAGTGGAAATGAAATAAAATGTATACTTGGGGTGAAAAAGGAGGGGAGGGTGGATCAAGCATTCATGGTAGATAAACTCATCTCTCTCTGCACTTTGCATTTTCCCATCAATTACAAGTACCTATTTAAGTACCATATACCATTAATTTAAAAGATTTTTAATTAATCAAAGTTATACAAACGGTTTATAAGAACTTGTTGTAGAAAATGTACCTTCCCAAACCGTTTGGTGTCCAAAAGAGCAATGTCTTGGTACTCACTAGTTCCTTGATGGAGAACACTTTAGAGAGGAAAACAAAAAACGATAAAGAAAACTAGGAAAATTATAATTTAGGGAAAACAAAGTTGAGACAAAAGGAATCAAAAAGAAAAAACCTGTTGAGGGCAAAAGACCACTTGAGATCATCATCGATGATTTCTTCGTACCAATGGCACTCTTGTTGATTGGTGTGAAGGGTTTGATTTGATGTCGTGTCTTTGTGAATCTCTGATAACCCATTTCTGAACACGAACTTTATGGCTTCTCCCATATTAAACTTATGAAACAGAACACAAAGGAAAAGAGAGTCTTGATGCTTCGTGATAGAGAGAATCTTAGCCCTTTTATAGAACTTTAACAACTCAAACTCTTTTTGGGTATTTTTTTCTTTCTGGTAACTAAAAGGTATATTTTCTTTTTGTTATTAGAAGAAAAAAGGAAGTAGTAGAAGAAGATATAGCTCTTATTTTCTTCTGATAAGTTTGATAACTCTTATAAAAAGTTTTAACAATAGATATATGAAAAGTTATAACTTTTCCTTTAAATTTGTAAGAAACTAAGGAAGAATCTTCTTCTTTTTATTTTTCCTACAAAAGGTTTATGTAAATAAATAAAGTCTACAGTCCTTTTAAAAAGTTTTTACGTTACTGTTCATAGATTTTCATTAATTATAGCCAAATTGGTTCATGGTATTAATATCATGACATGTAAACAATTTCAACACATTAATACACAGTAACACAATTAATTAAGACATTGATGTTAACAGCATTATTGTTTTAGATAATTTTCTAAACTAATATATGAAATGAAGTATTAATCTTGTTTTTTTTTTTTCTATATAGTTTTATTCTATTTTATGTATGCAAAACAAAAAGGATCTTATCATAAATCTTGTTTTTTCTATATAATTTTATTCTATTCTATTTGTGCCAAAAAAATAAAATAAAATAAAAATCTTATCAAAAAGAAAAAATTATCTCTCTATAAACTAATATTTTAATACATCATTTTTTTTTGTAATTATCATTGCTTTTTTCCTATGTGATTTTAAATTGAAATCTTCTCAAGTAACTAAAATAAGAAGTTTTAATTTCATTATTTAATACTTCAAAAACTATATTATAAATTGTGAAACGTGTGATGCGCTTAAAAAGTGTGAGGAAGTTTAACCCAAACACTGCTTTACAATTTGTTTATGAGGAAATTTCGGTAGATGTCACTTATTTAAAAACTTCTATTTAGCGTTATTAACACTTTTTTGATTCCTATGTGCCATTGATACTTTTACAGAACACGTAACAATTATGCCCCTGCCGATACAAACTTTCTCTTTCACATAACTTTCAGTCTCACATAACCAACCTTCCTATTTACTTTTTATATATACATTTCTTCTTTTGTGTGTTCTTAATTTTGATTTACTAATTCATATCTATATTATTAAAAAATTTAGAGATTTAAAGTTACATATGATTGTAATTATATATAACACTTAATGTACATATATAGCATATATTTTATCCTAATGTTTAGATATTTTCAGTTACTAAGTGTATCTCTGTATGTACATTTTATTTTATTTTAATATCTTTCATTTTTTTGTTGGGCAAACACTTGTTAGAATTTATTGTAGGATTACTCTAATTTGTTCCTTATACATAATCTCTCTTAATTAAATAAATCAATTTCTAGGGATGAAAAATCTATCTTAATTCAATAATTTATTATATTTTGATAAAAATACAAGTATATTTATTATCTTAGATGTTTTTAAGTGAATTATGTAAAATACAAGAAATGAAAAATTATTTAGGTAAATGACATTTGTTAAAAATTTTGCTATTAGAAAATAGCAAAGAGTACCTGCAAAAAAGTATGTTATACATTATTTTTCTAAACTAACCTAAATTTTTTATTTAGTATTTTTGTAAACGTATAAATAATATTTTCTATGCCTAATAATTATTAGATAGACCCCAAAGAATAATAAAGCAAACACATATATCCAAAAGTATAATTTATTCGTTAAAATAGATGTTTACATGGAAAAATAACATGATATGAGAACAAATCACATGTACCGAAACACTAAAATTATGTAAAGAAACCTTAGAAAGATTCATTCGATAAATTAGATGTTCACATTAAAAATAACAAGTTATAAAAAAAATTCGATAAATTAGATCCCTTATTTTTTAAATACCACCAGTTTGAGTAGCAAAATATACCAACTATCCATGTTTGATGAGTAGCTTTATTCTATATTCAACCATATATTTTCTCTCACAAGGAGGAGCCGAGGAGCTAAGGTTTTAGCTATGCATGGCGCACACATTATGAAAATATCTACTAAATCTCATTTTACATAAGGTGGAAAAAGCGTGAAAGTATGATGAGTTTCAGATTCTTTACTACCACACATTATAAGTGGGAACAACTTATTTCTTGGATTTGTTCCAAACTTAGTGGGCGAGACCAAATGGTAATATCGTTGACATGCTCAGAGATTCTTTTTGGAACGTTGTGCTTGATTCGATAGATGAAACGTGTTTGATAATTGTGTGGCAGATAGCAATGTTATTTCATGCATACTGATAATGATCAAATTAACCATTATAGGTTGTTCTTGTTTTGGATCGATTCCGGGTATCCGATGTGAAAGAAACCAAACCAAAAGAGATTATGCTCAAATGAGCTTATTTATTAACATAGAAATCTAAAACTGAAAATGAAATAATAGCTCATTGAGCTTTATTGTGCAAAAAATGTAAAAAAGAGAAATATATTAAGTTGTCACCAAGATTAAAATAGATTTCATACAAAGATAAGGAAAAGAGTTACCAAAGGGGACAACTCTCAAAGATAACTCCTTTGATGTTCATTACAAACTATATATAAGAATCTACAGAGCCGTGCCAAGGCTAGGATATATCAGAAGCAACAAAAAAAAATGCTCCAGTTAAAAACAAAAAAAAGTTGTTTACAAAAATAAACACCATTGTCATAAAACGAGAAAATGCAAAAAACTATACTAACAATCTTTAAAATACCATTGGTGAGAAATAAATTGGAAGAAAGCTTTGTTTCCCCAATTCTGTTCAAAAATTAGGTAAAGAGAGATGTAACGAAAGAGAACGAGTCTTTTTGTTTACCCTAATTGTTTTATAATTTTTTTAATTACTTAATTAAACCCAAATTGATGGATTGTTGGAGGTTTAAAGCCCAATATTTGCTTTCTACTATTAATCTATTATTAGTACATTATTTTTCAGCATAACCACTAAGCCATATACAAACATATTTATATAATTCCATTAATATTAAGTCTAATTTTATGCCATTAAATTTTTTCCCCAAATTTTGATGTCCTAAACCAATGTTTATTTTCTTCTCACTAAGGCACGGCTCTGAGAATCTACTTGCTTAGACCTAATCTCATGGACTAATGGTCTTCTCATAAGGCTAGTCTTTGGGCTTGTTGTAGCCTCTAATATCTGAAATATCAGAAAAATAAATAAAGTTGATTAAATTTGAAAATATTTTAATTAGAATTTGTCAATTATAATTACAAATTTGCAAATATTTTAATTATTTTTTTGGTATTTTTAGTTAGTTTGAACTTTGAGTTAGAGAAAATCCAGCTCCGAAATGGAGATACTCTATTTTGAAGAAAAAATGGAGAAATGGGTCGCAGATGCTCTATTTCGATGCACAAACTCTAAAATCGATTCACCAAATCTAAAATTCTTTGTTTTGCATCTTTCTCTTTCTGCCACACTTCTTCTCTGTTTCGCTTCACCATCGTTGTCGTGGATCCTAATCATTGTCCGTCATTGAAAACAAACATCTCAGATAGGATGGCGAGTTTCACTACAAGAAAACCTGCAATTTTTGATACCCGGAATCGTCCTAAAAGGGTCGCAAAACAGGTGTTTGCGACGCTTGCGCGACCACAAAAAGTAGTCGCAAAAAAGCTCATCGCAAATTGACAAGGGTCGCAAAAACGTCGCAAATTTGCGACTGTTTTGTGACTACCAAATCCGGTCGTTTATAAGCGACCCTTTTAGGACTGTAATATGTAGTCACATATTAAAGACTAAAACCTGACGACGCTTCCGTCGGAGACTCATGACGGAAAGTTGGTCGCAAATAAGTCACACTTGCCGTAGCAAAGTAGTCGCAAAGTAGTAGTAAACGTTACGACCCTTTTGTGACTGGTTAGTGACGTTTTTGAAATTGGTTTGGTCAGAAATTTGTGACTTCTTTGCCACCATTTTGAATTGATTTGGTCACAAAATAGTCACATTTTTGGAATTGGTTTGTGTTGATAAGCTTGAGGCCCAAGTCAAGTATATTTGAGAGTTATCCATAATATACATATCTTAGATTTTGGAGTTATCAAAATTAAGGTATATTTCCTAATTGTTTTTGGAAAATTGTCTTAGGGTTTTATATATAAGGAGATGCAAAAGTGTTGCATAACTTATGAGATTTGTGAGCTTAAGTTTGAGTTATTTCTTAAGCTAATAAGAGAGTTATTCTTATTGATTTTGTGTTCTTATACCAATCGATTACAAACTATATTTGGTATCAGAGCTTGAAGAAAATCCGACGCTACCATGACCGAACCTAAGCAAGAAGATGTCGAGTTTTCAACCAAAGAAAGTGGCCCTTCCTCAATCAAGTGTCTGATGCTGAATTCTTCTAATTATACAGTATGGGCTATGAAGATGAAAATTGCTCTCAAGGTGAACCATGTGTGGGAGACGATAGAAGACGGAGTTAAGAACGCGGACAAGAACAACTTGGCAACGGCTCTGCTATTTCAATCGATTCCAGAAGACCTGACCCTTCAAATCGGAGAACTTGGCACATCAAAGGCTGTTTGGGATGCAATAAAAGCTAGACATGTTGGAGCTGAGAGAGTAAAAGAGTCTCGAGTTCAAACACTCATGGCGGAGTTTGATCGACTTAAGATGAAAGAAACCGACACAATTGATATATTTGTGGGAAACCTATCAGCGATTTCATCTAAGTCTGCATCACTTGGAGAAACTATTGAAGAATCAAAACTTGTCAAGAAGTTTCTGAAAAGCTTACCTCGGAAGAAATACATACATATTGTTGCAACCCTAGAACAAGTTCTCGATTTAAACAAAACCCCTTTTGAGGATATCGTTGGAAGGTTGAAAACATATGAAGAGAGAATCAGTGAAGAAGAAGATGAACAACAAGAGGAGCAGAACAAGTTGATGTACGCTAACACTGATTCACAATCCTCTTACCAAGGGAGCTATGGTGGTAACAGAGGAAGAGGCAGAGGTGGTCGCTTCAACTGGAGAGGAAGAGGACGCGGTCGCTTTGGAGGCTATCAAAGCGGACAAGGACGAGAAAAGGACAGAGATACTTCTATGATAACTTGCTATCGGTGTGACAAGTTAGGTCATTATGCATCCGATTGTCCGGATAGGCTTCTTTAACTTCAAGAAGCAGTGGAAAAGAAAGAAGAAGAAACGCAAGAGGCGGAAGGATTAATGGTACATGAGGTGGTGTATCTAAACGAGAAGAAGGTACAACCAAGCAATTTCGAAGCTGATCTGGATGCAACTAACGTGTGGTACCTCGATAATGGTGCAAGTAATCACATGAGTGGGAATAAGTTGTTTTTCTGTGAAATTGATGAGACAGTCACAGGAAAGGTGAGGTTCGGAGATGATTCACGTATTGACATAGAAGGAAAGGGCTCCATTCGCTTTGTGTTTCAAGATGGGAAGAAGAAAATTGTCAAAATTCTCCACAACGTGTACTATATACCTGGCCTAAAGAGTAACATTGTGAGTCTTGGTCAGGCTACAGAAGCGGGATGTGAGGTGCGAATGAAGGGAGAGATGCTCATGCTTTATGACCGATTTGAGCAATTATTGGTGAAATCGATTAGGTCGAAGAATCGTTTGTACAAGGTCATACTTGAAGTTGAAAGCATTAAGTGTCTGCAATTAACAATATCAGGAGAATCAGCCAAATGGCATGCACGTTTGGGTCATGTTAATCTGGACACAATGAAGAAGATGATCAACAAAGAGTTAGTAACCGGTATACCAAGCATCACGGTTGGAAAAGAAACATGTTCATCATGTTTACTCGGCAAGCAGACAAGAAAACCCTTTCCACAAGCTAGCGCATACCGAGCTACACAAACTCTTGAGCTAGTTCATGGAGACCTTTGCGGACCCATTACACCCACCACACCAGCTCACAAACGATACGTGTTTGTGCTCATTGATGATTTTTCGCGATACATGTGGACGATTTTGTTGAAAGAGAAAAGTGAAGCGTTTGAGAAATTTAAAATTTTCAAATCTATTGCAGAACAGGAGACGAAAACCATGATCAAGATTTTTCGAACAGATAGAGGTGGCGAGTTCATATCTCATGAGTTTCAAGAGTTCTGTGATAAGAACGGCATCAAGAGACAACTAACTGCACCTTATTCTCCTCAGCAAAACGGAGTAGTCGAGAGACGCAATCGTACAATTCTTGAGATGACAGAGGAGTATTTTGAAGCATATGAACTTACCGAATTATCTTTGGGGAGAAGCTGTGAGACACGCTACCTATTTGATTAATAGGATTGCAACAAGATCTCTGACTGAAACAACTCCATATGAGGTATTTAAAAGAAGAAAACCAAATCTTGCTCATCTTAAAGTTTTCGGATGTATTGCATATGCTAGAACAGAGTCTGTTGGGAGAAAGAAACTAGATGATCGATCGAGAATTCTGGTGCATTTAGGAACCGAACCTGGTTCGAAAGCCTATCGTCTTCTTGATCCTGCAAGTAAGAAGGTAGTGGTGAGTCGAGATGTCATATTCGATGAAGATAAGAGCTGGAGCTGGAACAATTCGAAAGGAGACCAAAATACAAACTCGGGTATGTTTGTAATTGACATAGGAGAATTTGGTAATAAAGGTATAAGGGGAAATGAGGCACATGACGACTTGGAGAACAACACGAATGTCCCTCACATCGTGAATGAAGACGCTGGTCTAGAAGGAGAAACAGTGGATGATGAAAGTGATAACGAAGCAGAGATAGAAGAAGATGATAGCAGTGATGAAGTTCAAGATTCACCGGTTCATTTGAGGAGATCAACAAGACCAAGAACCAGACCAGCCTATATAAGTGATTACGTTCTCTTTGCTGAGTTAGAGAGTGAGAGACTCTTGATGACAATAAATGAAGAACCCTGGAGTTTTCAGGAAGCGAAAGATTTAAAGGTGTGGATAGAAGCTTGCGGTGAAGAACTCTCGTCGATAGAGAAGAACAAAACCTGGAACCTTGTTGATCTTCCTAGTGGAGGTAAACCAATTAGTTTAAAGTGGGTATTCAAGATAAAGAAGAATTCTGACGGAAGCATCAACAAGTATAAAGCGCGATTAGTGGCAAAAGGATATGTGCAGAGACATGGGATTGATTACGATGAGGTGTTTGCTCCCGTAGCCCGCATCGAGACAATTCGCTTTATCATTGCATTGGCAGCTTCAATTGGCTGGGAAATACATCATCTCGATGTAAAAACGACATTCCTCCATGGCGAACTGAAGGAGGAAGTCTTTGTCACACAACCAGAAGGGTTTGAAATTGCAGGAAAGGAAACTAAAGTGTACAAGCTAAACAAGGCTCTTTATGGTTTAAAGCAAGCTCCTAGAGCTTGGAATGACAAGCTGAATAAGATACTCACAGACTTGGGATTTCACAGGTGCTCTAAGGAGTCGTCGCTATATCAAAAGAGGAAGAAAGAGTCTCTGCTCGTAGTATGTGTGTACGTAGATGATTTGCTTGTTGCTGGTTCATCACTTCAGTTGATTCTTGAGTTTAAAGAGGTGATGGGAACTAAGTTTGAGATGACTGATCTTGGAAGACTGACATATTACCTGGGAATTGAAGTCCATTATCATGAAGGAACCATCAGTTTGTCGCAAGAGAGATATGCTAAGCGAATACTAGTTGAAACGGGAATGGACACTTGCAACCCGACACATGTGCCGATGGAAATGAACCTGCAACTGTCCAAATCGGAGCAAGAAAGGGGCAAAGATGAAAAGGGATACAGAAGAATCATTGGATGTCTTCGATATTTGCTACACACACGGCCAGACTTGTCTTATTGCGTTGGAGTGCTTAGCAGATATATGCATGAGCCGAAAGAATCACACGGCGCTGCATTGAAGCAGATTCTGAGGTACTTGCAAGGTACTCCCTCATTTGGCCTTATGTTTACTCGTGATTCTAAGACAAGTCTGGTGGGTTACAGTGACAGTAGTCACAACCTTGACAAAGACGATGGAAAGAGTACGGCTGGCTACATATTTTACTTTGGTAATAGTCCGATTACTTGGTGTACTCAAAAGCAAGATACAGTGGCTATGTCTTCTTGTGAGGCTGAGTTTATGGCTGCCACTGAAGCTGCGAAGCAAGCAATTTGGCTCAGAGATTTGCTTAGTGAAGTCACTGGATTACCAAGCAAGAGAATCACACTTCTCTTGGACAATAAATCGGCTATAGCACTCACAAAGAATCCGGTCTTCCATGGAAGAAGCAAGCATATTCACAGGAGGTATCATTTCATTAGGGAATGTGTTGAGAAAGGTTTAATTGAGGTGGAACATGTTCCCGGAACGGAACAAAAGGCGGACATACTAACAAAGGCTCTCGGGCGAGTCAAGTTTAGAGAAATGAGGAGTTTTATTGGAGTTCAAGATGTGAAAGAGAAACTTCAAGCTTAAGGGGGAGAATGTTGATAAGCTTGAGGCCCAAGTCAAGTATATTTGGGAGTTATCCATAATATACATATCTTAGATTTTGGAGTTATCAAAATTAAGGTATATTTCCTAATTGTTTTTGGAAAATTGTCTTAGGGTTTTATATATAAGGAGATGCAAAGGTGTTGCATAACTTATGAGATTTGTGAGAAGTTTGAGTTATTTCTTAAGCTAATAAGAGAGTTATTCTTATTGATTTTGTGTTCTTATACCAATCGATTACAAACTATAGTTTGGTCACAAATTAGTCACGGTTTAGAAATACTAAATCTGATTAATTTTGGATTTTGAAATGATATTAATCAAAACAAATGATGATTTAAAGTACTAATCAAGCAAACTTATCATCCTTAACAAAAAGATCATCCTAACCAACCAACAAACAGTATTCAAAAGCAAGTTCGAACTCAAGAATTTTTTCTTTCATGAAGAGGAAAAGCTTCTTCATCTCAGCTTGAGACTTTCGGTGTTCCTGATCACGGCGTGCATTCTCAGACTCGTGTTCATAAATCTTGCGCCAAAGTTGATCTTGAAGCTCCACAAGTGTTGCTGCAGTTCTACTCCTCTTCTTTTTCACCAAAAAATGAGATTTATGTTAATAATCCAAAAGATCAAAATACAGACTTGCAGAAGAAGAAGAAGACATGGTTACATTAGGTTTTCCTTACCCAACAATTTGGTAGTAATGAATCTCGGCTCCTGTGGAAAACGGTGATGAGCGGTGAAGCTCCGGTGATCTTATCTATCCTCATCTCCGTTGGATCTCTTTCTCTTTCTCCATAGTACCTCATTCCAAGCAATTCCCAACTCACTGTTCTTCATATCCTCTTTGGTTTGGTTCTCTTCTTTGTTATTGCTGTTTTTGTATTACAAAAGCAAGTGAGTTTCAAAGTATGAATGTGAAATACCAATGGCTAGAAAAGATTCTTAGAGATCACCTCCTTAATTGGTTTAATGAACCCCTAAAAAGCTACTGTTTCACCTCTTTCTTTGATTCACATGAAACAAAAATTTCTAAAATTAAACATAATTCATCAAGTTTCCCTAAGCAAATGGGTATCAAATCAACAAGAGATTGAAGGTATACTTGCTTACTTGCTTATTCCTCAACATTGGGCCATCACATACTCCCACCATTATCTGTTCCCTTTCAAAAAAATTTAAGAATGTGTTAAATCGAGATCAAATTAGACCCAAACAGACTTGAATCGACTCACTAACACTAGACACACGCACAAAATCAAATGTCAAATTGAACCACCTAACCAAACTCTGATACTTTTTCGATTTCCTCAAACTTTCCCATCTTTGGCCAATTCCTACCAAATTTTTCAACTAATGAGCTTCAAAGAAACAAAAACTCATACCAAATTGATAACAAAGATAAATGAACTTTTTACCTGCAAGAGCTGACCAAATAGCAACATCAGCAATAGTAATAGAATGGCCAACAAGAAACGTACGACTCTCGAGATACTTATCGACACGACCACAAGCATTCTCAAACTCTGAACCAGGTGAGAAGACAGAAGCATAATCTACCCATTCATCAATCTGATAATCCACACACAAGAAGAAAAGGATTTAGAAAATATACATCACAAGATTCGTGCTATGATGATGTTAATACAAAGAATCGAGACCTGAGAAGAATCAAAAGCATCGTGACCGTAGAAATCAGGAAGCTTGTTAGCTGATCGACCAACTTAACGAAGAAGAACAGTGGTTCCAATCAATTTGCGCCTAAATCAATAAAAAGGATTAAACTTTCAGAGAAAGAAGAAGAAAGGAATCAGATTGAGAGAAAGCTAAATACCCGTCGGAGAAGACAAAAGAAGGGACGGTGGTTGTAGCGGCGGAGGAATCAATAGTCACCGGAGAAGCTGAGAGAGAGAGAGCAACGATAACTGAAAGTGGTGGACTTTCCGCTGGAAACGAGAGCTTCAGACCATCCATCTTTGGATCTGAATCCAAATCCAAGATCGGCACGTTTCCGCAACTCACAAATCTGGCGTTCTCTGTATAATTTCGCCATGAGGAGCTGTTTATGTTTCTTCACTTGACCTCCTTCCTCGTCCTCGACTTGATTTACCCAGATCTGCCATAAAATCAGTTTCAATTGAAGAGAGAAATTCCAAGAGAGAATGGAAGAAAATCGAAGAGGATCAAAGAAACAGAAGAGAAGAGAAGAGAATAGAGAGATTTGGGGTAAGAGTATGATAGATTTGGTTGAAGAGAGCGATTCAAGTTGAGAGGAAGGGAGCTATTCGGGTTGAGAGGAAGAGAGCAAAGTGGTGAATGAGTTTACTAAGTGTCGAATGAGTTTTGTTTTAACTTTAGAAATCCTAGGAGTCACAAAGTGGTCACAAAATGGTCACAAAATGTTAAAAAAAAAACCAAAAATTAGGAGGGAGGTTTGCCGCTAAAAGAAAACTTGAAATTTTAATTTGAAAATAAGACAAGTCGCAATTAGGTCGCAATTAGGTCGCAAATACGTCGCAAAAAAAATTTGAAATCGTCGCAAATAGTAACCAAAGAGAGACGAATTTGTGACTAACATCTAAGAGTCACAACAAGTTTGTTACGAATTTCTTAACTTATGATCGAAATAACACCTATCTATTGTGATGTAAGGATGACATTACAATAATTAAAAGTCTAGCAAATTAAATTAGTAAAAACAAATGCAATGCTTGTAAGTTATGAAATTGCAAAATCATTAATTAATATTACATATCATGTTACATGTTATGATTTGAATAATTCTAAAAAAGAGACAAAACCATAAGTTGACTATAACATTGATTATTTTTCCACTCTAATGTTGTTGGAGTGATTATAAGACATCTACTATTGACAATGGTATAGATTTGAATAGAGAAATGTCAAATGAAAATACGGGCGTCGCAAATTCGTCACAAAGTCGTCCCGAACTCAGGTATTAGCCGCAAATCAGTCGCAAATCTCAGGTGTCAGTCGCAAATAAGTCGTCTCTTCGTCGCTAATTTACGACTACTTTGTTACTGATTCTTGAATCAGACGCAAAAACGCTACCACTTTGTGACTAAACGAAAGAGTCACAAAACTTTCTTTGTAATTTTAAAGCTTTTGATCTATCTACAGTCCATCTATAGTGTTAGCTTCACTTAAATTACAACAATAGAGCAAGATAAATCCTTTACATGAATAAAATCAGGAAATCAATTGAAGTTATGATCATTAGAAAGCATTAGTAAACATTACCTATATATTTAAGATTTTAAAGAAATTATTACAAAAGTTATAATTTTAAAATATTTGTATGCCATTGTTTATTTTTTCCACTCTAATGTTGTTGTAATCATTATAAGACATTTACTATTGACAATGGTATAGATTTGAATAGAGAAATGTCAAATGAAAATACGGGCGTCGCAAATTCGTCACAAAGTCGTCCCGAACGCAGGTGTTAGTCGCAAATCAGTCGCAAATCTCAGGTGTCAGTCGCAAATAGGTCGTCTATTCGTCGCTAATTTACGACTACTTTGTTACTGATTCTTGAATCATACGCAAAAACGCTACCACTTTGTGACTAAACGAAAGAGTCACAAAACTTTCTTTGTAATTTAAAGCTTTTGATCTATCTACAGTCCATCTATAGTGTTAGATTCACTTAAATTACAACAATAGAGCAAGATAAATCCTTTACATGAATAAAATCAGGAAATCAATTGAAGTTATGATTATTAGAAAGCATTAGTAAACATTACCTATATGTTAGGCAATTTTTAAGATTTTAAAGAAATTATTACAAAAGTTATAATTTTCAAATATTTGTATGCCATTGTTTATTTTTTCCACTCTAATGTTGTTGTAATCATTATAAGACATCTACTATTGACAATGGTATAGATTTGAATAGAGAAATGTCAAATGAAAATACGGGCGTCGCAAATTCGTCACAAAGTCGTCCCGAACTCAGGTGTTAGTCGCAAATCAGTTGCAAAACTCAGGTGTCAGTCGCAAATAAGTCGTCTATTCGTCGCTAATTTACGACTACTTTGTTACTGATTCTTGAATCAGACGCAAAAACGCTACCATTTTGTGACTAAACGAAAGAGTCACAAAACTTTCTTTGTAATTTTAAAGCTTTTGATCTATCTACAGTCCATCTATAGTGTTAGATTCACTTAAATTACAACAATAGAGCAAGATAAATCCTTTACATGAATAAAAGCAGGAAATTAATTGAAGTTATGATCATTAGAAAGCATTAGTAAACATTACCTATATGTTAGGTAATTTTTAAGATTTTTAAGAAATTATTACAAAAGTTATAATTTTAAAATATTTGTATGTCATTGTTTATCTTTTTCATGTCTAATGTTGTTGTAATCATTATAAGACATCTACTATTGACAATGGTATAGATTTGAATAGAGAAATGTCAAATGAAAATACGGGCGTCGCAAATTCGTGACAAAGTCATCCCGAACTCAGGTGTTAGTCGCAAATCAGTTGCAAAACTCAGGTGTCAGTCGCAAATAAGTCGTCTATTCGTCGCTAATTTACGACTACTTTGTTACTGATTCTTGAATCAGACGCAATAACGCTACCATTTTGTGACTAAACGAAAGAGTCACAAAACTTTCTTTGTAATTTTAAAGCTTTTGATCTATCTACAGTCCATCTATAGTGTTAGATTCACTTAAATTACAACAATAGAGCAAGATAAATCCTTTACATGAATAAAATCAGGAAATCAATTGAAGTTATGATCATTAGAAAGCATTAGTAAGCATTACCTATATGTTAGGTAATTTTTAAGATTTTTAAGAAATTATTACAAAAGTTATAATTTTAAAATATTTGTATGTCATTGTTTATCTTTTCCATGTCTAATGTTGTTGTAATCATTATAAGACATCTACTATTGACAATGGTATAGATTTGAATATAGAAATGTCAAATGAAAATACGGGCGTCGCAAATTCGTCACAACGTCGTCCAGAACTCAGGTGTTAGTCGCAAATCAGTCGCAAATTTACGATTACTTTGCGACGCCTTTTAAAAAATTAATACGAAAATGTTCTTGCCCTGGTTCGAACCAATGATTACTTTAGGGAAGAAGATGACTCGTGCGTAAATTACTTTGTTGCCCCTCATTTTGTGACGCTTTTGCGACTTCCTTTTGTAACCCCGTTATATCCGTCCCAAAGTAGTCGCAAAATTCAACCTTTTTTGGTCTGGTCTTAAAATCGTAGCAAAACGGTCGATAATTAGCGACTATTCTCTGACTTCCACGACGCGTCGTTAATTAGCGTCAAAATAGTCGCTAAATTTTGCGACCACTAATTTGGTCACAATCCATGGTCACAAAACACAGGTTTTCTTGTAGTGTTTAATTCCCAAAGGAAGTTAGTATATATTGATATGATATTATTTAAAGATTCAAATTTGTTTTCAACTAGGAGTTATGTTACTCGTGGTTTAGTTAATTTTGTTTGCGTCATTTTAAAGTTAGGGATAGGGTTAGAAATTAAAATATGGTTTTACAGGAAGGCAAAATGTTTTGATCGATCATTTAATTTGTGAAAAATAACACAAAATAGCCAATTCCAAAAATGTGACTATTTTGTGACCAAATCAATTAAAAATGGTGGCAAAGAATTCGCAATTTTGTGACCAAACCAATTCCAAAAATGTCACTAACCAGTCACAAAAGCGTCGCAAAGTTTACTACTACTTTGCGACTACTTTGCTACGGCAAGTGTGACTTATTTGCGACCAAATTTCCGTCATGAGTCTCCGACGGAAGCGTCGTCCTAACTAAGTCTCTAATATACGACTACATATTACAGTCCTAAAAGGGTCGCTTATAAACGACCGGATTTGGTAGTCGCAAAACAGTCGCAAATTTGCGACGTTTTTGCGACCCTTGTCAATTTGCGACGAGCTTTTTGCGACTACTTTTTGTGGTCGCGCAAGCGTCGTAAACACCTGTTTTGCGACCCTTTTAGGACGATTCCCGGTGTCACAAACTGCAGGTTTTCTTGTAGTGAAGATTTTCGGGATCTAAACCTATTCCATCTCCATTTCCAACTTCAGAATAAAGATCCCCTTTCTTCTCCATATTTGTAGACTTCTATTGTTAATTTATACTAAAATTTGGAGATCTCCATGTTTAACTCCAAAATGAAGTAGGGTAGAATTTTACTTCATTGATGATATTACTAAAATAAACAAAAATAGAGAGATTTAGGATAGAATTTTGCATACACTGAGCTTCCCAAATTAGAGATCGTGAACATCTAATCACAGTTTTTAATGCTTTTTATTAATTAATGTAATATAAATCGTAAATTTGCTTCAAACTTGGTTTTCTTATCAGAAATATGAAAACAGTATACAACTAAATATGACCAAAATCTAAGAATACTTAAAAGCAAGGTAAGTACGTAAACAGAAGAAATTGAGCTAGAGTTTAAAGGTATAGAAAGTTACCACAAATTGAATCAGAATCTTGCTCAATATATTGTAGGTTTGAAGTTTGAATGATTTGTTAGCTAAGGGATTTACAAGTATAGGAGAAAACAGAAAGAAAAGAATACGTGTTTGGTTAGTTACAAACAGATAAAAGTGCGATCATAAGGAAGATTGAGGATATTTACCGATTCGAATTGCGAAGTCAGAACGAATTGGAACAGAAGAACAAAGAAGGGATATATATATATATATATATATGTACGTATATATTGGGTTATATAGGCGTGGGCGTCTGTATCCATTATTAATTACTTAACGCGTTACCATTTTTGACTAAGCAAATTTTTATATTTTATCTTTTATTGTTTTCTAGTCCTCGTATTTTTATAACAAGCATAAATTGAAAACTGTAGTCTTCAGAATTTCAATCGTGTCTAAACTCCAAATGCATACAGAAAAAAAAAACAGTGATAGGATAAAATTGAATACAATCATTTTACCGCTTATGAGTATTATGAACTTATAATGCATAGGAAAGTAGGTGTGTTTTGGATATTTGTGGCTCTAATGGGTGTTTAAGAAACTTACAAAAGTACTGGGGTTTAAATGAGAATATGTAAAAGAAAAAGGTAAAGCGTAATAAACAAAATATCTACGTTGTTGGAACGCGCAATGGACACGGAGTTATGAAAATGGTTAAGGAAAATATATTTTTCTGTAATATAATTATTAAAAAGTGTCGAAAAAGTCATTATCCTTCTTGTAATTTCCTCTGAGTCAAAGTTTGCAAATTTCCAAATATATTATTAAATTTTTGAATTTTCGTTTGATTAAAAGAAACTAATAATATACGCGTGAATTTTGGAGACTTCCGCTTTCTAAAAGTGTGTTCATACCTTTGGTATTGTTCAAACTTTTTTCGAGAATGTATCTCCAAAATAAAGAGCTTAACATTAAAACCCAAAAAAAGTTGACAAGAAACGTTTAATTGTTGCCGGACTTGACTTTTTGTGGATTTGTTATTATTATGTTTAGGATATCCTGTAGTTGATTTCTAATAACAAGATATAAATGGATATAGATGTGATGGGGGAATCTAATATCAACCAATATGTTACTAAATAATTAACAAGATAGTATAAGATAGAAAAGTAATTATGATTTGTGGAGGACCAGATTCTATTGGCATTATTTTTTTGGCATTTATCAAATTAAAGGATAATGACTTTAAACCCCAGTACTTTTGTAAGTTTCTTAAACACCCATTAGAGCCACAAATATCCAAAACACACCTACTTTCCTATGCATTATAAGTTCCTAAGCCACTGTGTTTTTCGTTGAACACTTACCGATTTAATTATATTTAACTCTTATCACCCGTCATTAAGGGTAATTTTGTCTTTTTATCAGAGGGGGTGTTTTGAGATTTTGATTCAAGAGAAGGGGGATCTTAGCTCTTGTCTCCTCTCTGTGTTCCCCTAAAGACCCATTTATCTTAGGGAGAATTGATTATAAAAGATATAGTTTTTTCAATTTGTCCATTTACACTTTTATTGAAACATTTTGTTCATATAGATTTAGTTTATTTTAAGTTTTTAACGTTCAGATTTTCTGAAGTAACTCTCTCTCTCTCAACTAGGCGATTAGGGTTTCCCCACTCTCTTGCCGCCGTCGGTGTGGCCTCTCGCCCACCGGCGAGAATTTTCCTCTTTCTCCCTCCTCTTCCTTTCTCCCATGGCTTCGTTGTTGTTCCCCCTAGGTTTTGCTCCGCCGTTACTCCTTCCTCCTCCAGATCCGCCGCCGTTTGTTCTTCCGCCAGATCTGTCCACGGTGGTCTTTCCTCCCAAGCCTCCCGACCCACCAGACAGTCTCTACAGATTTTCCAGTGCCTCTCCTTCGATTTTGCAAGGGAAGTTTTCAGATCTAGATTTGAAACTGTTTCAAGCTTACAGTCTTGTTGCTTCGTTTTCTCTTATGCTATCTGTTGGCACTCCTTTCGCATCCTTTCGATCTATTACTGCTGTGTGCAGTTCGTGGTATCAAGCCTTTCACGTCACCTGGTTGGAGCTTTGGATCTCTCCTCCACGCCTCTCCCATCCTTTAGTCACTCCATTTGAAGGTTTTATCTCTGTAAGAGGTAGTAGTATCTCTGAACTATTTGCTTTCGTTTGGAACATGCCCTCTATAATATCTCAATTCTCTCAGTATAAGGATGTGATGATGTTGAGTATATTTATGTTGTTTTTACCTCAGTATGAGGCTGTTATGCCTTTGTTTAATCTCAGGCTCCCCTTACCTCAGTATGAGGCTGTTATGCCTTTGTTTAATCTCAGGCTCCCCTTACCTCAGTATGAGGTTGTTATGATTTCGATTAGACTTAAGCTTTTTTTACCTCATCATGAGGCTGGTATGATTTTGATTAAGCTTAGGCTGCCCTTACCTCAGTATGAGGATCTTCTTCAGAAACTTTGGCCAAGATCACTTTGTGATATTGTTTCTTTGGTTTGGTTTCTTGAAAAGTTAAGCTGGTTTATGGAAAAGACATTATACGTCTTAACAAAAAACAATCTTGGGTCTTGGACACCAGATTTGTTCATCGAGAAGTGGTGGTTTTCGCAGCTCCACACCTCTCCAAAGTTGAGGTTTTCCTCACATCTCGTAGGCTCAGTAAATTGGTGCTTTGTCGCCTATGTTTGTGTAGCCGTGGTTCAGGATGCTTGTTCACTATTGGATGCAGCATTTCTTTTGAGCAGTGGATCACCGAGGGTGCTCTCTCATTGCCAAAGCCTCATCTCACCTTTTAGCACTATTGTTGTTTTCAATTTTAGTTGCTTAAGTGTTATGTATGATTCTATCTGTTTCTTTAATGTTTCTCGCTTGGCGTTTGTAGCCGCAGTTTGTTTGACCTTTGTAGCTCATCTATTGTACTTGTTGAACTCTTTCTCCATTGTTGGAGAGTAGAACTATCTATAAAATCTTGTTTGACAAAAAAAAAAAAGATATAGTTTTTTCAATTTGTCCATTTACACTTTTATTGAAACATTTTGTTCATATAGATTTTATAATAATAAAAAACCTAAAACACCCTTAATTTTTATAATTCAGTTAAATAAATAAAAACTTAAACTATATTTCTAACCCAAAATTATTCTTATTTCTTGCTTCTTCTTCTCCTATATCGTAACACAATCAAACAAAATAAAAGATAGTGGAAGCTAGAAACGTATGTGTCATCCGCATATCTCAAATTGCTTCTTATCTAGTAGTATTCCACTGTGTAAATATTAGTATTCCACTTTACAAGTTTACTGGTTATATTATAAGTGTAAGATATTTGTTTTGTTTTTATTTTTTTTTTAATTATGTGGTTGTGTAATTCTCGAAAAATCGTTTAAATGGTGTACGTACAAAGTTGACTATTCTATTACTATACGAGCATATTACAATTTTGATATTTGTAAACATCCATATTCATATACAATGTATCTTATTGGAGAAAAGAAGTTACAAGTAGTTTCCTCTGAGTCAAAGTTTGCAAATTTCCAAATATATTATTAAATTTTTGAATTTTCGTTTGATTAAAAGAAACTAATATCACGCGTGAATTTTGGAGACTTCCGCTTTCTAAAAAAAAAAAAAAAAAAAAAAAAAACCGAGCTCACCAAGCTCGTCACAAACTTGAACTACGAACGGCTTGATCCCTTCACTGGGTACGTAGGCAGCTCTCTGAGCACAGCTGCGACTTCAAAATATGAGTGTATTGTTTTGCGAATCATTTTCTAAAACAATTTTCAGTTTCATTCATGGATTTTCTCTATCTTGCATCGCCTTCCCTAGGCCAATCTCTTACGATCCAGTTTGAATCGATCCAATCGCTACACTTAAACATTACAACTAATCATATGCTCTAAGCACGGGTACGCTTAAACCCAAATTTACATTTCCGCCCTAGCCAGGTGTGAAATTTTTTACGCGTTCCACATGGATGCAGTGGAGAAAATAATCCACCACAGTCGAGACTAGCCTAGGCAACTTTTCTCGAAAAATGGGTAAAATCCGAACCACAAACTTCGCAAAATTCTCCAGACAACCTGACCAGGAGATCTGAAACCAATTCTCTGAATGGCAGCGCATATTCTGTTGAGGGAAAACAGGTGTAAGCCGAGATCAGCACTCGCGCCTTATATGTAATGCCGAGTTCGCCCAAGGCACTCGCAATAATCAGAGATCAACTCTCTGGTAAAAACACGCGCAATAAGTTACTTGACGTAAGCCAGGAGACGTCATGCGGCAAGGACACTTCCAAAGCGTTACAGTTCACTCACCACGAGCTCGGAACTTCGAATATGATTCAGTTCTCAATTCGGAATCCATCGCTAGCCGATCTCACTTCTCATATTCAGTTAAGCTTGCACCCCAAGCAATCTAACTACAATTCTCGCACACTGATCAAGTTGTCAGTTCGGGTTCTCTTTCGCAGATCACTAATGATCAGTCACGCACAATCAAATAAACCAAAGCCGATACTAAAATCGCAAATATCCAAAATAAAAACCCAAAACGGGTACCATGTTCCATACAAAGATCTAGCTAAGCCCACATGCGGGCTGATTCAAAAGCGAAACAGTAATACTAAAGTGATCTGACGAGCTCAGCCGCTCCTCTACTTGCCCTTGTCACGGCAAAATTTCTTTAGCGCTTCAAGCATCGGCGAAATTTTGTCAAGACCTAGACGGAGCCAATCTTCAACCGGTGCCTCAAGACGCCTCATCGACCGTTCCATATCATGAACGATGAACATCGCATCGCCGTGTCTCTCACGGGAATTCCAATGAAGGTCGCGAACCTAACCAATCAAAGGACGGATACCCGATAAACCTTAAGAACAGCAAAATAAGAAAACAAAGCAGCGAAGACTTATAGCTCGCAGCCATAGCTGAGTCTCGAAAGCATCGTCATCGTGCAATGACATGATGAACTCGTTCAAAGTCTGAACACACCCGGCCTTGAAACCTCGGGGCAACATCTCATACTCGGGGACGACGACAGATCCAAAATCTTTCCAGGGATCGAACGACGGATTCCATGCCTCCCCGGAAGACTTTTTGAAGCTTGAATCGAACTATTTGACGATTTTGCGTTGCGGAGGAGAACGGGAACGTCTTTAATCCCTAAATCCTGATAAAGAGCGAATAGACGGTTCTGGCGACCATTCGCGCTCCGGCGTAGAACGATCCGACAGGGTCGTGGTGCGGGAAGTGCTCCGTGAATGTATGCGCTCAACGTCTGGATCAGGCATCACAAAAAATCTCGAATTTTCAAGAGAGAGATACTGTCGCGAACTCTAAAGCAAGGCGAAGATAATGTTTATAAGATCGGGGCAATAAATGGATACAACCGACTCAAACTTGCATTTAATCGATGTGACTATTACCGCTAGAAACCTTTGGACGTCTCGCAAGGGCAATATGGTCAAATCGCTTACTCTCGTGAGGGAATATACTAGGCCCAGTTCGTCAGCCCAGCAAGCGATCTCACAAGCCCAACAACGACTAAAATATGGTCAGTTCGGATCGACACGAATCCGAAACAAAACAGAACATTTTTCATTGCAAAGACAAAATCAAACACCCGGAAGCAAAGGTACAGAAGCAAAAGCGTTCAAAGCAAAAACAAGCACGAGCATAAAGCTTAAACAAGGAAAAAACAAGATCACTCTTTATCTTTTTCGGACATCTCCCTATGACGCCTCACGACCTGACGTAGCGGCTCAGGCATAAAATGGAGCTCTCGCCTTCATTGCAAAGGATCCGTAATTTTACACTCAAGAACCCTAATTCGATACTTGCAAAAGACTCATTTGTTCTTCAAATTTTCTTGTAAACATTTGAGTTCAATCTCTAATCAATAAAGAAATTCGATTTCTATTGTGTTAATTGCATTTCGGTTTGGTTCTTAGTACTTTGCACTCACAATAACTAAACATTAGCATGTACGCTTTTTAAAAATATGTTCAAAGATTTGGTCATTTCACTCATATTCTCTGCGTTATATTTCTTCCATAAACAAAATATAAGAGATCACTAAGATGTGTTAAAAGAAAAACTAGATAATTTTGGTTGGGGTTGACTTGGCTGAGCCTTATGCTTAAATCCCATGTACGTTATAAGTCATCTAGACATTATTCTTTTGAGCTAAACCATTGAATATTTGTTTTTTAAACGGACACCACTGCCTCTTATCCGTAGCGATCAAGCTGAGCTTCCTTCACCTAATTCATAAACAAAATATGGAGAGTTACACCAAGCTGGTTTGGGTTAACCAAAGTTCGATGAGCAAAATTTATTAGCACACAATGGTCATGACTCTTGGTTGATAGTTTGTGGAATAAGTATATATAACTAGGGGTGTCAAGTTGGTTCAACCAAACCAAACCAACCCATACCCACATTGACTTACTATTTAATGGATAATGAGTCAACCCAACCCATTTAGTAAATGGTTTGGATTAACCCATAACCCATTTAAATTATTGGATTAATGGGTTAAATGAGTTAACCCATTCAAGATTACTAACTATACTAATCGCTATCATACTTTGTCTAGATTTATGGAAAGTGAGTAATTAAAAGAAGTACATAAACAAACTACAATAGACAAAACACTAAAACACAAAAACTACGTGGGTTGATCCAAAAACAAAAATACTACATGGGCCGATACTGGGCCTAGTAGTATCGAGCCCAGCCTCTAACAGACAATCTCAAGATCGTATTCTAAGATCGTATTCTAAGACAATCTCCCTTCATCTTCAGGTAAAAGACCTTGGAGTCACCAGAAGCAGCGGCAGGGATGAGGCTAGAGTCAAGCAACTTGAGGATTCCGTCGCAGATTCCGGAGAGCTCCGTCTCGATCTTGGACCTGTAATCGCGGATCGCCGTGATGTGTTCGTCGTTACCGCGGCTCTCTTCTTTCTGCTCGATCGAGGAAATGATACGCCAAGAGGCACGGCGAGCACTAATCACGTTCTTGTAAGAGACGGAGAGGAGATTTCGCTCCTCTACGGTGAGTTCATCGCCGTCGACAGCGGCGGAGACTTTCTCCATGAACTCAACCATCTCTTCGTATCTCTCCGCTTGCTCCGCGAGCTTGGCCATGTATACGAACTCCTCACGCGCAGAAACCGCCATTGTTGTTTCTCCAAAGAATCGATTTTGAATTGGTTTGGTTTTTGTCAACCCATCAACTCATTTTAACCAAACCAATTGCAACCCAATCCATTAAACCCATAAACCAATTTGACCAAATGACTCATTTAAGACTCAAATTACTAACCCAATAAGTTTATGGATTGGATTGGTTTGAGTTAAACCATAAATTTCAACCCATTTTGACACCCCTACACTTATTACACAACCACATAAAATCAAAGCAAAATGAAACAAATATCTTTTTCTTCTCTTGGTGAATAAGCAAGCTATCAATCCACATCATAATTTTTCAAGCTATCAATATATATGTACACTAGGATATAACCCGCGGTCCACCGCGGGGAATATGTTCAAAAAATTGTTTTTTTTTAATTTATTATTTGGTTGATTTGGTTAATATGAAAGTAGAGTGTTAGAAAATAAATTAGATGTGAATGATTGGTAAAGGTTTGAAATTGTGGGTGGGGGGTTTTGTTTTATTTAAATTAGATTGTATGATATGGTAATTTTAAATAATTATTTTTTGCACCACATGCAATACTGACATTTGTATGTTGGATCACCATGTTCAAAGCACCACAATACTGATATTTGTATGTTGGATCACCATGATCAAAGCACCACAATCCATTCTAGGATCTAACCCGCGGCCGCCGCGGGTCAATATTTTTGCACATTATTTTTGTAAAAACTTTTTAGTGGTTAATATTTTGAAAATGGAAATTAGATTTGTGGATGATGTTAAATGTACATGATTAGACAGGAGCTTGGAATTATTGGGTTTTGAATTTGTGTAAATTAAAATAGGACATTAGTCTTAAATAAAAGGTTTCCGGTTGGATCTAAATTGCAGCGTCCGTTGGCGTATATTTTCGTAAATTCATTTGGTGTCCATATTTTTTAAAAAATTGTGTTGGTTAATACAATGGAAATTATAGTGTTAGATGAATACTTAACGTATGTGATTAGAAAAAAGTTTGAAACTCTTGTTTTTTTGTTTGGTGTGTATTATAATGGAACATAAAAGTTAAATAAGATAAATGTAGTACATTATTTTAGGTATTAATCCATAACCCGCGGTCCACTGTGGGGCTATATTTTTGTAAAGTTTTTTTGTTTTTTTTTTAAATTTATTATTTGGTTTCATTAGTGAAAATGAAATTAGAGTGTAGTGAAATTAATTAAAGGTGCATGATTGTAAGAGATTTGGAATGGGGGGGGGGGAGAGGGGGTTTTGTTTTGTTCAAATTAGGATGTATTATAAGATAAATTGAAATAAGTGCATTTTTTAAATAAAGTTATATAATGAAAAATTTATTGAAGAAATTTAAATTATCTTTAAATAATAACCATTTAATATAATTATTTTATTTTTTAAGTATTACAAAGTAACAAAATATTTTAATTAACAACTATGTTAAATTATGTAATTCTTGTATACATAAATTGGTAGGTGTATCTAGGGTTAAAAAACCCAAAAAAATAAAAATTGATAAGGATATACTATGGGCCTGGGCTCTTACCGAAACCCATATTGTAATAAGAAAGAGCTGTAGAATTTTTTTTTTTTTTGGTAAGCTGAAGACACCGAGTATTGTCTTCTTCGATTGGATAGAATGAATCAATTTTTTTAAAAAAATTATGAGTTTCTGAATCAAATTCAGTATCGAGATTATGAGAAATCATCACAATCTGGGTCGATTCATTCTTGGTTGATTGCTTTATTCCGATTTTAAGCAATAGGTAACTCTTTGAAAAACTCGATTTCCCTTTTCAATTGCTTCATGTATTAACGTGAATTGAAAATTTGGGGTTTAACTATCTAATTTCGTTGTCTGATTATGCATCACCTGTTAGTAACCTTCATCTTTTGCGAATTCATAACTTACAATTTGAGTTAATAATATGAAGATTATTAGGTGAGTGTTGTTATCGCAAATTCTATATGTTGGTTATGGTTAATTCAAAATTATTTTTATGATTAAACAGGAATGGGTTATAGAATTTATAAATATTCTTCATTGATGACGAAAAATCGAAGATACTATGTCCAAAACAAAAGAAGAATCAAAGATAAGTGAACTTTGGTGTTTACTATTTAGAGTTGAAGTTGCTTGTTTGTTTATTTGAATACAATGAGTTCATATGAATGGACCTTTGGTTATATCATGCCGATTTTCAAATGTTCATTTATTTTTACAGGAAAGGACATGAGGAAGATCAATGACATTTCGGGTTATGAGTTTAAACAAAAGATAAAGCAAAGATAAGTGAATTTTCTTATTTAGATGTAAAGTTGCTTTGCTTTTTTTTTTCCCTCGGGAGGATGGTAGACATGTCTCAGTTTCACGTACTACTCTTGTGAAAAAAGTAGAATCTACCTCTTCATCTGACATTGAATTAGATGAATCTTCCTCACTGGTAGTATATAGATATGTTTGTTCCATGTCATACATATCTTCATCTGTTTTATATTTTAGAAAATGATAGTTAGTCAATAAATACTTCATTTTGGCACAACCTTATAATCATATTATACTAACAGTTATAGTTTTAATAACTAACCTTCTGATGATTGTGTCCAGACTGCAGTGCAGCATCAAATTCTTCTTCCAAATTTCTAACTTCAGTAGATTTTAAATGATTAGTTGCTTGAATTAGTCGATTACCTTCAGCTGAATTCAATACATTATGACATGTTTAGTTCAAAATTTCAATGAGGAAAACATATATTGAAAAACTCGATTGCTGATCTGTGAAAATAGATGATTAAACCAAATTGATTTACATGTGTCTGTTGTTCTTGCAGATGACTTTTCCAACATGGAATTCTTGTGTTTACTCAACTCTTCAACTCTCTTACTGCTCTTTTCAAAACCGGAGAATGAACTGTTTTGCACTTCTGTTATGTCGGTAAGGTGATGTGAGTAACTAAATAGGTTAATGTTTTCTTCTCCATTACTGATCACTGTATAAGCCAAAAAAATTAGTGACCTGTATATATGTAATATGAATTTACAAAAATAGCAGTATTAAACTCACCTATTACAGGTTTACTAAAATTTGCAGATGAGACTATGTTTGTTGGTGGAGGAGTTTGGAAATTGCTTTGCTCTTTTTTTAATGTTGGTTATGTCTCTCAAAACTCTAACTTGATTTTTAGCTTGCATAACTCGAGAACCTGCAGATAAAATTAGAAGGTTATATGATGGACTTAATGGGTTAATGTTTTCTAATCAATTAGTGTTCAATGTATAAGACAGAAAACATTAATTTGATTGTTGTATTGATAATATTCTTTCAAGAAAAATGATAAACTTACCTACGAATGGTTGTGAAAGGTTGTGAAAGGTTGAAGCAATAAGGCCGTTGTTTGCAGAGGACTATATAGAAGGTAATTGCTCTCTTTTGATACTTTTACTTACGAATGCTTGTGCATATATTTATAGTGGGCTTATGTATGTGAAACTTATTAGGTTAAATTTTCGAAATTAGGATAAGAATATAGAATTTTGGAATATTCTAAATTGAATTCGATTTTGTAGTTATGATATTGATTAGTAGTGACCAATGAATTAAATGGAAAGAATATAAGTTAGTATGAAGTAACGTATATTTTGGTTTGATTTGACTAAGATTACGGAAATAGACTAAGATTATGGTAATATAGTTAGGATTAGATTTCAATTCGCTTTAGTCTTCGATTATTTTTAAAAGTATAACCCGAAATGCTTGGATTACCCATGAGAACCATATCCTTATAGGTGATGGCATATTTCGTAAATATATTGAAAAACTCTGTGTTGTTTTATAAATGTACTTCTATTTTAATAGTATAGGGATTTTGGTTGTAACTAAAACACGTATTCTTTTCTTCCTGTTCTCTCCTATATATACTTGTAAATCCCTTAGCTAACAAATCATTCAAACTTCAAACCTACAATATATTGAGCAAGATTCTGATTCAATTTGTGGTAACCTTCTATACCTTTAAACTCTAGCTCAATTTCTTCTGTTTACGTACTTACCTTGCTTTTAAGTATTCTTAGATTTTGGTCATACTAGGTTTTAAAACCGCGCTACGCGCGGGATATTTATAGGAATTATTAATAAAAATTTTGTATGACCAACAATGTTTACTGAAATTTTTGAAATAATTTTTTTATATATATTTATATATCTAATTTTTAAATTACTATTGCAAATAGATGAATTTAAATACACAATTAAAACTCTTAAACAATTTTTTTTTGTAATGAACTCTTAAACAAATTTTATAGCACCTTTAAGTGTTTTTCTTTGTTTCAAAATACAATCTTTATCAAAGGAACATTTTTTTTGTTTAATAGCTCTTTTTTTAGCTTTAAATTTTGTAGTTGACCTCTTTTCACCTACGATATTTTGATTGAATCTCATGAAATAAGTTGTTGTGATATATCAAATACATATTAGGTGGAGACTATTTTCTCATTTTAATATTCGTATATTCACTATTGTTTTTGTTTTTGTTTTCTATCACTGCATCTTAATTAGTATATATTTTCTAAAATAACATTTTATTGAAAATAAAAATTTTGACTATTTAAATTCACTATTGTTGTTCTTTTTTCCTCACTTCATCTTAATTAGCATAGCTCATGAATTCTTTTGAATTTGTATACTCTTTTACTACTTCCATTACCCCCTATTTGCATCGATATTTAAAATGCTTTCTTTGGTGATAATTATCTTTGATCATCTCTCCATCTCTCTCACAAAGAATACGGCCGGGGATTATCCTATAAGCCTATATATAGAAATGTAACTATGTAATTCCATCTTTTCAAACCTTATATCAACCTCTTGTATTCGTTAGTCCATCTCTATGTACATATAATACAACTTTAAAAAACAATTTACCTATCTTTACCGATATACATAACAATTTATTTTGACAAAAATTAAAAAACTAAACACCAATATACTTTCTATAGTTATTGGTTGGTTTAATATAGTTTTGGCTTAGTAGTTCTTTTTAAGTAGCAATATGTTGATGCCGTAAAAAAGAATGTCATTTTCTCATACTTTTGTTTTATATAATTATAAAATATTTTACTATTAGTAAGCAGTTATAGAGCAATATATTTTGACAAAAATTAAGAAATTAAATTACCGAAAATACAGACACGTTTGAGCAATATCCAAATTGCCAATAGAAGAAAACTTGTATGAAATCTTCTCTGTACTTGTCGCCTTCTTCTAAAAAATTGGGAAAACCAAAAAACTATTAGACGTGTAATTGACTTGAGAATCTATTGTTATGTGTAAAACCATGTAACTGAGTTCATATTATCTCCAAATAAATCGGAAGCTATGTAACAACTTTACCAAGTTGAATAATAGAAAATCAGTCACATCGCAACTTCGTTTTTTCGTTTGAGTTTTTTCTAACAAAATCCATCAATCTCATCATCGAAATCTACCATCGAAATCTACCGTTGTTACTCTTCTTATCTGGCAAAACCTCCTCTCTTTTACTCCGATTCTAGTGAATCCTTCTAATTAATCCACTGTATCGGGACTCGCACATGAATAACTTGGTGTATGTATTCCTATATAGTAACTCAATTAGCTCTTTGTTTGATTTTCAAGAATATAACGTTTGATCTTTCAATTACCAATGGTCTATATATCGTTCTTTATATATAAACCACTACTTGAGAATCAAGAAATTTTCTTATTTTCTGAATCTAGAATCTTACTTATTTTCTAAAGTTGTTAAGAAGAAATTTTCTTTTACTTTATTAGTTTTTCCTTTTCATTTAAAGTAAAAAATTATTATAGATTTTACATTTCTCTTATTTCTATATGTTATTTTACTTTTTTATAAATACTTTAATATAGAAAATTATTAAAATGTTAATTAGTAAGATAGCTACTTATGATTGGTCGTTTAAAATTTCACGTGGACGACTTTAGAAAGTAATATAGATTTTACATTTCTTTGATTTCTATATGTTATTTTATTCCTTTTTATACAAATTTAATATAAAAAATTATTAAAATGTTAATTATGAGTTGGCTAATCGTAATTGGTCGTCTAAAATCATATGTGGACGGCCTTAAAAGTATTTAGCCTCAACTTTTATATAGTATAGATTTACTTGTATACTGTTTTCATATTTGTGATAAGAAACCCAAGTTTGAACCAAATTATTTTATATTTATTATTTTATGTGTTTTATTATGAGAAATTCCCTCATATACCATTGTTTTAGTTTCTCTTCCAAAAATACCACACCTTCTCCTTGATACCACTACTTACTAAATCAAAAAACTCTTTTACCCTTGATTATAAACACAAAATCAAAACAGTTTATCGGGCAATTTCATCATCTTCATCGACGCATCTTGTTGTCATCGGCCATTGTTGTCGTCGGCGAGATCTGGCTTAATTTTGAGTAAACGTCCGTCTCCCCAATTTCTCACTCCCCTTATTTCGCATCTCACTCTCTCTCTCTCTCTCTCTCTCTCTCTCTCTCTCTCTCTCTCTCTCTCTCTCTCTCTCTCTCTCTCTCTCTCTCTCTCTCTCGCTTCGCTTCGAGTTCAAAAGCCCTAATTTCGTAAAAATCTCAATTCCCAAGGTACGTATCTGATCTCGCTTTACTCATACTTCGACAATGTCTTTTGCTCTTTCATTTTTGTTTTTGTTGTTTCTAATCCTCCAGTTTCTTCTCGTATCATGTGTCTCCTGCTATTATGTTCATCTTCCCGTTTGTGTTGTCACTTCACGATCCGTTCGATTCAGAGTTCTTTATATCGATTTTTTAATTCTTTTTGCTGTACGACTTGTTTCTGGGTAGATATAGCAGTGTAAATCATTTGCATTTGAGTGCGTGGATTGATTTGATTGTTAGAGGCTTAGAGCTAATTATTTCTTGCATCTCTTAACTGCAAGATTGTCGCAGCATTACTGAGTTCGGATCTGCTAGGGAATTGTTTTTAGTTCTGCGTACTTTGGTAATTGCTAATTGATATTGTTCTTGTTGGAAACTGGTTTTAAAAGAGTACTGCAAAGATGTCTTCTGATTCGTACAGGGAAGAGAATGTGTACATGGCTAAGATAGCTGAGCAGGCTGAGCGTAATGAGGAAATGGTTGAGTTCATGGAGAAAGTTGCAAAGACCGTGGACGCTGAGGAGTTTATTGTTGAAGAGAGAAATTTCTTGTCTATTGCTTACAAGAACCGAAATATCCGCCACTTTAATCTCCTCACTATGAAATGTTAATGGTGTACTTGAGCTGCTAAATGTCTTGGAACTATACATAGACTGTATAACAGAGCCAAATGAGAAGCTTGTGGAATTCGGGATAGGAGGAATATGCAACGCTTGTGCTGGTAAAAATCCTGGAAGTCAAGTAATTTGATTTAAATTTGGGGAAATAGTTGAATAGTGTTTGGTGTTGAGTGTAACAATATCCAGTTTTATCAGCATGTAAGCATCTAATTGGAGAGAAGCTAGTTGAAGAAGAAGCTAAAAAGAAGCCTACGCTTTGTATTCTTTTTGTGGTTTTGTTGTGTGTTGAATATTGTAATTGTTGTTTTTTTTTAAGATTGCTGAGAAAGGACATGTTCACTATACGTTTATGGCCTTCCTCTAACATCTCATTTTTTTTTTTGCATAAGATGTAGCAGAAGACGATACAATGAAGATTAATTATTTGTTCCCAAATTTATTTTTTCTTTCATTATATCGACATAATTTATATTTTGGCAATAGGGGGTTCATAAATCATCTCGATAAAATGAAAGAAAAAATAAATTCTTTACAATCTATAACAAACAAAGGGTTCAAGGACAAGCAATAAGAGCCTCAAAACGATTGTAGACTTTGACTTCATTGGCAGCTTGCTTGTACGGAGATGGCAGCTTAGAGCATATGCAGCGGCGGTGATTTCACCCGTCCCTCGTAATTGTTTTTTTTTTTTAAATAAAAAAAATAACAATCTCAAATCGACGTTGTATGTCCTTGTCGCGTGTTCTCTGTTTTTTCTGATGCAGAGAACCTGTCTTGATTCATAATGGGCTTTTGTTTATCAGAGCCTAATGTCTTCTTTTCTTGGGCCACAGGTTGGAGCAGTTGTTGCTTTGTTTGCGTTTACATGAAGGGCATGCATCAGTTGTTAAGATTGCCTTCATGCAAATGTAAACCACAAACGTTTTTATGAAAACTACCCTAAATTTCAAGAAATCATTCCTAAATAAATTCATCTTGATATTTTTTTTTTACAAAAGGACCGATCGATCCTAAGTGAGGATCGATCCGTTTGTGTGCCTCTCTCCAAATGTGATTCATTTTTAGGCTGCGGATCGATCATTTGGTGTGAGAGGACCGATCAGTCAGTTTGCCTCTGTCCAAATTTGTTTTATGGAAGGTCATCCTGAATATCAGAGAATCCTTCCTAAATTTCAAGGATCCCTTCCTAAATTTCGAGGATCCCTTCCTGAATTTCAAGGATCCAATCATGAATGTGTTTTTAAAGCGTGTGTCCACTAGGTTTGCGATTTAGGAAGGCATTCCTAAATGTTTATGAAAGCCTTCCTGAATTTACAAGTGGATCGATCGGTCCAGTCGACTCTGTCCAAAACGTGTGTCCGTTAGGTTTCTGGACCAATCTGTATGTTTGCATATGAAATGTCGTGGACTTTCCTCAATCTTAAGGACCGATCCGTCCAAAAGGGATTTATGAAGACTATCCTGAATTTTTAAAAAAAAATTCTTAAATTTCAAGGAACCCTTTCTGAATTTACATAAATGTGATTTGCCTCAATTTAACACAAATTACTACATTAGTGAGAGTTAATGATTTCATTTTTGTGCACATATTAGTGTTTTACCAATATATATATATATAAGAAAATAGGAATATCAAGCCTGGTGTTTGACCTATATTAATATTTATTGCTATCAAAGTAATGAATGAAAGGCTTGGCTTATACTAATCTACATCATTGACAAAAAAAAAAAATACTAATCTACATCAATTTTTATAGATTTTATGAAGGCTATTCTAAATTTCAAGAAATCCTTCCTAAATTAAAATGAATTCATCCTGATTTTTGTTTTCACAAAGGGACCGATCGATCCTCACTTGGGACTGATCAGTCTGTGTGCCTCTGTCCAAATGTGATTCCTTCTTGAGGTTGCGATCTCCCCAAATTTGTTTAATGGAAGGTCATCCTACATATTAATTAGGCAATCCTTCCTAAATTAAAATGAATTCATCCTAATTTTTGTTTTCACAAAGGGACCGATCGATCCTCACTTAGGACTGATCAGTCTGTGTGCCTCTGTCCAAATGTGATTCCTTCTTGAGGTTGCGATGTCCCCAAATTTGTTTAATGGAAGGTCATCCTACATATTAATTAGGCAATCCTTCCTAAATTAAAATGATTCATCCTGATTTTTGTTTTCACAAAGGAACCGATCGGTCCTCACTTGGGACCGATCAATCTGTGTGCCTTTGTCCAAATGTGATTCTTTCTTGAGGCTGCGATATCCCCAGATTTGTTTTATGGAAGGTCATCCTGAATATTAGGCAATCCTTCCTGAATTTCAAAGATCCCTTCCTGGATTTTTTTTTTTTTTTTATCTTTTTTTAAAAAAACTTCTCCCTCAATTTATCAAAAAGTTCTACATTAGTGAGGGGTAAAAGGGTTTCATTTTTATACATATACTGGTGTTTCACCAATAGATAAAGATATCTAGTCTGAAATTGGCGTACTGGTAACACACACTAGGATAACTTTAAAGAATTTGGGAACGAGTCTGGTTAGTTGCGAGTTGTCACAATTTTTGTTTTACTTTTTAAAGTAGCGGGTTCAATTCCCATTGGATTCAATGTATCAATTTTTCTTCTTCAAATGGACTTGTTTTGCTATATATACAATTTCTTATACACCACCTATGAATGAAAAGTTTGGTGTATTGGTTACACTCTCTAGCTTGAGTCCAACGGTTCTGGGTTCGATCCCATGTGGGTTTGTATATCTTGTTTTCTTTTTTTCTTTCCGAGGAATCAAAAATTTGTTTTGCGGAAGGCGATCCTAAATGTTAGAGAATCCTTCCTAAATTCTAAGGATCCCTTCCTGAATGTGTCTTTAAAACTTTTTTCCTTTCCTAGAAATTCCTAAATTGTTTTACGAAAGGCCATCCTAAATGTTAGAGAATCCTTCCTGAATTTTAAAGATCTCTTCCTGAATGTGTTTTTAAATCTTTTTCTTTAAATTTTCGGCCTCAATTTATCAAAAGTACTACATTAGTGAAGGGTAAAGGGTTTTTTGTACATATAAGTTTATCAAAAATATATATAGCTAGAAGACAGGGATATCCAACCTGAAAATCTTACACACTCTAGTACAGTTCTTAAAGTTTCGTGTTCGATATCTAGTGGATTCAAATTATTACAATTTTATTGTTTTTTCTCAGTCGATTCATATCCCTATACAATTTATTCTGCAACATCTTTGAATGAAAAACGGTTGACAAAAAAAAAATCTTTGAATGAAAAACTTGGCATAATGGTTACACGCTCATGTGCACTTCCGATGGATCTGGGTTCGATTGGTGGGTGTGTATCCCTTCTTTTTTGGTTGTTTTTTTTCCTTCCCAAGTGTTACGGAAGGTCATCCTGAATTTCAAGGAAGGCTTCCTGAATTTTACGGATCCCTTCCTGAATTCTTGAAGTTGCGTAAATGTTGATTCTGGGGCGAATTTGGAGTTCTTCTTCATAACAAAAGCACTCGAGTTTCCTACTATATTACTCAAATAAAGCACAAATGTTTTAAATGCCTAAAAGTTTGAAAAATAGCTCTAAATTAATCTAAATATGAAACTGAGAAGAACAATCCAAAAATTCGAAAGAAGTGAAACTACAAAGCTAATTTGAAATTATGAAAACTTAAAACACATCATTGATTTAAGAACAAAGAAACTTTAATTACCACCACATGACAACAATGTTGATAAGGTTCAAACAACATGATGACAAAGCAAAGATCACGTTCATCATGTTGATCCCAGTAATCTGAGATCAGTTACAAATTAGTAAAAAACATATAACAGTCATTCTCAAGACTCAAGAAGGAAGGAAAAAACGAACTAAAAAGTCTTTAACTTTGATAGCTTGTAGATGCAAAAAGAGTTGTTGAATACATGACGTACCATGCCATATTCTGTCTAATGAGTCTCAAGCAAAATAGCAAATAGCAAAATAAAAGCATTAGAGAATAGATGATTATACACAAATGAAATCACTATCAGTAAACAAAACCCATTCTCATATCTAAAAATCCTAATTTTCAATAACTTATAAAAGCAGCCAATAAATTGGAACAAACACAATAACCAGACAAAGCAACAACTTTTATAAGAAAAGACTCAGAGAAAATAGTTTCACAATAGCGAAAAGGACATAAATACTCACAGAGAAAAATCAAGAAGGAAGCTACAAACTTGAGCTCACAATGGAGTTTTGGAAAATAATGTTTGTGGGAACAAATATGACCAGACAATAAATCTCGGTAAGGTTGTTGGATTTACTGTGTCCTGGACTGGACTTAGTGCTCTGTACCTATGCAAATCTCTCTTTCTCGATACTGAAATCGTAAAAGGAAACACATGAGAAGCTAAAAAGTGCTCACTTTTTCACTTTTCATATCCAATAGAAGTCATCATAAAACGTTGTTAATAGGAAGAGATCAAAAGAGATACAGTTCACATAATCAATGACATCACCAATTCAATTCAACTTACATCTAATCTGCAATCAAAGATCCCAAGTTTCTCCAAACTAACATATAGTCAACCTAAATCTCAAATTTCTCCAAATTAGCATAGAATAAACTTAAGAAAGCTTGATTCTTAACTTAATCAACATCCAGCAACAAATGCAACGATTCAAACAGAAGCTAGATTCAAACGATGCTAATGCATTCAAACTCAAATTAGGGATTTAGAGATTTTAAGAAATCCTTACAAGAACTCGGCGACAATAACTCGGCGATGAGAACACGGCGATGGAGATGTCAACGACGGCGATGGAGACGACAGACCGTGACGGAGACGACGATGACGATGACATCGACGATGAGATTTTTGTCAAAGGAGAAGAATCGCGATTTGGAATATTGTGAACAAGGATATTTTGGTCTTTATCATTTAGTGGATAATTATAAATAAATGAATAATTCAGGGTTTGTGGTATTTTTGGCCAAAAAACTATAATGATGGCATCTATGAGAAATGCCCGAATTAAATATGATTTCTTAATAGGGGTGCTTTCCAAATTAGACCCCTAAATTAAGTCAATTGCAAAACTAACCACTTATTTTTCTCTCTCCATAATTTGCCACTTTATCTCAATTAACTCCTTATGTCTTCATAATATTCACAAGATTGTCATTATTTCTAATTTATTTGAATTTTATGAGAAAATTATTATTACATCCATATCCTCATCTTCTTCTTTTATTTACGGTTATGCCACCGCCATCAATTTTCCAACAACCATGAACAACCAAATTTGAAGCTCTTAATGCTTCAACAACCCGAATTTGTGCTCTTAAATAACACCCAATGGTATGAGAACTTCATTTTCTTCCATCTCTCCTCCAATTTAATCCAAGAAAATTTGCAATTGCATTCATCTTGTTATATGTCGTGATTCTTGGATAGTGATTAAATTGGTGTTGGGTTTCTTCCGTGGTGACTAAAAACGACGTCCTCGGTGCTTGACATTGCCAAACAACCACCAAATTCTAAAAATTTCCAGTAGATTTTGTGATTTTTTCCTATTTAGTTCCGCGAAAGTAGACTTCATTTGTTAGTTTATTGCTATCTGGTCAGTTTTGCAATTAAAAATTCATCGATTTTCGAGCCCATAGACTTCTTTCGCAGTCTACTGAATTTCATTTGAAAGCAAAAAATTGCGGTATAGACTTCTTTATAATCTTTCCGCGGTATACTTCATTCGCAGTCTAGTAAGGTGTATAGTTGTAATTGACCAAATTCTTGACTTTCTAGTTATGACTGACCGACGAAGTCTTCTACTAAATTATCCGAGTAGACTTCTACCTTGGTCATTTTTGCAATTGACTTAATATAAAAACATTGACCGGATTATTATTGAATTAAAATTAATTTAAAATTAATTAGTAGACTGCCAGTGAAGTCTACTAGCTAATGTTGGTCAAACATAAAAATAGCCACGGTAGACTTTAACTGAAGTCAACTTGTCTGTAGACTTCAAACGAAGTCTACTAGTAGAAAGTCAAACTTGGTCAATTGCAAAACTAATCCATCTGAAGTCTACTCGTTGCAGTTGACGACCAGATGAAGTCAACACATTATCTCTGACTTTAATATGAAGTCTACTTATAAAATTGAAGTCTACTGAAAGTCAACGGTTTGGTCAATTGTAAAAATAACCACAGGAGACTGCAAAAGAAGTTAACTTTTGGAACTTCAATTTGAAGTCAACAAACTATTTTGAATTTAGTTGCAAAACTGACCAAAAAATTAACAAATGACGACCAACACAAGAAGTCAACAATAACAGTAGACTTCACTGGCAGTCTGCTTTGATAAATTGTTATTGCAAAACTAGACCACCACAATTTAGACTTCACGTTGTTGTCTACTGATAGGGCTGAGATAAGTCTACTCGTTCGACATCAACAAGAAGTCCGAAAAATTTGAAAACTAATTTTATGTAAATTGGTGAAACAATTTTCAGATTTTCTTGGTCTATCCTTTGATATATGTTGTGTACTTACCTCTTTATGTTTTTGACATGATTATGTATTACACATATGGAGAAATAAGGTTTTTAGATTTTGAAGGTGGTTAGGCCATTGATGTAGACTTGTTTTTTAAGTCAACAATTTGGATTTCTAGGTGAAGTCGGTATTATATAGATAGGCTTTTACTGAAAATATATAAAGTATAAACTCTGATTTTTTGTGTATGGCTTAAGAAAAGAGTTTTTTTACAACGTCTAGATCACGTGACATTATCGTGAGAGAACAAAAAAAATGATCAACTATTGCAGACAAGATCTAAACTAACTTCAACTTGTTCATCTAAGCCTTCGTGGGGAGTTTTGGCAAAGTCATGCCCGAGAGTTCCAAGCTTTGCGCATTTTTTGGGAAAGATACATAGTTGCAGTAGACCATCATTAATGGAGAACTCATGATCTCTCGTGGCTTCTTGAAAGTTATACTAAAGGAACGACCAGTCAGATATTTGATCTGATGATCTCTATAAGGTCAACTTCTCATGTTATTTTTGGATGCAAAATTCGCATCCAAATGGTCATACTTTTCTCTTTTCATCTAAAATATGAAAAACTAATAATAATTTGATTGCAATCGGTTTGCCAAATCCAGAGGGTTCTCTTTTTTTTGTCAACCATTCCTCTGTGTAAAATATTTACAATCAAATGTGTACATATATTTGTGGATTAAGAGAAAAATGTGCAAAGCAGAGCAATCTTTCGAGCTGATCAGTCTGAAACTTTTGTCATGATTGTTTGGTGTAGATTCAAGTTTTTTGATCTCAGCTTCGAGTTTCTCTTCTTCATATTGTAATCCTTGAATGTAACTAATACAAGAGAAAAACAAGACATAAGCAAAAACTAGACAATTAACATCATCAAAAGCAGTCAAATGTATAACAAAATCCAGATTAACATCATCAAAACGTTACAGTCATAGAAATAAGACAAACTTCATCTGTTAAAGCACTAAAAAAGATCCTACTCTACATTTTGCATACACACAAAAAGAGAAATTGAGTGTAAGAATAGTTGACCGTCGAAGAAGATGCTCGAGCGAGCAATTCTGTGACACCCAATTTCTTTAAATTAAATTAATTGGATATGGCTTAATTATTAAGCCAAACCAACTCCATTAATTCAATAACAATCACACGATCAAATTCAACACATGGCCAAAATACACGAGATTCTTTGTTTAGACTGGTTTGACTCTCGGTTTAATAAACGACAAAGGCACAACAACAAACACGAAACGTGAGATGAGCCGATACCTCTCTCGACGACTTTTCTCGCCGGTTTTACTTGATGGCTCCAATGACGGAGTGGACGGCACGGCGAGGTGGGTCTGTACAGTTCAAGCCATGTTTGATAAGCTTCAAGGTTCGAAAACTGAAACCAAAACAGAGGCATAGATCCAGACTTAAGCTCACGACGTTACCTCTCCGGTGAAGACGACTCACGCGGCGGCACGGGCTTGGCACGACGGTGGCTTCCGGTGGTTCGAGTGGTGCTGCAGTGGTTCAAAGAAAAGGATCGAGTTAGAATTAAGTAACAACGACAAACAAGGCATACATACTAGAGGGTGCGAGTCTTACCGTTCGACTTGACGGCTTCGGGAGAGGCGAAGCAAGAGCTTTACTGTTGAGAGAGAGTTCAGATCTTTTTTTTTTTTTTTTTTTTAACACTTTATTGCAAACTGCCTCGAAACCGATTACATCATAAAAGAAATTCAACAATAAAAGACAAAGAGAAAGAAAACTAATGATCTTTCCACACCGGAAAAAGAGATAGGAAGCATCCTTTGATGACACATTAGCAATACCACAATGCTCATTCGAAACATAAGGTAAACAATTAGACATTCCCGTATCGACAGTAGCCGGCGGACTTCTAATACCTTAACGAATGTGTGGAAATTATTCTCAAAACTTAGATAAATTTTCATCTTTGAAATCATCAGATCTAGAAACTTAAGACACGAAAAACCAAATAAGAAGAGATAAGAAACTAATAACTGAAAAACTAAAAGCCGGAAACCGTAGCGATTATTGCCGGAACCCGTTGCTGCAGCATACCATCAATGAATCGATGACACAACCCCATAAGAGTAACCCCTCCAACAAGCACCACCGCCCATGGACCAGATCTGGATCTTCAAGGGGAGGCCAAGACTTCGACAAAACGGCAAGTAAAAATAATCAATGGCAATACAGAGACAGGCCGATGGAGAACGAGTGAGACGACTGAGCCTTCGAAATCATCAGTAGATCTACGCCTGGAAACCAGAGGATCTCCGCTTCTGATCTCGTTGAAGGAAGCCAATCCAATTCGAAAGCTACACGACCGAGAGAAAACCTACAAAAGAAGGAGAGACGAACACCTAAATACACAAAAGAGGCACAACGCCGGGGCTAAAAAGCCACCGGACGTTGGCCAAAAACAATCGGCGGCTGGTTTGGAGCGAGGAGAGAGGTGAGAGAGAATTAGGGTTTTTCAAAGTGAATCCGATTATAAAGAGAGAGAGTTCAGATCTATTTTTTTTTTTTGGTAGCAGATTGGAGAAAAATGAAATAGATCTAGGGTTTTTTGGTTTTTTATATGTGTATCCTTTAAACCGAAAAAACCGATCGGTTTAGATAAATTATCGGTTAAATCAAGAGAATATAATACTAATGGTTGATGGCAAAACAAAGTCAACCACCAATAGTTTACAGAGAAGTCTACCTAAGCAAACCCTAAATCAAATAATTTTAGTCTAATCAACATTCCTAAATTGACTCGTTTATATGTAAATATATTTTATTTCAATGCAGGAAGTCTATGTGGTTATTATTTGATCAATAGTTTTATCAAATTATTTTTTATAATTTTTCTAATTTAAATTTAAATTTTAATTAAGGAATAGACTTCAAGTTTTAATCAACCAGATCGACATATCTTGCTGACTTCTTGCGGGATACATCTGTCATTTGGGCTTCTGCTTTTTGTTTGGTCGTAGGGGTGTCAACTGTAATTTCACCACCCTTAGTGGTTATGTTTCTCAAAAAAATTATATTGGGTTTAGTTTTGCATTCAAAACTACCAAATGGTCTAGAAAATGCAATTGCCCCTTCTTAATATGTGTGAAAATTCTAAAACATCTTACATTTTGAAACAGAGGGAGTATCATTTATTGATAAGTAACTTAATTTAGTCTCATTTATTATTTTAACACAATTTAATTGATGCAACCTAAAAGTTAATAAAAGTTGTTAATATTTTGAATTTATAGAAGTGTGGGTTTTTCTTTTAGCATTTATAAAAAAAAAAAAAGAACGTTGAGTAGAGTATTAATTATAACATAAGTAAAAGATATAAATATGACACTATCTAATTTCAATCACTTTGCAACTACAACTCAAAGCGTTTAACAAAAGTATTTATAACTTTTTTTGAATTTATAGAAGTGTGGGTTTTTCTTTTAGCATTTATAAAAAAAAAAAAGAACGTTGAGTAGAGTATTAATTATAACATAAGTAAAAGATATAAATATGACACTATCTAATTTCAATCACTTTGCAACTACAACTCAAAGCGTTTAACAAAAGTATTTATAACTTTTTTGTGAAATTTTTTTATTAAAATTGAAAAGGAAAAAACATGAAGACAATTGTTTGTTTCTTAACTCTTTTGATATTAGTTTCATCATGTAAGTTTATTTTCGTTAACTAGGATAATATGTCTATATTTTAAATAATATTTGTTTGTTTTTCTTCTAATATTTTTTATAGGTACATCGAATACAGTCAAACCTCTATAAATTAATACTCTATAAATTAATAATCACTATAAATTAATAAATAATGCATGAAACACCCCAACCCTTTTTTTTTTAATTAATTAACTCATGTCTAGTGATCCCATACTCACTAATTACCATAACACAATCAACGGGAAAGAGCATTTAAGTCTTAAAAATAAATCTAATAAATAATAAATAAATCTCCAGAAACAAAACATCATTCAAGGTTCATGGAATCAGCAACCTAGGTGAAAGTTCTAATCCTCTGAACTAACAACCTAGAAATAACAAAAACAACATAAACAATATCGATGATCACAACACACGAGCATCTAGATCATCCCCTCTTCCTCGCCATGATTCCACGATCACACTTTGCCTTTACCTGCATCAACAACACAAATAAGATGCGTAAGTATTATCATAAATACTTAGTGAGGCAATCCTCCCAAGCAACATGCTATACACACAAGCAATAGAAACAATACACAAACAGCAAACCACAAACAAACCAGACAAACAGGCTGTCTGACGAACGTGTGTCGATCGACACACGACCTCCGTGTCGATCGACACTCGGCTCGACTGGTGTCGATCGACAGACACACTCCGTGTCGATCGACACCTTGCTCGATCTGTGTCGAACAACTCCAATCGCGCAGGCACTTTTCCAGCGATCTCCACATCGCGAATTCTCCTTCTCCAGTGCCCTAATTCGACCATCGACTCACACACAGGCCACACAAGGACCCAGCAAGGCAATCACGACCAAGCAAACACATAAACAGTCAATAACTCATCAAATCAACACATAAATGGATCAAACAAAGGATCTAATGCTCAGATAAGCCCTCAGTCATGCACTCACCTCGTTCTCAGGAAAGGATCTGAACGAACAGAACAAGAACAGGAAGGAGAATGACCCCTACAAGCTTCTCAACGCACCACCGGACTTAGATCTCCCTTTCCACCGAGAAATCTCTCAAGAACAGGCTCATGAAACTCTCAGAAAGGCTCACAGAAACTTTCTCTTGATTTTTCTCTCTAGAAAACGACAAAGGAGGCTAATGAAGTCCTAGGTCGCGTCCTCTCTGCATATAAACGAGCCCATTAGGGTTTCTCTCCTTAAACCGAACGAAATCTCGCAATTGAAAGCCCAAAGCCCAATTACCGAAATCGCTTAGTGTCGATCGACACACCCTTAGTGGTGTCGATCGACACGCTAAACCGAAACCTGGTTCGCGGGCGTTACAATTCTCCCCCACTAACATAGATTCGTCCTCGAATCTAGCTTAACACCTCCAAACCGCAAAACTCTGAACAACCAAACGTCAGTTCTGCACTTTCTCCGCACGAGAAACTCACGATTTCCGCTAGTCATTGTTGCTCACCCCCTCTGACTCCACTCTCAGACCACAGTCTTCGAGCATAAACCGCTACTCTCAGGCCTCGGCCTACGGTATCTCAGGTATCAAACGTACTATTCTCTCCACTCACAAGTCAAAACCCAGAGTTGTGTCCGCTCACTATCAACCACAAAGTCATCAAGTTACGACACTTGGAGAAACTAACACTACAAACTCGCCGTCGGGTCGTCACCCTAAAGCGTGCTCTCGGATCGTCATCCGAAGCCACCGTACCCGTCGCACTCTAAAGACACCAAGTCCCTCGAGTTACCGGTACCTCAGGAGCATACCCAGCCCCTCTCGAGTCATCAGGACACTTATGTCCCTGGAACAACAATACTAACCGCTTTCGAGTACTCTCTCGAACTTTCCATAATTAGAAATTTCCTTTTCAGGAAACTTTCCCTTTTTAGCAATCGCACAACACATTCTTAAATAAGACAACTCCAGTCAAATCCAAGAAAAAACTCATCTTATTAATCCTCAAAATGTTATAATCGTTACAACTCCAAACGAAAATACATAAGGAAAAATAAGAACAACAACTCAAAACTCAAAACTCTAAAACTCTAAAACTGGAAACCAAGGATAGGCAACTCAAGCAGCCGCCTGCTTCTCGAACCACTTCCCGAACTTTGCCTTCATCCTCGCCTCTGGCTCCCAAGTCTCCTCTAACACTCCATCGCAGTCCCACTGGACTCTGATCAAAGGAATCTTCTTCCGCCGAAGTTCCTTGATCCTCCTCTCGAGAACCTTCACAGGTCTCATCCCCAAAGTCATGTTGGGCTGAAGATCCTCAGGAATCCTAGCCAACACCTTATCATCCTTGTGAAGACACTTCCTCAGCATCGACACATGAAACACCTTGTGGAACGCGCGCATAACCTCTGGCAGCTCCAGCCTGTATGCCACTGGTCCCACCCTCTCAACAATCTCAAATGGACTCATGTACCTCGGACTCAACTTGTTCTCAGAGATAGACCTGTTGGGACCTCGCAACATGGCCATCTTGAGGTACACTCTGTCCCCAACTGCAAACTCAAGCTCTCTCCTCCTCTGATCAGCATAACTCCCTGGCGATCTTGAGCTTCCTTCATGTTCAGCTTGAGAACCCGAATCCTCTCTGAGGTCTCCTGAACAAAGTCTGCACCATATATGCTCCTCTCCCCCACTTGGGTCCAGCATAATGGTGTCCTGCATGGCCTCCCATACAACGCCTCATAAGCAGCCATCCCAATACTCGCCTGGTAGCTGTTGTTATAAGCAAACTCCACCAGACTCAAGTGATCCGCCCAATGACCACCCCAATCTAGGACACATGATGGGGCGTGGTTTTTACCCACACCTCACTGGGTTTTACCCAAGGAGATCTTAGGTTTTTAACCTTCAGCAGAACAAATAAGTTGGTCGCAAGTGCACAACCTATCTATTGCAGTACTTAGGGTATCGATCCTCCGGGAGATGTGACGGATCCAAATTTTAACTTCAAATCCAGCAAAGACTAACTATGGAAAGGGGGGTTTTGGTTTTTCTCTAAGTGTCACTCCTAGAGATATGCTAATGCTAAACTAATGCTAAACTATCCTAAATGAAACTAGACTAAACTAAACTAGAGAATGCAGGGGAATGAGATCTATGACTAAACTATGATTACTAAGGATTAAACTATCAATATTAAAAGCGTTGGGCATTCAGGGGAACATCTCCAGGGGTTTCATTAGGTCAAGGGCTGCTAGGTATGCTAAACTTGCTTCTGGTTTATGACTCACGAACTTAGACACGGATGTAGATCTGAATGATTTCCATCACCAGACCCTAGACTGCGCGTATCCGGACCTTAGCATCACGAGGTGTAAGGCCTTTCGTGTCACGCAATCCGCCTTAGGATTAGGTCTAATATTGTCCACAACGTCACTTTGCATCTTAGAACCTCAATCAGTTGCTCTTCTAAGCTAGATCGGACTATACAACAGGCTTTCGGAAAGTCGTAGTATCTAGAGATGGTCGCTATTACTCGGGATGATCAGTCCCTTTCTATAACGGTTAAAACGAACTAGAAGATAGATTCATTGAGCAAACCATATCAGATCTAGCAACCTAAACAAATCAGCGACCCATGAAAACCCTTTTGAATCACCCCATCAAACCCAATAAAGGAACTACTCACACATAGCGTGTGAAACCATCAAAGCAATGATAAAAAGATGCATTAAAAACCAAACGAAATATGCAAAGGGGGTTCAGAGAAAACTTCTCTATGAGATACAGAAGAAACACGTCTCCCCCTACAAACTAAAGTACTGAAAAGAGAAAAGAAAGATTAAACAAAGCAAGATCTTCGAACGGAGGCAGGCGGCGGCTCTATGGTCAAGAAAGACGTCTAGGGTTTTCCCTGGAGGCTCTCTCACGTCTAGGGTTGCTCTCTGCTCGCTCTCTTCTCTAAGATGTCGAGTATCATGTATTTATAGGCTCTTAGGCGGCAAGAATTAGGGTTAGGGCTTCCTTCGTCAAAACTCGGCGTTTTGGATAAATGACTTCGGACTGCACTGGCCGCACCATCGGGCTCTCGTCGTGCGGTGGTAAGGCTTGATGGCCGCACGGTCGGGTCTTGGTCGTGAGGTGGAGAAGCTCTTGGCCGCAGGCCCATTGCCTAGTCATGCGGCTGGACAGGGCTCTCTTCGCCTGGCCATAACTTTTGATTGACAACTCCAAATTGGTTGATTCCACTTCGAGGCGAGTCTTGACTCTTTAAGCTTTCCAATGGCACCAAGAAGTCCAGATTTGGCTAAGCGGAAGGTCTCCAACGGTTGCAATACTTTCGGCGGTCCAATGTTGTCCAGAAAAGTCCATTTAGCTCCTTTTAGGCCCATTTGCCCTAAAACTTGTAAAAGCTTCCTGAAACTTAAAATACTTGAAAACATCCTAGAAAACACTTATTATGTTCTAAATCTTTATGAAAACACTATTAAAAACATAGTCAAAACGGGTCAAAATACGATGTTATCAACTCCCCCAGACTTAAGCTTTGCTTGTCCTCAAGCAAAACAAGTAAGCTAAGCCCATTAGGAAATCTAAAAATCGTGGGAACTCTTCTATCATCAGAGACCGTGGGCTAAACGATGTCCAGAGGATTTCTAATAACAAAAATCCAGGTCAGAACATTCTCACCATAGTCCCATAACTTTTTCAACTCTGATCCGTCGACTCCATACCTACAAGAGAAACTCAAACTTCACGTCAATCAACTCCCTACATTCATTAAAAGTTGGCGTGGCTCTCTTATCCAAAGGATATCATTCAGGGTAGACGGCACTTGGTAATGGGAGGCATTTGGTGTTTAGAGTGGAGTTAAGAGTGTTTAGGGTTACCAGATAATCGCGAGAATGCAGGATATTATGCAAAACCGCAAGAGAGAGTGGCCCAATTGATGTCCACGGTTTTCAACCCTTCTTCACTTAACTTCTTCTTCCTTCCTTTCTTTGAGATTCCCCCAGACTTAGGTTTTTCTGTGGGTTTCTCCTGCAAACTACTCGTCTATTCTTCCAGGTTGGTTCCTTGCACTCCTATGGATCTTTCTTCGTACTTTCTGAGACTTAATTAGCAACCATTTCCCTTCTTTTCGTTTTTTTTTTTTCTTTTTTTTTTTTTTTTTTTTTTGGTAAGGAACCAGGTTTCCATGGGGTCCAAAGTATGCATGGTTGTAGCCACGACATCCCTTGGTTCACTTCTACTTGATCCTTTACTTTATTATTATTATTATACATTTTTTTTTTTTTTTTTTTTTTTTTTTTTTTCGAAAAGGGAAACGGTTTACTAATCTCAAAAATGTACGCATTTTACCTTAAGTTTATGGATCCAATAGGTTGCTTTAGTTCCTCTTATCTCAGCTCTATGCATCGACTCCGGCTTTCTTTAGTTCTTTTATCTTCTTGATTGAAAACCGCGTGGTTCCTCTCCCTCTGGCGTTTTTGCACATAACTGCTAGAACAGGAAAGAAAAGAGAATGCATGAGGTCTGAAATGAGGTTAAGGTTAAGGGTGGGAACCACTAAAAATGAGTGGCCATTCAGGATCGTCGAAAAAGATTGGCAAAAAGTGATGTGACGTCCTGAATGTATCCGCTCGTTTCCCTGATCTAACACCTTGAATAAGAGAGAATTAAAAGTCAGGTTAGGTTCAAATTAAATAGAGTTGACGTCAGTTCCATCTGAATCTCTGTAGGATGGAATTTTCGGGGAGCGATCCAGCTATGGTTTTCAGGGTATTGTCCGCTCTTAGTGAATCCTGCAATAGTCGTCACTCAGAAAATGATTTAGAACACTTTATGGTCGTAATCAATTTCAAAAGAAAATGATCAGTCATCATTTGATAAGGTCCTCATTCCCTACACGTTTTGACTGACTCGATAAAAACCAAGAACAAAATAAAATAAATGACATCACAAAAGAAAGAAAATGACGTCAGTAACGGATAAACATCCTCCCCCAGACTTAAATCACACCGTCCCCAGTGTGACATAGTGGTGAAAGGATGGAGCAGACTCGATAGATAAATGGATAGAAAAGACTACATAACCTCATACTCTGATCCTGGTGAAGCGCATAACTAATCCGATGTAGAATCGTCGGAGTGAACCTGGGAATCGTCTAGTCCATATCTGCGGAGAAGTCTCTGCATCCTAGCTAGCTCACGTGATTGAGCAGCGTACTGCTCCTCTAAAGCTCGGCTCCTGGCTCTCTCCTCCTCCAATGCGGTAGTCTCAGTGGTATGCGATGGTACACGTGCTCGTCGCTCAGTCCGAATCAAGTCCCGTGCCTTGTTGCGAACAAATTGACCAATGGTCAAAGGCAGGGTCTCGCCGGTCCTTAGGTTTAGGAACTCGTCCTCTCGTGGTGTCCAGCTTGTGTGTCCATCGTGTAATCGCGGAACAGAAGTAGATGGTAGTAGAATCAAACGGCTCAGGTTCGGCGGGGTAGGGTATTGGTACCCAAAACGATCGGGGTCAGTGGTAGCTCCTTTGATAATCCTCATGGTGTTGAGGCTGAAAAGATCTAGCCACTGCTTCCGTGGCGTAGCAATTCTGTCGCTAAAGTCAACTCCAGCAGCTGCCATGATCGCAGTAATCGCAGTTCCATAAGTCGTAGAAGGGGCTGAATCCTTGCATGTCACCGCCTCATGCTTAACCTTAACTAACCGTGTGGCTAGTAAAGCGGCATAGCTAACCAAAATTGGAGCCTTGACGAATGGCATCTGAAGTGTAATAAGCTCGTCGGTAAGAACTCCCGTCTGGTTGTTCCTGCAAAACAAAGTGCTCGCGAGAATGCGGTGCGTAACGCGGATCGCCGGATGCGTAAGCATAGATGACTTGGATGTCTTCGCATCGTAATCTCCGTTGGCCATCATAGACCAAAAACTAGCTTCTGAAAAGGAACCATAATCAATCACATCACTCATATCAAGTCCCAAACAAGTACTCATCTCGGGAATGCTCAATGTGTAGCGCCTCTCATCAATAATGAACTCTAGGATTCAGTCTCGTGCTAGTGGATGCTTGCAACGTGGGAAGGAGAGTTGCACGGTCGCGAGAAACTGGCGAGCTTCCTCTATGTAAGCGGGATAATCAGTCTCTACAAAAGAACTCAAACGCAATGCTCCAAGGTACCAACGGATGTCGTCACCAATTCCCAATGCGTCTAGTGACTCGTAGTTTATCTTCGGTGATGTGTTAATGGCAAGCTTATCAACCATCTTCTTGTAATCGGTCATTGGGTTCATCTTTTGACCCACAAACTTTCGCACAAGCTTGCGTTCATCATCAACAATCGTCAATGTGTTGTCTCGAATGGACCGTATTGCCGAGTTAAATGGCTCGTCATCCCTAAGCCAATAGCGTGGTTCTTCGGTTTGAATAGCTTTGCCTTTCTCTTTGCGTTCTCGAGCTCGGCGATCGTTCGCCGTCTTGGTTCTCCATTCGTTTGGAGAGTCATCATCAACCTCTTGTATCCTAAGCGGTTCCTCATTCTTCTTTGATCTTGGGCGAGTTTCCATGGTACCTAAACCAAAAGAATTCTCAAATCAAGAAGTTAGTGAGTTGCATAAACCAATAGAAATACTATAGAGAGCATTAGATCAATAAGAAGCAATCGATTAGCTCTAAGAATCAACAATTCAATTTCACAATTTCAATTTTCGGATTTACCATTATCCAAGATTTTTCAAGTTTTAAAAAAAAAAAAAACTTGAATTTTAAGCACTAATCCTTCAAGAAATCACTCTATGCTCATTAACTATGACTAATCGAGTTTAAAGAAACCAATTTTAGCAATTTTGCATCCTCAATTTCAAGTTTATACAAACCTAAAATTTCAACATATGCCAATTTCAAATTCTCAAACTTGAGTGCAATTTAATCAATAGCTAAGCATCCTAGAGACATAGAAAAGAGTTCTCTAACAAATTCTAACAATATTGGTACAAGAGTTCCCCGGCAACGGCGCCAAAAACTTGATGGGGCGTGGTTTTTACCCACACCTCACTGGGTTTCACCCAAGGAGATCTTAGGTTTTTAACCTTCAGCAGAACAAATAAGTTGGTCGCAAGTGCACAACCTATCTATTGCAGTACTTAGGGTATCGATCCTCCGGGAGATGTGACAGATCCAAATTCTAACTTAAAATCCAGCAAAGACTAACTATGGAAAGGGGGGTTTTGGTTTTTCTCTAAGTGTCACTCCTAGAGATATGCTAATGCTAAACTAATGCTAAACTATCCTAAATGAAACTAGACTAAACTAAACTAGAGAATGCAGGGGAATGAGATCTATGACTAAACTATGATTACTAAGGATTAAACTATCAATATTAAAAGCGTTGGGCGTTCAGGGGAACATCTCCAGGGGTTTCATTAGGTCAAGGGCTGCTAGGTATGCTAAACTTGCTTCTGGTTTATGACTCACGGACTTGGACACGGATGTAGATCTGAATGATTTCCATCACCAGACCCTAGACTGCGCGTATCCGGACCTCAGCATCACGAGGTGTAAGGCCTTTCGTGTCACGCAATCCGCCTTAGGATTAGGTCTAATATTTTCCACAACGTCACTTTGCATCTTAGAACCTCAATCAGTTGCTCTTCTAAGCTAGATCGGACTATACAACAGGCTTTCGGAAAGTCGTAGTATCTAGAGATGGTCGCTATTACTCGGGATGATCAGTTCCTTTCTATAACGGTTAAAACGAACTAGAAGATAGAATCATTGAGCAAACCATATCAGATCTAGCAACCTAAACAAATCAGCGACCCATGAAAACCCTTTTGAATCACCCCATCAAACCCAACAAAGGAACTACTCACACATAGCGTGTGAAACCATCAAAGCAATGATAAAAAGATGCATTAAAAACCAAACGAAATATGCAAAGGGGGTTCAGAGAAAACTTCTCTATGAGATACAGAAGAAACACGTCTCCCCCTACAAACTAAAGTACTGAAAAGAGAAAAGAAAGATTAAACAAAGCAAGATCTTCGAACGGAGGCAGGCGGCGGCTCTATGGTCAAGAAAGACGTCTAGGGTTTTCCCTGGAGGCTCTCTCACGTCTAGGGTTGCTCTCTGCTCGCTCTCTTCTCTAAGATGTCGAGTATCATGTATTTATAGGCTCTGAGGCGGCAAGAATTAGGGTTAGGGCTTCCTTCGTCAAAACTCGGCGTTTTGGATAAATGACTTCGGACTGCACTGGCCGCACCATCGGGCTCTCGTCATGCGGTGGTAAGGCTTGATGGCCGCACGGTCGGGTCTTGGTCGTGAGGTGGAGAAGCTCTTGGCCGCAGGCCCATTGCCTGGTCATGCGGCTGGACAGGGCTCTCTTCGCCTGGCCATAACTTTTGATTGACAACTCCAAATTGGTTCATTCCACTTCGAGGCGAGTCTTGACTCTTTAAGCTTTCCAATGGCACCAAGAAGTCCAGATTTGGCTAAGCGGAAGGTCTCCAACGGTTGCAATACTTTCGGCGGTCCAATGTTGTCCAGAAAAGTCCATTTAGCTCCTTTTAGGCCCATTTGCCCTAAAACTTGTAAAAGCTTCCTGAAACTTAAAATACTTGAAAACATCCTAGAAAACACTTATTATGTTCTAAATCTTTATGAAAACACTATTAAAAACATAGTCAAAACGGGTCAAAATACGATGTTATCAACACACATCCGCAACATATCCTCCAGTGTCTGGATTGTCCTCTCAGATTGCCCATCTGTCTAAGGATGATACGCCGTACTCATATGCACCTTAGTGCCCATCTGAAACAATACTCACAGGTACTCCATGCAACTTCACGATCTCGCTCACATACTTCTTAGCCAAAACCGCTACTCCATCGGTCTTTCTGATGGCCATAAAATGTGCTGACTTAGTCAGACGGTCCACAATCACCCAGATAGCATCCTTGGTCCGCGACACAGGCAAACCAACCACGAAATCCATAGTGATCATATCCCACTTCCACTCCGGAATGGGCAAACTCCGCAACAAACCACCAGGAACCTAATGCTCAGCCTTTACCAACTGGCAAACGTCGCACTTAGCGACCCAGTCAGCTAAATCTCTCTTCATCCCGACCCAATGATAATACCGCTTGAGGTCCCGGTACATCTTGGTCGCTCCCGGATGAATGGAAAACATGCTCGCGTGAGCCACCCTCAAGATCTCCTGTCGCAACTCCTCATCCTTAGGCACGCAAACCCGCCCATGCACAAGGATAGTCCCGTTAGCTGCGAACTGATACTTAGAGCCCTCTGCCTTAGAAGCCGCAATCAAACCCTCATCCTTCTCCTGAGCCACTCGAACTCTACTCAGAAAATCTGCATGATCCACAGCCTCTAACCCCAATGGCTCTCGCGAAACTGCACACAACCGCAAAGCACCAATCTCACTTACCAAGGCCTCCACACTCTGCCCCGGAGCAGCACCCACACGCTTACGGCTTAGTGCATCTGCAACCACATTAGCTTTACCAGGATGGTAAGCTATCTCTAGATCATAATCAGCCACCAGCTCCATCCACCGCCTCTGCCTCAGGTTCAGCTCTGGCTGAGTGAAGATATACTTCAGACTCTTATGATCCGTCAGCACCTGTACCTGTCCACCATAAAGGTAAGACCTCCAGATATTCAGAGCGAAGACTACTGCTACCATCTCCAAATCATGAGTAGGGTAGTTGCCCTCATGCTTCCGCAGCTGCCGCGAAGCATAGGCAATAACCTTCCTACGCTGCATCAGAACACAACCCAAACCAACTCTCGAGGCATCCGTGTACACTGTGTAAGGCTCTCCATGCTCCGGCAGTGCCAACACTGGTGTACTCGTCAACAACTCCTTCAGGTTTGCGAAACCCTGCTCACACTCCGGTGACCACACAAACGGAACATCCTTCCCTGTAAGCTTAGTCATCGGCTGCGCCATACTCGCAAACCCCTTAACGAACCTCCTGTAGTAACCTGCCAACCCAAGAAAACTCCTGATCTCAAGGGCATTCGTCGGTCTAGGCCAATCTCTGATAGCCTCAATCTTCTCTGGATCCACAGAAACTCCCTCAGCTGAAACAATGTGGCCCAGAAAGCCCATCTCTTGCTGCCAGAAACTGCACTTGCTCAACTTCGCGAACAGCTTCTGATCCCGCAGCTTCTCCATCACTCTCCTTAGATGTAGCTCATGCTCCTCAGCACTCTTAGAATACACCAGGATGTCATCAATAAAGATAATCACGAACTCATCCAAAAACTCCTAGAACACGCTGTTCATCAGCCTCATGAACGCCGCTGGTGCATTAGTCAACCCGAAAGGCATAACCATAAACTCAAAATGCCCATATCTCGTCCTGAAAGCAGTCTTGCGCACATCTGCCTCCGCTATCGGGATCTGATGATAACCCGACGCCAAATCAATCTTCGAGAACCAAGTAACGCCCCTCAGCTGATCCAACAACTCATTGATCCTCGGCAACGGGTACTTGTTCTTCACTGTGACCCGGTTCAACCCCCGGTAGTCAATGCATAAGCGGAAACTCCCGTCCTTCTTCTTCACAAACAATACCGGCGCTCCCCAAGGTGAAGTACTAGGACGAATGAATCCTTTCCCCAACAAATCCTTCAGCTGCTTCTTCAGCTCTGCAATCTCTGCTGGAGCCATCCTGTAGGGTGCCTTAGACAACGGCGATGTCCCTGGTTCCAACTCAATCGTGAAAGGATCAGACCGCGAAGGTGGTAATCCCTGCAACGGCTGGAACACATCCTCGAACTCCCGAACAACCCGAATGTCGCTCACTGACGCCTGCCCCACATACTCCGGCATAGATATTGTCACCAGGTATGCCTCATAGCCCTTCTCGACCATCCGCGCTGCCTGCACTGCTGAGATGACGAGACTCGCGGAGGTAGGTCTCACTCCCTGATACACCAACCTCCCCTCTGGCCGCTCGAACGAAACTCTCCCTTGGTGATAGTCCAGATGTACTCTGTAATGGCCCAACCAATCCATTCCCATAATAACATCATGCAGCTCCACAGGGCAGATAATCAGATCTGCTGGCATCGACTCCCCTGCAATCTGAATATCCACACCCTTAGCTCTCCCAAAAGCCTCTAAGAGCCCTCCTCCTGCGACCTTAACAGGCCCAACTTGCTCACCAGGGCTCCCTCGGATGTCGCCACGCAAGGCACACTCCGGGGTAATGCAGCAATGAGATGCTCCAGAGTCAAACAACACATGGGCCTCTACACCGCCCACCAATAAGGTCCCTACACAAACCTTATGTGCTAAGAACCCTAACATTCAACACGCAATAGAGATTTATCTAAAACTTTAGAAATTCACAAAGTCTGAGTTCTAGAATTCTTACCAGTGATCGCTGCTTTGGTGCTGGGCTCGCCCCTCTCGAACAAGGTGTAACCCTACGATGGTGCTGCTACATGCGCCAACTACAACCCGCTCTGCGGCTGCGCGCCCTGCTGCACTCCATGCTCCACCGCTATCACCGCCATCCGCTGCAGCTTAGGACAATTCGGCTTGAGATGTCCCTTCTCCTTGCAGTGATATTACTCCCTAGTCTCCACTCGCCGAGGACAATCTGCTACCTTGTCATCCAGACTCCCACAAGAAAAGCAACCAGCACGACCACCCTGACCACTCTGACCACCCTGATCAGCTCTCGAAGGATGATTCCACTTCCTCTTCTGCCCCTGCGCAGGCTTGCCGCCCCTGCCAGGTGCCACCTGCTGCTGAGTCTTCTTCGGCTGGGCTGCCGGACTCACCGCGTCCTCCTCACCCTGGAGATCCCCCTCAATCTCAGCAGTCACCTCCACCAAATCTGCCTTCGTAGTGCAGTTCAAACCTCTACACCACGCTCTTAGGTCAGGTCGAAGGCCCATCAGGAACTTCCTCATCTGGGTCTTATCCTCCTCCATACCATGCCCAGCATACACCAGAAGCTTGTTAAACTCCTGATCATACTCCCGGACCGTCCGCTCTCCCTGCGACAGTCTGAGAAAGCGCGCCTCCATGTGATCAAGCGCCTCCAGCGAAAAATACTTGGCGTTAAACTCCTTCACGAAGTCCGCCCAAGTCATCTCCGCCTGACTCCTCGTGGCGATCACACTACGCCACCACAGATGTGCATCCTTCTCCAGGAAATGCACTGCCAAATCCACCTGATACTCCTCCGGGCATCGAGTGGAACGAAAATTCCTCTCAACTCGATCCCGCCATGAATCAGCCTCCTCAGAACTGGGACCACCCGCAAAGTACCCAATACCAATCTTTTACAGCTGCTCCATCATCTTAAAGTATGACGGAACACCTCCAGCAACTGCAGCTCTAGGCTGCACCTCTGCCACCACTTGCGGCGCAACTAGGGCTTGCACTGGCACCACTCCTGGCAACCGCTCCAACAACAGTCTCATCAGATCCGCCAAACCTCCCTCCTGACCCTGGGCTACTCCTGCTGCGGTACCCAACACCAACGTCCTGCCCACCGGCACCGACACCAGCCAAACCAGCCCCCACTCCAGCTCCACCGGCTGCATCGCCACCTGGACCACCAATCGCCCCGGCCTCCTCAAACTCAGGCTGCGGACCCACAAGCTGCTCCATCGCGGCTTCGCCTCTACCGCGACCACGACCTCTATCGGAATTTCCAGCTCCTCTAGCCATCTGCGCTACCCACGAACAGAAAGCTAAGAAACTAGAACAAACAAAATACTACACACAACTTACCGTGGAATCTCGTTTAAGGCTCGGAGAGGATGATACTAGAACTCCAACAGCACGCAATCGATTAAATACTCTATAATCAATTCACAGCATGCTAACACCCTAGCTCATCACTCAACAATCATCAGGAAAATAATTAACAAATTAAATTCCTACACATCCTAGAACCGAACTCGGCTCTGATACCAAATTGAAACACCCCAACCCATTTTTTTTTAATTAATTAACTTATATCTAGTGATCCCATACTCACTAATTACCATAACACAATCAACGGAAAAGAGCATTTAAGTCTTAAAAATAAATCCAATAAATAATAAATAAATCTCCAGAAACAAAACATCATTCAAGGTTCATGGAATCAGTAACCTAGGTGAAAGTTCTAATCCTCTGAACTAACAACCTAGAAATAACAAAAACAGCAGAAACAATATCGATGATCACAACACACGAGCATCTAGATCATCCCCTCTTCCTCGCCATGATTCCACGATCACACTTTGCCTTTACCTGCATCAACAACACAAATGAGATGCGTAAGTATTATCATAAATACTTAGTGAGGCAATCCTCCCAAGCAACAGGCTATACACACAAGCAATAGAAACAATACACAAACAGCAAACCACAAACAAACCAGACAAACAGGCTGTCTGACGAACGTGTGTCGATCGACACACGACCTCCGTGTCGATTGACACTCGGCCCGACTGGTGTCGATCGACAGACACACTCCGTGTCGATCGACACCTTGCCCGATCTGTGTCGAACGACACCTTCCATTGGTGTCGAACGACACCAATCGCGCAGGCACTTTTCCAGCGATCTCCACATCGCGAATTCTCCTTCTCCAGTGCCCTAATTCGACCAGCGACTCACACACAGGCCACACAATGACCCATCATGGCAATCACGACCAAGCAAACACATAAACAGTCAATAACTCATCAAATCAACACATAAACGGATCAAACAAAGGATCTAATGCTCAGATAAGCCCTCAGTCATGCACTCACCTCTTTCTCAGGAAAGGATCTGAAAGAACAGAACAAGAACAGGAAGGAGAATGACCCCTACAAGCTTCTCAACGCACCACCGGACTTAGATCTCCCTTTCCACCGAGAAATCTCTCAAGAACAGGCTCAGGAAACTCTCAGAAAGGCTCACAGAAACTTTCTCTTGATTTTTCTCTCTAGATTACGACAAAGGAGGCTAATGAAGCCCTAGGCCGCGTCCTCTCTGCATATAAACGAGCGCATTAGGGTTTCTCTCCTTAAAACGAACGAAATCGCGCAATTGAAAACCCAAAGCCCAATTACCGAAATCGCTTAGTGTCGATCGACACACCCTTAGTGGTGTCGATCGACACGCTAAACCGAAACCTGGTTCGCGGGCGTTACAATGCCGGTCCCGAGTCGGGCCAATGTAAAAATTGACGAAATTCGATAAGATAATAAGATAATAATTTTTTTAAAACTCATATGTAAAAATATGGTCCCAATAATATCATAAATTAATAATCATGTAATATTTACATATATATATATATATATATATTATACATGAAAATAATATATCAATATATGGTTATTGGTTAAGTGTTTTTAAATGAATTTTTCTTAAACTTAACTCATGACTAACTTTTTAATATAAAAAATGTTATGTTATGTTTTTAAACTATTTTATTTTATCATCGTCTATAAAAATACTTCATGAAAATAGACAAATTTTTTTGTAAATTTTCAAATTCTGAATATACTTCATTTTTATTTCGATAGTCATATAGACGATTTAAATAAAAAGAATTGATATGACTAAACATAAATTCTATGTATATCATTTACATAAATTCATTTATTGTCTTTGAAATATCCATTCATTTTTTCTTAAATACTTCTATAAATTAATAAATATTATTTTATCCTATAAATTAATAAATATTAATTTATAGATAAATTAATATCACTATAAATTAATAAAATGTTGTAGTCCCAACATTATTAATTTATAGAGGTTTTACTGTATCATGAAAAAATCTAATTTAGAAGAAAATGCTCCTTCTTTTGAGGGTGCACAAAGTCCTTACGCTAATCATTTTTTTTTTCACAGTCCTTACGCTAATCTTGAAGCTGATTTTTGCCTTAAATGTGACTATCTTTGTATAAGAAGGAACAAACGCATTTATAGTTGTAAAAACTTTCGTTGCCGTTGTAAGCGGATATTTGATGATATTTATTAATACAAAATAATTAATAAAATAAATAAGTTTTTCATCTCCTCCATTTTTAACCAATGTAAATATGCCAAGTAATATCACATTTAAACACAAAATCATAAACTAAAATTCTAATTAAACAAATTAAAAACAATAAAATCTGTTAACGTCATTGACTGTTATCTCACCGTTACTCCTCCTTTTTATTTAGATAAAAAGATTTAGATTAAGTTTGGATATTTATCTCTATTTTTTTATTATTTTACTCGAACTTATCATTATAAATCATATATATGAAAGGAGAAGGATTTCTCTGCAGCTTCTGACACGTCATCACTTGCGAAGATGATTCGTGTCTCATAAAAAATTGACTGTTGGAGTTCTGTTGTCCGTTTCATTGCTTTTTCATCTTCCACTTCCTTCTTAAATAGGATTTTCATGTTTCAGCTTCTTGACTGTTGGAATCGAACTGGTACCTTCAAATTGGTTTCTCTTGCTCTTACTTTTGATTTCACCCTGGAATTAAGGTTTCTCTTTTTCCCCATTGTTAACACTAGCTTTCGCATCTGAAATTGTAAATTGAAATTGTACGGTACGACATCTTTCTCCGTTTTAGGTTTGGAATTTTCCTTATCTCTCTATGAATTTCTCCAGTTTGGTTATGTATTGAAATTGTAGAACCCGACAACAAAGGCAAGTGAAGGTGGAGATGGTACTCAACAAAGTAAGTTTCGTTATGATACACACTGTAACTAACTTTATCATTAATGAGAAGAGAGTTATTTACTGATATGGTATCAGAGCTCTAACAAACTTTTGCTCAACTCAAATTTCTTTGATTTGCTCAATTTCTCTTCATTTCATCTCTAGATTCGTCGGATTCTTCCGATTAATCTTCTTATCTGAACGATTTGCGTTGTTTCTACGGTTCAATTTCTCAATTCCGCTCAGAAATGCCGAAGAAAGGAGCTCGCAATCGTCGGAATCGTGATTCAGTGTCTCCTGGTCCCGGAGATACACCGGCGGACAATCGGCGTTCACCTTCTGGTCCCGAAGAGCATGAACGAGCTTCGATTACTCCGATTCACCGTGCTTCTGGTCCCGAAGTACGTCGCGCTTTTATCCCTGTTAGCTCCGACTCGATTGACAGCGTACACAGCCCCTATCACCTTCAATATGGTGATAATCCTGGTTTGTCTATGGTTTCTGAAATCTTGAATGGAGATAACTATAGCACATGGATAATAGCAATGAATGTTAGTATTGAAGCTAAGAACAAGCTTAGATTTGTTGATGGAAGCTTACCTAGGCCTGATGTTGCAGATCCTTTATACTCTATATGGTGTAGATGTAACAGTATGGTCAAGGCTTGGATTCTCAATGGTGTTTCCAAACAAATCTATGCTAGTATTCTTTACTTTCAAGATGCACATGCGATTTGGAAAGATCTAGCTAAACGATTTCACAAAAGCAATTTGTCTTTGATTTACCGATTGGAGACAGATATAGTTCTCTTGAAACAAGGATCAATGGACTGAGCATCTTATTACACTGCTAAGGTCACTTTGTGGGAAAAATTGGCTAGCACCAGACCTACTATTGTGGCTGAAGATGGTGATAGTCCAAAGGTGAAATTGTTGTTAGCTGATCAAGAGACAAGTAAAATTGTGCAGTTCCTTATGGGATTAAATGATGAGTTTGCAGCTATAAGGAGTACTATTCTGAACACTAGACCAAGACCAAGCCTCTCTGACATTTACAACATGCTTGATGAAGATGAAAGTCAGCGAGTGAAGTCAAAATCGTTTCAGAATCCTTCTACATTCAATGTTCAAGTATCTCATGATAATGATCAGTCTCATTTGGCTATGGCAGTGAATGGTTATCAGAAACAGGGCACTGCTAAGTCTAGACCGGTTTGTTCCCATTGTAACAAATCAGGACACACTGTGGACAAGTGTTACAAAGTTCATGGTTTTCCTCCTGGTTGGAAGCCAAAGCAAAAGAACATTAACACAGCCAGTGCAAACATGACTGTAGCAGATTCAGTGATGGATTCTTCTGATTTGGGGAAAGACTTAACTCCAGCACAAATCCAGCAGATTGTTTCTTATTTCAGTACTAAACTTCAACCACAGAGTACCATGCCTTCTACTGAAGCTTCTGAAACTGGAACAAAACCTGCAATTTGCCATGTCTCTGGTAAATCTTTTCCTCCAATCTTCTGTTGCACTGCTGTGAACAAACATTATTTCTACTCTACTACTCATGATGTTGCTGTTATGAATGACTGGGTAATAGACACAGGAGCTACACATCATGTGTCTCCTAATCGATCTCTATTTACTGAGTTTCATTCTTTAAATAACACACATGTTGATTTGCCTAATGGAGTGGCAGTTAACATTGCTGGAGTGGGAACAATTGTGTTGAATGATGAAATCCGGTTGACGAATGTTTTATACATTCCACAATTTCGGTTTCACCTATTGAGTGTCAGTGCTTTGACAGCAAGTATTCCTTGTGGTGTATGGTTTGAAAGTAAAATTTGTGAAATTCAGGATCTTACACGGGTAAAGACGATTGGGAGAGGTAGACAAGTTAACAAGCTGTACATTTTGGATGTTGACTCTCTTTCAGCTTGTCATCAGTCTTCAGCATCAATCTGTGCAATCTTATCTCCTCAAGAAGTTTGGCATCAACGCTTGGGACATCCTTGTCATAAAAGATTAGAAGTGTTAGCAGATACTCTCACTATTGCTACACAGAAATCTAAATCACCTACACATTGTAAAGCTTGTCATTTGGCTAAGCAGAAACAGTTATCATTTGTATCCAGACAAAATATTTCCAATAAAGCTTTTGATTTGGTTCACATTGATACTTGGGGTCCTTTTGCTGAAACTTCTTATGATGGCTATCGATATTTTCTCACCATAGTTGATGACTATTCCAGGGCAACATGGGTTTATCTAATGAAGCACAAGTCAGATGCCATCACAGTCTTTCCTACATTTGTTGCTATGATAGAGAAACAGTATGAGATTTCTGTTAAGGCAGTAAGGTCAGACAATGCACCTGAGTTCAATTTCACTCAATTTTTCAGAGACAAAGGGATTATGGCTTATCACTCATGTCCTGAAACTCCTCAACAGAATTCAGTGGTTGAAAGAAAACATCAACACATACTAAATGTGGCAAGAGCTCTCATGTTTCAGTCCAACATTCCACTCACCTATTGGAGTGATTGCATATTGACAGCTGTGTTCTTGATCAATAGGACTCCTTCACCTGTTTTGGCCAATAAGACACCATATGAGTTACTCAAAGACAAGGTTCCTGATTATGAGTCTCTCAAGGTATTTGGCTGCTTGTGTTATTGTTCTACATCAAAACAGCGTCATAAATTTTCTCCAAGGGTTAAAGCTTGTGCCTTCATTAGTTATCCATCTGGGTACAAAGGTTATAAATTGTTGGATCTTGAGACTCACGTCGTTTTTATATCCAGAAACGTGGTGTTTTATGAGACTTTATTTCCCTTTACGGCACATCCCAACTCCACACACATTGATCAGTTGTTTGAAGATGTTGACAATACAACATGTGAAGTGGTTCAACGAGCTGGTAAAGAGGTCGTTTCTGATGCAGATGCAACTACAATCATTGATACAAACTGCACTGTTGATGAAGCTTCATCATCTGGTCTCAGTCCTGAAGAAAAAGCCACTGATGTTGAAGAAATTGATACAACTAAGACAAGATCTCGATCTCGTCAAACAAAGCTTCCCAAGCATCTTCAGGATTATCATTATTATTCCATTCAAGGGACAACTCCATATCCAATTGCAGATTTTCTAACTGACAATCGACTTTCTGTTCCATATCAGGCTTATATCAATGCCATAACAAAGGACCATGAACCGACTTGGTACTCAGAAGCAAAACAGTATGATGTCTGGAATGGAGCCATGATGGAAGAAATCACAAACATGGAAAGAACCAATACATGGTATGTTTGTACTTTACCTCCTGATAAAGTGGCTGTGGGATGCAAATGGGTTTATAAAGTGAAATATCTAGCTGATGGCACTGTTGAAAGATACAGAGCTAGGCTTGTGGCTAAAGGTTTTACACAAAAAGCAGGACTGGATTACATTGATACTTATGCTCTAGTTGCAAAAATAACCTCTGTCTTGTTATTACTTGGAATTGTTGCTGCTTCAAAATGGTCTCTGCATCAACTTGATATATCCAATGCTTTCCTCAATGGTGAATTGACAAAGGAAATCTATATGAAACTGCCACCAGGTTATTCTACACTTAAGGGGGAGCAACTGCCAGACAATGCAGTCTTGAGATTGCAAAAATCCATTTATGGATTAAAACAAGCCTCACGTCAATGGTACATTAAATTTGCTGAGACATTGCGAGGGCTAGGCTTCTCTAAAACTGATCATGATCATACACTCTTTACAAAAGCGTATGATCATGTGTTCGTGGCTGTTTTGGTATATGTGGATGACATAGTCATTGCCAGTAATGATGATGTTGCAGCTGAACTCATCAAGACACAACTTAAATCACATTTTAAACTTCGTGATCTAGGTCCTATGAAGTATTTTCTGGGTTTAGAGATTGCTCGATCTCATTAGGGCATTTCAGTGTGTCAAAGGAAGTTGATAACATCGTATTTTGACCCGTTTTGACTATGTTTTTAATAGTGTTTTCATAAAGATTTAGAACATAATAAGTGTTTTCTAGGATGTTTTCAAGTATTTTAAGTTTCAGGAAGCTTTTACAAGTTTTAGGGCAAATGGGCCTAAAAGGAGCTAAATGGACTTTTCTGGACAACATTGGACCGCCGAAAGTATTGCAACCGTTGGAGACCTTCCGCTTAGCCAAATCTGGACTTCTTGGTGCCATTGGAAAGCTTAAAGAGTCAAGACTCGCCTCGAAGTCGAATCAACCAATTTGGAGTTGTCAATCAAAAGTTATGGCCAGGCGAAGAGAGCCCTGTCCAGCCGCATGACCAGGCAATGGGCCTGCGGCAAAGAGATTCTCCACCTCACGACCAAGACCCGACCGTGCGGCCATCAAGCCTTACCACCGCACGACGAGAGCCCGATGGTGCGGCCAGTGCAGTCCGAAGTCATTTATCCAAAACGCCGAGTTTTGACGAAGGAAGCCCTAACCCTAATTCTTGCCGCCTCAGAGCCTATAAATACATGATACTCGACATCTTAGAGAAGAGAGCGAGCAGAGAGCAACCCTAGACGTGAGAGAGCCTCCAGGGAAAACCCTAGACGTCTTTCTTGACCATAGAGCCGCCGCCTGCCTCCGTTCGAAGATCTTGCTTTGTTTAATCTTTCTTTTCTCTTTTCAGTACTTTAGTTTGTAGGGGGAGACGTGTTTCTTCTGTATCTCATAGAGAAGTTTTCTCTGAACCCCCTTTGCATATTTCGTTTGGTTTTTAATGCATCTTTTTATCATTGCTTTGATGGTTTCACACGCTATGTGTGAGTAGTTCCTTTGTTGGGTTTGATGGGGTGATTCAAAAGGGTTTTCATGGGTCGCTGATTTGTTTAGGTTGCTAGATCTGATATGGTTTGCTCAATGATTCTATCTTCTAGTTCGTTTTAACCGTTATAGAAAGGGACTGATCATCCCGAGTAATAGCGACCATCTCTAGATACTACGACTTTCCGAAAGCCTGTTGTATAGTCCGATCTAGCTTAGAAGAGCAACTGATTGAGGTTCTAAGATGCAAAGTGACGTTGTGGACAATATTAGACCTAATCCTAAGGCGGATTGCGTGACACGAAAGGCCTTACACCTCGTGATGCTGAGGTCCGGATACGCGCAGTCTAGGGTCTGGTGATGGAAATCATTCAGATCTACATCCGTGTCTAAGTTCGTGAGTCATAAACCAGAAGCAAGTTTAGCATACCTAGCAGCCCTTGACCTAATGAAACCCCTGGAGATGTTCCCCTGAACGCCCAACGCTTTTAATATTGATAGTTTAATCCTTAGTAATCATAGTTTAGTCATAGATCTCATTCCCCTGCATTCTCTAGTTTAGTTTAGTCTAGTTTCATTTAGGATAGTTTAGCATTAGTTTAGCATTAGCATATCTCTAGGAGTGACACTTAGAGAAAAACCAAAACCCCCCTTTCCATAGTTAGTCTTTGCTGGATTTTAAGTTAGAATTTGGATCCGTCACATCTCCCGGAGGATCGATACCCTAAGTACTGCAATAGATAGGTTGTGCACTTGCGACCAACTTATTTGTTCTGCTGAAGGTTAAAAACCTAAGATCTCCTTGGGTGAAACCCAGTGAGGTGTGGGTAAAAACCACGCCCCATCAAGTTTTTGGCGCCGTTGCCGCCGGGGACAAGATCGTGCCTTTGAATTCTACTTGAATCCCGTCTTTGACATTTTTACTTTTCAGCAAGTCTTTGATATCTTACTAATTTCCCTATTAGCTACGTGTTTTCGTTTCGCAGTGTATGACTAGGAGCCAAAACTCCGAGACAATCGCTCCACCTGAAGACATCAACAAGCTTATACGTGAAATCAAAAGATCTATAAGACAAAGAAGCATGGCCGACGAAAGAGATCTACCTCGTGGACCTCTGGACCTCGACCAACCACAGCAACAAGTTAGGGAAGAACCAAGAGACCCTCTCCCTCAAGGAGAAGCAGCTCAGAACTTCGGACCTAACAACGAACAACAACAACAGCACCGCAACGTTGGAAGACAACGTCAACCTTACGTTAACCCAGCTAGACGTGGCCGAACGATTGCCGATTTCGATGCACCAACTCAATATGCACCGGACAGAGCAGCTATTCGCCCTCAACAACCGCAAAGGCGAGACTTTGAGATCAAACCTCAGATTATTTCCCTTGTGAAGCAGAATCAATTCCATGGACTATCTACGGAGCATCCAATGGACCACATTGATACTTTTGAGGACGTATGCACTACGACGCGTACTAATGGAGTTACAGATGATTTCTTGAAGCTAAAGCTTTTCCCATTCTCTCTAGCCGACAAGGCTCAAAAATGGTTGAAGTCGCAGCCTCCTGGATCGATTACTTCGTGGGAAGAGTGCAAGAATGCTTTCTTGACGCACTTCTATACGAAGAGTCGATTGAATCTCTTAAGGAACAAGATGCAAAGTTTTCAACAAGGACCGGTCGAATCATTCTTTGAAGCATGGGAACGATTTAAGGACTACGAACGTGACTGTCCTCACCATGGCTTCCCGGAGGGTAATCTTCTTACAACATTCTATAGAGGATTGCATCCGAAGTTTCAACTTTCACTCGACACGGCCAGCAATGGAGACTTTACAACAAACACCGTCGAAGAAGGACGAGCTTTGATAGAGAACCTTGCCATTGCAAATGGTAACAACTCTGGAGAATTTGATAGGACCACACGTCCTAAAGATTCTGACTCTAAGCAGATCGCTGAGCTCAAGAAGATGATGGAGAACCTTCTCCGAAATCAGAACCGAGCCGTGAATGCTTGTGAGACCACACTTGGAAACGATTATGACCACTCAAATGGTCAAGAAGAAGAAGTTAACTATGTTGGTAACCAAGGTTTTTATCAAAACCGAGGGTACAATGGTGGCTTTAACAATAATTTTAGAAATGCTTCTAACCTTTCTTACAGGAATCCTAATGTGGAGAATCCTCAAGATCAGTTCTATCCCCAGAACAACAAGCCGTTCCAGAACCGTGGTTTTCAAAATGCCAATTTCGGTGGCAATAACTTCCAGCCGAGACCTCAGTTCAACGCAATGAGACCTCCTTTCCCAACCGTGCCAGCCATGATGCCAGCACCTCAAGAGAGTAAGATTGAAGTGATGTTGCAACAACTAATGAACTCGCAGGATAAACTCGCTAGGGACATCAACACCAAGGTTGATTCCGGACATCGAGAGCTAAATCTAAAGATTGAAGGTGTTACTAATCATGTGAAGAAGCTCGAGATGCAAGTAGCCCAAACCGCAGAAGCGATTGGGAGGCAACAAGGAGTTTTACCAGGAAGACCCGAAGATAATCCTAGAGGATTTTGCAATTATATCGTATCTCAAGACACCGACGTGAAGAGCAAAGTTCAGGACATCGTGCCACTGTTCGATTCTTATGAAGACGTGGTTCACAGAACTCGTGTAGTCGCGGATGACCAGCCCAGGCGTCCTCTTTTAAGGAGACTCCCTAAAGCTGAAGATCCCGGCCGTTTTGTGTTCCCTTGCTCAATAACAGGCATCGAATTCCCTGACTCTCTTTGTGATTCTGGTTCTAACGTTAATGTTATGTCTAGGAGTGTTGCAGATAAGCTAGGATTGAGAAATCTTTCTCAAACTAACATGAGTCTAGTCTTTGGAGACTCATCTCAGAAGACTCCCGATGGAATGGTTCATAACTTACAACTCGTTGTAGGAAACTGCATTGTTCCTACGGATTTTCATGTCTTGAAGATGGATAAAGAAACAGAGAGACCTTTGATTCTAGGACGACCTTTCTCGCTACCGTTGGTGCCGTGCTTGACCACGCAGAGAGAAGAGTAACTTTTAAACACATCAACAAGAAGACTCACTACCCGCAGAAGCTTGATGAGAAGCAAATGCAAGAGAATCAATGCTCACATCGAGAAATTGATAGAGGGAAAGCCTTGGTTTTTCCCGAAGAAAACAAGAAGCCTAAGGCGCAGGTACAACCTCCGAAACCTCCGTTCGCGAAGGTTGAGATCATTGTTCCACCAGAACTTGAAGCTAAGACGGAACAAGTCAAGAAAATGGTGAATCATACAAGACAAGTCTTTTACAAACCTAAGCCATTTAGGCCCAGGAAAGGCGAGTTAGTAATTGAAGAGCCAAAGATGCTGCAAACCAAGGAAGCTACAGGAAATCCAAATCCAGTAGCAACTTCTTCTGAAGCCTAACAAAAAGGGCACTAGAGTCGAGCTAACCGACTTTAAACAAAAGCGTTTGGTGGGAGGCAACCCACTTGGTAAGTTTTATTTTTATCTTAGCTTTCTTTTTCTATTGACATTGGCCTCTTAGGGGAAGTGGCCGAGACTTGGCCTCTTAGGGGAAGTGGCCGAGAAGAAAGTGAAGATCGACGATATGACGAAGCATTAGGCTTGTTATAAGCCAACATGAAAAAGAAGAAACTTGAAGAGGAGGAAGACAAGAAGAAAAGACCGAGGAGAACAGGAGATGGCCGAGGAAACGACCGCATGGCCGTGACCCGCGTGTGCGACAGCCGATCCATCGACCTCACGGCCGAGTGACCGTCGTGCGGCAGACCCTATGGTCGACCGCACGATCGTGGTCCCGTCGTGCGGCCAACGACTCTCCGTACATTCGACCCGAACTTTGATCCCGACCCGTCGATTCCGATTTTGTTCGCAATTCCGTGCAGTTCAAGGTAAGTTTTCGAAAATTTCTTCTAATTCAAATTTTTGGACTTTATAGAAACCCGTTGGGCCCCAGAAACAAATATAAGAAGGTAAAGGTGTGCTTTATGGATCAAAACCCTACTATTGTTCTTCTTCAACCTTTGAAGAGAATTTGGGACCAAAAGCTCAATCACTTTTAAATTAGGGTTTTCTTAAAGTTTCTCTTACAATTCTCACTCAAATTTCAAGAGGAATCCAATTCCATAATCCTTTTCTCTCAACAACAAAGGTATGAGCTTTTAACTTTCACATCTCTTTATGAATCAAATTGGGTATTTCCAATTACTTTGATTCTAGTACCAATATTGTTAGAATTTGTTAGAGAACTCTTTTCTATGTCTCTAGGATGCTTAGCTATTGATTAAATTGCACTCAAGTTTGAGAATTTGAAATTGGCATGTGTTGAAATTTTAGGTTTGTATAAACTTGAAATTGAGGATGCAAAATTGCTAAAATTGGTTTCTTTAAACTCGATTAGTCATAGTTGATGAGCATAGAGTGATTTCTTGAAGGATTAGTGCTTAAAATTCAAGTTTTTAAAACTTGAAAAATCTTGGATAATGGTAAATCCGAAAATTGAAATTGTGAAATTGAATTGTTGATTCTTAGAGCTAATCGATTGCTTCTTATTGATCTAATGCTCTCTATAGTATTTCCATTGGTTTATGCAACTCACTAACTTCTTGATTTGAGAATTCTTTTGGTTTAGGTACCATGGAAACTCGCCCAAGATCAAAGAAGAATGAGGAACCGCTTAGGATACAAGAGGTTGATGATGACTCTCCAAACGAATGGAGAACCAAGAAGGCGAACGATCGCCGAGCTCGAGAACGCAAAGAGAAAGGCAAAGCTATTCAAACCGAAGAACCACGCTATTGGCTTAGGGATGACGAGCCATTTAACTCGGCAATACGGTCCATTCGAGACAACACATTGACGATTGTTGATGATGAACGCAAGCTTGTGCGAATGTTTGTGGGTCAAAAGATGAACCCAATGACCGATTACAAGAAGATGGTTGATAAGCTTGCCATTAACACATCACCGAAGATAAACTACGAGTCACTAGACGCATTGGGAATTGGTGACGACATCCGTTGGTACCTTGGAGCATTGCGTTTGAGTTCTTTTGTAGAGACTGATTATCCCGCTTACATAGAGGAAGCTCGCCAGTTTCTCACAACCGTGCAACTCTCTTTCCCACGTTGCAAGCATCCACTAGCACGAGACGGAATCCTAGAGTTCATTATTGATGAGAGGCGCTACACATTGAGCATTCCCGAGATGAGTACTTGTTTGGGACTTGATATGAGCGATGTGATTGATTATGGTTCCTTTTCAGGAGCTAGTTTTTGGTCTATGATGGCCAACGGAGATTACGATGCGAAGACATCCAAGTCATCTATGCTTACGCATCCGGCGATCCGCGTTACGCACCGCATTCTCGCGAGCACTTTGTTTTGCAGGAACAACCAGACAGGAGTTCTTACCGACGAGCTTATTACACTTCAGATGCCATTCGTCGAAGCTCCAATTTTGGTTAGCTATGCCGCTTTACTAGCCACACGGTTAGTTAAGGTTAAGCATGAGGAGGTGACATGCAAGGATTCAGCCCCTTCTACGACTTATGGAACTGCGATTACTGCAATCATGGCAGCTGCTGGAGTTGACTTTAGCGACAGAATTGCTACGCCACGGAAGCAGTGGCTAGATCTTTTCAGCCTCAACACCATGAGGATTATCAAAGGAGCTACCACTGACCCCGATCGTTTTGGGTACCAATACCCTACCCCGCCGAACCTGAGTCGTTTGATTCTACTACCATCTACTTCTGTTCCGCGATTATACGATGGACACACAAGCTGGACACCACGAGAGGACGAGTTCCTAAACCTAAGGACCGGCGAGACCCTGCCTTTGACCATTGGTCAATTTGTTCGCAACAAGGCACATGACTTGATTCGGACTGAGCGACGAGCACGTGTACCATCGCATACCACTGAGACTACCGCATTGGAGGAGGAGAGAACCAGGAGCCGAGCTTTAGAGGAGCAGTACGCTGCTCAATCACGTGAGCTAGCTAGGATGCAGAGACTTCTCCGCAGATCTGGACTAGACGATTCCCAGGTTCACTCCGACGATTCTACATCGGATTAGTTATGCGCTTCACCAGGATCAGAGTATGAGGTTATGTAGTCTTTTCTATCCATTTATCTATCGAGTCTGCTCCATCCTTTCACCACTATGTCACACTGGGGACAGTGTGATTTAAGTCTGGGGGAGGATGTTTATCCGTTACTGACGTCATTTTCTTTCTTTTGTGATGTCATTTATTTTATTTTGTTCTTGGTTTTTATCGAGTCAGTCAAAACGTGTAGGGAATGAGGACCTTATCAAATGATGACTGATCATTTTCTTTTGAAATTGATTACGACCATAAAGTGTTCTAAATCATTTTCTGAGTGACGACTATTGCAGGATTCACTAAGAGCGGACAATACCCTGAAAACCATAGCTGGATCGCTCCCCGAAAATTCCATCCTACAGAGATTCAGATGGAACTGACGTCAACTCTATTTAATTTGAACCTAACCTGACTTTTAATTCTCTCTTATTCAAGGTGTTAGATCAGGGAAACGAGCGGATACATTCAGGACGTCACATCACTTTTTGCCAATCTTTTTCGACGATCCTGAATGGCCACTCATTTTTAGTGGTTCCCACCCTTAACCTTAACCTCATTTCAGACCTCATGCATTCTCTTTTCTTTCCTGTTCTAGCAGTTATGTGCAAAAACGCCGGAGAGAGAGGAACCACGCGGTTTTCAATCAAGAAGATAAAAGAACTAAAGAAAGCCGGAGTCGATGCATAGAGCTGAGATAAGAGGAACTAAAGCAACCTATTGGATCCATAAACTTAAGGTAAAATGCGTACATTTTTGAGATTAGTAAACCGTTTCCCTTTTCGAAAAAAAAAAAAAAAAAAAAAGTATAATAATAATAATAAAGTAAAGGATCAAGTAGAAGTGAACCAAGGGATGTCGTGGCTACAACCATGCATACTTTGGACCCCATGGAAACCTGGTTCCTTACCAAAAAAAAAAAAAAAAAAAACGAAAAGAAGGGAAATGGTTGCTAATTAAGTCTCAGGAAGTACGAAGAAAGATCCATAGGAGTGCAAGGAACCAACCTGGAAGAATAGACGAGTAGTTTGCAGGAGAAACCCACAGAAAAACCTAAGTCTGGGGGAATCTCAAAGAAAGGAAGGAAGAAGAAGTTAAGTGAAGAAGGGTTGAAAACCGTGGACATCAATTGGGCCACTCTCTCTTGCGGTTTTGCATAATATCCTGCATTCTCGCGATTATCTGGTAACCCTAAACACTCTTAACTCCACTCTAAACACCAAATGCCTCCCAATACCAAGTGCCGTCTACCCTGAATGATATCCTTTGGATAAGAGAGCCACACCAACTTTTAATGAATGTAGGGAGTTGATTGACGTGAAGTTTGAGTTTCTCTTGTAGGTATGGAGTCGACGGATCAGAGTTGAAAAAGTTATGGGACTATGGTGAGAATGTTCTGACCTGGATTTTTGTTATTAGAAATCCTCTGGACATCGTTTAGCCCACGGTCTCTGATGATAGAAGAGTTCCCACGATTTTTAGATTTCCTAATGGGCTTAGCTTACTTGTTTTGCTTGAGGACAAGCAAAGCTTAAGTCTGGGGGAGTTGATAACATCGTATTTTGACCCGTTTTGACTATGTTTTTAATAGTGTTTTCATAAAGATTTAGAACATAATAAGTGTTTTCTAGGATGTTTTCAAGTATTTTAAGTTTCAGGAAGCTTTTACAAGTTTTAGGGCAAATGGGCCTAAAAGGAGCTAAATAGACTTTTCTGGACAACATTGGACCGCCGAAAGTATTGCAACCGTTGGAGACCTTCCGCTTAGCCAAATCTGGACTTCTTGGTGCCATTGGAAAGCTTAAAGAGTCAAGACTCGCCTCGAAGTGGAATCAACCAATTTGGAGTTGTCAATCAAAAGTTATGGCCAGGAGAAGAGAGCCCTGTCCAGCCGCATGACCAGGCAATGGGCCTGCGGCCAAGAGCTTCTCCACCTCACGACCAAGACCCGACCGTGCGGCCATCAAGCCTTACCACCGCACGACGAGAGCCCGATGGTGCGGCCAGTGCAGTCCGAAGTCATTTATCCAAAACGCCGAGTTTTGACGAAGGAAGCCCTAACCCTAATTCTTGCCGCCTCAGAGCCTATAAATACATGATACTCGACATCTTAGAGAAGAGAGCGAGCAGAGAGCAACCCTAGACGTGAGAGAGCCTCCAGGGAAAACCCTAGACGTCTTTCTTGACCATAGAGCCGCCGCCTGCCTCCGTTCGAAGATCTTGCTTTGTTTAATCTTTCTTTTCTCTTTTCAGTACTTTAGTTTGTAGGGGGAGACGTGTTTCTTCTGTATCTCATAGAGAAGTTTTCTCTGAACCCCCTTTGCATATTTCGTTTGGTTTTTAATGCATCTTTTTATCATTGCTTTGATGGTTTCACACGCTATGTGTGAGTAGTTCCTTTGTTGGGTTTGATGGGGTGATTCAAAAGGGTTTTCATGGGTCGCTGATTTGTTTAGGTTGCTAGATCTGATATGGTTTGCTCAATGATTCTATCTTCTAGTTCGTTTTAACCGTTATAGAAAGGGACTGATCATCCCGAGTAATAGCGACCATCTCTAGATACTACGACTTTCCGAAAACCTGTTGTATAGTCCGATCTAGCTTAGAAGAGCAACTGATTGAGGTTCTAAGATGCAAAGTGACGTTGTGGACAATATTAGACCTAATCCTAAGGCGGATTGCGTGACACGAAAGGCCTTACACCTCGTGATGCTGAGGTCCGGATACGCGCAGTCTAGGGTCTGGTGATGGAAATCATTCAGATCTACCTCCGTGTCTAAGTTCGTGAGTCATAAACCAGAAGCAAGTTTAGCATACCTAGCAGCCCTTGACCTAATGAAACCCCTGGAGATGTTCCCCTGAACGCCCAACGCTTTTAATATTGATAGTTTAATCCTTAGTAATCATAGTTTAGTCATAGATCTCATTCCCCTGCATTCTCTAGTTTAGTTTAGTCTAGTTTCATTTAGGATAGTTTAGCATTAGTTTAGCATTAGCATATCTCTAGGAGTGACACTTAGAGAAAAACCAAAACCCCCCTTTCCATAGTTAGTCTTTGCTGGATTTTAAGTTAGAATTTGGATCCGTCACATCTCCCGGAGGATCGATACCCTAAGTACTGCAATAGATAGGTTGTGCACTTGTGACCAACTTATTTGTTCTGCTGAAGGTTAAAAACCTAAGATCTCCTTGGGTGAAACCCAGTGAGGTGTGGGTAAAAACCACGCCCCATCAGAAGTATGCTTTGGAATTGTTGAATTCAGCTGGCATGCTGGGATGCAAACCAGTTTCGATTCCCATGGAGCCTAATCAGAAATTGACTAAAGAAGATGGAGAACTCTTTGAGGATGTTGAGTTGTATCGGCGAATGATTGGTAAATTGATATACTTAACCATCACATGTCCTGATTTGTGTTTTGCGGTGCAAAAACTTGCTAAATACACATCAGCTCCTCGAGTCCCACATTTCCAAGCTCTCTGCAAGATCTTACGGTACATCAAAGGAACTGTAAGTCAGGGCGTATTCTTTTCTGCAAAATCTTCACTACAGTTAAAAGGATTTGCTGATGCCGATTGGGGAGCAGACTTGGATAAGCGTCGTTCTGTGAGTGGCTACTGCATTTATCTAGGAGATTCTTTAATTTCTTGGAAATCGAAAAAGCAGAAAGTTTCATCAGCTTCTTCAGCTGAGTCAGAGTATCGAAGTTTGGCTTATGCAACTCGCCAAATGGTTTGGTTGCGTGGTTTGATGGAAGTTTTTCGCATTGAGCAATCCAAGCCTTCGGTGATGTTTTGTGACAACCAAGCTGCAATTTACATTGCGCACAACCCAGTCTTTCATGAACGTATCAAACACGTTGAATTGGATTGTCACACTACACGGGATCGCATTGAACATGGCATTTTGAAGTTGCTTAAAGTCAGGAGTGATTCAAATGTTGCTGATATCATGACAAAACCACTCTATCCTGCTCAGTTTGAAGTTCTCAAGAGCAAGATGAGTTTGTCAAACATCTTTTCTCCAATCTCATCTTGAGGGGGAGTATTAGAGTGTATATAGACATATACATACATACATATTTGTATAGCTATACATGTATATAATACACACTGTAACTAACTTTATCATTAATGAGAAGAGAGTTATTTACTGATATGTTAAGTTTTTTTCCATTGCAACATTGCAGCAATTCCTACAACTTCACCAGCCACCGGAAGAAAAGTAAGATTTTGACCATTGCTTATGAACTGATTGAACTTGGATTTACTTATGCTCATCTAATTTTCATTTGCTTTGTGAAGAAAGGGGCTAAGAGACTCAGAAAGGCTATGCCACAAGATTAGTTTTTAATTTTAAACATCTCTTGGGAATGTAGGACATCTATTGTGTTTATTCTCTAACCTTCGTGTTGTCCTTGTAGGTTCACAAAAGAAACCTTATTGATACAAGCCAGGAACCGTTGCTCTGAGAGAGATTGGCCAGATTCAGAAGCTATGTATGAAGATGATGGACCAGAAATCCTGGTAAATTGCATAACTTTGATTCATACGCCTCATGTTGGTTATAATCTTCGGGATTGTTTTTGATTTCGACAGGTGTGAGTAACTATTGAGGTCTCACTATATTTATCAACAAGTGCAAATGTAATAAGTACGAGATTTTAGTAATGTAAACGTAAAGGCAAGATTCTTGATATCTCTTTATAACTGCAAATTTATGTTTCTCCTTCTAAAGTCTTATGTTTCAGATTCTATATTGTTTTCTTTTTGTTTAGCATGAACAGATCAGCTGCTGTTTCAGCTGCTAACCTTCTCTTAAAGAGTGTGGAAGCCGTGCCCCCCAAACAGAAGAAGAACTTAGCCATTGTTAGAATTCAAGCAGGCAAAAGTAGCACTAAAGAGACGCCGTAAGAGCCGTCAGGAAGAAGATATAGGTATGTATCCAAAGCAGTTGCCTAGATTCTTCACTCGCTCTGTTTTCTTATTAAAAAGAGGGTCTCTTTCACAGCACCCAATTGTTAAAGTTTGAAAATTTAAGTTTCAGTTTAGACCTTTCTAATGGAGATTGATGAGGCTCTGGTTCTATAATAAGTTTTCTCAAAAAGATCTCTTATATTGTGTTTCTTATTGTGTTTTTGTTTTTTGGTTTCTTGTTTGTTTCCTCAGATTTTGTGTACGAGAGAAACCAATACAACGTTATAGAAGAGAACAACTCGGTGCAGCCGATCTGAATTTGAATTTGAATTTGAACAACAAAGTATTGATGGTTCTCATTGTTCAACATTGATTGGAACTTCAGGTCTTGATGAGAATTTGCTACACGAGACTTATTTCGATTCTGATGGTAATGTTAAAAGGAGTAGACTTGGAGTTGGGGTTGGATCAGATTTGAATTCTACACTATCCAATGAGTTTCATCTAGGAAACAGAGTTGTTGATGGAATTGTAGAGTCTACTCTTCCAATGAATGTAGTTACGGTGGGAAAAGAGTAGATTCCGGTTTTTGCAGGTTTCAACAATCAAAAACCGGTCTTTGCACTATTTCATTATTCAGTCGACTTAGTTTAGTAATTTTAGTATTTTTTCAGAGCTATTTTGTTCTCTTTTTAGCCAGCTATCCTAACTAAAAGGAAAAAAGCAGTGTCTATGTCAGGATTTTGTTTGGACAAGGAGTGTTGGAGAATCTATGAGCAGAAAGTGCATAGCCTGCTGCTAGAAGGACTGGGTGAGAAAGCAAAATCAATCCGTGTTGCTTGGAGAAATACCAATCAAGATTGGCATGTAGAGAGTGTAAGTTTCTAATACTTTTAACTGCCTCGGAACCAGGGCTTGTCAGTTCTTGACAGTGAACCTCTTTTCATTGGCATATCTGTCAGCTCCACTGAAAATGCTTTTAGAACAGTCGATATTGGGCCAGATGCTGAAAACAAGATAGAGGTATATCCAAAATTTCTAAATCATTGCTGTCTCATTGGGTCGTACTTAGTAATATATTGGTCTAGGCACTTAGATTCTGGAAGTTTAAGGGTGAGAAGTCTGGTCTTAGGAGGTTTAAAGATGGAAGAATAGCAGAAAGCACAGGTGTGTTATCAATACATGCTTTTGGCAGAGTTTAACAATGAAGTTTTAAGTTAATGCAAGCTGAAATATTGCCTCTATCATTTTCTCAGTTTGGTAGACTCAGCAGTGGACCAAGCATCTTATCCTGAAACAAATTGTTGAATATATCCTTAAGAGGCATCTTTCACTCTCCTCCGATGACATTGTACAATTAGTGGATCAACTTGACTTCTCTCTAATTTATGGGGATAAAGGTATTGCTAACTCATAATAATAAAAAAAAAAGACTGGTGTGACTGAGCATATTTCAGCTTAGTTTAAATAAAAAAACTTGGTCTACGCCTTCTCCTTTACGTCATGAAAAATGTTTCATTTTATTTAGGCACTTAGTCATTGACTTAGGGAACAACATTTAGTACCTTACTGGTGGTATGTATGATGAGGTCAGTATATTGCATTGTTAGCTATCTTATGGCTTCTGCTTGAAATGCTTTCTTCTTTGTTAAGTTGCTGACGGTTTTTGGGAATCTAGATTGCCTATGTTTATCGAGTTGTATATATACCATAGTTATATTTGTTTGTGTAACCAAACTCTTTTTCCATGGTTTTTGATCTTATATAGCAGGACCGAGCAGATGAGATTTATAAAAGGGTAGAGGATCAGAAGTCAAGCAGAGGAAGAAATCAGGATGCTCTTTTGGCTGCCTGTTTATATATTGCTTGTAGGCAAGACTGAAGAGGTAGCTTTTGTATTATCTCTTCTTTGATCATCCAACATTCCCTTTTACATAAAGCACTTCACTATTGTGTAGAAATATGCTCTGTTGCCAATGCCCAACGGAGCTACTAAGAAGGAATTCGGTCGTGCAAAAGAATACATAGTCAAACAGTTGGGGTTGGAAACCAAAGATATTTTTGCTCCAAGATCATACCAGCTTGGTATGCTAAAGAAGATCTCAAAGGTTTCTTCCCCACCTAAATCGTCTTGCTTCCTATTAACTCGTAAGAGTGGAAAAGAGATTTCTCATTAAGTGTGGTAAATGTACATGTGGAGTATATATATAGTCAAGTAACTAAGCTAAAGGAAACTTAGTACTCTATACATATAGCTAATACTTCCCAAGTTCTGGTGCTACGCATGGCTATGATCGCTTCATGTTGGAGACTGTGGAGAGTCGAAAGGAAGCTCCATTGAACAAAGTTCAAATCTTGGGTTTGATGATCAAGTCGATATCAACGAGGTTGGCTTAGAGCTCAGACTTGGTTAGAAGCTCTGACAAGGACACAAATAGATAGCATTTTATTATCGTAACTGGCTTTTTAATTAATAATTTCACTTTCTATTTACAAGGAGAGAAAAAAAGAAGAAATGGTCTACTGGCTTATAAGTGTATAAAATTTGGTATTAGAATAAATCATTATGTTATGGTATATTTGAAAGAAGTCTGATCGCATTTTTAACCAAAAAAAAAAAAAAGTTTGAATCGCATTACTAATAGAAAATTTTTAAGAGTTTTTCGAAAAACATAAAATATTAATATAATCTTAAGGTTATTATATATTACAATCACACTATCTTAGGCCATTGTCAATGCTAATATTTATTTCTGGTTTTAAAATATGAACTTAATATATATGAAAAAGATTATACTCCATGATTGGTAATATAGTATTTTAAAAGCACATTTCTATTTATAAAAATAATTTTAAAGATGTATTTCGAAACAAAAATGTACATAAAAACATTCTGATAACATCGGTTTTTCGCCCATTTTAGCTATGGTTTTCAAAATGTTTTATAAAGGTTTTTATGGATTTCAAATATAAATAAGCCAATAATCAAGTATTAGCAAGAACAAAGAGTTTTTACAGGTTTTAGGGAAAAGGACCTGAAAAAGGATAAAAAGGACTTACAGGACAGTTTTGGACCATCAAAAGTTTGGCATTCGTTGAAGATGTTCCCGTGAACTAAATTGGGAGATTTTGGTGTCATTGGAAAGCTTAAAGAGTCAAGATTCGCCTCCAAGTTGAATCGACCAAATCCGAGTTGTCAATCATAAGTTATGACCGTTTGAAGAACGACCTGTCTAGCTGCGCGGCCACGCGATGACCATGCGGCCAAGTACCCATCCACCGCACACTGAGGACCCGACCATGCGGCCAAGACTCACGATTTTAGCCGCCTCAAAGCCCTAGAAGTGTAACATAAGAAGCCCATTTCGTTTGGCCCAAGACACCGTGTTTTGACCAACGAAAACGCTAACCCTAATTCGCTGATGCCGTGATGCCTATAAATACAAGTCTTAACCCTAGGGTTTCGACATGCTATTCTTGAGCCTCCTTAGAGATCACGACAGCAGCCCTAGAGAAGAAGATCTGAAGTCTTGAGGAGCCTCCTTGGACGTCTCTTCAAGCATCGTTTCCTATTCTCTTTGTCTTTAGTTTCTTTCGCTTTTACTTCGTTGTTTAGGAGAAGATCTAGTTTCTTTACACTTGTTGTTTTGAGATCAGATCTGAACCTTCTTTGTCTTTGTCTTTTCGTTATTAGTTTTATAGATCTGCTTAATATCTTTATTGCTTTGATGTTTCGACTCGCCATGAGCGAGTAGTCACCCTGTTGGGTTTGATGGGGTGATTCGAAAGGGTTTTCATAGGATCGTCGATTGCTTAGGTTATTAGATCTAGATCTTTAGATCTGTAGGGTTTATTCCGCGACTCTATCTTCTAGTTTATATTAATTGCGTATTGAAGCGGATAGGCCATCCGTGGACAAGCGACTATTTTAGGTAGCTTTTATTTGACAAAACCTTTAGGAGTTATTGGACCCAGCTAGGAAGACTGACCGAGCTAGTCTCTGTGTGTACTAAGGCACAGGGTTTAGTGATAACGTCTAGGACATATCGAACTTATTCTTTAAGCTGACTTCATGCCTCCCAAAAGAGGGTGACCAGGACACTGTCGGGTCTATGGAGTTTAGGAGCCTGTAAGCGAACGTAGGAGGGCTCAATTTAGTGTTCGAGTTAGTGAGTCAAATAAACCAAGTAATAGATCAATACCTAGCAATCCCTGATTTTGTGAGACCCTGGAGGTGTTCCCCTAATAGCCCAACGTCTTTAATATTGATAGTTAAACCCGTTTAGAAATAGCGTCTAGTTCTTTGAAGTTCTTTAGTTTCATTAGTTTAGTTATAGCTTCCTTAGTTAGTAGTCTTTAGTTTTAGTTAGCTTTTCCTTCTAGTTTAGTTTAGTTAGTTTAGTTTTAGCTTAGCTTAGAATTAGGACAACCCTAAGAGTGACACTTAGGAAACAACAAAAATCCCCTCTTTATTTAGTCTTAGCCTATCCTTTGTCCTTAGGAATTCGTTGTGCATTCTTAGTCTCGGTGGGATCGACCCTTAAATACTACACGCGATTGGCTGTGCACTTGCAGCTCAGTGGTGTGTTTTATTGAGGTTTAAAAGCCTAGGTTCTCTTAGGTGAAACCTGATTGATCGTCTACTCTGACATCCCCATCACATTCCATCTATAAAAATAATTTTAAAAATATTTTCAGATTTCTTTATTATTATCTTAAATATAAATATTATAAAAAAGCAAACAATATAACAATACATAACAAAAAAAACAAACTAAATATTAATGTTACAAATAAAATTTACCCTAAAAAAATGTATATAAAAAAAATCCTGCAGCATCGAAAATAAAACAAACTCAAAAAGTTTAACTAAAATTGTTTTTCTGAAGAAGATTTTGATTTTGTTAGTTTTCCTCTTTTCTGTATTGTCATCTATGTTTGTCTTTCTCACTTTCACATACAACTATCTCTCATTTTTTTAGTAGGGGTCATTGCTTACTTAAAATAACATTTTAGCTTTCTTTTCTCTTGTCTTTTTGACTAACATATATTTTTCTGCTGAGTAAATGATTGCAATGCTCCATGTGAGAAGAGACCTAAGACTTGCATTTGGTGGCCCATGAATATCCTCTTTAGTGTGTTATATCACCCATCGACACCTAAGTGACCCTGCAGGGTTTTACCTGTTCTTTTTGCGTAAGGTTAAAGTTGGAGACTTTATCCCCATTTTTAGATGCCAGTGTTTTCTACCAGAGACCCACCTTCATGAAAAGAACTTCGGTGTTAGAGGCGAAATCTAACGCAAAACCAAGAAGCAAGAAACCAAAGCAATGGTAGAGAAACCGATAGTGATACAGATTATTCTTGCCAAAACTATACTCACTTATGCAGATATTGTATAGCTTTTAACTGATTTGAGTTTGATTTTGAAGCTAATCTTTTGTTAATAATAGGCACAGTCAATGGTCATGTGGGCATTAATTAACTACTGAGTACTAACTAAGAATGATTTGATTTCTTTTAAGTTTTGTTCAATTTTAACAATTCTTAATTAACCGCATGGTTTTCTTATTCTCCATAGATTTAACAAAAAACGGATATATAATATATTTCATCCAAGGGACAAAATGTTTGTGGTTTTGCATCAATTTCATAAAGAGGGCAGATGATCATGTTCTCGGCTATCCAAAACCCTACAAATCAATTGGGGCAAAATATTCTACGGTTTTTAACTTCAAGTGGGTTCTTCACATGGAGATATGGTCCAAATGAAATTAAACAAACCCAAAAGACTCCACCTCCTATCTAAATTCACAAACAGGTGAAGAAATAATACGTTTTAGGTGAACAAAAAATACATAAACAGTGATTAGATACAATTATATATATAAATAGAAGCAAATAAACATAAACTTGACTACTTGAGTTTCAAAATTAGTTAATACCAAATCAAAAATTCAAAAACATTTACAAAAATAATTTACATAAAGTATACTATATAATTAAATAATTAAATGAACAATCTTATAATTAAAAATAAAATTATATGCCCACGCGTAGCGCGGGTTCTCGCCTAGTCTTTTATAAAAGATTAACAATCTCTTGTATAAATAGTAAATACCCATGTTTCAATTATAAAAACGCTCTCTCCGTAATCATTTCGATCATATAGCAAAAAGTATAACCCAATTTCTTCCACAATATGATTCTCAAACTTAGAAACTTTAATCTCTAATTATTATATTGTTATTGTAGGATTGTTCAAAGAGAAACACTTAAAAGCCTATATCAAAAAATATATTCACTCGGATACACGTGAATGGCGAATAATTCCGTGATGAAATCAAAGTCTTAGCACCTGTAACTCATCAACCTCGGCCACAACGATCAACGTGGATGCCTCCAAACGAGAGGGATGTGTCAAATGTAACTACGATGCGGCACACACTGACGGAGAAAATAATTCTGGTTTGGGTTGGAATATCAGAAACACCAATGACGTGGTTCTTAATTGTGGAATGGGCCAATTCCAAGGTCGACCAACAAATAGCAGAAGCTGAATGTTCTGCGCTTCTATGGGCTTTGCAGTCAACATGGGCGCTTGGCTATTAACGTGTGGATTTCGAACGTGATAACTTAGCTGTGACACAACTTTTGAATGGAAACAACGCTAATCTCCGGTTCCTTGTTCATGGCGTTTATTTAACTCGTGTCTGTCTGAAGCTGTAAACAATGATGTTGTTTTTTTTTTATGGTCAACGACGTTACTTGTTAAAGCTAATAAAGTTTTAGAAGGAAAAAAGGAAAAAAAAAAAAATAGAAGACGAGAGAATGAAGGTGAGATAACGACAATGATTTTATTGTTTTAATTTGTTTAATTAGAATTTTGTTTATGATTTTGTGTTTAAATGTGATATTAGTTGGCATATTTTCATTGGTTAAAGATGGAGGAAGTGAATAAAGGAGAGTGAACCCAAAAATTATTCCATACGTACGTTTCTTCTATTCTCAACAATTTCGATGAATTCTACATCCTCATCTATATTTAAGAAACATTCGATTAATCTTTGAAATCGAAATTGGATGATGGTTATAATGATGATGGTGATGATTATAAACGAATTTTATTTCAACTAATGGGATTAAACTCAATAAAAGGAACATCTTTTTCATGGGAAAATGAGAAGGAACAAAAGGTTATATAGAAGAGTGAAGTCTTCAACAAAGATTATCATTCTCGTTTGAGTGGTTTAACTCCACGCTTAGCTAAAAGTGTATATCTATACCATATACGAGGGAATATGAGTTTGCTTAAACGAAAATAAAATAATATGTATTTTGTAATGTCAAATATCAGCCAGTTGAATTGACAAATCCAAATTTGTGGACAAGTTTTCTCACGCTTCGGATCCACACGAAGATCCTTTTCTCTCTCAATTTCTTGACCTAGAGTTCGTCGCCGCCGTATCCGTTTCGGAGGTTCTCTCCTGCAACGGCCTTGTGCCGGCGTAGCGAGATAACCTCCCTCTTTCTGCTCTTCATGATAGTCCTGGCAGGTACAAGGAGGCTATAGGAGTGGACAAAACTCCTTCCCGACGACCAAAGCCGCTCCTCTGATCGATGCATAAGCGGATCTGTCTTCCGGCGGCGAGAAGCTCCACGAACGAGTCACAGTATGAAGATGCCGAAGCACTCACGGCAATCATTCTCACGGTTCAACCGTATCAGATATATTGGTCTGGGTCAACTAAACCGGTTAATTCAACCCGGTTTACTTCTCTACTTAGTTCATGTATATATAAGCTTAATGTTGAGTTAATTAGAGACTAACGATTGTGTAACAAACCTTATCTTTTAATCAGAAAGTTTGTTTCTCTCTCTCGTCTCTTTGCTCCGGTTAATCGGAGATTCAATATGGTATCAGAGCTGTGCAAATCGATCTTCCGCTGACTCCGAGATTGAGAGATGAGCTTCTCCATTGCGTCTTATTCTCAAATTCTTCAGATTCTTTTGATTGTGATTCTTGAGTTTGTCGCCGGAATCAATTTTTGTTTCTTCGTTCTTCGTCTGCTAGTTTCTTTTGATTGACTTTTGAATCGGCGATTTCTCTTCTTAATTTCGTCGAATCTTCTTGAATTTCTGTAATGATGCCTCAATTGAATGCATCGAGCGAATCTTCCGAAGTCCTGAATGTTTCTTCAAATCCGAATGTTTCTTCATCTAATCAACCGCGAAATCACAATGATCTCTATGAGAATCCCTATTACTTACATCACAATGATCACGCCGGATTAGTTCTGGTGTCGGATAAGCTTACTCAAGCCTCTAAGTTCCATTCATGGCGGCGCTCCGTATGGATGCAATTGAATTGCCGTAACAAGCTTGGCTTTATTAATGGTACGATTACTAAACCTTTTGAAACCTCTAGGGAGTTTGGAGCGTGGTCTAGGTGTAACGATACTGTCACGACTTGGCTATTAAACTCAGTTTCCAAGAAATTCGGTCAGAGTTTACTCTTTATATCTACCGCAGAGGGAATTTGGAAAAACCTTCTGACTAGGTTTAAGCAAGATGACGCCCCTAGAATATATGATATAGAACAGAGGTTGAGTAAGATAGAACAAGGTTCTTTGGATGTATCTGCCTATTACACTGAGTTGATGACATTGTGGGAAGAACACAAAAATTATGTGGATCTACCCGTTTGCACATGTGGTAGATGTGAATGTGATGCAGCTGAGAAATGGGAAAAGCTGACATCAAGAAGTCGTGTGACTAAGTTTCTGATGGGTCTAAATGAAAGTTATGAACAGACTCGACGACACATTGTCATGCTCAAACCTATTCCCACAATTGAAGAAGCATTCAACATTGTCACTCAAGATGAGAGACATAAGTCTATAAAACCTTCTACTGCTAACAATGTTGCTTTTCAAGCAGTTGCACCGGAGATGAATGGTGGTGATAATGTCTATGTGGCTACATATAATACTAATAGGCAAGTGCAGAAGCCTATTTGTACTCATTGTGGAAAGATTGGTCATACTGTGCAAAAGTGTTTTAAGCTCCATGGCTTTCCTCCTGGATACAAGACTGGTGGTCAAGGTTACAACAATAGACCTCCTCAGTCACAATCTCAATTTCAACCAGGAATGCATCAGCCTTGGATGCAGCAAACACAGTCTCAAGTGCCTTCTTATTCTGCTTCTATGCAGAAAGCTAATGCTGTTGCCAATGTTCATGCTGAGACTGGTTTATTTCCACATGGTTCACAAGAAAACTCTTCTTATGAGTCTATGCAAGTTGCTGCACCACCATATGTGCCTCACATTACTAGTGGTGGCAATAACCTGAATCTTCAAGATTTTACTCCTCAACAGATACAAAATCTGATTTCACAATTCAATTCTCAAGTCAAGGTTCAAGAGCCTACAGCTACTTCAGGCACTAGTCATGCTTCTATCACTAATCATGGTTTGATGGCTCATACTTCAACTTCTGGTACTGTCTCATTTCCTGATTCATTTCCTTCTACCAATCTTAAATATGAGAATAATAATCTCACTTTCAAAAACCATACTCTTTCATCCTTAGAAAAGCTTTTACCTCGTGATGCTTGGATAATAGATAATGGAGCCTCTAGCCATGTGTGTTCAGATTTAGCAATGTTTAAAGAATTAATACATGTGTCTAGAGTTACTGTCACATTACCAAATGGTACTAAGGTTTCTATCACACACATAGGCATTATTCATATTTCTGAATCATTGATTTTGTACAATGTTTTGCATGTTCCTGATTTTAAATTCAACTTGATTAGTGTGAGTTGTCTTGTTAAAACTTTGAACTGTGGTGCTCATTTCTTTCCAACATGTTGTTTCATTCAGGGACTTTCTCAGGACTTGATGATTGGGAGGGGTAGACTATACAACAATCTTTACATTCTTGAAACAGAGAATTCTTCCCTCTCACCATCATTGCCTGCAGTTGGTTTTTTCTCTGGTTCCGCGATCACTGATAGCATTCTTTGGCATCAACGACTTGGTCATCCATCATCAGTAGCTTTACAAAAACTTGTTAGTGTCATTCCTTCTTTGAAGTCTATTCCACATGATGTTTCCCATTGTTCTATATGTCCATTAGCAAAGCAATAGAGATTAGCTTATGTTTCTCATAATAATCTTGCATCTAGTCCATTTGATTTAGTCCACTTAGATGTTTGGGGTCCTTTTAGTATTGAGTATGTTGAAGGATACAAGTATTTCCTTACCTTAGTGGATGATTGTACACGAACTACTTGGGTTTATATGTTGAGAAATAAAGGAGAAGTTTCTACAGTCTTTCCAGTTTTTCTTAAACTTGTTTCTACACAGTTTAATTCAAAGATTAAGGCTATTAGATCTTATAATGCACCGGAACTGGCTTTTACTGACTTGATTAAAGAACATGGTATATTACATCAGTTTTCATGTGCATATACTCCTCAACAAAATTCAGTTGTTGAGAGAAAACATCAACATTTATTGAATGTTGCCAGATCTTTGTTATTTCAGTCTAATGTGCCTTTACAATACTGGAGTGATTGTGTGCTAACAGCAGTTTTTTCTGATAAATAGGATTCAATCTCCATTGTTAGGTAACAAATCATCATATGAGCTTCTTCTTCAGAAGTTACCTGATTACACATTGTTAAAAAGTTTTGGTTGCTTGTGTTATGTCTCTACAAATGTTCAGGATAGACATAAGTTTTCACCTAGAGCTAAACCTTGTGTGTTCTTAGGATATCCTACAGGTTATAAAGGTTACAAAGTCTTGGATTTAGAATCTCATTCTATTTATGTGTCTCGAAATGTTGTTTTCCATGAGAGTCAATTTCCATTCAAAACTAGTGAGTTACTGTCTAGGGCTGTAGATATGTCTCCTAATACTATCTTGCCATTACCTGCTCCTTTGCATTTTGTTGAAACTATGCCTCTTGATTTACCTGAGCAGCCTGATTTGTCTGCATCATCTAGGACATCTCATGCACACCCTAGTACTGTTAATGATCTCTTTACAGAAACTCTAGACACAGATATTGCTACTTTACCTATTACTAAGCCTAAACGGACTACTAGGGCTCCTGCATATCTTTCTGACTATCATTGCAATCTTGTTCCCTTTTCCACATCTTTAAATCCTTCATATGCTACTACTTCTGTCACATCATCATCATATACATCACCTATTCCAAAACCTAATGATCCCATTTCACTTTCTTCTGAATCTTCTATGCCTTTTACTTCTTACACACCACAACCTCATCATACTACTCCATATCCCATTTCTTCTGTTGTTTCTTATGATAAACTTTCACCTCTTTTTCAATCCTATATCTGTGCTTATAATCTTGAGACAGAACCGAAAACTTTTGCCCAAGCCATGAAATCAGAAAAGTGGACTAAGGCTTCTAATGAATAGCTTCATGCTCTTGAACAGAATAATACATGGATTGTGGAGTCTTTACCTGAGGGTAAGAACGTTGTGGGATGTAAGTGGGTGTTTACTATAAAGTATAACCCTGATGGTACCGTGGAACGTTATAAGGCCAGACTCGTTGCTCAAGGCTTTACTCAACAGGAAGGAATAGATTACTTGGATACATTTTCCCCTGTTGCAAAATTGACAAGTGTGAAGCTGTTACTGGGATTAGCAGCTGCACAAGGATGGAGTGTGACCCAGATGGATGTCTCCAATGCATTTTTGTATGGAGAACTTGAAGAAGAAATTCACATGAGCCTTCCACAAGGCTATACACCTCCAGATGGTACTGTTCTTCCTCCTAATCATGTTTGTCGTTTGGTGAAATCTCTTTATGGTCTTAAACAGGCTTCACGTCAATGGTATAAGAGATTCTCCTCTGTCTTGCTTGGTGCAAACTACATACAATCACCTGCCGACAATACTCTGTTTGTACGAGTAAATGGTTCATCATTTGTTGCTGTCTTGGTTTATGTTGACGACATTTTGATAGCCAGCAATGATGATAAAGCAGTTGAGGAATTGAAATCTTTGTTGAGATCTGAGTTTAAGATTAAAGACTTAGGACCAGCTAGGTTCTTTATTGGATTAGAGATTGCTAGATCTTCTGCGGGAATCTCAATTTGTCAAAGGAAGTATGCTCATAATCTTTTAGAAGATGCAGGTTTGGCTGGATGTAAGCCAAGTTCAATTCCTATGGATCCTAACCTTCATCTTACTAAAGAAATGGGAGAACCATTGACGAATCCAACTTCTTACAGAGAGCTCATTGGTCGATTATTGTATCTCACAATAACACGACCTGATATTACATTTGCGGTACATCAATTGAGCCAATTTCTTTCTGCGCCAACTGATATACATTTACAGGCAGCTCACAAAGTGCTTCGGTATATCAAATCCAATCCTGGCCAAGGTTTGATGTATGCAACAGATTCAGAATTGTGTTTAAATGCATTTTCAGATGCTGATTGGGGAACTTGCAAGGATACTCGCAGGTCAGTGACAGGTTTTTGTGTTTATCTTGAGAAGTCACTTATTTCTTGGAAATCCAAGAAACAAGCTGTTGTCAGTCGAAGCAGTATTGAATCAGAATATCGGAGTATGGCTCAAGCTACTTGTGAGCTTATTTGGATTCAGCAATTGCTCAAAGATCTTCATATCAAGATGACTGGTCCTGCAAAACTGTTTTGTGATAACAAATCTGCTCTACACATTACGATGAACCCTGTGTTTCACGAACGTACTAAACACATCGAAATCGATTGTCATACGGTAAGAGACCAACTCAAGGCTGGTACACTCAAAACTTTTCACGTCCCAACAGGAAACCAGCACGCGGATATTCTCACGAAGCCGCTTCACCCAGGGCCTTTCCATGGATTGCTTCGACGGATGTCTCTGTCAAGTCTCTATCTTCCCAACCAGACAACTGTGAAGATATCGACTTGAGGGGGTGTATCAGATATATTGGTCTGGGTCAACTAAACCGGTTAATTCAACCCGGTTTACTTCTCTGCTTAGTTCATGTATATATAAGCTTAATGTAGAGTTAATTAGAGACTAACGATTGTGTAACAAACCTTATCTTTTAATCAGAAAGTTTGTTTCTCTCTCTCGTCTCTTTGCTCCGGTTAATCGGAGATTCAATAAACCGCCATAAGCCGAGGCGCGTCTGTCACGGAAGTCGTCGGAGGTGGTGGCTAGCGTCGTTCTGTCTTGGTGGATCTCGGAACTGAGGTCCAGATTGAGCCATCAGGACTCGTTTCGCTGCGTTTGTAGTTTCCACCGGACCAGATCGAGGAGTCTTCTTCGGAGGAGTCGGGAAACGAGGGCGCCGGAGAGTAGGGTGTTAGATCTGAGTTTGTTTGGGTCGCTTGGTTAGGGTCCGACAATGGAGAGTCAGCTTGTCGGTGAACTAACAGGTCGGGAGGCTTGTAGTGGGATTGGTCGTCCGCCGGAAAGGAATCGGCGACGGGAACTGAATACTCTCATCATCAAAGCCGATCTGGTGTATCCGCCACAAAACTGTGAGTCTTGTATTCGCCGACGCTACTATTTCGTTTCGTCGCTCGCCGGTCAGTCGCCAGAGTCTGATCTCAGCTTTTTCGGCGAGGCAACAGTATTTTCCGACTTCTCCTTTTTGTAATTATAGTTGACTTCAAAAAAAAAAAAAACTATAGTTGACTTGTACCGGACCTTGACCTTAGCATCAAGTGGGAAGCCTTTATATAAGTTAATTTAAAAAAAAAAAATCCAAATTTGTGTCATATATGTGTTTGGCTGTGAGTTCCACCATAATGGTTTTTTTACTAAAAATGTAAATATTTAATTAAAAAAATAGTTTAGAAATACAATTATTAAATTATAAATTTATTTCAAATGGTTCATGACAAAAAATAAAACAAAACATGGAAGCATAATTTATAAAACAAAGAATTTGGTCCATCCACACAATCAAAGTGTTAAAGTTAAGGGAGATTGATGAAGTAATAACAATTTTATGTTCTTTTCGGATTAGTTACTTTAGGAGAAGAGAGACTGCCAATTGCAACACGCCGGGTTGCAAGAACCTCTTAGCACTAGAAGCCTTTCACAGGAGGTCCTAGACTGGGCCGTCAACGGCAAAGGACTCAAAGCTCTTGATCACATACTCCTCTCGTGTCATGTCAATGCGGTTTGTTGACTATTTCCATGAGCTAGCTTTCTCCGAATGGAAGCTCAGAAACTAAATTTTGCGAGCAGTTTGAGCTCTCGCTACCAAGTTCATTTCCGTAATCGGCTAGCGCAAAGCAAGATAAACAGTTCACAGCCACACCAAACGCCTTCAGACTAACTAATTGCTCTATAACACAAAGCACACACAACCAGTAGCGAGTACTCAAGCAACACCTACTTCTATTCAAAGCAGCAACAACTAACAGACTAGTAGACAAAACTAGGGCAAGAAGCTAAATCAACGAGTTCTTGATATACCTATAACGAAATCAATTGGAGACGAGATTATTGCCACCACTAGAGGCTATAACATCTCCAAATCAAGCGTCACCGCAGACACCTAATGAAAATTGAACACCCGAGACGAAGCTAAGTTGATGTGCCACAATGAAACATTCTCTTAATATCTCTAATATTAAGTAGATGCGCCCACCTGAAAATCGATCCTCTTCCCCACCGAGCCATTCTCTGCAACCTAGTCAACCACAACCAGAAAATCAAACACATCAGCCACCACAAAATGTCCACAAAATGCAAACCGAAGCAGAAGTTCTCACTGACAGTCACGGCACCAACAATCGATCAGGAACCAAGAACCGTACAACAAGCTCTGATACCATGTTAAGTTCTACGGGCTTCCAACTCAAAACCAATTGGCAATGAATGGATTGGCCCTAACCCTTTATATATTATTCAAGATCTTACTCAACTTCCGATGTGGGACATTGTATCCCTAATACGCCCCCTCAAGATGATGGCTCTTCTGGCCATTGATCTCGGTATGTTCGGGCTTGTATCGGCGGACCTAGCTACTATTAGGTCGGGCTGATAATGGATTGGGTTGAGAGTGTGCAGATCGGGCTCTGATACCATATTAAGTTCTATAGACTTCCGATCCAACTCAAAACCAATTGGCAATTAGTGGAGTGGCTCATATCCCTTATATATTGCTTAAGATCCCTTCCAACTTCCGATGTGGGACATTATGTCCTAATACGTCCCCTCGAGATGATGGCTCTTTGGCCATTAATCTCGGAATGTTCGGGCTTACATCGACGGCATCAATTTTAGGCCTTGTCGATGATTGGACCAACTTTGGGTCGGATCGGGTTGGATATGTGTGGATCGGGGTCTGATACCATGTTAGATTATGGGCTTCCATCTCAAAACCAATTGACAATGAGTGAATTGGCCCTAACCCTTTATATATTATTCAAGATCCTACTCAACTTCCAATGTGGGACATTGTATCCCTAATATTTAATACTATCCTGATTACCGAAAAAAATATCTAATACTATCCTCAAGTAGAGTTTGCCAACAGAGAAATGTCCATCCATCGCCAAGAAACGTCGTCGAGGAGAAATTCAAAGAGGACCTCAAAGAAGCAAAGCCCTGAAAACATATATGTCGTAGTGAGACCACAATGGCCGAGGCTTCAATGACCATAAGTAGGCCTAGGTAAAATACTTGAACCCAAAAATATGAACCAAACTCGACCTGAAGTATCTGATCCAAACACCAAGAGATATCTGAAAACAGATCCTAGATTTTTATATCCGAAGAACCGGAACCGAACAAGACCCGAACCAAAAATCGAATGTGTACCTGAAATATAGCTATTTTTCAAAAATAAATTATATTTTTACCTTTCGTATAAGTCAATTATTCAAAATTACAATTATAAATATATAAATATTATTTATTTTTACACCAAAGTCCAAACTAACTAAAATACCAAAAAAAATAATCAAAATATTTGCAAATTTTTAATTATAAGTCACAAAATCTAACTAAAATATTTTCAAATTTAATCAACTTTATTTATTTTTCTGATATTTCTAATACCCGGAATCGATCCAAAACAAGAACAACCTATAGTGAAAGCAATAAAGATAATTTGAGAGAGTAAAATAGGTTAATTTGATCATTAATTATCAGTATGCATGAAATAACATTGCTATCTGCCACACAATTATCAAACACGTTTCATCTATCGAATCAAGCACAACGTTCCAAAAAGAATCTATGAGCATGTCAACGATGTTACCGAGTTAATTAAAAAAAGACCATTGTCCTAAGCTAAAAAATCGCTTTTAGGCATCCGAACTTTTCTTTACAGAAACAGGCACTCTCCATCTGTTCATTGACTGTTTTGCCCTCCACACCAGTACGTCATCATCTCTCTATTCGTTACGACAAAAACATTTTCCACTTCAGGTTTTACTGTATTACGGGATAAGCTTCTGCCTCACCACTGTAAATTGAATCATGTTATTACCTCCTCTGCCACTCCATTCTCTGGTTTACTATTTCTGACCACCGAAAACAGATTTTGCACCGATTTCTTCAGTTTTTGTTTTCTCATTTAAGCTGCCATCGATTTCAATGGTTCAAACACGTAATAACCACTGTTTGGAAGTTGAATCTTTAAGAGTCTCATCACCGGCAGTCCGAAGGCGCAATTTGAAGAAAGACCCATCTGATCTTCAAGCTACGCGCCGCTCACCACGGAGTCGTACGAACTTCTGTACATCGGAATCTCAGTCGCCTGGATCGGACATCGGAAACTCAGGTACGGTTCGTTAAATTTGATTATTTCATAGGAAAGAAAAAATAAGATCCATGATTTTGCCTAACTTGTTTTGTGAATTTATCGCTCTTGAGTAGGCATATTACGCTAATGCAGAAGTGCCAAAAATATTCTTAGAGAATTCCTAATATATTGTCAATTTGGCAAGAATCGGTGAGAAATTGGAAGTTTTTGAAACACGAGCAGCGACTGTAGATTCCAATTGAAGGTAAATAAGCCAATTTTGTGCTCTGATTTTTGTCTAACCATGGAAATGGAGCAGTACATATATGTGTTTATCCACTTCTAATTTGCTTCAAATCATTTAACTCCATCTTCGTAATTAGTTGGTAATTGTACTTGTTTTATGCAATTTCGTTAACCGTTGTGCTGTGTTTCACTCTCTTACATGTCCTCCTCACTCGTCTCAATTTCAACAATCACTAAGGACTCTAATTCTATTTGGCTTGGCAATGTGCATTTTATTACAGCGAGTTTAATTGGTTTCTCTTTCGGTATATTCATCTATTTTGGATTTAGATTATAATTTTGAATATCATCGCAAAGTTAAATTGGTTTCCCTTGGGTTTAGTCATCTATCTTGGCTTTAGGGTATAGTTTTGAACACCACCACTTTGTTAAATTGGTTTCCCTTGGGTTTAGTCATCTATCTTGGCTTTAGGGTATAGTTTTGAACACCACCACGTTGTTAAATTCCTTTCTCTTCAGTTCATTCAACCCTCTTGGCTTTAGGGTATAGTTTTTGAACACCAACGCATCGTTGAATTGGTTCATCTTGGGTTCATTCATCCTTCTTGGCTTTAGGGTTTAGTTTTGAATACCACTGCATCGTTGAATTGGTTCATCTTGGGTTCATTCATCCTTCTTGGCTTTAGGGTATATCTTTGAATACCACTGCATCGTTAAATTAGTTCATTCAATAGTCTTGGCTTTAGGGTATCTAGTTTTGAACACAAATGCCCAGAAAAATGAACACACATCATGTCGTCGCCTAGATGAACAAAAATTTGACATTTCTCCAACATCTGGTGCATGTAATAGTTGTCAAATTTGTTATAACAAGCGTTATCTAGATGTTCTGGTTTCCAAAGTCTTATTATACTCCTAGTATACTATGCTGATATGAATTTGGGTGGGTGAAACATATGTTAAACTCTTTTCATCGTCCTTTAGATAAAAGGTTTGTTTTCAATCCTTGAATGCTTATTCCTTTGTTTGATATGGCTGCAAATATTTTGTCTTTACCTAAAGAGGATCAGTGGTGTGCCTAAGTAACAACCTATTATGGCAAACTCTGAGTTACAATATTTTGCAAATTACTTCTTCTCTCAATGGACTTGATGGTTATCACCACCGCTCAATCCCTGTTGGATCTGGTCAATTCCATGGTGGTGCTGTCGCGATGAGACATTTCCTTCAAATGGGATTCTTGGTCAACTCAACACTCTTTCCAGGATTGGTGACCGCAACCTCTCTTCTCCTCCTTTAGAAATGTTATTGCAAAACCAGACTGATCTCGGAAAGTTTCACCATGTCACAACACTTCTTTTTAACCACAATGATGGAGGAAACAAATTTCAAGGATTTCCAATGACTTTAGAGTTCGACCAGCTTCAGACAAACAACAACAAACCGAACATTAGGAACATGAACATTAACAATAGCATCGCCATAGGTCATAAGTAAAACAAGTATGTATTTTCCTGTGGACAAAAACACATTATGCATTTTCCACTTTTTTATGGACAAAAATATGTTATAAGTTGTTTGATAAAGTTACAGAAACATATGAACCTCACCAAGATTTTTGTGTACATGAAATCAACAATATGTACACCAAATTGATAATACCAAGGAAAAACACATTAAAAATTAAAGAATAATACGAAGTCAATAGACGTCGCCGCCGGAGTTCAAATTATTAAAAGGAGTCGCCGCTTTTGAGTGACGCAACACCCCGACACCCCTCCTCTCTCTCTTGCGACGCCTCCATGAGATCATCACTGTAGTTTTGTTTTGTGCTTGGTTGCCGTCTCTGTCGTTTGGCTCTGTCGCAAACACCGTCGAAACAATTGGTTAAAGAACAAGCCCATCATGTCCGCAAATTAACCATGAAAACATTTGTTAAAATGTAGCTTATTGAGCTCCAGCCACGTAATTCTTTTATTTTCAATTTCTTTTTAACCTTAATTCTATGACGTCACTTAGCAAGTTGTTTTAGTTGACTTTATTTTCACGCTCGTCCATCTAAGGGCAAATGTGGAATTATGAAATTGTCTGAAGCAAACAGTATAAGTTCACTGTAGCTAATGCCTAAATCCGAAGGTCCCTAGCTGATAATACCCATTTTTATAAATTTCCCGATGTTACCATTTGGTCTCGCCCCACTAAGTTTGGAACAAATCCAAGAAATAAGTTTGGAACTTATAATGTGTGGTAGTAAAGAATCTGAAACTCATCATACTTTCAAGCTTTTTCCACCTTATGTAAAGTGAGATTTAGTAGATATTTTCATAATGTGTGCGCCATGCATAGCTAAAACCTTAGCTACTCATCAAACATGGATAGTTGGTATATTTTGCTACTCAAACTGGTGGTAGTTAAAAAAATAAGGGGTGTCAAAATGAATATTTTTAAGTACATAAAACCAAAATATACAGAGTAAAACAATATATATATATACGGGAATTTTGCGGTTTCACATAGTAGGCAAGAAATTTAGGGCTTCACCTTTTTTCAAAAACATTGTACGAATTCAATTTTCTAATGGAAAATTTGCGGATTCATGTTTTTAAAGGGAACACTCATTTTCTACTCAAAATATGCCGGTTAATTTTTTTGGCGGAAAATGTTCTCACTCACGTGTATAGGCGAAAAATTTACGGATTTAAATGAAAGAATCACGTCATTGACGTAAAATAACGAATTTGATTTTTTGGACGAAAAATGTGGATTCGTAGCTTAAGAGGAAAATTGTTTGATCTTATATATTTTTGGCGGAAAATATACGAATTATCGATTTTGTCGAAAAAATTAGTGATTTACCTTTCTGACGGGAAACTTGCGGGAATTTGCCACTACATATTAACCAACCGAAATATCAGCCCGTGCTGTAGCACGGGTTATATACACATAAATCATAAACAAAAAAAAATACAACATGCATACCGAAAACCAATATATGCAAAATAAAACAATAAATATAAAAACATAACGACCATATACAAAAAGTATCCGTCCGTGCTGTAGCAGGGGTTGTCAACTAGTATGGTTTTATACAGAAGGCAAAATGGTTTGATCATTTAATTTGTGAAAAATAATACAACAAGTTTTTTTTCAAACTTTATTTCACAGATTTTAAACACATACATATCAACCAATCCTCTCAGATGGGTCAATGGTACAAATTAAAATAGAAAGATACAATGGGTTGTAAACCCTAATAACCCATTTATTAAAACAAAGAAAATATGGGTCTTGAGAGTAGTCTTGAACAACAAACATGATCGATAACGTTTAAACGGATTAATGTTTTCCAAGACGGATGATCTTTTGCTCAACGTGAAGTCTCGCCTCTGAGATCAATTTGCTATGACTTTCCACACTTTCACCAACCTCATTGATTTTCTCTGTTACTTTCTCTACCTTCCCACTGATTGCTTTAAGGACAAGTTTCGTGTCCTCCTCATAATCTTCATTCTCAATAGCATTATCTGCAAGTTTCAACATATTTTGGATACGGTCTTCTAGCCCCTTGACTTGAGTAGATACGGTCTCCATCGCTACTTCGTTGGCCTTTATACCCTTCTCCAACGATTTTTCTATAGCATCTATATCCTGCAGACCTTTCAACTGTTTCTCCAGAGCCTCCTTCTTTCTATTCAAGATAGTGTAGGCGACAGTCCATCCGGCCGCAGACAGTGATCCTGATAAAGCCATAACGCCCGGAACCAAAACCGAACCCACACCTGTTGCAAATAAAAGCATTGATATGCCGATAGTACTGGCAAACATAGCGCCGAAAACCCCAGTCGCAATTAAAATCTTTTGCTCCTGATTATGAATTTCATCTTGAATCTTCTTTTTAGCGTCACACACTTCCTCAATAAGGGATTCTTGCTGCTTTTTGATTAACTCGAACTGAGTCGTGAGCACTTTGCCATCAAAGGGATCTCCCATGGCTTTAAACTTCTTCAGATCCTGCAATGTTTTTTCATACTTCTTCCTTTTTCCACCAACATCCTTTGCTGCTGACTCTCCCTCAAAATCTGCCACGGCCTCTCGAATGAGAAGTTGGCCCATTTCTGCCTTCTCGACGCAATTCTGTATAGTATTGAAAATCTTTAAGGTCTTCAGGGTACTTTCAAAATAGGCCTTAACCAAATCATTTAGAGCTTCGCTTTCAAAATAGTCGCCTTCGGTAATGAACTTTGCCACACCTTCGGTAACTTCAAGTAGGTGCTGGGAGACCTGCTTCTGTACTTCGTATAACGACTCAGTCTTGTCTTCATCGGTGACGGGGAGTGAGTCGATCACTTTTTCGGTTCGCTGCTGAAGCGTAGAGTCAAAGGATTTGAGGTATGGGTGTTTTTCACAAGCGGATTTGTAAGCGATCAGGTGTTCTGAGCATTTGGACATCAAATCTACGGATAATGCCATTGATGATATTACTAAAAGGAAAAAAAAAAAAACAAGAAAAGTTAGAGAGGTTTAGGATAGAATTTTGGATACACCGAGCTTCCCAAATTAGAGATCGTCAACATCCACTCTCAGTTGACAAAAAAAAAACAGAAAAAAAAATTTGTTATATAGGTTTTTCCTTGTTCTATAAAATTTGAATTTTTTTTTTCCAGTTTTTAATGCTTTTTTATTAATTAATGTTATATAAATTCGAAATTTTAATAAGCACTGATTTTGAAAAGAAAAAAAAAATAGTATCTATTGACATTATATTGCTTGATTTTGTAGAATTAGTTTTAAAAAATCTAATATCCTTAATAATGAAACATATTTTCTTATAAAAAAAATATATATATATTAATTTTAATATACATACATCGATCATCCTCGATAATATTATTATTTTGAAATCTTAATTTCCACACAATAAAAAAATTTAGAATTGTTTTGATTAGTCACTTATAGATCTATGATTAAGTACAGAAAAAACATACAATTACTTGTAATAATTTTTGAAGAAAAAACAATTATGATAATAAAACACGTAAATAAAATAATAACTTAATAATAAGAAAATACTCCCTCCGATCTGTTTTAAGTGTCGTTTTAGAGAAAAAAATTTGTTTTAAAATAAGTGTCTTTTTGTATTTTCAATGCAAAATTTATTATTTTTTAATGTCTTATGACTATTAGTATTCTGCAGATTATTTTTTTATTTGGTAGATTGTGTTTAAGTATATGGGTAATGATGTTTTTGTTTTTAAAAAATAAAAAATTTAATGTTTTTTTAATTTGTGTGCAAAAGTCTAAAACGACACTTAATAAAAAACAGAGGGAGTATTTATATAGTTCTATGTGGAAAAAAAGTTTTGGTTCAAACTTGGTTTTCTTATCAGATATATGAAAACAATATAAGTAAATATTTCCAAAATCTAAGAATACTTAAGAGGAAGGTAGTACGTAAACTGATAAAAGTGAGCTAGAGTTTAAGGATATAGAAAGTTACCAGAAATTGAATCAGAACCTTGCTCAATATATTGTAGGTTTGAAGTTTGAATGACCTATTAGCTTAGTGATCTACAAGTATTTATAGGAGAAAACAGGAAGACCACGTGTTTGGTTAGTTACAACTCAAATCTCTATATATGTATATCAATATTCAATAGTGATGAAATGATAAAAATATATGATGTGGATTGATAGCTTGCGCTTATTTACAACTTAACCCGAAAATTCACCTTTTATCTATTTTTTGAACCGTTTGCTTATATCCCGTGGTATTTTATTTCAATTTGTGTTAGTCTTTTGCATGTTGCTTTTGTTTTAGCTTTGATTGTCATGTTTAGTTTGAATTACTTTATTAGTAACGTTTAGAATACATAACCATCTTGTTAGCTTAGATTAAGTGATGAACTTGTGTATTTCTAACGTATCGATTCTTGCTCTTTGTGGTTCGACATTTACAATACTTGGGGATAGAATCATTGTTGCATACTTGCATTTAGATATTAATTGCGCAAAAAGACTACATCGTCGATAACAACTTAGGATAGAATGAAAGAAATGTGGACAACAATTTTTGTTTTATGGGTTTTTCGTTTGGAGTGATAGTGTGCTGACGGTGGCCAATTTCTTTGTGTTTTTGTACAGCTAAACAAATAACTTGTATCACATGTTCACATGATTCATATAATACCTTTTTCACGTATTCACACGATCGTTAGAAATTATAGTTAATTTGAACTTCAGTTTTGAGAGAGATGGATATTGATTTATGGGTTTTTGTTTTATGGGTTTTTCGTTTTTCGTTTTTTTAATTAAACAAGATTAGATGGGAAAGAGAGAAATGAGATGAGGTAAATGGGACCTTAAGAAACACAGAGATGGCAGTTTGCAGAAAAGAAGTCATAAGCTCCAAACGTTTTAGAGTTAACCAACTACTGGAGATATTGCGCCCGTGTTTCTTTAGCCACAAACTCCTAAAGTGGTTACACTATCCTCCAAAGTCCACACACCAATAAAAAAATCAAGGGGTCATTGTACTTGCTTTTAATTTTCTTTCTTTCTTGGCTCTCACACCATGTGCAGGATTAAAATTACACCAATAAAAAAGCAAAGGTCATTGTACATGCTTTTAATCCTGCACATGGTGTGAGAGCCAAGAAAGAAAGAAAATTTTGAGGGGGATTGTCAAGTGCTCATCAATCTTGTTAATGGCCTAACGTCTGACGTTTTTTTTTTTTTTTTTTTTTTTTTTTTTGAATACCAGGAGGTTCTGGGCCGAAACCCGTAATCTCCCAGGGCTGAAACCACATCATGTAATACTAGTTTCGTCCCAAGCGTCACGCGAACCGGCGACCTCTAAGTTTCGCCTAGTATCTTTATCAATTGAGTTAACGACAATTGGTCATGACATTCGTTTTTGTTATACCCAACGATCTTGTAATCAAGTAGCCCACACTTTAGCTCAAAAGAGTTGTATATCTTTGATTACATGAGATTTTTACACATTTTACCTATTGTTTTGAATGGTTTTTAATAAAGTTTTAATGCATTTCCAAGGAAAATAAGCTATTTTCTTAGTTTTTACAAGAACAAATAGATTTCACAGGTTTTAGGAAAAAAAACAAAAAATGAAGCAAAATGATTTGTAGGACAGTTTTGGACCATCAAAAGTTTTGAGCCGGCCCTGTCCGTTGGTAACCTTTCCTTGCACCAAATTTGGATTTCTTGGTGTCGTTGGTAAGTTTAAAGAGTCAAGGTTCACCTCCAAGTGGAATTAACCCAAAATGATTTGCAAATAAACAGTTATGGCCGTTTGAAGATAGATAAGGTCTTGATACCGTCAATTGTGGTGACAAGAAAAAAAAGTAAAAAATGTGAAACTCTAATAGCACTGATGCATTTTCAGTAAAAGCAATGGAAACACGAAGCACCATTTTAAATAAGCAAACAAACCACAGCTTTTATTCATTATTTAATATTTAAATTACAATGGAGTTTCACCTCCAACACACATGGAAGCATAAAGAAGAAGAAAGAAACGTGGATGTCTCTTGTAAGATAGGAGCACCATTTTATTAGGAAATACATTTTTAAAAAGGGAAACGGAGACATAGTCTAATGACGTAGTCTTGCTGGTACTTTGCGTTATGCGTCACCTGCCGCAAGTTTAATTCCTCCTCCATCGATATGCCTTGCAACAACGGATGTATAGTACACTGCATTTCCTTTTGAGTCATATATCCTTTTAAGTATTGTGATTCGAACTTCTTTACTAGCATACTGTGTATGAATCGCATTATCTGCACGGCCATTTTTCATTGATCTACGAAAATTAGAATAAATGTTCTACGAAAATTCTAGAACATATATTCCGTTGAATCTGAAATTCCATAAAAAAGGAAATCTGAATATATTGTTAAGACTAGGTGCTGACCCGCGCCCTGCGCGGGGTAAAGAGGTTTGATAATTTTTTTTACTAAATTTAGGTGACAAATAAACTTAATAAGTTTCTATTTCACATTATTACCAAAAAATCTTATATTTTTTTATTGTTTATTTTAAGATATCATACTATAAAAGTTTTAAATTCTATTATTGTGATCCATTGAAAAGCATCACGAACATATTCAACCAATATCGAACAACTTAATAGAAAAAAAGTTATGACGATTGTATATTTGTTTTATTAATACCAAAACCGAAAGACAAAAATATCTGTAAGAATTGAGAAAATAACGAAACCATATATATCTTGATAGCTGAAATAACTATATTTTCCATAACGATCAGTAAAAAAACTCTACATTACCGAAACCTCTTCACAAATATGATTGAATAAAATTGAGTATTGAACGATCCAAAATAAATGATAGATTGAATATATGTTCATATTCATCCACGAATTGAACATTAAATCCCTATTAACGTTTTCATGCAAGTTCATCAAGTTTCTCAGATTTGCTTCAAAAAACAATTATTGTCTCGATATGACATCGTTTTGCAGACTAAATAGTCAGGGTAGCTTGCGTCTCAAGTAAAACTCCAATCATTTATAAACGATTCAGAAACAAATAAACACATGTTTTTTAAACTCACCTTCAAGGCTCTTCTGCTTCTTATTGTTTAAAACTTTTTACTGCCCGCAAAATTTAATAGGTGAATGCTAATTATGAATTTTTAGTGCCCGTATATTTTATCACGTGAATGACAATTATTAATTTTTGATGCCCGCAAAAGTTAATATGGTTCAGTTCAAATTACAAAACAAAGTGGTGTTATAATTTCGATTTAGTATGATTCAATTTGGTTAGTGTTGTTTGTTTTTTTATTGGAGAGAAACTTATTCAGTACTTGCAAACTAAAATCGAACTAAACATAATTTCAAAAAAAAAATCTTACTATTCATCCAACTAAACATAATATTTCATATATTTTTGGATAAAAACATTTGAGTGCCTGTAAAATTTATTAGGTGAATAATAATTATGAAATTCTAATACCCGCAAAGTTTAATATGCTTCGATTTAAATTACAAAACAAAGTGGTGCTATAATTTCAATTTAGTATGGTTTGATTTGGTTTAGTGTTGTTTGTTTTTTATTGGAGAGAAACTTATTCAGTACTTGCAAACTAAATTCGAACTAAACATAATTTGAAAAAACATCTTACTATTCATCCAACTAAACATAAAATTTCTTAGATTTTTGGATAAAAACATTTTAGTGCCCGCAAAATATATTAGGTGAATAATAATTATGAATTTATAGTGTCCATGTTAATTTGCACCAAAAATAAAAAAAAGGAATTTATAGTGTCCACAAAATTTAATATGGTTCGATTTAAATTACAAAACAAAGTGGTGTTTCAAATCATATTTTTTCCCATGCATAGACACTATTTTCTCTATCACCTTGAATCAAAACTTAAAAGTAAGCAACACAAACACAAAAGCAAATACAAGAAAGTGATTTGCATCAAAAGTGTAAACATAGCTATCAACTCTTTATCCAAATTTAATTTTGTTCTTGACTAAACTTTCTATAGGATAGTAAAAAATCTCAAAGTTTCTGGATCACTGATCAGTTCGTTCCATTCTTCATGACTCACATTTGTTCCAACTCTTTCCATTGGCGAAACAATGAGGATTCCAAGCTTAACAATCTGGAAGACCATTACAGAAAACAAAACAATTTGAAATCGACAATCTACAAAACTTCAGTTTTTAACTTTAAAAGACGAAAGTGCATCTCTTTCTTGAGTTTGAGCCTAACGTTGTCCTATCTAAACGGAGAATCTTCACCAGCCGCAAGAGGAGAGCTGGTGTTATGTCCATAGTGAATTGCTTTATTGTTCATGACTTAGAACCCTTCAAGGGCATGTGACCAGGTCCTGATCTCACACTTGTGTAAACCGGTAGATCAAGACCAGCTCTATGTACTGTCTCTTGAAGCAGATTCTTGTAGATCCCAGTCTCATCCTTAAAGAACAACAAAACAGAGATACAAATCAAATTCTTTTTTTTTTCTTTTTTTTTTTTGGTCAAGAGATACAAATCAAATTGAAGACTTCTTATTGATTGAAGAACAACCAAACAGAGATAAGAGATAGCAAAAACTTATCAAATGAAGACACACACATTATCATTTTATTAAAAAGATCACAGGTTTTGAAGTTTTGATGGAAAATAACAAAATTTACGAACCTCTTTTGTTGAATAACATATTGATTTGATTAAGAAAATCTCCAACATGTGATAACAACAAAAAATCTTGTTCCTTCACTTTTTCGTTACTGCTCACACAAATAACAGAGAAAAACATAAAAATTTATAAAGAAAAAAGAACCTATTATTGAGGAAGATGAGATCGAAGGAATGGTGTTGAACTTTTGTGAGCGATAAGAGAAGAAATAAAGAATTTAAATGGCTAATGATCCAAAAGCTCTATCATCACCATAGGTGTGATCAGTAACAGAAGAACCTGAACTGTGTCTCTGTTTTTTCCTCCACCTTTCACTCTCTCTTTATAGGTGTGATTAGAGTGGAAAAAGAGTTGGGTTAGGTTTGTTCTTTTGGTTCTCTTCTTCTTTATGCTTTGGCTTTTTCTTCATATTCTCTCTCGTGTGGAAGTGGTCTCATTCTCATTCCTATGAACTACTTCTTAAAGATTGTTCCTTTCCAGAAAATGTTAAGAAAAGAATCTCCGAGACAACCAAATCCAAATCAAACAAAAGCAATAAACTTTGACCCAAGAAAACAATGGTACCAAATAATATATTGTCACCAAAATAAAAAAAAAAACTCAGCTCAGTCACATGACAAACAATCTAGCATACATAAGCATAATATATATTATATGATGAAGTCCTACAAATAACGAAGGAATCATTTTCAATCTCTATATATGTTGTCCTGGATTTAAAGCTCCCATGAAAAAAAACGGAAGCATTTGCTACTTTTTTTTTCTTGGCTATTAAATCATTTCACAAGTAAAGCACATTGGAAACTTAAAGTGACTCATAGATGAAAAACAACTATCATTCAACTAATTGATAGTAATCGTATTTACCTTCACTGAGCTAGGAGGCAATTTGGCCTCAGCATCCAAACGGTTTGCAGTACTTTTTTTCTGTGAAATCTGTACTTAGATCTTCATAAAGTTGATGATTCTTGAGGAGATGTAGTGAAGAAGCAAAAAACCATTAAGACATGAGAAATGGAAACAAAGTTTATGTGAGAAGAGATGCTACCCAAACGGAAGGAGAACGCTCTGCTTTCTCCTCTCCCTTGAAGCTGCGCAATTTCAGAAGTTAACCGTTCTAGAAGATCTTGCTCTCTTAAGCAAAACACATTTTTTTGGCAGGGACAGTACAAGAGATGTTCAATAATAAAGTTGAGTTCATCTAAATAAATGATGAGAGGGAAAATATTTATTACGTGGACCTGGCTGAATCTGAGGGTAGATGCTGTGAGTTGAGTTGGCAAACAGGACCCGTGGACTGTTCATGTGCTCCAATCCCAATCCTTTGAAAGGTTTATTTATCTTCTTACACGATACATATTCAGCAAAAAGTCTCTTACTCACCTAAGTTCCACATAAGAACAAAAAATTCAAATTGTATAGTCAAAACAAAGAAAATTACAGCATTGATTATGTTCTTCAGCCTACCAGCTGCATCAGTACATTATTGTCACCCTCAAATGTAGTCTGCACATCATATTCACCTTTTAGAAGACCAACTGGATTTTATGTTTTGCAACCTTGCCCTCCAACAGCTTCAAGACATTCCTTAGAATTACCAAGAAAAAAGACAACATTAGTATGTCTTATAGAAGTTTTCTAACACAAATGCTTATAAAGTATTGGTTCTCACCTGAAGAGTTCGCATATTGTGCTAAGTGAGAACAGCTTTGAACCACTTGAAACGACATGGATAAAAATTAAGTACTAAACTATCTAAAATAAATGATAAATCGAATATCTATTCATATTCATCCACAAAGTGAACACTAAGTCATTTTTCACGTTTTCATGCAAGTTCATCAAGTGTCTCAGATTTGCCTCCAAAAAAAATTATTATCTCGATATGACATCGTTTTCCATCTTTAGTCTTCTCGTCAAACTATGGGAGAGAGAGAGAGAGAGAGAGAGAGCATGTTATTGTGTATAAAATAAACTTAATAGAAATTGGTAACTCGAAAGGTAAAACAGAGAAATTGTACTATGTGTTACTATGACTTCTTCCTTTATTGCAATATCCTTCCTTCTGGACTTCTTTATGGCAATTGGCAAGTGATAACAACGAAATGATCATTGTGCACTCTCTCCTTTTGGACCCCTTTTGGTGTGGCGTCCGTATGAATATGTAAATGTAATTTGTAATTTGAAAAAGTAACATGTTTACCTCGATCATTATTTATAGCAACTATGTGAGTACGTAATCTATGTTTATCACATTCCAAATACTCGATTCGTTCTTCTGTTGGAAGATGTGAGATAACGATGTGGTCAAATAAATATAGCCCCCTCATTATCCCGTCATATATAAACACCTTAAATGTGTAATCCATAGAAACTTTCACTATGCTTTGATACAGACCTTAAAAGTGTAGTCCATAGAAACTTTCACCATGTTATATTATTGTTTTTGTTGACAGTCTCCTAAGGTTCTAGGGTTTGCATGAGTAGCTGAAATAGTCAAGGTACTTTGGGTCGCAAGTAAAAATCTAACCATCTATAAACGCTTCAGAAACAGATACACATGTTTTTTTGATTCACCTTCAAGGTTATTCTTCTTACTACTCCAGGTTTTGTACCTAAGTTGACTATAAAAGAGAGCGAGAGGAGAGATTCAAGTTTCTTCATGCTATGATCAGCACAAGAGCATCTTCTGTTCACTCTTTTTCTATGAAGTATGAATTCCATCAGACAGCAACAATAATCATCAAGATTACAATATAGAATCAGAATCATCACCAAACATATTTTGAGTTATACAAATATTCAATAATTAGCTAATAACTTATCAATTAAATATATCAATAATTAAACTGGTATTAAACTCTTGATAAGATACAACCCGTTGGTCTGATTTTATATCCTAAACAATAGCAAAAGAGAAATTCAATGAAAACAATGGTTACCTCAATAATAAAAACATAATGTAAAAATAAATCGAAAGTCAATACATACGTCATTATGGACAATATTTATGTTAGGGTTGATGATTGGATTCATTCGATGGCCATGTGATTAATTCGGTACCAGTTTATATAAACTGGTAAGTAACCTATATCATCGATTTTGATTTTGTTGTTTGTCGTGTGTTTAAATAACTTTTGTGGGTTTTATAAATAATTACCAAATTTCAATATATTTTCTTACAATAATGTATTTGGATTAGTTAATATGGAAGATGGGTATCTCTTTACATAACAAAGTGGTGTAATCCTTGTTTACTCGTCATCAACACAGCCAACAACTCCGATACTATTGTCTGGACATGAATCCATATCAAATCCCATAAACCACTGAAATTTTATTATTTTAAAAAATTGAACACGTAAATGATACATAGCCTTCATTCATAGGAGTTTTATAATAAAACCAAAATAAATATATTAGTGAGATATCAGATATTAAACCAAAGTCCAGAGAAGTCATACAAAGGAAAAAACGACTAAAGATAAACCCATGCAATTGCATAATTATTCACCTAAAAAAAGTAACAGTCCAAGTATTGTTAAATCCGAGCCAAAGTTTCAAACGATCTTCAACCAAAAGTAATCTGAAATTGAGTTAAAACCCATGAAGAAAATATAGAAATCAACTCACCGATTAAAGCCGGTCTCACGTTGAATGGTCACGGTTAGGCTGCAACATCTTACAAATTACCCAAATATGTCAAGTAAAACACATGATCTTTAGCTCCAGTGCGATGACTCTTGGAGTGATTGCAGAAATTCTTGAGTTGCTTCAATGTACAGTAGCCCAATATTTCTCCCAAAAGCAAAATTAAAAAACCATTTAATCTCACTCTTTTGTTCAGCGATCTGGTTTCATCGCTTTTTCACGGTTAGTGGTTCTGGAGGTGGTCACTCACAGTTGTCTCCACTTGCCTCAAACCATTCAATTTGATATCTCTCTGTATAATTTCCAACACCCTCTCCATTGTTTCAATCCCGCAGATACTTCCATCGATTCCTTCTAATGCAAGAATGAAATTAATATCTATCTTAATTTTTTATAAACCTATATTTTAATCTCACTGATCTTTTTATTTCGGCCTCACGCTTGCAGGAAAACAGAGAAAGAGAAAGTAAACCGACCGAGATGGTGAAGAAGAAGAGAAACTGGTAGTTGTTCCAGCACAATAAGAAACCAAGCCCGAGGAGAAATCATTAGCAACATCTCTAACATAGACCAAATCAGAGTCACGAAACAGAGAAACACATGTATATATAAATCTTTTTTAAAAAGGAGAGATATATGAGAGAACTTACCTTGTCACAGAGTGAAATCAAACTTGGGGTTAAAGCTTGTTTCATGGGACTACCGGAATCTGAAGGGAAAAATAATTCGACTGTAAGCTATATACGCTTGAATTAACCAACATGAAAACTTTTTAAAATTAAATCATAAAATTGACATATAGTACTTAGAAGAGATCACCGGTTCGTAGGATAAAATTAATCCTAGCTTTTTTTCCCATAAAGTTTAGCGATAGCATTAGTACACCAAAACATTATTAAACGTACTTATCGAAATAATAGTTTTAACTTTTAATAGATTAGAGGTAGATAAGAATTTAGGAAACAGGAGCAAAAGAATATTAACCTTACTAACGTGACAGTCATCGACGGTATTTGCAAAGTTGAGCTCTCTGGAGTCTTCTTGGCATCTCCTTCTTTAGCACTCAGTCCTTATCATCAACTTCCGAATCCAGCGTGTTATTTTGAGTAACAACCCTTTCTGGAGGTCACGAGATGGTTGTTAAGCCAAAGTCGTAAGTCGTTATAACCAACTTTGTGTCATGAGATGACCTATCTACGTGTTTCTTGACAGGGCATCAAGAGCTTGAAGATCTATAGTAAAATAATTCTGGAAGTTAAAATATCCGTAATCCTCATCCTCATCGTCACCTTCGTCTTCGTCACATGTACTTCTGTTTTCATATAATGGTATACAAGAAAAGTGATCTTCCACAGTTGCCAAAACACTCGTATCATCATTCAACATCGTGATGACACCTCCAGAGTCTGAAAAGTCTGCTCTCCTTTATTAAAAAAAAAAAAGGCGATGTGAACCAAATCAAATTTTCTGGACCTCTTTTCTCCCGTGACGAACTTAATCTATTTATGATAAAAAATGTTGCAAGCCCAAAGATCGTTGAGATGCCCTTTAACTCTGCACCCACCAAACACATATACATTATTAGAATCCATAGTAATTAAGTGAGATAGCTTCGGTTTTGTGGACCGGTTTCGCCTGCAAGAAGTTTCCTAGTGAGTTGATGGATCAAACTGCAACTATGGCTACGCCTACGTTAGGAGGGAGAACGACCCCTGAAGCTTTCTAGATCAACCATGTTTTAGTCTCAAGGGCAAAAACATAGAGATGCTGGTCAATGGAAACACGCGGTTGGAACTCGCCACCAAAGGCATACACTTTATTTCGCACAAGAGCTATGGCATGAGAGCTTCTTGCTCCTAGTCCAGTGTCTTTCTGTTTAAACTGATCACTAAGAAAATAGAGAAGAATTAACAACAAAAAAAATAAATTACTCATACAATTAATGGAACAAAGCTACTTTATAGGATGATATTAGCTGAATTCGATTAGATACAAAGAAACGACAAAAATACAATATGAACAACTCTGGAATGATAATTATGAATTTCTAATATAATGCCCGCAAAGTATAATACGATTTTATTTAAATTATCAAACAAAGTTGTGTTATAATTTCAGAGAAGTATAGTTCGATTTGTTTTAGTGTTGTTTGGTTTTTATTGGAGAAAAACTTATTTGATTCTTACAAACTAAAATCGACTTAAACATAATGTCAAAATTTTTTTTAGCCCATAAAAGGAATTTAAATGTATTTGTAGCCCATAAATCAGATGTTTTTGTTATTCTTTATATAAGTCCGCGGGGTAAATACTTTTTTTTTTAATAATTTTTGATGAAATTTCAACTAAAATGATTCAAATTTTAGGTTGTCATTATACTATTTAATCTAAACCTATCTATTTATTTTCTTGGCTTTATTTTTTTTAATAAAAAAGAGTTTATATTAAATACAATAAAAATAATATAACAAATTTATATTAAATATTTACAATGTTATTTTGATAGAATATCATCTCATCTTTTATTCCAATTCCATAAATTTTGATGTTGTTGTATTAATATGTGTTACAAAACTATCTGTCTTTCACGCTTCCTCTCTCTTCTTAGTCTCTGTCTTCCACCAGCTCATGCTCTATATTTTTTATTATCATCCTTGTTTTCCTCTTTATCTTCTTTTCAATCTCAAATTTTATTGTTCAACAGTTTGTATGTGATTTCATGTATCTCATAACTTTTTTATTTGTTCTCTTGTAACTCGCATCATCAACACCTCTTCAGTCTTGATCTTGTGCAATAATCTGAAATCAACAACACCGGTTATAAAAGGGTATCTCAATTTGCATTTCAAAACTAAATCCATGTAATCCCTAACAAAGCTTCATGGAATTCAATATTTCACTTGGTTGAATCAAACCTCCACTAAGTAAATATAAACCATATGTATGTACTCTTGCTCAAATACTTTCTATCAAGGTCTTGGAGTTTAATTTCTAAATATACATTTAGGCTTTAATCTAAGTATAACTCTGTTCAATGTCTTTGCTTTGTCTTCATTAACTCTCTTCTTTTCGCACAATCGAAAAAGACCATCCATGAAGCTCTTCTCGACTTTCGCGTTAGTTAGGTTCTTGTAAGCAACTAAGCTCTTTTCTCCTTCCATGATATCTCCCAAAATGTTGTCACATTCGTTGAAATAATCACTAATTAAAAAAGAAACCTAATTCTCTTCATTTTCCTCATTCTCGCATTCTTTTTCATTCTCTAATTTCTCCCTCTTCTTCTAAATTTAAAAAGAAACCTATTACAAATGTCCAAAAAAAAAAGATTCACATAATATGGTCTCGTAAATAACTTAAAACAAAGCAACTCAAAGATATCAAAACAATCACATGTTATAAAAACTTAAACTTATTGTTTAATAATTATGATAAACGCATACAAACTTAAAAAGACGAAATTTTCTTTGTCATGTTCTCTGTTTATACTCGTTTTCCACTCTTTCGGATTTCGTATGAACTGAATTAGTTTAACTTGTTCCACCATTTTTGTTTACAGGTGCACAACATGATTAAGTAAGTGACTTAGAGGAGAATGAGGGGTTAGGGTTCAATTGGATGGTCTACACATGCACACATGTTTATATAATTGAGTTAAAGAGGATAATGAGGGATTATAGTTCAGTTGGCTGACAAGTACTATCTGTATTCTTCGTCCTCGTCACATTCATTGTTTTCTTGTTCTTCGTATTCCTTGTCATCGTCATCGCCATGGCCATCGTCACCATTACTTTCATCCTCTGCTTCTTTATTACCCTTTTATTTGTTCCTTTTCCTTGTCAGATTCATCACTATCTTCATTATTTTATCCATTTTTTCCATCAATATATTGTTATTGTCCATTTTTTCTAGAGATTTAAACTTAATTATCTTAGCGAAACATGTATAGTTCTAAAACCTTTAGAATTAAAAAAAAAAAACATGGATTTGTATACTGTCTAGGTTAACTGCTAAAAAGAAGAACGTAACTGTTTGTAGTTTTTTTAGTGAAGAGAAACATGGATATGTGTAGATCAACCTGGTGAGCGTGACAGGTGATATCCATATCGTTCTTAATTAGAGATTTCGCGACTTTGTCAGGCTCAAACGTGTAAGAGACTCCATGGTTGTTCATCTCCAAACGTTTGAAATCTTTGTTTGGTTTAGACCAAAGCAGGTCATAGAGCAAATCCAGTTCGGGAACATCGGTTGGTCTTAATGTTCTTAATCTGTTCCACATTGGTCAAATCGGGAGAAAGCCCACCGTGCATACATAATATAATATCTTATCGTATATAAGAGCAGCCACATGTGGGACAGTTAAAAGAATCTGTAAATACTTTCCAGAGTCTCACACTGAATTTACGCTTACAGTCATTATAGAATCCGTATATTCTATTAGTAGAAACACACTAAGTGGTTTCCTTTTAAAAGAAAAAATTTCTCGGGGTATTTGATTTTGTAGGCAAGCATAAGACAAATAGTCTGCAAACTCTGGTTCCCGCGGTCCACGTAATCTTGCAATAATAAATAGTTAGATGTTGGTGGGAAGCCTTCGTACTAAAACAGCCTCAATAGATTTGAGTACTGTCCATGAATCTCAATATGTTTAACTCTTATGTGTTATATGAGGTTTTGGAAAGTTGTTGTTGACTCCCAAAGTATTTCGTTTTCATTATATATATGCTTTCTAACATGGTTTTAGATTTTTTAAATACTAATTGATTCTTTTGTCCAATAAATCACACCCACGTTCGCTTGGATCAGTATCAAGATGTCCTGAATTGGTCAGTGACGTCTAATCCATTCATGTAAGTTATGATAAAAAACTGAGTATTGAATTTTAGATCGAATATCTGTTCATATTCATCCACAAAGTGAACATTAAGTCATTTTTCGTGTTTTCATGCTTTCATGGAGAGAGAGAGCAAGTTATTGTGTATAAAATAAACTTAATAGAAATTGGTAACTCAATAGGTAAAACAGAGAAATTGTATTATGTGTTAATTACTTCTTCTGCTAATGGAAAAATTTATATATGTTAGAATGACTTCTACCATTATTGCAATATCCTTCCTTACCGGCTTCTTTATGGCAAGTGGTAGCAACAAAATGATCATTATACACTTTCTGTTTGGACCCTTTTTTGGTGTGGCATATGAATATGTAAATGAAATTTGTAAATTGAAAAAATAACATGTTTACCTCGTTCATTATTTTTGTAGCAACTATGTGAGCAATCTATGTTAGCTTTCATTACATCCTCAAACGATGAAAGCTTGTTAAAGAAATTTGCTTTCGTACATTTTGTTATCGTCATTTGAATTTAATTGCTTCTTTATCACATTTCAAATACTTGATTCTTCCTTCTTTCGGGAGATGTGAAATAACGATGTGAACAAATAAATAGAGCCTCCTGATTATCCTGTCATATATAAACACCTTAAAAGTGTAGTCCATAGAGACTTTCATCATGCTTTGATACAGACCAAAGCCAATTTCTAAAGAGGATTAGATGATGAAACCAATATCTTAAACGTAGTTTGAATGTGTTGTGATCTTGATAGCTGGTTGCTTTGATACCAAGAAAATTGATGTTTTGATCTGAGTCCACATTGCATGTATAGTTTTCTCTTTAACATGAAAGAGTGATAACGACCTGTTGTGTATAAAATGAACTTAATAGAAATTGGTAAATCAAAAGCTAAAATAGAGAAATTGTAGTTTGCATGTGTTACTTACGCTACCAATGAGAGGATTTCTACCCATTAGAGTGACTTCTACGATCATTTGCAATACCCTTATTTATATTTTTTTCTTTATGTCAAATGATAGCAACAAAATGATCATGATGAACTTTGACCTTTAATATAAACATGTAAATGAAGCTTGTAATTTGCAAAAATATGTTATGTAATTCTATCTCGTTCATTATTTTTGTAGTGACTATGTGAGCAATTTGTGTGGTTTTTTCATCACATCCTATCTCCCCCAAGCGATTAAAACTTTTTTAAAGAAATGTTTGTATCTATGTTAGCTATATATATTCTTGTTGTTGTCGACAATCTCCTAAGATTCGAGGGTTCACATCAGTAGTTAAAATAGTTGGGCTAGCTTGGGTCTCAAGAAAAAATCTATCCATTTATAAGCGCTTCAGAAACAGATGCACGAATGTTTTTTTTTAACTCACTTTCAAGGTTCTTTTTCTTCTTATTGCTCTAGTCCAATCCAAACACAGTAGACGAATCCATAGCGGAAAACGGTAAACACTCAGCAATCATAGCTCTCACAAGCACCAAACTAATAACTATAAACATACGTTTTGAAAGTTTTCAACTAAAATCCGTAACGCTACAACATTGAAAACTTACTTGCGAAGGAATTAACTTGAACATGGTCACAGATCGTGCTTGTCGTCGATCCTTCTTCTTCTAACCAAAAATTTAACTCAGACAACATCAAATTATTCATAACATCATACACAAGCATTGTGATTCATGAGAGATACAAAAGTGTAGACACATCTATAATAAACCAAGTGTCACATGCCTAAGTAGACTATAAAAGAGACTGAGAGGAGAGATTCGAGTTTCTTCATGCTATGATCAGCAGAGCGAATGGATACCCAAAAATATCCAAAATATAATTATATATCCAAAATATATTAGTCATATTTATACTTGTAATAACCCAAATATCCAAAACTACAAAAAATGGTGTATTTCGGATAAATTGGATAGATTTAGATGATACAAGTCTAACTTTTTACGGGTATTTTGGATATTTAGATTTCGCATAGATTTGGGTATAATTGGGTGATACATATACAATTATTTCAGGTATTTTAGGTACTCTCAAATAATTTGAGTACTTTTTGTAAATATTTGGGTAAAGAGTATCCATCCGAATCGCATCCGAATCCGAAATTAGTTTAAGTTTTTAACAGTTAACAATATAAACATGAGAATCGACATGAACCTTAATTGGAACAAAACCAATCCCGAACCAAAAACTTAAAATACCCGAACATGACATAAATGTCATAACTCGAAAACCCGACCCCGAATGGACCGGGCCCAAATCCGATCCAAATACTCATATGCTCATGCCTAATTGACACCATCTCCACGACCCTCTTTCATTTGTGCATATGCAACATAGTTTGTAATGAGAGCTGCAAGAATTTTCTCATGCACCAACATCACCAAACTTATTTTGAGGTATTAGACATATACGAAACAATCTACGAAATTAAGTAATTGAGTTTACCTTGGTGAAAGTTATAGCTATTGCGGTAGCCAATTATATACAAGTGTGCATCTTCTTCAATTCGTATCTTCTTTTTTTCATCTCCTGCTTATATATCTGATGACACAAATACATTACCGTGTAGTGTATTGGTAAAGCTACATTTAAATGTCGACAAAATCGGTAAAAAGAACCAAAATCGGAGACAAAAAATACAAGGGATTCAATCATCCAAATAGCTAGCCAGAATTGGAGGTAAAAAATAATGAATCGAAATACTAAGCGCAAAATAAATAAAAAACATATAATTTAATTTATTTTGTTCGGAAAAATAGAAACATGTATCTTGATGATTAATCGGCTTGGATGAGAATATATTATTTTTTTTGGTAAAAGTGAGAATATATTAGGTAATTGGATCATGATAGCTTATCACCAATTTTTTCTTCTTTAGATAAATCACCAACAAATTTAAACGAAACCTAAAAAAAATTAGTAATTGGCATTGTGTTCTTAAACCTGAAAACGACAAATGAAATTAATGAAAATCTGAAAACGACAAATGAAATTTTTTCTTCTTTAGATAAATCACCAACAAATTTAAAGAAAACCTAAAAAAAATTAGTAATTGGCATTGTGTTCTTAAATCTGAACATTATCATTCCACAGAAAGAGAACATTAAAAATTGAAAACAGCGAGATTACCTGAAGGATCTCCGAGTAACTGATGTCAACTGTTTTTCTAAAAGAACGAAATGATAAACGCTAACAATAATTACCAATTTTTAATATATTTTCTTACAATAATGTATTTGAATTAGTTAATATGGAAGGCGGATGCAAGCAAAGCCAAATAATACGTAAGGGATTTCTCCTACTAATATTATTTAGGATTACATTTTAAAAATATGATTTCAAATATAAAAACACTACATCATTTGCCATTGTAATAGATAACAAAACTAAAAAATTCATCAAAGATAAAACAGCTAAGTCATCTAATTTTTATATTTATATTCAAACAAAATTTTAAAAAACACTCACTAAACATAATATTTCATAACACCCACAAAATTTATTAGGTGAATAATAATTATTAATTTCTAGTGTATGCAGATTTTATTTGGTGAATGATAATTAATTTTTAGTGCATGCAAAGTTTAATATTATAAATTTTTAGTGCATGCAAAGTTTAATATGGTTCGATTTAAATTACAAAACAAAGTGGTGTTATAATCTCGGTTTAGTATGGTTCGATTTGGTTTTGATTAGAGAGAAACGTATCAGTATTTGCAAACTAAAATCGAACTAAACATAATTTCAAATAATTCTCACTATTCATCCAACTACACATAATATATCATATATTTTTGGATAAAACTTTTTAATGCCCGCAAAATTTATTAGGTGAATAATAGTTACGAATTTTTAGTGTCCACATATTTTATTACGTGAATGATAATTACGAATATCTAGTGCCCGCAAATTTTAATATGGTTTGATTTAAATTACAAAACAAAGTGGTGTTATAATTTCGGTTTAGTATGGTTCAATTTGGTTTAGTGTTAATTTCTTTTTATTTGAGAGAATATTATCCAGTACTTGCAAACTAAAATCGAACTAAACATAATTTTAAAAAAAATGATGTTATTCATCCAACTAAACATAATAATTCATATATTTTTGGATAAAACTTTTTAGTGCCCGCAAAGTTTTTTAGGTGTATGGTAATTATGAATATCTAGTGCCCGCAAAGTTTAATATGGTTCGATTTAAATTACAAAACAACGTGGTGTTATAATTTCGGTTTGGTGTGGTTCTATTTGTTTTAGTGTTGTTTGTTTTTATTAGAGATAAACTTATTCAGTACTTCCAAAATAAAATAGCACTAAACATAATTTCAAAGAAAATCTTACTATTCATCCAAGTAACATTTCATATATTTTTGGATAAAACGTTTTAATGCCCGTAAAATTTATTAGGTTGTCCTAAGGTTCCGAAAATGTCCTGCCTCTACTTATCATTGTTTTGCCCATTCTCTACGTTTTGTTCATAAATGTAGTTAACTTCTTTATTCTTGATTTATATAAATTCTGCAGGTGGAAGAAGAAGCATCGTTCTTAGTGGAAAAGATTAATTAGCACTTTTCTTCACCCTCTCTCCCAATTAACACTCATCCCTATACGAATATACCAATACAACCAATATTAACTTCATTTTGAAAATGACCCATTAGTTTAAGGTTTAGTAGAAACTTTAGATGCATAGAAGATGCAAACTCATAAGTAGAGTTTCCAAATCTTTTTTTAGTTTTGAATTACGAAACAGATTTTGAAGATGTCGATTAAGGAAACAAAAAAGGGAATCATAGAGAATGAGGCTGAAGAAAGAGGAGACAATTTAAGCATGAAGAGCTTTCTATGGCATGGTGGTTCTGTTTATGATGCTTGGTTTATATGTGCATCGAACCAGGTTTTAATACAATCAATTTTGACACACTAAACCAAAAACATGCGTCATGATGTTATGGACTAACATCAAAGTATTGGAATTGAGAAGAGTTGAAAATTTTAAGGTTTTTTTTCTTTAACTCACCATATCTATAAAAAAAAAAGTAAATAATTCTATTATTTATATCTAATTGGTAAGTATTCTCTACTTCAATTTTTTTTTTTTAAAGCTTTCCTTAAATTTGTGAAAGATATGGATGGACAACAGAAAAGCGGTGAAAGATTTGATGATTTACATTTTTTTCGACAAAATCTAACTAAAAAGTTAAAAAATATTTATTTTTAATTATTTTTTTTAATCATTATTCTCGTAAATTTTTAGATAATTTCATCTCTTTTTGTAAAAGATATCAATTGGTTAAATATTATTTTCCATTTTTTCCAAAAAGATTCCTTATCAAGTATTATATATGTAAATTTCTTTTTAACCTTCATACACATTTCGGTCCACGCACAGATGCTTAAAAAAAAGCAACAGAGATTCTTGGTCATGATGATGAGAATCATGCAAGCAAATCTGTTGGTGAATGCAGATACATTTTGTGGGTTGTGGTTTACGGGCTTGGAAACTAAATACTTACTCTTTGCCTCTGTCTTCCTCTATGCTCTCTTGACAGAGTGGGTCGATCAAAGCAAAGATACAAGTTATTTGTTCTGCGAGTTGTTTCCACGTACTTCCTCTTGAATTAATTCCCAAAATTTGTCCGCCGCCCAATAATCCGCGGGCTAATCAATAAAAGCTAATTGAGTAGATAAAGTAAGAGCAATTGCTCACATTAAATTTCTTATGATAAAAGTCTCAAACGTTAAGTAGTGCGTCAAGAACAATACGACTTGACAACACCAAGACACTTCTACGACAACAACTCGGAAGTTCATAAACCACACAATTCTTCCCACTCGATAATATTTCACATATTCTCGATTGCTGTTTCCCAAATTTACCGATAAACTTGGCTTTGTTTCTCTTTCCATTAAACAAAGGCAACACAAGTTCTGTCATCAAATCTCTATAAAAATACCCAGATCATTTCATATTACGCTTGAGAATTCATCATTATATCTAGATGATCAGAGAAATCGGATTAGAACAATCAAAACCCTAATCTTACAAAATCATCTGGAGATAAATCAAAGAAATGAGAGACCCACGTATAATGAAAATTTTACAGGATCGAAGTTTTGAAACACAGATAAACAAATCCAAGGTGAGAAATATCATCGAACATATTTGAGGTTTTGGAAACAATCTAAGAAAGTGATTTAATTAGTTTTGTTTTACCTTTTTGTATTCAGGGCCAAAGTTATAGCTTCTGGAGAAACGAAAAGAAAAAACATGCAACTTAATTAGAAAGAAAGAACAGTAACAGATTTGTAACACAATTCATAGATTCATAATAAAAAAAAAAAAAATTATAGATGTAATATAGATTATTACTTGTTGATCGGTTGAGATAACAAATTTTATGGATCGATTTACTTCATTATATCTACAAATCTAATATGCTTTGAATGCAAATTCAAGCTGCGATCATAAACACTATTAATTAATACCATTAGAGATAAATGACCAGGAAATCACACAAAATGTTCTTAAAATCATAATTCATAAGATACCTGCTCACCTAATGTAGGTAGATAAATAGGGGGAAAAAAAATACATGCTTATCGGATTCAAACTGATGCTTCCGCACACGCATGGATGTAGACTATAAAATAAAAGAGGTGTGAATAAGCCATCCACGCCATAATTTGTTACCTATTTACAACAAAATAAAGCACACTAAACTATGAATAAAACGTATTAAGATTCAATAAAATTAAAGCATACCTCATAAAAAAACTAAAATCGTACTTCCTGATTCAAAACCATGATTAGTCATGAAAACATCAAAAACATAATATAAATTATAGATTCATAACAAATCAGAAAATCAACAAAAATAAAGATAAAATATCACCTACCGGTCAGTCGCTGAATTATGAATCTTTAGTGCCCGCAAAGTTTAATATGGTTAAATTTAAATTACAAAATAAAGTGGCGTTATAATTTCGGTTTAGTATGATTTGATTTGGTTTAGTGTTGTTTGCTTTTTATTAGAGAGAAACTTATTATGTAATTGTAAACTAATTTCGAACTAAACTTAATTTCAAAAAAAATATTACTATTTATCCAACTAAACATTATATTTCCTATATTTTCGTATAAAACTTTTTAGTGCCCGCAAAATTTATCACGTGAATGCTAATTATGAATTTTTATTACGTGAGCCCACATATTTATTACGTGAATGATAATTATGAATTTTTAGTGCCCCCAAATTTTAATATGGCTCGATTTAAATTACAAGAAAAAATGGTGTTATAATTTCGGTTTAGTATGGTTTGATTTGGTTTGGTGTTGTTTGTTATTTATTGTAGAGAAATTTATTCTGTACTTGCAAACAAAAATCAAATTAAACATAATTTTAAATACATTCTTACTATTTATCCAACTAAACTTTCATATATTGTTTGATAAAACTTTCTAGTGCCCGCAAAATTTATTAAGTGAATGACAATAATGAATTTCTAGCACTGAATTATGAATTTTTAGTGCCCGCAAACTTTAATATGCTTCGATTTAAATTATAAAACAAAGTAGTGTTATAATTTTGGTTTAGTATGGTTTGATTTAGTTTAGTGTTGTTTGCTTTTTATTGGAGAGAAACTTTCCAGTACTTGCATACTAAAATCGAACGAACCATAATTTATAAAAAATTCTTACTATTCATCCAACTAAACATAATATTTCATATATTTTTTGGATAAAACATGTTAGTGCCCGCAAAATTTATTAAGTGAATGATAATTATGTTTTATAATTTCTGTATATTTTATTACGTGAATGATAGTTATCAACTTCTAGTGCCCGCAAAGTTTTATATGGTTCGATTTAAATGACAAAACAAAGTGGTGTTTTAATTTCGGTTTAGTATTGTTCGATTTTGTTTATTGTCGTTTGCTTTTTATTGGAGAAAAACATATTTGGTACTTTCAAAACAAAAATTAAACTAAACACAATTTCAAAAAAAATTTTACTATTCGTCCAACTAACATATTATTTCATATATTTTTGGAGAAAATGTTTTAGTGCCTGCAAAATTTATTCGGTAATTGATATATGAATGAATTTCTAGTGCCCGCATATTTTATTACGTGAATGATAATTAAGAATTTCTAGTGCCCGCAAACTTTAGTGTGGTTCGATTTTAATTACCAAAAAAAATGGTGTTATAATTTCAGTTTAGTATGGTTCAATTTCGTTTAGTATTGTTTGATTTTTATTGAAGAGAAGCTTATTCAGTACTTGCAAACCAAAATCAAAGTAAACATAATCTTAAAAAAAATCTTACTATTCATCCAACTAAACATAATATTTCATATTTTTGGATAAAATATTTTAGTGCCTGCAAAATTTATTAGGTGAATGATAATTAAGAATTTCTAATGCCCGCATATTTTATTACATGAATGATAATTATGAATTTTTAGTGTTCGCAAAACTGTAATATGGTACGATTTAAATTACAAAACAAATTGGTGTTATGATTTCAGTTTAGTATGGTTCGATTTGGTTTAGCGTTGTTTGCTTTTTAATAAAGAGAAACTTATCTTTTTTTTTTTTAATACTGGATTATTATTATTCAATTGCAAATACATCGGCTACTCTTAAGATCTATATCTGGCGCTTGCACCTGCTCCACGTAGAAGATCTCATGTAAACTTGTCTCCTTAAAATCACCAAATAAATCACGCCTTTCGGGAATTGAACCCCAGACTTTCTGATGTAGAAGCATAATCAACACCCTTAGTCAACCACTGAACCAAAGAGGCTTCCACAGAGAAAAACTTATCTAGTACTTACAATCTAAAATGAAACTAAAGATTACGGTTAGAAATACATTTTTTGAGATAACTTTTTCAAAAGTATCCACATCAAAAGTCTATTTTCAGTTTTGTTTTTGTTTTTTACTATTTAAAAAATATTTAAGTCAACAAAAATACATTAATTTTTTGCGCCATAAATTGCAGAACCATATGAGGTTCCATTTTGAGAAAACTTATGGACTTTTGCAATGAGTCGTTCTCACTAAGTGATAGAAGACTTTGTATACAAAATCGTTGACAACTTAATATCGGGTTTCCGGTGAAAGGTTTATAGTGCTTATCGTCTATTGTATTTCGGCTTCTGCAAGTTGTTTTTTTTTTTCGCCTTTCACTCTTCCAATTAATTCAAAAAAAAAACAGCATAAACATAATCACTTCATCTAACTCTAAAAGTTTCGGTGCTTTTGTTGAGTAAATAAACTGAAGTTCTTATCATGAATTATACTCTTTTTTTTTTTTTTGGGAACTATAATCTTTTGATTTAATCAAAAGATAATAAATAAAATAACACGATAGAGAAAAGCAGAGACAACCACAAGTATGAGAGACAAAAGCACCAAAAAGACATTTGTAGAGAAAAGTATTGACTGTGTAGCTGCGAAAAAATAAACAATACATGTGTATTACACACGTAGGTAGCACTTTGTTTTCTTGTTAAATACGAAAATCAAGAGACAAAGGACTGATGGTTTGGTAACCAGAAGCGAATGGTGACCAAAGACATAATTACGGCGAGCTAAAGGCATATTACCACAAGACTGAATCAACAGATTCGAGATTTTTGAATTACCATTTGCTTCGAATATGATGAATTATTATTCATTGTCTGGAAGCATATAATTAGTCATATGGCGAGTCAACTTCGCGACGTATTTGTCTTCATAATCGTTTCATGCCTTTGTTGAATCGGGATATTTGGATATGGATTCAAGTTGAGGCGAGTTTGTGATTGGAATGTGCTCGAAAAAGGAGCTAAATAAACTAAACTATATATATATATATATATATATGTATATAGAAAAAGAAAAAAAAAACAAAAAACAGCCAAAAAAAGTTTCGTGTGTGTCTAATGTCGAAGTTAGACGCTCACCGCCAACCACTTAAATTCTACAACAACATTAAAACCAAAAAGAATAAAACGCATAATGGAGCTAATGTGAGAGATGAAACTACTAACTTCTAGTGTGTAAAAAAACGCATAAATTGATCAAAATAATAGAATATAGGTAAAACAGAAATAAACCCAACCCTTTTCCCCATAGATGCAACAATATACTTCCGTCCAAACTCCAAACAAAACTTTGGGATTTCACACCTGATTAATGATGAAAACAGTAGTGGATTTATAACAAAAACATAAAATTCATCATCTGCATTCTAATCGTGTACTCAATTTGTCTTTGAGCTCCTTGGAAGTGCTTATTTACTGAATCTACAGTATCCAAAAGAATAAAAGTATATAGATAAGCCACAGAAAAAAAGAAAAAACCAAAATCTCAAGGAAAGTACCAATTATACTGAACCCTAGAAACTGATTCTTTGCCGCTCCTTGTGCACCAAAGTTCTCTGCTACCATTGTATTACTCGTGCTTTAGGCGGAGGGGAATGCAAATTTGTAATATGCATTTAAACCATTACCATGGGTATTATGTTCCTCTCAAACTCGACCATATTATTGTTGGCCTTAGAAACGTAAGGATACTTTATAACAAACTGAAAACTTTAAGCCATGAATTATATTAAAGATCGATCTTTGAATCTAAGTCTGTGTCTAAAAAAAATAAAAATAAAAAGTCTGTGTCTAAAGACCAATGTTAAAGCTGTGGGTTCCGTTTTGCTTCCAGCAAACTGAAAACCGGTCCAAAGTGATTTCTTTCAAGCCGTGGGTACACAAAGATCAGTTTTCGAATCTTATTCTCTGTCTAACTGAAAACTTTAAGCCAAGAATCCTACTGTTAGACTAATGTTAAAGCCATGGGTACTGTTTTCGTTCCAGCAAACTGAAAAACCCAATTTACCAAAGTCATGTCTAAACAATTCTTTAAGCTGTGGGTCTTTATGGATCAGTTTTTTTTTTTCCGAATTATAGTATCTTTCTAGTAAGACATGGGTCCAAACTCGAAGGGACAATATCCCTAAAAAAGAATCTGGCAGAACACTATTAGTTGAGTGTCTGCATATGATCTCTCTTGGGTTCGAAGGGAAAACAAAAGAAGGAAGAAATCTAACCAAAACAAAAAACAAAAAATATTCTGATTTCAAAACCGCTATTAAGCATTCGCCGAAAGAGAACAAATCGAATATTCTTTTTTCGGGAAGTTCGCAAACACAAGCTTTTTCTTTGATGCAAAGACGAAGAACAACGATCGCAACAATCTCATGCAAAATCGGTGAAAAATAAATAATATCATGCAAAATTAATAAATATCGAAGCCGCTACCAGATCAGAAAACGAAAACGAAACCTTAAACAAAATCAAGTAACACAAATAAAAGAAACGAAATTGTAAAACATTGAAAAGCAGAGTCGCGATCTGTTTGGTTTCTTCAAAAATCAAAGCTAATTCAAAACAAAACGAAAACAAAACAAAATACTCAAATATGGATGGTATTGTAAGATTTTAGAAAGCCTAAAAATCAGAGATCGAAAGAAAACGCTGCTTAAGATGAAGAGAGAAAATGGGAAGAAAAACAGAAAACTTATGAGAAAAATAATCTCTGATTATGCTTTTATATCATATGAACGACTTATGAAACTACTATATTAAACGAACAAAACCCACAAAAGTTATTTAAACACACAATAAACAACAAAAAGAAAATCGATGATATAGTTGCTTACCAGTTAATTTATAAACTGCAACCGAATTCATCACATGGCCATGAATCCAATCATCTAATTAGTGATGTAAAAATTGATGCGCAGACGATCACTAAAACCTGTTGAACATCTGTTGGCTTCAGTGTTCTGATCACTAAAACCTGCGCAGACGATCAAGAATCCAATATATATCCGTCAAAGCGATACCTGCAATACCAAAATAAACGGATTATCAACATATCAAAAGTAGTTGTTTTATGAACGAAAAACAAACACACAAAGCAAACAGACGAACAATGAACCAAAAATCTAATGGTGATGATGTTATAGAAGTTCAAGTCATGGGTACTATTTATACTAAATTAAGGGACGATACAATCCTAGAGTTTTACATACAAAAAATCTAATTTGTAATATTTACTGCCTATTTTCACGCATATACCTTTAATTATCAATTAACTTATTGTCGAAATAAAAAGGAAAAATACCTTAAATACTATTTCCAATTTTGCGTAATAAACAATTATATGATCTCATATTATCTATTTCCTTTATAAATTATTATAGACAATATATACTAAACCTTTAATTAAAATCACAATTAAACATTGTAACCAAAAGTACCCAAACAATGAGCCCACCCAAATTCCGTTAAAAGAAAAAAAAAATGAGCCCACCCAAATCCAATTTATAATACGATCTCTTTTTTCTTTTCAGTTATAGAGTGTATAAGGCCCAACCGTAATTAAAATATATTGGATTTTAGTTTCAGATTCGTTTATTATGAGCCCATTACCAAAACCCGTTAACCTAATTAACATAATTAAAGAGAGGGGTAATTATAATTAAAAGAGAGGGGCAAGATTGTTATTGACCACTCCCTCGAATTTTCTTAGCTTGACACGTCAGCATCGAGCATTGTCAAATATTATATATATAGTATATATAGATATATAATAGGAGAGTTTTCTCTCCTCTTAGGGTGTCCACATAGGCGACACATCAGCGTACACGTCATCATAAATTTTAATATGTACAAAATGTCACTAAAAAGATCCGAACCCCTTACCTTAAACATTTAAAGAGTGCATCCCAAACCAAATTACCACTTAAATCATTTTGGTTGATATCAAAATTTAAACTATATATATATGACTTTATAAAAGTTCCACTCAATTTATTTATTAAAAGAAGAAACATTAAAAAAAGAAAATTCACATACTTTTATATTATCATCTTTTAATAGAAGAAGATATTTGTTCATAAACAATAACATGGTTTAATATAAATAAAAAGTAATATAATATAACACACAAAAATATGTGATAAAAAATATGATAAATATACAAATAGTTAGTTCAAAAATAGAAGTTAATAAATTAATAAAACACAGCACAAAAATATATAAGATAAAAATATGAATAGAAATTAGATGCATATAGATAATTTTCAAACACATATAATTTATATATGAAAAGTAGAAAACAAAAAAAAGATGTTATCACGCTAAAAAGACATTAACTTTTTCAAGAGTTATAAAATATTTAGATTAAAAAAAGTTTATATGATAGTAAACTATAGAATTTAGATTACATGAAATAAGAATATCTATTTTTAAAGAAAAAAGTATGTATCCAAAATCAAGATAAAATATTTATATATAATTGTATAATATATTTAAGGAAAGAATTGGGATTTAAAAGTACAATTAGATACAAGATTTCTTTAAACAATAACGTTAGAGTGCAATGTTCCATAGAAAATGCAATGTATGAGAATAGGAAGAATCCAAAGATAAAATTTAATATGTAGGAAAAATAACATTTTATAATAGACAAAAAAAAATATAAAAATGAAATAGATAAAGATAAAATAATTTTAATATAAGTTTATAATGAATCAAAAATCTAATCAATTATTTTAACGAAAATAACGTGAAAAGAGATAAAATGTCGCGAGGTGAACGACTGCATCTTAGAATATGACGAAAAAAATGACAGCGAAATAATTTCAAGAAAAATTGACTAAATTCAAAAAGATGTATGAACATGACATGGTCGAGATTGTTTATATTTGTCTGAATTTTTTCAGCTAATTTTTACCACGTGTTACCTAAAAATTCATTGTTTTTTTCAAGATAAACATTATTCTTAATAAAATCTATATTATATATTATTTCATAAATATGTTTATGTCTATATAGATTTATCTTTTAAAATTCAATATATTTATATTCACGGCTTATATTGTTAATAGTTTATAAGTAAAATCCCGCGCATCGCGCGTGGTCACAGATCTAGTTTATCAATAAAACATAGTTGCTTATTTAAAAAAAGTAAACCAAAGAGGAAAACCGAACGAATGAAAACAGAGGAAACTAAATAATAGTATAGAGATTTAAAATATATTTTGTTACAAAATTTCCGCTTAAACAAAACTGGAAATCTTTACATATAACATTTTTTTTTATTATGTTTTTATATGTTATTATGTTTTAATATATTTTTAGACATAATTTTCCTGGGTTAATTTACGGGAAAAATCATATAGTCTTTGTGAACAAATTTACTATACGTTTCCTTTCCATTTTTTTTTGTATATATGATTTTTTGTTTCCTTTATTTAGCTCAATATTTTCATTATGAGATTAGTAATTAAATTAATAATTTTTAATGTTAAATGACTATATTTCCAGTTTTAACTTTTAACAAATTAAGAAATCAAGAAACGGGTTTAAAAGTTTAAACTATTAATGAATTAAAAATTGGAAAGCTATGAATATAGAAGTAAAAAAGCTTGACATTTCTTATTATATAAATCAATGAAATTGAAGTCATAGAAAAGTAGAAACATAGGTCGTAAAATCAAAAGTGGACATTACATATTATATTGAAATCTCAAAAGTAACTGAAGTTTCAAAAAAACCCTATGTTAAAACTATTAAAATATTCTTGAAAGGAAAATTAGATAGCAATTATAATTTGCTGAGAGCGTTGTTGCGTATCAAATTCATTTCTGGCGGCTACGTTTGTCTTTGTGGTTGCAGCCAACGGTGTCATCGTCATCACTTGCTGCATAACTTTTTACATTTGTCTTAAGAAACTTACATTTCTTTATTACATAATATTTTAGAAATTTTACATTTTACATTTTTCTACTACATAATATTTTAGAAAATTTACATTTATTCTTTTTTTTTTTGGTCATCTGATGTTATTATTGAAACTTGTTGTGGAACCAAGGAGGAATACAACGCCCAAACAAGGGTAGCTATTCCATTTACATTTATTCTATTTCCAAATTATTTTTTTTTTCATTTAAAATGTTAATTAGTGAGGTGGCTAATCGCGATTGGCCGTCTAAAATCCCACGTGGACGGCCTTAGAAGCATTTAGCCTCAACTTTTATATAGTATAGATTTATCATTATCAATATATTTACCAAATATGAAAAACACGATTTTATTGTTCCTTTTTAAAAATGATTTTTCTTAAAAATGATATCTCATGGTTTCTCACTAATATTTCAATTTTAGAGTTTTTTTCGCATAAATTGTAACTTGTTTAGTATGAAGATGTTTATAAAAGTTTTTTTTTTTTTTTTTTTTGAACACCATAATGATTTGATTTCAACTTAAACGAGCGGTTCATACAAAGCAAGTGCTTGTTTTTCTAACTTATCAGCCACCACATTTTTTGATCGTGGGGTGTATCGACATAAAAAACTAGCAAAAGAACTGATACAGATAAAAATGTCAGAGAGAATCCCATAGATTTCTAACAGAGACAAGTGGGAGTTGATTGACCGCACCAACGCTTGACAATCTGACTCCAGGTTGAGATGAGTAACACCTTTCTTGAGTGCATTCATAATCGCTGCTCTACAAGCTAAGCTTTCAGCTATCAAGGGAGAGGAGATTGCTTCACAGGTCGCCGAATGAAGAGACAAGTATTCATAATTTTTGTTTAAGAAGACCCAACCAAGGGAGAGGGAGATTGCTTCACAGTTTTAGTATCCTGTCGCCACGCCGCATCGGACTTACAAACCAGAGAAGCCTCTGAGATTAGAGAGGCAAACCTGTCTGTTATAGCCGGGGCTGGAGCTGCCATCTTTAGCTTAGGAGTCTGTGCTTCTTGCCACTCTTTTGCATCTTTCATTGCCTTGATCAAAGTATCTTCAACGCTAAAGCACATGTCATTGAAGAGCTTTTGATTTCTCGATTTCCACATATTTCCACAGATGCAAGGATATAAGGGACACATTCCCAAGCCAGTAGGTGGGAGGCAGACTTGTTGTTTTGCCCTTAATAATCCTGCTCTCACAGTTTCTAAATCAGCACAAGAGAAAACTGTTTTAAAAAGGGCTAGGTTCCATATGTTATGGGCATATATAGCGGCAGGTGAAGAGAAGGTGGAGAATGGTTTCTGGTTTTCACATCTGCAGCATGCTTCATTCATATCTAAGTGTCTGGTTAGCAACTGGTGACCTGTAGGGAGGGCGCCCTGCAAAGTTTTCCATAAGAACATCTTCACTTTTGGTGCAGTTTGAATATTCCATATCTCTGTCATCCAGTTGATGTTCTCTTGAGTGATGGGGTGTGGGGACCTTCATAGACCTTCATTTGCACTGTGATAACCTGATTTTGTTGAGTAAACACCAGAAGGGTGACCCAGCCAGACTTGTATATGGGAAAGCTTGGATGGCGTATTCTCCAACAACGACGATGCTTGCTATCAAAAGTTTTGTTAGGAAAATATTGCCACTCTGTGTCCTTCTTGGATGCTACTTGCCCTTCTTCAACTTCCCATGGTTGGAGAAGTATTCTGGCAGGTAGAGACCTCTTAAAAACAAATCTGGGCTGGGATCTTGGGACCATATTTTTATTATTTCAGTAAAGTATGTGGAACCTTACCAACTTTGAATTTGAGGCCTTTGACATCTCATACGAGAATTATATGTCTTGGGTGTTGGATGCGGAAATGGACCTTGTTTCAGAAGAACTTGGTGAAACCAAAAAAAGAGAAATACTACTCAAAATAAAGACAAGGCAAAGACTATCATATTCCTTCGTCATCATCTCCATGACAATCTTAAAGACTAAATATCTAACATGAAAGATCCACGAGTCCTTTAGATCAGTGTAAAGGACAGGTTTGACCACTAGAAAACAGTGGTTTTGCCTAAAGCTCATTTCGACTGGCTACACTTAAGATTACAAGACTTCAAGTCTGTCTCCGAGTACAATTATGCAATGTTCAAAACCACTTCAAAGTTGAAGTGATGTGGAGAGAATGTTACCGATGCGGAAATGCTAGAAAAAACGTACTCCACTTTCCATGCAAGCAATGTTGTCATGCAGACATAATACTGCGAGAAAGGATATTAGAAATACAGTGAACTGATTTCTTCTCTCCTTGTAGCCGAGCAGAAAGATGAGCTTTTAATGAAAAACCATGAGACACGTCGAATTGTATCTACTTCACTCCATGAACCAGTTGGACGTGTCTCATGGTTTTTCATTAAAAAAAACATTATTCTGCTTGGCTACAAGGAGAGAAGAAATCAGTTCACTGTATTTCTGATATCTTTTCTTGTGGTATTGTTTTTGCAGGACAACATCGCTTGCATGGAAAGTGAAGTACGTCTTTCCCAGCATTTTCGCATTGCTAACATTCTCTCCATATAACCTTCAACTTTGAAGTGATTTTGAACATTGCAGAATTTACTCAAATATAGAATTGAAGTCTTGTAATCTTAAATGGAGCCAGTCGAAACGTGCTCTAGGCAAAACCACTATAGTGGATGATCAATACAAAATATCTCATTGTATATGTACTAGAAAATTTATATTATCTAAATTCATGGGATCGCTGACAGCTATATAATCGGGCACACAATAAATCATTAAGAAATCTTCTAGTTCTCTAATGAACTTTCACATAAATTACTGATTTTCTTTCGCATCACTATTGAATCGGAATGGTTTAAGTAACCGATCATGCCAAATAATGAGATTTTCAAAAAACTTTGGGTTTATCATAAACATTTATTTTCTATACAATAGAACTAATAAATTAACAATCACAAAAAGTAACTCAATTAATTATCACCATTTACTAGTTTTTTATTAAACTAGGTTCTCAATCAATATATTCATATTACCAATTAATCAATTTGGTTCACCAAATATATTTACATAATAAGTGAGTGAAATTGCATAAAAATTCAAGAACAATACAAGTATGTGAAATTATGCTATGCAAAAAAAAATATATATATATATATATTTGAGTTGACAAAAAAAATATATATATATATATATATAGATATATTGAAATCTCTTTCAATTATTAATAATTTAAAATTATTGTTTAATAACTACTCCCTCCGTATTTGATAAGTTGTCGTTTTAGGCTTTTTTGTTGTTGTTAATTAGTTGTCATTTTAATGTAATAATACAACTTTTGCATAAAATTTCCTAAATTACCCTCAATTAATGATCACAATTTGTTTGCATAAAATTTAGTTGTTTTTCTGGGACGAGTTATATAATGGGATGAAATATATAGCCGGACGGGTTATATAGCAGGGCGGATTAGACTTAATATTAATATAAATGAAAAATATCATTAATCCGGTGCTACAACACGGGTTAAATCCTCAATTTATTATTTTGTTAACACAACTAAATTTAGAATATTAGACAAATCAAAAACTTTATCTCAATAATTTCTTATTTTATAATTGTAAAAACGAAAAAACGAATTTCAATAACTCATGAATCGTATGTCGTCTAATCCTTAGTGTTATTAACCAACAATATAGAAAAATATTAGCCCGTATTTACTGAACCGACTCAAATTAACAACCACCAACTACGATCCAAATAAATAAAGCAATAAAAACAATGAAGAATAAGGTTCCATCATGACAAACATGACTACATGAGTCGACCATAACGAAAGCATGTGACGTTAGTATATACAACCTGATGATCATAACGATTGGGCTTATGCGTTGTAATCAATTAAATTCTGGAGACCTTAAAAAACAGAAACAGCATTTCCCATAGTGAACACGAATCGTCATTTTCGTTTATCTCTGTCATTTCTCTTTCGTATCAAATCCAAAAACTTCTCTGAATTTTCTCTCTTGAATGGCTTCGAAACATCTAAAATTTGAGTCTTCGTCTGAGGAAGAATATTAACGATGACTGTTTTAACGACCACAACCTTGTCTTCCTCATTGGTCTTTGTTTTTTTTCTCGGATGCTTCACGACCTCGTTTGAAAAAGTAACATTTTTCTTCTTTTTAGCCATGTCAGGTTTGGCTTGAGGAACAACGATGACCTTAGACGGAGTTGCTTTTTTCTTGAACGTCTTCTCTTCGTCGTCAGAGCTCCCAAGGAGGTGAAGAAGCAACAAGATCCGTCTGCTTCTTCCGTTGTTGCTTCACCAGCCGTGAAGACACCAGCTGAGTCATCTGAGGAAGAAGAAGAGAGCTAAGACGAAGAAGAGAGCTCTGATGATGATCAGAGCTGTCTTTGTCACCGTCTTCTTCTTCGTCTGAGCTCTCTTCTTCTTCCTCAGATGACTCAGCTGGTGTCTTCACGGCTGGTGAAGCAACAACGGAAGAAGCAGACGGATCTTGTTGCTTCTTCACCTCCTTGGGAGCTCTGACGACGAAGAGAAGGCGTTCAAGAAGAAAGCAACTCCGTATAAGGTCATCGTTGTTCCTCAAGCCAAACTTGACATGACTAAGAAGAAGAAAAAGGTTACTTTTTCGTGTTCACTATGGGAAATATTGTGACACCCGTCCTGCAACAAAGGACAAGGCAGCGTGTTAATCATCCGGTCTCGCCAAAAATTGTTTTCTTTAAATTATCTAATCGATAAAAACTTGTAACCATAACTCTTGCACACAATAACCTGAGGAAAAAGGAAAAGAGGGGTGAGTAATGAATTACTTAGTGATGGGAATCAACTCTGCCCACTGGACAAAGTAAAAACGTTCCAAACCACTACAGGAAATATGGGTATTAATAGCATAAGAGCATAGCGTTTTGAATATTTATGCTATAATAAAGTTTTGAAAACTTTTAGATAGCGTTTGGAGAAAGGCAAACGCTATGGTAGGTTGAGCGCGAAAAATATTTCAGAGTGGCGCTTAGTATTTGGTCTATGATAGCATAGACGTAAATTAAAACGTTATTATAGGTATAACCGGGAAACTAAAATTTCATTGGCTCCAAAAATTTTACTAAGTAACAAAATAATAAGAAAAAAAGAAAGAAACTTAAACAAAAAAAAAATTTACTATCGATCCCTTCTTTCTTCTTTCGTTCTTTCTCCCTGAAAGACCAAATATGAACACCAAATATCGATCCCTAATTTTGTCTAATCTCTCTCAGATCTAAATCTCTCTCAGTCGAAATATCTCTAGATCTCGATCGTATGTTTCTTAATCATCACAGGCATCAATCGAAATCAAATTGGTTAGTAATCGAAATCAAATTCTCAATGATTTAGTTTTATTCATGTTTGGGTTTCATCTGTTTCTGTTGTTTTTTCAGTAATTGGGTTTTCAATTGATGTTTGTGAGATTTGAATCGGTGTTTTCGTCTCTGTTTTCACAAACGGAAAATTTCTCTCCAGAGACGTAAAGCTAAGCTGTTGCTTTCAGCGATGGTGTCTGACGGCAAAGAAGTTGCTTTCAAACTATCCGACTATTGTGTTCTTAAGATCGTTCAAGGCGACATCACCAATTGGTCTGTTGATGGCTCCTCCGATGCTATTGTCAGTCTTCTCTCTTTCTCTCCTTCTCGGTTAGATCAAGTTTTAAAGTACAAAAAGCCTTATCCCAATTCGATTGTCATTAGAGTAATCAGAATCCGAGAAGGCTAATACCTTTTGATGCTTTTTAACTTGAAGTTTGAAAATGTGGAAACTTGATTGCTTCAGGTTAATCCAGCAAATGAGCGTATGCATCATATTTTTGTCTTCTGAAAAATCTCATTATATGGATGGTATCTTATTGGGAGAACTTGCCTACTGGAAATGGAGTAGGGGTTTCAACTTGCCCGCATCTCATGTGATTCACACGGTCGGACCAGTTTACAATGCTGAGAAGAATCATAAGAAACTACTGGAAAGTGCTTACAAGTAAGCAAGAAAACACATTTCTGTATAGAGTCAAATATTTATCTGTGAATTTTAGTGTGTAAAATGTTACTAATTCAATTGTGATTTTAGGATTGTCATATGTATGTTATCTGATTCTTAGGGATAACTTTATGCAGAGGAAAGGAAAGCTGAGGCTCTAAGAATCAGAGAGAAGTATCCCGGTAATTAAAAAGAAACCTTTTTTGAGATTTCGATTCTGTTTTCAGGCTTTGTTCTTATGTCATAAATTTGTTATGTATCTAAGTTAGATGACATTGATCTCATCATAGGAACATCACCAATTTGTAACTGAGACGCTCTAGCTTGTTTTCCAAATCCTACTAAAGTTGCTAACTAGATTGAAAAGTATTCAATGGAATGGTTGATTGTGAAATGCATTGATAATTAACATACGAAATTTATGTGGCAGGCAAAGAGAGATGCAGGGTTTTACCAATCTTTTTGTTTAAACGACAACATTACTAAGTGGGTTTTGTTATCGCTATGCACTCACAGTTGGAGACCTTCACGGCGATCTCGGTAAAGCCAGAGACGCGCTTCAGATGGCCGGCGTCTTGAGCTCCGACGGACGAGACCACTGGATTGGCCAGGACACTGTATGTCTTCACTTATAACATTTTCTAATCCTAGTGGAACATTGTTTCAGTTTCCTTAACATTAGTTGAAACTGAGTCTGAAGTGGGATTTTGATTTGCCTTTTGCAGTTTATGATGAGATATAAATTATTATACTGCTTTGTATCTTTTGAGTTTGAGTCCTTATGAGTTCCTCCAACTTATGTGAAATCAATAAATGAAAAATACAGGTACTAGTTCAGGTTGGAGATATACTGGATCGTGGTGATGATGAAATTGCAATACTTTCTTTATTAAGGTCACTTGATGATCAGGCCAAGTCTAATGGTGGAGCTGTTTTCCAGGTTTTGAATGCTTTCATACATGAATTTGACAAGTTTTATATGCAGAAAACACACTGCAACTTTTGCACTTTGCACATTTTAATTTACTAGTTCTAGAATGATAATTACTGATAGGACTAACAAAGAGCAACTAATTGTCCCATTTGTCAGGTTAGTGGGAACCATGAGACGATGAATGTTGAAGGAGATTTCAGATACGTAGATGCGAGAGCATTTGATGAGTGTACAGACTTTCTTGACTACTTGGAGGACTATGCACATGACTGGGACAAAACGTTTACTAACTGGGTTTTTGAGTCAAGACAATGGAAAGAAGATAGGAGAAGTTCTCACCATTGATCCTGCATAACTACGCCATTGCAAACCCTTAAGTCCGAATGCTAGCAAGGTCCAAGTTGATGATGCAAAAGTGTGGAGGCCAAATTCAAAAGTAAAATTCATCTCTGATGCAATAGGCACAATAGTGGCTTGGCCTAATGACAAGATAGTCTATATCTGAAACTTGTTAAGTACTGTGTTTCATATATATATCTACAATGTTAAGTGTCGAACACTTTGTTTTTTATTGTTGAATGCACTTGACTTTGTTTTCTCATGTTAAATATATTTGAATCTCTTATTAAATATATATTTTGATACAAACCACATATGTGAGAATGCAAGCACAAATACACAAACTTAAAACATTTTAATTGGAAAAAATTTGAATTAATTTTAATTGAATAGATTTTGTAAAATAAAAATAAAAACAAATAGAAGCAAGTCTCAAAAATAAAGAAATAGTTAATTATAACATATATAAAGAATAACATAAAAGTAATTCTATAATTATATAGATTATGTTTGTTTGAAATAGTAATAATATTAATTATAACAAATAATAACATAAGTAAAATTCATTTTTAAAAGTAGTTTAGGGTTTAGGGTTTATGGTTTAGAGTTTAGTTTTAGGGTTTAGGGTTTAGTTTTAGGGTTTAGTGTTTTAAATAGTAGCTAATATTAATGAAGTATACTATTATAACATAAATGAATTCTTTCATTTTATTAATTATAACATCATTAATGTGTTTAAACAATATGATTTACACAATAAGAAGATTAGTGTACATGTATTCTAAGGCAATCATATGTATTACCTTCAAATTTCTAAAAACGTGGCAAAATATTTTTTTTAAATTGCGAAAAAATTATGTAATCATGTAAATAACTCATAAACATATTAATTCGTCAATATATAAGTTTTTAAAATTATATAAATAGTAAAAACACATTTTTATGCCTATAAACAAAATAAGCCAATCATAATGCTTCACTCGGATTGCTGATGTGGCGAAATCTCAGCCATTCATCGGGTCTAATACATGATCAATTTACTCAAACCAATCATAATGTTTCACTCGGATACATGACGTGGCGACATCTCAGCCTTTCAAAGGCTTTGGCGGCTGCATGTTTAAGGTAATCTCAGCCGTTCATCGCCCAACAAAGGCTTTGGCGAGATTCTTCAACCCTTACTTCCTTTCCTCGGCATCGACTGAGAAAAAAATTCACAACAAAATTAATTCAGATTAGGTCTTCGTCTTTGGCGACGGCTACTACGACGCCGGCAACAAGCAGTTTCTCTCCGGGAACCATGAGATCTATCTATCTATCCGTCACACTCCAGAGGTTATCTGACCTGTTTGAGATCTTCATCACTCACCGACGAATCGTAACCAAAATTATTCCGATCTGGAAAAAAGCTGACCTGTAAAGGTGAAGTGTATCGGTAGAAATGGCGGTGGCCTTCCGTGGAGGCCGGGGCGGCGTCGGATCCGGCCAATCTACCGGACTTCGTAGTTTCTTCTCGTACCGGATCTTTATCTCCGCTTTGTTCTCTTTTCTCTTCCTTGTCAACTTCTCCGTCCTTATCTCGTCTCGTCATCAGCCTCATCAGGATCATGTACGTATCTCAATTTCTGAGCTCCTTTAATCCTCTTGTTTATGCTTTTGATTGATTTGCAATTCCGAACAAATTTAGAAATGATTCGGTGGTACTTGTTTGAATCTGAGCTTCGATTTTTGTTGAGAATTCTGATTGCTCGTCTCTGGTTTTTTTTAGACATTGCCGAGTATGGGAAACGCATATATGTAGAGGACCTTTTTGGCTTTACAATCGGATCCTTTGAAAACAAGGTTGGATCTGATACACAAGCAAGCCACTGATCATCTCACACTGGTCAATGCATATGCTGCTTACGCCAGGAAGCTAAAGCTTGATGCTTCCAAGCAGCTTAAGCTCTTTGAAGATTTGGCTATCAACTTCTCCGATTTGCAGTCGAAACCTGGTTTGAAACCTGCTGTCTCTGAAAACGGTAATGCTCTTGAGGAGGATACGTTTAGGCAGCTTGAGAAAGAAGTGAAAGATAAGGTGAAGACTGCCAGGATGATGATAGTTGAGTCTAAAGAGAGTTTTGATACACAGCTAAAAATCCAGAAGCTGAAAGATACAATCTTTGCTGTCCAAGAACAGTTGACAAAGGCAAAGAAAAACGGCGCTGTTGCAAGCTTGATTTCAGCCAAGTCGGTCCCTAAAAGTCTTCATTGTTTGGCCATTAGATGTATATTGATTAAAGAGGTACATGACTCGATAAGAGAATTTGATGGTACCTACTCGTATGATGTTTTAGTTACACAAGATTCTTCCTTTTTTGGGTTTTGCATATCCTTTCTATTGTTTACAGTGTTTGAAGTTGTGATTTAATCAATTTGGTGTTTCAAATTTCTTTTGCAGATGTGTCTTATAAGGGCTAGAAGAAGGAGACAGAGGAGGAAGATGAAGATAGGAGACATAGGGACAGATGAAGATAGGAGATTTAGGAAGAGAAACAAATTTTTTGTATTTTCTTTATTTTATTTTTTGTAAAGAAACAAATTTTATGTATTTTCTTATTTTATTTTTTGTAAAAAATTGAGTATAAAAATACTCTTTTGTACAATACATCATTTGTATAAAATGTATAATTTAATAGTACAAAATACTGTATATACATTTTAAAAGATATAAAAATTTACGTATTTATACTTTTACAAATGCTATCTATACAAAATTATATGTATAAAATACTTTCATATGAATGCTATCTATACATGAAATGAAAGTATTCTTAGCGTCGGGAAACCGCTATGAAATGCTACTATAGCATTATTAGAAACTGCTATTGTAATTCAATATAGAATAATTAACTATATATATAGCAAACAACAGCCGCTATTGTAAACTTAACTATTGCGTTTACAGAAACGCTATGTATTAAATAGATACCATAGCATAAGAAAAAAACGCTATGGAAAGTGTCGGACCTATTATAACAGTCACCTAGATAGCGTTTCTAATAACGCTATAGTAGCTTTACATAGCGTTTTTCCGACGCTATGAATACCTTCATTTCCTGTAGTGAACATAATTAACAACCATTACTAAGCATAGATTCATAACGTCTAACAATCAAGCAATCATCTTATTATCAATCATAAACTTTCATCTCATTTTATTCTTAACATCACAATCTCATGTATGCAACACTCATGGGCTTAACATCGCAATCTCAGAAACTCAACAATAACTCAAAAACTAACCGTTCACTTTTCAATCCCACCGTTGAATCTGAAGCATGTAGTACTGTGAAGCTCCCCACTAAATTTCAGAAACATCGGACATGATATAAATCTCCGACGAACCTCTGGAGTTGCTGCATCCGCTTTGTTTTCTGGATTTCTGCAATTAAGATGATTCTGGGCCGAATTTGAAGATACTTTACGGATGGAGCTTAACTCTAATTGACAAGCCGTTAACTCCAGTAGAATCCTCGAAGCAAGATATGTACTTATTTGGGATTAGTTCCTTATAGATCGTCGGGAAATTATCTCGAAAAACCTCAAGATCAACACTGGTTTTTATTGAAATCTCCTTTATCTTGCCTGACCGACGTGATCTCCGGTGCCAGCGAGTCTCCAAATATGCCTCCTCAACCCTGCTTTCTTTCCTTCTTCCTTTCTCTTTATTTCTCTTTTGCTTTGCCCCAGATCCCATCTGTCCTGATCCTCTTCCCCTTACTTTGAAGAACCAGATCTCAGTCTCCCGATGTTTCTCTTTCACGGTGGTGATGATCCCTTCACCTCCGCAACGTAATTCAACGATGACAAGCTTTCCTCTCCTTTGCTTTCTAGGGTTTTCAGTTTGCATTTCACTTTGACGGCTCCTTGAAGAAGGAGATACAGACACCAATATACTCTTTCCATTGGCCCAATAATATTAAATCCCAGGAGCGGGGTGTTACATTAAATATAATTAGGTTTAATATTGTGTTGTATTGATGAATATTACGATGGAGATACAAGTATTTATACAAGAGAGAAATCACAAGAAAAGGAATATTAACATAATACATAAGAATATAGAATATACTGTAATATAGCGAACACGAATCTGAGTCTTCGTCTGAGGAAGAATACAGCTCCGATGAAGAAAACGCTCCCATGGAGGTGAAGAAGCAACGAGATAAAAACTCATCAATAGAAGCAACGCAAACCAAAAACAAAGTCATAAGATAACAATCCGATAAAAACAAAGTCATTTATCTAGTTACTTCTTCACCTCCTTGGGAGGTCTTCTTCCTCGGAGAAGTATTCTTCCTTTGGCGAAAACTCAAATTTTAGATGTTTCAAAGCCATTGAAGAGAGAAAATTCAGAGAAGTTTTTGGATTTGATACAAAAGAGAAATGGCAGAGATAAATGAAAATGACGATTCGTGTTCACTATGGGAAATATAATATCGAGTTAATATGCTGTTTCCGTTTTTTAAGCTCTCAAGAATTAAATTGATTACAAAGCATAAGCCCAATCGTTAAACCAAATATAATATCGAGTTAATATCCAATTGTTGATTACAAAGCATAAGCCCAATCGTTGATTATAAAGCATGAGTCATAGGATAACTTATCTCGATCGAAAACAGTCAAACAAGACGCTGTAGAGTTGGCATCGCTTAGAAATTCTTTTTTGGCATAGATCTCTTTTAGTTCAAAGCCAAAGGGTTAGGATTTCGTGTTGTCGTGTTGATAAAGTGTTATGAACCAAAAGATTTAAAAGAAATATTCTCTTTGTTATTGATTTATTACAGAAGACATAACATATATATCGGGATACAATATTAAAGTTTAGCTTTAAAATTAGATAATATAGAATCTTTTAAAATCTACTAATCTTTATATAATAAATCACAAGTCAATTCACAAATAACTACAACTCTCTCCTTCTGACACGTGTCTTAAATCTCAAATTTTATACTTTCACTTTTTCAAACAACTAAATCATACGGAAAAAAAACAAAAAAACAAAAAAAAAACAAAAGAGAATAATATATTTCTAACTTCCCACGATATCTTTTTATAACTTCTCCCCCCACTATTTGTGTAGACAACCTATTTTAAAAATATTTTAATTGCACGGGTAATATTAGAATTAACTGTAATTTTTTTTTACAAAATAATATATTTGTTTTTATGCTATTTTCACGGATTTTTTTTAATAACTCAAAATAATAATTTTTTTTATTTTCTGCTTAATCTTCTCAAATCCAACATTTATTCTGAAATCACGATCTCTATCTCAACCTCTTTCAATTGTCTAAAATTTAAATTTAAATTAAATTATATGTTTAGTTATTTTATAAAACAAAAATATTTTTTAACTATATTAACAAAAAAACTAATTCCCCGTACGAAGTACGGGTCTAATACTAGTGAACTAATAATGGGCATTCGTATATTAATAATATATTCATAACATTTCCACTTTTTTTTATTTTTTGTCAATTTTTTTATTTTTTTACAAATTATATTTTGTTAATATTTAAAATATAGTACTACTAGCTAAGATATATGTTTTTAACCTTCAAAGTATAACTGAGTAGCACTTTAAACCTTGAAAGAATTTCACTAACACAATAAACCACCAAAATAAAATTACTAACATTTTAAACCTTAAAAGTAGCTTTCATGTTTGCACCCCACAAAAAATGACGGATTAGTCAATGAAAAATAGTTAAATTATGTTAATTTGATTTAAATAATTGTTTAATTAAATTTTAATTAATTTAATTTAATTTGATTATTTATTATGATTAATAACAAATTTTTTTAAAAAAAAATTATCTTCTTCTTCTATTCACCGTCCGACCATATAACTCTCGTCTAACCCTAATTTCAGCTGTATCATGGTTAATTCTTACTTACGCCATTGATAAACCTTTGTAACTAGAGACTGAAGCACAAGAGAAGAAGGATGAATTGAAAACTATGAACTGAATAACAAATCTTTAAAATTTTTGATTGGATGGTAAGCGGATCGAAGAAGATGAAATTTTTTTTAAAAAATTTTTCCTTTTCCTTTTTATAGAAAAAAAAAATTAATTGAAATTTAAATTAAACCTACATAATTTAACTATTTTGCGTTGACAGATATTACTGTTCCGTCATTTTTTATGGCGGTGTAAACAGAAAAGTTAGTTTTAAGGTTTAAAGTGTTAGTAAAATCATTTTAAAGGTTTATAGTGTTAGTGAAATTCTCTCGAGGTTTAAAGTGCTACTCAGTTACACTTTGAATGTTTAAAATATGATTTTCCCTATGTTTAATATATAGGATCCATATATTCTTTTTGATATGAAAAGTTTAGCGATTATTCATTGGAATAAAGTACGTAGACTAAAATCCGGGTTTTTACAATAATGGAATATAGTCAAAATTATATCTAAAGATGGAATTCATAGGGTTCAAATTCGATTTTCATAAAGTTATATCTTATTCCTCCGAACGTGAATGTAAAAGCGGATAATTTGGCACGAAATGTTCGTACGAGCCCGCATCATGTTACTTATGTAAAAAACGTTCCATCTCATTGGCTTTTATAAGCTAATCAATATATGTGGTTGACAAAAAAAAAATCTAAAAAAGTGTGAGAATTACCACTTGAATTCAGTTATTAATTATTATTAAAATTCAATGTTTATTATACTTACGTAAGAAATAGATTTATGTCCTTATCATTTTAATTTCGAAAATTAAATAAAAAAAATCAAATAAGTGGAGACTGAGGAGCGTTGTGACCGGTGGAGCTGGATTCGTCGGTAGCCATCTTGTGGATAAAGTAAAATATTAATATAATAATGCTAAGGACATTTTATATGGGACATGGATGCATATGGTCTAAGAACTCTCATTTGTCCACAGCTAGGTGCTAGACGCACTATTTGTGGTTAGTCTTTCAAGTTTTATTACTCGATTGTATCATATGAAAATTTGGAATTTTCTCCAACTATTAGTCCGTAGAAACAATCTACAAAACTGAGTATACTATTTTTTCCAATAACTATCTTAAAATCACTATTAAACTAACAACAAGAAAAGCAATTAACACTAAAATGAAAACAAAACAGCAGCAGCAACGACGACGACCTCGTGTCCTCCGCGTTCGTAACGTGTATTGAGGAAAGGCATGACCATGGTTGCAATATCCAGCATCGGCTCCACATTGATAGCAAAACTCATGTCCACATCTACAATTTTATCAAGTAACTTGTGTTGTTGATACATAAATTTCAAATCAACTAAATTCGAAAAGAGATAATAATAAGAGATAATGATACCTGCACATTACACTGTCGCATCCTTGAGAACGTTCAATCATGTGTTGACACTTTTTGCATTGACGCCACAATTTCTTATTCGCTAGATCTTTTAGCTTTCTATCGTTTTCTCTAAGATTTGGATGTAACCTCTTGTACTGGTCACATGACAAGTTATTATGCCACGGAACTTTGCAGTATATGCAAAAGGATTCACCACATTTGACACACAATTTCCTAACTCCAGTCGATGTAGAGAGCTCGGTTTCCGACATTAAAGCTGAGCACCTCGGGTTTGGGCAATAAACTCTATTCGTTACAGAAATCGAGTCCTCTTTGATCTTTTGTTCCCACATTTCTTTTACTTTAGGTGTCAATAGGTTGACACAATGTCCATAAGTCAGCATAGATTCGCACGGATGTCCAGGACATGTCACTAAACTTCCCCCAAGTAGTCTCGCCTCTATATGTCGTTTAACACATTCGGAACAAAACATATGACCACATTCACCAACAGAAAACATCTGATCAGCATTGAGGTCATCGTCCGTACAGATGCTGCATGTCACTTTCTGAGCAGGTATATCTATGATGATCTCATGAGAAGAGATTGCTTCTATTGCAAGTTCATAAGCAAAATTAGGTTGATTTCGATTCAACAGAACAGGGATGCTAGATGTCAAATGTTTTCTGATGCCTTGCACATCACGCATTAGCAAAGCAATGTTTTCTTGCTCAGGCGTGGATCTTCCCATGACCTAAAAATACATTCAAGGAAAAACATTAATTATATGATTGAAGCAAAGACGTGTGAGCCAAGGAAAACGTACCAATTCGAAAATCTGATCATTATCACAGTAAATTGAGATATGTTTGATCTGCAAAGTCACGGCTTCACTTAATCCGTACTTCAATGCTATAAGCTCAGCCTCCAAAAGCGTATTGGCGGAGTCATGAATTGGTCCCTTCATGTCAAATAACAGATCATCTTTGTCACCGCAAATTGCAACCCCAAATCCTGACAATAACACTGTTGTTTCATCAGTTACCAAACCCTTGAAGTAAAGCCTGTACAAAGGTTTGCCGGCGGGTTTTAGAGTGCATTCTTCCACCATATTTACTTGAAGAGTCTTTCTAAGGAGACGCTTTATCATTCAATAATATAGAGCTATATATTAAAAAAACAAAAGATAATAGAAAAGGAAAAAAGAAATAGAAATAGAAATCCTAGAAAAATAGGAAAGAAAGAAAATAGAAAATAATCAGATTTTACTTGTGCGTGAGTTTTGTTTTCCATATTTTCTAGGTCTTGGGTCAGTCACTGACTACGTATCACGATGCATAAGATCGGAATCTGCAATATACGTGTTTAGAGGAGGACTACACAATGGAAGAAACAATGAGTGAGGACCCTAGAAATGATTTTGACTGTAATCAAAATATTAAATATAAAATAAAAAAAAATTAAAAGGGGGTGTATTGAACTGGACATTTAGAGTGATTTGAGTTTTAATGAGATTTTAGATGATTTTGATGATTTTAGATGATTTTAAAGTAGTTGTTATGATTTTGTATTAAAATCCTCTGAAATTCCACCTAAAACCATTAGATTTGGATCTTTGTATTTTTAACTAAGAAAATCCCCTAAAATCCTCTAAAATCATCTGCAGTTTTTCAATAACAGTGGATTTGATAGGATTTTAACAATCATATAAAAAAAAAGGAACTACACTCGGGAAGAAAGGAAAACTCTCTCTAGAAAACACGGCGATGGCTTTTGCGACTTTAGGGTTTTGAGCGGCGGATGGTCTGGCTTCTCCGGATACTGTCTTGTCGGTGGTTTCATGAGGGTTTTACGGTTTTATTGGCTTCTCTGAGATCGGATCTGGGTAAATCCGGATGCATCTCTCACTTTTTCGAAGGGATTCAATTTGGATTAGAAGGAGATCTCAGCGGCTTGCGCAGATCTCAGTTTCTTCAGCAGAATCGGACAAGCAGAGGTTCATGGAAGGATTCATGGTTACAGAGGATCTCTTTCTTGGTTGGTATAATTACGGAACAGATTTGGGCAATTTCCTTTGGTTGTAATTGGTTAAATGGTTTATTCGGAATGAATCTGTGGATCCTTTGGGATTGGCTCTTGTTTCTCAGGATATTTTGGGATAAGTACTGCAGGATTACAATCGTTATTCACTTGTCAGACAGGCGATGGCGAGGGCGAGTGCGATTAGGGTTTGAGCGGCGGATGGTGTGGCCTCTCCGGGAACCGTTTTTCCGGTGGATCCTTGTTGGTTTTTCGGTTCTATTGGCTCGTCTGAGGTCGGATCTGGTTAGATCCAAAGGTTTATCTCACCTTTTTGGGGGAAACCAATTTGTCTGTGATGGGATTAAGGGATTGAGCGGACAGATTCCTCGGATCTTCCGATTTATGTTAAGTTTTCCTGAGATTTTGAAGGAGAGTGACTGTAGATTCGTAGGAGATCTTCGAGTCTTGTATACATCTCTGTGTTTTAAGCAAAATCCGGAAAGCGAAGGATTATGGGAGGATTCACGGCTACAGACGATCTCGTTGTTGGCTGGAGTAATTATGGTTTTGATTTTGGAAATAGTAGCTGTCTCGAGAGATGGTTGCTCCGGTATATTGGAGGATTACATTTGGCAAAGCGATCGGGGTTTGTGGAATCTTTACCTGCCATGGTTTTCATCTATTTCTCTTTTTAAGAATCTGTCTTTGGTTTGGCTGCAATTGTTATTGCGTTTTGGTTTCAATTCTGTAACACCGATTTACTTCTTTGGATGTAATGGTGTCTTGGCTTTCTATCTTAATAATAAGTTTGTTGTTTCAGTTCAGTTAAAAGCTGCTGAATATTGGCTTTCTGTTAAGTTTTTATGGTTAAATGATATTGAGCTATTGAAGCAGGGACAATTAGAATCTCTGTTGGTGGTCTATTGGTTCAAAGGTCTATACCTTTGGTTATGGTTACGGTTTATGGTGGACAAAGACTTGGAATTTGTTTATTCCTTTATAGTTGTTTTTATTGGTTCACGTCTTATGATTTTACGAATCACGTTAGGGCCTGGAGTTAAGGTAAACAATTTTTTTGTTATTGAGGTTTCGGAAATGACCTCTCCTTGTCTCGAGGACAAAAGGACTTAAAGGGGGAAGAGAAACAGCCACCAAACCACGGAAAGGAAAAAGGTGGACCAGGAGGCCCAAAGCCTTCAAAATAATTGGGTTTAATTTATGAATGTCTTAAGTTGGAATTGTCAAGGCTTAGGGAATAAAGCAACAATTGGTTATCTTAGGGATTTATGGGGTAAACATAGACCTGATTTTTTATTTCTTTCCGAAACAAAACAATCGAGGTCGTTTATGGAACAATTTATTGGTCATTTTGGTTTTTCTAATTTAATTTCGGTTGATCTTATTGGATGTAGCGGAGGCTTAGCCTTATTTTTCAATAATAATATGTTTCCGGTTACAATATTATTTCAATCTAATCGAATTATCGATATAGAAACGATTTACAAAGGCAAAACAATTTATTTAACATTTGTGTATGGCGATCCGGTTCCGAAGAAACGAGATCAAGTTTGGGAGCGATTAACAAGGATGGGCCTATCTCGAAACGCACCATGGTTCGCGATTGGCGATTTTAATGAATTAACAGGAAACCATGAAAAACGAGGGGGAACACTAAGACATGCATCCTCCTTTGTTTCATTTAATTTAATGATTCGGAATTGTGGCTTTCTTCACTTTCCGTATTTGGGAAATTGGTTGTCTTGGCGAGGATGGAGAAACAAAAAACCAATTCGGTGTCGCTTAGATAGGGCCCTGGGTAATGAGGACTGGCATGAACTTTTTCCGGATACTGTTGTGCAGTACTTACCTATGGTGGGTTCGGATCATAAACCAATCCTTACCAACATAGCTGAGAAAACACCTCGCGGGCGAAGAAGTTTCATGTTTGACAAAAGATGGATCGGGAAAGAAGGCCTATCCGAGGCAATAGCCAAAGGATGGGACGCGGCACCTGATGGTAGTAGTACCGGTTTTGTGGACAAAATTATTCTTTGTAGAAGGGAAATTTCGAAGTGGCGGGCTGCTCTCGTACCGCACGGACGAGATACAATAGAAAAAATTAAATCGGAACTGGTTAAGGCTCAAGCGGACGATTCATGCCCACCAGAGGTGATAGCGGAATTAACATCACTTCTACGTGATGCGTTTCGCGATGAGGAAACTTACTGGCATCAAAAGAGTAGAACTAAGTGGATGCATTGCGGTGATAAAAACACTAAATTCTTTCATGCCCAGACGAAGCAACGACGGGCACGTAATCGGATTGTCGGTCTCTTTGATAAAGGTAACAATTGGTCTATGGAAGAGAAGGATATACAAGAAATAGCGGTATCATATTTTGATGAACTTTTTACCACCTCTGAGCCTCACGGCTTTGAGGAGGCTTTGGCGGAGGTAGCCACGGTGATTACAGGAGATGTAAATGATTTCCTTACGGCTCCTGCCTCTGAACAGGAAATCAAGGCAGCACTTTTTATGATGCACCCAGACAAAGCTCCAGGCCCGGATGGAATGACAGTCTTATTCTATCAGAATGCTTGGATCTCTATTAAAAAAGATTTGGTAACATTGGTAAACTCTTTTTTCGAGGAGGGCACTTTTGACCCTCGGTTAAACATGACCAATATTTGTCTTATACCCAAGGTGGAGAAGCCAACCCGTATGACAGAGCTAAGGCCCATTAGCTTATGTAATGTGGGGTACAAAGTCATTTCAAAGGTTCTTTGTCAGCGGCTCAAAACGGTATTACCAAGGATTGTCTCCGAAACTCAATCTGCCTTTGTACAAGGACGATTGATTTCGGATAATATTTTAATTGCTCAAAAAATGTTCCACGGACTTCGTACCAATCAGTCGTGCAAGTCAAAATTTCTGGCGATTAAGACGGATATGAGTAAAGCGTATGACCGGGTGGAGTGGATCTTCATTGACAAACTTTTTCGAAAGTTGGGTTTTTGTGATAAATGGACGTCTTGGATCATGCGCTGTGTAACAACGGTAGAGTACAAGGTCCTACTTAATGGGCAACCTAGGGGGCTATAGTGCCAGAGCGAGGTCTACGTCAGGGAGACCCGTTATCCCCCTATCTATTTATTCTATGTACGGAAGTGTTAATAGCAAATATTCGGAAAGCGGAGCAGGACAAATTAATTACTGGAATCAGGGTGGCCAATAAGAGTCCACCAATAACCCATTTGCTATTTGCGGATGATAGCCTATTTTTTTGTAAGGCAAACAAGGAACAATGTGGTGTTATTTTAGGGATTTTGAAACAATATGAAGAGGTATCGGGCCAACAAATTAATTTTGCAAAATCCTCGATTCAATTTGGACATAAAGTAGATGAAACAATCAAATCAGAGATCAAAGGAGCCTTAGGGATATCAAAGATTGGAGGAATGGGATCTTATCTGGGACTCCCAGAAAGCATGGGGGGTTCCAAAACACAAATTTTTTCGTTTGTCAAGGATAGACTTCAAAGCAGGATTAATGGATGGACGGCTAAATTTTTGTCAAAGGGGGGAAAAGAAGTTATGATTAAATCGGTTGTGGCGGCTCTCCCAACCTATGTTATGTCATGCTTTCGACTACCAAAATCAGTTACCTCAAAGCTTACAAGCGCGGTAGCCGATTTTTGGTGGAGCACAAGCGGGGACTCTAAAGGAATGCATTGGAAAGCTTGGGACAAAATTTGTTCTAGCAAACAATTGGGAGGTCTTGGTTTTCGCAACGTGGACGATTTTAATACGACGCTTCTGGCAAAACAACTTTGGCGGCTTATGGAGGCTCGAGATTCTCTTTTCGCTAAAGTCTTTAAAGGAAGGTATTATAGGAATTTCAATCCAATGGAACAAATAAAATCTTACTCTCCTTCTTATGGATGGAGAAGTATTGTTTCGGCTCGCTCTCTGGTTCAAAAAGGACTTATCAAAAGAGTTGGTTCAGGTGAATCCATTTCAGTATGGACTGATCCCTGGATACCAGCTCAATTCCCGAGACCAGCCCATAGTAACGGATCCCTCATGGATCCCTCTTTACAAATTCATCACTTAATTGATCATCGAATAAGATCATGGGATATCGATAAATTGTCAGCTAACTTCGATCCCACGGACGTGGCACTTATTTCAGCATTACCCTTAGGTCATAACTTGATTTCTGACACCATCGGTTGGCATTTTACAAAGAATGGCAAATATACGGTGAAATCAGGATATAACACGGTTCGTCTTCCAAACCCTACTTTGGCTTCTTCTCCGGTTTATGGCCTTGACTGTATCCCACTACAGGCTCAGGTCTGGAAGATCAAATGTCCTCCAAAAATTCAACACTTTATGTGGCAGGCACTCACTGGTTGTATTTCGGTATTAGTTAATCTCAATAAACGGGGTATTAACTGTGATGTAGTCTGTGCTAGGTGTGGAACTGGGGAAGAAACGATAAATCACGTTCTTTTCGAATGTCCACCTGCACGACAAGTTTGGGCTTTATCCCAGATTCCATCAGGACCACAATTTCCCTCGACATCTTTGCTTACAAACATGGATTACTTATTTTGGACACAAGCAAAACAGAATCATAATGATTCATATCCCTGGATACTATGGTACATTTGGAAGGCTAGAAATGCCAAAATTTTCGAGAATATTGATGAGAAACCTCCCGAGGTAGTGCGTTTGGCTAATTCGGAATCTCAGACTTGGGAAAAGGCACAGGTGGAGGAAGAGGCTATTGTCCCGAATATCCAAATACATCATCACACATCCCTCCCACGTTCAAACCCTTTGCAATCCTCTTTTATTGGACATCGGTGCTATGTAGATGGATCATGGAAGGAGACAGACAACTTCGCAGGTTATGGATGGTACTGTACTTCCTCTGATACAGTGGCAACAATGGGAGCGGCCAACCAACGAAGGAGTTTGTCACCCTTACATGCAGAGATGGAGGCCTTGATGTGGGCGATGAGATGCATGATCGGTGCTGGAAATCTACGTGTCGCGTTTCTGACTGACTGCTCTGACCTGGTGAAGATGGTGTCTTCTCCAACAGAATGGCCGGCATTCGCAGTTTATCTAGAAACATCACCGCCGATAGGGAAGAATTTTCATCTTTTTCTTTATCTTTTATCAAGCGAAGCGAGAATGTTCAAGCGGATAAGTTGGCACGACATGTTCGTGTCCTACCGCAATGTGTTACTTATGTAAACCACATTCCGCCCAATTGGCTTTCTTAAGCTAATCTATATATGCAGTTGACAAAAAAAAAAATAATAACAGAGGATTTTAAATGATTTCAAGTGATTTAAATAAATTCCATGTTCAATAATACTTGATTTTAGAAGACTTTTTAAAATCCTTAGTTGAATAACATGAGATTTTAATAAAAATTCATAATCTCCTAGAATCATTGGTTCGATACACATAAGAACAGATGGGCATAAGAAGGTTTTAACACAAAGCTACTGGGAAAGGGGGTGCAAAGACTAATTTGCTAATTATTTTATTAATTCCAGTCAAATATATGACCACAATAAATAATTAATTACAACTAAACCGAGGAGAAAGAATTAAAGAATACAGTACGTAGATGGAGCCAAAAACTTAGTTGTGAAGCTCAAACTTGATGCAGTTTGTAAAAAGTGCATTTTTATTGATTCACCAACGTTTTTACAAACATATATATACACATTAAGATCAACGGCTAAACCGAATGTGTTAGTCACGTATATACTATAAGCTCAATAACTCAAGATACAAATCATACAATCCAATACTCCCCCTCGAATTAGAGCACGAAGATTAATGATGCTCAACTTAGACACTAAACCTTCAAAGTGTAGTCGATTTAAAACTATGGTCAATTAAAAAACGTTATAAAACTAAGATTAAAACCAAGATTTAAATTCTCAAGCAAGGGAATAAATATTGTCTCCTCTCTTCTCTCATCTTCTTGGCAATTAGTGTTTCCTATTTACCATAGAGGATTGACAAAAAAAACTCCATATAGTATAGATTTTTAAACGAATAATGGAAACTTCATTGGATTCCATATACGTAATATTAGTTTCATTTAAAATATTTCTACAAGACAGTTTTATTTTTTTTCATTTATCAGTTTTAAATAGTATAGATTTTAAATGAAGAAAATAATTTGGAAATAAAAGAAATGTAAATTTTCTAAAATATTACGTAGTAGAGAAATGTAAAATGTAAATTTTGTAAAATATTATGTAATAGAGAAATGGAAGCTTACTAAAATATTACGTAGTAGACAAATGTAAAAAGTTGGTTGAAAAAAATAATATGGAAATAGTTTTTTTTTTGGGTTAAACATAAATGGAAATATTTGTAAATTCCCTTTAAAGAAACCGACAAAAACACCCACACCACATCTATATATTCAAATAACCATCTCCACTAAATCAATCGAACATTATTTCTCCATTATAAAAGATCTAGAAGAAGAAAGAAGAAAGTTTACAATCTATCAATACCATAGAGCGATGGTTTCTCAACAGCGTCGGAATAGAAAGCGAAATAATGCTGCTGCTTGGGTCAAAATCGTCTATTATAATTGTGAGTTACCAACACCTTATGTTTTTGATTGAAAAACTCAGACACCCAATATGGGAAAAATACAAAAACTAACATCATTTTTCTCGAACATGCAGGTGGATGTGATGTTTGCTTCAAATATGGTAAAAACAGTTACACTAAAGAAGCAAATGTAAGGTAAGAGTGTATTTTCATATATGAGAAGAATGATTTACAACATATATATACATGATTGACACTAGGGCTTAGTAAAGTAATTACAATCATATCCTTATTGTTTACTACACCCTTATACACCCCCTCAAGATGGAGACAATTCCTTGACTCCAATCTTGGTGTTGAGTTCAACAAACCGTGGACCCGGTAGAGGCTTTGTGAGAGCATCCGCAAGCTGGTCTCGGGTTGATACATGAGCAACGCGAAGAGCACCAGATTGTATATTACCTCGAACAAAATGATAGTCCAAGGCAACGTGTTTCATTCTTGAGTGAAACACCGGATTTGCGCAGAGGTAAGTAGCTCCCATATTATCGCAGTAGATTACTGGAGCTGTAGGGAGAGAGACACCCATTTCGGACAAGAGTGAGCAAATCCAACTGAGTTCGGAGGCGGTGTTGGCGACGGCACGATACTCTGCCTCCGTAGAAGATCGTGACACACTTCGCTGTTTCTTGGAAGACCATGATATGGGGCTGCCTCCGAAATAAATTATGTATGCATTGGTAGAGATGCAGTCATCTAGAGTGCGTGCCCAATCTGCGTCGGAAAACGCATGTAGAGTTAGCGGTGTGTCTGCCCGAAGAAAAATTCCATATGATTTGGTGCCTGCAAGATATCTCAATACTCGTTTGGCAGCTTGCCAATGCGCATCCGTGGGCTTATGCATAAACTGGGATAACCGGTTTACCGCAAAGGCAATGTCAGGTCGCGTGAACGCCAAATATTGGAGACTTCCAATAACCATCCGGTATTCCTTTGGATCATCAAGTGCATTGCCGGAAAACAGAGTCAGCGTCGGATTTGGTGGCATTGGAGTCGAGACCGGCTTTGCATCAAGCATGTGTGTCTTCTGAAGTAAGTCATTGATGTACTTGCGTTGCATCAGATGTAGTCCTTTGGAAGTTCTTGTTGCTTCTATCCCCAAGAAGTAACTTAGTGCACCAAGATCCTTAAGAGCAAACCGATTCGCAAGCGAAGCATTGAAGGCTTTGACAAGTGTAGTTTCTCCTGCAATTATTATGTCATCGACATACACCAAGACATAAAGAAATTCCTTTCCCTGATTATAGATGAAGAGTGATGTGTCTGCAAGGGAGTTCTTAAAGCCAGCTTGAAGGAGAAAGGTCCGAAGTTCTTGATACCAAGCGCGAGGAGCCTGTTTTAGGCCATATAATGCTTTCTTCAATCGACAAACATGATATGGCTGATCTTTATCAACAAAACCTGGCGGCTGTGAGACATAAACTTCATCGTGAAGTGTTCCTTGAAGGAATGCATTGTTGATGTCAACTTGGTGAATGCTCCAGTTTCGCTTGACAGCCACTTCAAGAACCGTTCGGATAGTTGTTGACTTAATAACCGGACTGAACGTTTCTGAATAATCGATCCCATATTCTTGATTAAATCCTCGCGCAACTAGCCTCGCCTTGTACCTTTCAATTGAACCATCAGCACGATACTTAAGTGTAAAAATCCACTTACAAGTGATAATATTATGTGATGATGGTGGTGGAACCAAATCCCATGTGTGATTCTTCAATTGGGCATTGATTTCTTCTGACATTGCATTCCTCCAGTTCGGATCTTTGAGAGCTTCTGCCACCGTCGTCGGTATAGTTGGAGTTGGTGAATGGGTTACAGTAAGGCTGAGTTTTGTTTTTGGTTTGGTGATTTGGTTTTTGGCTCTAGTTGTCATAGGATGGGTATTTTGTGATGGATATGCAGGTATCGCTGGTGGTGGAGGAGAAGGATCGGGATTTGGTGGTGGAGGAGAAGGATCGGGGTTTGGTGGTGGAGAAGAAGGAATTGTGGGCGATGGGTTTGGTGCTGGGCTTGGTGAAGTTGGGCCTCTTTCATGTAAAGATGCCTATCATCGGAAGTCCCACATTGGAAGTTGGAATGGATCCTAAGCAATATATAAGGTATATGGGCCACTCCACTCATAGCCAATTGGTTTTGAGTTGGAAGTCCATAGAACTTAACATGGTATCAGAGCCCGATCCACACATGTCCAACCCGATCCGACCCAAAGTTGGTCCAATTATCGACAAGGCCCAAAAATGGATGTCGTCGATCCAAGCCCGAATATTCCGAGATTAATGGCCAAAGAGCCATCATCTCGAGGGGGCGTATTAGGACATAAAGTCCCACATCGGAAGTTGGAAGGGATCCTAAGCAATATATAAGGGATATGGGCCACTCCACTCATTGCCAATTGGTTTTGAGTTGGAAGCCCATAGAACTTAACAGCAAATTCTATTAATTTCCATCAAAAATACATATCGCCAAAATAGTTTATGCTATAAACTTTTTAATCTTATTTGTTTTTCAATCACAGTTGGCCAGAAAAACAATCGAGCAATGAGGCGAGCCATCCTGATATCCAAAAGAGCGTCTAGAAAAAGCAATGGTATGCTCAAAATCATACTCGATATTTTTTTCACCACATTAATATATATTACACAGAAAACTAAAATACAAAAATATATTTTACACAGGATTGCGTCAACATCTCAACCCCGAATAAGAAGAACACGAAGAAGTAAGTAAATAGGCAAATTACTAATTCTATGATAACTTATTTTCACTAATTAATACGTGAATCTAACTGAAATTGACATTCTTGGTTACTCTGTCTCCATCGAAGAAGCGGATGATATTCTCCATTGCCCTTACTGCGATGCTTTAGTTTGGCATTCAGAAAAAACCGGAGTAGATCCACAGACTGGGAACCCGTTGTACACAATTTGTTGTCAACAGGGCCGTGTAAAGCTACCACCAGTAAGACCACCACCACCTCAGCTTGAACAACTTCTAGAAAGTAACACCAATTTTCAGAATAGCATACGAGTATACAACGCTATCTTGGCGTTCACATCAATGGGAGCAAATATAGATCATACTGTTTCATCTGGAATTGGACCGCCGACATTTAGAATACAGGGGCAAAATTACCATCGCATTGGTTCTCTCCTTCCTATGCCAGGAAATCCACCGAGATTTCTCCAGTTGTACATTGTTGACACAACAAATGAAGTTTCAAACCGCATCAAGGCTTTACCAAGAACTCCCTTAGCTCTTCAAGAAAGCATTGTCAAACAATTGATTGAAATGTTAGATTCAAACAACCATCTTTGCCAAGTTTTTCGCAGAGCTCGAGATCGATACGAGTCAAACGATGCAGACGAGTTTAATATAAAGCTTGTAGCAAAACCAGGGAAAGGGAGACAATATGATTTGCCAGACACCGACGAGGTTGTTGGTTTAATAGTCGGTGATATGTCAACCACTACCGGTTATAGAGATGTTATCTTACAATTTTAGTCTAAGCATTTACAAGAAATCAAGGACGACCATCCTTTGTATATGTCCTTGCAGTATCCATTGCTTTTCCCTTACGGCGAGTTTGGTTTCCACACTGAGATACCTTATGTTGTCGTTGAAGGTAGACGACGAAAAAAGTCTTTCATAAGCATAAGAGAGTTTTACGCTTATCAGATACAAACCCGCCTAAGAGAAGGGAAGACGATTATAAAAGCAGGGCGTTTATTACATCAATACGTCGTCGATGCATACACAGCTATTGAGGCGGAAAGGCTGAGGTGGAACAGAAACAAACAACCAAGAGACGCTAAGAGCAGATTTGTACAACAACGTGTGCGATGCAGTTGGTAAAGGTGATACTGATGCGAGATTACATGGAAAAAGAGTGATCCTACCTTCAAGCTTTACTGGAGGCCCGCGATACATGATAGAAAAATATCATGATGCAATGGCGATATGTCGAGCATATGGAAATCCGGATTTGTTCATAACTATGACTGCCAATCCAAACTGGAGAGAGATAAACGAGCATCTAGAAGAATGTGGTGGTGGTTCAGGAAATGATAGACCCGATATTGAGTGTCGAGTTTTCAAAATGAAATTAGAGCAATTGCTAGACGATTTTAAAAAGGGAACATTCTTCAAACCGTGCATTGCAGGTATATATATGATTAATCTTACTTTTATATTGGCATAGAAAACAAATTCAAAATAAATAATTTATTATAAAATAGCTTCATGTAACAATAGTCTCAATTCTTTCTAGCATTGACACATTTTTAAAAAAAAATTTTGGCAAACCTAACATTGACACATAACATTGTTTTTCTTTTCACAGTGATCCACACAATAGAATTCCAAAAGCGTGGATTGCCACATGCACACATACTGCTTTGGTTGGATGGTGCATCAAGAATCCCAACAATCAATGAAGTTGATGCAATAATCTCCGCCGAATTACCACAAAAAGAGATCGATCCAGAAGGGTTTGAGCTTGTGGAAAGGCACATGATGCACGGTCCATGTGGATTGGATAGACCAAAATCTCCCTGCATGAAAAATAATCAATGTTCAAAGAAATATCCAAGACAATTTACCGAGCATACTTCGATTGACAAATCCGGTTACATATTATATCGTCGGCGTCGAGATGAGAGTAATTTTGTTATCAAGGGAGGAAAAAGATTGGATAACCGCTTTGTTGTTCCACACAACTTGGCAATTCTGAAAAAATACCAAGCTCACATTAATGTGGAGTGGTGCAACAGAACAAATGCTGTTAAATACCTTTTCAAGTACATGACAAAGGGAGTTGATAAAGCAACCATTGTGATAGAGAAGGGTCCCAATGCCTCACAAAATACTCAGCATAATGGAAAAACAAAGAGACCAAGAGATGAGATACAAGAATACCTTGACTGCCGCTACTTATCTGCTTGTGAAGCCATGTGGCGGACGTTTGGCTTTCACATACACCAGAGGACACCTGCAGTTCAAAAACTTATAATACATCTGCCTGGACAGCAAAACATAACATATAAAGCTACAGATGATCTCAGTCGAGTCCTAGCTAGGGAAGATATTGAGAGAACAATGTTTACAGCGTGGATGGAAAAAAACGAAGAATCTGAAGAGGCTCGCAAGTTAACTTATTTGGAATTTCCAACAGCATATACTTGGAACAATGAAAACAAAGTCTGGATGGAACGACAACAGAGAGATGTGATAGGACGAATAGTCAACATCCATCCAACAGCAGGGCAGTTATACTATCTAAGGATACTAATCAACAAAGTGCCGGGACCAAGAAGTTTTGATGAAATTCTAACAGTCAATGGTAAAAAATATGAAGATTTCAAATCAGCATGCTATGCTAGAGGTTTACTAGATTCTGACTCCGAGTGGCATGATGCAATGGATGAAGCTATACGATGGGCTACACCTTCTCAACTTCGACAATTATTTGTCTTATTGTTGATATATTGTGAAGTGGGCAATCCTCTAAAATTGTGGGAACGTTGTTGAAAATCACTCGGTGAAGACATGCTTCACAAAAAACGCAAGACTTTTAACTTTGAAAGGCTACATCTTGAAGAAGCTGAGCTCCAACAGTACACTTTAATTGAGATAGAGAAGGTAATGCACCAGTATGACCCATCAAAAAGTCCATAAGAATTGCCAATAATCATGCTCTCATAGAATCTTTCATCAATATAATATTATTATATTTTAGTATAATTTAATTTGAGAACTATATATGAATTTTGATCTCTATTGGTAAGAGATTCACTAAGTCTCTCATCAATATAATATTAATAATTTTGGGAATTTTTAATATTTTATGATGTTTTATATGGTTTTAGGGTTTATATACTTTCTAGATATTTTATTTTGAATTTAAGAATTTCTAATTAATATATTTTTCACATATTAAATATATTCAGTTTTATTAATTATTATATGCATTTATATCATCTATAATTATTCAAAAAAATAATAGAACTGTAAATAGTAATAATGTAATATGTTTTACAATATATTTTCAGATTTTTTTAAAAAATCTTAGAAATTTTTTCTTAATATTATTCTATAAATTTAATTTTTGTTAATTACATAATATTTAATTTATGCTCATGCATAATAGAGTTTGTTAGATAGATAATTTTATTTTATAATGTATACAAAAAAAAATAATAATATATAAATAATTTAATTAATTACTTTCTAAACTATAGAGAAATGAAATTATAATAAACTTTGAACCACTCATAAAAAGACATATGTCCCATGCGAGAGGTTCCTAAGGGGTGTTTATTGTCTCTCATATGAGAATCGGTTCTCACCATTTCTGATTAAAAATAATTTTTTATTTATTTTAATGGCGAGAAACTTGATAAAAAAACTAACAATGCAGATGACATTATATAGTTGTAGAACGGAACATTGTAATCAATTTTCTTAGTTGATTTAAGGATTCTTATTGGGATATTTTCAAAAATACCCATTTTGATGTGTCCCTAATCAAAAATACCTTTTTCAAAAGTTTATTTTAAAATTTTCTCCATTTTAGGTACAAAAAATAACTAAATTACCCTTATTTTAATAAGTGTAGAGAATATCAAGAAATCAAAATTTTCAAAAAAAAAAAAATCCGTTAAAAAATTTTCAAAAATTTTCCAGCCAAAAAATGAGATAGGACACGACCGTCAATCTCTCGCTGGATTGGCATAAGACGCAGCGTTTTGAGCTGCTCGAGTCTTTGCTGAGCCTTGCGAGCTGAGATAAAACCGACTCAAGAACCAACTCCCACTTATACTCGGGGATCTAAAAAACTTGTCCTATGTGATTATCATTTAGGTTATGGTCTAAGTATATAGCTTTTCTTCTACGGAAATACCTATCAACATTCAACAATAATCATAGCTCATGGTCTAAGTAGTATATATATTGCATTCTTACATGATTAAGCATTAGATTTTCTCATTTTAACAAAAAAAATTAGACGTTGATGAAACCCTAGGAATATCTTTCAACTCATTGATGATCAAGTCTTGCTCTTCAAGAATATCGAAGGAGGTGGATCTCACGAAGATTGTTGCAATCTTTAAACACTTAGAGTTGGCCAAAACTTATGTCAAAAACTCGTCATCTTCTATACTATCCTCATATGCGTAATGCTTTCCACTCGAATATTTCGAGCTTCCATGACAAGCATGTGGGAACAGAAAGCGGTTGGTTCCATGAAAGTGGGATCCTTGGGTCTATAGGGAAATTCCTGAGAAACAACTATGGCTATAAAGTTGTAATGGAAGCAATCTCTGATTACATCGATATACCGACTTGTAGTATCAGTTTCGACGACGATATCAATGCTAATTATCTGTTTTATGTCGATAATATAAAGAGCCAACGTCTGAAGGTCCAGCACCAGTGATAATTTCTATCGCTGCTTGTCTTATGATATACTTCTTAATATAGTTATAGAATAGAACAAATAAAATCAGTTTTGTGAGTTGTTTCTAAGGATTACTAGTAGAAGACTAATCGATCGTTGTCAAAAAAAAAAGACCAATCGATCAGCCTCCATTTTCAAGGTTTTACTTTTACTTAGCCGGCATTTCAGTTTGGGTTCGGTTCATTCGGGTTAAATAAAATTCTAACTCATGAACTCAAACCAAAGTTAGTTTGGTTCAGTTTATGTTTGGGTCAGTTAATTGTTCGGTTTGATATAGTTTTAGTTGGTTTTTTTTTGTCAACATCAGCATATATTGATTAGTTTATAGAAACCAATTTGGCGGAATGTTGTTTACAAAAATAACATAGTGCGGCCACTGGCGGACCCAGGAAATAATTTTACCAGGGTCAAAATAATTAGTTATTAATTAATAAAGGAAAAAAATCATAGAAATAAGGTAATGGTTGGAGTTGAACTCAGGTATAGGGGGGTCAATGCAAGCAACTTTAACCAAATTAGCCAAATAATTTTACTGACCTAAGCTTAAAATTTTCGTTTATATAATTTAAGGTGTGTCAAGTGACACCCCTTCTTCTAACGTGGGTCCGCCAGTGAGTGCGGCATGGTACGAACATTTCGTGCCATGTGTGAGAGATAGAGACATTTGAAAAACCTGAGATGTTAAATCTCATTGTCCTAAACTTCACTCTCACCAACCTCTCACTGATTCTAAAAACTCTCAGCATTTCTGCATCGGTAACATTCTCTCCACATAACTTCAACATTGAAGTGATTTTGAACATTGCAGAATTGTACTCAGATACAGACTTGAAGTCTTAATCTTAAGTGTAGCCGGTCGAAACGAGCTCTAGGCAAAACCATTGTTTTCTGGTGGTCAAACCTGCCCTTTAAACTGATCCAAAGGACTCGTGGATCTTTCACGGTCAGATATTCAGTTTTAAGATCGTCATGAAGATGATGACATGAAGATGATGACGAAGGAATACCATAGCTTTTGTCTTGTCTTTATTTGCGGCAGTATTTCCTTCTTTGATGGTTTCACCAAGTTCTTCTGAAACAAGTTGCATTTCGCATCTAACACCCAAGACAGATAATTCTTGCCCGAGATGCCTCTAATTCAAGGTTGATAAAGTTAGGCATACTTTACTGAAATCATAAAAATATATATGGTCCACGTTATAGTAAATCAAACAAGTACAAATTCTTTCATTCATTAAAAAATATATATATCTAGTATATTATATAGTAAACTAGATAAGGACCCGCGTATACGCGGGTTTAAAATAAAAAATTTATAACCCGTGTAAAAAACAAAAAATTAGGACCCGCATATGCAGGTTTATAACTAAAATTTTATAACATGTATAAAAAACAAAATTAGATGTTCTGTAAAATATTTATAAATTATCTAATTTAAATTTTCTCTTTGTTTAGTAATTATTTTAATATATTTTTAATTATATAGTTTTTTTATTATCAATCATGTCTTAAAATTTTATATTTTTATCCGGTGAAATCAATATTTTCGCATCAACCTCCTAAACGTTGACAAAAGAATTTGTAACTTATCAAAACGTGTAAAAACATACAAAAATTTTACATTTAGGTCAAAACCTCGATTATAACACAGTAGTCATATCAAACGTCTCTAAATCCTCGCATTCACAAAAACATTAGTCACTAACCCTAAATAATCACATCAAAAGTAAAACATATTATACATTAGAAAAGAAATTCACATATTCATCCAATAAAGGGGTTGATTGGTTGAGACTTTTACTGTAGACTTTATTTTAAATTATTTAAAATTATCAAAAAAAAAACATATATTTACGCGTAATTATCGACATATTTTAAATTCCCTTTTAATGAAGTAGGGGTGAAAATTTTAGGTTTTTTTTTTATTAATTCGATGATATATTTTTAAAAAAGAATTATATTTACCCGTAATTATCGACAAAGTTTTTTTAAAAAAAATCACTTTTCATGAAGTAGGAAAACTTAATCCCTATGAGATTTCTTAACACTATCTTTTTATATTTTTAAAATTATTTTATTTATAATTTTCTTAACATTATCTTTTCAAATTTATTTAAATTTTAATATTTTCTCATAATTATCTTTTTACGTATTTAAAATTATTATAAAAAAATATTTTATAACCGATAGAGATGACACGTGTCGCGATCTCTTGAGTTGCTAACTTCGAAAACCCAACTTTATATAATAAGATGTTGTGAACTTACTTTCTCATTAATCATATCAGAGATATATATACAAGAGTAATAGAGGGATACAGAGAATATGGTAAAACCCTAATGGGCCATGGGCCGGTTATGGAGTGCATCCATATGGTTTATAACAGTAAAATACTTTTATAAACATCTTCATACTAAACAAGTCACAATTTATGCGTAGTAAGAAACCATGATATATCATTTTTTAAGAAAAATCATTTTTAAAAAAGAAACTATAGAATCATGTTTTCATATTTGGCAATAATATTGATAATGATAAATATTCTGATAAAAGTTTTGGTGATTAGCAATTTGTTACTAAATTGTTGGTATAAGTGATGATAGAAAATTTTCAATATAATAATACAAATTAGTTGTTGTAAATAAACTACTAACTACAAATATATTCTCTACTTGTTTCCTAAAATTTCTCCTAAATAATATTTATCTACAAAAAATTTTTAATTCAATTTTTGTTAAATTTAATTTTATCATAAAAATCAAAAAACGAGTCCTTATCTAGTATTATTGAGTCTAGGGGTGTCAAAATGATTGACTCAACTCAAGTCAACTCATTACCCATTGAGTTAGAGTTAAATGAGTTCATGGGTTAACCCAACTCATTTAACAAATGAATTGAATCAACTCATTAACTCATTTATTTGATGGATTATATATATGATTATTAACTCATGAATCAATTACTTTTATTTTTACATTAATTAATCTAAAAATTATAATAATAATTTAGTGTTAAAAAAAAATCTAAAAATTATAATAAATAAGATAAAAATTACAAAAATTCATCTAAAAATTGTAATAAATAATTTTCATGATTAGTCTTCATTATCATCATCATCATCACATCACTACCATCATCATCATCATCATCATCACATCACTACCATCATCATCATCACAATCATCATCATCATCATCATCACCATCACAATCATCATCATCACATCACTACCATCATCATCATCATCACCATCAACATCACCATCACAATCATCATCATCATCATCATCATCATCATCACATAATAGACTCGCATGGCATATGTAAAGAAAGTTGCGATCCACTACAATGGCCAATCAAAGCCATGGCTCGAGATTGGTTTCGAGCATCTACGGCCATTCTGGACAAAATACATTAACTACTACAATGATTTCATCAAGAAAAATAATCATGCGAATGAAGCTAATCTGAAATTGGAAGCTGACTTGATGAACTTACTCATGGAACTCGAAGGAATCAAAGTGGTGAAGGAAAAACTGAACCAGGAGACGAAGGAATCAAAGTGGTTTAATATCTCCAACGAATTGATCTCAAGAGACGAAGGTCTTCATTGTGATTTCGCGTTGGTTGAGTTAATCGAAGAATTGAGATCCCCAATTTGGATTGAGATTCAAAATTGAAGAACCCTAGAATCTCAGATTTGGGGGAAAAGAATTTTGATCAATGGAATTTGGTTTGATTTAGAGATTTTATAGATTTTGGTTTAGAGATTTTGGTTTGATTTATTTGATTATAATCGGTTTAAATATTTGAGTTGGTTTGACTCAATTTAATAAGAATTGATGGATTAAATGGTTTAACCATTACTCAATACAACCCAACTCATTTTATCCATAAATCATTTGACCCAATAACTCATCTGAATCATCAATTCATTAGGGTCAAAATTTTCAACTCAATAGGGTTCATGAGTTGATTTGAGTTTGGTTGACCCATAAAATCTAACTCATTTTGACACCCCTAATTGAGTCATAAAACGTGACTCCATAGAAAAAAAAAATCTTCGAGTAAATATGGAGGCAGAAGGCACTCTAGTACGAGCACATGACCTAAACCCTACCGGAAAAGCCTTACCATCAAAATCCTCGCCGTATAGCCTTTACTTCACGGGTTTGGTAGGCGAGGATGAAACGGAGTTATCCGAAGAATTTAGGGTTGCGATTTGCGGTTACAAAGATGGTCTGATGTTTCAGATGAAGGAACCAATTCATGACTCCTCCATTACACTTTTGGAGGCTGAGCTTATGGCATTGAAGTGGGGATTAACCAAAGCCGTGAGATTAGGGATCAATCATATATCAATCTGTTGCGGTCACAATCAGATTTTCCAATGGGTAAGTTTTCCTTGGCTAACACGTCTTTACTTCAATATTGTAATTTATGTTTTGCCTTAAATGTTAGGTCATGGGAAGATCAGTGCCTGAGCAAGAAAACATTGCCTTGCTAATGCGTGATGTACAAGGCATCAGAAAACAATTGACATCTAGTGTCCCTATTCTGGTGAATCGAGATCAAGTTGAATTTGCTTATAAAGTTGTAATGAAAGCAAAGACCAAGAGAGATATTCCTGCTTTGATTCATCCGAAAAAGATAGATATGCCAACTTGTAGTATCTGTTTCGAAGACGATATCAACGCTGATCATCTGTTTTATGTCGATATATGTCGTCATGTGTTTTGTTTCGAATGTTTTAAACGTTATATAGAGGTGAGACTAGCCGAGGGATAATTCATGACATGTCCTCATTATCGCTGCAAATGTGAGCTGACGTATGTACGTTGTTACAACATTTTGACACCTAAACTAAAGGAGATGTGGGAACAAAGGATAAAAGAAGACTCGATTTTGGTAACGGATAGAGTTTATTGTCCAAACCCGACCTGCTCAGCTTTAATGTCAGTAACCAAGCTCTATCAACTCTTTGAGTTAAGAGATGTTGTGTCAAATGTGGTGAACCCTTTTGCATCAAGTGCAAAGTTCCGTGGCATAATAACTTGTCGTGCAACCGATACAAGAAGTTGCATCCGAATCCTACAGAAAACGATGGAAAGCTAAAAGATCTAGCAAATGAGAAATCGTGGCGTCAATGCGGAAAGTGTCAACAAATGATCGAACTTTCTCATGGATGTCTCACGTTAAGATGCAGGTATCATCTCTAATCACATCTCCTTTTGAATTTTCGATGATTTTGAAAAATATTTTATAAACACTTTTTACTTTAATGATAAATGGTAGATGTGGACATGAGTTCTGCTACCAATGTGGAGCAGATGCTGGAGGTTGTCTTCATAGTTATCGCTCTCGTCGTTTAATTCAAGAGCCAAGGTCAGAAGGTCCAGCACCAGTGATAATTGCTATTGCTGCTGTTATTATGATATGCTTCTTAATATAGTTATAGAATAGAACATATAAAATCAGTTTTATGAGTTGTTTTTAAGGATTCTAGTAGATGAAAATCATCCCATATGAATCATTGAAAGACCAATCAATTCAGCCTCTCTATGTTCAAGGTTTTTACTTTTACTTAGCCGGCATTTCGGTTTAGGTTCGGGTTCAATTTGAGTTCGGTTAATTCTTATTTAAAAAAATTCTAACTGAACTCAACCCAAGTTAGTTTGGTTCGGTTTGTGTTCTGGTCAGTTAATGTTCGGTTTGATTTAGTTTTAGTTTGTTTTAATTTTAGTTCGGTTTGACCAAAAAAAAAAAAAAAAAAATTAGTTCGGTTAAAAAAAATCAATTGATATAGCATGTAAGTATTACTTAAGAGAAAATATATTCTTCTCTTGAGTTTACAAATTATCACAATTATTTTAGCTGTTTAGGTTTAAGTCTTTAGGAACCTACTAGAGTTAGAGAGAATTGAACTAACTAAATTTAATTTTACAATAACTCTTATATCATAAAAGGAAAACAAAAAACAAAAAAACAAACATGGCAACATGACTAAAAAAGTACATATTTACAATATTATTTAACATAATTAATTAATTAATAGAAAAACACATTAATTTACAAAAACCAAACCGTTCGGATTGAGAAGAAACATAACCAAAAATTTTGAGTGTAAGCTTTGATTTGATTTGGGTCGATTTAAATTCATTTGGTTCGGTTTGAAACGGTTTGGTTGGTTCGGTTCGAATCGGTTAGAATGTCCACCCCAACTTGCAAGGACTAGCTTTGAGCAAAGAAGTGAGTCGAATAGACCAATAAGCAGAGAGAGAGAGAGACATTAACTTATTGCATAAGTCTTACAAAGCAGTAGGCTTAATAGTTTAGTGTAACATGAACACAGACCATTTTGCAGCGAGCTTCCATGTGTTGAGAGATAGAGACATTTGAAAAACCTGAGATGTTAAATCTCATTGTCCTAAACTTAACTCTCACCAACCTCTCCACTGATTCTAAAAACTCTCAAAATAAAAGAGTTATTCCCAATTTCAATTACCCCAACATACACAAATACAAGCAAACGCCTTAGCTCCTTTATTTTTAAGACCCTACTGGTGCCATGTCTTTACCTTTGGTTGCTGCGGTTGCAGCTGCTGCTGCTGCGGCGGCTGCAGCTGCGGCTGCTGCTGCGGCTGCTGATGATGCTGAGCTAGGAGTTGATGGAGAAACAGGGTTGCTTTGCTTTGCAACTACTTCTTGACGCTTTTGCGGCTGTGGGGAGTTGAGATCAGTAAGCAATTCTTTAATCTGCTTACCGGATAGAGTTTCGTGTTGAAGCAAAGCATTTGCAAGTGCATGCAGCTCTTTGTTGTAAACCGTGAGGATGGTTTTCGCATTGTTGTAAGCCTTTTCCAAAAGAAGTCTCACTTCACTCTCAATTAGAAGTCTCGTCTCGGTGCTCATGCTTTTCCCATTGTCGTCGTAGTTGTGCGCCACAAGACCCACCTCTTTGCTCATACCGAATTTGGTAACCATTGCTCTCGCGAGTTTAGTTGCCTGCTCAAGATCAGAAGATGCACCTGAAGTTACCTCACTTTCCCCAAAAATCAACTCTTCGGCTACCCGGCCTCCCATACAAACATCAAGCCGAGCAAGCATCTGTTTCCTAGAAATGCTCGTTTCATCTTTATCCGGTAGTTGAGAAACCATGCCAAGAGCCATACCACGAGGCACAATGGTTGCTTTGTGGACTGGAAGAGCACCATCTGTGTGGATGGCAACAAGGGCATGACCACCTTCATGGAAAGCAGTCAGTTTTCTTGACTCGTCGGATATAACTGCAGATTTCCTCTCACTTCCCATCATAATTCTGTCTTTGGCAAACTCAAGATCAGACATTGTCACATCTTTTGAACCATCCATTGCAGCTTTTAAAGCAGCAACATTGACCAGATTTGCCAAATCAGCGCCAGAAAATCCAGGCGTTCCTCTAGCAATGATCATTAAATCGACATCTTCAGCCTTAAGTACCTGAAAACGCACAAGAAAGACAAACCAACCAACAGTTCAAAATTCATCTCATTGCTGTATTACAAGTCACTGAACAATTTCACTACACAGGCTAGGGCCATTAGTGCAAGACCTGAGCTGTCTAGTGCATAATAATTTACAGTTACCTTTGACATGTGAGACTCCAAAATCTGGCGTCGACCTTCCACGTCTGGGTTAGGTACAACAATATGGCGATCAAACCTCCCAGGTCTAACCAGGGCCTTATCCAATGACTCGGGGAAATTTGTTGCCGCGACAACGATAATTCCTTCATTCTGTTTAAACCCATCCAACTCAACAAGCAGCTGGTTCAATGTCATCTTCATGTATTGCTGGTCCTTGGGATTACGACTTCCTCCAATAGCATCTATTTCATCGATAAAAATAATACAAGGGGAGCACTTCTTTGCAGCACTAAAAAGATCTCTAACTCTTCTGGCTCCAACTCCAACAAACATCTCTTCAAATTCACTACCACTGCAGGAGAAGAAAGGCACTCCAGCTTCTCCGGCAATAGCTCTAGCAAGCATAGTCTTTCCTGTACCAGGAGGACCGACAAGCAACACACCCTTAGGAAGCTTTCCGCCTAGACGAGTGAACCTCTGTAATAAAGATCAAAAGAAAGAAAACCCGTGAGGCCAAAGAACAAAACAGTGTCAACCCCCAGTACATATAGTTCGGAGGATAAAAGTCTAAAGATGTTATGAAGGTCCTTATCGTTACTTCACATGGTTTATGATTTAAAATTAACATCCCCAAAACAAAGTTCATATCTAGCTACCACTATGAATTTACCTTGGGGTCGCGAAGATAATGCACAATCTCCTCTAACTCAGCTTTTGCTTCATCAACACCCTTTACATCAGTAAATTTGGTGCTTGAATCCATACTAGGTTGGACTTCTTCGTGCAAACCAAGTCCTAACATATATTAATCAGAAATTAATTAGAACGAAGTCATCCAATAAAGCTATCGCATCACTGAAGATAATACAAGCAAAACTACCTTTGCCAATTCCTCTATCCTCGATAAGTGCTCCAATACCAGAAATGAGTAAAAACCCAACTGCAATAGTTCGGATTGTACTCCATAGCTGTTCTTTAAAGTGAGTCCTTTCAGTAGATATCGTATGGATTGGTGCACTCGCAGTTCCAAGGACACCATCTTTTGTTGGTTTTCCTGCGTTTCTAAATGCAGACAGACCTCCAAAAGTCTCTTCCTCCCTTGAAGCACCAACAATACCTAAAAGAAAACAATAAAACACAAAAGGTTTACTAGTATCATATAGGTGAATGGGTCACAAGCTGCAAATACAAATATGAAAGTAAAGTAACTATCCACTCAGAATCAGACAAGAAGTATCTTCCTCCTTACCCACCTCTTTGCAATGTTCGTACCAGCTCACTTTGATCCAACCTATCAACTTTGACCAATGCCTTAATATATTCGGACAGCGCAGATGCATTCGAATGCAAAGATGGTTGGCTTTCAAACATTCTGATAACAGCTTCAGGGTCATTTCTTCGATAAAGTTCTCTCAGATGAGCAACCTCATTAACTTCTTCTCTGTCACGCACTCTCCGAGCAAAGCTACCAACATAACTTGATTGAAACCTCGTTTGCGGTAAAGAACCTCCACCACCACCAACAGCTATAGAAAAAGAAACAACCCATTAACATCAAAAAGGTTCTGAAACAATCCAAACGACAAAACTACTCATAACACAATTAAAACATACCTCCATTAACTCCCACTCTAGGTAGAGAAGTGTAAGCTCTAACAAGTAAGCTTCTCAAACTGCTCAATTCTCGTTCATGACTCGAAACCTGTCAATGGTAATAAAGTAAATTACACATCCCAAACTCAAATTAACCCATTTCTGAATCAAGACCAAGTCTTTACACTCACAAATCTTAAAACTTTTATGCCAATTTCAAAATTAGATGAATTGGGTATTCAAATCAATCAAATAGCCATAGATAAGGACAAAAGAACAAACTAGAATCCTAAAAGACATAACATTTTGGAGCCTCCTAGGGTTTGAAAAAATATCATCTTTAGCTTCTAAATCACAACGATCTTTAAACAACACATTAGAAAATGATCAAATCCATTATAGAATCAACCAAATTCGAAACCTTTTCGTATTAAAATTGTGTAAAAGAGAAGAAATGAAACAAAAACCTTGGTGATGATGCGTCTCCAAGCCATGAAATTATCTCACTTTGTGGCGTTTAAAGATTTGGTTTGATTGTTTTACAAATCGAACTCTCAAGGTTTTGTCTCGATCTATATCGGAAACAAAAGAGGAGTCTTTTGTGTTTGGGACGAACCGTCTCTAATCTTACAAGTCTTTGAAACTGTTTACATACACGTGAGAGACCTGTTTGGTTCTTGAGAGAGAGAAAAAATTGTGCAGTAGGTGTAGACACGCACGAGATATGTAGGTCGCTTTGTTAAATGACGTAATTACCCTTGGCCCAATATCCAATATATTACTTTAGTGGGCTTGGCCCATACTCTAAAATGTGAATGGCCTAGAAATATCTTGTAGCATCGATGAAAGAGAGAAGCACCTCAAGGTTAGGCAAGACCACGGTTACGGTTATTACGGTTACGGTTGATTAACCACCGGTTACGGTTAGAAATTTTGATTAACCTTAACCGTAACCATTCAACAAACGGTTAAACGGTTACAGTTAAATACGGTTTCGGTTAAAATGATTACGGTTAGATACGGTTACGGTTATTTGATAATATGATACGGTTGATATGAAATAATTAATTATTAAAATATTTTCTTATGTTATAAAACGGTTACGGTTAAAAATTTACGGTTTAACTATGCGGTTAACCAACGGTTTTGATACAGTTACGGTTAAAAAAATTTAACCATATATTTACGATTAACGGTTACGATTTTTAACCGTTTTGTACAGTTACGGTCTGGTTACGGTTTACATCCGGTCTGGTTACAGTCCGAATTACGGTTACGGTTTAGTTTTGGTCATGCCTACTCAAGGTCCTCAACAAGACCGAATATTAGTTTTGGTCATTTTTGGTATGTTCGAATATTTTGGATATTTTTAGATAATTTTTTTATTTGAGTATTTTTGTTATTCCGTCTCTAAAAATAACATATTTTTGGATAAATAATTATATTTTGGATTCTTTCACATATGTTTTTTTGGAAAAAAAAAACATATATGTTTACAGATTTTGGATGGTTTGTTTCCAAGCTGATGCAGTAGAATATACTATAGAAGCTCGTATTCTAATAAGACCCACATTATGAATTAGAAGTACTCACTGCAACTATGCATTGTATGATTGACCAGCAGAAAACGGTGGTAGCTTTTGTTACTAGCTGTTTCGATTTGGTGAAGATGATGTTTATACCAATGGGCTTGTCTACATTTTTTTTTATAGTTGGAAAAGTTCGCGAAAAGTAAGGAGTTGATTAATTTTTTTTTCTATATTGCATATACTTTGTAGTTTGAATTTTAAAGCGGGCAAATTAGCATGTGGTGGTCGATTATACCTCCAAAATATTAGTTATGTAGACTTTATACCACATGTTTGCAAAATATTAGTTATGTAGACTTTTTCTTAATAGCATAACAAACAATAAAGTTATGGAAGATCAATTCATTCACTCTAAAATAAATTTACAAAAATTAGCTAATAGACCCGTAGAAAATTGATTTGTACTCGTAATCACTGTTGTTCCCATTTCCCAAAATCGATAGAAAAATGATCATTTTCCTCAATTTGGTAATCAAATCACACTAACCCTTGTGACACCACCAATAAATAGAAAAAGCTAAGAAGGCCCATAACGATATGAAAGCCCATAACGATATGAAAGCCCATAACGATAAGAAGGCCCATAACGATAAGACATGATGTTCTAGATTAGTAAAGAAGTTTCTGGAACCTTGTCTTCGTCTCCTCCACATGCTCTAGACAAATGGCAAAGAAACAAATGGCAAAGAAAAGCTTTATTTTGTTTGTCTCTCTAGAACCTTCTTTTTTCTCCCGTTATATCCAATTCTCTCTCCTCCACGCTTCAATCTCTCTGTAACATTTTCAGAAATTCACAAACTTTCCCAAAACCAAAGTTTCTATTTTTGGCAATGGATTTGAGATAATAAGAGCAAAAAATGGAGCAACTGAAAATGGAATTTGAAGAAGAAACGGTGACGTTTACTGGTTCAGCAGCAGCAGCTTCATCATCTGTTGGATCATCATCATCTCCAAGACCAATGGAAGGACTAAACGAAGCAGGACCACCACCATTTCTAACCAAGACTTATGAAATGGTGGAAGATCCAGCGACGGATACAGTGGTTTCTTGGAGTAATGGTCGTAATAGCTTTGTGGTTTGGGATTCTCATAAATTCTCAACTACTCTTCTTCCTCGTTACTTCAAACATAGCAATTTCTCAAGTTTTATTCGTCAGCTTAATACTTATGTAAGTGACTCTTTGCTAATCTCATAAACTACTTAAAATCTGTGTGCTTTTGTTTGTTTCTCTAATTTTGATTTTGGATTTCTTTAGATGGGTTTTACTATGAGTCTTCAGCTATAAAGGTTAGTTCTTTTGTGCTTTTTAAAACGGCTAAATTTTCATATGGGTTTCTTAAAGTTTCCACCTTTTGGAACCTTTAGTATGATTTGAGGTTGTGGTAATATCTTAAGAGTATGTTTATCTTTGAGTTAAAGATACAAAATTTTCTGTTTTGTCACTGCCAAAATCACTGAAAATGGAACTAGATTCTGTGAAATTGATGAAAAGTCAGTTCTTTAAGCTTTTAAGTGACTAAATTGATGACTTGAGTTTGTGGTTTTATGTTAGAGTAGCTTTATCTATGAGTTACAGCTATAAAATTGAGTGTTTTGGCTTGTGACACTGCAAAGTTATCGAAAAGGAATGAAATTTCTGTAGAATTAATGGATTCTCATTTCACATACATTTCACATAAATCTGTTCAAGCTTCTGTTTTTGAAGTTCAAATTGAATTTGGAAGTGTTTGAGTCTCTGTTTTTGAGGTTCAAATTGAATTTGGAAGTGTTTGAGTCTCTATCTCTGAGGTTCAAATTGAATTTGGAAGTGTTTGAGTCTCTGTTTTAAGTAAAAATAGAATCTTGAAATGAGTAATAAGGACTCTGTTCAAGTTCAGTAGCTTATGAGACTTTTATTGTGATGCAGGGATTTAGAAAGATTGATCCAGATAGATGGGAATTTGCGAATGAAGGGTTTTTAGCTGGCCAGAAGCATCTCTTGAAGAACATCAAACGAAGGAGAAACATGGGTGTGCAGAATGTGAATCAGCAAGGATCAGGATCAGGATCAGGGATGTCTTGTGTGGAGGTTGGGCAATACGGGTTCGACGGAGAGGTAGAGAGGTTGAAGAGGGATCATAGTGTGCTTGTGGCTGAAGTAGTTAGGCTGAGACAGCAGCAACATAGCTCCAAGAGTCAAGTTGCAGCGATGGAGCAAAGGTTGCTTGTTACTGAGAAGAGACAGCAGCAAATGATGACGTTTCTCGCTAAGGCTTTGAACAATCCGAACTTTGTTCAGCAGTTTGCTTTGATGAGTAAAGAGAAGAAGAGTTTGTTTGGTTTGGATGTTGGGAGGAAAAGGAGGCTTACTTCTAGTCCAAGCTTAGAGAATCTAGAGGAGAATTTGTTGCATGATCTGGAGTTTGAGAGAATGAAGAATGATATGGAGTCGTTACTCGCTGCAGCTATCGATAATGAGTCGAGTAATTTGATGCCTATTAAGGAGGAACACTGTTTGGAAGCTATGAATTCGATGATGGAAGATAGTAATCTCGAGGCAGAGTTGGATGTGAAAGTGGAAGATTTAGTTGGTTCACCTTTGAATTGGGACAGTCAAGATCTACATGACATGGTTGATCAAATGGGTTTTCTTGGTTCAGAACCTTAACTACACAGCTTAACACATCTACTTGTCGCAAGACCGATATATGCGGTTTTTAAGTTGTGGTAATTGTTACCACTTTTATTTACTTGTTGAATTGTTTGTTTGTTTGTTTGTTTTGTCTCAATGAAGGCATTGAGTGTGGTTTTCTTGTACATTTTCCTGTTCTGTTGAATAAAAAGACTGATTGTGTTTTGACAATTTTAATGTTTGATCTTTGAAGCAAAGCAATTTTGACCATCAAGCAGCTTTTTCTTAAAAATAGGAAAAAATTTGGGGTTCAGAAAGGGTCACAAAAGGAGTTAATCCTATTTTACACGTTCAAATAGGGTTAGAGTCACGGCTCATGATTCAGGGTCGAGTTTTAAATTAATATGATCGGACTGAGCTAAAAAACTCTATCTAACATCCTTAATCAAGCTCCTGTGTACTATCTTAATACTCACTTCATTCAACTTTAAGGAGTTTTTGTGTATAGGGGAGAAGACATCAAAAAAAAAAAAAAAAAAAAAAAAAAAAAAAAAAAAGACATCAATTTAGTAACTTATTTGTAGCTCTGTTTGGGAAAAGAATCCTGTGATTCATGCTAAGGCATGTGTGTGTCATTTGACACTAGTTAACTTTACATTATTATGTTGAAATTTTTTATAAATTATATATGTAGTTTGAAAGAAAATATTTGGTCCACACTAGTATATGTCAGATCAAGAGTTGGATTGGATGGATATGTGATAAGTACTGTCATTTATATCTCGTTGTTATCCACAAACATGTCGTTAAATCAAGTACTACGGAACAAAGAAGAACTAATCAATGTTGTTAGTAGCTATCAACTACAAAACTAACAAAACAATGTGTTGATGGTCGATGACTCGATGTCGATAGTCGCTATTGCTAGCTAATTTAAGCCATGCTCTTTTTATGGTCGCTGTATTAGCGATGAACGACAAAAAAATATAAGTAACTTGAGACCTAAGTATATAGTATGTGGAGAGTAACACTCGCAACACCGTAAAATCAGTCGCAACGACATTTTTTTACCATTCTAGCTTGTCGCTCTTTTCTTCCAGCAATACCGGCAACAACCGTGGAAGCAGCGACACCGTGTCGAACAGGGCTTAATTACTATCATTGGCCATTGTCGGCAGTGACTAAATTATACGAAAAAAGAACAAGGTTTAAATCAGAAAAACTTTTCGGTTTGACCAAAAAAAAAAAAAAAAAATCAGACAAACTTCAAAAAAGCAATTTTGCAATGTTAGATCAATAGCTTTTGTTCCAATACTCTTCTCACATGTGATTTTAGAACTCTTCTTAAATCAAACTCTTAAAATATAGTAAGAAAGATTTGGAAAGATACAAAATTAGATTAAAGAAAGTAATTTGAAAACAAACAAAAGTTGAACACAACTTATTAACTCTAAAAATCTAAAATGTAAGATAATGATCTAATATCATGTGATAGAAAAAGAACAACACCAAAAAGATGGTCATGTAATGATTCAATTTCTCCTTTTTATGGTTAATATTCCAAAGTCCAAACTAGAAACCATCTCCTCCATATATATCCATTTCTTTTTAACAAAGAACCATCAATAATTTTTTCAACTAAAAAAGGGAAAAAAATTGGTGACCCAAAAAAAAAGAGAGAAAAAAAAAGTAGAAGCGTGGCTTATTCCAATTGACGGTAAACCCCTTTGACACGTACATGCACTTGCAAGTGCAACGATAAGGTACTACACCGATGGGTGGAGATGGCCAAAATGACCGGATACATTTTCTTTTTTTTGGTCTCAAATTATTGGGATACTCAAGAGATTGTGATTTTATTAAAATGTTATATATAAATTTGTAGTGAAGTGATTTTGGTTTAGTGGCAAATGATAAGTCCACAGAAGACAGACACCATCACACCAGGGATCGAGTCCCCGACTCTACAATTTAATTGTAGAAATTAGGCTAATGGGCCGGCCAGTTGTGGCCCAAATGTTGACAAAAAAAAAAAAAAAATTTGTAAAATTCAGATTGTTTTAATACAAGGATTTACTATATTGAATTTTAAATTATTTATTTCAAACTTATAAAATTTGAATATCTATCAATTTTTCTTTTTAATACGGACACATATTTGAACTAAAAAATTATTAATTTCTAAAAATAGTTAGAATATTACTAAAATTCTTAAACATCTTAGAAAAATCGTTAAATTAATTTATAAATAATTTTGAATATATTTATGTACTTAAATAATGTTTCTATAGCAAATACAGTTATATATTTGAGTTTGAATCGATCGATCTTTAAGTATTTTAATATTTGTAATATATATTGTTCAAGACATAGGGGTCTATTAAAAGGTTGAATCGCGCAATTTATTTTATGGGACAAGCCATTTGTGGTTAAAGTTTTTACATATAAAATGTTTAATTTTATTTTTTACATACAAAATATCTAATTTTTTTACATCTTATAAGATGTCTAATTTTATTATTGTAAATTGATATCAATGTATATAGTAGACTCAAACATTTCGGATTATATGCTAAATTATAATTAAATGTTGACAAGGATAAACGTCAAATTCAATCAATATAAGATATCAGAACTTGACAAATAATTTTCAACGCATTTTGTCTTCTTGTCAAATAGTTCCACGCTATTGTAAAAGGTGGGCTAGTGGAAAGAGTGTAGAACCCACTTTTTAAAAGCAAATCAAACACTATATAAATTAATGAATGAACCACACCCAACAAACCCACACACATTAAATAAGAAAAGAGAAGAAACTTTAGAGGTTAGAGAGATGAAGACGCAACATCTATGGTTTGAAGTTCTTGATCCATTCTTGATACAAAACGAAGTTCTTGTTGCATTCTTGACTTTTGCAGCGGTTTTGATTGTGGTTTACTTGTACCGACCAAGATGGTCGGTACGTAATGTTCCTGGTCCAACCGCTATGCCTCTAGTTGGTCACTTACCCTTGATGGCTAAGTATGGTCCTGATGTCTTCTCTGTTCTTGCTAAGCAATATGGCCCTATTTTCAGGTCCTTCTCTCTCTCTTTGATTCTGATTTGGGTGGACAATCGAGTTTAGAGTTTAGTTTTTCTGGTTTTTGTGATATTGAAACCAAAAATAAAATCATTTAGTTTTTGGTTTTGTTTCATTTGATTTTCGGTTTAGACTCAATTCAATTTAGAATAAGAAAAACAAATATCTATAAATTGTTATTAAATTAATATTATATGTATTAATATGGTTTCATATATTTTCAAACATGTATAAAATTTTGAGAAGTTTGGGTTAATTTAATTTGAAGGTTTGACTCATACACTAAAATTAGTCGGTTTAATTTTAGTTTTTCTTCGGTTTGATGTAGTTTTTGGTTTGTTTGATTTGATTGTCGGTTTAGACTCGATTTAATTTAAAACAAGAAAAACAAGTATCTATAATTTGTTATTAAATTAATATTACATAAATGATAGTATAAAATTTTGATAAATTTCGATTTATTCATATACAGTACACTAAAATTAGTCAGTTTGATTTCGGTTTTTTCTTGGTTTTTATAATAAAAAAACCACAAGGATTATAGACACCTATGGTTTTAGTTTAAGCATCTTGGTTTAGACTTGGTTCAGTTTGGTTTTTATATTATCTCTTGTGGTTGTTATTGGCTGATTAAGAAGCTAATTAAAATTAACAAATCAAGAGCAGATTTCAGATGGGGAGGCAACCACTGATCATAGTAGCAGAAGCAGAGCTTTGCAGAGAAGTTGGAATAAAGAAGTTCAAAGATATTCCAAACAGAAGCATTCCTTCTCCAATCTCAGCCTCTCCTCTTCACAAGAAAGGCCTCTTCTTCACTAGGTACATACATGCTTTATAAAACTATGTATGCTTCAACATTTCTATAACCATTGATGACTCATGGATCTTTGATAGGGACAAGAGATGGTCTAAGATGAGAAACACCATCTTATCTCTCTACCAGCCTTCACATTTGTCAAGTCTTATCCCTACAATGCACAGTTTCATAACTCCTGCTACTCGTAATCTTGATTCCGAGCCGCGAGATATCGTTTTCTCCAATCTTTTCCTCAAACTAACAACCGATATCATCGGACAAGCTGCATTTGGAGTCAACTTCGGTCTCTCGGGGAAAAAAGAAACTAAAGATGTAGAAGTGACTGATTTCATAAACCAACATGTCTACTCTACAACACAGCTCAAGATGGATTTATCTGGCTCAATCTCTATCATCTTAGGCTTACTGATTCCGATTCTTCAAGAACCATTCAGGCAGGTTTTGAAGAGGATACCGGGAACAATGGACTGGAGAGTCGAGAAGACTAATGCAAGACTGAGTGGACAACTTAATGAGATTGTATCAAAGCGAGCCAAGGAGACAGAAACAGACTCAAAAGACTTCTTGTCATTGATTTTAAAAGCTAGAGAGTCCGATCCTTTCGCCAAGAATATCTTCACGCCGGATTATATTAGTGCTGTGACTTATGAACATCTTCTTGCTGGCTCTGCAACCACTGCTTTCACATTATCCTCTGTTCTTTACTTAGTCTCTGGTCATCTTGAAGTTGAGAAACGTCTGCTTCAAGAGATTGACGGGTTTGGAGGCCGTGATTTGATCCCGACTGCTTCTGACTTACAATACAAGTTTCCATACCTCGATCAGGTACCGAAAAGTTGAGTTCTTGCGAGGGTATTAGAATCTTTATGAATGTTTTAGTTTCTCCTCCTTTGTAGGTCATCAAAGAGGCTATGAGATTCTACATGGTTTCTCCTTTGGTTGCAAGGGAAACTGCAAAAGAAGTGGAGATAGGAGGATACTTACTCCCTAAGGTATATTCATCGGACTAGTCCATTTCGTCCGTTGCAACGCTTAATTACCTTCTTGTTGTTGTTTAGGGGACATGGGTTTGGTTGGCACTTGGAGTTCTAGGAAAAGACCCCAAAAACTTTCCAGAGCCGGAGAAGTTTAAGCCAGAAAGATTTGATCCGAATGGAGAAGAGGAGAAACTAAGGCATCCATACGCTTTCATCCCGTTTGGCATCGGTCCACGAGCTTGTGTTGGACAGAGATTTGCCCTGCAAGAGATCAAACTCACTTTGCTGCATCTATACCGTCATTACATTTTCAGACATTCCCCAGATATGGAGAAACCACTACAGCTTGATTATGGTGTAATTCTCAGCTTCAAGAACGGTGTTAAGCTCAGAGCCATCAAAAGATTCTGATTCTTGAAACAAGTGATGATTTAAAACTTAAGAGTTTCATAATGAAATAAAAGTGAAGACTGCAAATTTTAATATTTAAATTCAAAACTCCAATGTAGTTTCAAGAGAAAAAAGAACAATTAACATACACAGATATCTCACAACAACACAAGACAACAACAACAAGCTGTTGAAGCTTTCCTCAAGAAATTGACATGAATCTAACAAGGTCACTTTATTACCCTCTCTGCTTCTCGAATCGAGTAGGAACACCGAGTGGTTTGGAGAAACTAACATAGGAAGGATCTGAGGTAGGACTGCTTTTCAACTCTCCAGTAAACAATCCAGAGTTCTTCATAAACTGAAACTCATCCATAGATTGCCTAAGAACACGGTTAGTTCTTCGTTTCGCCTTCGTTGATTCAGTCAAGCTCATGTAACTTGGCTTGTTCTTTTTTGCTTGACTGCTAGAGTTGTCTGAAACAAGGCCAGTGGTACCAGAAACAGGTGTTGTTGAAGTGCAGATAGACGATGAACCGGAGCTCTCGTTAAACTCATAACCAGGACTTGAAGACAACATATGAGGAGGAGGTTTTGCAGATACCCGAGTTGTCACATTGTTTCTTCTAACTTTAACAACATCCGCGGTTTCCGGTGATTTCAAATGCTTAGGAGGAGGCGTAGCAGCGGCGTCAACAGTGTCCATGAGTCTAGTCTCCCATGGCCTAGCAGCCATCCAACGCTCCAACCAACTCCATCCCCAACTATTCTTATCAAACTCTTGACTTTTAAGATACGAAATCGAACTGTTTGTCTTAAGGTTTGAGCTAGGAGTTGACCTCCATTGCTACATCAAACCGGAATTTCAATTCAGAACTCCGAAACAAACTTAAACAAGATGTTGAAAGACACAAGTTTAGTTACCTTTTGAGCTAGAGCATAAGCCAATGCACGTTCTCTCTTAAAAGCACCTTCTTGTCTTTGCTGCAACTTAGTCTTAATATCATCCACAGTTCCTTTCCTATCACACCACCCTTCCTGAGAGTACAACAAATGTCAAAACAAGAAACAAGCTTGACATGAATTAAACCAATGAACACAGAGATAAAGACAAACAACCTCAACTTCTTTCAAGAGATCAGATTTGGTTCTGTGTTCATCTAAAAGCTTTTGAACAGCTTGTCCTTCAACAGTCATTCTCACACGACGAGCTCTAACACGAGCTTGAACTCTCACTAAAGCTTGCATGCACCTTAATGTTACAGCTGCTTGTTTCCTTACTTGTCTTCCTCTTACTAAAGCTTGTAACCTCACTATCCCTTTCAATGCCCTCAAAGCTCTTCTTGCCTAAACAACAACAGATTCAAATTCAAATTCAATTATGAAATTGAAAACAAAGCTCTCAGATTTACTCTCTCAATTCTTGAAACTCACCAAGAATCCACGAAATGCAGTTTGGATTCTGATTGAAGCCCATTCTTCTCTAACAGCTTTGAAATCTTTAGGAGGAGCTCTAAGAACAGTAGCTACAGCTGCAGAGTAAACAGTTGAAGAATCAAGACCTTCTGATTCAGACCGAAGTTTTCCTTTAAAACCTTTCCATGAATCTACTGAAGAAGTCCTCCATAGCTTCCATTTCTTGTTCTTCCCATTACCCTTTTCCTGAAAAAACAGAGTATCTCTCTCAAAGCTTAAACCTTTGAATAAAAGAAACAAAAAAAAAAGTTAAATCTCTTACCATTTCATCCTTCTCTAGCTTCTTGAGACCAATGATGGACTTGACCCATTTCCCTGAAGCACCCATAGATTAAAAAGTTTCGATCTTTATGGCTCGAATTCGTAGATTTTTTCTTCAGGTATGTAGAAAGTTTGAGAGTGAGAGATAGAGATAGAGATAGAGATAGAGAGAGAGTGTATAGGAGAATGTGAAGTTGTGGTGTTAATGGAGGGAGTGGTGGGTTAAAGAGACGTTTTTGAAATTTGAACAAATCAAAGCAAAGAACCAAATATTATTTTTTGACCCAATTAATAAAATAAAATAATATAAAGTTTTCTCGAGTCTTTAGGCTTTTGTCTCTTATTGTAATTCACACTTATTTTTTTACTTGTGTCTTAAAAAAAAAAAAAAAAAACAAATGTATCTGTGTATGACACTGTCATTCTCAGAGTTACAGGCATGAAAAAGAAACCATGAAAAGGTACAATAAATATATATTAAATATATGTATAATAGGCTTTTTGTGCTTTTTTTATTTTTAAGAGGATTCACTCATGTTCATGTAATGCCTTGTTTTGTTTTATTATTCTTATATCATTGGATTCGAAATTTAAACTTCCCAAAATGTTGCAATCAGATTTACGAAACACATTCTCTTTTCAAAAGCAATGTGACCTTTTGGATTTTGTGATTTGTACTAATTAGACCTATGTTATGACTTATCTAATTAGCCTCTCTACCAGAAGTTATTATTATATAGAAAATTTGGCTTTCAAATAGTACTAAAATAATTTTTTAAACTTTTAAGAAAAAAATTAGAATCATTGTTATAAACTTACAATTAGTTTAAGAAGTTTTCCTAATAACAAATTATGCCCACAACATCCACTCCCTCCATATTATTGTAATAATATTTAAGGGAAAAAAAACAAAGTTTCAGACTAAATAATGTTATCATTATTATATGCAGAATTTCTTCTTTTTTTTTTTGGTCGAATAGTTTTTATTAAGTTAATGAATGATTAGAAAATTCTTATTTAATGATTTATGTCATTTTCTCATCAGTGTCCATTAAGAAAAATGGAGTATTAAATAGTTGAAAATAATATAAAAACTGTTTCAATATAAGTAGTATTTAAAATTTTTACACATATATTAAAAATTAATTCAAAAAAACTGAAATTCGAAAACCCAATCCAAACCAACCTGAAAATCTAGTTTGGTTCGGTTTTGGATAGCCAATATTATCCGAACAAATTCTTAATTATATATTCGCGTTTTGGGGTTTAATAATTTATTCTTAATTATTAAATAATTATTTAATGATTTATTTTTAATTATCCACAAAATCTGAAAATTTGAACAGATACCTGGAAAATCCAAAATGCGAAGGAATATCTATAACCCGAGACAATATCTATAAAAAAAATTTTGTTTTTTTTTTTTGGGTTTTTTTTTAGGTTTTATCAGATTTTTCGGATAATTTAGAATTTTCTGGGTAATTTGGATCCAAAATCCAAATCGAAATATGTTTGTAGAGCTTTGCAAGAGAATATACAATGGTCCTCGCAAATACGTAGCAAGTTTACTACGAAATTGCAAGGAATTATAGACCGTCTCTCGCAAGTTCGTGACAATATGTAATGAATATTTTATATATATCTGAATTTAAAATGATCTATTGTTTTAATCTGATTATAATTAATTAAAACTCGAGAATTTGTAATTTGAATTTTTTGGATTCGCCCTAAAAGTTTTCTCTCAGACCTGATGCTCAATGTAGCCGTCGTTGACTTCCTCCGATCTAAAATGAGCCTTCTCTACCGATACTCCTTTATTCTTATCTCCTCCTTATCGGGATTTTTGTCTCATTCTTGGGGATCCGCCCAAGGGCTCATCCGCATAAGCATTTTACCTCTTTCCGTCGAATGACTTGTACCACCGGCGAGATCTATTTTGTCTTCCTCACTAGTTTTTTGAAGCTTTTGGGATGATCGCGCTACAGTGTTCAGTCTCCTCTTTGACATCTCGAGCAGATATGCTCCTATCTACAACTCTCTTCTAAACCTTCTCTACGACATCAACGAACCCTCCCAAGCCAAACGAGCCTCTAGATCCGCCAATCCCTCCAGATCCAACACATCTATGGTTTCCTCTCAGCATCCTGTTTATACATATCCATCAAAACCTCCATCCCCACTCTCACAACCTTCACACTTACTAGATATGTCCTCTCCCTCCAATCCTTTGGATCGAGATTCTTCTCGTGTCTCTATCCTGAAGAACCATATTACCATTTACAATCATCGATTATTATTTCTTTGATCATGTCTCCATAGTAGTTGTTGGGGCCAAGAGAGATCGCTTTTTTCCATCCCTAGTTTCCACTGTCTCGTTACCAAAATTCCTTATGTTGGGGCCATAAGAGATCGCTTTTCTCATCCTTAACACTGCCTCGTTATTAAAATTTCTTCTGTTGGGGCCAGGAGAGATCGTTTTTCCCATCCTCCTTCTTGAAGGAAAGAATTGTTTCAGCATTATCTTTTTGTCCATGGCTAACGTGTTGTTGCATTTGTGGTGCGTGGTCAGACCTCGATTTGGAAGGATTTTCTCCAGAGATTTCACTCTCTAATTTGTTTAAAGGCTCAAAAATATGGTGCGTTAATTCTGCCCTAGTTGCAGAGTCAATCATAAACAGTAAATCACAAGCTTTTACAAAGTCCGAAATCATAAAAACGGTCGTAAGAACTTAGAGCTAATACATAAAGTCTGAAATCATAAAAACGGCCGTAACAGCTGGTCCTGTGGGAAGGTTGTTAAAGGGTGAGGTCTTGAGTTCGAGGAATACCAAGCGCACCAATAACCTACCTAGTTGGCCAAGAGGGCTTGTGGGGCCAAGGGGGCATACAGGAGAGAGGTTAAGGTCGATGCGCTGCAGCACCAACAGAGTGCCACGTGGCAGAGTGGCCACGTGGGTGGGTCCCACAGGGCGGGTTGTTACATGATCTCAGGCTCCCCTTACCTCATTATGAGGTTGTTATGATTTCGATTAGACTTAAGCTTCTTTTACCACATCATGAGGCTGTTATGGTTTTGATTAAGCTGAGACTGCTCTTACCTCAATATAAGGATCTTCTTCAGAAACTTTGGCCAAGGTCATTTTGTGATATTGTTTCTTGGTTTGGTTGAAAAGTTACGCTGGTTTATGGAAAAGACATTATACGTCTTAACAAAAAAACAATCTTGGGTCTTGGACACCAAATTTGTTCATCGAGAAGTGGTGCGAAAAAGTTTTCACAGCTCCACACCTCTCCAAAGTTGAGGTTTTCCTCACATCTCGTAGGCTCAGTAAATTGGTGCTTTGTCGCCTATGTTTTTGTAGCTGTGTTTCAGGATGTTTGTTCACTAGTGGATGCAGCATTTCTTCCGAGCAGTAGATCACCGAGTATGCTCTCTGATTACTAAAGCCTCATCTCACGTTTTAGCACTATTGTTGTTTACAATTTTAGTTGCTTAAGTGTTATGTATGCTTCTATTTGTTTCTTTCATGTTTTCCGCTTGGCGTTTGTAGCAGTGGTTTGTTTGGCAATTGTAGCCTTTTTATTGTACTTATTGAACTCTTTCTCCATTACTGAAGAGTAAAATTATCTATAAAATTTAGTTTAAAAAAAATATATATATACGAAGCATAATTGTGACAATGCAACATCTAAAAGATTAAACTCACTGGACATTTGACCAACTAAGCCCCATCGAAAGAACGATAAAAAGACATTTAGAACCTAGTGAAAGAGAAACAAAGAAAAACTTTAGATCAATTGAAAAGAAGAACAAAGAAGCATTTGTGGATTGATTCTAGTATAGCTAGTACATAAATTATATTATTTCAGTCAAGTCAAAACCAATAGTATACGCTTGCGAGTTGTAAATAACAAATAAATCATACTACTTTTCATAAAAGATAATATTATTCTTAATCTGATTGATTTACTATAAAATCAAAATTTTCATGTAACATGATGATTATTCAAATAAATTGATACTTATTCCTAAAGAATATTGCACTTGTTTTTTTTTTTTTTTGTCATTACATCTATCAAACATTTTATTGATAAATAGGTGGACTGTTTAAATTGGATAAAATTATTTTGATTTTTCATATGTGACAAATGATTTTACATATTGTCCTTGAACGTGTATAATTTTAAATATATTTTAATAAAAATTCAAAAAAATAAAAAATGAAAAGTAAGAATTCAAAGTCTAACATATTATTGATAATGTGTACTTGTTTTCAAACTTCAAAAGTTTGCCAAAATAACTCAGTAACAAAACTAAATAACGCGCCAAATTTACCTAATCATAAAAATAAATAACTCGCTAAAATTTTGAACTTAACTAAGACTTTTCAATGAATAAGTTATTACCTAAGAACACAAGATTCATTTTTCAATGTTTGACTTAAAGTTAGGTGTTATGGATATAAATACATGAAGTTCTATAAGAAAAAAGTCATTGAATGAAAAATACAGGACATGTGAATATTTAAATCTCTAAATATAGGTTTTAATATAGACCTTCATAACCATGTACGTCTTTCGGAGTCGGTGTTGGCTGAGACATAGCTTCATGTTTGGCTCACATTTTAAGTTTCAACATGACATATATGTATTGAATTATGTTTAGGATATGTCTCATCCAACACCACGCTCAACAGCTTTCATGGTTATGAATAGATCTATCTTTAATTTAGAGGTAATAAATATTTTTTTTCTAAGTTCTTATATTTATCTAGAATACATAGAAAAAGCATACCTAAGGAATATAATTAATGCATCCCTAGCAACCGACTTTTTTGCACAAACGCATTTCAATCAGTTGTAAAAAATGCTTTCGAAGGTAAGACAATTTTTACAGCTAGTTAAAGTCCGTTTATGACTGCAGAAAAAGTTCGTTGGTAGGGATTCATTTATATTTCTTAAGTATGTTTTGTCTTTCGGATTTAAAAATTCAATAATTTTCTCTTTCAAAAGGGGTGAATGGAAGTCGTAAGTTGGAATCAGAAGAACATCACATCAACAAGGAGATATACTATAAAAACTAAATAACAGATACTAAAATGAGTTTTCCCAAAAAAAAAAAAAAAAAACTAAAATGTAAAAATAAATATAGTTTTTATGATATGCAAGATTACTAGTATGTCATATAACTAAACATCATAATCCTTAACTATGAGATAGCAGAATTAGTATAACAACACTCATAAACCGAATAAAAATGATTTTTTTTTTTAAATTCAAAAATGCTAATCCCTTTTTCCCAATTTATAAAATGTGTTAGGATTTGTTTTACTATTTGTTTCATTCTATCAGATGTTATGCAAGTTTCTATGCAAAAGTTCAACGCATTTTATATTGATCATTATTCTCACCTATTATTTATGATTAGTTGAACTGTTTAAAATTAAATTATTAAATAATATTTTTGTAAAGAAACATTAATTTCTTGATATATGCATTTTTAACATTTTTATAATTCAACACAAGTTTGTAAAACGTGAGATGCAAAAAAGCCGCATACAAATTAAATTTAATGTCTTTGCGAAAATGAATTAATTTCTTGACCATCTTTTTTGATCTTTTAAAATCTTTTGATTATACTACAAAAATATTTCAAACATTTTTATTATATAAACTAGTTTTGGGTAAGATACTTGGATCCGATAAAATAACCGGAATCGTCCTAATTTGGAAATATTTATCCGAACCGGAACCAGTAAAAATACCGAACAGAACCTAGATTCCTATATCTGAAGAACCGATACTTAATCTGGTCCAACAAAACTGACAACCAAAAGGAACATATTCGAAATATATATTTCCAAAAAAATTAGTTATATATCCATTTTTTTTTGGTATTTTACGTATTTTCAGGTTTATTTAAGTAACACAACTAAAATTTTTACAAATATTTTGGATAACACAATTATAAATTTCTGAGTATTTCGAGTTTTTTTTTTGGTTACATTTAGATAATTTGAATTAATAAATAACCAATCTAAACCGCATCTAAAAAGTTTTTTGGTACTTTTTTAGTTCTTAGAACCAACCCAAATTCGATAAAAGCAAACCGAAATCAAATGAAAATTTTACAATACCCAAAAGGAACTTAAACCTTTAGAATTGAAAATCCAAATAAAACCGATCCGAATATGAATGGATATCCGAATGACGAAAATTAATTTATTGTAAAGCATAATGTATTTCTAAAAATTTAAAATACCGAATGAGATCTAAACTTCTAAAGCCTAAAATTCGAATAGAACTGATCCAAATCCGAATGCCGTGAGCTAATTTATTGTAAACCATAATTTATTTCCAAACATTGTCGTGGTCGGACAGTCTGACCAATTTGGTTATTGGCCCAGATTATAAAACTTTGTTCAGGTGATGTGTCAGATCTTTTCTTCTCGAACTTTAATTTAAAAAGCAGTTTGAAATTGAAAACTTCGACGGTTCGCTTCCTAGACGGGTTGGTTTTGAGTCAACGGCACGCATGCTTCACTTAATGGAAATGCAAAATACGAGGAAATATAAAATAAGAATATTTTGTAATTTGACAAAAGGAAAAAAAAAAAACAGAATATTTTTGTAACTGAGTGCAACCAATATATTAATCATGCATAACGATTTTGAACATATCCATAATTTCGTCGATCCTCCTTCTCGAAAGTTGTTTTTGGTTTTATTGTTCTTTTCTGCATTTTTTTTTTTAATATCTTAATAGGAAAAGGTAATTTGATTTTGTTTTTAATTAAATGTTAATTTTTGGTTTAATGTTGATTTATCAAATTTTAAACTTGTTCACCTTGATCTTTCTAGCTACATCAATTCGATAAACAAGTTCTAAGGCTGATTAATGGAGTATATATATCATAAACATGTATATATATATATATAATAAACATGTATATATATATATATATATTAAAACTACTTCATTAACAACAAATAAAATCTGATCTCTCAACAATTAGACGACAGTTTATAAAACTGTTTTTGATTAAAAAAAAAAATCGCTTTTGTTTATGTTATTTATGCACTAATCTGCAATTATAAAGGTTTCACCCAAATAATTTTGAAACCTTTATAATTGAAAGGAAAATCAAATTTAATAGTACTAGTCTTTATGTTTATGTTTAAACAGTATGTATTTTAATTTATGTCGTACTTTATCTTATATATATATATATATATATATATATATATATATATCATTCGCATCGTTTATGGCACCAACATAATAAACTATACTTTTAAAAACTTATCACTTGTTAAATTATTTGGTACAGTTGGTAACTAAAATATCTCTTTTGGTTTAAATGTTTCAAATTTTAACACATGCTTTATATTTTTGGCAATATTTTTCTTAATTTTTCTCATAAATTTCTTATGTTTTGCTTAATTTTGTCTTGTGTTGTTAGAACACTGCTTTTAGATTACTTGTATATTTTTCTAACTAAAAATATGTATTATAGTGGGTTTAAATTTGAATGAAACAGATAAGGGATACTAACATAAACCATTAGACTACAAATCTTTATATAGTTTTTCAATAAGTTGTCAAAATCTTGTGTTATTCATCTAAATAATTTCTAAATACTGGTCAAAATTTGGTGCTATTCAATACTGAATCTTTCTTTATTTATTAGTTATTACAAACAACTAAAAATTTGAGTCCTCTAACTTTGATTCATAAGCGAAGTATTGCTGTTTCTATATATTCTTTGTTGGATTAGATAATACTCTTAACAAATTTCTATGCGGAAGCGTAAAACCGGAAACGTACCTTGGCCGGTTTAGTGACGAATTTGGCACGAAGAGACAAAAATGAGTTAGTTATAGAGTTATGACTATTAACTTCCATAACTACCGGTTAACTAAACCGATTCGATTTACTTCTAAATCATTAGCGCAAAGCAACTATTAACCAACAAATACAAAACATGTTCGTCATGGATCTAATGGTAACCATATTGCCACCAACGCAAGCAAAGTAGTCAGAGACTTATTTATGTGTTGACCTAATGATTAGACTCTCCGCTAAATAAGTACATCCTTTTTCCAACCAGGACTCACTCGGTTATGCATCAGCGTCAATAAAAATGTCATAGTTAGTATATTAACCATAAACTCGATTAGATGTTGGGTCTCAAAGTAATTCTCATGGTCTATTGGCCAGACAAATGGTAAGATACTATGACTCTAAGAGAGTGTAGCCACACTTGATTCCACCAAAACTGGTAGGTATCACTTTAGGTTGATGCCACATACACAATAGGTGCAAACACGTTGACACATTTGTCATGTTAAATTTTTTTTTATTAAATTTCTGCAACATATCTAGAGAATTAATTGAGTTGGATTCTTAGAGATAATTTGAAATTTTCACTAAAAATAGGCGGTGGTCAAAGGTTATTACCATGTGCATAAGATTCTTGACCAGAGTCAAGCTAGTTATGGGAACTAAACCCATATCTTTTGAAGCCTTCACAACATACCCGAGAAGTTTTATGACATTGTTGAAAACACTTCTATGTCTCATAGGCCAGTGATACTTTGTTGGAGCGTAAGTTGAATAATTCTTCACTAAAATGGTATAAAATGTTGAAGAACAATCCAAAATGTAATGTCAAGAACAAAGTTTGGATCTAACTCCAACTTTAAAGAAAAAAACTTAGTTTAGAAAGTGTGTAAAAATTGATTAAATACATAATATTTAGGTTTAGATCTGGTTGATCCGATACCAACCAGGTCGGTGCTTGAATAATTTAATTGTGAAGAGGTCCAGATCATAATGTTTTGCTTGCTGCACTAGACTTGTGAAAATTTCAGGTATTGAGAGCATGTTTTCTATTTATTGTCCAAAATTAAGCTAAATCTGAGTACGGGATCGGAAGGCCTACATCTAATACGATCTTTTAGACATTTTGGGTTGTTACTCTATAACCATCTCTCTTGTTTGCATCTTTTTCAACTCTTGATGCTCTTACATCCTTCCAACGTCCATAAGATCTAATAATGCATAAATGCAATCGAAAATGCTACAAAGTAATCCTAAAACTATTTAGAGAATCTAAAGACTCACTTTGACTCCAAATGAGAAGAAAACTATAAGAATACCACCAAAATCATAGAAAAGAAGATAAGAACATATCGATCAAAGAAAAAATGGAATGGATGCACAAATACCATTGATAAGACAATCACTCCTAGCCCAACTCTAGCTAATCACAATTATGTGACATTTGTTGAGAAATAATTTCATTTTTTAGATACTCATCAATCATGAAATCTCTTAAAAGGTGACATTCCATTTCGGCCTATGAAACTACAGTGACAAAATTTTGGCAGAATTCAATGAAAGTATATTTTTTTTTTCATCTCAAAGACTACACTAATTAAACGAGATGCAATTACATATGCGAGCAGAACATCATAAGTAATAACTAATTGTAGAGTTACAAACTTCTAGTAATACGAAAATATGGTTTTCTCGCCTTATTTAGCGATAAAAAGGTTATATCACATTATCTATTAAAATATCATTTTAGATATTGAAAATATTTGCATATTTTTGGTGTCATTTTTAATAAACTTTAATAAATAATAATATTCGAGTGATATAAAAAAATAATGAATAAGACCAAACGCAGTGGTCTAATTTGACCATGGGTGTGAGAGTTAAAATATACAAAAATAATAGAACAGTGTGCGTAGAGACGGAATCCGCTTGCTAGTTAACAACCGAGTGTGAGGACAGGTGGCGTTGTTTTGTTGGCTCATGTTTTTGGATTTAGAAAAATGTTTTTCTTCTTTTCGGAAAAAAGAAAAATTCTCTCTCGCGACCGACTCTTGAAACCAAAAGCCATTCTCCGATTTCAGTCCGATTTCAGTTCGATTTCCGACCAAACAACCCCGAATTCGATATCTTCTCGCCGATTTAACCCTTCTCTGCTTTGAATTTGGAAGAATCCGCTCCAAAAAAGACCAAATCGCCTCTTCTCCTCCGTGTCTCATCGCCTTATCTGTCGCCGGCCAAATACAGAAGGTAATTCTTCATCAACTATTTTTTTGAGCTCGATTTAGGTGCTATTGCCGAGTAGGTCTTGTTTTAGTGAGTTCTGGTTGAAGAAACTATGTTTAGAGATGATTCTCTATGCTCTGTTCTTTGGAAATTGAGCTCAAGTTTGTGGGGTTTTCATTTTGCCATTGAAGCTTGAGATTCCAGAGTTTGTGAATCTAATTTACTGGCAAACAAGTTTGATCTTCTGGGTACCTAAAAAGTCTCAATTTTTTGTTTGTAATTCGGAATTGAGCTTGATGTTTATTGTCTGTTAATGGCTTGGCAAATGAGCTCGAGCTTGTGTTGGGGGTTTTTCAAAGTTTCCATGTTGATTGGTAAACTCAATCGAAGACTTTTCTGTTATAGATTTGGATTAAGCAACTTGTGGATCCAATTGAAAATTTGGGATTTATGGTTTGTGAATTTGTTTGGCAATTGTTCTATGAATGATTTATAGTGATGGATTGTGTTTGATTTGGTTTTACTCGGATTCTTGTTTCAGATTGGAGAAAATGGGAGCATTGGAATGGAGGAAAATAGTACATGAACATCAAAGATGGAGACTTCTCACTTGTATGTGGCTTCACGCTGGTGTCATTCATCTTCTTACAAATATGTTGAGTTTGATCTTCATCAATATCCACCTTGAGGAGCAATTTGGCTTCAGTAAGTCTTCTTCAGTACTAAGTCACCGATCTCTCTACCATGACAATGCTGGTTTTGTTCGAATTTTTAGAGTTTAATTAATCATTCCAAGATAGGTGCAGGTAAAGTAAAAGAGCCGAGTGTAATATCTCCGGGAGGGTCCAAGACCGAAGAAAGACAAAGTCACGATGTTAGTAATCAGAATGACATGAGTCAAGATGGTGGAGATCAGCCTCGTGGTGAAGTGAACATGGAAGCTTCTATTTCAGCAGAAGATGTGATAAGAGCTGGAGGGTTTGGTGCTAAGGACGACATTGGAAGCTTCCTTCCCGTGGCGAGTGACTCTACTGACTTTGAGGAATCAATCCGCTCTGCTCGTGACTATGAAGAACCGCAACCGGAGGTTCAAAGACCGGGTCTTGGCTGGCCTAAAGAGTAAATATTTGCATTGGTCGCTCTAATAATACTTTTGCGGTTTTGTGGGATCAATTGTTGTGTGTGATGATGGGCTAAGGCTGGGATATTTCAAGGTAGAGAACTCTTGGTTTTAGTTGCTACATTTTTAGAAAGTTTTTTGAGCTAAAAGCATTGTATATGTTTCAAGATCATCGCTGACTTGATAAGTTCTCAAAATTGCTCTGTTTTCTTGCTCTGCCTATAGCAAAACGTTTTTAAGGACTTTTAAATTTTAATTTTGAGATCGATTCTCTCAAATTATATCTTTTAGCAGCACTTGTAATATATACATGTTCCAAATTTGGATTTGATTGAGCATTTATGGACTAAATTTGGACATCTTCCAAATGATGATTAAAGTTTTTAAATTTTGTATTAATTAAATAAAATGTTTGTGCGTTTTAAGTAATAAATATGTTTGTTTGTTTTTATGTTTAAAATTTAAATGTTATTTTTAATTTTAAAAAAATGTTTTATGAATTACTTAATTATATTATTAAACTATTACTAAGAAACTAGTTCTACCAATAATCAACTCCTAAGACCATATTTCTAAACTTCAACTCTTACATTATTTTATTAATAAAATCTCACTAACACACATCCATCCACTTTTACCATTGTGGATGCTCTAAGATGGTGTGCCAAGGACCGGTCTAATCAAGATGTACGGATTATCGAAGAAGAGAAAAAGACCATAGACAATCAAGTCAAGGTGGTTGAAGAAGACCACAAGAACCCATGAAAAGTCCAAGTCAAGTCATAGATGGATGCATTATTGAATAGAAGATAATATTTTAAGATAAAATAATGACTTTTTCAGATAGAAAATTATTCAATATTTTTAACAAAATTTTATTCAACACTAATACAAAAAGTTGTTTATAATTCACCTAATGAGAATTTACAGCCTTGGGAGATTCACCTAAACCAGAAGTTACAATGCCCCCAAAAGAAAAGAAATAAAAATACCAAAAGGGACTTACAAAAAAAAACCTTCTGTGACATGAATCAAAGAACATAGGATGAGAGATTGATGAAGCCTTTTCTCACACCTCACTAGCTTAAAGGGTCATAACATTCACTTCTTAGTGAATTAAGTTAAGAGCAAAAGGCCTAACAGTTTACTTGAACTCTAGGACTTGGGAGTCCCATGTATGCTAAGCGTGGAGAGACTCTTAGTCTAGGACTAGGCCTTGGAGAAGGAATTGGACCATATGGTGACGGATAACGCGCAGAACTAGGCGAAATCCGAGGAGATAAACTGACTTGTTCGAATGCTTGTGACTGAAGCTCCATTGGATAATCTCTAACACATCCAATTCTTGGACCAACCCCACTATTCCATTTGCAAGACAGTCTCTTTGCAAGCTCGAACACCGGTCTTTCTTGCTCTTTCTCTTCTTCTTGTTCCTCTGTAATGATGGTTTCTGCTGGTTTGTTCTCTGCTTCCTCTTCTTTTGTAGCTTCTTCTTCGTAGCCACTTGAATTGAATGACGAATATTCCTCATTCACAGAGCATCTCTGCATTCAGATTAGATTAGTGAGTACACACCATTTTTCATATTAGCATGTATGCAACCAAAAGTTATTTTCCTTACCTTAACATTGGTGAGATCAACATTGTTCTCTTCTAAGAAACTTATGAACTCCTGGAAGTTGTCTTCTGTTGGGAGGTAATGTCCACTGTATGGCCATATAGCCTGAGAAAAAATTTGTTTTAAAATCTTTGTTAGCTACTCAACATAAAGACTAAAAAATTCAAAGGAGGAAGAAACCGAATAGGAACATACCTCGAGGATCCCATCGCGGGCTACCAATCTTCCGGCAGCGGTTGTGGCGCCTCCAGACAAGAAACTCGAATGTTGGAAACGACCTTTCTTCTTCTGCCCTACATATAGGGTTCTAGTGGTGCTAAGTACAAAAATCGACTTCGATTCCTCGGTTGAATTGATCAGAGTCATGCTTTGTTTATACATTAGTCTCCCATCTTCTACTATCACTTCATATGCTTCTCTCTCCAGCTGCAAGTTAAAGAACACAAATGTTTATGAGCAACAAGAAAGTAAGTATGCTGGACTAGTTTTTTTTTAGCAGCTGAAACCAAAAAAGACTTACCGGTCCGAGGTATTTAATGCACTGTTTTTGCAGAACACTTCTTGGATGGTGTTCAAGATTCACATCTTTTCCATCGCCAATGTCCAACCTTCAGTTTCAAATAGGTGGAAACAGAGTTCAGAACAGATTCATACAACAGAAACATATAAAGATGGTTATTGGACTAACCAGTAGAAGAATGGTTGTGCGCTCATGCTTGCTGACCAGACATCATAATAGAAGTGCAAGTTGTGACCATAACGATGTCGTGCGTCAATCTGTAAACGCAGAAAAGAGACAAGACAACTTAGATTAGATACACAAAACAGGAAGATTTGTTCAATGTCTAAACCAAGTAAGGGGACTTACAGCTTCAAGCCAATGTTGAAGAGCTAACTTTTGAGCTTTTTCATCTTTTGACAATCCTTTTCCAACCTATATAACCAGACATACAAAATTAGGATTCACATAAGTTTCCATTGGAAAGAGAGATAAAATCTTATGAACTCTAAAGTTGTGGAGATGTAGTCAAACCTTAGCAGCTCTTGTTCTAGCTCGTGCCCACTTCGAAACCGCGGTTTCATGTTTCTCTTCTTCAAAGAAGGCGACCGAGCTCAAATTCAAAGCTGCAGCATCCAGAGTCTTCCACCTACCAAAAATTCTTGGTGTCAACAACTTGAACCACATTACTAACAAAAAAAAAACAGAGAGAAAGATAAAGGATTATCAAGTGACTCACCAGAGCTCCTCAACCACAACCGCGCAATCCGCTAAATTCCTTCTTGTCCGGTAACTCTTGTAAACCTTCTGTACCGTAGTTGCAGCTGCGTCAAGCTCAGTGACCGGTCTTGGAGAGAAAAACACAAAAGGCTTAGGAGGAGTAATCGTAGGTTTCGTTATTTGAATTCTTTCGCAGTTTCTTCCATTCAAACTCTTACGAGCAGGCTTCTTCGTTTCAAGAATCTCCTCATCGTCCTTATTCATCGGTTCAATCTCGACTTCTGTTGGAATCTCCCAGCTATTAAAGCTCAAAGACCTCTCCATACCGGTCTTAGGCGACTTCTCCGGCGGCTTCTCACCTTTGAAACTATTGGTTCTTGAAGTTAATCTTCCTTCTTTAAGTTTAAAACTGGTTTCAAGAAAACTCTCGACAGGGTTCTTGAAACTGAAGAACTGAGTCGTCACGACTTCTTTCCAAGCAGACAAGAGTAATGAAAGAGAAAGTCCCATCTCTCTACTGATAAAACAACTATTATAAAGACACAATCTCTTCAAGTTCCAAATCCTCTGCACACGCATCAAAATTTAAGATCAATCTCAAAACATTGACAAACGAATCTTTTTCTCTAAACAACTAATCATTAATATATTAGTTTTTTTTACTGAGTCATTGCTATATCAACACCATTCACCAAACACAATTATTGTTGCCGACGATGTAGTTAAATGAATCAATCTCAATTTAATGATAGAATCAGAAACATACCTCAAGATTGGAGAGTATTAACACCAAGAAAGACTTATTAAAAGTCTTTATCTCTCTTCTTGTCTAGAGAAAATATAAGGAGGAGTTAGAAATTGAATACAATAACCAAGTTGAAGAGAAGAGTACAATATATATACACAGTTGCAAATGCATAGTGTGTGTGTAGTTGACGAGTATTAAATATTTAAATGGGTAAAAAATATTATAATGAAGTCTTCGTTTAATAAATGTTGAATATGACAAAAACACAGTGAAGATTCAAAGATGGTGTGTTGGAGAAAAAAATATTAGTTTTAAAATGATTTTATACAGAACTAAAGTTAATAAACAGTGTATGAGGGAACCCACAGGAGACGCTAGGTAATTAAAAGGTAGCTTCACAGAACTTATTATTCACAAAAAGACAATTTATTAGTCTTTTTTATTTACTTTTTGTTGGTTTTTTTTCTTATTTATTTCAGTAGGGTCGTCTTTGTAGCAATTCTAGCTACCATGACTTTTAATAAAACCTGGTCTTGTAGCTCATTTGGTTTGAGTGGTTAGCTTCACCTCATGGTTCTAAGTCAAGTCATGGCAGAGAAGGAGAAGAGACAATGAATTACGAAACAATGAAAAATGAAAAATAATAAAACCTATATTAATGCAGAAATTATGGAAATAATGATAAATAATTTTTTTCCTTTATGTGTTGGAGGATAAGCATAATATCTTCTAGATTAATTCTTAATAAAATTTGATATATTTAAAGTTTTAATCCACATTCAAAGTGTTTAAAATGATTAATTATCATCAAATTTAAGAGTATGTAACCAACTTTGTGTTTGTAAACATCTAAACAATATAATAGGTTAAAGTTTGATCTTCTTTACTTTTTGTTTCTTTTGTAGCAAATGCATTTTTCTATTAAATGTCGAATAAATTAGATGGATAAGTAGCTAATTAATTAGAAAGGCACATAAATGCGTAGAAAAGAGAATATATGATTCCTAATGCCAGGTTATATAAGACCAACGAAAAACTAGAAAATATTTATTTGAGAAGCAGAAGCAAAAGCTGACCAATCTTTCGGATTTAACAATATACTGACCAAGTTTCTTGACTCGGTAAGTAATATAGAAGTCACAATACATGTTGTGTGAATCTTGAATAAGACATTACATTGTCCAAATCAAACTCTTAATCTCTAAACGCAAAGGAGATATTCCTAAGGTAACACTTTCGTAAAGGCAGATCAAATCAGTAGTTCAATCTTAGAGATGAAAATGTATTTTACGTACAAAAAAAAAACAAAAAAATATATATTCAACTCGGCTAGTTTCATTTCCTCCGATAATAATTTATCTTCTAAAGTATAAAAAATTCTCTCTCTTTCTTTTTTTTTCATTATATTCCATTTCACTGAATACCCCTGCAAAACACGATAACATAAAGAAGAAGTACGATGTCATCTCTTCACCACCACATTTGTTACCTCCACCATTCATTCATTTTCTTTTATTTTATTTTGTAATCAAGAACGTGATAAATTAATCAATATTTCACCGTACGAGTTGTACTAAGAATAATTTGGTCTCTTCTAATTAAAGAGAATTTATGAATTCCAACGAACTCTCAACGACATATATATATATATATATATATATATATAACTATTGCAAGAATATTCTCACAAAATACTTTTGTTGCCGTCTCACCAAGCCAAGATTCGAACCTGGTCAAGTCCTCTAGTGAGAGGTTAAGTTAAATGAACATGATGAAAAAAATAAAAGAAAAAAGAATATACTCACAAAATAAAGTTATTGAATTATACTTAGTTAGAATTAGTAATTTTCATAAAATCAATGAACATTGAAGATTCATATATATATGACTTAATACGAGTTTGATAGTTAGGTCTAACAAAAATCATCGTCACAAAAAGAAAAAAAAAAAGAAAAAAAAAAAAGAGAAGAACTTCAACAAAAAAGAAAGAGCTTGATAATTAGCAGTAGTTTGCATTAGTATCGCACTCATATCAAATATCAGATTTAAAGCTATATGTGGTATATTCTTCTATTTTATTCTCCTCTTATAGATCAATATATATCACAACTAATGAGGTCTTAAACTATTACATGTGTTAGCTGTAGATAACAAAAGAAAATAACTAAACAAATTACTCGCATGTGTAGACACGTGCAGAATTGCATATGTGCAAATGATAATTAGCTGATAAATGTTTGAAATAGTTTTTGTTTCTTTTCTTTGTTTTGTGTAGTACAGATCTTGGTTCTTTCAGGTAGCCATAACTTTATTAAAAGTTTGGATATACTAATTAAATATGGTTTGGTCTCATATCTCTGTCATTAGACGTGTGGTTGTATAATTGACTTGGTTTGGGTATGGACTGTTGTCTAATTGCTAGTATAATATTTGTACGGCTCACCTTATTTTTTTGACAGCTTTTTTGTTAAATTGAATAACACACCTTATTATATTCTTCTCATTTAATTACTTTCCTATTAAACGATTATCCATGCAAATAGTATTGATTTTAATATTTTGGAGAACAATTTTTTCTTAAAAAACTATTGTATTTAAAAATAAACAATAATATGTAAACCATATAACTTTTCTAGATTAGAAAGTGAACCATATGCAGATAAAAAAAATTTGAACTGTAAAGCTCGTATCATATAATGTTTGTTATAAACTATACATCAATAAATCTAATCTAAGAAACTTCAACAAGATGAGGTTTCAAGTTTTAGATGAGAAGAAAGGAGAAGGAGAAGTTGATACCGAGAAAAAGTCTCCTCAAGTACCTTCTCATAACAATCACTTGTTGCAGGAAACAAAGGTCGTAACAACGGTCCAAAGAAGTCATTAGTTAGTAAGAAGGATTTGAATGGAGGAGGTACATAAAAGCTTCATTTAGGGAAAAAAATGTCGTTGATCTTTGCTTTGAACACGTACAGATTCAATAAGCCACACAAACATAATACAATTTGTTAACCAAGTGGTCTTGCCGTCGTGGTCTAGTGGTTTCCACTTGAGGAGGAGTTGTCCTGTTGGTCAAGGTCAGGGATCAACTCCCCTCAAGCGCGAAATTACTAATCATTTTCACTTAGCTAGGGGCTTTCGCCTGGTTTTCTCCGGACCCTGAGATAATTACGGATTTCGGCCCTGAACCTCATGATTTATAAAGAAAAAAGTAATAATACAATTTTTTATCGGGTACATTCAACAAAATGTTCATTGGGTTATAGTCTACTTGAAACGTGGGAATAAGAGAGAAATTATAAGATAATATGCCATATATCACATAAACAAAAATGGACATTCTTAAAATAGTTTATACGGATTTTTATTTTTGTTTTATAAAATATGACGAAAATAAAGATAAAAAAAACTCAATAACTTATATAATTTTCCCTTTTCAGCCGATTTAAAAAAAATAAATAATAATAACTAACATAGAGATAGAGAAGGGAACTCTTGAACCCTAGGTAGACCAAACCAAATTAAACTACAAACTCATGTTAGTAAATAATAATTGATATTTTTTATAAACTCCCTCGTAACTAATCTCATCAGTTTGGTGCGGAAGCCCACCTAATTAAGAAAAGTATTTTTTTTTTGTTTTATAAAAAAAAAGAACTTTTAGAAACTATAGACAAACAAACTAACTACAAACCCAATCGTTTATCCGATTAAGTTTTTCAACCGTTTAAAAAGTATATTAATATGGTACTGGAACATATTAAGCGAAGAATTTTCATCTTTTTCTTTATCTTTTATCAAGCGAAGCGAGAATGTTCAAGCGGATAAGTTGGCACGACATGTTCGTGTCCTACCGCAATGTGTTACTTATGTAAACCACATTCCGCCCAATTGGCTTTCCTAAGCTAATTTATATATGCAGTTGACAAAAAAAAAAAAAAAAATGATGCTGGAACATATCTAGTAAACTAAACTCAAAACTAAGCTGACAAAAAAGTAAATTCATTTTAGTAAATATTAATTGTTTTGATAATATTTCACTTAATTAACAAATCAATATGTTCCAAAAACTAAATGCTCTCGTAAAATTACCCTTAACAAATCATCGATCAACTTGACCCATATTCTATATATATATATATATATATATTTAGAATTGAATGGTAACTTATTAGTAAAAAAAACTGAACTCGAGCCCATATATAATAACAAATAACAGAAGAACAAAATCCCTGTTGAAGATTTTTTTTTTTTTTTAATTAGATTCCTTGAACAATTCATCCATCAAATTTACTTCTTAATTGGATAGTTTACCCGTCCATGTTTCGAATTTCCAAAAAAGTGAATACCCTTTGAAAAAACTGAACTCTTTGAGCCCATAAACCCAAATAAAAGAAGAACAAAATTCCTCTTGAAGAAAATCAATTTTTTATTAGATTCCTTTAACAATTCAACAATCAAATTTACTTCTTAATTAGGTAGTCTCCGCGTCTATGTTTAAAATTTTCAAAAGTGCATGCTCTTTGAAAAAAAGTGAACTCTTTGATTCCATAAAACCAAATAAAAGAAGAACAAAATTCATGTTTAAAAAATCAATTTTTGATTAGATTCCTTTAACATTTTTCATCCATCAAATTTACTTCTTAATTGGATAGTCTACGCATCCATGTTTCAAATTTCCAAAAAGTGAATACTCTTTGAAAAAAACCAAACTCTTCGAGCCCATAAAACCAAATAAAAGAAGAACAAAATCCCTCTTGAAAAAAATCAATTTTTGATTAGATTCCTTTAACAATTCAACCATCAAATTTACTTCTTAATTGGGTAGTCTACTCTACGCGTCCATGTTTCAAAATTCCGAAAAATGCATGCTCTTTGAAAAAATGCTCTTTGAAAAAAACCGAACTCTTCGAGCCCATAAAACCAAATAACGAAGAACAAAATCCCTCTTGAAGAAAAACAATTATTGATTAGATTCCTTTAACAATTCAACCATCAAATTTACTTCTTAATTGGGTAGTTTACGCGTCCATGTTTCAAAATTCCGAAAAGTGCATGCTCTTTGAAAAAGACTGAACTCTTTGATTCCATAAAACCAAATAAAAGAAGAACAAAGTCTCTGTTGAAGAAAATCAATTTTTGATTAGATTCCTTTAACAATTCATCCATCAAATTTACTTCTTAATTGGGGAGTCGATGCGTCCATGTTTCAAATTTTCTAAAAATGCGTGCTCTCTAAATAGTAAACGTAGTTTTTTTCTTATTTATTGGGGTTTCTTTGATGGGTTTAAAAGCATCTCACACCACCAAATTTTGTTTCCATCTCTCTTTCTCTCGGACAAGATTATTTAGAAAATATTTTTTTCTCTACCGGCAAAAATGGTGTTTAATGTATGTACATGCGACATCCGAGACACATCCAGGCCAAACAACAATGATCAAAACAACATCGGTAAGTTTGGTTCTGATTTTGTTTTTAATGTACACGACCTAGTCAGATCTGAATTCTTCAACGGATTATTCTCCCAACAAAAATATATTTTCAGATCTGACTAGGTCGTGTAGATAAAAACAAAATCAAAAGCAAAATTACCAATGTTGTTATGAACATTATTGCTAGGCCTTGGTATGTCTCGGATATTGCATGCACTTACAGTAAACATCATCTTTGTCGGTGCAGGAAAAATATTTTCTGAATAATCTTGTCAAGAGAAAGAGAAATGGAAATTAAATTTGGTGGTGTGGGATACTTTAAAACCCACCAAAAAAAAATCTAACAAATAAGAAAATAAAATATTTATCTCGAAACATAATACTGTATTTTTTAAATTAACTCTGTACATAATTAAAAAAAGAATAAATCAGCTCCAGAAGTAGCAAGCAAATACATAAATGCTTAGGAAAGAGAATATTTTGATTCATCGTACGATTAACAAAACATATACATACTCTATAAATTAATAATGTTGAAATTATAATATTTTATTAATTTAAAATGTAAATCTATTAACTAATTTATAAATTAGATGTACAATTTATAGTAGCAAAATAATTATTAATTTATTGAAAAAATTATTTTAAATATTTTATCACTTAAGATTTTACTTTAATTTTTTTTTAAAAATATGTGTTGAGATCATTTGATCCAAATAATTTTTTTTTTGTTAATAATATAAATTTTGTAGTTTCTACCTGTTTTTTTTTTTGGGTCAACCTACCTGATTAAATATATGTTACAAAAAGTATTTGAAATATAAATAAATAAGATTATAGATGAATTCATGAATAAAAATAATATATATAAATTCAAATATATGATTAATGACTTTAATATAGTATTTTAATAATAAAATATGAAAACAAAAATGAAAATGATGTATATTCAAAAAGTGAAAACTTACAAGTTGGAAGTAAAAAAAATAATTTTAATGATGTTTATACACCATACTACATACAATACGATAGTTTGAAAACACCATATAACAAGTGTTTGGTACAATATAAGTTAAAAATAAGTTCTAACCAAAATTCAAATTTTTTCAAAAAAGAGAAAACCATACAATAGTATATTAACTATATGTTTTAATTTATGATTCTAATGTGACCATATATTTATATTGAGATTTTATTTTAATTTTTTTATTTTATTATTTTATTATTTTATTGAATTATGTTAATTTTTATATTGTTCCGACGATTGTCCACATTTAAGAAAGTTGGGATAGGTAAATATCACATTTACATGCTGCTCATTCATCTTATTTATATGAAAATTATATGAAATGTTGAACTATTCAATAAAGGAAGCTGCATGAGGAGAGGTTCTATGAGATGTCATGAACTATTCAATTTGTATATATACCAAAATAACAGTCTCATGGTTTTTTTTTCTGTAATTTTGATACCTGTAATTATGCTTGGGCCGTCCCTGAGAAAATGGGGGCCCAAGCAAAATTTAAAATAGGGGCCTTTACTTTACAATATAAAACCATAATTAAATATATTCCATTTCATAGATAAACAAAAGTTGTGGGGTAAAGATCTATTTTTGTTAATTTTAGTTGGGATTTTTCTTTATTATTTAGTCGAGACCACTTTAATTCAATTTATTTTATATTTTTTATATGTATTTTTGATAATCAAATATACTAACACCTATTTTATCTTCATCTTCTTATATGTATATATGTAATATATATAAAATAAAAAAATGGGGGCCCCACAAAATTAGGGGCCCTAGTCCAATGTTTATCTTGCCTATGCTCAACAAAATTGGGGGCCCTAGTCCAATGTTTCTCTTGCCCCGCTTTAAAGATATACGACAAAGTAGAGATAATAAAAAAAAATGTTTTGTGCAAAACAACCCTCCAAGTGAATCCTTTTTGCAATTTAACCCTCTAAGTCGAACTTGTGCAAGTCAATACCATGAAATTGAAAGTCACCCGCAATATAAACTTTCCCCGTATTGACAACTACAAAAATTTACAATTGTTGTAAAAGGAAATTAAAAAGAAAAAAAGCATAAAACATCCATCTATAAGAAACGGAGAGAGTATAATGTAACACATGTTTTCCAGTGTTTTTATGATCTCTTCTAATTTTCTTTCAATTTATGGTAAGTATCTTTGGTCCTTCGAATGCCAATCTGCTTATTCTCCTCCGTGAGTTGACGTAACTTCCCTTATTCTTCTTTGCAACCTCGGCCAATTGGGAGGTATATCTTGTCGTCACCACTATCCTCGTCCTTGAGCTCTTATCTTTTTTTTTTATGGGTTTTGTGCAAACGGGCTGCATGCCCGCGGGCTTGGCACATAAACTGTTGTCCAAACCCGTCCCGCAAGAGTACTAAATGGGCCAAGCCCGCGGGCATGCAGCCCGTTTGACACCCCTACTCCCACAGATTCATTCTATTTACACCACATAGCCCATCAGCATAACATACGTTCAACTTCTGAGTCTGGAACCATGGAGATATCATCTTTTTAGGGTCTTGATCACTATTCTTCTCATGTCGTTTTCGAACCCAACAAAACGGTGTCGTTTGGGCCACCGTTATGTTTTTAACGGATGTCACGTCATCAATACAGGAAAGGTTTATATTGCGGGTGACTTTCGATCTTAAACAAGCCACACTACTAATAATCCTTACACTAACAACTCTTAGCCACTCTAACAACTACACTTGGTTCTTACAACAAAACACTCTTTGTGTTGTTTGGGCCTTCACCAAATCCGCAGCCCATTAAGGTTCTTTGGACAAAACCACATTTAGCCCAACTTCTTTTTCTTTTTTTTCCCAGAGCCCAACTTCTTCTTTGGTTGACTTTGCTCCTTGTTGACCCTCCTTCGCGTGAGCCAACTTCTTCTTCTCCTTCGTTTCTTCTTCGCTTTGCTTCTTCATCTGCTGAGGCTTCTTCTTCTTCTTCTTCTTACTGATTGAAGCTTTATCTTTGTTCTTAGCTTCAATTTCGCATCTCCTCTGTGCGAATCTCATTCACGATTTAGCACAACTCACTGTAAGTTTGTTTCATCGATCTTCTCACTCTTGCTTTGAATCGTCACGCATCGAGCTTCTTCTTCTCGATTTCTTGACGTGAAGTTCCCTCCTTTTTTTTATATCTCCCTCTTTCTTCGATTCTTCTTGATCGAGATTGCTTCTTCTTCTTCCTTCTTCTTATGCAGGTTCTCTGGAGTGGCTATTGTCTTCTTCTCAATAATCTCTCCCATCCAAATATACTTGTAAGTAGCATTGGCTTATTGTCTTCTTCTCAATGCATATGGGTTTCGTGTCTGTTTCTTGCTTCTCTCTCGCTTTTGATTTTTTTTGTTTGTGTTTTTTTTTTTTAAATAGTTCTTCTTCATATTTCTCAGGGAAGAACCAAAGCTTTTGCCGGCGAAGAACCACAGGTTAGTTAGTATTCTTGTTCCTCGAAAATACAAAATTGAAAAGCAATGCCCAAGAATTAGTTTTTTTCAGATACTTTGTTCTTATGAAGATACGGGCGTGTGGTAATAATGTCATTTGGAGTGAAAATCATAGAAGAGCAACAAAAATCGATTGAAAAGCTTCAGATTTATCCGACAACTAACACTGGTGTTTCTCCTTTTTGGCGAGGTTTGTTAAAGTTTACATCTTTGATATGTATTTTTGAGAAGTATGAATTTTTGCAAGCTTGTGTTTAGTTATGTTCAACTGTTTTAAATCTATCAGAGAAGTATGAAAGGGATGCTAAAAAGTACTGGGATATATTTTACAAACATCATGGAGATAGAGTAAGCCTTTTTGTCACTCAATTCACATGTAACTGATCTATATTGTTGATTCATATAAGCTTAACTTTTAATTGTGATTCACTTGTGATTTCGTAAATGCTTTTAATTTCTTTAGATGAAGTTGTAAAGAACCTTTTAACGACATGTTTTAACCCTCTCTTTAATGATATGCTCATGGATTATCTAAAGTATCTATGTTTCTTATTCATTTGTATAGTGAATATGTGGTAGAAGTAAAAAAGTTATGAGTTTTCAAGCTGCCAATCCTCTGAACTGATTAGGGTGATTGATGAGGACTTAGTAATATTCAATATTAACTCAGTATTAACTAGAGCTATTTAATATGAGTTTGGTAGCTCTGGTGTTTGTCTGTATGCCTGTTCAGACAAATAATTACGGTTGAGTCTTGAGCGAATCTAGGAAGTGTGAGGGGTTTCTTTTTCAACTCCCTCAGCTCAGCAATACCGTCTAATTTATTTTGGTGACATCAAAAGTTGTCATTGTTGCTTTGTGAAATGTGAGTGTGAGGTCACTGTTCAAATGATATTGTTGATTCCTATAAGCTTAAACATAGGGTGGATTCACTTGGTGAATGCTTTTAATTTCATTAGCTGAAGATGTGAAGAACCCTTTAAATACATGTTTTAGCTCTTTCTTTGATGTTATGCTCATACATTATTTAGTTATCTATGTTTGTGTTTATTCACTTGTGTTGTCATTATGTGGTAGAAGTATAAAGTTTTGAATTTTATAAGCTGCCACTCCTCTGAATTGGTTAGGGTGATTGAGGAGTTTGAGGACTCAAGTTAGTTAGTGATACTAAATATCAAGTAGACCTATGTCATTAGAGTTTAGTAATTCAGGTGTTTGTTTGTATGGCGGGTTCTATACTAGAAATGGAATTATGGTTGAGTCTTGAGTGGATCTTGTGTAAAGTTTCTGAAAGGGGCTCTGTTTTCAACTGCTTCGGCTCTTGATGATTTCAGTTTTCAGCAGCAATATTATTGAATTTTTTTTATAGTTCCTATCTTTGTTCGTATTACAAAGTTGCCATTGGTGCTTTGTGAAAAGTGATTGTGCAAATGATATCACTGTACTTTATATGACAAGATTCTCTTGTTCTTCATCAGTTTTTCAAGGACCGACACTACTTGGACAAGGAATGGAATAGCTACTTTTCCGTGAGTAGTTAAACTAATTCTTCTTGTATCTCTTGCATTACTTATTGTAGTATTTGGCCTGAGTTTGTCTTATTCTCCTTTTCAGGTTAGTGGAAAACAAGTCATTCTTGAGGTAATCACAAATGCTCAAGTTGTTACTCATCTAAATTTAGCTATTTTGTTGTTTGCTAGATGAGTAGCTTTTGTAAATTATTCTGCTGAGCAATTGGTCTTGATTTGCAGGTTGGCTGTGGAGCTGGAAACACCATCTTTCCGTTAATTGCCACATATCCAGACATTTTTGTTTATGCATGTGATTTTTCACCACGAGCCGTTGAATTGGTCAAGGTTGGTCATTATTCGTCTCTAATGTTTGCTTTTCTTTGGTTCATTTGTCTTTGCTAGTGAGGTCAATTTATTCAGCTCTATGATGCAAGTTTTTATTTGTTGGGGATAACTGATAAACGTATTACTGCATTATGCATACCTTAAACGTACGGATAAACTGGCAATTTATAGTAATAGTCTTTGTGTCTCTTAAGCACATTTAACAGGTCTATATACCTTAATTTGTGCCTGCGTTGTTAGTTGTTGCATCCACCACATGGAATAGTGTACGATTTGTCCTGTGCTTCATAGATTTTTGATTACTGGCCTCTGTTGAACTTGATCAGAGTGTATTTAACTTGTTATGACATTCAGGCTCATGATGAATACACAGAGACGCGCGTGTCTGCATTCGCTTGTGACTTGACAGGGGATGGTCTTGACAAGCATATTTCTCCATCTTCAGTTGATATTGTGACCATGGTATATTCCTAACAAATGTATATTATTGTGTTAATTAGGCAGAAGATACTGATCTATCAAATTATCTTAGTAAATTATTTAATGTTTAAGCCTTTTCTTCTCTCGTCATGGCTAATTCTCATGTTAAACACTTGTTGAACAGATATTTGTTTTATCTGCGGTATCCCCAGAGAAGATGCCCTCAGTATTGCAGAACATTTGTAAAGTGCTTAAGGTATCGAACACATCCTTTCTAATGTACTTTTCAGCATTCATCTTCCTTTGTTTGTCTGTTGAGATACTTTTTTATTATTCTGTTTTCAGCCAAATGGTTGTATACTCTTCCGTGACTATGCTGTTGGTGATCTTGCTCAGGTTTGATCCACCTTTCTTTACTTCCAAAGTTGAATTATTGCTTCACTGTTTTGCCATGGTGGTGTAATTGAAATGTCACTAAAAATACCTAGCAATTCATCGGTGGTCATATGAATAACCATTTTAAAGCCTTTGAAACGAGTCTCCTAAGAATTTATTGAAAAGCAAAACCCTCTACTACTGTTTCATGTTTTTAAAAAACAAAAAAAATGGTTACCCATTATGTGTTCCAATATTTGATCAACAGGAAAGGTTTTCTGGGAAGGATCAGAAGATTAGCGAGAATTTTTATGTCAGAGGTGATGGGACTGTAAGTTCTTTCTTTCCTCCGCTTTTCCGAGGCTATCTCTTTTGCAGTACACATGTCTATTTTTGGCCGAACTGTGATGATTTGACCATTTTATGCAGCGTGCATTCTACTTTCCTAATGAATTCCTAGAAACTTTGTTTTCCGAACAAGGCTTTGAAGTTGAGGAGCTTGGTGTTTGCTGCAAACAAGTTGAGAATCGTTCACGCGAACTGGTCATGAATCGACGCTGGGTCCAAGCTACATTTCGTCGATCAAACCGCAACAAAAAGCCTTGTGATAGGATGACTCCTACCAGATTAGACCAATCTGAACAACAGAATATCAATCAGCCTAAATCTGAGGAGGGAAGAAAAGAGATTGTCGATAATTCTGACATTGACATATCTGATGGTCTGGCTATGGAAATGTTCGGAGCCTCCCCATCAAGTCATGAGGTAAGAGAATTCGGTAATCTCATTGTCTTTACATATTTTGTCCAAGACTGTTTCTATTTTGCTTTTACGCTTACAAGTTCATCTCTGTTTTTTAATCCGATTTGTTTTCGTAGATGAGCGTGGTTAAGCTTAGGGATTCTGCTTTTAGAATCAAACTTTTGTCCAAAGAATATCAACATACTTGCAAATCTACGGGGTTGATGCTCTGGGAGTCTGCTCGGCTTATGGCTTCTGTTCTTGACAGGAACCCAAACATTGTTTCTGGAAAACGGGTGTTGGAATTGGGTTGTGGCTGCACAGGAATTTGCTCAATGGTAGCTGCCAGATCGGCTAGCCTTGTGGTAGCTACCGATGCAGACACAAAGGCACTGACGCTATTAACAGAAAACATCACAACGAATCTCCAATCTTCTTTACATGGAAAACTGAAAACAGGTGTACTTGAATGGGGAAACAAAGAGCATATAGAAAGCATTAAAGGTTTGGCTTGTGGAGGTTTTGAAGTTATCATTGGGACAGATGTTACCTATGTAGCTGAAGCCATTATTCCTTTGTTCGAAACCGCAAAAGAGTTGATCTTGCGAAAAATGGGAGACTCAGAGGTTCAAGAAAAGCCGGCATTGATTCTATGCCATGTTTTCAGAAGGGTTGATGAACCTTCACTCCTGGCAGCTGCATCTAAGTTTGGTTTTAAGCTTGCAGACAGATGGGCTGCGAATTCAAAGGAATCTCCTTTAGGGAACATCATTGACCATTGGTTTTCCGAAAAGGATCTGGTCGCGGAAATCCCGAGTTCTGCATTGCATATTCTCTACTTTCAAATGGAGTAACTATGAGGTGGAAGAGCAAATGTTGATTACATGGAGAGTTTATTTATTTTCTCATTGAATCTCAATCAATGAATGTCCTACATGTATTCTTAATCAGTGGATTACGTTCTTGTTCTTGGTACGGAGCTTTCGTCATGCGGTCCTATGAGTAGTGGCGGACCAAAGAATTTTTTTTTTTTCACTGAGTCAACAAACTTTAATATATGAAACAGTACAATTCTATAAATAGTTAGTCTTCTATATAACTTACCACATTTAAACAAATTTCCATATACAAGTTTTAAATTGGTTTTGAGATTTTTTCTATATTTATTTGAGTTTTCCTCAAAATAAAATCATCTAATTCGCTATTTTTTGCAACTTCATCTACCATTTCTTAGAAATGCAGATCAATTCCAAGAATATAAAATATAATACGCAATATAGCCTCCACATATAACTTTTAAAAGTTTTTATGGTCACACAAAATTGTAAGAGTGGATTTGGATTATTTGTTATTACTCTCGTGTTATTAGTTGTGTGACTCGAGAATTCTTATCGGATTCGAATTGATCACAGTAGAATTTGGATACTCAAAATGCAATTTATTCAAAAAAAAATATCATAATGCAATAAATTTTTGTTACTAAAAGGCGCCTCTTATTATTTGCTTATCATAATGTTTTTTATTCAAGTTTTACTATATCTTATGTGTAATTCGGTTCAAAATATGTCTAAATTCTTATCTTAGTGTTGTCTAATTCAAATTTTATTCAAGGTGTCTTTGATTTATATTCAGTTATATTGATTATGTTAAAGAGGATTTGTCTTCTAAGTTAACTTTGATGGGGGTTGTTTTTGTTTTTGTTTTTGAATTGATGTGGCTTGTAGTAGAGTAGACTCTCTGAGAATTTTGTTGTGTTTATCACGGAATTATGTGTGATATTTTTTTTGCAATGTTATCTAAGTGTCTTTACATATAATTGCATTGAATTTTTTTGTTATCTGTTGCATTAATTGATTTCTCAAATTTAATGAACATTATTGTGGATTCAACATTTGAGTTGGAGAAAAGGATTTGTTTCTTTTATCATTGATCAATCCTATATGTAAGTATGTTCTTCTGATTTTGTTTAAAGTTTTGAATAGTTTATATCATCATATTACACATCTTCTTAATTTTGTGATTCATTATAAGTTTAGAATTTATTAGAGGGTTTGTTTTTAAGTTGTGGCTAATTAGTGATTTTTTTTTGTACAAAACTAATGTAATTATAGAACCACTATCATAAAATTGATTTTTATACCCATTATAGTGAATTGTTGAAGTAAAATATGGTGTATACAGCTAAAAAGTAGTGTAAAAATAATTTATGATTATTGTTCTTGCAATGGTTAGATAAATATAGATAATTCATTGTTCTTGCAATGGTTAGGTAAATATAGATAATTCATTGATGAATAAATCTCATTTATCTGAAAAATACATCATTGGAGTAAAAGAGTTCTTTGATTTTTTTCTTATTTACTAAGCTTGATGAAAACATGTTAATGTGCATTTATTGTTCGTTGTTAAAGGTGTTTGCATTAATCTCTTATTTTGGATACGAAACAAAATGGCTCATGAAACAAACTTGGTATCATGATATTACAGCCTGGTGGAATTCATGTTGCAGCAACCGTGGTGTGGTGGCCAAGCTATGATGAGAATCATCATGGGTGAGTATTTCATTGTATTATTCTATTTGAGTGTGTCGATAAATCAGCTACTTTTAGTTTTGTTTTTAGGAGTTGTATCGACCAAACAATGTGAAGCGAGCAAGCTATATATGCAAGAAATCCTTATTCTCAAGATAACTCTACTCACACAATACTGCTTTCGGGTACAACACTATTTACCATTACCACTCTTAAATACGATGTTCTTGCTCTTGAATATGATGGTTCTTAAAGACTCTATCTACCCTACATATATAGGTAAAGGGGTCGATAAAAATGGAGTTCCATTTCTAGAGTTCCAAGATAACACATTTGACGTGAACAATGGTGATAGAGGCTTTTATCTAATACTAAAACTTGTTTTACACCTCAACGGTTGGATTTTTGAATGTAAATGGATCGATAAGAATTTTTCAGTCAGATTATAAATTTTAGTTTGATAAGCAACATTTTAATGAAAAAGAAGAATTCAAAGATCATCCGGTTACACTATCAACCTCAGTAATTTTGCAACAATAAGAAAATGCTGATATTTTATTTAGAAAATGCTTAGATACAAGCAAAATAAAAAGAAAAAAGAATTCGACGAAAGTGGAAGAGTAAGGGAACAATGGTGGAGAAAGAACAATATCTTCTTTATACATGTAGAGAGAAACGTTTTTAATGTTGTTTCCATATTACACTCTAAATCATGCAAAAAAAAACCTTCAGTATGTTATATTTTGGCCAGCTATCCATTTCTTGATGCAATACTAGAGTAATAATTATTTAATCCTTCAGCATATATGACTCTAGCTATACTAATTTAATTTTTCATAAAATTCTAGAAAATTTAAATATTAGTTAAGAAAAAAAAAATAGTCGTGGTAGGAGATGAAGTTATAACATAGACGTTGATAGGGAAGTCCAGCTTCAATTTGACAAGTGGTTTAGACAAAATTTTGGTGTTATGACGTCAAGACTCGATATAGAAAAGGAATTGTACATGCTACTATATGAGTCTTTCCAATTTTTGAAAATTTATAACATTTCATATCTCTTTTTGAAGAAGAAAAAAATAATTGTAAACAACAATTTGAAGAAAAAGAAGAAGATATTTATTTGAATTTCATATCTCCATCTAAGGTGTCCACCTAAGCAAAACAAATCAAATATTATATTAGAATTTATTTAAAGTCTTCATTTAATCCATATTTATTTGTATTTAGTATAATATTGAATGAATAAATAAATAAAATTTTTAAGTAAATGAACAAAAACTAAACTATTAACGTGATCAGAAGTAAATGGCGGTGGGGGTGATGGAGGAGATGATTTCAAATCTTTCTTGATGAACCACTTTGAAAGTGGTGAATTCAATAAGAATGAAAAAATTACAATTTAAATTGGACAGAACGTAATATATCAAATAATGTATTACTAATAATACTATGAGATCTTATAAGCGACATGTTGAAGAATATTAACAAAATGAAATAATAACATAACAAAAACTGATTTTGAAAGTTTCTAAATTTCTATTGTTGGTTGGATAGATTCAAAGTAAAATAATGTCGTAAATACAACAAGATATGATAGATTCTTTGGTACTAATTATTGATAATAAGGTTTTATATATTTATTTTCGCAAAGTTACAAACAAATATGTAAAATCAGCATAAGGTTAAATATAAATAAAGAAAGTCTGGATATACAATATAGACCAAATTAAATAAAATAATTTAAGAATTAGAAAACATATAATAATAAACAATTAAAGTACCAAAATTAAGTGACAAATTGAGTCTCAACATGCTGAAAATCTGAAAAAGAATTAAGAACAGCTCATTATGGATGAGGGAGATGAATGATCTTTCGTCAAATAATAACCTAGAATAAAACAACTACCGGATCAAATACGGCAATCAGTTGTAGTATTAAAGGGTCGAATCCACAGAGACCAAAGTTGCACTATAAGACAATTAGACTAAATGCAGCTAGGAGCAAATTAAGAGATTTGTTTTAAGCGATAATTGATTCAAACAGGAAATTCAATAATGAGACAAGCATTAGGTCTAGGGTATTCTTTCAGGATGTGAAACAACAAGAAAATCGAAGTAAAGGAATGTAAAAGAATAGTTCTTGAACTCAATTCACAATTAATAAGACATCTCGCTCTCGCGCAAATACCTACTTAGTAATACTATATTAGACAATCCGCTCTCGCGCGATCCCTAGAGTAATACTAGCATTAAGAATAAGATTGATAAGTTCACAAGATGTCATGCCAGGACTTTCGCCTCAAGTCATGAAACCTTGCTCGCCTAATGTTGATTCCAGCGATTATTTTCGTACCGCCTAAGATCTTAGAAATAGGTGATCAGTCTAATTCTAGCATTAAGAACAACAATAGATGAAGAACTATAAACCTAAATTCCCAAACTAACAACCTAACGAATTAATCACATCCCTTCCGAAACCCTAAACCTAATAAGGAAACTACTCAGACATGGAAAAGGAAACAAAGCATTCAATAAATGAAAACATCTTTATTTCCTAAAATAAAACTAAAAAGGAGCTAGAGAGCTTTTAGGTCTCTTGCCCACAAACTAAAGAAAAGTAATAAAGTGAATTATGATTTTTTTTGTATGTAAAATACAAGGGACGAGCCCCCTTTATATAGTAGAAGGGGAGAGCAACAAAAGGAAACAAAAAAAATGGAAAGTCTTGGAGAGGAGGCAAAAGAGGCGGTGGACCGGTCGATCTTGGGCCTGGAATGGTCGGTCCATGGGCCGGATCGATCGATCCCGTGTGTGGACCGGTCGATCCCTTCTCTGCCACGTCAGCTTCGTCGGCAGGTTGACATGTCTTCAGTAAATCGGCCATAACTCTTGATTGCACCGTTGGATTTCCTTCAAACCACTTGGAGATGAAAGCTAACTCCCTTAGCTATCTTGTGTCAAAATCTTAGCAAGATCCAACGGTGGGAAGGTCTTCGTCTGAGGCCATACTTCTGACGGGTCTGCTGGACTCTGCATCTTTCAATGTATATTTGCATCCAAATTGATCCAAAACTCTTCCTTTTCCAATGTTTGCTTCTCAGACCTGTAATACACTAAGTGAAGCAAATAATTCTAATATCTATCTAATATAAGTTAGTTGACTCAAATAATAATCCTAAAACATAGATTAAAAACAATAAAAATAAGACTCATCAATGAATATAGGAAATTATAATTAACAAAAAAAAAGAAACAGAGATAAATTGATGAGAGGTGGCACCCTCATCTCTGAAGAGTTTAGATCGATCGAACTCATACCTCTTTGGAGCTTCTTCTTGATGATTTATTTGCCTAATTCTTTGGCGTTTAGGCAAATGAAGATCAGCGAAGGAAAATTGATCCCTATTTGGAAAATAATTTAAAAGCCACAAAATCTACAAGGTGGACGATAATTGATCTCTTTTCTATGTGAAAAAATAATTAAAAGTCACAAAATCAATTGCAATTAGAGAACAAAAAACAAACCCACAACATCAGATAAGCAATGAGAATAAAACCCTAAAACTAATCTTACAAAATCGGAATGCAAGAGGACAAATCAATTTATAACATTATGAACAATCAATTGCAAGAGAACAAAAAAAAAATTCATTGAAGCCATAAAGAAAAACAAAACCGAAACCTCGGAGAATCCGAATAATAAGGAAAGGGAGAAGCCGTGTGGATCGAAATGAACCTGAGATTGAGGAAGAAAGAGCAAAAAGCTTCTGAATGGATTAATGGTAGGCAACACCTCGAGCGTTTCAATGTTAAATATCGCCAAATCTTTTAAAAGGAGATGCCCGAACCTGTATTCAGACGTATACTAGAACGTCTTCGGAGTTCTTTTTGGGGCCCTGTTTTCATTGCAGTTTTAAGGATAGACGGTGGTTTGCATAAACGAACTGGTTTGACTTTTTTAGGACAACTCGTGCACTTTCTTCTTTCCCAATCGATTAACAAAAGATTCGGATTATATGATGTTCTACATGGCGCATCAGTCAATGGTATTCTCTTTAAGAGAATTTCATTTGACGATTGGATTGCCGTGTATACATGGTGCTAGTTTAGGAGAAGAAGGTGAGTTTAACAGGCCACTGCTTCCCACTGATACATCTCACACGTTGGAGGATGTAGCGACTCAGATCCGTGCTCTTCCAGATGAGGATGAAGGAAAGTTTAGATTGGTCATGCTACTGTGTATTAAGAGTTTACTTCTCATGAAGAGAAAACTGAAAGAGGCAAAGTTTCCTTATGATTACATCAATTTTGCGAAACGGGATATGAGTAAATATAGTTGGGGAAGTTTGATATTCTGATGGACTCAGTTCTCACGCTTAAAGACAAGTATTTAACTCTAAATATTGCATTTGTGGTTTCTAGCTTCCGTCCAAAGGCTAGAAAGGAAGTTTGTTGAAGTAAAAGATCAAGACGCGTTATTTATATGTAACATGTTCTCTTCCACTGATGCGCCTACGTTCCAGGGTATTCTAAATGTTGAAACTTCAAATATGGAAGTAGAGTATATATATAAGAGAGGGGTATTGTTGTGGCAGGATTGTCCGTGAAGAATTGTGGTGGTGAGGTTGCAAAAATGATTGAGCTTGTTTGCAAAGGGTACACGATCACTTCTTTGGATTGGGCTGCCAAATCCATTGATTTGGTTCGAGCAAATGCAGAAATTGCATGGCGTAATCTTCGTGGTAGCAGTGAATATGAGATTGATCGAGTTGTAAGACTCGAGGAGAAGGTTGAAACTATGAAGGTCTCTAGAGATGATATGAAGGTCCAACTGAATTTCTTACAAGAAAATGTGAGATTGTTGGAGGTGCCAGAGCGGAACCAAACTAATCAGGAGGTTGAGACTTCTCCTTTGGCACAACACCAAAATGATATGGGGTTTGAGAATCATGTTTCGGTATTGAACCAAGATGATGAACGGGGTGATAGTCCTACTATGGCTTCTAACCAAACTGAGTCGCCGGAGGATAATGACAACTTTGAAATGTCTAACCAAAATGATATGGTGTTTGAGAATCATGTTTCGGCATTGAACCAAGGTGATGTGTGGGGTGATAGTCCTACTTTGGCATCTAACCAAACTGAGTCGCTGAAGGATGATAACAACTTTGAAAAGTCTAATACTCCAGGTGAAGATGATAATCTGAGGGTGGATGATGTTGAGGGCAACAAACAACAGCAACAGCAAACGAGTCTGCAAATGAGTCATATGCAAATCGACGATCTCAGAAAGCTTGGCTACAACATTGTTTATGAGAATGTTTATGTTTCTGAAAACATTTATGTTTCTGTGAAGGTTTCTCTCCCAAACCCTGAGAATGTTAGAAAACGTCAACGCAAAGTATATGCTAAAGTAACTGAGAGTGGACAATTTTATTCCAGCAATTCCTCCACTCTCGGTTACTTTAGCATATACTTTGCGTTGCCGTTTCCTAACATTTCAGGTTTTGAGATAGAACCCTTCACATAAACAGAAATATATTTAGAAACAAAAACATTCTCATTAACAATGTTGTAGCCAAGCTTTTCGAGATCGTCGATTTGCATATGATACATTAGCAGACTCGTTTTCTGTTGTTTGTTGCCCTCAACATCATCCACCTTCACATTATCATCATCACCATGAGCATTAGACTTTTCAAAGTTGTCATCATCATTCAGCGACTCAGTTTGGTTAGATTTCAAAATAGGACTATCACCCCGCACATCACCTTGGTTCAATGCCGAAACATAATTCTCAAACACCATATCATTTTAGTTTAACATTTCAAAGTTGTCATTATCCTCCTGCGATTCAGTTTGGTTAGATATCATAGTAGGACTATCACCCCGTTCATCACCGTGGTTCAATGCCGGCACATGATTCTCAAACCTCATATCATTTTGGTGTTGTGCCAAAGGAGAAGTCTCAACCTCCTGATCAGTTTGGTTCTGCTCTGGCACCTACGATAATCTCACTTTTTCTTGTAAGAAATTCACTATGACCTTCATATCATTTATGGAGACCTTCATAGTTTCAACCTTCTCCTCGAGTCTTAAAACTCGATCAATCTCATATTCACTGCTAACACCAAGATTACGCCACACAATTTCTTTATTTGCTCGAGCCAGGTTTTCGCAGCCCAATCCAAAGAAGTGATCGTGTACCATTTGCAAACAAGCTCAATCATTTTTGCAACCTTACCACCAAAATTCTTCACTGACAATCCTTCCACATGAATATCCCTCTTATATATACACTCTACTTCCATATTTGAAGTTTCAACATTTAGAATACCCTGGAACAAAGGCGCAGCCGTGGACGAGAACCTGTTACATATAAATAACACGTCCTGGTCTTATACTTCAGCAAACTTCCTTTCTAGCCTCGGGACGGAAGCTAGAAACCACAAATGCAATGCTGATGGGAACCCATACAGAGTATGTTTACTCTTCTCTTTTTCGCTCTCGAAATACTTGTCTTTAAGCTTGAGAAATGAGTCCATCAGAATATCAAACGAAATTGTTCCCGAACTATATTTACTCGTAATCCGTTTCGCAAATTTGATGTAATCATATGGAAACTTTGCTTCTTTTGGTTTGCTCTTCATGAGAAGTAAAATCTCAATATACAGTAGCATGACCAATCTAAACTTCCCTTCATCCTCATCCGAAAGAGCACGGATCTGAGTTGCTAAATCCTCTAACGTGTGAGATGTATCAGCGGGAAGCAGTGGCCAGTTAAACTCACCTTCTTCTCCTAAACTAGCACCATGTATACACGGCTTCTCCCTTCCATTATTATTCGGATTCTCCGAGGCTTAGGTTTCGGTTTTGTTTATCTTTATGGTTTCGATGGGGTTTTTTTTTTGTTCTCTTGCAATTGATTGTTCATAGTCTTATAAATTGATTTGTTCTTTTACATTGAATTGTTTTAGGATTTTATTCTCATTGCTTATCTGATGTTGTGGTTTTTTTTTTCTAATTGCAATTGATTTTGTGGCTTTTAATTATTTTTTCACATAGAAAAGAGATCGTTCGCTTTGTAGATTTCGTGGCTTTTAAATTATTTTCCACAGTGATCAAGAAGCTCCAAAGAGGTATGAGTTTGATCGATCTAAAGATGACAGTGCATCTCATCAATTTATCTTTGTTTTTTTTTTTGTTAATAATTGGAAATGAGATTTGAAAAAGTTATATAACAGTTCCTAGAAGGGGAACATCTACAAATTCTCTATTGGTTACTTGACATAATAATCAAAGTTGCCATTTGGGAAGAAGATGAGAGATGATGATACCTGGATAAAACAATTCAGGTTGTTAATGACTAATGATCACGTGGCTATCAAGATGATGACTCCAAGAGTGTCCTCCCGTCAGATGAAATACACAGCACATGCTGGTCAAACAAACACATATCTTAAAGATCATTGTCTAGCATTTGAATCATATTTCCACAGACTAGAATCCAAGCAGCCATAGAAAAATAACAGACTGACCAAATCGCTCTTATTCAAACTAATATTGGATCATGGAGAGACCAACCTTGCACACCGGTACCAAGCCAAAAATTTCAGAGCTCGTGAAGGGATTTGGAGAGTCGAAGTCATAATCATATAAATCTCCAAAAAATAGAGTCTGCAGAAGAGGTTTATAGAACCACAGCAAAATGGTCACCAGACATTTTCATAAACAATTATATAATCAATATACTATGGTTGCAGATTAAAAACACTTCCTTCCTATACACATCTAAATCCAAATTATACAAAGAATTCATATACATATCTATACACATCGATATTACATAACAAGTTGAATTCATATACTAATGAAGCCTCTATTTCACCAAATGCGAATGACCGTTTGTTAACGTTTGTTAACGTTACAGTATAGTTATTATTATTGCATCAATTGCATCAGTAGGCTTAAATTGCATCAGTAGTTATGGTACATTTGTTAACGTTACAGTATAGTTATTAATTATTAGCGACAGAGTTAACACGAAATGCGAATGACCGTTTACTCTCTACTTTTTTTTTTTTTTTGTAGAATTTTTTTTTTTTTTTTTTTGACAACTGCATATATTGATTAGCGTAAGAAAGCCAATTTGGCGGAATGTGGTTTACAAAAGTAACACTATGCGGTAGGACACGAACATTTCGTGTCAACTTATCCGCATGAACATTCTCGCTTCGATTAACAAAAGATAAAGAGAAGGATAAAAATTCTTCCCTATCGGCGGCGATGTCTTCTAGATAGACTGCAAATGCCGGCCATTCTGTTGGGGAAGACACCATCTTCACCAGGTCCGAGCAGTCTGTCAAAAATGCGACATGTTGATTTCCAGCGCCAATCATACATCGCATCGCCCACATCAAAGCCTCCAATTCTGCATGTAAGGGTGTCAAACTTCTTCGCCGGTTGGCCGCTCCCATTGTTGATGCTGAATCAGAGGAAGTACAATACCATCCATAACCTGCAAAGTTATCCGTCTCCTTCCATGATCCATCCACATAACACCTAAATCCCGAAAAACTGGAGTGGAAGTGATTTGGCCGTGAGAGGGATCCAGGTTGACGCACAAGGATATTTGAAGAATCCTCCTCCTCCACATGTGCCTTTTGCCAAGCCTGAGATTCCGAATTAGCCAACTGAACAATCTCGGGAGGCTTCTCATCTATATTTTCGAAATTTTTTGCATTTCGAGCCTTCCAAATGTACCATAATATCCAGGGATAAGAGTCACTGACATCCTGTTTTGCCTGCCGCCAGAATAAATAATCCATATTTGTAAACAAAGAAGCCGAGGGGAATTGTGGGCCTGATGGTACCTGGGATAGTGCCCAAACCTGTCGAGCAGGTGGGCATTCAAAGAGAACGTGATTTATCGTTTCTTCCCCAATTCCACACCTCGCACAAACAACATCACAGTTAATTCCCCTGTTATGGAGATTAACCGATACCGAAATACAACCAGTAAGAGCCTGCCACAGAAAGTGTTGAATCTTTGGAGGACACTTTATCTTCTAAACTTGAGCCTGTAGCGGAATACAGTCAGGACCATATACCGGATAAGAAACCGAGGAAAGATTTGGAAGACGAACCGTTTGGTACCCTGATTTTACCGAATATTGGCCATTCTTTTGTAGAATTTTCTATAATGGAATTTTATAATTTCATTTTTTTTTATCTTTTTTTTTTTAATTTTAAATGGCATCAATTGTAAATATAGATATATAATAAGGTGATGAAAATAGATAAATAAATTTCAATATCATCAGTATGAGGTGATCATATTGGTTGTGTAAATAAAAATTGAAACACCCCGACCCGATTTTTTTGAATTTTTTTATACATCGTTAACTAGTGATCCCATACTCACTAATCAATCTCGCAATGCAACTATAATCATAAACAATACTCAACATCTATCACATAACCAGCAACCTAAGTATCAATTCTAAACAACCATTGTTACAGAATCTAACAACTTAGCGTTAACAATACATCAATAAACATAACACACGAGTCCCTAGATCATCCTCCTCCTCATTGCCATGATCCCACGGTCACACAAGCCTTTACCTGCATCAAAAACACAAATGAGATGCGTAAGTATTATGATAAATACTTAGTGAAGCAATCATCCCAAACAACAGGCTATACACACAAACGATTAAACCAAAACACAATCAAAACAAACAAACCAGACAATCTCCTCAGACTGTGTCGATCGACACCCCAACTCTGTGTCGATCGACACTACATGGCTTGGTGTCGATCGACGCACCACCTCTGGTGTCGATCGACACCGATCGCGATCCTTCACGATCAGCCCCTTCCTGGTGTCGAGCGACACCCTTCCCTGGTGTCGATCGACACCGATCGCGCAGAACGCCTCCAGCGATCTCTCCTCCGCGAAACCTCCAATACAACTGCTTCAAACCTCAATCACGAATCTAACAGAAGCCACCAAAGCTCCCCACAACACAATCAAACAATCCACATCAAGTGAATCCATCAAATCATCACAACAATCACATAAAACAAACAATCACAGAGATCTAATCGCTCAGATAAGCCATGGTCATGCACTCACCTTAACAATCTGATCCTAACAACAAACACAACCAGGAGAGACTCTCTTTGCGTCTGAAACAGCCCTGAAACGCCCTACAACAAGCCACCCAACCAAAAGCAAGCTTGAACAAACTGGACCAAAATAACAGAAACGAACAGTCTCAAAGACGAAGCCCTAAAATCAAAACTAACCGTTAACTGTCAAATCCATCCGGTGAAAAGCTAGCCCTAGCCGTCACGGAGCTGCCCACCAAATTTCGTGCCGATCAGAAATCAGACAAGACCACGATCTCAGTTACAACCCCCGCTGGTCCTAACTCGCGCCTGAGAAAACGTGTCCCACGAAACTGCCAATAACTCATTGAATTTAAACCCAAATTCAATTCTGTAAAAAGGAGAATGACGATAAGAGAGTTGGGAATAACTCTTCCAAATTTCGTTACCTTTGACAACGATTTGATATCCCAAAATGGTTTTCTCCCAAACCCTAACGAATCTGCTCCTTCTCTTTCTTTCTTTTCTCCCTTACAGAACGAAAAGTGGCTAACCAAAGCCCTAATTTCGAGTTTCTTTCTTTTATAGGCATCCTCTAGGGTTTCCCTTAACCCAAACCCAACCATCCGCGCAATTAAAAGCTCAAAGGCCCGAAAGCCCAAACTGATCGTGTCGAAAATGCTCGTATCGATCGACACACCCTAGTGGTGTCGATCGACACCTTGAACCAAACCGACCAAACCGTGCAATTTAACTCGAAAACCCTAATTGCACAATTACTAGTGTCGATCGATACACCCTTGTGGTGTCGATCGACACCCCCTCCCAAAAATTGGGACACGGGCGTTACAAAAATAGTCTCAAAATTTCGGTGCTAATAAAAATAAAAAAGCAACCAACACAATAAACTAGCGTGGGATGATCAACTAGTCAAAATATTGTAAGAATCAAAAATATTCTTTTTTATACAACGATGTTCTCCACTTAATCTCATATTTTTAATATTATGAGAATCTTGTAAATTTGTTGATCTGTTGTGCAAAATAGAATAAAATACATATAATATATAAATAAATTTTTTGTTTATCACATTAATATTGTGAAACAAATATTTTCTTTATAGCTAAAATAATCATCAATTAACATGTATTTTTTTGTTCTTCTAATTACTTGAATCGATACAATTAAAAAAAAAAAAAAGAATATAAAAATATATTAAAGTTTGAAGGTTACAGGAAAACTTAAAAAAAATTACATATTTCCCACAAATCATTGTTTTGCAAACAAACAACTTAGCACGTCCTCTAATGTATTTGTAAGTGCCACTCACGAACCCAAGTTGAAATATAATATAACCTTTACACATAGAGAAAAACTATATAAAGGACTTTTATGTTCAACTATATCATAACCAACACAAAGCAATAAAAAGAGCATGGGTGTGATGAGATCCTCAAGAACGATGGCCTTAAGGCATTGCATGGTTTATATTGTGGTCCTAAGTGCCATTGTGGCTACAGTGACATCATACCCTTACTCATCTCCTCAAACACCAGAATACAATTCTCCGAGTCATGAACACAAATCCCCTTATCCACAAAAAAAGTATTCTCCATACTACTCCGCATCACCACCACCTCCACGGAGACAAGGTCCTAAGTACACACCACATCCAAAACCATACGTCTACAACTCACCACCTCCACCATACTATTCTCCTTCTCCAAAGGTTGACTACAAATCTCCCCCACCACCGTACGTCTACAGCTCCCCACCTCCACCATACTACTCTCCTTCTCCTAAGGTTGACTACAAATCTCCACCACCACCGTACGTCTACAGCTCACCACCTCCACCATACTACTCTCCATCTCCTAAGGTTGACTACAAATCTCCACCACCACCGTACGTCTACAGCTCACCACCTCCACCATACTACTCTCCTTCTCCTAAGGTTGACTACAAATCTCCACCACCACCTTACGTCTACAGCTCCCCACCTCCACCATACTACTCTCCTTCTCCTAAGGTTGACTACAAATCTCCACCACCACCATACGTCTACAGCTCCCCACCTCCACCATACTACTCTCCTTCTCCTAAGTTTGACTACAAATCTCCACCACCACCTTACGTCTACAGCTCCCCACCTCCACCATACTACTCTCCTTCTCCAAAGGTTGACTACAAATCTCCACCACCACCTTACGTCTACAGTTCCCCACCTCCACCATACTACTCTCCTTCTCCAAAGGTTGACTACAAATCTCCACCACCACCATACGTCTACAGCTCCCCACCTCCACCATACTACTCTCCTTCTCCTAAGGTTGACTACAAATCTCCACCACCACCATACGTCTACAGCTCCTCACCTCCACCATACGTCTACAGCTCCTCACCTCCACCATACTACTCTCCTTCTCCTAAGGTTGACTACAAATCTCCACCACCACCATACGTCTACAGCTCCCCACCTCCACCATACTACTCTCCTTCTCCTAAGGTTGACTACACATCTCCACCACCACCATACGTCTACAGCTCACCACCTCCACCATACTACTCTCCTTCTCCAAAGGTTGACTACAAATCTCCACCACCACCATACGTCTACAGCTCACCACCTCCACCACACTACTCTCCTTCTCCAAAGGTTGACTACAAATCTCCCCCACCACCATACGTCTACAGCTCCCCACCTCCCCCATACTACTCTCCTTCTCCAAAGGTTGACTACAAATCTCCCCCACCACCATACGTCTACAGCTCCCCACCTCCCCCATACTACTCTCCTTCTCCAAAGGTTGGCTACAAATCTCCACCACCACCTTACGTCTACAGCTCCCCACCTCCACCATACTACTCTCCTTTTCCAAAGATTGACTACAGATCTCCCCCACCACCATACGTCTACAGCTCCCCACCTCCACCATACTACTCTCCTTCTCCAAAGGTTGACTACAAATCTCCACCACCACCATACGTCTACAGCTCTCCACCTCCCCCATACTACTCTCCTTCTCCTAAGGTGACTTACAAATCTCCACCACCACCATACGTCTACAGCTCACCACCTCCACCATACTACTCTCCTTCTCCAAAGGTTAACTACAAGTCTCCACCACCTCCATATGTCTACAAGACGCCATACTATTGATTTTGAATTGTTTCATTATAACGAAAAATGATTACATTTCGTTTTGTGATTTTTTTTCTCTCTTCATTCTTCCGATTTTGTTATTTTGTTCAACTATCTTGTTAAGTTTTTTATTTAACTTATAAAATTTGGCTACTTTTTGAAATGCATTTTTTTGTTTGATATTTTTTCGAATCGGTTCAAAATTTCTATCATATCCGTTTTGCTATCCATATGATAATCAATATTTTGTTTAGGACATAGGTATGTTAGTTTCATAAAACCATTAAGAATTAGTTTCTTTATTTTCCTTATTCCTCGTTTTCTCACTTATATTACATAAAATACATAAAAAGTGAAGATGGCCTGTAGAGAGAAAGAGTTTATCAGTCACGGGACTGGCAGCGTAAGTAGTTGCAGAGAAAGCCAAACCCTTGAGAGAGTATTGTTTGTCGCGCCTCATATCCCATGCTTGCATCTATATAACAGATCCTAAGCTCTTCACCTGAAAATATGCATGCAGTGTTACAATTGAAGTTAAATACATACAAGATTGAGATTCATGCTAATTAGAAATCTCTGTTTTAAGTTAAAAAGACCAAACCTTCTTTGACATCGCGTAGAGTGTTCAGCCTTGCATCTTCATAACGTATAAGTCGGTCTTGTTTAAAGGCGATTGCGAAACGCCTACCCATATCCTTAATGGTGCTACAACAGACATTTCGATTCAAGTCTCCTCCATGACGTTTATTTTTGGGCTGCTAAATTGTTTATTATACTTTTTCTTTTTACCAAAAGAGACTGTAATTCGGTGGCTCATACTTTGTCAAAGTTAGGTTGTAATGCATCTTCTAATTACTCTGATTCTATAACTCCGCCTATTTAGCTCGAACCACTGATTTCATAAATTCAATATAATGTATGTTTTGACGGAAAAAAAAGAAAGATAAATAATAAGGTTTTTTTGACAAAAAAAAATAATAATAAGGTCATTTTCTAACTTTTGGGTGCTAATTTAGTAGGAAAAATGTCAAAATAAAATAAAACAACTTACAGTTTTCGTTGAATAATTTATCAATTTTGAAAAATAAAACTTATTACGGTATATAAAAAGTTATATAAAAGATAAACGAAAAGTGTGAAAAACTCTGAAAAAAAATGATTAGCCAATTTCTTCAATGAAAAACTATTGTTGGAGATTACAATTATAATTATTGGATTATGGATAATGAAGATAAAAAATATAGTTATGAGTCCAGATAATATTTTTTTTCATTGAGATTCATTAGGTTTTTAAAAGTATTATAAATATATTAGGTCTCAAAGATAACATGAATAAGTTTTGTTGTCTCAAACTTACTTCTCAAATATTAAAATTTAAATGACATATATGTATGTTTGTGCAATAGGTAATGATTTATTTTCTTACAAAGTTTTTTCATACTCTTAATTCATATTTCTAAATACCCTTTTTGCTAAGTTATATATTTTATTTTAATAGAAAAATAGAAAATATGTCAAAAAAAAAATATCAACTTTCAAAAATGACTAAAAATCACAAACTTTCCAATTGTTGAAAAAATCCAGAAATTTTGTTGATTTTTCAATTTAATCACAATTTTTTTGTTGAATGAGACAAATTAGTCATGCCATTAAGTGGCTTGACGGAACCGTTAATTTTTCAGTTAGGCGACTTAACGACGTGAGTGAATTGGCAAAGTCAACACAAATTTGTGATTAAATTAAAAAGTCAACAGAAGCTTTATGCTTTTTTCATCTAACGCAAAGTTGATGCTTTTTTTTTCAACGAAAACAGTAAATTGAGGGGTTTTTTTTTTACATTTTTTTCTATGCTAGTAATAGAAGTGCTATTTGAGTATTAAACTCTTTTTAAGTGATATTTGAGGTAATTTCTCTATACTTTTATAGCAATATATAACAAATATTATAACTCAACTATAATCATCCATGTTATCAGCCATAATTTATATTTTAATATTTTTGCGCTATTCAAAATTTGGATCATAAAATTGCGGTCCGACGGAAATTTAGATAGTTTAAGTTTGACTATAAGGCTATATATAACCAAATTCACAGCCAATATTTTCATTACATAAACGACAAGAGAAACGCCTATAAGGCTATAACCAAATGATCTTACTCACTGTATAAGACATTGATCTATACCCTATTACCCTGCTTTCCGCGGAAGAGCGTGAAACCATCTGTTGTTTACTTGTCTCCCAAGAAAGAGGAGATTGGCCAATGTCCAAGCTGTATAAACCAGCCGGTAATTAAGAATGCCTTGAGTTTTCATGTAAAAGCCCGTAATGATAAGTCCGTAAAGCTAGTGATAATCGCAGATGAACTTCTAGTAATGATAAGATCGTATATTCGTATATTAAGACATGGATATCTCGGGCTTCCTCAATCAGAATTCTTCACTACCAATCACCAAGAAAAGTCGATCTGGCAATTTTTTTAGAGTCGAGTGTTGGAGAGGCTTATTTACATGTTTCTTAAATTAGGGTTAATGATGTTACTTTGATAGTGCTAAGTTTTGTTAGCAAAAACATTTAAGTATCCTGAAGCTTTTTGCAAGGTCTTACAGTTTGCATCTTTTCAATGATTATTTCTAATTGATAAATTTTGTCTGGAATTTATGACTTAGCTGACTAATGTGTTTTGAGGAACATATATATTCAGAATACTAAGAAAGATAAAGAAGTCGATTATAAGATCGGTCAAGTCAAGAGTGTATGTGGTGGATAAGCTAAGGTGGAAGGAATGAGTCAATGGTCTTTGTGGCACAAATCAGAACGACTTAGAGAGGATAAGAAGACTGATAAGTTTGTAACGATTTGCCATCAGTTTTCTCCAATAATTCGTTTGTGTTTTGTAATTTCCTAGATATCGTTTTTGTAATAAAAGTTTGTAAGTATATTTTAAAATTTTTAAATGACTTAAACCAACGTTGTAGCAATTTTAGAAACTAAGTTTCATGCTGCTTTTGCTACGTCTTATAGTTTGTATCTATGATGGTTTCTTGATCTCAATTGGTCCTCAAAACCAAAAATTTAATCTACGTCTTATAATACTATAAGGGTGTGATTGGAAGGATTAATCTCAATTGCTCCTCAAAGCCAAAAGTTAATCTACATACCTCTCTACCAATTTTTAAATGAAATTGAATGTCCTATTGTACCTACCAGTTATACTGGTTATACTAGTATAACCGTAGCTCGCAACAAACGCGCAATCACTGAGGTACTGTGTTTTTCGTTGAACACTTACGGATTTAATTATATTTAACCCTTATCACCCAAATATAACTTTCAATAAGGGTATTTTTGTCTTTTCACCATTGAGGTGGTTTTGAGTTTACTTTATAAAATGGGAGAGTATCTGAGATTAAAATCCGTGTGATTGGTAACCTGAGTTATGATTGAGTTATGTAGATAACTCAAAATTTTACTAATCATGATTTTTTTTTTTATAAACTTGATTTTGAAATTGATGTTTGTTGAATTATAGTTGATGTACAAATTTGAGTTATCTTCTTTGTAAAATTGTTATATGAAAACTTACCTTAATCTACGTCTCTGTTTTACGGTTGCTTCTTTTTATTTTAACGGTTGTGTCTTTTTATTTTAAGACTATTTTATATTTATGTTTTTTTTTCTTATAAATTTTCATAATTTTTAATTAAAAATTAGTTTTTATGGTTACATATTTTCTTTGTAACTCTGCATAAATTTTTTTTTATTTTATTTTTTATAATTTGATAAAATATTTTGTGTGGTTATGTATTTTTATAAAGTTACATATTTGTCTTTTACAAACAGTTATGTCTATTCAAATGTTCATATCTTTTGAATTCTATATATTTGTCTCTTTTTTTTTTTTTGGTCAAAAAATTCTATATATTTGTTTATCTTTGTAAAAACCTACCAAAAATTTTTTTCGATTAAAATTTTCATTTTATGATGACTCAAAATATTTTAAAATTTAATATTCAACGTTTTTCAATACAATTTCAGCTATTTTTAACAATCTGAAAAAATACGTACACTCAAGTCTTTTCATTATTACTTTTCATAAATACTCTCTATAGTTGCGTCTTTTTTTGTAACCCTGTTTTACAGTTGTTTTTTTTTTTTATCATTTTAGCGGTTGTGTATTAATCTGGACCAATAAAATAATCTTCTATTTCTAGAGGTTGAGTTTTCAACTAGTTTTCATATAAGTATTTCTTCAGCGGAGATATTACAGTAGTAAAATTGTTTTTCTTCCTCCTCAACCAACAAATAATTGAACTTTACTTTTTTTAAAAAAAATTTGCTTATGTTTTGCTCAATTTTTGCTTATATTTTGTTTAATTTTTGCCAGCTTTTTTATTTTTTCAAAAATTTTAACAATTTTAATGTATTGCATATTAAAAAATAATGCATATTGAAATTTGCTTTATAAATGTAATTACTTATCATAATAATTTAATATATAAAAACAATAAAAAAAACTTTTGCCATATAATATTTTGTTAAAATAGATATATTACAAGGTGGAAATAATGAGTCAATGGCACAGTTGACGCAAAGGCACAATTGATTTTTTTGTTCTTTATAAAGAGAGGTGCATAAGCAATAATTATAACCTTATCACAAACCACACAAACTAAATAAAAAAGAGTAATGATGATTCCAAACCAATCTTATTTCTTTTCTGGTATTGTTGTTACCTTGTATTTCTTCTTCTTGTTTTCCTTTGTTCTACACACTCTTGCTTCTCCTACGTTGCACCATTGCCGCCATGACCAGAGGGATGCTCTTTCGGAGATTAAACAAGAGTTTTCGAGATTAAACTCGGGTGTTGATTATATGAGTTCATGGAACAAGAGCAGTGATTCATGTACTTGGGAGGGTGTCACGTGTGATGCTAAATCTGGCAAGGTGATTTCTCTTGACCTTACATACATAGCTCTAAACAACACTTTGAAACCAAATAGTGGTCTTTTCAAACTCCAATATTTTCAAAACCTAAGTCTTTTCAATTGCTATCTCTATGGAGAGATCCCTAATTCATTTGGAAACCTTTCTCATCTCACAATGCTCGACGTTAGGATTAATAATTTTGTTGGTCAAGTTCCAGCTTCAATTGGAAACTTAACCCAACTAAGGTACCTAAGCCTTGTAGTAAACCAATTAAGTGGAAAAGTTTCTGTTTCATTTGCCAATTTGACGAAATTGATCGAACTCGATCTCAGTAATAATTACTTTGAACCTGAGCTTCTACCCGACATGAGTCGATTCCACAACTTAGAGGGATTTTCGGGTGGAAACTTTTTCGGGCCTTTTCCTACATCCTTGTTCATGATCCCTTCGTTAGAATTGGTTTATTTGCGGGGAAATAACTTCACGGGACCTATAGATTTTGGGAATATGTCTATATCTTCTAGGCTTCAGTTTCTATACCTTGCTGATAACAAATTCGATGGCCCAATCCCTGAATCTATTTCTAAATTTCTAAATCTCGAACAGTTAGATCTTAGTAACAACTTATTTTCCGGGCATTTTCCTACATCCTTGTTCAGGATTCCTTCGTTACAAAGGGTCGATTTGGGGGAAAATAATTTCACGGGACCTATCGATTTTGGGAATATGTCTTTATCTTCTAGGCTTCGGATGCTACGCCTTGCTAATAACAAATTGGATGGCCCAATCCCTGAATCTGTTTCTAAATTTCTAAATCTCGAACATTTAGATCTTAGTAACAACTTATTTTCCACGCCTTTCCCTACATCCATTTCCATGATTCCTTCGTTACAAGTGGTTATTTTGGCGCGAAACAAGTTCACGGGACCTTTAGACTTTGGGAATATATCGTCATCTTCTAGCCTTAGTATTCTAAATTTTGCTGATAACAAATTCGATGGCCAAATCCCTGAATCCATATCTAAATTTCTCAATCTCGTAGAGTTATATCTTTCCAATAATAAGTTGGAACGCAAAGTACCAAGTTGCTTATTGAGATTGCTATCATTGAAACTTTCTCACAACTCTTTTAGCAATTTTGGAATATCATTAGAAGTTCTCCATCAAACACAAATGCATGAGTTGCGTATTGATTCGAATTCATTCCATGGATCATTTCCCCATTGGATCAGTGAGATTAGATTGCTACAGGTCTTAGATATGTCCAACAATAGCTTCAATGGTTCAATTCAACCATTTTTAAGGAATTTTACTGGTTCACTTAAAGTGCTTAATCTACAAAACAACAATTTCAATGGGATTCTTCCAGATGTGTTTGTCAATGCTACCAATTTACGCGAACTTGATGTTAGTCATAACCATTAGAAGGAAAACTCCCAAAAACCTTGATTAATTGCAAATTTATGGAAATTTTGAATGTGGAAGGAAACAAATTCAAGGACAAGTTTCCATCTTGGTTGGGTTGTCTGCCATTAAGTGTTCTCATCCTCAGATCAAATCAATTCTATGGACCGTTATATCACCGTCACATCTCCATTGGGTTTCAAAATATAAAAATCATTGATGTTTCACATAATGACTTCACTGGAACCTTCCCAACTTTCTATTTTTCTAATTGGTTTGGAATGGGTCAAATGACTACATTAAACCCTGAAAATGATGTTATATACATGAGCTATCACTTCAATGGAAGTTATGTGGATTACAATGGTTCGATGGAAATGGTGCACAAAGGTGTAGATACAAAATTTGAGAAGATTCGTAGAGACTTCACAAACATTGATTTTTCAAGAAACAAGTTTTATGGAAGAATCCCCGAATCCATTGGCTTGCTGAAGGGATTACGTTTTCTCAACTTGTCTGGTAATGCATTCACAAGTAATATACCTCAATCATTGGCGAATTTGACAAATCTTGAGGCATTAGATTTATCCCATAATCAATTGTCAGGTCAGATTCCTCGATATCTTGGTACGCTTAACTTTCTATCAACCATAAATTTCTCCTACAACAATCTCGAAGGTCCAATACCACAAGGCACACAATTTCATCGCCAAAATTGTTTTTCATTCATGGACAACCCCAGACTCAACGGTCTCGAGGAAATATGTGGAAAAACTCATGTCTCAAATCCTGCACCACAAGAATCAGAGGAAGCATCAGAGCTAGAAGAAAACGTTATTAACCGGATAGCAGCGACAATAGCATATGTACCCGGTGGCGGAACTAGAAACTTTTATTACCGGGGTCATTTATTAATATATAATAATATTATTTATTAAATTAAAATAAATTTAACTATTACTATTAATTTTTTCTTTAAAATTAAAAATAATGTATTATTTCTATAAAATTCATAAACTATAACCATTTTTTAATATAAATTTCTACGCTAAAACTAAAGAAAGGGTACAAAATAAGAATTTGAGCTAAAACTATAGGGGTCATATTTAATATTTCAAGCCAAATAACTCAATTCCTACTAATTAAATAAGCGTATAAACAAAAAATTATAAAATTTATGGGGGTCAGCTGACCCCCCTCCCCTCCATGTACCTCCGCCACTGTATGTACCTGATGTTTTTGGGGTGCTTTCCAAACTACACCCCTAAATTGGGTCAATTGCAAAACTAACCACTTATTTTTCTCTCTCAATAATTTGCCACTTTATCCCAATTAACTCCTTATGTCTTCATAATATTCACAAGATTGCCATTATTTCTAATTTATTTGAATTTTATGAGAAAATTCTTATTACGAAAATATCCTCATCTCCTTCACTTATTTACGGCTATGCCACCGCCATCAATGTTGCAACAACCTTAAACGACCAAAATTTAAGCTCTTAATGCCTCAACTACATGAATTTGTGATCTTAAATAACACCCAAAGCTATGAGAACTTCATTTTCTTCTATCTCCTCTCCATTTTAACCGAAAAAATTTGCAAGCTTGTTGTATGTCGTGATTCTTAAATTTCTGCTGGGTTTCTTTGGATCTTACTAAAGACAGCCCTCCTTGGTGCTTGACAATGCGAAACAACCACCGATAAAGTTATTTTCCGTTACATTTTTGTGCTATTCCTTGATTTTCCGTTGATATAGACTTCATTTGTTAGTCAAACCGAGTAACAGGTCAATTTTGCAATTCAATATGTCATCGAGTTTCGCGCCAGTAGACTAAAGTTTCAGTCTACTAAATTTCATTTGAAAACAAAAAATTGCTATGTATACTTCTTTATAATCTTTATGTGGTATACTTCATTGGCAGTCTACTAAGGTGTATAGTTGCAATTGATCAAATTCTTGACTTTCTAGTTATGACTGACCGACGAAGTCTTCTCGTAAATTATACGAGTAGACTTCTACCTTGGTCATTTTTGGGGTTGACTTAAATATAAAAACATTGACCGGATTATTATTGAATTAAAATTAATTTAAAATTAATTAGTAGACTGCTAGAGAAGTCTACTAGTTAATGTTGGTCAAATATAAAAATAGCCACGGTAGACTTCAACTAAAGTCAACGTGTCTGTAGACTTCAAACGAAGTCTACTAATAGAAAGTCAAACTTGGTCAATTGCAAAACTAATCCATCATAAGTCTACTCATTGTAGTTGACGACCATATGAAGTCAACACATTGTCGCTGACAGTAATACGAAGTCTACTTATTAAATTGAAGTCTACTGAAAGTCAACGGTTTGGTCAATTGCAAAAATAACCACAGGAGACTGCAAACGAAGTTAACTTGTGGAACTTCAACATGAATTCAACAAAATATTGAGAATTTAGTTGCAAAACTGACCAAAAAATAAACAAAGGACGACCAACACAAGAAGTCAACAGACATTGTAGACTTCTTTTGTAGTCTGCTTTGATAAATTGTTATTGCAAAACTAGACCACCACAATTTAGACTTCACGTTGTTGTCTACTCATATTGGCTCCCAGAAGTCTACTCAGTGGACATCAGAAAGAAGTCTGAAAAGTTTGAAAACTAATTTTATGTAAATTGATGAAACATTTTTCAGATTTTCTTGGTCTACCCTTTGAAATATGTTGTCTAATTGCCTCTGTATGTTTTTGACATGATTATGTATTACACATATGGAGAAATAAGGTTTTTAGATTTTGAAGGCAGTTAGGCCATTGATGTAGACTTTTGTTTGAAGTCACCTGTTTGGATTTCTACGTGAAGTCTGTATTATAAATATTGGCTTTTACTGAAAATATATAAAGTATAAACTCTGATTTTCATGTTTATGGCCTTCGCATATGTAATGTACGTGCCTCTGTTTTTTTTTCATTATAATATATTACACTTGTGATGCAATCAAGTTTTTGGTTTTTTAAGGTAGTTAGGTTATTGATTTAAGCCTTCTACGGGAAGTCAACCATATAATTTGTACTTATCTTGCTGCTTACTCTTTTCAGTTCAATGGCGCAAATACCGGTTGTTTTTGGAGACTGGGTGATGAGAAATGGGTCGTGGCAGTTTGACATGGATGGACGCATAGGTGGGAGAATGTTTTTTTTACGAAACGGTTGTACATACACTGAGCTTGTTGAAATGGATGTAGAAGATTATATGACTGACAAAGGAACCGAGATAGTTCAGCTATCGTATCCATTACCAGATATGATGCTTAAGCAATTGCCCCTAGATACTCCTCCCGTCTATCTCACAACTGATAGATCAGTTCAAAACTTTTTAGAGTTTAGTAGTAGGATTGTTGTTCGCCTTTGCGTTTCTACACGATGCATGGATGAACCGCCGGTCGAGGAATGTGATATTGATTCAAACAACTCTCATTCTGATGAAGATGGGGAGCCAATGGAGGAGTTTGGCAACGATGTCAACATGCAGACTCTTGATGGTGAAGATTCAGGTGCCGAAGAAGGTGCACAAGCAGATGAGAAGCCGGAATATGTTGATGATCATGCAGATGAGAAGCCGGAATATATTGTTGATCCTGCAGATAATAAGCCGAAATACGTTGATGACATGGATTTTGAGTACAGTGAGTATGGGAAATTTGAAGATGATGATGATGATGGAGACGGCGATGACCCTGGGGAAGGAAAACCGTTTTTTGGTGGCATTCATGGACAGTTTAATAATCCTTGGATAGACCAATTGATAGTAGGTCAACGCTTCCCATGCAAAGATGATGTCCTAACCGAGGTGCGTTTAACAGCTGTGATGTTAAAATTCTCTTACAGAATTAAGAAGTCCACAAAGAATCGGTTGGTTGCAATATGCTCTGTACCAGGTTGTTGTTGGAAGGTCGTAGCCATCACGAAACATGACCCAAACGTTTTTTGGGTCACTAAATATGTGAACGTTCATACATGTTCTATTGCGGACCGCGTGGCTAATCATAGGCGGTGCACTCCAAAATATGTTGGGAGGCTCTTTATTGACCGAGTTGGAATAATAGATGGTGTTGTCCCACATCATATCGAACAGGCAATGAGGACAATGTTCGGTATGAATCTTGATTATACAAATTCTTACAGGGCTTTACTATATGCCCAAGAATATGTGAGGGGCAGCGCCGAGTCTGGATATGCGAAGTTGCCTTATTGTCTAAGGAAAATAGAGCAGTCAAATCCAGGGAGTGTCGTTGACCTTGTAGTTGATGCCAAGCATAAGTTTAATTATCTTTTCATAGCCTTCGACGCATCAATCCGTGGTTTCAATTATGTGAGGCGAGTTATTGTCGTTGATGGTACCCATCTCAGCGGCAAGTATGAAGGTGTAATGCTAGTCGCCGCCGCACAGGATGGTAACTTTGAGATCTTTCCCTTGGCTTTTGGTATTGTTGACTCAGAATGTGATGCTTCATGGGAGTGGTTTTTCCGCAAATTAAGTATATGTTTCTCGGATGAATTTCCATTGGTTGTAATTTCCATTTCTCGGATGAGTTTCAGATAGACATAGTTTAATAGCTAAAGCATGTTCCAATTTAATCCCATGGGCAACACAAGGGATATGTTACTACCATCTTCAACAAAACATAGTTGCGAATTTTCATGGGAAGCAACTGATGTACTTGTTCAAAGGGGCAGCATATGCGCATACGATTGAAGATTACAACGGATATATGAACTCACTGATCAATGTAAATCCAGCACTTGCAGCGTACTTGGATGATGCAAATACAGCTTTATGGTCTCGAGTTTACTGCCCAGGAGATAGATGCAACATCAAGACCAGTAACATCGCGGAATCTATCAACTCCATGGTAAAGAAAGCCAAAGATTACCCCATCGCGTATCTCGTTGAGTTTATTACGAAGAAGTTAGGGAAGTGGTATTGGAAACGGCGAGAGGATGCACTGAGTCTCACAACAACGTTTACTCGAGGGGTTGAGTACTTATTGGCCGTACGTGAGCATTACACATATATGATGCCGGTTGAACGCATCGATGGTTGGCGGTTCTGCGTTACGGAAGGGCAACGGCACTTTATCGTTGATTTGGAAGCAAAGACTTGTTCATGCGGGGTGTTTGATATTGAGAAAATCCCATGTTCACATGCAATTAAAGCTGCGAAATCTAGTGGTTGGCATATGTCTGTCGTGGTAAACCCTTACTACACAAAAGATTATTTGTATGCGTCGTACGCAGCTAACAACATGCCCAATGTCCAACATGATCCAGTCGGGCCAGATATCCTATGTTTGCCTCCCGTACCAAGGCGTCGGCCTGGTAGACAAAATAAATCTCGCTGGCTTTCATGGCTTGAAATGTCACGTAAAAGAGGAAGCAAGGTGAGAAAGTCACACAAGCCACCTAGTTGTTCAAAGTGCAAGCAACCTGGACATACTCGACGACATTGTGTGAGTAACCTTCCCTTGATTACTCCATATTGTTTTTGTTGCTAACCGGCGGTTATACTAACCCACTAATTATTCAGGTTGTTAAAGACGGATAGTAGATGTCTTATCGTCAACTTCATCATTATGTCTACCTATTTATAAGTTCTCAATTAAATTGTAATCTAAGCTTTAACCAACGTGATTAAGTAGGCCCACCTGTTGGCTTAGGGTATCGTTTAATTAGACCCACGCTTCTAAGTGTTTTTCTTTCCTCGTCGGCTAAAATCATCGAGAGAATATGAGTGAAAGTGAAGGGTCATGGTCTACCAATTTCCAAATTCCTGGTCCACTTTGCCATTGTGGTAGATCGACGGTACTTGTTAAATCATGGTCAGATGCAAATCCGGGTCAAAATTTCTTCAGATGTACTATTCATGGGTTTTCTTGTTGGTCAGACGCAGAACCATCACATGGTTGGCAAAAGCGGAGCTTACTGGAGGCGAGGGATGAGATTCGTCGGCAGAAGGATGAAATCAAGATACTTAAAGAATCTCTAAGAGCATGCAACAAGTAAACAAGTTTGTAGTGGTTCGGTCAATACTGAGTTATTGAACAAACATGAGCATGATAAGAAGAGGCTTGAATATGATGGTATGGCATCTACTGAGAGGGAAAAAATGCTCCGACAGTTCATCATCTTGTCTTGGATAGGTTTCATTGGTGTCATCGCCATGATTCTTGGGATTTGTATGAGAAATATTTCAGATAAGTCGTCCAGTTAACTTAATAATGAAGTCTACTAAAGCTTTCGTTGTACGCTATTCGTTTTAATTATTTTTCTTCTATTTTAATTTATATTGCAGAAATTAAAGTTAACTTCTTATATATGTCTACTTAGCTTCCAGTGTACGCTATCCGTTTTAATTATATTTTATTTTAACTTATAAAAGAGAAGTCTTCTAGTTAACTTCCTACATATGTCTAAGTAACTTTCATTGTACGCTATACTAACAAAAGCAAAGTTAACGAGTATATACACTTTTAAAAACACATCATACGAATACAAATTAAGGAGGATTCTCACAAAAATATCAAGATCCCGTAATTGTTTAGTCATAAGGATCCCACACTTCAAGATCCGACATTGTTTTGAAAGAAGGATCCCACCCAAAAAATATCAAGACCCCCCCCCTCCCAAAAAATACATCCATCAACCTAATAAGTCATAAGTCATACATATTTATAATTAGAGTTTATGTTGCAAGTGCCCAAGTTACTTGTTACCTGGGGCAGAATCATAGAGCCCAAAGTCGTCCAAGTAATTATGCTCATTTGGTCCACGGCAACCTGTGTCATGAAATATGTCACACGCAATCTTCTCCTTGATCCATGGTATGTTTCCGTCGTACAACGTCCGAGAGAACGGTAATCCAAGAGCATGACATTCGATGCACTTGAGAGCATACACTCCACAATCACTGGGTAGCTTGTTCAGAGGCACTCCATCTGTAACTCGCTCATGTGTGTACCGTTCATATGTGTACATGTCCTTGATGTCATGGCTAGCTAAGGTACGCATAACATAAGGGAACATCACAGCAATGGGCTCAATGGCAGCATCAAGTTCATCATCATTTGCAACGGTTGGAATGCTGTCCCAAATGACTATGTGTCTATTTGGAATAGATATCCAAATAGCCACCCAATGACATTGTTTGACATTCAACAGCGCGTAAATCTCATCAACTTCAACACCCCACTGCTTGTTGGTCTGAGACATCGGTAGATACGTCCCTGCGTGGTAATCAAAAGCACCGGGTGGTAGAACTCTCCCAGACCCATCTGACTGCGGCTCAGATTTGGTAAAATCTGCATACTTGGATATCCACATTTGAGTAAACATGGCGTCGAGGAAAGCAAGTCTATCCGATCTAAACCACTCTGGATGCTGTGTGTATCGCTGCTTCATTAGATTCAGAATAGCATCCATGTGCTGCATAATCAAAAGTTTTCAAAAAGTCATTTCTATTTATTGAAGTCAGCAAAAGAAGTCAACTATAGAAGTCGTCTAGCAGACTTACCGAATCACGCAGCCACTGAGATTTAGTTTGCAGTTGGTACCACCATAGACAATTACGTGATTTTTCTTCAATCTTGCGCTTATTGTAAGTCCTGCGGATGGCAAATCGTTGAAATCTAAAAAAAAAAATAACATCGAAAAGGATTGACTATATTACTGAATTAATAGATAACTTACGGATCTTGTTTTAAGAAAACAAGCAAAGTTTTCTTCTTCCCCGTGTCTGCCTTGTCGAAAGGGTCGGGTGCCGATTTAACATTAGAGATGATTGTCTTTGTTGTGCTATCACCAAGGAACGGAGATAGTTAACTTGCAGCCAACCTTTTTTGCCTTTCAACCTTGGCTTGTGTCACAAGCCTAGCAGCTGCTACCCTTGGTTCTTGTTTCTTTGACTTCTCAGATAAGTCAGTTAGTGATGGGAGATGAGTGCGAACGAACTCAACATTTTCAAATGGGTCTGAATCAGTGTCAGATTCTGCCAGAGGATCCTTTGTAATATTTGGTGTAACTAAGTGAGTTGATTTATCATTACACAACATTTCTTTCGGAGGTGACGGCTGAGGAACAATTGGCGTGGATTGACCTTTCACACTTTGGGATTGACCTGTGTTGTTCTGCAATTGCGATTTAAAAATTACAAGCATTATAGATAAAAGTCGTGTATGTTTAAAAGCATAAAAGAAAAACAATTGTTCAGTCATTATTGTAATTGAAGTCTACTTTATTCCATGAAGTCTACTAGTTACTGAGAAGGTTATTATCTGGAAGCTGACAACGTCAGGAAGTCTATTTTTTCTTTCCGCGGTACCTGGTATTATGTTTGTGAGGGATCGTAGAAGGAATTTGCAAGTATTTAAGACTAACCATATCCGTTTTGACAGGATCTTCCTTGGTGACCTGCTCTTCCTGGGAGGAAGACTTTTCTTTTGCGGCAGGAGGCTCCTTTTGCTTAACACCAGTCGCATCTGTGTTGACTTTGACAGGCTCTTTCTTACTGAGACTGTGAAGATCCGCTGCTAGCTCTTCAATCTTATCATTCAGCATGTCAAACCTCGATTCACAACAACTGAAGCCGACCCTAATCTCGTCCATCAGAGCTGAGCCCCACATATTGAGCTCTTGTTTAACAAAATCCAATAGATTGAATCCCAATCCCACATCAGCTGAAGGACCTGGACAGTGCCTCTTAGCACTTTCTTCCTCAATTTCCACGGGTCTTTTCTTCTCCCCTTTGTCCTCCACTTTGACATTGTTGGAGACCTTTATACCTACCAAATCCCACAAACGTTTCCGCCACTTCCATGGACCAAACTCCCCTTGAAATGCTCTCAAAATATTATCAATTTTGACATCTTGTTCATCATCCTCCCAAACAGGGCTAATGTTATCACCAATTAGCTTGAGGTTATTGAAACGGGTCTTCATCATGACATATAAAACAGTGACATATAAAACAGAGTAGTCATTAAGGCAATGTTGAACAAAATATAATATAGTGCGCACCTGTTTTAGGATACCCTTGTTAACATTTCTCCTTCCGCGAGAACCACGGTAAGCAAGCAATGGTGGAGTTGGGTTATTAGGCAAAGGCTCACCAATTTCCTTGGCAAAATCAGGCATAGCTTCATACACCCAAATCTGAAGAGGTTCGACAAATCCGTCTATGGTGTAACTCTTAGTTAAGTCTTTCTCCTTCACAGACTGAATCAGGTTCTTGAAAGCAACTCTTCCCCAGGGATAATTCAAAAAGCGATCTAAATCCATGACTAGCCTAGCCAGTTTAACACGGGTGGGGGTTGATTGTTTCCTAGCTTCTATAAACCCAGCATATATGGCTAAATAACCGAACCTAATACGGTCTATCATATCCCAAGAGAAAGCAACCTTACATGCTGAAGTTAGTTGGTCAATACTCGGACCACTGTCTGGATTGACTCCAAGCTTCTCCCAGAATTCTTCCATCTCGTCTATAAGTTCAATCTCCGGCTGCTCCAAGGACTGAACATCTTCACAATTAAGTCCAGTGATGGCTTCAAACTCATTCAAAGAAAATCTGACTGGGTTAGCTCCAACCAGACTCCATATCTCGTATTATTTTTTGCAAACAAGCTGGAACCCGAGCATAAAGTGAACCAATTTGGAAGCCCATTCGAAATTGAGCCGATTGAACTGTAAGAAGACACCCAGTTGTGAGTCATGAATCTCATTCCATTCGTCCGGTAGGAGAGCTTTGTACAGTTCGGCAAACAGCTTGGTATCGTTGTTGTAGTAGCCGATGCTTTTAGCTGGAAAAGGCTCGTGACCCTTCGTGTACAACCTCTGGGGAAATTCGGGATTGTTCGCATCTATTCTACAAAATAAGAATAGGTTTTGCGTTTAGACAGAACACGGAAGACAAAGAAGGCAATTCTGAAGAGGTAGACGAAGACAGGAAGTCAACAATATAATGGAAAATAGAAGTCAACAATCGAATGGAAAAACGAAGTCTACTAGTAGATTTAACCAAAGAAATAACCTTTGTGGAAGATGAAACGGCGGTAAAGAGTCGTCGTTATACGGCGGATTTGCAGAGAAACCTCCGGCGGCGAGATTTGCTATAAAACAAAATTAAACGAAGTCACTAAGTCAACAATCAAATGAAAAACAGAAGTCTACTCGTAAATTTAACAAAAGAAACAATCTTTAGACTTGTGGAATATGAAACGGCGGCAAAGAGGCGTCGTTATACAGCGGAGAAACCTCCGGCGGCGATATCTGCTAACACAAGAAGATTAAACGAAGTAAGCAAGCAAGAATGACAATCCGACCGAGAAAGATATAACTGGAACCACAATAAGAAATCAACCGATATAGTAAAGAAGAAGATATAAGATGAAGAGATAAGAGGGAGAGATATTGAGATATTGAGGAGAAGCGTATAAGCGAAACCAGAATTATTAGGGATAATTATAGTTGTTACCGAGGGTTTTAAGTTTGGTGATATTAAAATAATTTCGGTTATCTAAAACCAATTCCGGTTAATTCAAAAAAAAAAAACCCAAAAATAATATTTGCCGCCTACCGTCAAATCAATTTAAAACCTGTAATGATTATGCTGACGACTTCTTCGGTAGACTTCTTCACGAGAAACTAAACCGTCTGCAGATCAATCAAATCTGTGTGCAAAAAAAAAAAAGACTATGAGAATCGGAACAAAATTCAAAAACCAAATCGACAACGATAAAAATGATGAGAATACTTATATGAGATGTCCTTGAGTTTCGGAGATGGAAGAGGAGATGGAAGACAAGCTGAAATTCCGAGAGCAAATATCGGAATTTTTGTGAGAGAAATGTTGGAGAGAGAAAGAGAGATCACATAAAAATCTAGGGTTGAAGTACAAAGAGTAGTATATATATGGTTTAAATATCCGGTTAGGTTAAAATCAAGGAATCGGTACGCATTCGGTTATGTTCAGTTAACGGTTATGTTCAGCTATCGGTTTGGTTAAATTATCGGTCATATTATGTTAATATAATATTAATGGTTGATGGCATAACAAAGTCAACACCAAATACTCTAAAGAGAAGTCTACATAATCAAACCCTATATTCCATAATTTTAATCTAATCAACATGTACTTGTTTAAATTGATTCGTGTATATGTAAATATATTTTATTACAATGCAGGAAGTTTATGTGGTTATTATTTGATCAATATTTTTATCAAATTATTTTTTACAATTTTTCTAATTAAAATTTCAACTGTAATTAAGGAGTAGACTTAAATATTTAATCAACCAGATAGACATATATTGCTGACTTCTCTAAATCAATAATTTTAGCCTAATCAACATATATTTGTTCAAATTGACTCGTTTATATGTAAATATATTTTATTACAATGCAGGAAGTCTATGTGGTTATTATTTGATCAATATTTTTATCAAATTATTTTTTAAAATTTTTCTAATTAAATTTTAAACTATAATTAAAGCGTAGACTTAAATTTGTAATCAACCCGATCGACATATATTGCTGACTTCTCTAAATCAATAATTTTAGCCTAATCAACATATACTTGTTTAAATTGACTCGTTTATATGTAAATATATTTTATTACAATGCAGGAATGCTATGTGGTTATTATTTGATCAATATTTTTATCAAATTATTTTTAAAAATTTTTCTAATTAAAATTTAAACTGTAATTAAGGAGTAGACTTAAATTTGTAATCAACCTGATCGACATATATTGCTGACTTCTCTAAATCAATAATTTTAGCCTAATCAACATATACTTGTTTAAATTGACTTTTTTATATGTAAAAATATTTTATTTCAATGCAGGAAGTCTATGTGGTTATTATTTGATCAATAGTTTTATCAAATTATTTTTTATAATTTTTCTAATTTAAATTTAAATTTTAATTAAGGAATAGACTTCATCAAGTTTTAATCAATCAAATCGACATATCTTGCTGACTTCTCGCGGGGTACATATGTCATTTGGGCTTCTGTTTTTTGTTTGGTCGTAGGGGTGTCAACTGTAATTTCACCACCCTTAGTGGTTATGTTTCTCAAAAAAGTCATATTGGATCTAGTTTTGCATTCAAAACCACCAAATGGTCTAGAAAATGCAATTGTCCCGATGTTTTTTGCGGACTAGTGATTGGATATATCTTCAGTTCACATAAGCACGAGTGGTTCATGCAAAAGTATCGTAGAAACAAGCCGAGAATAGTCATCAGAAGCACTCGTTGAACACTTTCTCTTATCCTCTTTTGAAGCAATTGTCAAGTGTATGTGTTTCTAATAATTTGTTATTGTGTGTTCTCCAAAAACATGTTTTTGTGATAATCAGTGTAATTTTCTATTTTATTGTTTTTGTAATAAACGTGTGTGGGGGTATGTATTTGATATATTGGGCTCGAAAATGCCTTTGTTATATGTAATGGTGGTACGTAATTTCTTTTTTTTTTTCATTTCTCTTTTAGTGCAACCCTTAATTCACATTTCACACTGCATTAAGTTTTCCTTATGAAGACTTTCTAAGTCAAAAAAATATCAAATGGAAATTTTGTTTCTCCATAGAGGCTGAAAGTGTCCAAACTTGTGTTCAATTTCACACTTCCCAAACACTCTTTTCTTCTTGTACACCTCACACATGCTGCCGTAAAGATTTATATCAAGACATTTCATTAGGTATGTGTCTGTGTTAAAATCTCTGATACTTGAAAAATAATTATTTGCCTACGTATCCTATTAATATCTTTATACAAACGTTTCCTATTAATATCTTTATACAGATGTATAGTAGTTAGGGTAAACTGCTCTCATATACATTGTTAGAAATACAGAGAAAAGCTCCTCTGTTTGTTTGGAGATCAAATATATTTGTCAATGGTGAAGGTTTAAGGTATGGAAGTTTCTTTGAGGGAAACTCGAAGGTTCTTCTTAGTTCAGTGGCCATATTCTAGTTTCAGGGCAATCTGGTTTTGAAGTTTGATGACAGAATCTGAGGTTTTGTTCATCTGTCTCGAACATCTTTAGTGTCATTTTAATTTGGTCTCGAGGATATATGTGGAAAAACTCATGTCTCAAATCTCACACCACAAGACTCAGAGGAAGTGTTGGAGCATGAAGAACAAGTGATTAACTGGATAATAGCAGCATTATGGACCTGATGTTTTTCTTCGGATTGGTAAATGGACATATCTTTAGTTCACACAAGCTCGCGAGTGGTTCATGGAAAAGTTGCATAGAAAGAAGCCCAGAGTAGTCATCAGAAGCGCTCGTTGAACACCTTCGCTTGTCCTCCTTCTAATAAGTGTTTGTGAAGTTTGCAGTGATTTGCCATGAGCCGATGAGCGTTCTCTAATAATTTGTTTTTGTTTTGTAATTTAATTTCTATTGGGAAAAAGATAGTGAGCTAAACGAAATATAACACAATTAATACATGACCACACATCCGAAATTTAAAAATGCATATCTAACTACATAAACTATATTGTTTTGTAATAAATATCTTTGACGGATGTGTGGGATTTATTCCTTATCCAACAGTGTGTGGGGTTTCAAGAATTTGCTATGCTTTTTTTGTGATTTTATTTTTCTATTTGTTTCTTTCATGGAAATTCTCAATTCACTCTGTCTGCATGCATCAAATCTTTCTTACAAAGACTTTCTATGTTAAAAAGAATCCGATGGAAATTTTGCTTCCCCACAGAGGCCGAAAGTCTCCAACTCATGTTTCATGTCACACTCTTTTTTCTTGAACACGTCACCCATGGTTCCCTTTGTCTCTTTCAGAAATTCCAGAATTTTGATCCAAAATTTCCAAATTGAGCCAAAATTGTCGAACTTGAATCAAAAGTTTTTTTTTTTCTTTTTTTTGTATGAATGTTAAATTATATTCACGTGCAGTCTATACATAAATACACGATTTCGAACCGAATAGAATCTTAAGTATGTAAAAACAAACCAAACTAACAAAAATTCACTAATACAAATATATTTAAATTTCATGATCATAACTAAAATCAATTAATTATTTTTTAAAAAATTAGAATTAATTTTTCAAAAATCAAATCGAACTCGATCAAAATATAATTTTATCTCGAATGGGAATTACTTTTAGAATCTAAAAACTCCAAAACATTGAATTAAAAAGTTTTTCCTGAATGGACCTATTTTTAAATCTAAAACATTTTCATCCAAACCGTTATTGTTAGTGTAGTGCAAGACTATTGTAACTAATCGTGAATGTGACTATGTTTGTTGGCTCACTAACATTGTTTAAGTCAGCTGTTAGTTATGAGATATGAAATTAAAAATTAAGCAGAATATCACAATTACAAGAGAATATCGCAACAAAGGGGAAACTGGAGTGTCATTGGAGATCCCAAACGAGAAGAGAAACTCCTATGGCCAAATGAGTTCACTCACCGTATACTCTGCTTTTGCAAGGTCTTACAGTTTGCATCTATTTAATTAATGATTGTTTTTAATTGATAAAATTTGTTTGGTATATATGAAATTAGCTAACTAACGTTTTTTCAGGAACATGTATATTCAGAATAGTAAGAAAGATAAAGAACACGAGTTACACGACAAGATCAGTCAAGTCAAGATAACTTGTTTGTGTTTGCAATTAACACGACAAGAACAAAGACTTAGAGAGGATAAAAAGACTGATTTGACAAAAAAAAAAAAAAAAAAGAAAAAAAAAAAAAAGGACTGATAAGTTTGTAACGATTTGCCATTAGCGTTCTCCAATAACTTGTTTGTGTTTTGTAATATTTTAGATATCGTTTTTTTTAGAAATTTTTCCTTCTCCTAAACCATAAATGCTAAAGTGTTCCAATTCGTGTTCCATGTCATATTTCTCCAACACTATGCACACATTACTCATGCTTCCCTTTGACGTAACGATTTTGATCCTGAAATTTTATAAATACTTATACCTTACGAATTTATAAGGGAGGCATTTTTTATGAGAGATTTGAATTTTATAAACTAAATTTTAGGAAGATTTAAGGGTTTTTTAAAAAATTTAGATGACGTAAACCAACTTTGTAGCAAATATGGGTGAATAATAAAAATTTCGGAGCATTTGAGAAGCTTAAAAAGAAAGATTAAAAGAAAGTTAAGTTTGTAGAAATTAAAAAGTTGATATACTAAACCGAGTGTCGGAATGGATGTACTTTGATGTGGCGGTATCATTTACACATTGGGATGTGAATTTAGAAACTAAGGTTCCGAATGGTAACTGTGTTTTTCGGTGTGGGAAAAATGCGGTGCGGTTCAAATAGTAACAAAAATACATAGATATATATGTATATGTAGATATTTTGACACTGTTACAGCACTGTTGCGGTACGGTTTTGTAATGCGGTATGGTTACCATTCGGAGCCTAAGTTTCATGATGCGTTTGTTACGCCTTATAGTTTGTATCTAATTATAATTTTTGTTTGGAAGCATGAAATTAGGTCGCTCACGTTTTTCACGAACATGTTTTTAGAATAGTTAATAAAATAATGAAATCGAAAAACGACAGGTCAAGTCAATAGAGTAATGATGATTCCAAATCAATCGATTATTTTGTTCCTTTTAAAGAGAGGTGCGAAAGCCAAAATTATAGCCTATCACAAACCACACATAGTAAATTAAAAAGAGTAATGACGATTCCAAACCAATCTTATTTCTTTTCTGGTATTGTTGTTACCTTGTATTTCTTCATCTTGTTTTCCTTTGTTTTACACACTCTTGCTTCTCCTAAGCTCCACCATTGCCACCATGACCAGAGAGATGCTCTTTTAGAGATTAAACACGAGTTTCCAAGAACAGATATGATGAGTTCATGGAACAATAGCAGTGATTGCTGTTCTTGGTGGGCTGTCATGTGTGATGCTAAATCTGGCAAGGTAATTTCACTTTATCTTAGTAGCATAGCCCTCAACAACACTTTGAAACCAAATAGTGCTCTTTTCAAACTCCAATATCTTCAATACCTATACCTTTCCAGTTGCCATCTCTATGGAGAGATCCCTTCTTCATTTGGAAACCTTTCTCATCTCACAATTCTTGACATTATGGATAATGCATTAGTTGGTCAACTTCCAGCTTCATTTGGAAACTTAACCCAACTAAGGTACATGTTCCTTAACCAAAATCAATTAAGTGGAAAAGTTTCTATTTTCCTTGCCAATTTAACGAAATTGATCCAACTCGATCTTAGTGATAATTACTTTGAACCCGAGCTTCTACCCGATATGAGTCGATTCCACAACTTAGAAGTATTTTGGGGTGGAAACTTTTTCGGGCCTTTTCCTACATCATTGTTCACGATTCCTTCATTAATTATGGTTAATTTGGTGGGAAATAACTTCATGGGACCTATAGACTTTGGGAATATATCGTCATCGTCTAGCGTTAGTGTTCTATACCTTGCTGATAACAAATTCGATGGTCAAATCCCTGAATCCATATCTAAATTTCCCAATCTCCACAAGTTAGATCTTTCCAACAATAAGTTGGAAGGCAAAGTACCAGGTTGCATATGGAGAATGTACTCGCTGAAACTTTCTCACAACTCTTTTACCAGTTTTGGAAAACCTTTAGAAGTTCTCCGTCAAACAGACATGAGTGTGTTGCGTCTTGATTCGAATTCATTCCACGGACCATTTCCCCATTGGATATGTGAGATTAGATTGCTAGAGGTCTTAGATTTGTCCAACAATAGTTTCAATGGTTCAATTCATCCATGTTTGAGGAATTTCACTCGTTCACTTATAGTGCTTAATCTGCGAAACAACAATTTAAGTGGGATTCTTCCAGATGTATTTGTCAATGCTACCTATTTACGCGTACTTGATGTTAGCCGTAACCGGTTGGAAGGAAAACTCCCAAAAACCTTGATCAATTGTAAAAGTATGGATTTTTTCAATGTGGAAGGAAACAAATTCAAAGGCAACTTTCCATTTTGGTTGGGTTCTTTGCGATTAAGTGTTCTCATCCTCAGATCGAACCAATTCTATGGGCCGTTATATCACCGCCACATCTCCATTGGATTTCAAAATATAAAAGTCATTGATGTTTCACATAATGACTTCACTGGAACCTTCCCAGCTTTTTATTTTTCCAATTGGTCTGAATTGCGTCGAATGACTACATTAAACCCAGAAAATGATGCGATATACATGAGCTATGGCTTCAATGTAAGTCATATGGATTATGGTAGTTACATTAACTCAATGGAAATGGTGCACAAAGGTGTAGATACAAAATTTGAGAAGATCCGTAGAGACTTCACAAACATTGATTTTTCAAGAAACAAGTTTTATGGAAAGATCCCTGAATCTATTGGTTTGCTGAAGGGACTACGTTTTCTCAACTTGTCTGGTAATGCATTCACAAGTAATATACCTCAAGCATTGGCGAATATAAACAATCTTGAGGCATTAGATTTATCCCAGAATCAACTGTCAGGTCAGATTCCCGGAGATCTTCGTACACTTAACTTTCTATCAACCATGAATTTCTCCTACAACAATCTCGAAGGTCCAATACCACAAGGCACACAATTTCATCGCCAAAATTGTTCTTCATTCATGGACAACCCCAGACTCAACGGTGTCGAGGAAATATGTTGGAAAACTCATGTCTCAAATCCTACACCAGAAGAATCAGAGGAAGTGTCAGAGCCAGAAGAAAACGTTATTAATTGGATAGCAGCGGCAATGGCCTATGGACCTGGTGTTTTATGCGGATTGGTCATTGGACATATCTTCAGTTCACACAAGCATGAGTGGTTCAAGTTTCATAGAAACAAGCCTGGAGTAGTCATCAGGAGCGCTCGTTGAACCTCTTCTCTTGTTCTCTCTTTAAGCATTTGTCAAGCATATGTACGTGTTTGTAATAATTTGTCACCGTGTGTTCTCTCCAAAAACTCTTTTGTGTGTTGTAATTTTCTGTTATATGGTTTTGTAATAAACATCTTTGGTGGTACGTACGTATTTGATATATATTGGCTCGAAGATGCATTCAAAATTGTTTTTCTACCATTATATCAACCTGTGATAGTTAATATATGTGATTAACTCCTAAGCTTACAGTGTGTGTGGTACACCAATCAAGAATTTGATATGCTTTTTTTTTTTTTTTTAGTTTTTTTTCATTTGTGTCTTTCATGGAAAGCCTTAATTCTCGCTGCATTAAATTTTCCTTAAAGATAAATTACACTACAACAAATATGCACATTGTTAACTTGAGAAAAACGTTATAATAGACCTTTGATAGCGTTTTCCATTGTGCTGTATTAGGGCACTGTTATCGTAGATACCCCATATACAATAGCGTTTTTTAAGTGTGCTATGCTATACTTTTATATCATAGCGTGACGTAACGGCTGTATTCTCAAACTTTAATTTTTTGAAAACGTTATATAATATGACAATTTCCGCGTTATGTTAAACATCTATAATATAGCGTGACGTAACCACTGTATTATCAAACTTTAATTTTTTGAAAACGTTATATAATATGACATTTTTCGCGCTATGTTAAACATCTATAATATAGCACATTCGAAATGCTGTTCTATTTGGACAACTAATTATTCAAATTTTGCGTTATTATATGTTATTCTATTATAACGTTTTACATGCTTAAAACATAGCATTAGTAAAATGTTAAATATTCTACTACCCGATTTTAATAACATTTTCTGAAATGTTATTATAGTACACAAAACCTGTTTTATAAAATCTCATACATTGATCATTCATGAAACATAAGTTCAGATCCAAGCATGCAATACATAAGAAAAGTTCCAAGAACACAATAAACCAAGTCTTACTTATCATCTAAAAGTCTCAAGAACATAAGAAACCACCAGTTTAGTACTTAATCACCTTATCTTCTGGCCAAGCAACACATGAGCTAAGTGCATCTTCCAAAATCGCTATTTCATCTGATGGCCTCCAAACTGGTACATTGTTCACCTTCACAAGCTCTACCCACACCTTAACTGCGTTAGGACTCAAGGGTCTGCAGTGTACAGTATGTTGCGGATCATTTGTTTCCCATTTTCCTTCTGCCACAACCATCTTCTTTCCGGTAATAGCCATCAACTTGCACCTCTTACTCTCCGTGGAAATAACTTTATTAAGACGCTGCCATGTTTACAATATACACCATCAGTCATAATACTGCACAAAAAACAACTTCATACCAAATGAAAACACTTACTGGAGACTTCCTGAGTGGAGACTGTGATGGTAAAGTATTCTTTACTGGAGAGCTTTGACCTGTTGCATCATTATCATGAGATTCATCATCAGATGTAGCCTTAGACTTGGAAGCTGTGGCCTTAGACTTGGAAGCTGTGGCAAGTGACTTAGCCTCTGATGCATCCTTAGAAACTGTGGCTGCAGACTTGGCTTCTGATGCAGCCTTTGAAGCTGTGGCTGCGGACTTGGCCTCTGATGGTGTCTCAAAAACAACTTTACTAAAAGGCCATGATACAAAAGCCATCAAACAGTCCTCAAGATATGTCATTTCAAAAGTGGGTCTCCATATGAATGTCTCAGGCTGCATCACTGAATCCACAAATACTTTCACTGCTTTTGGTCCGATAGGAATTCCATTAACCAATGCAGTTGGTTCTTGTGTCTCCCAACGACCCTCAGCAACAATAACTTCATCATTAGACAAATCCAATAGTTTACATTTCTTTTGAGAATTTCCTCTTAGTCCCTGTGAACCACAAACAGAAATCAAATCCAATATGAATAATACACATTATCACACACTCATGAAATATATATAAACTCATTAAAGGCTAAGTTATAAGAATACCATTGGGGCAATGTCTTCCATTTGCAGGTTTTTGTCTAGAAGTTTGCACTTTGTACCGGGCCATGCAATTATTTGTCCAACAGCCTCTTTCATGAAATGTATCTTCTGTGTAGGTCTCCAGAGAAATGCATCTGGTTTAGTAGCAGCTTCAACCAACACTTTGAGATCCGTAGGGCCTAGAGGACAGTCATTCACTATGTCATCAGGATCAGAAGAAAGAATACGAGCCTCACCAAATTGTTCTTCAGTATCATCCCAATCAACCAACACACACTTAGGATGTGCTCTTCTGTTTACACTCTACAATCATTTTGTGAGACAAAATAAGTCATTAATTTACATAAGACCAATCAATTATCTGATATAATAATAAGAAAGAATCAATTACTCTTGCAGCTGAGTTTTCATCCATTTCAGTTCCTGGATTCTGTAACATAATATAAAATGAAGTCAAGTTATATTATTCAGTCTGATTGATTGATGAATATTTTGGAACTCTTTAAGTATCTAACCTGGTTCTTGATTCTGCCAAGTTCACTTTCCAATGCATTGACCTGTTTTACTAATTTCACTTGCCTCTCTTCCATTTCAGCCATACACTTTTTCTGCATTTGTAAACAAGCTAGTTTGGTCTTACTCATGCCTCTACCCATTGCCCTCAGCCTACCAGGATTGTCAGGTCCTAACAGCTTGGCAAGTTGATCTTCTTCTGGATTTGCTTGAAATGCTGGAGCATCATTTCCACCAAGTTCAGCTGCTTTTTGCTGTAAAACATGAAGAAATTCTCATGTCTTTATTCTCGATAACACACTAATTCAACAAATCTATTCATACTTACAATCAAATCAGCTGCATTCGGATTTACTGGTGTACCATCTTTTTTGGTACGAGACTTTATCCAAACATCTAGTCTTGTCACACTGGAAGGATCTTCACTTTCAGCTTTCTGTTCCAAAAAACAACATTTCAGTAACAGTACAACAATTTACAATCACTAGTTAAAAACATAAATGTTCTTTATATGCTTGCCATTTCTTCTGCTAGTCTGCTGATCCCTTTACGGCTAGTGGTGTGAGGTATCTGATTCTTTTTTTTCTTTTTAAATGTTTCACTCACAACCTAACAATGAAACATGTTAATTACTAATGACCAAACAAATACTAAACAATTATAATCACAAGTAATTACCTTAAATGCAGGACTAGTTTTGTTTTTGACAAATTTTTGCCACTCAACAGAACAATATTTGGTGGTCTCAACTTCATCCTATCTTGGTTATTTGCAGCCAAATTAATAGCCTTAACCACGACTGACTTGTGTGATCTCCACAACTCATTCATCTGGTGTATCACAGCTTTCCTTTGCCACTCTTCATCAAGCTCAAACCTTGCCTGCGTTCACTTACACTCACACCATAATTAGAAAAGTGAACTTGTTCAGTTGACAGACTTTTTACAAACAAAACAACTTCTTGTTACCTGAACAGATCTCCAGAGAAATGTTTTGAGATCTCCACTCACTTTCTTCCAGTTATCAATGTTGATAGGGATGTGTTCCCGGATCAATGTACCTACATATGATGCCTGCTGATATTTCAGTAAGAGTAAATGAAGTTCATGCTGATATTGGACGACCTTCTAATATAGAGCTGTTCACATACTCTACATTCCTGTCAAGTTTTTCTTCTACGTTGGTTGTATTTTTCAGAAACTCATTACAAAACATCATGCATTCTTCTGTAAGATAAGACTCTGCCATACAACCCTCTGGTCTTGCAGGGTTTCTTACAAATTCTTTTAGAACTTTCATGTACCTGTTAAAATGAAAATTTAAGGATTATCACTAATAAAACTTAGACCAAGATAATTTAGTATTCAAATTACTAATACAGATTAGATATATACCTCTCAAATGGGTACATCCACCTAAAATGTACTGGTCCTCCTAGTCTAGCTTCTCTTCCTAGATGAACAGTCAAGTGCACCATGATATCAAAGAAGGTTGGAGGAAAAAACCTTTCAAACATACAAAGCGTTTCCACAACTTCAGCTTCCAATACTGTAATAACCTCAATGTCAATAACTCTCTGACACAGATGATTGAAGAATGCGCATAGCCGTAGTATTGCTGTTCTAGGACCTTTTGGTAACAATCCTCTAAGTGCAACCGGGAGAAGTTGTTGCATCAAGACATGATAATCATGTGATTTCAGACCTCCTACCTTACACTCTTCTACTGAAACTCCTCTGGAAATATTAGAACAGTATCCATCTGGACCTTTAAAATGAATTAGCCGTTTGCAGAAAATCTTCTTCTCATTTTTGGACAAGGACCAAGGTGCTGCTGGAAGGTATGTTCTCTTCCCTTTTGTGGTAGGATGCAACTCTTTTCTTATACCAAGATGTTGGAGATCTTTACGAGCATTAAGACCATCCTTAGATTTTCCACAATGCAACAATGTGGATACAATGCTGTGAGTCACATTCTTTTCTATGTGCATTACATCCAAATTATGCCGTACTGGTAGATCCTAGAATATAGAAATAAATTTCATAAGAATCTCAACAAAAAAATATTCTAGTTTATGAAATCTGTAAATAAGTAATCATACCTCCCAATAAGGCAGAGTAAAGAAGATGGATCTTTTCTTCCATCTTGATAACTCATCTTCATCTATTTCGATTTCCTCATCTTCATCGGATTCACTTTCATCATCATCACTGTCAAAGACTGGTTCTTTGTAGACAGTTCTCTTTCTCTTTATCCCAGCCTTGTTCACATTTCCAAAATCATTTTTGAAGTTTTTCAGATTCTGATAAACTTCATGACCAGTCAAAATCCTTGACTTTCTCCTATGCTCAACTTTTCCATCAAACCAAGTCTTCTTTTCCCTATATCTGTGTGTTGGAGAAAAATTGGTTGAATGATACTAACCTGTTGTGTGAGTACAGAGAAATGAGAGTCATTCAGTTCCCCAACATTGCAATAACCAACACTTGGAAAAAAAATAAAGCACATTCAGTATAAGTTCAAGCATATCTTTCTCAATTTACTAAAAGTATCATAAGAATCTGTAAACTAAACATAAAGGCAATTATCTAGACATTTTATACATGATGAGTCTCAGCTAGACATTTTATCGAACACGTTGTGTGCAAAATGTGCTCATCTACACACAAAAACATAAAGAATGCAAAAAAACACCACTCTGAAACCTACATTTGAGTCGAATCTGTATATAATCGATTATCAGTACCCTAAGTTGATTCAAAACACCACATTCTCAAAATGAAGTTTCAATCGCGAAGAACAGTTTTAAGAAACCGGAATCCTAAGCTGCTCGAAATCACACACAAGCTGCTCGAAATCACAAATAAATGAAACAGAGAATGAAATTAGGAAGAAGAAGAAAGTCATGCCTTCGATTTGAGCTTCTCAAGGACGGCGATGGAGATTTAGGGCTTTTCAGGAACGGCGAATTTGGGGCTTTTCACGAACGGTGATAGTGTAGGAGATTTGATAGAGAAATCGAGCACACACAGGGAATTTAAAAGAAGAAATCGAGCTGGTGAAGCGAGCTTAGGTTGTAACGAGAGAGATAGAATATGTGTCGAGTGTTTGCTTTTTTCCTTTTTCTCGTCTAAGCGTGTAAGTGAATAGGTTTTTCACTAAGTATTGGCGGACTAAAGTAACTTTTGTTTCCCGCTCCATAATTTCCCTATCATAGCGTTTATAAGATGCTATTATAAAGTAACCGAAAAAAAACTCATCTTTCATAGCAGGAACAGAAAATGCGCTATCTCGGTATGCTATGAATGTGCATATTTGTTGTAGTGTTAAATGGGAAGTTTTAGGTATTTTTTCAATGATTGTTTTTAGCTCACGTTTTCAAGAACATGTTTTCAGTATAGTCAAAAAGATAATGAACTCGTCAACGTCAAGTCAATAGTGTGATGGATAACTATAAGGTGGTGGAAGAAATGAGTCAATGGTCTGTGTGGAGAAGTTTGGCCAAATGACACAAATCATTGATTATAGAGACTTAAGAGAGATAGAAAGACCGACGAGTTGACGCTAGATTTGCCCAAACTCAAATACTCCACATTTGATTTTTTTTTGTTCTTTTTAAAGAGAGCTGCAGAAGCCATAATCATAACTCATCATAGACCACACAATTAAGCTAAACAAAAAAGGGTAATTATGATTCTAAGCCAATCTTATTCGTTTTCTAGTATTGTTGTCACCTTGTATTTTTTTCTTTTTCCTTTGTTTTACACACTCTTGCTTCTCCTTGGCTCCACTATTACCGCCATGACGAGAGGGATGCTCTTATGGAGTTCAAACACGGGTTTTTGGTAAATAAGACCTTATTGCTACTAATATCAGTGATTGTTGTTCTTGGGATGGTGTTAAGTGCGATGCTAAATCTGGCAAGGTGATTTCACTTGACCTTATTTCCGCCGCTTTCAACAACTCTTTGAAACCAAAGAGTGATATTTTCAAGCTCCAATATCTTCAAAACCTAACCATTTCCTCTTGTAATCTCTATGGGATGATCCCTTTTTCATTTGGAAACCTTTCTCATCTCACAATGCTTGACCTTTCGGATAATGCATTAGTTGATCAAGTTCTAGCTTCAATTGGAATTTTTTTTTCGTCAGAAGAATTAATAATCCATATATTCGCATAAAGCGTATGCTGATAGAAAGGTTCCAGATAAGCTTGGACAAAATATCCAAATTTGAAAACCCCAACTAATCCCGAGCCCAAATATCCGAACAAAATCCGATTGAACACTAAGAAATATCTGGATGGATTCCAGACTTCTATATCCAAAACACTGAATTTGAACCGAGACCCGAATGAATACCCAAAATATCCAAAAATATAATTATATATAAAAAATATTAATTATTTTAGATTTGATGTAAGCCAATGATCCAATATTTTAATTAGAAAATAAAAAAATATCAATTTATTTTAAATAAAAACAATTAAAATATCTAAAATAATCGAAATATTTAAAAAATTTTAGTTATATTTCTTAAAATTTAACCAAAGCCTTTTCTAAATCAACTAATTTTTTTAAAGTAATTATATTTTGAATATCCGAATCAAAAGAAAAAAACAAACTGAATCCAAATTCAAGTTCGTCCCGAATATATAAAATATTAGAATGGAGTCTAGAGACCTAAATCCAATAACACAAAAATCCGAAAAACCCGAACGCCCCGGCTAGTTTCGGCTGCTGTCGGAATATGTGTTTTCTTTTAGTATCCTAATTTTTTTAACAAATTTTCCCTATTATTTTTCTATTTTGTTCTTTTATTCCTAAATAAAAAAACTCCAAAAGCATCTGTTTCTTCGGAATCTTGGAGCTCTCACATCATTTTCGCCGATTTCGTTTCTCTGCTGCGTCGATCCACTAGTCATCGGCGTCTTCACAGGTAAAATTAGAATGATACTCCACTTTCGTTGCTCCTTCTTCTGATTTATAACCTTTCCCACATGAAATTTTTGTTTTAATTTTTTTGTTTAGATCTTTGAGTTCTCACAGTTCTTGAAATCTAAATTAAACTGATTCTTGAATACACAAATTCTGAGATTATTTACACAAAATTTTGAGAAATTGGGATAACACTTTTATAGGAATTTTGTATAGTAAAGCTACAAAAAAAAATGATCAATTATACTCAGATCATATCAAGTATAGATAAGGAGAAATTATAAGCCATCAATTACATTAGAAACTATTTGATTAATCTGACTTTGTTCTTGTGGCAGCCAGAGCTAATTCACAAAGGCCAAGAAGTAATTTTCATGCTGTTTTCGAATAAAGTGAATTCGATAATCGAAGAAGTTTCGAGGTTAGATATTGACGAAGATATGGGCCTTGGAGGCAGTGAAACAATGGAATGCAAGTGTGGTATGCCTCTCTGCATTTGTGTAGCTCCTTCGAAATCAACGGATAAACCAAACTCATCGGTAAAAATCTCGTTTTTATTCGATGTATTTCTTGCAAAAATATGTTTGTGTCTCATGAAGATGTTTGTGGAATAGGCTACCATTGCTCCTGTGTCTCTTCCTCAGTTAAAGTCAGAGACTTTAGGCAAAAGTAAAGGCTCCACTTCCAACAGTAATACTAGGTATGTTAGCATTTACTCGAACTATCAACGCAAAAGTTTTCGCCTAGAGTTTACTTCATGAGTTTTAGATATGAGAGAAAGTTGTTTGTCTAGGCATGAAACTTGATTAGTTGTAAGGAAGTATCAACATGAAACTAGCAACTGGAAAGATCAAATCTAGTTTTGTGTGTAATTGGTTCATCTGCTTTTCTTGCACTTGTGTAGAAAACTAGCTTCCGCTCTTCTTTGTTTTTAGCAGACGTTTTGAGTGTTTTTGAACTCGGTGATAAAGTCAATTTTCTGTATCTTTCTAGTATTTTGATATGTGATTAAGCTGTTGAAAATCTCAGGTCGGCTTTGAATCCTGTACTAGACATCCCGCAAAGAGACTATGAAGCCAGTGGGGAGGTAACTCTTGACATTTCATTACATAAATAAACCATAGGTTATTTTTCTAATAGATTGTTCATTGATTTTGCGGACTGTGTTTGTGAAAAGGGATTAAGGGAAGCGATTAAGAATGGTGACATTGCCGGTGTTAAAAAGCTTCTAAAAGAGGTACTTAATCTCCAATTCAGAAGCTGCGCTTAGCTAAATGTACAGAAAGGCTAAAACTGTAAGAGTTGCAGGGCGTGGATGCAAATTACCGTGACAAGCAGGGAATGTCAGTGCTTCATCTGGTATTCTTCCCGCGCTCCTCATGTGTGATTGATTTGCTTCGGTAAGTCCAAAATTTTACTAATGACATAATCTTTTACTTCCACAGGCTGTCCTATTCAACCAAACTGATATTGCATTGATGTTGATGGATCATGGAGCAAGCCTCGAGTGCAAAAATGCACAAGGTAATTTCTCAAGCTACACTAGTCTTGTAGTTAGTGATTCATTTGTTTTGTGATAGTTGTGAATACTTTCCTTTCACATGAAAACTTTGCTGGTTTCGCTTAAACGATATATAAATTGTTATGCGTCACCAGGAGAAACACCGCTAGATTGTGCTCCTGCAACACTGCAATACAAGATGCGGGAAAAGATGAAGTCGACTTAACAACACTCCTCAGGCAGAGGTACAAATCTTTCCCCAATGCTTTTTTCAGATAGGAAAAGATCTGTAATTGGCAAATCAGGGGATATGAATTTGGTTTTAAGAACTTTGATTGCATTCTCTTTGCAATTTTTCATGTTATGTCAAGTTTGTAACCGGTCTTCTTCTTCCACTATGACATACAAACTCACCTTTTGTTACTTTGCATCCAAATGCAGCATGTAATGTTACATCGAACGAACATCCGAATGCAAAAAACAAATAGCACCATTGTTAAACTCCTTTGATTCATTGTCTTTAACAATAACACAACATTGTCTTCAAGATGGTCTTGAAGAAACTTATATAGTCCATAGAAAGTAAAGATGATGAAATGATACAGTCTTCGTTATAGGTATGTGTCGGTGGCTCAAATTGGGCCTCTGATTGTTTGAAAGCCCAAATTGAGGGACATGTGACACGTTAACGGTGTAGATAAAATCAGTGTCAAACTCAAACCTTATCTCTCATTTTCTAGCTTCACCTTCTATAAAATCAGTGGCTAGTATTATAGCATCCTCACTCAATGAGAATCCTCAACTTCCATTTGCTTGTAGACTTGTACTTCTCTAGTGTTGAAGATTATACGTTTTGTGTTCTAACTATGTTTGTTTCTTGTGCTTGTTCTTTCTTTAGTTACTTTTTGGTTATAATTCACTGATTCCATCGACTCGTTCAAGCACCAGCTCGAAGAAGCGTAGCTAATTTATCTTAAATAATCTGAAAAAAAAGCTACGCTTCTCGAGAAGGTGCATGAACAAGTTGATGTAGATTTTGATCTGCAAAGACCAAAATTGGATCTCACTGTGAATTTTACCCAATTCTGAACTTTGTTCCTTATTTTTTATTCTATTATTGTTTGTTAGTGTGTAATTATTGTGAATGATTCTATTACTATTAAATTAAATACATTAGTTAGATAAACTATATGGATTTGGTTTGTATTAACACTGTTATTTGTGCAGTAAAAGTTGGAGGAGAAAGTATCACTGAAAGCAATATTTTAGAAGCCTTGAGAAGTTTGTTTCAGTTTTTTTTTTTCGTTTCCTTTCTAATTAATTATGTAAAAATGTATAATGTAAAATTTAAATGCCTTCACAGAGACGATTCTTGTTTTTTTTTTTTTTTTTTTTTTTTTTAAATTTAGTATTAATTCATTTCACCACTAAAAATTTCACTATTCCCATCTGGGTCATAGTATCTATCTGCTTCCAAGCTTTTGTAAACAACAACGTTTTTTTATCGACGAATACTCATGTGTATAGGGAGACTAACTATCTCGCAGATAAGTTAGCTAACTAACTATCTCGCAGATAAGTTAGCTAACTAACTATCTCGCAGATAAGTTAGCTAACTATGCGTTTTCTTTGCCTCTTGGTTTTCATTCTCTTATTGTTTTTGCTTTGGAAGTTGAGTCGTCGGATTTATCAGTGACCCATGAGAAAGACTCCTTTTGGCGAGGACAATTGGTTTTTGTTCGAGACATGTCTTACAAGCTTCTTTCTCGTAGTCTCGTCTGCATAAGGCAACAAAGTTATCAACGACTCTTAGAAAGAAGAGAAGAGAAGAGAAGAGATGGTTTCGACTGACGCCGTAGCTAATATTGAAAAATTCACCGTAGCAGAGGAAACTAGCATGAACATAATTTACTACATAGTTGCATGTAGAGTAATCTTGCTTTCGATTTCTCTGATAACGTTTGCGAGTTGGTCCTGTTTCAATTCCTTCTCTAAAAGAGCATCCATTCCAGCATGTATGGTTTCTCTTGCTTCCCTTGAACATGGATCATGACTAGATACAGCTATTATTGGAATATGCACACCATAACTTTTCTCCACTTTCCTGATCTCTCTAGTTGCTTCATATCCATCCATTTCTGGCATCTATGCAAAACAAATACTTATTAAGAGTGAACTATATATTTGTGATTGTGTTATGAAAAGGTTAATCATTAAACTTACTTGACAATCCATAAATATGTAGTTGAACGGAATCTTATTTACTGAACCTTGTTGTTCTCTTTGTGTAAGCCATTCAGTGATTAATCTCACAGCTTCTTTTCCATTGTAGCATTGTTTGACCTCAGAGACTCCCATCTTCTTCAACTTTCCTGTTGTAAATTTAGATGTTATATTGTTATCATCAACCACCAGAACTCTCTTTCCTCTTAAGAACTCATCATCACTCCCAATAGGATTTCGACCGGTACACACTGACTTGACCCAAGTCTCACTCTCTGTAGCTGTTGGTGCCATTATTGTCTTACCTAATTTTTTGTCAAACCTTGAGCTTGGTCCCTCTTCTTGGAATTTATGTTTTGGTGATACCTCTGAAGAAGAAGAATGTCTCAGCAGTGATTCCTTTTGCAGCTCAGGAGGTGTTCCTCCAAATTCAGGCAACATCTTCAAGACTTTGATAAGACGCGATCCATGCAAGGGCCGTGAACAACTAATGTCACCTCTCTCACTTACACGAGTGCTCGATTCGCTAAGCCAAACAACTTTACAGGTTATACCATGGTGCAAGCCTCTGCGAAACTGCTTGACAATATCGTATAGGTCAAGGAACGGTCCAGTTTTTGCATCAATCACCAAAAGGACAACTGCAGAGAAACTATTACTTTTCCTTTTAGGAAGTTGGCTTCTTGAATCAATACCATCCATGCCAATCAAAGGTAACTCCCTTGAGCTCGGACATGACAAACTACATTCTGCTCTGCCCATTGAACTCTGAGGTGAAAATTTAAAAAGCCTCTCCAAGGTATAACCCAAATGCTCCCATTTATCCACCACTGTAACTTTAATCCCAAGATTCTTTATGTACTTCTCGGTAACTCTTCTGCGTTCTTCATTTTTCAATAGGAGAACCACTCTAGAAGATTCTTGCTTTGGACTTGAGCTGAGACAGTTGTTGAATCTAGGACTCATGTTGTGTATATTCATGCTACCTCCAAGTGAAGTGTTTATAGTCAGCCCGAGGTTCGGCGTGGATATGTAATCGCCTCCTGCTTCGATGTCCTGTCTCACTTTCATGTCACTCACTGGAGACTCTAATGTTGTCAATAAAACATTGAACTGAAAACATGTTCCTTTCTCTCCCATTGCCTTGGGAGTGATCCTTATCTCCCCTCCCAATAATCTTACCTATAATAAAAGAGAAATGAAAACCATTTAGATTTGTTGCATTCATTTGTGAAGAAAATAATGTTTTTAGTTTAGTTGCTTACCAAAGACTGCACAATCCCAAGCCCTAATCCAGTTCCTTGTTGTCCTTGAGCTGTTTCTCTTACCTGAACATAGTTTTCAAACACTGATTTACACATCTCCATAGGTATCCCTTTGCCTGTATCATCCACTTCAAACACAAACTCCATTGTGTTCGCATTGTTTCTTATGGAATTCGATATTTCGGTTTCGTAGGTTAATGACTGGTCTTCACTCATGCAGAACATACTCTTGAAAAACTTGGACACACCTCCTTGAGGGTATGATGCCAGGACCACAGAGCTTCTGGAACCTGGCCTTTGAGCCCAAGCTCGAATTGAAATGTGCCCATCGACTGTGAACTTGACAGCATTGCCAACAAGATTGTTCAAGATCTGCTTTAGTTTGCCACTATCTCCTCGCACATTAGAGAATTTGAAAATAGAGCCATCGTGCGGATCCAAAACCACATCAATCCCTTTCTTTATTGCAACGGGATGGTAAAAGTCGATGACGTCTTCAAGAAGTTTTGCCAAGTTGAACTCTTCTTCCTCTAAGTGCGTCTTCCCGCTTTCGATTTTGCTCATGTCCAAAACAGAGTTGAGCAGAGCTGATAATTTAATTAAAACATGAGGAAGACTTTTCTGTTAGAGACAAAGTGAAGAACACATAAGAGAAAGAGAAAGCTAAAGAATTAGAGTCTTACCAACCAAATCTTTGTTGCATACATTCATTTGCTTGAGACTTGTGTCTAGGTCAGAGCCAGGTCTAACTTCATCACGACATATATCGATCAGACCTTTCATCCCTGCAAGGGAACCTCTAATATCATGGCTAGCTCTTGCAAACGCTTGACTCTTGTTCATGCTCTTTCTCTCAGCTTGTTGTGTTGCTTCCATTTGGTTTATTAACATTGCACGCATATGCATCTCTCTTCTTGTTGCTTGCATCATAAACCACACAAACCCTACAGGCCAACCAAGGGCAACAAATATCGTCACCACAATAAGTAGATACAAGGGTATTTTCATTTGGTGCTTGATGTGTGTTGCTCCTCCATTGTTGGGAAACATGAGTGTGTATCTCTGGTAAAAAAGACCATTAGAAGAAGCTGAGACACTATTTGATAAATTTTACTACATCAAAGTGAAAAATGTTTCAGCACTCACCAGAGGAACGCCTGATACTTCAACAACCGAGCAAAAAGCTTGGAATTTTGATGTTTTGATCTCTACCTCGTAGCCACTAGAAGTGCAATTTTCGGGAATGCATTGAAACCTTGCGGATTTCGATTCGCTACCGAAGCAAATCGAGCCATTGGTGATGAAGAAAGAAGCATTTTGTGAACCTTGACGAACAAGCACCGTCCCGTCCTTTGTCCACATGTAAAGCTCTTCGCGGTGTAGATTCAAACGGTTCAAAACATCGGTTAAAGTCTTAACCGAAAATCCTAGCGAAACAACATCTTTCTTGTTGTACAAGCTAACCATGCTCTGAATTAGAGTCTCGTTATCTTCTCCTCCCAAACTCGTTCCTAGAAAGGCGGTAGTGTAATTATTTCTCTGTGCTGCTTGGAACCAATCTGTACGGATTACATCTAACGGCTGAGATTTTGTTACGTTCCCCTTGAGACGACCGGTTATCTGATCAACGGTTTGAGTGTACCAAGTGTAGTCTCCAACACCCAAATTTGACGTAGAATTGGCAAAAACAGCAACACTTGTGTTTGATTCTGCTATGTAAGAAAATAAGAGACCGTCCCTACTAATGTATGAAACTTGTGAGACTTGAGGGATCGTTAAATACGCTTCAAACAACAACGGTGCGATCTGAAAAACAATCAACAACATAAAATTATACTTGATGTTATATAACTCACATTAATCACAAAATATTATGATAAAATAAAATTAAAATTAAAGTGATGTACTTATTTTACCAACCTGTGTTTGAATGTCTGTGAAACCAGTATCGTTGCTGGTAAGATAAGAATCTATAACTCTTGCTAAACCGATTGCAGATAAGTTTGTCATCGGATAGGTAAATTTTCCGATGTTTTCAATCTCGGATACTAGACTTGACCGGAGATATTTAGTGAATGAAGCGAGGTCGTTTGTTACGTTCTCTGTTGTTGTTAGCCAATTCGAGATCGATGTGCACCCGATAACAATCACCAGAAATGCCTAAGTTTATTCAAAAAATATACATGAATGGATGATGTATATATACATACAAAATTTAAATATTCTATGTACCTAAGCAATCAAACGTATGTGGTATATATACGTGTGAATCAAAAATTTATGTGAGCATTTCATTTGGCAAGACAGTTTTACGGTACTTCATATTTGAATAGGACAAAAAATATTTAATGGAAAACAAAAATCGACAAACTAAACCCTAGATTTTATCATCTAATTACTAAGTAAGATTTAAACAAAAATGAGAGAATCATCGAATGAACATAAAACCTTGTTAAGTAACCTATTGTTCTTTATTTTATTTTTTTTTAAAACATAACATCCAAAGATATGATAAATATGATTTAGAAGAAACAAAAATTACCAGGACGCAAAAGACAGCAATTGGACGTGAAGTCACAAGATTTGAAACTTTCACCATCGCTTCTGCAAATATTATAGAACATAAGAGGTTATTGAATTATTTCTGAGACAAGGATATATAATACATATATATATATATATATGTATATATATATATATATAATAGCAATATTAACATAATGATAACACCCATATAATGTTAACACATAAATTAAATATGTTAAGACAATATATTTTTAGAGAATTTGTCTTTCATATATACTAGCATAAAATTTTATGTTATTTAAATATATACTAGCATGACACTGCAGGTACATATCTAGTAAATATGTCACGCAATCCTCAATATACATCATCAGTCATATTATGTTATATATCAAATTATTCTATCATGTCTCATAACGTTCCACTATGTCATGCAATAATAATCAATAGATACAAGTCTAAGCACATATATAGTTTTAAGTCTATACAAACAATTCATGAAAAACATGCTTAGAAAATAATCATAATGTTTCACAAATCCCACCCTCACCTTTGCCTTAATCTGGTTGAAAACTGTGATTAATGGTTTGTGATTGCGATTAGAAACTACGATTGCATTCTGAAAACTTACAGCAGAAACACATTCAAAAAGCAAATTAGGGTTTCTATTTTTGACAGACACAATTGTTTCTTAGGCAACAAGCAAAAGTCGTGGTGACTAGGATTTACTTTTTCCGGCGACTTTGATAACTCAGGTGGCTTCCCTAACACTTCCTCTGTCAAGATCCACCATCTATCTGGCCTAGATTCATCATAATTCACCGGAATTCTCTTCCTAAAACCCCAACTTGAACCTGAAATTTTATCTGAAAAACTTAAGATTTTCTGAAACCAGAACCAGTGATTTTCCACCGACTTGTGACTTGAATTTCGAATAGAGTATACCTCAGTTTTACGAAAACTCAGTTGCTATGACTTCTTTGTAACGAAGTCTATCCAGAGACTTCAAAACGCAACCTAACTTGTTGAGGTTCGATGGGAAATCAATCTCCAATATCCCTACTTACAACAGTTTTACTCTTCTTCTTCTTCTTCACCAAAAATCGAATAGTTTTAAACGTAAGCCACAAATCAACAAAGAAAAAACAGAGTCTAACATGAGAAAAGAGAACAAAGTTAGCGTTAGGTTTCCTTACACAACGAGCCGGCCGGTGACAATGGATCACGACATAGTTCTCTTCTCTCTCTCTCTCTTTTCTTTCTCTTGGCGGCTTAGTTTATTTTTTTCTAAACGAAGAGGGAGATATATACACATATACACAAATATTGCCAATCACAAAACCAAGCTCTTATCAGATTTAAGTTAATGATCCCAAAAGACCAAAACAAAGACTTGCAGAAGAAGAAGACATGATTATATTAGGTTTTTCCTTACCCAACAATCCGGTAGTGATGAATCTCGGCTCCGGTGAAAGACGGTGGCGATAATCGGTGGCTACGGCAACGACGACAAGCGGTGATTATATTAGGTTTTGTGCGGCAACGACGATTTGTCGTTTAAAAGAGATTTAGGCCAATGGGCCTCTATTGGCCCAATAAAAAGAAATATTGAATGGTCTAATTGTTTGCAGGGACAAAAGTACTCCAAATGCAACTACGATTGTCGTTATCAAATGCAACTACGATTGTCGTTATAGTCAAAATGGGGAGGATGTTAAAGCAGCTTGGGTTCTACGGGATTCGTTTGGATTATATACTGAGGCTGTAAAAAGTAAAGGTTTAGCTTGTTCAACAGTGCTAGAGGTTCAAGCTTTGTTAATGGCAATGCAACATGTATGGGCTCGGGGTTATCGCCATGTTGTCTTTGAAGGGGATAATGCAAATGTGCCAAAACTACTCCAAGGAAAACTGAAGAATTTTGGTCTCCACAACTTGATACGAGAGAGCCTTTTCCTCTTGATGTTTCTTTTGCTCCTGCTTGTATTATTCAAGCTTTACATGTAGATCACACTTCATCCATTTAATAAAAAATGCAGATGTTATAAAAAAAAAAAAAGCAACTTTATAAAAATTCGGATTATTTTTTTTGGAGAAACCTTTTTAAATGGTGAACATGATGCTAAATTAGTCTTGGATACTATGTTTATATTGAAATTAGAATGTGTTTTTGGGTATTTTGTAAATCATTTGTATGAAAGTTTTCTTTATTTAATTTATAAAATTTGAAAGTTCTTTTTCTTTTGACATTTCCTCTTTCGAAAATAGTTTCATTTAGTATTATTGTAATTATGTACTTCATAAAAATATTTAACACGTTCAAGATAAAATTTTATTTTAAATGGCGGTGACTAAGCATTTTAAATGATTTGTTGTAAAATCACAACTCATATGTTATTGAATCATGTATTTTAAAAAGTCTAATGAAATTTAGTGTTATTGAACTAGTGATTACTTTAAGAGATTTTAGAGGATTTTCTTAGTTAAAAAGTCTCATGCTTTTAGGTGGTATTTAGAAGGATTTTACAATAAATCATAATAGCTTTTCTAAAATCATCAAAATCATATTAAAACTCACCAAAACTTTAATTTTTCAAATGACTAGTCCAATACACCCCTAGATGTGCAAATAAAGAAAATAAAAAGTTCATGTAATTTAACTTTGGCATATATTCTCATCATCATGAAATATTAAAGACAGCAAAATTTTCATAATACAATATTCATGTGCATAAGTGAGTCTTCACTATCAGTATTGCATTAATCATTATTCTTCATTCATTTACTCAGCAGTATATTTTCTTAAAATTACACCAGGACATAAAAACTTGGTAAAGAAACAACACCAAAAAGCATTTGTACACCAATGTCAGAAAATTTGAAATGCCCACTCAAAAAGCTTTAACAATATTGGGAAATAATTCCATGAAAGATGGCAAAGAGGCTTCAACTTGAGCGAATGAGACCGTGCAAGTAAGCTCCAGTCATCACGAGTGACACCATGGACACAACTCCAGCCGGCATCACTTTCCTCGTCCTTAGGTAACGCGATCCCATCATCCCTGTCAATGCCGCCGATCCCACTGCATAATCCCAACCAAACCAACCCCTCATCACTTATGTACAAAAGATAGCACTTATATAGACCAGTCCAAAGAACCATGTTACTGCGGAAATTGAAAATCCACTGTAACATACTTGAATCATAAACTGGTTTTAAGATTTTGCCAAGTATGAATAGGAAGTAAGATTCTCTTACCAATACCAATGGATGATGCTAAGACTGGATTTCCTGGGAGCTCTGTGTATACATAATAGAACAACGCAGCTGATCCTCCTCCTGCGACAAGTGACATTTTGCTTCCGCGTTTCAAGTAACCCATCAACCCACCAGCTGCCACAACATTTGCCATGAGTCAAAGTTAGATGAAGATGACGGACTGGAAAACAAATTGCATTGAGGAAAGAGATCTACTACACTCATTAAAGGATGGAAAAAAACGTATAGATATACACCATTATCGAAACATTATGACGAAGGAGTCACAGTACAAACTCCAATGATGATGCCAAACCTCACCACCAGATAATATCACTATTTACTATAATCCATATCTAACATTTCTAGAACCAGCTGTTTCTATCATGAAGTTAACAACTAATACTCTTGTTCACACAACAACACATGCTAAACTACAGTCAGACTGGTCACTATGCATTACAAAGCCAGGATAAATAGTACTCAAGAGAGACACTGACAATGTCTTGTGAAGTCATGGGAACCAAATTATCCAATGGTTCCTCTCTTGCATTATCTTAGCTTTTGTTATCTTAAGTCATGGATTTAGGATAGTTATATTTAATATGTGTTTTTTTCCCTAAAATTAGTTAAACACTGAACAAAGGTCTAGAGTCATTATTGAGTGATTCTTGTCTCCCTATTTATGTTTTCCAGTTTCTATTTTGTTAATAAAGCCAGCTCTAGTCCTATACTCTGTTTTCCAATTTCATAGGCTTTGAACTCCATCATTTTATCCGACCTGGACGGATATTTCAAAAATGACACAAACTTTTAAAACTTGATAACCATGGATCAGAGACTAGTGGCTGTGAAAGAGACTTTAGAGCAGATTACATAGCTGCCGACCCTGAGACAGGGCGATGAACCAGCATAAACTAGAAGCAGACCTGACACAAGTCCCAACCCCTCGCTATCTTATATGAACAACAACTTACAGTGTAGCTGAACCAAATTAAGAAATGGATTATCCCATCGTTTTCATTGGTCAAGAGAAACAATATGTAGCAATCCAACAAACTAAGGATCAAGTCAAGCAAAAGCTATATTTGTTTAAGGAAGAAGTCATGTAACCTAGTCTATGAGAACTTAGTCAAAACAAACATTAACCATTGAGAAAAGCTCTACAACACCAACACATGAAGTGAATATATCAGGACCTGAGCACCAAATCATTGAGGATATATTAGACTGAAAAAAACCTATACGGCTTGACTATGGCCTTATTGCGTGTTTAAGTTGTCCATTGTAGTGGAAACAAATTATGAGAAAAAACACACATACAATTATGTATCTAGCAAAAACTTACCTATGCCAAAAAAAATAAAAAAACCAACATAATGTTTGTGATATGAAATAATATGAATTTACATATGTAAGATTTAGCTATATTCACAACATTCTCTCAAATAAATTGTTCAAATTTAGTGACAGGCTTAACCTGTCACACAAAAGAGACCTCGAAACTAAGATTGAAGCACATATGGTTCAAGTGGAAGCATATAAAACAAACTCCAACTCTTTTATGATACACACATACGTATCTGCTTCAACCAATTATATAGTGATCAAAACAAATCTATGGTTTGTGATTCAATCAACATATATATACAAAATCAAAGTTGTTAATTCATCAGCAAAACGTTCATATATCAAACTATTTGCCTAAAAAATAAAAAAAATCAAATCATTTGTAAGCAAAAGAAAGAAGCGATTTAGAGTAATACCTCCGAGAAGAGAAGCATAAACTAGAGTAAACTTCTGCGACATAGATGACTCCATCTTCTTCTTCTTCTTCTTTTTCAGATACGATGATGATCTTTGCTTTGTCTATGGGGAAAATTGGAGACGACAGCCGAGGCAAGTTTAGTCAAACGAAGCCAGTCAAGAACGGCGTCCTTGACAATGATTCTTAGTGGGCCTGGGGTGGGCTTAATTCGCCCTATTTGAAAACAGAAATTAGGGATAATTACGGGTAATTATAAAAAATTATTAAAATTTAAATAAATTTGAAAATAAAAAGATAATGTTAAGAAAATTCATAGGGATGAATTTTCCATACTTTATGAAAAGTGATTTTTAGAAAAAAAAAACTCTATCGATAATTACGGGTAAATAAATGTATTTTTTTAAATATATCGTCGAATTAATGAAAAAAAAACTAAAATTTCCACTCCTACTTCTTGAAAAGTGAATTTTTTTTAAAAACTCTGTCGATAATTACGGGTAAATATATGTATTTTTTAAATATATCATCGAATTAATGAAAAAAAAAAGAAAAACCTAAGGCTGCTTTTGGTTTTTGGATTTTGTAAAATAAAAATTAAAAACAAATGAAAAATTGTTATGTATTGTAGAAGAAAGTCTCAAAAACTCTTAAAATTAGATTTTGGATTTTATGAAGAAGTGAGTAAAATCCATTAAAATCTGAATTTTTTACATTTCAGGGAATCTACTTTTCTCAAAATCATGAATGGTAAAAAAAATAAATTTTAAAAATCAAAAGCCATAATTCCAAAATCTAAGTGCCATTCAAGGCCTAAAATTTTCACCGCCTCTCAAATTTCTATATATATATACCTTGATAGGTTTTCATAGCAGCTCATATGGATTTATTGCGTTTTATAACTATTACTATAATTTTATAGAAATGATAATTATATTTTTTTTATTAAGATTGTAAATTTGGAGGATGTGGAACAAACTATATGTATCGATGCATAGAGATTTCAGTGATGTTTCAACTATTTTTCTAGAAGCTATCATCGTATGATAAGGTAAGTTTTGATCAAAACCTAATTCTTTTGGTGTTGGTTTATATGTTTTAATAATTGGTGTCGAACTATGTTTTTAACGGTTAGTAAATCGATATCCTATAATTTATTTTATTGGATGAATATATAGGTGAATTTTTTTCTAATGTATTATATGTTTTACCTTTGATGTGATTATTTAGAGTTACTGTACCAATGTTTTTGTTGCTGCGAGGATTAAGAGACGTTTGATATGACTATTGTGTTATAAACTTATAATAGAGGTTTTGATCTAAATGTGATATTTTCGTATGCTTCTACACATTTTGATAAGTTACAAATGCTTTTGTCAAGGTTTAGGAGGTTAATGCGTAAAGATTGATTTTACCGGATGAATATATAAAATTTTGAAATATGATTGATAATAATAAAAAAAAACTATATAATTTAAAATATATTAAAATAATTAATAAACAAAGAGAAAAATTAAATTAAGTAATTTATAAATATTTTATTTTACAGAATATCTAATTTTATTTTTTATACGGGTTATAAAATTTTAGTTAGAAACCCGCATATGCGGGTCCTAATTTTGTTTTTCTTATACGGATTATAAATTTTTTATTTTAAACCCGCGTATACGCGGATGCTAATCTAGTGATGATATAATAATCAGAACCTAATAAAATATGGAGTTAAATATATTATCTTATTATATAAAATTGAGTTTTCAAAGTTAGTAACTCAAGAGACCCGATATTAAATCTAATGATACATCCTCGTTGCAATAAACATAGAAGTGAAGACTCTGTTCATTAAGACACACTAGATTTGAACACACGCTACGCCGCGGGATTGGTTTATATATGTTGTTTAGAATAAAATCTCATAAGTTTTTTTTTAATAATTTCAATTATATTTTGTTTTGTTATTATTATTTACATTATCTTATGATTTTTTTTTTGTAATCAAACAAAATTCACGTGTAACTCCAAATATCTGAAAAAATAACAACTTTAACTATTATTTTCTTGTAAAGGGTTGTGATATAATTATTATTTCCTTCACCAAATTTTATATATCACATCATCTATGTTTTTTTATAATCGACGTTTGAAAATGAATTTTTGGAATTCAAGTGCATATTGCAATGATCTGCACATAAAATTTTTAATTTGTGACCTTGAATTAAAATATGTATTTATTTCCACAATTCCAAGTATATATATCATCAGCAAGTTTTAGTGTCTATATCAAGTTCTCACTCCTGCAATTTTCGTTACAAATGTAAATCATAACACACCTTTTCACCTATAAAAACTTCATCTCGCACTTTTATTCAGCTAATTAAAATTTTATTTAAAGAAATGTTGTTTTAGCGGTAATCATCATAACCAAGTTCAAATTACGACTTGGAAAAATATTCCTCCATCTTCATTTGAACTCTAAAAGCGATGCAGACCGAAGATCCAAAATTTAATAGTGTAAAGTAAATTTAATAATTGATTATTTCCAATAAAAAAATTAACAATACCATAAATAATATGACCATTTTATCTCTTATATTTTTAAACTATTTTATTTTCGTTTACTATTTTTGTGTCCGTTAGATTTTTAATTGTTTTGCATCACACTAATCGATTGAATTGATATAGTATAATACATTAATGAATAAGCTTTTTCGCCAAAATGATAATATGTTATATCAATAAATAAAAGAGTCTAGTCAATTGGAGAGGAACAAATCTGACGAGGCATCACACATGAGGCGAATCGATTTAATTAAGGAAAAATGATTGTCAGCTACACGAACTATACGCCAACACATCACCACACATGCAGACTATTTTAATGTCTCGCTAACTACACGAACTATTGGTATTACATACGGACATCCCCGAACTATCATCGGTTATGTGTGCAACACCATAACCATCATTTTCAGATAATATAAATGTCTTGTTAACTACACGAAATTTTTTTTTTGTCAACTACACGAAGTATTTCCATCAATTTTTTTTTTTTTAAAATAATTAAAAAATGAAAAGATAACTAAAAGGTAAATATTACACTATTATAAATTATATATATATATATATTATAACTTTTAATGCATTATACTTTTAAGTTAAATTAATTAACTAATTTAATATTTATTACACTATTATTAACTAATTTTTAATGCACACATATATTTTATATGAAATTAATTTAAGTAAATTTTTAAAAGTGTCACTTAATTAAATTATACATGTTCATTATAGCTTTAAGTTAATTAAAAAATTTTTAATGAACAAATATATTTTTTATGGAACTAGTTTAGTCTTTATTACATTAAAATTTTAAAGTTAGAATAGTTATAATGTACATATATAATTTACATTGATATATTATTTAGTTTTATTTAACTTATAATGATGTATAATTGAACTAAGTGATTATTTTAAATTTTTAACAATTTAATATAATAAATATTAAATTAGTTAAATTAATTTAACTTAAAAGCATAATGCATTAAAAAATATAATGTATATATATATATAATTTATAATAGTGTAATATATACTTTTTAGTTATTTTTTTATTTTTAGTTACTTTTTAAAAAAAAATTGATGGAAAATATTTCGTGTAGTTGACAAAAAAAAAAAGAAATACTTCGTGTAGTTAACAAGACATTTATATTATCTGGAATTGATGGTTATGGTATTGCACACATAACCGATGATAGTTCGGGGATGTCCATATGTAATACCAATACTTCGTGTAGTTAGCGAGACATTAAAATAGTTTGCATGTGTGGTGATGTGTTGGCGTATAGTTCGTGTAGTTGGCAATCATTTTTCCTTTAATTAATTATCTTCTTATGTAAAAAATAATTATTTATTTATGATATATCCACCTAAGCAAAAAAAAAAATTTGAGTTGTATTAATTGTTATAATTTTATTGATTAGTAATTTTAATTGATGTGTCAACACATGTTTCAACCAAAAAGCTAATGTGTCAGAGCATCTTTATAGGCATATGTTTGAGTATATGTGTTTTGGTGAGAGAAATTATTAAATAATGTAAGAGATAGAGTTTAGAAACAAGGTTTTAAGAGTTGATTATTGGTAGAACTTGTATCTTAGTAATAATTAAATAATATAATTAAGTAATTCATAAAACATTTTTATAAAATTGAAAATAATTTTTAAATTGAAAACATAAAATACTTAAACTAAATTTTTATTTCAAAATACAAAGTACCCAAAATACAATTACAAATTATTAGAAGTTGTTCATGTATAGACTTCTTCTTTCACTTATCTCTTAGCTTCTTGACATTTCTAACGCCATTTAGAAAAGATGATAAGCTTAATGATATATTACCACTCTTTCAGATTGAAAACGTATACAAGACAACGTATTATATAATCACATTGAAAGGACAATGTTCCACAAATGTACACCTTGAGATCATATAACTTAATAGTAACAACAATGAAGGCAGAGAGACTCATGGGCAAAATCACTCTAGATTTCATAACAGGAAGTTACCATCTCTGTGTTGGTCACACCTAGGATGATCACAAACGTCTCTCTCATTTCTTCTTCCTGTGAAACAAAAGAGACAAACTCAAAAATTCTTCTCAAACAAACAATATTTAAGCTGAACATATAAAAAAAGGAACACCACAACAAACCTAATCAGACCAAACTTTTGCATCATCTCAGAGAAAACGAAGAAAGAATCAATTGCAGGTAAGCTACATAATAGAAAAAGAACACAGACAAGTTTTATGCTTCTCCAATATGACCTTTGCTTCAGCATTTTTTTTAAAACAATATTCGACACACACCAATAGAGTTAACCACCATTGAAATTTGAGAATGACACCAAAAGAGGCACAAGTAATATTCCTACTTTGATGCAAATTAGCATCACTCCTAACTGAAATTAAATTAAGAAACAAACATGTGAAGAATTAAACTCAAGACTACGAGAATTCAACAAAACTTCCCACCCTAGACTACTACTTCCCCTTCTCTCACTTATCGCTAAATTTCTAAAGAGATTGTGGCTGAGACAGAGACTGATACCGAATTGTTATCATCCAAAACGCTTAAAACGCTCATCATCACCATCAACTTCTTCCCACTCGAATTCCTCGTTGTTTATTCCTAAATCATCCAATTGAAGTGAATCCCAACAAAGAGGGATTGTCACACTAGCATCTTCTTCATCATCATCATCCTCATTCACATACTCATCTTCTTCATTCAAATCTATTCCCCAAATCTCACTCTCCTCCTTCCCTATATCATCTTCATCATCAGAATCAAAACTTGATTCCACCGTAACTATAACATCGCCTGACTCAATCCCTAATAACCTCATCCCATCAGCAAGATCATCATTGACGAAAACGCTGCCAAATTCTAACTCCAATCCAAAATCAATTTGGCAACTTATCGATCAAAGCCAATAACGAAATTTACAAAGACTTATGCTGTAAAATATAAAGATCACCACCAAAGTTACATAAAACCAAACGAGCTAATGTTCTACAGAAAATCAAACGATCCAATCAACCAAAAACCATTCGCGGGAGTGATCGAACCTTAAAACTCACAGATCTCGCCGCCACTCTCAAAGTTTCTACCTCACAGATCTCGCCGTGGAACAGAGATCGATTTGGGGTTTTTTAGCCGGAAATCGGAGTGAAATCGGAGTGAAATCGAAGTGAAATCGGAGTTTAGCCTCGAGAGAGATAGAGATAGATGCGATTTTCGATTTCACAAATGAGAAAAAAAAAAAGAAACGGAACCAATAACATGGCGCCACGTCATCCACATAACCGAAGCAAAACACTTCTTCAACAGGATACGAGATACGCAAATGTCTCCACTGTTTGCATTATTTCTTATTATTATAAGTCTCTAACATACTTCCGTATACACTGATAAATATGCTCTCATCACATGGAAAGAAACCAACAAGTTTTATTGTATTGATCAACATCAACAAAGACTGTGTGAGTAAGGAATGAAAATCACATCAAGATGGGATAAAACTAAAGTTAGAAGTCACATCAATGATAAAAAAAAAAAACAAAAAAACAAAAGGCAACAAAATTAATAAAATCTAACCTTGCAATTGACCTTGGACAAAATGAGTACATTTCAGACAAACTAATATTGAAAATCAATTCTATACATACCATAATCAACGAGAAGACACACATTGTAATATTTCTTTCCTTATCCAAAGGAAAGATTAGACTACATCTGTATGGAAACTTGACTTTAGTAATATATGTATGTACACAATATATTAATACTATATGGTGATATGAAAACAAAGATCATAGGATACTTTCACATTAAAATTGCTTAAAAAAGGTTTTTGGTTTTGTTTGTTTTTGATTCTTCCAACCATCTTCATCTTTTTAGCGACATTTTTTTAATATGATATAATATTTAATATGTTAATATATACATTTGTAATATATACTTATTTATTAAAAGTCTTATAAAAATCGTTTCTATGCTTCCAAGTTCCAAATGTTTCGGTTCACATATCCGCTTCTAATCTTTGCAACCTATCATGTATCACACAAGTTCTAATGTACTTTAACATAATACTCAACTTTTTTATTAACAAAAAGTTTTATAAAGAACTACAAAGATCAACACAACTAAATAAATTACAAAATCATCACACGAATATCCTATTTTTTTTTCATAATATAAGAATCTATAAACCAACAACATTTGAATTTAAAAAATTACTAAAAGATTTTAAAAATCAACCACTTACCCCTAAAGAACAGTCTACATTCGGCTCTCTGCTTCCACTCATTGATACACAAATTATTGAATCACATAAACACTATTACTCAGCCGAAAGTTATTCTTCTTTATTATTTCTTGCAAAGTATCTTCTTATACATGTAAATTAAATTTATTATATATCATATATATATTGCATTAAAAAGATGATATATTGTTTTACTTTAAAACATTAAAGAAATTACAATAACCATCTGTTCTATCAAACGAAAGAAGAGTTTATGAAGAGAACAAACAAAAAATAAAACAAGTTGAAGCTGAACTGGACTCTAACCATCCATTCTTGTAGCAGACTTAGATACCAATGATCAGTAAAACAACTCCTATCATCCAACCAAAAGGAAGAGCCCAACCAAATTGTCTCTTTTGGTTTGGAGTAATTAGAGATCTTACTTGATTTAGTTTAGAAGAATAATAATTTAGGGAGTGATCACAGGGTAACGGTTGATACAATCCACCCAAGGATTGTTCCTAGTCGGTTTCTTCACCTTCCTCATTGCCTTCCACACCACACTGTTACACTTAAAACCTGACCCAAACGCAATCTGCCAAACCCTATCTCCTCTACGAACACTTTCCTTGGCTTCCAAGTAAGCCAGCTCGTACCATATTCCACTGCTTGAAGTGTTTCCAAACCTGTGAAGTGTCATCCTAGAAGCCTCCATGTTCTCTTCACTCAAGCCTAGATTCTTTTGAAGCTCCTCAAGCACTACTTTGCTTGCTGCGTGGAAGCAGAAATGCTCGAAGGCTAGCTTGTAGTCCGGGATGTATGGCTTGGACAGATCAGAAGAGGAAGACTTGGTTCCATTGGTTTTCACGGTGGAAGGAGAAGAGAAGGAGGTGGTTGTGGAGGTTTTGGCAGCAGGTGAGAAAGTTCGGCGAAGCAAAGCAGCAAAGAAGAGAAGCTGCTCGGAGAAAGGTAGGACAAGAGGGCCTAAGGTAGTGATGTTAGTCTTAAGAGCTTCACCTCCTACTTCCATTAAGTCTCTGCTTATCTTCAAACCCTTGAATCCTTGTTCATCTTCTTCCTGGTACACACTCCTAAAACCACACACAAGTTAATTACTACCTTGTAAAAAGACCGAAAAAAGCGAATTTAAACCAAAATGAATGAAACCTGAAACTACGGTCGTCCGCGGCCTTATGTGTCCGGACAATGTGCTCAAGACGGTACTTAGCATGGCGAAAATCACGACGGCGGTTAGAAAGCATAACGGCAGAACAACCCATCCTAAAGAAGCAATTAGGTATAACCATTGACTTGTCACGTCCCACGTACCAATTATACCCAACCATCTCAGTACTCACAACCACAGCATAGCTATTAGGGTTAGACTGAAGCATGTCACGAGCAAGATCAATAGCTATGATTCCAGCAGAACATCCCATACCTCCGAGGTTGTAACTAAGTATGTTCCCTCTCATTTTGTAATGGTTAATCACCATTGCCGACAACGAAGGAGTTGGGTTGAAAATGCTACAGTTAACCACAAGGACACCAACGTCTTTAGGTTTGACACGTGTCTTCTCGAATAGCTCATCAAGTGCTCCAAAGATCACCGTTGAAGCTTCTTCACGTCCTTCTTTCATCGTTGTTATGTTTTCTGATGAAGAGATTGATCTTGGGACGTATGTCTCGTCGCCTATGCCTGACGCTTGTAAGATCCTCTTCTTGAAACCGAGTGTCTCTTCGTCGAACTTCCCTGATTTTCTCGCCAGTTCTATGAACTCTTCTTTTGTCACCTGAACCAATCCAAAAGCAGAAAATGATTTAACCGGAGATAACCGGAACTGAATCGACTTTTTAGTTTGGTTTGATTTGGTTCAGCTTCATTTAATTATCATTCCGATTCCTATCAATCTCCTTTGATTATAGTATAAATTAGGTTTTTAAAAGAAAATACAGAAATCCAATTAATTAACATTCTAAGTCTAACCGGTTACTTTTAATTCGATATTTTTAGGTAATCTGCTTTCTCATAATTCTACGAATCCATTCGGTTTTAGATTAAATGTAACCAATATCAAAAGGTTTTGAAAAATAATTAATTCTTTCTTTATAAATTGAAAAATAATTACTGGTCCAACACATGCAAAATCACAAAAAAAAAAAAAATTTACGCATCCCTCATAAAATAATCCATCTATTCTAATTTATAAGTGAACTTGATCCATGTACTATTTCCTTTATGAAAAGATTGGGACGTACCTTGAGTTCATCGGAGGGTTTGTAACAAGAGAAATCAATGAGATAAACAGATCGAGGACGAGACATGAAGTAGACACAAGCGGTTAAGACAAAGACACCGAAGAATCCGATGACAGTTGCAAGATCATAGTCCCAAAGCTTCTTCCAAATCTCTTCTCTGCTTAAACTCCCAACCTCAGCACTAAAAACCAGCACAAGAACCGGTATGGTCGCCAAGTAAACCGCATGGTTTATGAGGTAATGGTAACCAAGTTTCACGTACTTCAAGTTCACCGACTGAAGAAAATCCGGCAAACGTCTCCGGACCCTGACCGAGAACGTTGGTGAACCGGCGTTAGGACCGGATGGTTCGATCCCACGGTTAACGATCTCGGTAGAGAGTAGATCTTGCTCGTTAGACCTACTCATTTCTTTTTATCTTTAGCCTAGTTGTGTGAGTGAGATCTAGAGGTTGATGAAGGGTATATCTTATAAGGAGTTGTGTTGGCAAAAAATGTAAATATGAATTTGTGTAGTTATATGAGAGTAATGGTAATATTGTGGGGATTGGGTTTGGTGGTTGGTGAGAGGTAGTTAATGTCGCCAACTACTTGTACTGGTCGTAGTTGGAGTGAGTTATGTCACTCTTAATTCCTCCGTTCTAATAAGGTGTAGTTCCGGATCTTATGTTTGCATTTATTACAATTTTTTATGTGTCAAAGGCTTAGAGTGACCACTTTTTTGAGAATTTGTCAATTTCGGTTTCCGGATCATTTCTGTTTTAATATTGGATTGATAAAGTAACTTGGTTTGGTTAAAAACCGACAGGTAACAGGTTTGTGGAAAAACTTTGGTTTGGTTTTTGTTTAGAATTGGATGACAAGACAATGAATTAAATTCGGAAGATTGTACTGAACTTTTAAGGTGTTTGTTTGATGTTGTGTAATTTGTTTAATTTAATTTATTTACAACCTATTTGATCTCCTTGGTTTACTTTTTCCTTTTGTTGTAATGTAAAATTTTTTACATGTCAATGCTGACAACAATGAAATTTATGCAACAAGAAAATCTTTACAAAGTAGAGTTTGTATCTAAGCTAAAAGGAAGTCGAAACATAACTTATTTATTATGAATAAATAGAGAATGAGAACTAACAATAGAGAAAAACTGAGATTATTCTTTTGAAAGATTATCCGACGATCAATAAGAATGGAAGAAAAACTGTGACTAGTGCGAAAAAAGGATGAGGAAAATAGGATGCCAGAAGAGTTTATAACTTCACACAAATTCATTAATGGTTTGAATATAGTGTTTTAGTACTAAACATTTTTTACATTGTATGTTTTGTTGTGAATGTTTGTACAAATGTAAGCTAATTCACTGCCCCCGACAGTATGGAGTATTTTTATACCAAACTCATTCATAATATATATTAGTCTCAATAAATAATGTCCCTATCCTTACATTTAATAATAGTGATAAGATCCATTTACGATTTTAAAAGTCTGAGAAATGTGATAAGACATACTAAACCATTTGTCATGTTTTTCTATAGATCAAATACGCTTTTTTTTTAACACATTAGTTAAACACAAAATAATATAGATCAAATACGCTTTTTAACACATTAGTTAAACACAAAATAATATAAACAAGCTTATCCTAGCTAGCTAGTGTAACATTATAGAAGGAACATATCACAGAAAGACCAAAGATTTATTGATTAAGCCTATCAAGAATAAGGGAACTTTTAGAAGGAGTGTTATAAGTTTTATAAGGAGTAAGAGGAAATCTTATAAAGAGTTATAAGGAGGTTTATAAGAGAAGAGAAAGGTCAAAGAAGAAAGCTTCTAGAGGAAGATAATCTCACCTATATGACCGTTGTCTTTATGACCGTTGCATTTATGTCTCTCTCTCTCTCTCTCTCCTATATAAGGACATATATCTCCTACCAATAAAATAATTCTCTTGTAACTTTTTCTCATTATTAATTAAATGAATTCTCTCTCATGTTCTTCATCTTCTCTACTTAGATCTAGAATCTTCCCTCTTGTTCATCATCTTATTTCTTAAATCTAACATGGTATCAGAGCAAAGATCTCAAATCTACTCCGCGTAATCTCTTTCTCTTCACCTATTCTTCATTCTCTTGTTCCTTATTCTCAGATCTACTCTCTTTAACCGTTGGGTAAACTCTTTGTTCAACGGTCTCTTCTATTCTCCACTATGGAAAACAACAAAAGCCATAAGCTTTTGGTAATATCGGTTATTCTCAAAGGAGAAAACTATTTGCTGTGGTCACGAACCACCAAAACCGTCTTGTGTGGTCGCGGGCTTTGGAATCATGTTGAGACAACTCAAGATCCAAAAGAAACCGTGAAGAAAGACACTAAAAAGGCCATTCTCGACGACAAAGAAGAGGATGAGACAACCAAAGAAGCCAAGTGGTTCCAAGAGGACCAAACTGTCCTTGCGCTTCTACAAAACGCACTTGATGCCCCAATACTCGAAGCATACTCCTACTGTGAGACGGCAAGAGAGCTTTGGGAGACTCTCAAGAACGTCTATGGAAACATCTCCAACCTTACACGAGTGTTTGAAGTCAAGAAGGCAATAAACAACTTGAGTCAAGAAGACATGGAGTTCACTAAACATTTCGGAAAGTTTAGGTCTCTTTGGGCCGAACTCGAGATGCTTCGACCAAGCACCGTGGATCCTAAGGTTATAAATGAAAGAAAGGAGCAAGATAAGGTATTTGGGCTTCTCCTCACCTTAAACTCAGCTTACAACGACCTCATTAAGCATCTTCTAAGGGCCGACAAGCTTCCTAGCCTCGATGAAGTGTGCTCGCAAATCCAAAAGGAACAAGGTTCCTTCGGTCTCTTTCAAGCAAAGGGAGACTTACCATCGGCCAACAAGAGCTCATTCAAGAATGAAGACAAGAGGCCGTGGTGTGACCACTGCAAGAGGAAAGGACATACAAAGGAAAAATGTTGGGTGCTTCATCCACATCTCAAGCCGAGCAAATTCAACAACCCAAAGGCAAATCTTTCGGGCGAGACATCAAGCGGACAAGGCCAAGCCGAAACTCCAAACTCAAGTGGCGAATCCACCATGGGAGAACACGGTGATTACGTGAAGAAGTCTGACTTGGAAGATTTCTTCAAATCCCTTGCCCGACTAAAAGAATCCGGTATCACTTTGTATGCTCATAAACCGAGTAGGTCATTAGTAATAGATTCGGGTGCTTCACACCATATGATTAGTAACCCGAAATTACTTACTAATATTAAACCAACAAACGGTAATGTGCTAGTTGCGAGTGGTGATTTGATTCCTATAAGTGGGCTAGGTGATTTGAAGTTATTTGACAAGAACACTAAAGCGTTTTTCATGCCTAGTTTCACTTCAAATTTGTTATCGGTTAGAAGGGCAACTAAAGATCTTAATTGCAAGGCTATTTTCAGTCCTAATGATGTTTATTTTCAGGATATTAAGACCGGAAAAGTCATAGGAGAAGGTGGAACCCGAGATGATCTCTATGTTCTTGATAATCTCTCTCCAAGCGATTCAAAGACTTTCTCTTATAACTCGTGTTTAGGTGTTTCTTCTAATGTTATGTGGCATGCTAGACTAGGTCATCCTCATTCTCGCGCTCTTGAGTTGATGATGCCTAATGTAGCTTATGATCACTCTAGTTGTGAAGCTTGTATTCTTGGCAAACATTGCAAAACCGTTTTCTCTAAATCTTCTACTATTTATGAGAATTGTTTTGACTTAGTTCATTCGGATGTTTGGACATCACCATGCGTATCTAGGGATAATAACAAGTATTTCGTGACTTTCATTGATGAAAAATCGAAGTATATTTGGATCACATTATTACCATCTAAAGATCGTGTGTTTGATGCGTTTATTAACTTCCAAAGCTATGTCACTAATCAATTCAATGCCAAGATTAAGATTTTTAGGACCGACAATGGAGGAGAATACACAAGCCAAAAGTTTAAAGAACACCTAGCAAAACATGGAATCATGCATCAAACAAGTTGCCCCTACACACCACAACAAAATGGAGTGGCCGAGAGAAAGAATCGACATCTAATGGAGGTGGCGAGGTCAATGATGTTTCATACCAATGTCCCAAAGAGATTTTGGGGAGATGCGGTCATGACAGCGTGTTATCTCATCAATAGGACTCCAACTAAAGTCCTCAATGATGTTTCACCATTTGAGGTATTAAACAATACTAAACCACGATTTGATCACTTACGCGTGTTTGGTTGTGTTTGTTTTGTACTAGTGCCCGGTGACCTAAGAAACAAGCTAGAAGCGAAGAGCTCAAAATGCTTGTTCATAGGATATTCAACAACTTAAAAGGGATACAAGTGCTTTGATCCCTCGAACAACCGGATGTTCGTATCTAGAGATGTCAAGTTTGTGGAAGAACAAGGTTATTATGACAAGAAAGATTGGGAAAGCCTAAAGAATCTTTCGCATTCGACATCCGATTGGGCCACAAGCCTAAGATTCATCATCGAGCATCTTGGGAATGCCACAAAACCAAACGAAGAAGAACGAAGAGAAGGACCAACCACGACACCAAGCGATCCAATTGACTTGGAAGAGCCGATAATACAAGCTCAAAATCAAGAACAAGAACGAGATCAACACTTGGATGTGGAAGAAGAACCTATAAGCTCCGAAGAAGAAGGAGAATATTTGAATCATGAAGAAGAAGAAGAAGAAGAAGAGGGGGGAGAACCAACTCCATCACCAAAGCCTAGAAAAAGCACTAGACAAAAGTTTCCATCACGTTGGAAAGACAACCGAGTCTATTACAACAACAATGCCGTAGCTCATCCGGTTCAAGCCGTGTGCTCTCTTGACCTTTTACCATCTTCCCATCAAGCTTTTCTTAGCAAGATCGAGATGCATAAGATCCCACAAAGCTACGAAGAAGCCAAAGAAAGTAAAGAATGGAAAGGGGCCGTCGATGAAGAGATTGGAGCTATGACCCGAAACCACACATGGGATGAAGAAGATCTACCTCCCAACAAGAAAGCTGTGAGCTCTAAATGGGTCTTCACTATCAAATACCTAAGCAATGGAGACATTGAACGATACAAAGCTCGGTTGGTGGCAAGAGGATTCACTCAAACCTATGGAGACGACTATACGGACACGTTTGCTCCCGTAGCCAAACTCCACACGGTAAGAGTTGTAATGTCTTTAGCTACTAACTTATCTTGGGATTTATGGCAGATGGATGTCAAGAATGCATTTCTCCAAGGCGAGCTTGAAGAAGAAGTGTATATGACACCACCTCCCGGCTTAGAAGAAATGGTGACTCCCGGCAAAGTTTTAAGGCTTAAGAAAGCCATTTATGGGCTCAAACAATCCCCAAGGGCATGGTACCACAAGCTAAGCAACACTCTCAAAGCACATGGATTCAAGAAATCCGAATCGGACCACACGTTATTTACACTCAAGGGTCCGAATGGCTTAGTGGTAGTGCTTATCTATGTGGATGACCTTATCATCTCCGGCGATGATAAGGAAGGTATTCAATCTACTAAAGATTTTCTTAAGTCCATGTTTGATATTAAAGATCTTGGTGAACTCAAATACTTCTTAGGGATTGAAGTGTGCCGATCACCCGAGGGCCTCTTTCTATCCCAAAGAAAGTATACACTTGATCTTCTACATGAGACAGGTAAAAGCGGAGCCAAACCGGTAAATACTCCTCTAGAAGATGGATACAAGGTCAGTCGAGAGGGGGAGAAAGACGATGAACCATATGAAGATCCACAACAATATCGAAGACTCGTGGGCAAACTTATCTATCTCACCATTACAAGACCGGATTTATGCTTCGCGGTTAATCAAGTGAGTCAACACATGAAATCTCCATCAAAGTACCATTGGAGTATGGTAGATCGGATACTCAAGTATCTCAAAGGGAGTCCGGGCCAAGGCATATGGATGGGAAAGAACAACAATACAGAGATAGTGGGATATTGTGATGCGGATTATGCCGGTGATAGGAATGATAGGAAGTCAACAACGGGTTATTGCACATTCATTGGAGGCAACTTAGTTACTTGGAAGACAAAGAAGCAAAAGGTTGTGTCATGTTCAAGTGCGGAATCCGAATATCGATCTATGAAGAAACTTACAAATGAGTTAACTTGGCTCAAGGCGCTTCTCAAGGACTTTGGAATTGAGTCAACGACTCCTATCACTATGCATTGTGACAACCAAGCCGCTATACACATAGCTTCCAACTCTGTCTTTCATGAAAGAACCAAGCACATTGAAGTGGATTGTCATAAAGTTAGGGAGAAGATAGAAGATGGTACAATTCTTCCGTGTTACACAAGAAGTGAAGATCAATTGGCGGATATCTTCACCAAGGCCGCAAGTCTTAAGGTTTGTTCCCACATACACAACAAACTTGGACTTGTGGACCTTACTCGCCCTTGATCTCATGTCCCCTTCTCATGATCATCATACTCTTTTTCCTTAACATAGTTTTCTCCCAAGTGGTTTTTCTATGTTAAGGTTTTAATGAGGTGTTGATTCATGGGCTTCCAAGCATAGCCTTCGTATCGTAGGCTTTGCTTGAGGGGGAGTATTGATTAAGCCTATCAAGAATAAGGGAACTTTTAGAAGGAGTGTTATAAGTTTTATAAGGAGTAAGAGGAAATCTTATAAAGAGTTATAAGGAGGTTTATAAGAGAAGAGAAAGGTCAAAGAAGAAAGCTTCTAGAGGAAGATAATCTCACCTATATGACCGTTGTCTTTATGACCGTTGCATTTATGTCTCTCTCTCTCTCTCTCCTATATAAGGACATATATCTCCTACCAATAAAATAATTCTCTTGTAACTTTTTCTCATTATTAATTAAATGAATTCTCTCTCATGTTCTTCATCTTCTCTACTTAAATCTAGAATCTTCCCTCTTGTTCATCATCTTATTTCTTAAATCTAACAAGATTACCATATCTATATAGTAGAGGTACCATATAGAGAATATATAAATGCACTTGTTCATCTGAAATGGCGACAGTAAATTCGACGATAGTGAACAGTTTGTAGATATGTGTGTAATTTTTTTTTTTTTAATTTTTATTTTATAACCAGGAGGTTCGGGGATGAATGCCATAATCTCCTCAGGGTCTAGGAAAAACCAAGTGAAACCCCTGACCAAATGGAAATGACTAGTGTTTCGTGCTGGGGAATCGATCCCTAACATGAACCAACAAGGCAACTACTCCTTAAGTGGAAACCACTAGATCACCACCACTTGGTTGTGTGTACGTATTTTTATTTCATCAACTTAGCATAAATAACATAGACATATGATGAAAAGAAAAACAAATTTACCTCATAAATGTGTGCTTGTTACTTCATTCCATCAAGCTAGGTCTTGGTGCAGTGTCTGTTACAGAGGGATTAGCAACATAATTCTCTTTTGTTACGATTGTCTCATTGTTTAAATCAGAAGTTTCTTTTGTATATCATTGCATCAGATGTTCAGTTTGAACAAATCACCATCTCACATAGCCAGAAGTATGCATTTACGTTTGTGAGCAATACATAAACATAATCCCTAATTCTAAGTGACTTTTTCTGCCTCAGTTTCTATGATATGGCAGGCTTGGCAGCCTTCTGAGTTCTGATCACTGCTACATTTTGTTAAAGTTGTCCATCAATTAAATGACGGGAAGGGATTATTACGTATATAATATGGTAACAACTATTTCTTCCGTCTTTTATTCATGTCGTCTCACACTTAGATAAAGTATAGTCAAACCAAATTTTTATATTCATTATATACATATAAATCTCATAAAATTAAATTTTAGAATAATTTAAAATGTAAATTTAATTCGTATATAATACGGATGCTTATTTAATAATATATGAATAAATAATAAAACGGAAAATTTAATTATTTTTTAACATATGTAAAAAAATTCAAAAACGACAATTATTAAAAAAACGGAAGGAATAGTAACCTACTAACCTCTTTAAAAAGACTATTAATACATGCGACTGGCACAAAATTTTAAATCATTACAAGAGTTGTATTGTACCTGACTAATTTTTTTTTCTAAATATAAATGTTTGAATGGGTCATATATGTCTAAATTTACTGAAAAAGTTCAGACTTATGCATTTTTACAAAAATGTTCAGACTTATGCATGTGACAGAGCAATGACAACACATGCCCAAATGGTTTTCTTTAAGTGCGTGTGTTTTATATGGTTGCGTTATAAAAAAATAAAAAAAAAATACGAAAAAGGTGAATGGTGAACATAAATTACGTACGTCCACGTCGAAAGAAATGTGATGAACGCGTTACTTTATTATTTCGTTTTTTAACAATACGTACTTATTATAGTTTTTAAATTTCAAAACATTATGATTGATATGATCGGGTAAACATGGGATGACAAAAAATTATGATAAAACCCTCGAAAACAGACAAAAAAATAATCCACAAACGGGACACGACATCATATTTATTTTCTATATATGTAATTTTTGATATGTGATCAAAACTTTGTTAGGTTAAACTTAAAAAGGAAAAAAGTAGTTGTTCTCGAAGTTGCTAAGACGTATAGAAAATTGGTAATGTTGACAAGAGGTTATGGATGTTGAGATGTTAATGATGAAATCTAACTTATGGCTGTCTTCTTTAATGAGTCAAATGGCTGATGCATCTTACGGGAAGTAGTTGAAGCAACCCCTATACCATTATTGCACATTATTTCACCTTTATTAATAAGTATTTTAAAAAGAAAAAAAATTAAATTTCAGATCGGTTAGGTCTTTTTTTGGACTATATGACTTTCGTGGGTCAAAAGAGAAGTAGAAGCCCAAATACATGACGCAGTGAATACACTTGACCAAAATAAGGTGGAAACACGTACGTGCATGCTTGAGTTTGTTCAAAAATGATAAAAATTATTTATTTTTTTGCTTGTCACAGAAAAGCTTTGTTTCAAGAAGAAGGTTCTATACTCTATATATAGTTCAAGAGAGGATTATCGAAGCAATCTTTAAGACAACAACATACATAATAGTTTTCTTACTTACAAAGCCGTCAAAAAAAAAAAAAAAAAAAAACTGTTAAAGAACTGAAAATAAAACGACTATCCAACCTTATCCAATGAGTCATGGTTCTTAACTCTCTTTGACTTTATAATTACATACAAGTCAACCCTAAGATAAAGATGCCTAAAACATGAAATAAATTGTGGCCCTTCTTTCTATTATATCAAATAAATACGCAAAGATCCAATGGATGAGGATACAAAGAAAAACCTTTAATGAGCCACCTTTTTAAGTAGGATTAATTTGTTGGCAGGATTTAACTGATTTGCATGTCTAGTCAAAATAATGTAGCTAATTGTAATGTAATATCATTGATTTTCAAATACTTGTCAAAATAAAATATTATATATTTGATAATTTCTAATGATTAATTGAAATCTAAATATATTTTTAAATAGTTTATTACTCCCTCTGTTTTTGAAAACTTGTCGTTTTAACTGTATTTGGACAAATTAAGAAAATGTATACAATGACTATATTAACCTCCTAAAAATGACAAGTAATTATTTACAAATAATTTGTGTTTAATAAAATGAGGGTAATTTGGGTAGTTATTGGCATAAGTTACATTATTACATTAAAACGACAGCTAATTTAAAACAAAAAAAAAAGCTCTAAAACGACAACTATTCGAAAACGGAGGGAGTATTAAGTTTTGATAAAGATTTGATTTCATATTGAATCTAAATTTGAAAGTGGCTTTTTTTTTTGGCAAAAAAGTGTTTTTTTTTCGTTTAATTAATCGGAAACAAAGTTTCAGAAAGTTTCTTTTGCAAGGGAGTCTACTCTCTAATTAGAAGTTGGAACGATGAAATTAAAAGGATCACATCAAAATTAAGAGATAGATTGAGGATATCGTGTTGAATCATGTAGAGTTCTTTTGAGAGAGACTCTCCGAATTGAGCGCTTTGATAAGTTGAGACGAATCTGAAGCGAAATAAACTTGGCGAATTCCTAGAGCGATGGCGTGTTGGATGGCAAAGAGGATTGCCATAGCTTCGACCATAAAGGGAGATATGACATGCAATGCAGCCATGGTTCCATGCTGAAGCCAAATCTCCGATTTGCTGAACGACCATCCGAAATCTGTAGAGCAGTCTTCCCTCCAAGATGCATCGGTGTTGGAGACTGTGACGTTTGGTATGGGATGCATACTAGGATTCAGATTCCAGGTTAATCGATTTAGCTCTTTCTCCGCTTGCGCCGCTGCCATTCCTTTGCTCTTAGTATAGCTAGGAGCACTACTTCTTATGGGATTATCTGCCTTTGGTTGAAGATCTTTTGGTTTCTTGCATGCCAAATCGACCAGAAAATCTATGGGGCAATCGGTCCTGCTTTAATTCTAGTCGAAGGTAAACAAATCAGACTTTGTGGCTTCGTATCCTTGGCGAAAGTTGGAGATTTGATTGAGATTCAGCGTTGATTTACAAGGCGATTTATCCCAAAATTTTGCCGCAAAATTGTGGTAGAAGATGATAAGGATCAAATTAACCATAGGTTACTCTCTCAAATTAAGAGATCGAGTGTAGTATTTAGGGATCGTATCCACAGAGACTCTAGTTACTCAGTAGATTATCAATATTCAGATTAAGCTAAACAAGAAATAAGTAAATAGGAAAACAATTGCATAAACTAAATCGAGGGTGTAAACAATAAGAGATAAGCGTGAGATTCAGGGTGTTCTAAGGAATTCAAGAGAGATAAACAAATTAATTAGTCAGGATTCAAATTAACTATGGTTCTTAAACTCAAATCACGAAGATAAAGTTAACCAACTTCCGTTGTGAAAAATATCTAAACCTAGAAACTAGAAAAAACCAAATTTCTTTGTGAATTCTAAGAATCTAAATCAGCAATTAATTCAAGTTTGATATGTTCACAAAACTCTTAAACCAAATTCCTTTGTGAATTAGACTTTTTCTCACCTTAGATTCTGTCAGGAAATCAATCACACTTCCGTACTGACCAATAATCGTAAGATCTAAATTCAAGTTGATCATACCCGATTTTAGCTTTAAGAACAACCTATGGTGAAGAACAAATAAGAGAGAGAATCCTTAACTAATCATTTCCATTCAATCAATCAATAAAATTTTTATGAGAAACCCTAAATCTAACAGGTGAATTACTCAGACATAATCAAAACAGAAACACAAATCATAGATAAAGATATCATAGAATAAATCAAAGAGAAACAAGAGTTCAAAATCAGAATTGTGAACAACAGGTATCATATCAATCTCCCAAAGAACTCTAAGAAAACTCTTTTCTCAAAACCTAAAAAATGTGTTCTCTCTAAGATTGCTTAATAAAACCTAAGGAAGTAGCAAGCATACCAATAAAAAATCTAGAAAACCTAATAAATACATGTAAAGTTGTGTTGGGCTTTGTCTTGTGACTTTTGCCCACTTTTGGGTTTCGATCCGTCCAGACTTATGACAGTGCGCGATGAGTGTCGATTGACATTGATACTAGTGTCGATCGACACCAACTCCGATTCTGGACAGTGACTACATCGATTTTTTACTAAGTCTTCAAAATCTTCAAAAAGCTCCAAAATACTCCAATTTGCTCCAACTAAGCTCCAAGCATGTCTAAACCTAAAATCACACACTAGAAAAATACTATAAAGACTCTAAAACAAAGACCTATATCATGGTTAAAAATAATAAACACCATGACATATCAAAAGAACAAGTGTACTACCGATTCATCCTCTCCACAATGTAAGCACTGAGATACATGATTGATGTTTCGATGTTCTAGGTTTTATCCCATCGGAAGGGCATTTTTTTTTTTTGGGCGTTTTGCATCTCTTTCCAGAGTAGAAGGTTTGTCTTGGGTGAGCTTTTTAACATCAAGATTTCTGCTTTCCACTTGAAGCCTAAGTTTACATGGTATGATTTCTACGAGTTGTAATCATTCTTTAAATCTTCAAAATAACGGGATTTTGTTGTGTAGATACCTGAATCTGTGGGGAGCCACACCCAGTTGTCTTGCACCTCATGTTTACTTGGTTGCAAGAGAAGGATTTCATTGTCATAATCAGGGAGTATCTTCTTTATCATTTCTCGATTCTACTCAGCAGAACCTGGAAGTAGTATATTTGAAACTTGAATATCTTTTGCAGATTCTCGAGCTGGAGCCATAGGGAGTTGGGGTTTTGTAAGCGAGAGCCAAGGTTCAGACCATATGGGAGTAGATGGGAGTAGATGCCCCGTTACCTATCACTTTTCCTTGTTGTGATTTAAGGAGGTCTCTGCCTATACCTATTCCTCTCTAGCCAAGGGAAGTAGAGTTAAGAGAATTGCTGTCCAAAAAATACGTTGAGTGGCTATATTTTCCAAGCAGTACCCGAGCTAGGAGGCAGTCTGGTTTTATGAGCATACACAAGCTAACTTTTTTTAGGAGTCCATCATTAAATTTTTGAATGTCTCTAAAGCCCAGTCCTCCGTCGTGTGTAGATTTGGTAAGCTTCTTCCAAGACATTCAACACATCTTCTTCTTCCCCGTATTGGTCTCCCACCAATATCTTGTGAGGGCTTAAAGCATGTCATGGTATAGATTGGCAAAGCTGAGAGCACATACTTGAGCGTAATAAGTTTACCAGCTTGGGAGAGAAATCCTGTGGACCAGCTCAGAGCTCTTGGCGTCATCCTGTCAACTATCACACTAAATAGGTATTTCTTCTTGAATCCAAATAATTCTGGTAAACCAAGGTATTTTCCTTGGCCCTCTTTCATTTTGTATAAAAAATTCATTTTTGACTCTTTCTTTTGTTCCACTTTATGTTTTTGAGGAAAAAGTTATGACTGACTTTTGATGGTTGATCTTTTGACCCGATGCAGTTTCATATATCTGAAGAATGGAGAGAAGTTCAGAGCAGCCGGTAGGGTCTGATCTACATAAAAAGTAGATGGTTTACTCTAAGGCTATCTTTTGTCACTCTAATTCTAGTAAGTTTTCCTTGCTCTTGAGCTCTGTTATATAGAACTACAAGAAAATTCTTCGTCTATAGTTCACGAAAACCGCTATTATAGGTAATACATAAAGTTATCGTAAACGCTGTTTCTTTCTAGCTATAATAGGACCCCCCCCCCCCCCCCCCCAAATACAATGGCATTTGTTTTACGCTAAGAACATTTTCAAATTGCTATTATATTAAATGTTATGCATTTTTTTTTTGTCGTTGTATTAAACAATTTCTGTCAAAACCTGATTTGAAAAATATTAGATTTATATATAATAAACATCCAAAACATACATATACACTATTTCGTAAACTAAACATTTTTTGTAAACCAAACATCAGTTCATACATAAATCAAATATGAATTCAGTACTTAAACTAATATCCTTATGTCTAATGACCATTGTTGCCATTGGAGATAATAAGACGATTAATAACATCATACAAATTTCTTAATTTGTCTTCTAGATCACTGACTCGGTTCCTCAAGTAAATTAAATCTTCTTCAACGGTTGGTATTCTAGATTTTCGCCTAGCTAGTCTTCAAAAAAGATTTCTACGATTTTTGTCTACTAGGTTTTCGTCTATGTCACTGTTTTCAACGACTAGCTCTGTTAGAAATGAAATAAAACAACCATTTTATATCTGAAATCTACACAAAACAAACATTCATATTGAGTACAGAATTGAATCATTTTATTTACAACACATTATAATAAAGCTAACACAATAACATATATTTGTTCACTTGAAAAAGCATTTTGCGAGTGAGTCATATCATCAACCTTAGAAGACACTAATTTATCAGCAGGACAAACATCATGTCTTTCAATTTTTGTTGTTGTCTCTTTCTTAATTTCCATATCCTTTATACTTTCACTTTCTCTAAGGTTAGAGAATTGAAAACCATCACATGTATCTAGCATCGATGATTGATAGACATATCTCAAAAAACAATTACTTAAATGCGGAGGTTCTGATAATCAAATGAAACAAAACATATTAGGTTTGATACAAATGTTTTAACATATACAAATTTTAATGTTTCCTACAAATCTACTATAATGAATTAAGTTTAGCAGGAGGATAAGAGAAAGCGTACTTACCAGAAAAGAGTGAATCATAAAAATCAATATCTGAAGTCTGCACAAAAGTAACCAAATTTATAAGTTACATCAGGACATCAAGTAATAAAAAATTTGCTTACCTCTTTATTTGTTTCATCTTTGATCTTTCTCTCCTGAAAATGATCTGAATAAGAAAAAAAACAAATATCAATAAGAATAACAGATGACAAGCGCAACAAAACCAATTGATGTTTCAGAAAATGAGTTGTTTCCATAATATTCAATCGATATGCTAAGTTCACTATCATATATATATCTCTCAATTCTCTTTTTACCAAATTGGTGTGATGCCTCTTACCGTGAATATGCGCCAAGTAGTCTCTTTCGTTGTTATGCACCTTTAGACAAATTTTATATTAGTATCTTCACAATATAAAACACATGAAAGAGAACAACAATCAAATTAGTCACACCAGATTCAAGAAACACTAATCAAATCTGTTATCATTCCACACATATAAATAGAAGATCAAACGCAAATTAAATCTTTAATCTCTGTGTTAGTTATCCAAAAATTGAATCTGTTACTCGAGTCTAGAAGTGTGAATACATAAATATGGATATAACATATACATATCACAATGGGCAGCTTTGAATATCCATACCTAAAAGGTCAATAATGATCTAAATGTAATAAGCTATACATAATCATACCTTCCAATTTGATCTATGACGTCATTCTGGCCAGAGGCGGCGCCTCTACCACAAGGCTTCGAACCCCATTATCTATCCATTGCTTATTATACCTCGATCTCTTTTCACGCTCCCAAATCCTTAAACCCTTTATTTAAGATAATTCTGGAGACTTGGCAACTTGGGTGGATAGATTTGGTTAGATTAAGATTGAATATTAGGTGTGTTGAAAAACACGAATTGAGGATGAGAAATAAGAGACAAATGACGAAATCAGACATATGCGATTCACGGTGGAGATTATGGCCGGTGACTAGATTTGCGGTGTAGATAATGGTCTAATAGAACTTCACTACAAAGAATGAAGAGGTATGAAGAAAGAGGGTCTCATTGGCGTAATCCTCATTGTGGTTTCACCAATCCATGTGTATAACCATTAAGTAGGAATGAGTAGGAATTATGTATGAACACATTGCATTATCCACTGTATCCATTCGGGTTGAAAGCTTAATCTTTCCATCACTGCTTAAATTAAATCCCATTCTAGTCTATTTTAGGCTTTACTCATATCCGTTTTCACTGTCATATAACATTTCTTCTTTGCTCTAGACGTGTTTAGGTAGTCCAAAGTCTCATGGATAATTATGACATTTTCTTTTGTGGCAGCATAAGAATAACCTGTATTTTTGTCTTCAAAAGCTAGCTAGAGTTTGCTTCTTTGTTCCAAAATTCCTCCTTTGCTTGATAAGCTAGGCTTAATTCCTTATTAATTAGGTCTATCTGCTCTGGCATCTGAGGATTACTGGGTATTGCCTTATCTAGCTTCTGGTTAAGTTCTGCTATCCTCCTATGGCTGTGGCATTGTTTTTCCTTATGCCATTCAATAATTGTTGTCCTGCAGCTACTTATTCTCCTCTCAACTGATGCAGTCCTATCATAATTTCAGAGGTAAGCTTCAGCCCAAGAGCTGTTAGTGATTACTCTGTCTAATCTGCATCTAATCAGGTTATTATACCTTTGCCCGCTCTAAGAAAAGAAGTTCATAGTGTATCTGAAATCATAGAGGTCACATTCAGACATAAAGGATCTAAGGTTAGTAAATGAACCTTCTGATCTAGCAGGTCCATCTTGCTTTTCTTAACTATCTATGATGTTATTGAAGTCTCCTACTAAACACCAGAGCTCAACTCTGTTTGCTGCTTGATCTTTTAGTTGATTCCAAACTTGCAGTCTTTTAGATTTTTCAGGTTCACTATATAGGAAGGTAGCATAGAAGTGTTTACCTTTTGTTTTTATCATAGTATTAATGTAATTTTGACAAGTTGTGAGGACTTCCACTTCCAAGTCTTGCTTCCAAAGTAGAATTAATACTTCTGCCCCATGAGATTGAGGCGGTACTAAGATATTTGATGAGTACTCATCCACTACAACTTATTAAGGACAAATCCATTGTTTTTTTTTTTTGTCTCCATGAGGAAGAGGAGATCAAGGAATATCTTATGTCTGATATTTCCCCAATATGTGAATTGTTATGGGGTTCCCCAGCTCACAACATTTCCAGCTCACAATCCTTAAGGAAAAAGATTTCGTGGATTCTTAAAATCCATCCCTCATGGGAGGCAACCCATTACGAACCAGCTCTACACGCAAAAAATGCGAATTTTTCAGGTTCGGATCACACTGGATCAATCGATCTTCACCAAGACCGATCGGTCTGGTCTTTTGTGTTGCATTTCTGTCCTGGAATTTTCTTACACACCGGGACGGTGTGAAGTAAGTCCGGGGGAGGAATGTGACCAGTATGTGTTTTTATTTGAGTCATTTTATTGAGTCAAAATGGTTTGGAACTTGGAATTTCTTTTGTGAATCGTGTGTTCGTACTAACATCTTCTGTTATCCATCAAGACTATCCTTTTGAAGAGCTGAAGATTGGAATGCCATTAGCCGAACAACTCACCAGAAGTCCCTATCTCTTGGAAATCCGATTGACCCGCCGTTGACTCCACCCATGACAAGACGTTAAGTTGGACTTAATCTTCTCAACTTGGGGCTTGATATACATCGAACGCGACCACTAACTCAGGCCTTCCAAGACGTGCATAACTTCGAAAAAAGTATGGTTTCTCTCTCTCTTCTCCTGAATAAGAAAAAAAAAAGAGAAAAGAAAAAAAAAAGGGATGTGGTAAACAAAGAAGTGGGCTGAGGGATGCATGGTTACCCCCTTGCATACTTCGGATCCATGAAAACTAACCCCGGGCTAAAAAGAAAAAGTTAAAAGAGATCGATAAAAAAAATAGAATGATACCCTAAAGAAGGGAGAAATCGATCTCAATGAAGTAAAAGGGAAGAGGAGGAAAGGAACCATAAGAAGAATGTCTTGGGAGCTAGAGGAAGGTAAGCGTCTACGCGATCTTTGATCGATACTCCCTCGTTGAGACCACATGCTTGTAAAAGAATGAATGTAGGGAGTCAACAACGGAGACATTGGAGCTTCCTTGAGATCTCGGGACACTAGTACGGAGAGTTGCTAAGTTCATGGTTAGTACATGTTGTAAGCTCAATCCTTTGAGTGATGGATTTACGGAAGATGTACGAAGATTCTCGAGAAGTTGTAAGTTCCTGTTTTCAAACCTTTCCCTTTAAGATTTGTGTTTCTGATTGTTCTTGCTTGAGGACAAGCAAAGATTCATGTCCGGGGAATTGATGAGTCTTATTTTTATCGTTTTTAGTTTCCATTTTAGGATTGTTATTTGAGTCAACTAACTTATATTAGATAGGTTTTAGGACTATATGCTTCACTTAGTGGTTTTACAGGTCTGAAGGCCAATTATTGCAAAGGAAGAGATTTTGGATCATCTAGGCATGAAGATGGGCTAAGCATGGAGAATTAAAGAACGGACCGATCGGTCCAGCCAAAGGATCGATCAGTCATGTGAAAATTGAAGCCCAAGCCCACGAAGAACGAACAGACCGATCGGTCCAGCCCACGGATCGATCGGTCCGCTTTGCCGACTCTCCAAGAACTTCCATATTTCTTATTTCCTTTTGCGGTTCTCCCTTCTCCTATAAAAGGGAGGGCTCGCCCCTTGTAATGAGATATAGATTTTTCGCAGCTTTTATTTAGTTTGTATGCAAGAGACCTCAAAAACTCTCTTAGCTTTCTTTTTAGTGTTTTTTATTGTTTGGAAATAAAAATGTTTTCATTCATTAAATCCTTTGTTTCCATTTCCATGTCTGAGTAGTCTGCTTATTAGGTTTAGGGTTTCCGAAGGGATGTGACTGATTCGTTAGGTTGTTAGTTCAGGAATTTATCCTTGCGGTTCTTCGTCTATAGTAGTTCTTAATGCTAGAATTTGATTGATCACCTTGTTCTAGATTTGATATTAGGATTTTACTAAGGTCTCAATTCCCTATTGTACTAACATGTCATTGTAGTGTAGAAGGGTGTCAATCCAAATGGGTACGTTACTAGCAATCGAGATATGATCAGACACAACTAAGTCAAGACAAGCAGAAATGTTTGTGTCTAACAACCTATGTGAACAAACAAAGAAATTAAACAAGTTTGCAAAACAAGAAGTAACAAATGCAGATGAAAAATCAAACGAACGAAACAAGCAAGAGAGGTGATCTTTAGGGTATCATTCTATCTTTTTTATCGATCTTTAGGGTATCATTCTAAACAAGCAGAAATCGATTTTTTTTTTGGGGTCAAATAAAACTAAAATGCAGCAAATCAAAACAAAGTATTTTTTTATATTATTTTTTTAAAGAAATTAAACAAAAAAACGATTTTTTTCTTTTTTTCAAATAAAACTGAAATTCAGCAAATCAAAACAAATTATTTTTATATATTATTTTTAAACAAATTAAATAAAACAAAAAAAAATGATTTTTTTTTAAATAAACTGAAATGAAACGATAAGAGATAGGAGCTTTTAGCTCTGATACCAGATGATGCAAGACTCGGTGGTGAGTACTTTTACTGGGATAGAGATGGCTTCACACGATGATGTTCACCAGCTCGTGATGAACAGAATATGGTCGAAGATGGAGATCTAACACGATGGCGGTCGCTTCTCTCGTGTGGAATCAAAGAAATGGAAGTGATGGTGGATTGAAGTTCACCACAAAAAGTTGCGGAATGACTTTGTGATTAGAACACAAATCAATATCTAAGTGAATCGCATACAAAGATAAAGATTCCAATTGTTTTCTAAAGGAATCACACACAATAGAAAAGACAAGTAAAACAAAAGCATAAGCTTTAAGAGTGAGAAACTCTCTCTTTATTTCTTTTTTCCAAAAATCTTTGTATTTACAATGAATGGAAACATGAGCTTATATAGGCTCAATTTACAAATCAGTAACATAAATATACAACAAATCAAATTAATTACATAAATAAATAAGAATAAATTTGAGAGATTTTATCAATCATCACTTATGGAGATTGGTTCTTTTGTATCTAGACACTTTCTTGATATAGCCATGAATTCATTGTTTTCTAGAAACTTCTTTATAATTTGATATTGATTTTCCTTGAACCAATCCTTGATGACTCATAGATATTTATATGATTATATCAGTTCGAGAAAATGAAAATGAAGAACGAAAAATAATTTCCTGTTATGGAATTTTCATGTTGCATGTTCCCTCCAAGCAAAAGAAAGAAGAAAAGATCGAAAACAACTTTGTCATGAGATGGCTTAACCCATTCCCTCACCACCAAGCCACTTGTTCCCGTCTTTCGCTTCAGGACATATCCCATACTACTATAGAAGACCTTGACTTTTGATTTTTTAGCCAATGCATTTTTCTTTATTTTTCTCGCCAAGTGCATCGATCAGTTTCTTTGTGCAGGGAAAATTAATTAGAAAGTACGTATGAACAGTGTCGATTACTCTATTAGACATCCTTTTTCCTTCTTTCGAGGTGTACTTAATTGATTTTACTTGAGGTATATCTGATAGTGACTTCTTGCGTTTGGTAAAGCGACGAAAGAGTAAAATTAAATGAAAATATATTGAGATGGAAAGAAGACAACTTGTCCAAGTAATTTTATAATTATTAAAAATAAATATAATTGATCTCATGGTCAAATAATAAACCTATAATGCAAACTAGCAGATCAAGACGGTATGTCAGTTGTAGCATTAAAGGGTCGAATCCACAGAGACCAAAATGTGCACTACAAGTTGTGGGATTAGAATATAGCTAAGACAAAAGTAAATATTGGTTTTCCTATGTTAAACAGAAAATAAAAGATAAGTAATTAATAGGATAGAAACATTGGGCATAGAAAAATCATCAGGGATGTGAAACAACAATTACAGGAAATAGTGAGAATTCTTTAAGGACCGTTCTTGAACTCCATTCACTAAAATATAGGCAAGTCGCTATCGCGTAAATACCTAACTAAGCAATACTAAATCAGAACCTAAACTATCGTTTGATTCTAACAAAGTAAGGCAAGCATTAACAAACAAGATCGATATGTTCACAAAGTACCCCAACTTCAACCATCGTTGGCTGAGGATCACTTTGCTCATCTAAGTATGTCAGGCGACCAACAGCACTTCTGATGCCACGATGAATCAACCTAGAATCTAGAACAAGGTGATCAATCAAATTCTAACATTAAGAACAACTATAGATGAAGAACAAGAAGATAGATTCCCAATCTAACAACCTAAACGGTTCATTCACAACATCCCTTCAGAAACCCTAGACCCAATGGAAAGACTACTCAAGCATAGAGAACTCGCAAATCAAAGATGAAGGAGACATAATTGAATTGCATTAAAGCGAAGAAGAAATCTTCTCTCAAAAGCTCTCAAAATATAAAACAAAGTACAAAGAGGTCTCATATTTACCGTTTTCTATCTAGGATTTAGGTTTGTATTTTGAGTCAACTAAGTTATATTAGATAGATATTAAGACTATTTGCTTCACTTAGTGTATTACAGGTCCGAGAAGCAAATATTGGAAAAATAAGAGTTTTGGATCATTTTAGATGCAAATATACATATGAAGATGCAGAGTTGAGCAGACCCGTCAGATGTATGGCCTCAGAAGAAGATATTTCCACCGTTGGATCTGTCTGATATTTTGACACAAGATAGCTAAGGAAGTTAGCTTTCATCTCCAAGTTGTTTGAAGGAAATCTAACGGTGCGATCAAGAGTTATGACCGATTTACTGAAGACATGTCAACCTACCGACCAAGCTGACGTGGCAGAGAGTTGGGATCGACCGGTCCACACTCGGGATCGACCGGTCCGGCCCATGGACCGACCATTCCGGCCCATGGATCGACCGGTCCGCCGACTCTCCAAATTTTCCATTTCTCTTGTTGCCTTTTCTTGCACCTCCTTGCTCCTATAAAAGGAGGCCTCGACCCTTGTAATCAAACACAATTCATTCTACAGCTTTTTATTAGTTTGTGGGCAAGAGATCTCAAAAATCTCTAGCTCCATTTTAGTCTTTTTATTTTTGGAAATAAAGATGTTTTCATTTATTTAATTCTTTGTTTCCATATCTATGTTTGAGTAGTCTCATTATTAGGTTTAGGGTTTCGGAAAGGATGTGACCGATTGTTAGGTTGTTAGTTTGGAAATTTATCTTTAGGGTTCTTCATATATTGTTGCTCTTAGTGCTAGGACTTGATTGATCACCTCGTTCTAGATTCTAGGTCGCTTCATCGTGGCATCAGAAGTGCTGTTAGTCGCCTGACCTACTTAGATGAGCAAAGTGATCCTCAGCCAACGATGGTTGAAGTTGGGCACTTTGTGAACATATCAAACTTGCTTGTTAATGCTTGCTTTACTTTGTTAGAATCAAACGATGGTTTAGTTTCTGATTTAGTATTGCTTAGTTAGATATTTACGCGATAGCGACTTACCTATATTCCGTGAATTGAGTTCAAGAATGGATCTTAAATATTCCCTTTCTTTGTCACATCCTGAAAGAATACCGTATGCCTAATACTTGTTTAATATTTTATCCCTTTGTTTAATTGATTTCGCTTGATAGTTTAATTAGAAAACCAAAATAAAAACTCTTGCTTGATTTTGTCTTAGCTTTATTTACTCTAATTATCTTAAAGTGCATCCTTGGTCTCTATGGATTCGACCCTTTAATGCTACAACTGACATACCGTCTTGATCCGGTAGTTTGCATTATAGGTTTATTATTTGACCCATGATCAAATTGGCGCCGTTGCCGGGGACCAATAGATTGCCTTTAGGATTTTTAGAATTGAATTTAGTGTAAGATTTTTATTTTCTTTATTTTACTAATTATTTTTCTTTAGAGTTTTTCTTTTTAGGTAAAAAAAAAAAAAAAAAAAGAGGAGACGTTTACGATGATAGGGGCCATGGACTATGACGATTGGCCACAAGAGGAGGAGCCCACGTTTGATGAGAATGTTCTTACACCGGAACAAAAAGTTAAGCTAGATGAGCTTTACTTGGAGAACCCAACCGCGACTAGGGGTAGCTTAGCGGCATTGATCCGGTTGAACCTCAACCTACATCGAGCGGAAGTAGAAGGAAGGGAGCCCCTTTTCACCGAGATTTCGGAAGCACATGCTTCTGAAAAGGTAATAGATTGGGTTCCACCAAGCCAACTAGAAGGTACACGCGTTTCAACCCTTTAAATTTATGATTTTGAGGATATTCAAATGCCTTGTATTGAAGATGTGCCTACTAGATTGCAAACTCCCACGCTCATTGATGAAAGTTATGACTTGATTTGTGAGTCTCAACGCCTAGACATATTAAGGGCAGAAAAACTTGCTAGGGATTTGATCGTAGGTCAAATAATAAACCTAAATATGCAAACTCCCGGATCAAATACGGTAATCAATTGTAGCACTTTAGGGTCGAATTCACAGGGACCGATAAGTTATACTACGAATTTATGGGATTAAAGTTAAGCTAAGACAAAATAAAATAAGAGTTTGGTTTTTCTAACAACCTAACGAGAAATTAAATAAAGCAAATGATAATTAAAGAAATATTAGGCATAGGGAAACCATCCGGAATGTGACAAAACAATTAAATCAATTAACAGGAAATATTAAGATATGTTCTAGAACTCAATTCACAATTATAGTGGTAAGTCGCTCTCGCGTAAATACCTACTTAGTAATACTAAATTAGAGAACCGCTCTCGCGTGATCTTAACAAAGTAAGACTAGTGATGGGGTCAGAAGTGACCTCACTAGTTTTACCCGAACAAAAGAATTCAGGAGTTTAACCTTGGGTAAAACAATTGAAAGGCTGCAAGTGCACAGCTTATTGTTTGTAGTACTTTAGGTATCGATCCACCCGAAGGGAGTTACCAAAGCGAGTCCTGCAAGAAAAGAAATCAGGCTAGGACCAAACGAGAGGGATTGTTGTTGTTGTGTCACGGTCCTAAAACTAAGAAAGCAAATAAACTAAACCTAATAAGCTAGCCTAAACGAAGCAATAAAGCAAGCAGAACGAAACTAGACCTAAAGAAAGCAAACTTAAACCTAAAGCAAGCAAATCAAAGAAAGCAATAAATGAAAGCAAAGTAAACGATTGAAACGACGGTTGTAAGCAATAAAGAGAAACGCTGGGCATGCAGGGATTTTCGCGGGGGATTCATAGATAGGGTTCACTTGAGGGTCCTGGATAGGTTCAATTTAAAGCCTGTTCACGAACTACGATTTCTAAAGGCCACCAAACCCCTAATCGGTTAGGTTGATGCTATCACAATCAAATTCGGTAACTAATACGGTTTGACTAGAAACTAATTCAGTGACTAATGCAGGTTGATCAGAAACTCAATAAGAAGCAAGCATTAAGATCAGAATCGATACGTTCACTACGAGCACACGATACAATGTAAATCTTCAAGCGTGATATTTCAAGCTCTTCTATACCTAGTTCAGATAATTTACAGTCAACGGTTAGCAGGCAAACGGTCTATAATCAAGGTCAAGGTTAATTACTCCTTAACACGGGCTTTAACGATCAGGTTAGAAGAAGAACAGGAGCAAAAGAAACTACCCTAACGAACCGCCACTCAAGTTAATCTACCCATTAAAATCCCCTTTGAATCACCCCTTACACCCAACTAGTAAACTACTCACACATAGCGGATCCAATCATCAAAGCAATAAAAGGGAGACTTAAAAGCATAAAACGATGGAATAAAAAGGGTTTCAACAATGGTTCGGATCCGACTTCTCACAACAAGTGTATAGAAGCTTAGATCTTTCTCCTAACAAAGTAAAAAGCAAAGAACAGTAAAGAACACAAAGAGATCGAACAACAGGGGCTGAGAGAGACGTCCAAGGAGGCTCTCAAAGTCTTCAAGTATTCTCTCTAGGGCGGCGGCTGCACCTTCTTCTTCTCTAAACGTTCACGAGCACAGCACACTCAAAACCCTAGACCTAAGAGGTCTATATATAAGGTACGGTGCTCAGAATTAGGGTTAGGGTTTGCACCTCCTCGAGTTTTTTTCTTGGGCCAAACGTCTTGGGCTTTTACGTTGAAGTTCTTGGGCTTTGAGGCGGTTTAGAAACGTGTCCTGGCCGCACACACGAGGCTTCACCATGCGGCGGAACAGTGGCTGGCCGCACACACGTGGCTTGGCCGTACGCCTGGACAGGTCGGTCTTCAATCGGGTATAACCTCTGGTAGACAACTCCAAATGACTTGATTCCACTTCGAGGCGAATCTTGATTCTTTAAGCTTTCCAATGACACCAAGATCTCCAATTTTGGTTCAGGGGAAGATCTTCAATGGATGCTAAACTTCTGATGATCCGAATCTGTCCTCCAAGTCCTTTTCTTTCCCTTTTTGGTCGTTTTCCCTTAAAACCTGTAAAAACTCTTTGTTCTTGCAAATACTGAGTTATTGGCCTTAATACATCAGAAATGTATTAAAACCTTGTTAAACACTATAGAAAACCATAGCTAAAATGGGCGAAAATACGGTGTTATCAACTCCCCCAGACTTAAACTTTGCTTGTCCTCAAGCAAACAAGAAAGTAAAGTCATGAAAAATAGGTTTGAAAACGCGGGAACTAACTTACCTTCCGGGTTATCCTCTCTACACTCCTCACTGCTCTGATGTCCGGGACTTCCATTCGTTAGTTTCCATGAGAGTCAACAACTCTCCTTAATCAATCCCACAGTTTTCCGGCGTCTCCAGACTCTCCATTGTCATCTCTTTACATAAATTAAGCATAAACAAAATGGTGAGATCTTACCAAGGAAAAATCGATTGGAGGCATGTAGACTCTTCCCCAAGCCGAGACGTTCTCCGTACGTTCTCCCTCTTCCTCTTTTCTCACTTCCAAGGGATCGATTTCTCCCTACTTTTCTAGGGTATCATTTTATTTTTTCTATCGACCCCTTGCTCTTTATTTGGGACAGGCTTCCATGAGGTCCGAAGTATGCATGGTGGTTGCCACATCATCCCTCGGTTCACTTCTTTTTGACCTATATCCTCTTTCTCTCTCTTTTTTTTTTTTTTTTAGAATAGACTTCCGTGAGGTCCAAAGTATGCATGGTGGTAGCCACACATCCCTTGGTTCACTTCCGTCGTCTTCTCTTTTCTTCTCCTTTTTTCTTTTTTTTTTTTTTTTTTTTTTTTTAGAGTATTGAAGGGAAGAGTGAGGGGACCATACTGGTGAAGAAGTGCAATGTCTCGTGAGGCTCGGAGTAGAACTCTACTCAACTATATCTCAGATCCCAAGGGTCGACAATTAAGTCCGGTTTAAGTCCTGTAGAGGTTAGAGACAACGTTAGATCATCTGGATATCCATCGAACATGGGTCTTTGGGGATTGTCGAATCAGCTCACGGCCTATCCAAACTTGGCTCCGTAGTCAAGCGTGATCAAGAGTGGAGTGTTAATCAAATCAGATAAACCGTTAGAATAAGATCGGAATTCCCTACTAAATTTGACTCAATAAAAACGACTCGATAAAAAGAAATTCAGTATTGATGTAAAAATGGAAAATTTCGCAAGTCAAGAAGAGTAAAAGTAGAATCGTTAGTAGAGGATGAACATCCTTCCCCCCAGACTTACCTCACACCGTCCTCGGTGTGAAAAAGAAAGGGAAGAGGATGGAAATCATAAAAAGAAAGATAAAGTTTAAGATATATGTCACCTTGGTAATTAGATGGGTTATCTTCCCCCAGACTTAAATTGTTACCAATTCTTGTCCGTTGGTCGATGGTGGAGTGATGGTGAGGCGGATTGTGGTTGGTGACTTTCTATTGTTCTTTCTCCAATGCTAACCTTTGCCCTTGTGTTTCCTTGTTACAAAACCTAAAACCATCAATAACGAATTAGAAAAACAAAAACCAAAAATAAAATCCTAATATAAATAAATAGATAGATAGATATAGCTATGTTAATGGTATGGTTGTGGTTGTAGATCCACTCAATGTGTCCGTTGTTAAGATCGTAAAGGAAGATGGACATGGCCGGGACGGATGGTGGGCTGTCGCGGGTTGGAGATACGATCGGCGATCGTGTCCGGACTGACCCGTCAGTCGTGGCACAGGCCGCATGCTCGACCGTCGACCGTGCGGTCGATGGCCTTGCAGCCGCGGGCTGGTGGCATGTCTGTGCGGCAGGGGCTCGGTCGCAAAGCCTTAGAGACTTTTCCGTGTGGCGACTAAATCTTCCTGCTTGCTTCCTTTTTAACATGGATAAGAAACACATCAAAGCATAAAGCATAATCAAAACCAAAAACCAAAAATCAAAAACATAACCTAATGATGGGTTGCCTCCCATCCAGCGCTTTGTTTAACGTCGTTGAGCTCGACGTTGGTGCCTTAGAGGTTAGGCGGATGGAGAGCTTATCCTAAGATGGGCTCTCTTGGGTCTTGCTTTGTTGAGACCTCGGAGTTCTTCTTCAATGATCGCGTATGGTGGATCTCCTTCTTCTTTATAAATCTCTCCTTTTTCAAGTGCTCGCAAAGGATGAGATTCATGGTGAGTTATGTAGTCGCAAATCACATGAGGGTCCGGTTCTTTCTCCTGTTTCTTCATAGCGTCGTGTCCAGCAACACATATACGTACCTTTATGAGGGTCTCCATACGTTCTCCTTGACTCCTATGGCGAGGGATACCATTGGTTATATCTTGGAGAGGTTGGTGGCTGAGGCGAAAAGAGACACGGCTTCTCTTGAAGAAGTTTTGGTCACACTCGTCCGTTTGCGGGTCGGGCGGTTTGAAGCGACTTGAATGAGGTTTGGGTGCTAGTCTAGAATCTCCATAGGGGTGATAGAGAAGTGGAGGAGGTCGTGGCCAGAAGTTGCTTTGATCGGGAGCCTCTCTCCTTTCCCGAATTCGCCGAAAAGCAATGTTTCTGCGAAATTCTTCTTATGGAGCTTGAGTCGTCATATATAAGTGTGTTTCTCCCGATCCTTTTTTGTCTTCCCCATCAGTAAAGAGACTACCAATCTCAGCATCCTTTCTTGAGAAGTTTTCAAGATGTTCCTCGTTACTTCCTTCCTTAAAGTGAATTTTCTTTTCGGAAAAAGGTTCACCGTATGTCCACTCCCTGGACTCAGGATGGTCAGTAGCTTCCAACGTCTTTCTTCCTTCATAAAATTGCTTAGGCCTAGGTCCCTTGGCTTCTCGCTTCCGTTTCACGAGCTTTTCTTCTTAATCTTGTAAGGCCTGTGGCAGAAGGCTAGCTGTTGTGTAACATGTTACCATGAAGCTAGGTTCTTCTTTTCCATGGGGCTTTAGATCATTATGGCCTTGGAACTTGTCGCGATCACGGCTGGTTGCGGTCGACGGGCCTAAGATCACGTCTTTGCAGCTTAAGAATGAATCAGTCACTGGCCACGGACTGGGGTCCTGTTTGTGCGGCCAAGGCGTGGCCTGCCGCGGAACCATTATTTGACCATGTGGTCGAGAAGGTGATTGCCGCACGTCTGGACCATGGTCGGACGGTGGTAATTCAGCGATCTCGGCTTCTTGTGACGCGATCATGAGCTCTCCCTCTTCTTTGCTTGCTTCCCTTTGGTGATCTTCCTGTATAAGGAAAATTTTTGGGTTGCATGTCGACGGAGAATGGCCCTCTTCTTCTCCTTGAGAGCTCCCATGATCCGATTCTTCGAAAAACAACTGCCCTTGTTTCCCGATTCTTCTTGACTCCCACACGGCTTCTCCGATGGTTTCTCTTTCTTCTGTTTCCTGTAAAGTGTATGAGGGAACCTTACAAGTGTTTATGGATGTAGAGTTACCTTTTTTGTGAAAGTTTTGAAGAAGATTTCCTTTTTTGTAAAGGACTTCCGTTTCTTCTCCTTTTCTTTCTTGAAGCTCGTTTGGTGACTTGACTACCAAGGTTATGGATTCTTCTAGGCCATTTCCGCCGTCTCCATGGTGATGAGGGATCACGTTGGTCGGAGACATTGGTCGTGGGCCCTCGATTGGGCTTAGGATCTCCGAATCAAAACTTGGAGTAGAACAGGTCACGGGCCGCACAATGAGGTCCTGCGTGTGTGGCCATGAGAGGTCTTGGCGCACACTGGAAGCTTGGTTGTGCGGTGGGGAGTCGTCTGGGTTTGGATGTGGAGACGGGTCGGGCCGCATGGCGCTGTCCCGACCATGCGGTCGTGGGTCAGGCTGCCGCAAGCCTGGAGCTTGTCCGTGCGGTCGAAGAGACTCACACCACGGACCGGGAGGTTGGTCATGCGGTGGAGATTTCGACGTCCTCTCCGGTTCCCTTTCAAGTGGTGGTGGTTCGTGTGGATCTTTGGGAGCTTCCACTGTCCAAAATATCACCTCGACTTTCCCACTTTTCTCTAAGTGATGGGTTTGATCGGTTGGGACTCCTTCCTCTTCACCTTTCTTCTCAAGGTGTCCTTCCTCGATCTCTTTTTCTTCAGGGTAGGCCCCTTCTTCTACTAGTACCTGCAAGTAGCAAGAAAAAGTTTTCCCTATCCTCTTTGAAGCGTGGTTGACTGTCTCTAGAAGGTTTCGCAGAAGCCTTTCTTCTTCGTCAAGGGATCCTACTCTTTCCAGTCGAGCAAGCCGCCCTACTGTTTCTTTCTCCTCTTTAGTTAGTGGCTGATCAACGTCAAATCCTCCACATTTGACCATTTCTAGAAAGATCCTACAAGCCCTACCTACCTCTTCCGGAGGGTAGATTGACTTCATCTCTATAATTTGGTCTTCGATATCTTCAAAGAAAGCTTCTACTCTTCCCTTAACGGCTTCATCAGTAGCCTCTTCTTGAGCGTCAAGAGAATTTCGCACTGGGTCTTCAAACTTAATCTCCTCCTGAGAACTATGTGGTTTAGGCTCTTGATTAGAATAGGATGGATAATCCTCGTATGAGTCTACCTCATAACCTCATAGAGTTCATCCTCTTCTTCTTCTTCATAAAATTCGCCCGAACGTTGTGAGTTTCCAGCCCTCACAAACGAGTTCCCAAATGAGCCAATTGTCCTCATCCCACGGTGTTCATCTTCTTCATTGGAGGCATGGTAGAAACCTGAGGGTTTATTGGAACATTGTGAGTTGGAAGCTTTCACAAATTGGTCGTCACATATGCGAGGAGATGGGCGATGGGCTCGCCCTGTAGGTGACATCATGGCTGGTCTGTGGTGACCAATGAAGGGACCATGAGTCGGGTGGTATGCTGGTCCGTACATGGAGTCTCGGATCAACGTCGATGGACGCGGCTTCATCTCCGCGTTATGGTGTTTGTGGCGGTCGTAATACCAGTCCGGATGGACGTCGGGATCCATCCCAAGGCCTCCTGAAACAAGTAAAACCAAAAAGAAAAATCAAAAGCAAAGTGTCCTAGACTAGACTCTAGTCTCAGACTCGGTGGTAAACTACTCCTCCGGCGGCAACGGCGCCAAAAACTTGATGGGGTCAGAAGTGACCTCACTAGTTTTACCCGAACAAAAGAATTCAGGAGTTTAACCTTGGGTAAAACAATTGAAAGGCTGCAAGTGCACAGCTAATCGTTTGTAGTACTTTAGGTATCGATCCACCCGAAGGGAGTTACCAAAGCGAGTCTTGCAAGAAAAGAAATCAGGCTAGGACCAAACGAGAGGGATTGTTGTTGTTGTGTCACGGTCCTAAAACTAAGAAAGCAAATAAACTAAACCTAATAAGCTAGCCTAAACGAAGCAATAAAGCAAGCAGAACGAAACTAGACCTAAAGAAAGCAAACTTAAACCTAAATCAAGCAAATCAAAGAAAGCAATAAATGAAAGCAAAGTAAACGATTGAAACGACGGTTGTAAGCAATAAAGAGAAACACTGGGCATGCAGGGATTTTCGCGGGAGATTCATAGATAGGGTTCACTTGAGGGTCCTGGATAGGTTCAATTTAAAGCCTGTTCACGAACTACGATTTCTAAAGGCCACCAAACCCCTAATCGGTTAGGTTGATGCTATCACAATCAAATTCGGTAACTAATACGGTTTGACTAGAAACTAATTCAGTGACTAATGCAGGTTGATCAGAAACTCAATAAGAAGCAAGCATTAAGATCAGAATCGATACGTTCACTACGAGCACACGATACAATGTAAATCTTCAAGCGTGATATTTCAAGCTCTTCTATACGTAGTTCAGATAATTTACAGTCAACGGTTAGCAGGCAAACGGTCTATAATCAAGGTCAAGGTTAATTACTCCTTAACACGGGCTTTAACGATCATGTTAGAAGAAGAACAGGAGCAAAAGAAACTACCCTAACGAACCGCCACTCAAGTTAATCTACCCATTAAAATCCCCTTTGAATCACCCCTTACACCCAACTAGTAAACTACTCACACATAGCGGATCCAATCATCAAAGCAATAAAAGGGAGACTTAAAAGCATAAAACGATGGAATAAAAAGGGTTTCAACAACGGTTCGGATCCGACTTCTCACAACAAGTGTATAGAAGCTTAGATCTTTCTCCTAACAAAGTAAAAAGCAAAGAACAGTAAAGAACACAAAGAGATCGAACAACAGGGGCTGATAGAGACGTCCAAGGAGGCTCTCAAAGTCTTCAAGTCTTCTCTCTAGGGCGGCGGCTGCACCTTCTTCTTCTCTAAACGTTCATGAGCACAGCACACTCAAAACCCTAGACCTAAGAGGTCTATATATAGGGTACGGTGCTCAGAATTAGGGTTAGGGTTTGCACCTCCTCGAGTTTGTTTCTTGGGCCAAACGTCTTGGGCTTTTACGTTGAAGTTCTTGGGCTTTGAGGCGGTTTAGAAACGTGTCCTGGCCGCACACACGAGGCTTCACCATGCGGTGGAACAGTGGCTGGCCGCACACACGTAGCTTGGCCGTGCGCCTGGACAGGTCGGTCTTCAATCGGGTATAACTTCTGGTAGACAACTCCAAATGACTTGATTCCACTTCGAGGCGAATCTTGATTCTTTAAGCTTTCCAATGACACCAAAATCTCCAATTTTGGTTCACGGGAAGGTCTTCAATGGATGCTAAACTTCTGATGATTCGAATCTGTTCTCCAAGTCCTTTTCTTTCCCTTTTTGGTCGTTTTCCCTTAAAACCTGTAAAAACTCTTTGTTCTTGCAAATACTGAGTTATTGGCCTTAATACATCAGAAATGTATTAAAACCTTGTTAAACACTATAGAAAACCATAGCTAAAATGGGCGAAAATACGGTGTTATCAACTAGCATTAACAACAAGATTGATATGTTCACAAGGTGCCATGGTTATGACTCTCGTCGCCATGGAATCACACCTTGCTCGACTAAGTTGATTCCAGTACTAAACAACACTCTCGTGCCTAGATTAATCACATAAGATCTTAGAACAAGTTAGCTACTCAAGCCCTAAGCATTAAGAACAACATAGAAGAAGAACTATAAAATAAATTCCCAAACTAACAACCTAATAATCGGTCACGTCCCTTCAGAGTAACCCTAGCCTAATAAGGAAACTACTTAAACATAAAAACTAAAAAGAAAGCTATAAAATAAAACTATAAAAATATTTATAAAACTGGGGGAGAGCTACAGCTCTCAAAAGAGAGAGCCACTGCTCTAAAAACATGTGTTTGATTACAAGGTCGAGCCCTCCTTATATAGGAAAAGGGGAGAGCAACAAAAGGAAACAAAAGAAATGGAAAGTCTTGGAGAGGCGGTAAAAGAGGCGGTGGACCGGTCGATCCTGGGCCTAGAATGGTCGGTCCATGGGCCGGATCGATCGATCCCATGTGTGGACCGGTCGATCCCGACTCTCGTCCGCGTCGGCTTCGTCAGCAGGTTGACATGTCTTCAGTCAATCGGCCATAACTCTTGAGTGCACCGTTGGATTTCCTTCAAACTATTTGGAGATGAAAGCTAACATCCGTGGCGATCTTGTGTCAAAATCTTAGCAAGATCCAACGGTGGGAAGGTCTTCGTCTGCGGCCATACTTCTGACGGGTCTGCTGGACTCTACATCTTTCAATGTATATATGCATCCAAATTGATCCTAAACTCTTCCTTTTGCTCCAAATGCTCTTTAGACCTATAAAACACTAAGTAAAGCATATAGTCCTATATTCTATCTAATATAAGTTAGTTGACTCAATATACAAACCTAAATCCTATATAGAAAACGGTAAATTTGAGACTCATCAGGATTACCATGAGATATATTCAAATATTGAGTATCATTGTGCTTTGAATGTTCATGATCTTGAGTTTAGATTTTCCATCCTTGAAGTGTGTAGAACTCTTCTTGAAGAATCTTACCTAGGGTGTGTGCTTGATATTGATAAGATTTTGCATGAAATTGAAAACCCTAAGGTCGATGAGATGAATGAGGATATTGTGTTCTATGAGATTAATGGAGATAGAGTTGAATATTTCGTTAAAACTTCGTTTCAACCTGAAATTGAATTTATTTTTCCATCACATGTATTTGATCCTCATGAGCAGCTAACCATCAAGGAATACTTCGATGTATATGCTACTTTTGTAGAGAGCTTCCTTGATGCGATTTTTATCTCTGTATCATGGACAATTGTGTGTTACTTGGCATACATTGTTCTCTGTGCTAACAGGAGAAGAACCAAAGGTCTATTGGCTCAACCTTTTGATTCTCAGGATTAATAGTTTGTGTTGAGAGGTCAAGCTATAGACCTTAAACAAGCGCTTATGGGAGGCAACCCATTGAGTATGTACATACTTCTCTTTCTCTTTACTTTTTCTTTGTTTTCATTTTCATTTCTATTTTGAGGATCTTTCATCAGTGAATCATTATGAGTGCATGAGTGTTTCAGGAATATGTTCCAAATGCAGAAGATGCAAAAATTTTGTGTTCCAGACACTCAAGACCGATCGGTCTAGCTGACAGATCAATCGATCCGATCTGAATCTGCATCGAGGAACAGAAGCCTCGGGACCGACCGGTCTACACCAGGGCTTGGTCGATCCCGACCCAAGAAATGGCTCCTAAGACGATGCAGCGGAAAGGAACCAGCTATCGGAGAGCGAGAGTGGACACGCAAGGATCAGGATGACATCGTCGCGCTCCGTGCTTGCAAGTTCGAGCCTACTCGATTCCTAGAAACCGATGACTTGGGTGCGATGGGCATTCTCGATGATGTCCAGGAGTTTCTGCGTAATGCCAGTTTCAGGACAGAAGCCTCGGGATCGACCGATCCCGACTCAGGTATTTCGAAAAAAAATTAGGTTTTCCGGTTTAAATCGGTTTGTAACTCGATTTAAACCGGTTTAAACCGGTTTTTGGGCCAATATATCGATGGAGATCGAGCCCTCTCTCTCCTCCATCGATCCCCAACCTCCATAGCTCTCTCTCTCTAGAAACTTCAATCCTCTCTATCTCTCTCAATTCTCCATTGTTTTTATTGATTCTTGGTGCTAAATCACTCTATTTTTCGAGCCCTAACTGATCCCCCTACACCCAATTCGTTTAAACCAAGGTACTGAGTTCGAAATTTAGCTTAGGGATTTCGGGTTTTTGCACTTTAGGGTGTTAGAGCTTTGTAATCCTTTTGAATTAGGTTGAATTAAGTTGTTGGGAATGCTATAGGGTTGTTAGTTTCTCTGTTTTGAAATGCATTTGATTTGGTTGTGAGAAACTTGAAAATTTTGTGTGATAAGCCTTAGAATTTCGATTTTAGAAGTTAAGAAATGCAAATTGATGGATTGAGAGAGACGATTGAGTTCGAGAGAGTGCTAATTGCTGATTGCATGTGTTTAATGCCATTACATGTATCGATTTTTCTGTTTTGCATTTTGCGAGTGCGATAGAATTTTCGATTTTATGTTTAATTGGATGTTGTTGCTTGCGTCACACTGCTTGTTCATATCAGTTTCTAAAATCATTTTGATTTTTGTTAAACTTTGTGAATTGTTCTAATTTGTGTTTGAGTGTTTTCTGTTTTCAGGAAATGGCTCCTAGACAAAGACGCAACGGCAAAGAACCTACCACCGGAGAAAGAGAGTGGACCCAAAAGGATCAAGCCAACACCATTGCGCTCCGAGCTTGCAAGTTTGAACCCACACGGTTCCTGGAGACCGATATCCTGAGTGCGATGGGCATCCTTGATGATGTCTTGGCATTTCTGCGCAACGCCGATTTTGGCAGCTTCCCTGAGAAGCGATGGCCCCTATTCCCTGATGCTGCAGCTGAGTTCCTAGCCACAGTGGAGCTCCACTTCCCAACGGATCCACTTGATGCTACCGACGAGTTTATCTCCTTCTTCCTCGCCAAGAAACCCTTTACCATCACACTTAGCCAGCTCTGCGATCTTTATGGCTTTCCGAGGAGAGAGAAGGCCAAGTTTGATGGAGTCACCGATGCTTCTGATTTCTGGCAGACCTTTGGGTCTGGTGACTATGTCTCGCGGGGTGCCAAGCAGGCACTGATCTGCAATCCGGTGCTCCGCCTCGCTGTTCAATTCATGAGCAGTACCATTTTCGCCCGCGCGGAGATGAGTACTCTGAAGCTACCAGAGCTCGCCATGTGCTTCTATGGGCTCCACCCATTCATTACCGACCCGACCTCGGCGAACTACAACAAGACGCATCGCGTCAACTTCGCCGCTCTGCTTTCCCAGGAGTTCATCTAGGTGCGCAACAACGCACTTCGATCCTCAAAGAAGGTCATCATCATTGGTAGTATGGTGACTCCCATTATGGCTTTCTGCGGTTTTGGTATTACGCGCCCCTTACCGGAAAACAAGGCGCGATTCATTGATCGAGAGCACCTCTATGCCAGCGAGATTCTCATGACTATCTTTTTGAAGAGCCGAAGATTGGAACACCATTAGCCGGACAACTCACCAGAAGTCCCTATCTCTTGGAAATCCGATTGACTTGGCGTTGACTCCACCCATGACAAGACGCTAATTTGGACTTAATCTTCTCAACTTGGGGCTTGGTATACATCGAACGCGACCTCTGACTCAAGCTCTCCAAGATGCGCATAACTTCGAAAAAGTATGGATTCCCCTCTCTTCTCCTGAAAAAGAAAAAGAAGAAAAAGAGAAAAAGAAAAGAAAAGGGATGTGGTAAACAAAGAAGTGGGCCGAGGGATGTGTGGTTACCCCCTTGCATACTTCGGACTCATGAAAACCAACCCCGGGCTAAAGAGAAAAAGAGAAAAGGAGATCGATAGAAAAAATAAAATGATACCCTAGAAAAGTAGGGAGAAATCGATCTCAAAAGAGTAAAAGAGAAGAGGAGGAAAGGAACCATAAGAAGAATGTTTTGGAAGCTAGAAGAAGGTAAGCGTCTACGCGATCTTTGATCGATACTCCCTCGTTCAGACCGCACGCTTGTAAAGAAATGAATGTAGGGAGTCAACAAAGGAGATTTTGGAGCTTCCTTGAGATCTCGGGACACTAGTACGGAGAGTTGCTAAGTTCATGGTTGGTACATGTTGTAAGCTCAATCCTTTGAGTGATGGATTCGCGGAAGATGTACAAAGATTCTCGAGAAGTTGTAAGTTCCCGTTTTCAAACATTTCCCTTTAAGATTTCGGATTGTTCTTGCTTGAGGACAAGCAAAGATTCAAATCTGGGGGAATTGATGAGTCTTATTTTTATCGTTTTTAGTCTATGTTTTAGGATTGTATTTTGAGTCAACTAACCTATATTAGATAGATATTAGGACTATTTGCTTTACTTAGTGATTTACAGGTCTAAAGAGAGAATATTGGAAAAGAAAGGATTTTGGATCAAATAAGAGTGCAAAATGGGCTAAGCATGAAGAAGTCGACCAATCGTGAAGAAATGAAGAAGGATCGACCGATCCACATCGAGGATCGATCGATCCATGAAGAATTGCAACCCACAGTTGAAGAGGCGGCATAACCGACCAACCAGACCCATGGACCGTTCGATCCAATCAAAGGCCTTGGCCCAAGACGAAAAGATGATGGGATCCACCGATCCACACCGAGGATCGATCGATCCCCGCTTGCCGACTCTCCAAGGATTTCCATTTTTCTTCTTTCCATTTTCTCTTCTCTTTTCCTTTTGCGGCCTCTCTCCCTTTACTATATAAAGAGGGGCTCGCCTCTTGTAATCACACACAATTCATTCTCTCCCTTTTAGAGTTTGTAAGAGATTCACATCTCAATACACTCTTAGTTTTATTTTATAAAGATGTTTCTTTTTATTTTCATCTTCGTCTTTATTTTTATGCTTGAGTAGTTTCCTTATTAGGCTAGGGTTTCTCTGAATGGATGTGATTGATTATTAGGTTGTTAGTTTGGGAATTTATTTTATAGTTCTTTTTCTAATGTTGTTCTTAATGCTTAGGGCTCGAGTAGCTAACTTGTTCTCAGATTTTAGGCGACTAATCTAGGCACGAGAGTGTGTTTAGTTGCTGGACTCAACATTAGACGAGCAAGGTTTCATAGCTTGGCACGCGAAAGCTCTTGTTTTGATATCTTGTGAACATATCGATCTTGTTATTAATGCTAGTTTTACTTAGGGAAGCCTAGCGTAAAGCGTTCTCTAAATATTGCTAAGTAGGTATTTGTGCGAGAGCGACTTACCTTATCATTGTGAATTGAGTTCTAGAACGTATCTTAATATTTTCTATTAATTGATTTAATTGTTTTGTCACATCCCGGATGGTTTCCCTATGCCTAATACTTCTTTTATTATTGTTTGCTTATTTTATTCTATCGTTAGATTGTTAGAAAACAAACTCTTGCTTATTTTGTCTTAGCTTAATTTAATCTATTGATTTAAAGTGTATCTTTGGTCTCTGTAGATTCGACCCTAAAGAACTACTATGATTACCGTTTTGATCCGGTATAGTGTATGATAGGTTTTTATTTGTTTATCCGTGATGACCAAATTGGCGCCGTTGCCGGGGACCAACTGATACCTTTAGAAATTTAGAATTGAATTTAGTCTAAGATTTTTATTTTTTGCATTATACTAATTATTTTATTTTTGTTTCTATTTTCAGGTGCATGCAATTGAGAAGCCACAAGGCTACCGATTTAGTTGCACTCTCTAACGAAGAACTAGGCCGTTTGGAACAAAGAAGGAAAGCCAACTCCGAACCAGCTGAGATGAATCCTCAAGATGTGCAACCAGAAGGAGCTAATCCACCTGTTCTTCCCGCTACTGAAGGAGGGAACAATCCTCCACATGTCCAACCTGCTGCTGCCGGACCGGTCGGTCTAATTCTCGGACCGAACGATCCTCGTGCTGCCAGACCGATCGATCCGCCACCTGGACCGGTCGATCCTCTCGTTGATGCACGTCCTGCTCGTACCCTTGGCGAGCAAGACACACCGGACCGATTCTATGCGAATAGGTCTGCGCTTCGTCCTCCGAATCCCACTCGTCAGGACTACAAGTATAGCTTGATCAACCTCGTCCAAAACCGTTGCTTTAACGGCTTGTCCACGAAGAACCCGATGGATCACATCGAAGCATTTGAAGCGCTATGCAATACCACGAAGGCTAATGGAGTCCCCTACGACTATCTGAGGCTGACATTGTTCAAATTCTCACTTGCGGATAAGGCGTTGCGATGGCTCAAGATGTTGGAGCCCGGTTCCATAACCACTTGGGAAGAGTGTCGAGCTAAGTTCCTCAACCACTTCTATACGAAGGCCCGATCAGCACGTATGAGGAACCAAATTGTTGCCTTTAAGCAGAGGGCTACTGAGACTTTCAATGAAGCTTGGGAACGATTCAAAGAATACGTGAAGGACTGCCCCCATCATGGTTACACTCAAGAAAGCCTCATAACCACTTTCTATGGCGGTATTGACACCCAATACCAAATGGCTCTTGACACGGCAAGCAAGGGAGACTTTTCAACCAACACGGTGGCACAAGCGACGGCACTTATCGAGAATTTGGCACGAAGCAATAGTGACCACGCTCCGGAGTATGACCGGTCGGTTAAGGTGAAAGCAATTGAGACTGATGCGCTTAAGGACCTCACGCAAAAGGTGAACCTTCTTCTTGAGCGTGAACAACAACCGGTGCAAGTTTGTGGAGGAGAAGAAGATGAAGACTTGGAAGAGCTTCACTACGTTGGAGGTTACCGTGGTTTCAACCCCAACTACCGGAACCATCCTAACCTCTCTTATCGAAGCAACAATGTGGAGAATCCACAAGACATGGTGTATCCTCCACGCCAACAAGCGAAGCCATCGGGATTCACTAACTACCCGCCTAAGCCAGCTGCTCCTCAAGAGAACAAGCTGGAGACGATGATACATTCCCTGATCGAGAGTCACCAAAAGAGTGCATCCGAGATTAATGCTAAGATTGACGGGATGTATGGCGATCTTAATGGGAAATTCACTTCTTTGGCGACAAGGGTTGATTTGTTGGACAAAAGGGTTTCATCCATGGCTTCCAGCTCCAAAGGAAAAGAAGCTTGCAATGCTGTCATGACTCATTCTAGAGTCAATGCGAGTTTCAAGACCGGTGCATTTGGTGGTATCTCGAGTTTTCAGAAGCCAGGACCGACCGATCTCCCGCCCAGATCGATCGATCCTCCTGCTGGTTTCACTCTGCTGACCCGAGAGGTCAGATCGACCGATCCTACCTCAGATCGATCGATCCGTGCGGCTCTTCCAGGCGTTTCCGAGTCATTTTCACGGGAGAATGATGCACACTTCATTGTTAAGGCTGATGTACTTCTATACAAGCCTCAGAGTCCTTACCCATCGATGCCTAAGGCCAAAATCGATGAGAAGAAGTACAACCGATTCAAGGAGATTATTGGTGAATTGATGAAAGAAGCTACGTTTTCCGAAGCCTTAGGAGATCTCCCATTCCTAAAGAAGATCTGCAAGGATGTCATTGATGGTACTGAAGATGCTGCAGAAGTTGACGCTTACCTAGAAAAGAGGAAGGAGGCTAGAAATCCAATGCTCGTCAAAGTGGAGAAACTTGAAGATCCGGGCAAGTTTGTGGTGCCATGTTCGATTGATGGAGAAGTCTTTGCTAATTCCCTGTGTGATTCGGGATCAAGCGTGAATGTCGTGTCTATGGCGACCGTCCGTAGGCTTGATCTCCAAGGGATGGAGACCTCTAAATGCTCTTTGAAGTTTGCCAACGCCTCCACAACTACTCCTCAAAGATTTATTGGTGATGTGGAGGTGCGTATAGGCAACCACCTAGTGCCCACCGATTTCCATGTGGTGGAAATGAGTGGAGGCTCGGAAACCCCTTTGATCTTGGGACGTGCGTTCTTGACCACAGTTGGAGCCGTGTTTGACCTTGAAGAACCCAAGATGACCTTCACCAAGATTGACAAGAATGTAGCCTACCATCCGGTGCGCGAAGCCAATCGCTTGGGATCCAACTTTGCCGATGTGTTCGTAGTGATGAAGAGGACACCTCGTATCCGCGTGAATCGCCAATGGCCTTTCCCTCCGCATACCACCGGAATCGTGAAGAGGAATTGCAATTGCAACCCTCCATGCGTTGATCCCACCGTGAATCAAGAAGGAATGCGAGATGAGATTCACCCACATGATCTCAACATGTTCGAAATGCGGGTGAGGATAGTGTCGGACGAGTATAGTTTCGAAGAAGCTTGGATGAATTATCCCGGCCTGCAAAAGTGTTTTTGGAGGAGCAGGGAACCCCTCTATGCCATTGAAGCACACTTCTATAGGTCACGCGAAAGAAATAGCGAGAGAAGGCGTCTGCCTAAGAAGGAAGATCCCGGTTACTTCGTGATTCCGTGCGCCGTCAACGGTACCTCGGTGTACAATTGCCTTTGTGATTCGGGAGCCGGAACGAGTGTGATCCCAACCGCTATTGCCTCTCGATGTGGAATCACCAATTGTTTCTCATCCACTACAAACCTCTCAATGGCCGACGAGTCCGTAGTAGTACCAAGAGGAGAGCTTCGCGATGAGATGGTGCGAATCGGCGATGTGGATGTCCCCACGGACTTCAAGGTTGTAGATGTGCCCGGGAAGCGTCAGCAAGTCATCTTCGGAAGAGCCTTCTTGAACACCGTTGGAGCTGTCATAGATACTCCCAATCGTCGAGTATGCTTCACTAATATCGACAAGAGAGTTTTCTATCATGTCACGCCAAGAGGGAACGCAATTAGACCCATCCGAGGAGAAGAGGAAAGTCGCAGTGTGAGCATCTCAGCCATTTTGTTGCCTTTCCTGCAAGAGAAAAAGAGAAAAGAGTACACTTCATGTAGTCCATGCGGGTCTCGTCTGAGCTAGTGGTGCCGCATATCTCTTCGAAAAGATCAATGTGGTCAATTGGATGCTCTTCAAGGTTCCCGTGGTACTGGTGCTGCTTAACCAGAGTGACAGCATGCGGATTTATCTCCACACTTTGCCCTCGTGGCATAGTCGGTTGTATCGGCGATCGGCTTCCGACTTCCCGATACGGAAGGTCGTGATATCCGATCGTCCTGCTTCGATCATCGTTTATGGCCCCAAGATCATCTCCCAGAGGTGACGGATCGTTATGGTGTCCCGGATACAAGTCCCGGCTCGCCATTCTTAAAGTTCCTGAAACCAAAACGAAAGAAATCAAAGCAACAAGAAATAGAGGTTTTTTTTTTTTTTTTTTTTTTGCTAAAACAAAATGCCTTAGACAATATCCTAGTCTAAAATTCGTGGGTAATCACAATTAGTCCCCGACAACGGCGCCAAAAACTTGATGCGGTCCAGAAGGACCTCTCAGGTTTCACCCAAGCGAACTCGGGCTTTTAAACCTCGGTAAAAACAATCAATGGGCTGCAAGTGCACAGCCTATCGTTTGTAGTACTTGAGGTATCGATCCACAGGGACTAACAGATCACACAACGAATCAGCAAGAAAAGGATATGGCTAAGACTGAATCTAAAAAGGGGTTTTTGTGGTTTCCTAATACTATGGTCACTACTAAACTATTATAAACTATTCTGCTACTAAGAATAACTAACTACTCTACGCTAGAGATTACTAAGGACTAACGACTAACTAGGGAAGGGATGATAGCTAAGATTTTCTTATCAATTAAACTAGACGCTGGGAGGTAAGGGGATCTCTAAGGGAAATGGATCAGGATGTTCTAGGGACTAGGGTTGGTTCGTTCACGTCTTAGGGTTCCAAACTACGAGACATTAAAGATGAACGCTTCACTTTTGATGCACGTACACGAGCACTAACAACCTAATGACCAATAGTTCACCGGCTTTCGAGAAGTTAGGCAAGCATTAAAGATAGGCTCGATGCGTTAATAAAGTAGATACAAATAGCGTTGGCCAGGGTTGCACTACTAAACTCGTCTAGGCTAGATCCGGACCCCTAAGCTACAAAAGGCCAAAGTTACCTGAGATCAATCACCGATGGTTAAACTAATGAAAGCATTAGAATCGAACCTAGAACGAAGAACAACTATGAACGGACCAGATCCCTTATCGCCTAGTCACTGACCCATAAACCCTTTCGAGAAACCCCTAAATCCCAACAAAGAAACTACTCACACATAGCGGATCCAATCATCAAAGCAATTAAAGGGAAAGTAAAGAGCATAAATAGATAGATAAGATAGGGTTTCAACAAAGGTTCAGATCCGATCTCTTAGCAACAAGTGTAAAGAGACTAGATCTTTCTCCTAACGAAGTAAAAGCAATAGAACAGAAACAGAAACGAAGAGATCTAACAACAGGGGCTGAGAGAGACGTCCAGGGAGGCTCTCAAAGTCTTCAAGTCTTCTCTCTAGGGCTGCTACGAGTTATGGAGGGCGGCGGCTGCTTCTAGATCTCCCAACTTCCAAGCATGTCGAAACCCTAGGCCTTGGAGGCTTATATATAGGGTACGGTGCTCAGAATTAGGGTTAGGGTTTGCACCTCCTCGAGTTTGCTTCTTGGGCCAAACGACTTGGGCTTTCGTGTTGCACTTCTTGGGCCTTGAGGCGGTTCAGAATCAAGTCCTGGCCGCACACACGGGCTCTCATCATGCGGTGGACATAGGGTTGGCCGCACAGCCGCGGCCTGGCCGTGCGCCTGGACAGGTCGGTCTTCAATCGGATATAACTTCTGACTGGTAGCTCCAAATGACTTGATTCCACTTCGAGGTGAATCTTGACTCTTTAAGCTTTCCAATGACACCAAGATCTCCAATTTTGGTTCACAGGAAGGTCTTCAATGGATGCTAAACTTCTGATGATCCGAATCTGTCCTCCAAGTCCTTTTCTTTCCCTTTTTGGTCGTTTTCCCTTAAAACCTGTAAAAACTCTTTGTTCTTGCGAATACCAAGTTATTGGCCTTAATACATTAGAAATGTATCAAAACCTTGTCAAACACTATTGAAAACCATAGCTAAAATGGGCGAAAATACGATGTTATCAACTCCCCCAAACTTAGACTTTGCTTGTCCTCAAGCAAACAAGAAAGTAAAGTCATGGAAAAGAGGTTTGAAAATCACGGGGACTACTTACCGTCCGGGTTATCCTCTCTACACTCCTCACTGCCTGATGTCCGGAACTTCCATCCGTTAGTTTCCATGAGAGTCATCGATTTCTCCTTAATCAATCCCACGGTTCTCCGGCATCTCCAAACTCTCCATTGTCATCTCTTTACATAAATTAAGCATAATAAAATGGTGAGATCTTACCAAGGGAAAATTGATTGGAGGCATGTAGGTCTTTTCCAAGACGAGACTTTCTTCGTAAGTTCCTCCTCTTTCTCTTTTCTCACTTCCAAGGGATCGATTTCTCCCTACTTTTCTAGGGTATCATTTAATTTTTTCTATCGACCCCTTGCTCTTTATTTGGGACAGGCTTCCATGAGGTCCGAAGTATGCATGGTGGTTGCCACATCATCCCTCGGTTCACTTCTTTTTGACCTATATCCTCTTTCTCTCTTTTTTTTATAGAATAGACTTCCGTAAGGTCCAAAGTATGCCCGGGTGTAGCCGCACATTCCTTGGTTCACTTCCGTCGTCTTCTCTTTTCTCTTTTTTTTTTTTTTTTTTTTTTTTTTTTTTTTTTTTTTTAGAGTATTGAAGGGAAGAGTGAGGGGACCATACTGATGAAGAAGTGCAATGTCTCGTGAGGCTCGGAGTAGAACTCTACTCAACTATATCTCAGATCCCAAGGCTCGACAATTAAGTCCGGTTTAAGTCCTATAAAGGTTAGAGACAACGTTAGATCATCTGGATATCCATCGAACATGGGTCTTTGGGGATTGTCGAATCAGCTCACGGCCTATCCAAACTTGGCTCCGTAGTCAAGCGTGATCAAGAGTGGAGTGTTAATCAAATCAGATAAACCGTTAGAATAAGATTGTAATTCCCTACTAAATTTGACTCAATAAAACGACTCGATAAAAAGAAATTCAGTATTGATGTAAAAAGTGGAAAATTTCGCAAGTCAACAAGAGTAAAAGGTAAAATCGTTAGTAAAGGATGAACATCCCCCCCAGACTTAAATCACACCGTCCTCGGTGTGAAAAAGAAAGAGAAGAGGATGATAATCATAAATTTAAAGATAGAGTTAAGAACGATGTCACCGTAATAATGATGGAACGTCTTCCCCCAGACTTAAATTGTTGCCAATTCTTGTCCGGTGGAGACGGTGGAGTGATCGGTGGTGGATAGTGACTGTCCGTAATTCTTTCTCCCAATGCTAGATTTCCTTTCCTTGCTTGTATATTCTTGTTACAAAACCTAAAACCATCAATAACGAATTAGAAAAACAAAAACCAAAGATAAAATCCTAATATAAATAAATAGATAGATAGATATAGTTATGTTAATGGTATGGTCGTGGTTGTAGGTCCACTCAATGTGTCTGTGATTAAGATCATAAAGGACGAATGACATCGCTGGGACGGATGGCTGGCTTGTCGCGGGCTGGAGATCCGATCATGACGGCTTAGGACCGCGGGTACGTGACCCGTGTGGTCGGTCGATCGGCCGATCGTTCGTCCGTCTGTCGCTCGGCCGCACGCTCAGCTCCCGACCGTGCGGTCAGAGGCCTTGCTGCCGCGGGCTGGTGGCTTGGTCATGCGGCAGGGACTGGGTCGCCAAGTCTGAGAGACTCTTCCGTGTGGCGACCAAATCTTCCTGCTTACTTCCTTTCGACAAGGATAAGAGACACATCAAAGCATAAGGCATAAACAAAACCAAAAACCAAAAATCAAAAACATAACCTAATGATGGGTTGCCTCCCATCCAGCGCTTTGTTTAACGTCGTTGAGCTCGACGTTGGTGTTCTTCTTAGACTTGAGAAATGTCAATAAGCGCGATTGTCTCTCGCCCGCTCTTTCCCACTTCTACGAGGTAGGGCTTGAGACGCTGTCCATTCACGATAAATTCCCCTCCGTTGTTGTCGTAGAGGACTACCGCTCCGTATGGTTTTACTTCCTTGATTCTGAATGGTCCGGACCATCTCGACCTCAATTTTCTAGGGAAAAGTTTAAGCCGAGAATTAAAGAGCAGAACCTGGTCGTTTGGCGAAATAGATCTTGGGATAATCTTTTTGTCATGGTACTGCTTGGTCCTCTCCTTGTAGATCCTTGAGTTTTCATACGCGTTATTACGAATCTCGTCTAGTTCATTAAGCTGTAGTAGACGTCGTTCCGCGGCTATCTTGATGTTGTAGTTAAGCTCCTTTACGGCCCATGCTGCTTTATACTCCATCTCGACCGGAAGATGACAAGCTTTCCCGTAGACGATGTGGAAGGGCGTGGTTCCTAAGGGCTTCTTGAATGCAGTTCTGTATGCCCAGAGTGCGTCATCAAGCTTTTGTGACCAATCCTTCCTTGTTTTAGAAGTCGTCTTCTGGAGGATGGACTTGATCTCCCTGTTGGAAATTTCCACTTGCCCGCTCGTCTGTGGATGGTAGGGGGAGGCGACCTTGTGTTGGATGCCGTTTTTCTTAAATAGGCTCGCGAGGGTTTGGTTGTTGAAGTGCTTACCACCGTCGCTTATCACCACTCTAGGAACCCCGAACCGTGGGAAAATAATCGACTTGAACATCTTTATCACCACCTGCGAATCATTTTTGGGGCTCGCTATCGCCTCTACCCACTTAGAGACATAGTCAACAGCCACAAGAATATATTCATTACCGTTAGAATTTGGGAAGGGTCCCATGAAATCGATGCCCCACACATCGAAGACTTCCACTTCCAAGATGAAGTTTTGCGGCATTTCATTTCTCCTGCTTATATTTCCCATCCGTTGGCAAGCGTTGCATCTGGATATGAAGGCGTGTGCATCTTTGAACATGCTTGGCCACCAAAATCCTGCCTGCAAAACTTTCGAGACGGTTTTAAAAGTGGCGAAATGACCTGCGTAATAAGAACCATGACATCCAAAAAGGATTCCCTCAACATCTTCTTCCGGAACACATTTTCGAAATAGCCCGTCGCTGCACTTCCTGTAGAGAAAAGGCTCATCCCAAAAGTATCTTCTGACTTCCTTTAAAAACTTCTTCTTGTTATACCCAAAGAATCGCGGTGGTTCTACATCTGCTGCGAGGTAGTTCGCGATGTGACGGTACCAAGGTGTGTTTAAGGGTTGTCGCTTCGCCTTAGGTGGTTGCGGCGGCGTGGTCGTCGCGGTCGAGTGCCTGGCTGACACGGCTTCGATAGCATATATGTTCTCCTCCGGAAGGCTGTCATCTATCGGGACTTCTTCTTCAATTCTCATTCGAGACAGATGGTCGGCGACGCCGTTGTCCGTCCCCTTCTTGTCCTTAACCTCTATGTCGAACTCTTGAAGTAAGATAATCCATCTTATCAGCCGCGGTTTTGCATCTTTCTTTGACATCAGGTATCTTATTGCAGCGTGGTCCGTGTGAACAATCACTTTCGAACCAACCAGATATGATCGAAACTTCTCAAATGCGAATACAACAGCCAGGAGTTCTTTCTCCGTTGTGGCGTAGTTACATTGGGCTTCGTCCAGTGTCCTGCTCGCATAGTATATCACATTGAGCTTCTTGTCTTTCCTTTGTCCTAGCACTGCTCCTACTGCGTAATCGCTCGCGTCGCACATGATCTCGAAGGGCAGCTCCCAATCCGGCGGCTGAACGACTGGGGCCGAGATAAGTGCACTCTTAATCTTGCGGAAAGCTGCAAGGCATTCTTCATCAAATTTGAAATCCACGTCTTTGCAGAGGAGACGCGTTAGAGGCCTCGCGATTTCAGAAAAGTCCTTAATAAAACGCCTATAGAATCCCGCATGTCCAAGGAAACTCCTTATTCCCTTCACATTTGTTGGCGGCTGGAGACTCATCATCACCTCGATCTTCGCCTTGTCGACTTCAATCCCTTTATCCGAAATCTTGTGCCCGAGTACTATGCCATCCCTCACCATGAAGTGACACTTTTCCCAGTTCAGTACAAGGTGCTTCTCTTCACACCTATCCAAGACTTTACCGAGATTCGCCAAACATGCCTGAAATGATGACCCATACACTGAGAAATCGTCCATGAAGACTTCCATGAAATCTTCGATATACTCTGTGAATATGGACATCATACACCGCTGGAAAGTGGCTGGGGCGTTGCACAAACCGAAAGGCATTCTTCGATAGGCAAACGTCCCGTATGGGCATGGAAATGTGGTCTTTTCTTGGTCTTCCGGGTGGATTGGGATCTGAAAGAACCCCGAATATCCATCCAAAAAGCAATAGTACTGATGGTTTGCTAACCTTTCCAACATTTGGTCGATGAAGGGAAGAGGGAAGTGGTCTTTCCTGGTTGCCGCGTTGAGCTTCATGTAGTCTATGCACATCCGATGTTCTGTGACGGTCCTTGTCGCGATAAGCTCGTCATTATCGCCCTTGACAACCGTCATACCTCCCTTCTTAGGTACAACATGGACCGGACTGACCCAGGCACTGTCAGAGATGGGAAAAATGATTCCTGCCTCTAAAAGCTTCATTATTTCCTTCTTGACCACGTCTTTTAAATTCGGGTTGAGCCTTCTCTGATGCTCAATCGAATTCTTCGCTCCTTCTTCGAGATGAATCCTGTGCATGCATAGATCCGGAGAAATCCCCGGAATATCCTCAAGAGAATATCCTAAAGCTCTCCTATGCTTTCTTAGTACCGAGAGAAGCATATCCGTCTCAACACTATTCAAACCAGCGTTAATAATAACAGGATACGTGGAGTTTCGCCCAAGAAAAGCATACCTAAGACCAGCGGGAAGTGGCTTAAGTTCAACTTGGGGCGCTCTAGACTCTATCCAGGGATTAGAAATTGCTGGAATATTTCTCTGAGGTGCAGACGTTCTATGACCTTCCATCCTAGTGAAGTCAGCGCCTGATTCTCCAAGGTCATTGTTCGAATCAAGGATCCTTTCACAGGCTTCCTCCGCGTCATTGAGGATATTGTACTCATCATTTACCTGTGTCAGAACCACTTACATGGGATCGTCAAGTAGGAGTCTCCCGTAAACCTTCTCCGTTGCTCTGTCTGCCTCGTCGACCCAGAAAGCTTCGCAACCTGCTGCAGACGTCGTCATTGCCTTATGCATATCGAATTTCATGACGGAGCTTCCCAGATGAAGGTCAATTTTCCCTTTAGGGACATCGATGATCGCCCCAGCCGTAGAAAGAAACGGGCGACCAAGAATTAAAGGGTCCCTAGGCTCCTTAGACAGGTCCAACACCACGAAGTCAGTGGGGATCACGCACCCTTCAATGTTGACTTCTACATCAGTTAGGGTGCCAATCGGGTGGCGGGTCGACCTATCCGCGAGTACCAGCTGAATCCTAGTCGGTTTGAAATCGTCATACCCCAACCGTCGGGCTACAGAATAGGGCATTAGGTTGATGCTAGATCCTAAATCGCAAAGCGACCGTTCGAACGTCTCCCCGCCTATTTTGCATGACAACACAAAACTTCCTGGATCCCCTCGCTTTTCGGGAGCGTTGTTTAGCAGTACGGCACTACATTCCTTTGTCATTCTCAGAACACCGTCTTCCAGACTCAGGTCGCTCCCCATCAGCTTCTTCATAAATCTCCTAAGACGAGGCATGAAAGCACATGCGTCAACTAAAGATAACCTTATTTGGAGTTGACTTACAAGGTCTTTCAGCTTGGCGTGTTCCTTTTCTTTCTTCGAGTCCTTCATGGCACTTGGGAAGGGTATCTTGGCCTGGTGTACAAGTCCCGGCGGAGGCGGCGGAGCGCCTGGGGTGGCGTCTCTTGGCTAGTCTCCCCTTTATCGATATCCTCTTCCTCCCTTGGGCCTGGCAGACTAGTACTCGCCTCCTCTTTATCCTTTGGGTACTCCGGTTCCTTGTAAGCTAGCCCGCTCCTTAACGTGATGGCATTCAATGTTGCGTCTGCTTTCGGCTCCTTTTCCTTCGCGATCAAGCGTATGATAGGTCCTGCAAGATAGGTTATGGTTTCCCGGACCTTTATTTCTATCCTTGACACGCAGGACCCAATCGTCTCGGCTTTTTGGCTTAGGGAGTCTCGGACGTCTTCGAATTTGGAGGTGATGTCCTTCGCTAACGCTTCCTGGCAGGTTTGAAACTTATGTATCATGAGCTCTAGACGGCTTGGGGCTTCATGATTTGTGATCTCAAGATCCTGCTGGGGTGCGTATGGGCTGGTAAAATAGCATGGCTGCTGAATACCGTAGTCCCACGAGTCGTACCCCCATCCTACGGGAAGATAGTCCTGCGACTCATAAAAGTCAAAGTTATTAGTGCAATAATCGGGCTCACTACCTCCTTCACTGCTGCCTCAGGTGCCTTCTATTCCCTTGGTGAATGAATTAAGCGCAAACGTGGTCCTTTTAACAGGCAGATCTGAGCCCTTTTGTTCCTCTTCCTTCGGCTTTCGGGAGTGTAGACCGTAGCGTTGGTTGTTGTTGTCACTCTCAGCAAGATTATTGATTAGAACGCGGGCTGTCTCAACCGTTCTTTGGGAAAAATCCCCATTACTTGCTGTGTCGAGAGCCGTCCGGAATTTCTCTTCAACTCCCAGGTAGAATATGCTCATTAGGTTTTCTTGGGAAAAACCATGGTGAGGGCAATCCCTCTCATATTCTCTGAATCGCTCCCATGCGTCATAGAATGACTCAATGGCTCCTTGTCGAAAATCGAGTATCAAAAGCCTAAGCTTGTTGGTACGAGATTTGGGATAGAAATGCTTGAGGAAGGCCATCTTGCATTCTTCCCATGAGGTTATCGACGCCGGAGGTAAGCTCTTCAGCCATTTTGTTGCCTTTCCTGCAAGAGAAAAAGAGAAAAGAGTACACTTCATGTAGTCCATGCGGGTCTCGTCTGAGCTAGTGGTGCCGCATATCTCTTCGAAAAGATCAATGTGGTCAATTGGATGCTCTTCAAGGTTCCCGTGGTACTGGTGCTGCTTAACCAGAGTGACAGCATGCGGATTTATCTCCACACTTTGCCCTCGTGGCATAGTCGGTTGTATCGGCGATCGGCTTCCGACTTCCCGATACGGAAGGTCGTGATATCCGATCGTCCTGCTTCGATCATCGTTTATGGCCCCGAGATCATCTCCCAGAGGTGACGGATCGTTATGGTGTCCCGGATACAAGTCCCGGCTCGCCATTCTTGAAGTTCCTGAAACCAAAACGAAAGAAATCAAAGCAACAAGAAATAGAGGTTTTTTTTTTTTTTTTTTTTTGCTAAAACAAAATGCCTTAGACAATATCCTAGTCTAAAATTCGTGGGTAATCACAATTAGTCCCCGACAACGGCGCCAAAAACTTGATGCGGTCTAGAAGGACCTCTCAGGTTTCACCCAAGCGAACTCGGGCTTTTAAACCTCGGTAAAAACAATCAATGGGCTGCAAGTGCACAGCCTATCGTTTGTAGTACTTGAGGTATCGATCCACAGGGACTAACAGATCACACAACGAATCAGCAAGAAAAGGATATGGCTAAGACTGAATCTAAAAAGGGGTTTTTGTGGTTTCCTAATACTATGGTCACTACTAAACTATTATAAACTATTCTGCTACTAAGAATAACTAACTACTCTACGCTAGAGATTACTAAGGACTAACGACTAACTAGGGAAGGGATGATAGCTAAGATTTTCTTATCAATTAAACTAGACGCTGGGAGGTAAGGGGATCTCTAAGGGAAATGGATCAGGATGTTCTAGGGACTAGGGTTGGTTCGTTCACGTCTTAGGGTTCCAAACTACGAGACATTAAAGATGAACGCTTCACTTTTGATGCGCGTACACGAGCACTAACAACCTAATGACCAATAGTTCACCGGTTTTCGAGAAGTTAGGCAAGCATTAAAGATAGGCTCGATGCGTTAATAAAGTAGATACAAATAGCGTTGGCCAGGGTTGCACTACTAAACTCGTCTAGGCTAGATCCGGACCCCTAAGCTACAAAAGGCCAAAGTTACCTGAGATCAATCACCGATGGTTAAACTAATGAAAGCATTAGAATCGAACCTAGAACGAAGAACAACTATGAACGGACCAGATCCCTTATCGCCTAGTCACTGACCCATAAACCCTTTCGAGAAACCCCTAAATCCCAACAAAGAAACTACTCACACATAGCGGATCCAATCATCAAAGCAATTAAAGGGAAAGTAAAGAGCATAAATAGATAGATAAGATAGGGTTTCAACAAAGGTTCAGATCCGATCTCTTAGCAACAAGTGTAAAGAGACTAGATCTTTCTCCTAACGAAGTAAAAGCAATAGAACAGAAACAGAAACGAAGAGATCTAACAACAGGGGCTGAGAGAGACGTCCAGGGAGGCTCTCAAAGTCTTCAAGTCTTCTCTCTAGGGCTGCTACGAGTTATGGAGGGCGGCGGCTGCTTCTAGATCTCCCAACTTCCAAGCATGTCGAAACCCTAGGCCTTGGAGGCTTATATATAGGGTACGGTGCTCAGAATTAGGGTTAGGGTTTGCACCTCCTCGAGTTTGCTTCTTGGGCCAAACGACTTGGGCTTTCGTGTTGCACTTCTTGGGCCTTGAGGCGGTTCAGAATCAAGTCCTGGCCGCACACACGGGCTCTCATCATGCGGTGGACATAGGGTTGGCCGCACAGCCGCGGCCTGGCCGTGCGCCTGGACAGGTCGGTCTTCAATCGGGTATAACTTCTGACTGGTAGCTCCAAATGACTTGATTCCACTTCGAGGTGAATCCTGACTCTTTAAGCTTTCCAATGACACCAAGATCTCCAATTTTGGTTCACAGGAAGGTCTTCAATGGATGCTAAACTTCTGATGATCCGAATCTGTCCTCCAAGTCCTTTTCTTTCCCTTTTTGGTCGTTTTCCCTTAAAACCTGTAAAAACTCTTTGTTCTTGCGAATACCAAGTTATTGGCCTTAATACATTAGAAATGTATCAAAACCTTGTCAAACACTATTGAAAACCATAGCTAAAATGGTCGAAAATACGATGTTATCAAAAGTCAAGCTATAGACTTAAAACAAGCGCTTCCGGGAGGCAACCCGATGTTTTTGTACTAACTATTATGTTTTGAGCTTTTGGTTTTTGTTTCTTTTGATTTTTAAAGTTTACATTATTTATATTTGAGGATTTAATCAGTGATCAAGGAGAATTCCTAAGTGTTTCAGGAATAGGTTTTAATCGCATAAAAATGCGAAATTTTGGCGATCAGACACTTAGGATCGACCGATCCCCACTAAGGATCGACCGATCCCCACTAAGGATCGATCGATCTCACCTGGAAAATGAACCGAGGGACAGAAGCCTCGGGATCGACCGATCTACACCAGGGATCGATCGATCCCCACTAAGGATCGACCGATCCCCACTAAGGATCGATCGATCTCACCTGGAAAATGAACCGAGGGACAGAAGCCTCGGGATCGACCGATCTACACCAGGGATCGATCGATCCCGACTCAGGTATTTCGAAAAAAAATTAGGTTTTCCGGTTTAAATCGGTTTGTAACTCGATTTAAACCGGTTTAAACCGGTTTTTGGGCCAATATATCGATGGAGATCGAGCCCTCTCTCTCCTCCATCGATCCCCAACCTCCATAGCTCTCTCTCTCTAGAAACTTCAATCCTCTCTATCTCTCTCAATTCTCCATTGTTTTTATTGATTCTTGGTGCTAAATCACACTATTTTTTGAGCCCTAACTGATCCCCCTACACCTAATTCGTTTAAACCAAGGTACTGAGTTCGAAATTTAGCTTAGGGATTTCGGGTTTTTGCACTTTAGGGTGTCAGAGCTTTGTAATCCTTTGGAATTAGGTTGAATTAAGTTGTTGGGAATGCTATAGGGTTGTTAGTTTCTCTGTTTTGAAATGCATTTGATTTGGTTGTGAGAAACTTGAAAATTTTGTGTGATAAGCCTTAGAATTTCGATTTTAGAAGTTAAGAAATGCAAATTGATGGATTGAGAGAGACGATTGAGTTCGAGAGAGTGCTAATTGCTGATTGCATGTGTTTAATGCCATTACATGTAGCAATTTTTCTGTTTTGCATTTCGCGAGTGCGATAGAATTTTCGATTTTATGTTTAATTGGATGTTGTTGCTTGCGTCGCACTACTTGTTCATATGAGTTTCTAAAATCATTTTGATTTTTGTTAAACTTTGTGAATTGTTCTAATTTGTGTTTGAGTGTTTTCTGTTTTCAGGAAATGGCTCCTAGACAAAGACGCAGCGGCAAAGAACCTGCCACCGGAGAAAGAGTGGACCCAAAAGGATCAAGCCAACACCATTGCGCTCCGAGCTTGCAAGTTTGAACCCACACGGTTCCTGGAGACCGATATCCTGAGTGCGATGGGCATCCTTGATGATGTCTTGGCATTTCTGCGCAACGCCGATTTTGGCAGCTTCCCTGAGAAGCGATGGCCCCTATTCCCTGATGCTGCAGCTGAGTTCCTAGCCAAAGTGGAGCTCCACTTCCCGACGGATCCACTTGATGCTACCGATGGGTTTATCTCCTTCTTCCTCGCCAAGAAACCCTTTACCATCATGCTTAGCCAGCTCTGCGATGTTTATGGCTTTCCGAGGAGAGAGAAGGCCAAGTTTGATGGAGTCACCGATGCTTCTGATTTCTGGCAGACCTTTGGGTCTGGTGACTATGTCTCGCGGGATGCCAAGCAGGCACTGATCCGCAATCCGGTGCTCCGCAATCCGGTGCTCCGCCTCGCTCTTCGATTCATGAGCAGTACCATTTTCGCCTGCGCGGAGATGAGTACTCTGAAGCTACCAGAGCTCGCCATGTGCTTCTATGGGCTCTACCCATTCATTACCGACCCGACCTCGGCGAACTACAACAAGACGCATCGCGTCAACTTCGCCGCTCTGCTTTCCCAGGAGTTCATCCAGGTGCGCAACAACGCACTTCGATCCTCAAAGAAGGTCATCACCATTGGTAGTATGGTGACTCCCATTATGGCTTTCTGCGGTTTTGGTATTACGCGCCCCTTACCGGAAAACAAGGCGCGATTCATTGATCGAGAGCACCTCTATGTCAGCGAGATTCTCATCCGCCACTCGCTAGTCTACCGCTTCCAGGGGTCTGACGGGGTCTACAGGTACATTCGCCTGCCCCGCATTGATTTGACATCTCTCGCTATTCCAGGCAACATTGCCTTTGATCCGCCTGCTGGGGCGCTTTGCGAGAGACCTATCCCGCCGAAGACTAGTGGTGTTCGGAGAGCAGCACGCACCCGACGCACTGATGAGGCTGGTCCTTCTGAGCCTTCTGCATCTCAGCCACCGCCATTTCAGCCATTCTCCGGGCAGGTGCCTCCATTTGAGCTTGATGTGAGCGCCTACATCGCTACGGATCCACCGGAGCCGACTATAGAGGTGGAGCGTTGGGTCTGCGAGACGACCAAGAAGAACAACACCCTGCTGACGAAGATTGCTTCTTGGCTTTGCTGCGTTGCACCACCACCACCGCCACCTCCACGCGAGCCTACTCTTGTACACGAGGCTGATCCTAAGGTCGATGCCTTTGCTCGCATTTCTGCTGTCCGCACTGATGATGATGAGGATTACTCTTCAGACCCTCCTGGCCGATCCCATACTTGGCACTCATCCTCTAGCCATGATGATTCAGAGACTAGCGTGCAGGATGACTTCCGTATCCGCACCAGGCGGAAGGCAGGCGTTCGGGACACTCCACCGTCTCATTAGATCCCTCTTCACTGGTTCTATCCTCTGTACTATATTTTTAGTTCCTTTTGAACTTATGTATTTTTATTTGGATTTGTGTCTCTAACGGCAGGACCGACCGATCCCTTACCAGGATCGATCGGTCCGTTTATGTTTTCTGACATTGTTTTTCTTATGAGTTGCATTTTTCTTTCTTTGATTTTTCTTCCATACCGGGACGGTGTGAAGTAAGTCTGGGGGGATATTGTGACTATTGTGCTAACATTTTTACTTTTATTTTTATTTGTGTCGTTTTATTGAGTCAAAATGGTTTGGAACTTGGAACTTCTTTTGTGAATCGTGTGTTCGTACTAATATCTTATGCTATCCGTCATGACTATGTTTTTGAAGAGCCGAAGATTGGAACACCATTAGCCGAACAACTCACCAGAAGTCCCTATCTCTTGGAAATCCGATTGACTTGGCGTTGACTCCACCCATTACAAGACGCTAATTTGGACTTAATCTTCTCAACTTGGGGCTTGGTATACATCGAACGCGACCTCTGACTCAAGCTCTCCAAGACGCGCATAACTTCGAAAAAGTATGGATTCCCCTCTCTTCTCCTGAAAAAGAAAAAGAAGAAAAAGAGAAAAAGAAAAGAAAAGGGATGTGGTAAACAAAGAAGTGGGCCGAGGGATGTGTGGTTACCCCCTTGCATACTTCGGACACATGAAAACCAACCCCGAGCTAAAGAGAAAAAGAGAAAAGGAGATCGATAGAAAAAATAAAATGATACCCTAGAAAAGTAGGGAGAAATCGATCTCAAAAGAGTAAAAGAGAAGAGGAGGAAAGGAACCATAAGAAGAATGTCTTGGAAGCTAGAAGAAGGTAAGCGTCTACGCGATCTTTGATCGATACTCCCTCGTTGAGACCGCACGCTTGTAAAGAAATGAATGTAGGGAGTCAACAAAGGAGATTTTGGAGCTTCCTTGAGATCTCGGGACACTAGTACGGAGAGTTGCTAAGTTCATGGTTGGTACATGTTGTAAGCTCAATCCTTTGAGTGATGGATTCACGGAAGATGTACGAAGATTCTCGAGAACTTGTAAGTTCCTGTTTTCAAACCTTTCCCTTTAAGATTTTGGATTGTTCTTGCTTGAGGACAAGCAAAGATTCAAGTCTGAGGGAATTGATGAGTCTTATTTTTATCGTTTTTAGTCTATGTTTTAGGATTATATTTTGAGTCAACTAACCTATATTAGATAGATATTAGGACTATTTGCTTTACTTAGTGATTTACAGGTCTAAAGAGAGAATATTGGAAAAAAAAGGGTTTTGGATCAAATAAGAGTGCAAAATGGGCTAAGCATGAAGAAGTCGACCAATCGTGAAGAAATGAAGAAGGATCAACCGATCCACGTCGAGGATCGATCGATCCATGAAGAATTGCGACCCACGGTTGAAGAGGCGGCAGAACCGACCAACCAGGCCCATGGACCGTTCGAACCAATCAAAGGCCTTGGCCCAAGACGAAAAGATGGTGGGATCGACCGATCCACACCGAGGATCGATCGATCCCCGCTTGCCGACTCTCCAAGGATTTCCATTTTTCTTCTTTCCATTTTCTCTTCTCTTTTCCTTTTGCGGCCTCTCTCCCTTTACTATATAAAGAGGGGCTCGCCTCCTGTAAACACACACAATTCATTCTCTCCCTTTTAGAGTTTGTAAGAGATTCACATCTCAATACACTCTTAGTTTTATTTTATAAAGATGTTTCTTTTTAGTTTCATCTTCGTCTTTATTTTTATGCTTGACTAGTTTCCTTATTAGGCTAGAGTTTCTCTGAAGGGATGTGATTGATTATTAGGTTGTTAGTTTGGGAATTTATTTTATAGTTCTCTTTCTAATGTTGTTTTTAATGCTTAGGGCTCGAGTAGCTAACTTGTTCTAAGATTTTAGGCGACTAATCTAGGCACGAGAGTGTGTTTAGTTGCTGAACTCAACATTAGACGAGCAAGGTTTCATAGCTTGGCACGCGAAAGCTCTTGTTTTGATATCTTGTGAACATATCAATCTTGTTATTAATGCTAGTTTTACTTAGGGAAGCCTAGCGTAAAGCGTTCTCTAAATATTGCTAAGTAGGTATTTGTGCGAGAGCGACTTACCTTATCATTGTGAATTGAGTTCTAGAACGTATCTTAATATTTCCTATTAATTGATTTAATTGTTTTGTCACATCCCGGATGGTTTCCCTATGCCTGATACTTCTTTTATTATTGTTTGCTTATTTTATTATATCGTTAGGTTGTTAGAAAACAAACTCTTGCTTATTTTGTCTTAGCTTAATTTAATCTAATTATTTAAAGTGTATATTTGGTTTCTGTGGATTCGACCCTAAAGTACTACTATGATTACCATTTTGATCCGGTATAGTGTATGATATGTTTTTATTTGTTTATCCGTGATGACCAACGGGCTTCAACCCTTCATCACTGACCCCACCGCGGCCAACTACAATAGGACGCATCGCGTCAAATTTGTCGTGTTGCTTGTCCAGGAGTTCATCCAGGTGCGCAGCAATGCACTTCGCTCCTCGAAGAAGGTGATCCTGATCGGTAGCCATTATCACCTATTGCCGCTTCAACCTCTCGCATCCTCCACCGGAGCATAAGGCGCGATTCATTGATCGGAAGCACTTGTACACGAGCGAGGCGCTTTGCGAGAGACCCATTTCACCAAAAACTACTGGCGTTCGGAGTGCAGCACGTACCAGACACATTGACGAGGCTGGCCCTTCTCAGCCCTCCATCTCTCAGTTGCCTCCATTTCACTTTGATATGAGCGAGTATGTCGCTACGGAGCCACTGGAGGAGCCACAAACGGAGTTGGAGCATTGGGTCTACGACACGATTAAGAAGAACAACTCTCTTCTGACACGGATCGCGACTTGGCTCTGCTGCGTTGCATCACCACCAGCTCCACCTCCACACGCGCCTACACATCCACCACCATTCCTTCCAGAGCACGGGGCCGCCTCTTTTGGAGCTGCGCACATTGACGCGTCTGATTCCGCTGTGCGAGTTGAGGATGACGAAAATTACTCTCCAGATCCGTCTGCTCGGTCTCCTACATGGTATTCGATGGATAGCCACACGAGCCCAGAGTCTAGCTTTCCGCACGACTTCCGCATTTGCACCAGGAGAGACCGGCGATTCACGCACTCCACCATCCTCCTGATTCACTGGTTCTATCCTCTATGCTATCTATTTTAGTTTGTATTTGCACTTATGTATTTTTATCTTTGGATTTTTGAACTGCTCAACAGGACCGATCGGTTCACCTTCAGGATCGATCGGTCCCCTCACCTGCTGTCAGTTTTTGACTTCTATCTTTGTTGCATTTCTTTCTTTGGTTTTTCTTACACACCGGGACGGTGTGAAGTAAGTCTGGGGGAGGAATGTGACCATTTGTACTAACATTTTTATTTTTTATCTTACGTCTTTTTGTTTTTATTTGAGTCGCTTTATTGAGTCAAAATGGTTGGCACTTGGAACTTCTTTTGTGAATCGTGTGTTCGTACTAACATCTTCTGCTATCCGTCATGACTATCCTTTTGAAGAGCTGGAGATTGGAATGCCACTAGCCGAACAACTCATCAGAAGTCCCTATCTCTTAGAAATCCGATTGACCCGGCGTTGACTCCACCCATGACAAGACAATAAATTGGACTTAATCTTCTCAACTTGGGGCTTGGTATACATCGAACGCGACTTTTGACTCAACCTTTCCGAGATGCGCATAACTTCGAAAAAAGTATGGTTTCCCTCTCTCTTCTCCTGAAATAAGAAAAAGAAAAAGAGAAAAAGAAAAGAAAAGGGATGTGGTAAACAAAAAAGTGGGCTGAGGGATGCATGGTTACCCCCTCGCATACTTCGGACTCATGAAAACTAACCCCGGGCTAAAGAGAAAAAGAGAAAAGAGATCGATAGAAAAAATAGAATGATACCCTAAAGAAGGGAGAAATCGATCTCAATGAAGTAAAAGGGAAGAGGAAGAAAGGAACCATAAGAAGAATGTCTTGGGAGCTAGAGGAAGGTAAGCGTCTACGCGATCTTTGATCGATATTCCCTCGTTGAGACCGCATGCTTGAAAAGAATGAATGTAGGGAGTCAACAATGGAGGTTTTGGAGCTTCCTTGAGATTTCGGGACATTAGTACAGAGATTTGCTAAGCCAATGGTTAGTACATGTTGTAAGCTCAATCCTTTGAGTGATGGATTTACGGAAGATGTACGGAGATTCTCGAGAAGTTGTAAGTTCCTGTTTTCAAACCTTTCCCTTTAAGATTTGTATTTTTTGGGATTGTTCTTGCTTGAGGACAAGCAAGGATTCAAGTCTGGGGGAATTGATGAGTACTCTCATATTTACCGTTTTCTATCTAGGATTTAGGTTTGTATTTTGAGTCAACTAACTTATATTAAATAGATATTAGGACTATTTGCTTCACTTAGTGTATTACAGGTCCGAGAAGCAAATATTGGAAAATGAAGAGTTTTGGATCATTTTAGATGCAAATATACATATGAAGATGCAGAGTTGAGAAGACCCGTCAGAAGTATGGCCTCAGACGAAGACCTTTCCACCGTTGGATCTCTCTGATATTTTGACACAAGATATCTAAGGAATTTAGCTTTAATCTCCAAGTGGTTTGAAGGAAATCTAACGGTGCGATCAAGAGTTATGGCCGATTTACTGAGGACATGTCAACCTACCGACCAAGCTGACGTGGCAGAGAGTTGGGATCGACCGGTCCACACTCGGGATCGACCGGTCCGGCCCATGGACTGACAATTCCGGCCCATGGATCGACCGGTCCGCCGACTCTCCAAATTTTCCATTTCTCTTGTTGCCTTTTCTTTCACCTCCTTGCTCCTATAAAAGGGGGCTCGACCCTTGTAATCAAACACAATTCATTCTACAGCTTTTTATAGTTTGTGGGCAAGAGATCTCAAAACTCTCTAGCTCCTTTTTAGTCTTTTTATTTTTGGAAATAAAGATTTTTTCATTTATTGAATTCTTTGTTTCCATATCTATGTTTGAGTAGTCTTCTTATTAGGTTTAGGGTTTCGGAAAGGATGTGACCGATTGTTAGGTTGTTAGTTTAGGAATTTATCTTTAGGGTTCTTCATCTATTGTTGCTCTTAGTGCTAGGACTTGATTGATCACCTCGTTCTAGATCCTAGGTCGATTCATCGTGGCATCAGAAGTGTTGTTAGTCGCCTGACCTACTTAGATGAGCAAAGTGATCCTCAGCCAACGATGGTTGAAGTTGGGGCACTTTGTGAACATATCAAACTTGTTTGTTAATGCTTGCTTTACTTTGTTAGAATCAAACGATGGTTTAGTTTCTGATTTAGTATTGCTTAGTTAGGTATTTACGCGATAGCGACTTACCTATATTTACGTGAATTGAGTTCAAGAACGGATCTTAAATATTCCCTTGCTTTGTCACATCCTGGAAGAATACCGTATGCCTAATACTTGTTTAATATTTTATCCCTTTGTTTAATTGATTTCGCTTGATAGTTTAATTAGAAAACCAAAATAAAAACTCTTGCTTGATTTTGTCTTAGCTTCATTTACTCTAATTATCTTAAAGTGCATCCTTGGTCTTTGTGGATTCGACCCTTTAATGCTTCAACTCACATACCGTCTTGATTCGGTAGTTTGCATTATAGGTTTATTATTTGACCCATGATCAGTGCACCGGTCGATCCGGCTTCTGGTCCACGTCAGCTTCGTCATCTGCTCGGAAGGTTGACCTCTCTTCAGTAAATCGGCCATAACGCTTGATTGCACCGTTTGATTTCCATGAAACCACTTGGAGATGAAAGCTAACATCCATGGCTATCTTGTGTCAAAATATCAGAACGATCCAACGGTGGGAAGTTCTTTGTCTGACGCCATACTTCTGACGGGTCTGCTGGACTCTGCATCTTTAAATGTATATTTGCATCCACAATGATCCAAAACTCTTCCTTTACTCCAAACACCTAAAAACCCTGGAAATACATAAAGTGAAGCAAAAACACCTAGAATCTATCTTATAGTTATAGAAAGACTCAATATACAAACTTAAATCCTACATAGAAAACAGTAAATATTGAACTCATCAATAAGTAAAAAAATAGAGTAAAAAGTTATGATCAAAATACACAACTTTGAATGCAATGTGTATACGATAAATGCTCTTGGATTTGGATTTCAGGCTCTCATAGTGGAATGTATATGGTTATAGTAAATGATGGACATATCTAATCATTGGTAAAAGAAAAAACTTCATTTTGGGGATTTTAATTGAATTAGAGAAACAAGACATTAGAGAGATTGTTTCGAGTAAGTTCAATTTGAATCGGTCAAGAAGGAGTTTAACAAACAAGCAACATATTAGCAAAACAAATAATTCCGAATGACTTGTCTTTTCTACTTTAGTTTCTTTGTTCCTCAAGTGATTTCTCAAGCTTTACATTGTGATTAAGTCATTTGTACATATTACGTTCAAGAGCTCGGTGTTTGGCATTTTGTCTTCATGAGCTCTAGGCCTTGGTCTGACTCTGATATCGCCATATGCCTCTCTTTCTGGAAGATCTTGCGCAAGCTCCAAGAGTGGTTTGAATTCCTAACTCTTTTGTTCATCTAGTACCTGAGATAAGACTGAAAAGAAATGAAAAAATTTTATTAATGAAAAGGGAATGAAAAAACTTATTAATGAAAAGAGAATGGAAAAACATTAATGAAAAGAGAATGAAAAAACTTTATTAATGAAAAGAGAATGAAAAAACTTTATTAATGTAAAGAGAATGGAAAAAACATATACCTATATACCATTCAAAGAGAATGAAAAGGGGTTCTTCATCTGCTTCCTCTTCATTGCTTGCTAGGTTTGGACTGGAAGAGCATCCTCCCTCACACCATTCCCTTCCATACAAGTCTTCTCGACTGAGGTTTGGAGGCTGATGAAATCCCTGAGAAATACAATCCAGATCTTCTTTGTTGTTAAGTACTTTCCTTTTTTTGATTTGGCGAAGCTCCTCTATATTGACTTGGTCGTTCTGGTCAGTGATCATTCGCTTGCGTTCATGGGGACGTTCCTATCTCTTCCCTCTCCTTCTCCGCTATAATCAGAGAGCGTCTCTGCTCCCTGAGATGAGAGGCAATTAGAAAAGATAATGGAGAAAACATAAGGAGAAAAACAACTAGAAAGTAGAAAAATGTGAAGAGGTGAAAGGTGAAAATGTGTTCATATGATAAAATAGTTGGGAATGAAATGAGATGGATGCAGAATGTTAGAATCTCAATGTTGTTTTCCTCTGAATCATCTAAAGACTTTTTTTAGAACACTAGGAAACACCAATTTTAAAATTAGAATATCTCGGAACTAAGGTAAAAACAATCTTGAGGCACTGAGAAAAGTGTTTTTTTTTTTTTTTTTTTTTGAACACCGAGAAAAGTGTTATGAATTGCAATTCCTTCTTTTATTACTGAAACTCAATTTCATATTAATAAAAGAGATCTGACCAAAAAAAATGACACAACCTTACAAAGAATATTTTTATAATTGTTATTATTAACAAATTTTATTTTCCGTTTAGGTTTTTATTATTTATGTTTTTCTCTCATTTCCCTACCTATATTAATTACTCAGACCTTTAATATTTATAATGATTTCTTTCTGTTTTTCTAACAAGGTAGTGATAAGGATTAAAACTATCTTAATTACTCACACTTTTCTAGCCAAAACTTTGTCTTTCTCATTTTTACTAATTAATGAATTATAGAGAAATAAAAAAGAACTTATTTTTAAAGGAAAAAAAAATTAGTCTAATAAGCAACTAGTGAAAACCTAAAATTTTACAATTAAGCCTTTAACGATAAAGATTAAGTGTTATTATTACTTATTTAGTAGGAAATTTTTTATCTCTCTCATTTTTTACTAATTAATGAAATTATATAGAAAAAAAAAGAAGGATAAAGTTATTATTAGTCTACTAAAACTATTAAAGCAACTAGTAAAACACCTAAAATTTTACATTTAAACCCTTACTGATGGTGTTCAAAAAAAAAAAACCCTTAATGATAAAGATTAATGTTATTATTACTTATTTAGTATGAAATTTTTTTTTCTCTCTCAATTTTACTAATTAATGAAAATTTAGAGAAATAAAAATATATATATATTTTAGAAGGATAGAGTTATTAGGCTAATAAAAGCAACTAATAAAAACCTAAAATTTTACTGATAAGAATTAAGTGTTATTAAATACTCATTTAGTAGTTAGCTATTGATGTAGATAGATGAATGAATCAATATTAAAAAAAAAAAAAAAAAAAAAGGTCAAAATCGAGAGGCGCAAGGTTTGGTGTCTTGTTTAATAAATCTTGTGGTTCTCATCTTACAGCTTTAGCCAAAATATACTCTCATCATAAGAAGAGAGAGGAGTTAGAAAGAGAAAGAAGACGACGCTTACCCTCAAATACTCGAATCCCTAGAAAAAGGTAAACTTAGCCCCAAACACTCAATTTCTTCTCCTCTCTTTTATCTTGTTTTCCTCAAAGCCTTAACCTTTAACCCTCTCTCTCTGATCTCGTTCGATGGATCCATTCTATTTCTTCCCTAAAGGTTCTCTCTTTCTTGATTCTTGATTTGGGTTTTCTTCTTCTTTCTTGTGTTTGACTGAATCAATCACAAATCTTGTTTTTGTTTCTTGGATTTGGTTAAAAATCTTGTTTTTTGAAAAAGGGTTTTTTGGTTTTTTCAGTTATTCAATTTGGGAATTTAGTAGTTGAGTCTTAAAAATTTGGAGTCTTTTTATGTGTTTGTATGCTAAGAAATTAAAAGCTAACAATGGCTTTGACTTATGGATTTTGTAGCTACTGAAAATGTATCTTCTTTTTTATTTATTCTTGTTTAGGTTTGGTAATATGAATTGAGAGTTTAGTCCACGCACGTGTCTTCTATTTGCCGTCAGGTGTTGTTACTTTCTTATCTGAGTAAATTTTAGTGATTAAAGCAAACTATTTTGCAGGTTTCTTTTCTGAGTAATTTGAGTTATAAAAGTTATCACTCTTTTGTTTTGTATTTTGCAGGTTTTGGATAAAAAGAAGTCATTTTTATTACTTACATTTTGGCTATTTTGTTGAAAGAATGAGCTTAACTAAGAAAACAAGTGATCCAAAGCTAAGTGGTACTAGTATTAAGCCAACAACTTTGAACCCTCATGCTGCTGAGTTTGTTCCGTTTACTTTACGGTCTCCTTCATCTGGAAGTACAAGTACTTTGGATGTGACGACTTCAAGGCTTTTAGCTTCATCTAGTTCTGTTGGGAAAGCGGTTTTGGACCGAACAGAATCGTCTGTGTCACATCATTCGGATGAAGAAGCACGTCAGTTTTGGAGTCATCAACTTCCTGATGATATAACTCCGGATTTCGGGTTAATGACTCAAGATGAGAATTCGTATGGAACTGGGAGTTTGTCGCTTGCTAACTTGTCGTTGTATGATGCTAATGAAGCTGAGAAGTTTCCTTCTGCTAGTGGGGGATATGGATTTGTTGACCAAACTGGATTAGCTTCACATAATGCTAATGGTAATAGCTTGGTTGAGAAGAGTAGATATCCTGTTTCTTCGTTTGGGGAAGATCCTCAACGAACGAATTTTATGCATTTGAGTCCAAAGCCTTGGGATAAGCAAATCATGAATGCAGAGCAGCTTCTTGTGAATGAGAGAGAAGGAAACCCTTTCAGTAGGAACTCTCAACATGGATTCGTTAACGACATGATCACTGAGAGTCCAGGGGAAATGGAGGTGAACCCTGTGGAATTTCTCGCTTCTCAGTTCCCTGGATTTGCTGCCGAAAGTCTAGCAGAAGTTTATTTTGCTAATGGGTGTGATTTGCACTTGACAGTTGAGATGCTTACTCAGCTTGAGGTAGGTCCTTAGTCTATATACATCATTGTTTTTGTTAGTGTATTTTGATGTTATTTCAGTCTGTGATCTGTTGTTAACTTCCATGTTATATTTGCTGTAGCTACAAGTGGATGGTGGTTTGAATCAAAACATAAGCCCTAAGACTTTTGCTCCTCCTAGTCTAACTCCCATGGATTTTCCTGCACTTAGCATCTCAAATAGCCAGGGTATTCCTGCTCAGTTTGGTGGGGATGATTTGCAACAAACTGGAAATCATTACCAATCGGCTGAAAAGGATAACATGTTTTTCTTCAAGTCTGGTCCATCAGTTTCTCAGCCGGGTTCAATCGATTATGTCTCTGCTGTCAGGAAGTTAGCATCCCAGGATTCTGGTATGTGGAAATATGAACGAAGCGATTCAGCAGACTCATCTATTGGATCAAGCAGAAATTCTCATGCGTCAGCTGGTGCTTACAAAAGTGGGCGTGGGAGGAGTATATATTCTGATAAGCTACAAAGTCGAGCCCCAAATCGACCTGCTCCTGTCTGGGTGGAAACTGGAGATGCAGTTGGTAAATTTTCCTTTTTAACAAACTTTAGCGCATATACAGATAACTATATCAGTCTTGTTATACATCTGCATTGGACATATGTTATCTTATTGGACGCTGTTGCATTTCTGGCTCTCTTTTTCCTTGGGATGAACAGGCAATATGTATTCTGACTTACGCGAGGAAGCACGGGACTATGCACGTCTGCGGAATGTATACTTTGAACAGGTATAATACTTGGAATTGACATTTTCGCTCATTCATTTGGCCATCAGTTTCTCTGCAGACTATTTATCTAGCTAAGTTCATTTGGTGCATTCCTGTCTCTAAATGGTGAAGGCGTTTAATGGGGCCTAACCTTTAGGGTGATCTCTCTATTGTCCAAATTGATTTTTGATAAAAATATTTCGGTGTATGATGTAGTGTATCGTAAGTGTTTTGAGTCTTATATGCAATTTCAGATGATAGTTATAAGCCTTTTTTTGCCAATGATGGAGTTTTCACTGGTTTTATTACTTGAACGTCATCTTATTAATGTGCTATCTTTTTGTTTTAGTCATGTACGCTCAATATTCTATGTTACTTCTGGTTGAGCGTAGGCACGGCAAGCATACCTTGTTGGCAATAAGGCCTTAGCTAAAGAGCTAAGTGTCAAGGGACAGTTGCATAATATGCAGATGAAGGCTGCTCATGGGAAAGCTCAAGAAGCTATTTACCGTCAAAGGTTTGACTTCTTTACCTTGTTGCATTGCATCTCCTTGCAACCTGATCTTTGATCTCAAACAGAAGTCTCTCTGCTATATACATTAACGAAAAACAGAAACCCTTTGTTTTCATTTAATTATCTCTGTTCTAACCTGCCTATGAGCAATAAAATGAAACAGGAACCCGGTGGGTCAAGGGAACAGTAGAGGGAATGAGAGAATGATAGACTTGCATGGGTTACATGTGAGTGAAGCACTTCAGGTGTTGAAGCATGAACTAAGCGTGTTGAGGAGCACAGCTCGAGCAACACAAGAGAGGCTTCAAGTTTACATATGTGTAGGGACTGGTCACCACACAAGGGGTTCTCGCACTCCAGCTAGACTCCCAGTTGCTGTACAGCGCTACCTACTCGAAGAAGAAGGCCTTGACTATTCCGAGCCTCAGGCCGGTCTCCTTAGAGTCATCATATACTGACAGACAAAAAGCCAGGTACTTATATAGGATACACGACCGGAAAAGAAAAGAAAAAAAAAAAAGGAAAGATGACCACGCTATTCATTTGTTGTATCTGTTCTGTACATGGGAAGAGAGTGAGAGAAAGAGAGACTAGCTGAAAATGAAGAAAGTCAAAAAAAAAAAAAGTGTTAGGAAAGAGAATCTGCAAGAAGGAATGAAGGCATATGCATAAAATGTTTAGGTTTGTTCAGTTAATACTTTTTGTAGCATCAGAGGATCGATCAGACCTCTTTCTATCTTTTTTGTCGGGATTTATACGATGTTTTTTGTTGATTCTCTGTGCTTTTTTACATTTTCACTCTATACGCTATACTCCTGGAAATTATCATATTTGTAATTCTCTTAGATCTAATGTGCATCACTAAGTTTTGAATTCATGACTCGAAAGGTAAAACTTTGTATTGTATAAGAGAATTCAAGCTCTTATCATAAGCTCATAAACATTACTGTTGTTCTCTCCATTCACACGCTTAAGCATCTCAAAACTTTTCCTACTTCCCAATAACTCTATTCTTGGGAAAACCATGTATCCTTCATCTGAGGACTCTTTGTTGCAATACACTGTTCTGAGACGATCAGCGTGCCTCGAGTCTGTGTGAATCGCGATCTCTATTTCATGATCCAGCAAGTTCTCCTGCAGAATCAATACAGACAAGGAAGAAGCAATTGGTTATTGTGAAACTAAAGGGGTCAGAGACCTATATATCTCCATAATCATACATACATCTGACCAGACTGATATCAACACAGATAGTGTAAATCTATAAACCATTTAGCCATTTAGATGAAATGACTTACTCTACTTATACATATAGCAACTAAAAGGAGTTGAAACTTAGGAATCCACCATTTGAATTGCAGGCACATCAAGAGAGTTATACCTGATAAAATCTGTGGATATAGTCTAAGATTTGCACGCAAGTGAAACCGTTATCACTGAAATACGTCCGTGAAGAAGGTCCAATCTCTGAGAACCTATCAGCTGGATATAAAATTGTAAGGAAGCTGTCTTTAAATATCACTTCTGTCTTCTCGCTGCAGAAGAACACCCGCGGGAAAAAAGATAGTAGACCAAGGTCAGATATTTCTTGGTTGCAACAATGGCAGCAATAGACAGTAGTAGGTTATCACTGGAAGCAATTTAACATCTCCGGTGAATCATGCAACATGCAAAACTAAAGAATGACGAAAAAGAGTCGTAAGAGGAGCAAAAGAGTACCTCTCTGTGAGTGCTCTGGTTGAGTTTGAAAACGAAGCCACTGGATCTGACGCTTTGTCTTTCTCTTCTTGTACAACAGAAGGCTGGGGTTCACTGATGTAACCACTGCTGCTACAAGAATCAGTAAAAATTGTGGCAGTTGAAGCTGCTTCAGATATTGTCCAGCAAATATTCTCTAGCAGGCTGTTCTGTGTTATGCGTCTTATTGGGTTTTGACAAGTCTATGAGACATCCAACAAGAGAAAATGCATTCAAATTCAGACATTATCAGCTGAAAGAATATCCTTAAGGTCAATTTCAATATCATTAGTTACCTGCATATGGCGAGCACGCCGTCTCCTAACACCAGTTTTAGCTATATTTACAGTCTCTTTCCTTTCTTGTTTTGATTTACTCCTGAATTTAAGACTATCTTGAGAATTACCTTCCCCACAAGTTTTCTGTGACATTTAATACATAGAAAGCCTGAGAAATTACGTGTAAAGGATAGAGAATGGGAAATAACTTGTAGTCACAGTAAGAAATCACACCACATGAAAAGATAAAAGTACCTCTTTTGTAGCACCGTCTTCAAAATTTTCAAGAATTAATCCTAACTGTCTGGCTAAATCAGGTGACATGTGAACAAGTCTTTGTTGATATCTCTCCACTGTTTTTAGAACCCATAGTGGCTGATGCAAACAAACAAGCGAAAGCAAGCATGTTTAGATCATCACGAAACAAATCTTTTAATCAATTAGAAGTATCTTTCTCATCTAGCTCACTATGGTCAATTGTATGACGAAGTAACGGAGCAATCAAGTAGCATTTACATGGGATTGAGTATCAAAATCTCTACATTTTCATAGAGAGTCAAAACAAACAGAACTACACCTTCTGGAGAATACATTATAATTCTACAACAATGACACAAAGAAGAACTCACTGAGACAATGGTTTTGGCATGACCAAGATATTTCTGGATAGAAGCACCTTCACACACGACAAGACTTGCATTGCAACCAATAAACCATGAATCAATGACCTTTGCTCCCTGCTCTCCAGCAACCTTTAACACCTACACAACCCACTTTCTAGTTAAAGAGACTCGCAGAAAAGATTGGGCAGCTTGGCTAGCAAGTTGAAAGAACCTAATAAGATACCAAAAAAACCCAAAAGATTATTTATATTGCGGAACCTGCAATTACCTTATTCCGGAGTTCATCTGATATGTCTGAATCAATATACACAGAATGGTCAGAAAGACTCATGTCTTCACCAGTGCTAGACTCTGTTCCAGAAGAAGATACTTGGTGGTTCTTCCTTGATGTGCCAAAATGTATAGCTTGCTGAATTTGCCGAGGACGACAAATGTGTTCGAGATCAAAAACCTGGCTCACCTCATCCACCTTTTCGCTATTTTGCCCAAGTTGTTTAACATTGTAAAGTGATTCGCTCATCCTGACTACAATATCACAAGATACAAATTTTCAGCTACAACTTCAAATACATATAACCTTTTAACTTATTTAGAATATCCATGAGCTCTCTTTTTCGAAAAAAGAATGTTTGAGTTTAGTGAACTAATAACCGAACTGAAGCCAATCAGACTATCCCCATATCATGTTTATGAAAGATTACAGAATATCTCTAGCAAACTAAGAGAAGCCAGCTTGACTGCAAACTAGAAGGTTACTATTACTCTAACATAAAAGTGAAGTTCCCATGGGTTTGCTAGCAAAAGCTTTCACCAATTTGTACTGCTATTAAACTGAGACAACCAGCAAAACCGAATGGTCAAATCTATGATACTAACTTTGTGGCTTACCTATAAATCACTGAGCAAATATGACACTAACTTCTTGGCTTACCTATAAATTAATGAGCAAATAATGTAAACACGGTTGAGAAAACTTACGGTTTCTCTTGACACTATCTACAAACCAGCCAATTGTAACAACAAAGAGACCATTTCTTGCCCCATGTTTCAAAGTGTGCTCAAACTTACGTCCACATGAGCTGTAAGCTTTCGTTAAGCATCCCAAAATAATATGTAATCAAGTGATAAGCAAGAATCATATCACAGTAGTATATACTCAAAAACAACACAAACTATCTTAAGAAAGGATTACAAGGACACAATCATCTTTGGTTCTGTAACCAAAACCAAAACACTACAAGTTGCAATAAAGATGAAACAAAAAAAGGATATCTGAACAACCAAATGAGTACATCTCAGGTGAAGATGAGGACTATACTCTCCTCCAAGTCTCTCTGTCGCTTCCTTAACTTGTTTTCTCGCATCTACCAAATAACCAAAGCAACAAAAACACATAATACATCAAAACCAAAGCTATAATGAAATTTAAATATTGATGAACATAAATCTTCAAAATTTCTCCCTAATCAAGATTGATGGACATAAAAATTCAAACTTTCTCCCTAATCAAGATTGAAGAACATAAAAATTCAAACTTTTCTCCGTTATCAAGATTAAGGAACCTAAAAATTCAAACTTTCTCTCTAATTAAGATTGAAGAACATAAAAATTCAAACTTTCTCCCTAATCAAGATTGATGAACATAAAAATTCAAAGTTTCTCCCAAATCAAGATTGAAAAAGGAACAAAGTCTATACCTTTAGACAAACCAGTGACACAAATGACAAGAGAAGAGAAAGGTCCATTGAACTGAGACATTGGAGTAAGAGTAGAAGGAGGAGGAGATTGTAAAACAGGAAACAATTTAGAACAACCCTTTGAATCAATCAAACCAACATTTCTTCTTCTAAGAGCACCCATTGTGATACTTCATGAACAAACCAAACTTCAATCATATCTTTATTATAAACCCTTAATTCAAAATACGGAATCATTGCAGAAAGACTAAAAAAGGAATCAAATTTAAAAGGAAATCACTTTCTCAGAGGAAAAAAAGAAATCGGGGAATGTAAGAAGAAGCATGAAAAGGATTCAAAGGAGATAAAGATTGTTTTTTTTTTTTAGGGTTTAGTGATTGTGGACAAAATGGTGCTTTAGGAATTGAATCATCGGAGTGGGGGGAAAGAAAAAAGATGGTTACTTTGGTTGTCGGAGAGCTTTTTCGTGGGGTTATTTTGGCTTTATCGGCGTGATCCAAATTTGGAGAATGAGACCACTATTTCACACTCTACACAGCCTGCAAAATAATGACTCTTGTAATTCAAAAAGGTATTAAAAAAAAAAAAAACTCTGATTCATTTGGCTTTTTTTAAAAAAAATAATAATCATAGGATAATATACAATATAACTTTTATATGTATTTTTAAATGTTTTTATGGTTATATATAATATATTAGATTTCATTTTAAGATTGCTCGTCACAAAGACTTTTATTTAAAATATTATTTATCAAAATTTTATAAATTTGCCGGTAACAAAGACGGGTTATATTACATATTACATTTTTAAGAGATGAAGAATGAAATTGTAAAAATTAATGATGTAGATGATTTTGTTTTTTTTTTAGAAAATTCATTCATAAAGAGTTGGGCTTGACACTATCTTTTATTTATTTTTAATTACATAAAAACTCTAATAAATAATAGCTTTATAAAAGTTGATAAAGTAGAGTGGTAACATAAATATTAAACACAATTAATTGCAAAAGAAAATTAGATGGATGAGATCTAATTTTGACATTTCTAATTTTTTTTTTTGTAAATCTTTATATGACTATCTATGTATCTTTTAATGAATTTTGGTTGTTTTGGCCTTTTGGGAACACGATTGCTCATTTTCGTGAATACCCCAAACACTATATGATGTGTCTTTGAAATTATAGTTTAACACTAATCTTAAAAATATGGACCATTTAACAAGTCGGAATTGTGTGAACTTCTTTCAAGAGATAGAAAATGACTTCACATTTCAAAAGAAAGATCTTAAAATTTAACCAGAATTTTGAAATTATTGTGTACACTTTTATAACGTTTTAGGAACCATCATAAATTCAAAAATTATGATACATTTTCTTTACTGAGTTCAATGTTGGCGCCGGCCGCTTTAAGTTGATCTGATATTTTTTGCTTATTTGCTACATTTTAATCATTTTCTCAAGATAGGATGGGAAGATGATGTCTACTGCCCACAACTGTAGAAATTAGGCTGGCTATTTGGAGTTTTGGACCAAACCAAAGTTTGGCCAATGCGATTTTGAATTGGTTATGAGCTGGAAATCGATCGGCACAATTTTAAATTTATTTCGGTTTTCGATTCAGTTAGGCTTCCCCAAACCGGTCAGTTCTTCGGGATTTTTTTTAATATATATCTTTTATTCGGTTTTAACCAAAAAAAAAAACAAACTAACCAGTCGAACCGAACTAATCGAAATTTAAATAACCAAAATAACCGAATATATACCAAACTTAACCGAAAATACCAAATTTAATCGTAATTTTGGTTTTTTCAGTAAACTTTTATCTGGAAGAACAGAACCAAAATTTTATTCGGTTTTATTAGGCACACTTTTTTCAAACCAAAAAAACAAAAGTTTTGACCCTAACAGATTCGAACTAACTGAATGCCCACATTATTGGAAACCATGATTACCCGTGCTTATAGTAAAAGTCATAGTTTATCCATAGGATGGGAAATATATTTGCCATTTTGAATATAATTTGAATTTACAGGAAAGGAAAATTCGAGAAATAAAGACCAAAAGTAGAATTGAAAAAATTAAGTGCCACTTGTGGGATCATATTCTAGTCTTCGTAAAGTTGATTTTTTAAATAATATTCCCTCATTTGATTCTATATTCAAAGGCACGGATCGAAGACATGAACTTTAGGACATGAGAGCTTCACTTTAGAGAACAAGAGCTGGGCTTAATACGCAAGTTGACAAAAGACCACTAATAATGAGTGACAAAAAGCTCAAACCAGAGTGACACAGGTCGCTGGAAACAAAAGAATTTTACAAATGCTGGGAAGAGAGAAAAGGATTCTTAGTCATGTTTCTTGCTTCCGAACAGTTTCTCATACATCTCGGATTTTCGCTTGCATACGAAAGATTTTAAACTCACCACTATTGACTCGATCTCTGGCTCCTTCTTTTCGTACACGACAAAAGCGATGAAGGCAATGGGAAGTCCTGTTTGAACAAAGAACCACAACAACAAAACTAGTTATTGTCGAAGAATTATACCATAGTGTTGGCATGTAGTAATAATAGCTACAGAGATTAGAGAAAATGTACCTATAACAAATATGCTGTGAAGAGATATGGCTCCAGCGAAACTCAATGCTAACAAAACGAAGACCACCTATTGAAACAACAAACCAGTGTTACAATATATTACTTACAAGGATGAGTTTTGCGACTGATTTGGTTGGGATCAAGATATTGTAAGACTGGAACTTGCCAGAGATAAGTAGTTCAAGGTGGAAATACCTTGAAAAATAAGCTCCAATCATTTCCCTGGCAAAGAGATCTTAAAGCTTTTACAGTGGTGTTCCATGAAGAGATCACTGATAATGAGAGGTCACGTGATGAGTCTTTCGAGAGGTGAAACTGCGATGCAGGAATCTTTTCAACTGTATAACCAAATCTGCAAAATAAGCATCTATCATCAGTTGATCATAATCTGAATAGACAGCAATTGCTTATTTTATTTGTTCCCGATTGAAGAATACAAGACACAAGTGTTTCAAAAATGATTGGCATGCATCTTTCCCTCCTACTGGGACATGAACATGACGATAAATTCATGTGGTATCGAGAAATTGAAGATATTACTTGGAACTGAATAACTTCTGGTTTCCATTTTGGGCAAATGGAGAACTGGTTTAAGGTAGTTCATATTGCAAACAATTTAAAAAATAGATATTTCATTTGGCATTTCAGGAATCTTACATTTTCTCTGGTAGAATACCATGGAGGAACAAAAATAGCGATGCTACCAATAGAGCCTTTGAAAGAGCAGTTACGACGGTAGACCCAGTTGCAACAAAGTTATAATAGATACTAATTAGAATGAATATGGCAATGAGAGTCTGCTTTAAATCCTTCCAGAGAAGTGTATCAGCAACTGCAAAATCATGTCGTAACAAATGAATCAAGACCAGGGTAGATTTTTCTAGATTTGAACATATATTCCTAGTTTTACTAACATTCTAAGCCTCTTCACAATAATATGGTAGCTAGCAACTTAACACCATCATTTTCAGGAGAGCCGTGCAGATGTTTAAAAGTGAAACACAGTGGGTCTTATCATGTGAGAGACAATCAGCTGAGAGGGCAAATATGCTAATTGAAATATATGGTCATACCTTTTCCGCCTCCAAGGATCCTAGAAGCCTTGGATGGGCCTTCTCTTTTAGATTGACTTCCAGCTGTCAGGTGAGAGAATGAGTCTATTGTCCTCCGTATACCTTCCTGCAGGATCATCAAGGCATGCATTATATAAAGAATGATAAAAGGCTTCATAGACGGCCATGCTTGATATGCTGCATGCAGACCCAGTAGCCATGGAATAAAGATGCAACAAATACATATATGTTTCAAATCAAATAATGTATAACCTGAAGCGGCACCACAGGAGCATAGCCTAGCCGGTCCTTTGCTTTCGTAGAATCGAAAGTTCTGCTGCACGAGAGCAGCCTAACTCTTGAAGGTGTTAGTTGTGGTACTTTCATCCCATATGGTCCCAACAATTTATATGTCAGTTCAACCAGATGCGCAATCGGCATCATGACAAATGCGGGGATTTTTATGCTTGGCCTGCCAAACATAATAAGTTAGGAAGAACAGTAAAAGGTATGGGTTTATTACAGTTCATTCCTTCTTAGATAAGTTAAGTCGTCAATTTTTCTTCTAACAAGGTCAGAAAACTCTATCTCCAAAGAAATTGGTTGACATATAAACAATATCAGAAAATCTTTCCAGGCGCAAAAAACAATTGATATACCCAACTGTTTTCTCTAATACAAGCACTATTTTCTTCTTTCCTATCTTGAAGATCAGAAAAATATTTAAGATCAAGACTCCTGACATCCTTTTTTCCTCTCCATCTTAAATAGCATATCTTCGGTAAATTATTGCTCTTTGATAATCTCATCTACCTCAATTCTCTTCATCAGTAGGAACTCAAAATGCAAATTAAACTCAAAACAGCAATCAGATACTACTTCTGGAAAGAACGTCAAGTCAAGCTCAACTCAATTACCAAGCAAAAACACAAATGAAATGAAACTGGGATGTGTCTTTCCCCTCCATTGTGTATTAAAGATCTTACAGTTATAAAGCGAAAAAATGTGTGAGCTAGTATATCACAATGACTAGACAAAAAGGGAAAATATAGTACAATACCTCTCGTAACCAAGTCCTTCAAGAAGCTGTGACATAAATTCCCAAAATTTAATTGGCTCCATGTTGGTAATGAAATATGCCTGTAAAATCATTAAAAGTCACGTCAGCGTACAAGTAGGATTGTGCTACAACATCATAAATAAATTACCATCTAACTATACGCCTTAATTAAATTTAAATTTAATGGATTTAACTTTAATTCAAATATGGCAAGATAAAATGTAAATCATCATCTTCTTTGAAGAAATTCGGCAAACATCTCAAATGAAAAACCAGCAAGGCTCTTTGAAAGTTCACATAACATTAGAGTGAACACAATTTTTGTCTCAGTTTTCATGGCATATCTGAAACGTTTCTGATGTGTTACATATGCATATAAACACCATACACAAATATTAAATATGTCTTCCTTAATTTATTCTGGTTCACCAAACGACACATTCATTCTAGACATATCGAGATAAAGAACTAGTGAGATCATAAATAAAAAAAGAGATGCAACTGAAACAAAACTTCACCTTGGAAAACTAAGGCATAGAAACTGAAAACAAATACCTGTCCTGCAGCTTTTGTAGAAACATCTCCTCCCGATGCTAGAGCACGCTCAGCACAGACATGGGCATGAGCAACATTTTCAACGTAAGTGAAATCATAGAGATTGTTCCCATCACCTATAATAAACTGGAGATTAAAGAAGCAAAAAAAAGTGTATCAAATATAAAAATTAATGAAAGGTTTTATGTCAAAGAAGAAAGTCCAAGCAAACAATGCATCTTAACCTTTTCAATTCAATTTGAGAGATCCTTGTTCATATATAACACCCCTTAACTAGCAGTACACCAATTCTAAGAGAGATAACTCCAATGCACATGGATCTCATAAACCTAAAAAAGAATAATGGCAGGTAAAGAACATATAGATTCCCACTATGCAAAGCCATATTTCTTAACGAGGAATGAATATCGAACCGAGCCACCAGGTAAAATTCCCTTAAAATCATTTCTCAAGTACTCATACAAATGTTGCTTTCCCCATCAGACTTTGCATCTCATGGTTGGCAACTTTTATGACCATTGCATCTATGTCACCTAGTTTAAATTACCAAAGAAAATCCCTTCATCCCTAAAGCTGTCTAGAAATATAGAAAATTCAGTCCTCTAGATTTGTAGCAGCTTCAAATAACAAGCTTTGCAAAGTCAATACCCCATTTTCTAAAAATTATTCTCTATCCGCCCTACTGTAACCGCAATATTTCACAGCTATTGCTTTTATAGTATATTTGGTTTCCATTCCCTGTGAATTAAACAGTTTTTCCAGTGAGTCAATCATCTGACTATTGACAAACACTTAATAGTATAGAGCCATCTCTAACATGTCAAAGCTTTCAACGTATAGCATGGTCATAAATTTCAGTTTAGAGAATAATATGGCAAGAAAAGCTGCTATCTTCGTGAGAATAACAAAAGTATCAAAAGAAGATAAGCAAAGAAAATAACCCAACCTTGGATTTTCCAGCCCTAGCAGCAGCAACAAGTGAGGGAACCAATAATCTATCACCCGGACCAAAAATACTGCTTGGACGTATGCAACAAGTGAGTAGTCCATTTCTACCATTCGCCTTCATGATCAATTCTTCTCCTTCAGCTTTAGTTGCTGAATATGAATCATTGTGCTGAACGAATGAAGACATCTATTAGTAACCAAGCTCCAAACAAGCATCTAAGTGTTAATTACTAGAATCATTTAGAATATCCAGTACAAATCAGAGTTTCGTATAATCTTTATTAAAGCCATAGTTCTGAAATAGAAAGACAAAACAATCATACAATAAATTAACACCAAAAGCGTAATTAATACCTTAATTGGGTAAGCCATTGATTCATTACCATTCAAAATACCATGAACACCATCAAACACAACACTAGGAGAGCTAGTGTAAATAAGCCTCTTTACTCCAACATCAACACAAGCATCAATCACATTTTTTGTCCCTGTAGATTAAAATGTCCCAAACAAGCCAACATAAACACAAGAACTAACAAAATTCTCATTTGACAAAAAACAAAATGTACAAGATTAGAGTTTCCATTAAACCTTGAACATTCACTGAGTACTGAAGCTGATGATTGTTAATTGAAGAATCAGGAGCTGCCATGTGAAACACCACCTCAGCTCCCTGAAAAGCTATTGAAACACGTAATTACAAAATCAATTAGATCTCAAAACTCGAATAATTATCCACGATTTGAGAATTAAGAACAACCTTTAACGACTTGAGATTTATCTCGAAGATCAGCAGAGATATATTGAACACGACCAGATCTCAATCCTTCGCCGAGAACTCCGTTTACTTCATGAGGATCAAGCATTATCGCCGGAGCTAAATCGGCGATACGGACGCAAAACATTTCGTAGCGTACGAGCATTTCTACAAGATGCTTCGCCGCGAATCCTCTTCCACCGGTAACAACGCACCATCGCTCTTCCTCTGTAGCTTCCGGCGTCATGTCTTCTCCGGCGAAAACAATCGGTGGTTAGTTAACTTTGAATTTGATTAGCAAAAATGGCGAATAAGAGAAGCATTACCTTTGAGAGAGAGATCTTTCTCAGGAGAAACACTGCTTTGGTGTGTGGTGATGATGCGTCCCACACCTCTTCTGTTGAATCTATTTTATTATTTTTAATATTGGGCTTTCGATTTTTTTTTTTACAAGTTTCGGTTTAAATTTAAATCCATATGATTTTTAGATTTTATATGTGATCTTAAAAATCTCGTTATTCTTTTGTCCAATTGGTCCGGTTCGCAACGGACATAATTTTCTTTGGACTACAATGGGTCAGCCCGCTAAATTCGTGGATAAAAAATTTATGATTATGCCAGTCCCGCTAAGTTTTTACGGATTAGACCATACGCAACAGCGTATTCGGTGGTCGAGTATATGTAATAAAAAAATCAAAAATAATGAAATAGTGCGTTTGGAGACTGAAACCGGGTGTGAGTTTACACCCGAGTGTAAGTGCCAGCTGTCAAAGTCTGGTTGGTTCCAATTTTGTTATTGAAAAAATGATTTTTATTTGTTGGGGAAAAACAAAATAGATTCCTTCCCTTCCTCCTCTCTCGAGTCTCGTCGCCGGAATATTTGTTTGTCCGACGATAGCTTCTTTCTCCTCTCTGAATCATCCTCTGCTTCTTCTCCCCCACGGAGCCTCAACGAAGGCGAGAATTTCACACATCTCCTCGCTCACAATCGCTGCTCTCAACGCCGGACTGTTCTCGGAGTCAATCTGTCACTTCTCGAAGATCGTCGATGGTCGTCGCCCTACCCCTCAAGGATTCCTCGCCGAATGCTATATGCATCGAGCCGCCGGTAGAATCGCGGAGGCGATCGCCGACTGCAATAAAACCCTAACTCTCTCCAACAAGTCCAAATCTCTCTTCGTCTTTTGCTCAACCTCCATCCATGGATATAGCTTCGTCGTCTCTCTCTCAAGCTCACAAGGTTGTCCTCACAAGGGGAAGGTAAATTTCTCTCCTTTTTTACTTTCATTACTGATCTCGGTAGATTCCGTGAACTCTTCTGAGTCTATGAGCTCCTGAATGCTATTGGGTTGACCTCGATTTCCTTAATTCCGATTCCAAGTATCGGTTTTGACTGGTCCTCTGGTCGGATCCATTTTTCCTGGTTGTGAGGGAGTTCTAGTAGGCAATATCAATCCTAGCTGCGTTAGATGGTTAAGTATATAATTTGTTAAGATAGAGATGATACATGGTTCTTTTTTCGACAATCTCCTGCATTGATCGAGAAGATCATGTTTTTTGTGCTTATATAGTCTCACTGTGTAGGACAGTCCTCTAGCACTTGCTCAAGCATACGAGACCCGAGAAAAGCTCAAGTCAAAACACCCAGAACTCGTTGAAGATGGAGCTATTCATATCGAGATCATTAAAACCACCGGTGAGCTTCCAGCTGGAAGCATTGTGGGAACAGCTTCTCTCAGGAGAAAATCGCAGATACCCCACAAATATCCTGCATTACATGTAAGTTTTCACATCTTTTCAAAACATAGAAACTGTCATTTCTTATGGATCAGTTTTATCTTTCTTTCTACTGATACATGTCTTTATTGCCTTTTGCAGGTTGAAGAAAACTTTAGGGGTAATGTGCAGACAAGACTGTCAAAGCTTCAAGGAGGAAAGAAATGCTTATGCCAAGAAACGCGATTGAGATCGGGAAATTGGCTGCGAAAGCCCGTGGAACTCTGGTGCTCGAGTTTCTTGGGACAATCATATACTATATATTTAAAAATATGTCAAAATATTTATTTATATATAAAATTAATATAATTGTGGTCCGCGGGCCAACCCGCTTATCCATGGGCGTCACCCGCTAAAATCCGTAATCCACATGTACTTGCCAGTGAGGTATGCTATTCTATTGACATAGAAAACGATATCCAAATCCGTTGTAACGCCCGTAAACCAGAAATTGGTTCAGTGCGTCGATCGACACACTGCGTCGATCAACACAAGTAGGGTGTGTTGATCGACGCAAGCAAAACGTGCGGTTAGGGTTTTGTTTCAAAATCGTGCGGTTTGATCGGTTTGGGTTAAGGGAAACCCTAGGGATTGCTTATATAAAAGAGAACTCGAGATTAGGGCTGGAGGTTAGCCACTTTTCGTTCTGTAAAGGAGAAAAAGAGAGAGAAAGTTCCTGTGAGTTTCTGGAGGCTTTCCTGCGAAGTTTGGTGCCTGTTCTTGAGAGATCTTCCTGTGGAGAAGGAGATCAGAGGATTGTGGTGTCGTGGAGGGCTAGGATTAGTGTGTTTTCCTTGTTGTTTCTCTGTCAGAATCTTCTTGTTCGAGGTGAGCGATTAGATCTCTGTTTATGTGATTGATTGATTGATTTGCTTGTTGTGAATTGATTGATTGTGTTGTGGGGAGCTTTGGTGGCTTCTGTGGTGGTTTTGAGTGGGTTGTGGAGGTTAGAGAAGGAGAATTTGTGGAGGAGAGATCGTTGGAGGCGTTTTGTGCGACGTAGAGAGTTGTGGCGAACAACGCAAGGGGGGGCGTCGATCGACGCAAGTCGTGGGCAGTGTCGATCGACGGTAAAGGGCTGTGTCAATCGACGCAGTCAGAGTAGTTTGTCTTGTTTGCTTGTTTTTTGTTGTGTTTGTCTTTTCGCATGCATGTGTGTATAGCCTGTTGCTTGGGAGGATTGCCTCACTAAGTATTTATGATAATACTTACGCATCTCATTTGTGTTGTTGATGCAGGTAAAGGCTTGTGTGACCGTGGGATCATCGCAATGAGGAGGAAGATAATCTAGGGACTCGAGTGTTGTGGTTATTGTTGTATTGTCTTCGTTAAGTTGTTAGATTCTGGAACAATGGATGTTTAGAATTGACGCTTAGGTTGATGGTTCATGTATGGATGATTGATGAGTATTGTTTATGTTGTTAATGTGCTTCGGGTGTTTTATGGTTGTTATTGTTGGATTGTTATTGATGTTAGGATGATTAGTGAGTATGAGATCACTAGTTCATGTATTAAAAAAAAAAAAAAGGGTCGGGGTGTTTCACCCGCCCCACTGCGGTAATATTTAAACCAAATCCAAACCATATTAAAATATTTATTTATATATAATAGATTTATTTTTAATAAATATATGTGTTCTGCTGGCCGACCTGCCAATTCGTGGGTATAACCCGCTAGCAACCGTATTCTGCATGGGCTTGCCCACGAGTCTCACTATTATATGGACAATGAAAATAATGTCTAAACTCGTGCCACCGTCATATATATAATACATTTATATTTAATAAATATTTGTGATTCGCGGGCCGACCCGCCAATCCGCATGCATTCCGCTAAAAACTGTATTCTACATGGGTTTGCCCGCAAGATCCGTTATTCTATGGACATAGAAAACGATCTCTAAACCCACCCTAGTGTGATACTATTACGGCCAAATCCGTGAGTCTTGAGCTTGATATTTCTAAAAAATAAAATAAATAAGGATTATCTTAGGTCTATTATGATGTGTATATATAAAATGTTTCAATTGGTTAAAAAAGTTTTTTCATTAATTGAGACCCACAGTGCTTTTCAAATCATATGTGTCATATTCTTGAGAGGCACTTGGCTTATTATAGTGTTTATTGTCATTGTTGTGAGAGTGGAAAAATGGGTAATTAATGTGGAGATCTTCTCTTTTTTTTTTTTAAATATTTTTTTGTTTATTTATTTATTTGATTATTTTTCTCTTTATTCTCTACTTTTTTTTCTTTTTTAGAAAAATGATAATATAAGCCATAGAATAATTTACCACTAGGATTTAATCCGCGGTATACCGCGAAATAATTTTTTTTCATTCAATGTTAACTAAACCTTGTTTTAATATATTTAATATTATAATATTAGTAATGTTGATAAAATAAAATAAAATATTTGATTAATGATATTTTATATTTATGTTAATATCGATTCAAAGTCATTACGCCATATAATCCCGTGATATTTAAAATTTTTATTAGTTTAAATATTCATGATATTTTAAACTTTTTGTAAAATTTAAATATATGGATAATGATATTAAAAAAAACTTTTAAGTTTGAAATTTATTATATACGGTATAATTAAACAATTTAATTAAATAACTAAATTAAACAAAACATAAATTTTGAAATTTAGATGTTTGTTAAGCTTCTTGTGTCATTCGGATTTGTATTCATTTTGGTCTTATTTATAATATGATTTTGAATCATTCTCTAAATAGTTTAGTCGATATGAGACGTTGAACACACATTCGTTTTTTTCGTTGACTGAATATTATATGTCTATTTTAAAAATTCAAATCACAACATATGCAGAAAAAAAATCTAGATTTTTATTTGCTTTATGTATAATATGATGTTTCAAAAAAAAAATTTTTAATCAAATAAAAATGATAGGAGAATCATAATTTTAAATCTTACAAAATCTTAACAAAATCTTTTAAATATATATAATATTAATTGGAATGGCATTTCTTGTAATTAATTCAAAAACAATGGATACTTTTCAAAATATACTTCAAAAATGATTAACCATGTTTAAAATATACTCCTAGGAGTGAACCCCTTTATTCACCTCGTTCATGTTTAACCAATGAAAATATGTCAAGTAATATCAATTTTAAACACAAAATAATGAATTATAATTATAACTAAACAAATTAAAAACAATAAAATCTGTTAACGTTTTGTTAACGTCATTGACGTTATCTCACCATTACTCCTCCGTTTATTTTAGATAAAAAGATTTAGATTAAGTTTGGATATATATTTCTGTTTTATTATTATTTTAGTCGAACTTATCAATATAAATCTTTAATAAAAGATTAACAACTTCTTGTATAAATATTTGAAGACTATCGCACAATATTCATGTTTCAATTATAAAAGAGCCACGTTCTTTAACAAAAACAAAAGGACCCACATCTCAGCTTCTTCATCTCCGCCTCTCACTTTGCTTGCCTCATGTTCAGTTTCTTCTGAGTTTAGGAGATTGTGTCTGTAATTGGCAGCTCTCTGTTTTGTTCTTCTTTTGTCTGCAGAAGGAAAGTTTTGGTTTGGGTTTTTGCTGAGTTTTATCTCTTCTCGGAGGAAGGTGATACTCACTTGCATATTCTTTAATTTTTATTTTTTTACTTGACTTATTGACTCCTTCTCATGCGGTGGTTGTCGTTGATTTAGGAACTGTCGTGAATTAAAGAGCTTGCTTCATTATATGAAGCTGCTTCGATCGAGGACATATATGTTGCTTATAATCAACTTACGCATCAATTAAAAAGATTTTTGCTTGAAAGTCTTTCACGTGTATTAACATGGAAATTATATCCATGGATGCTTCTAAAGACAAAGAAAAAGTTCTTGAATCTGGAGAGGTATGTCAATCATGATTATAAATTTGCTCAATCTTGAATTCATCCACATCAGATTTATGTTTAATGATTTTTTAATATATATAACTCATGTTACCCATGTTATTTGTTAGTAATATATGTTACGGTAACTGCTAGTTTATAATATTTAATATTAAATTGGTTAGTGCAGATTCCAGTGGAGAGTAGTCAATTAAGTGGTCGTGAAATTGTTCTTGCTGGTCACTATGAATCTAATTTGCAAGTCTCGGGTGAATCCGATTTGTTAAGTCAAAATTCGAGTGAATTTTTTACCAAGGAAGAAGGTGATTCAATAAGTGAAGAAGAAGTGAATTTGAAGAAGAAGATGACAAGGGTTACCTTCAAATTGAGGAAGTTGATGGGTTAGAAGCAAACAAAGAAAATGAGAAGAAAGATGAATTATGTATTGGAATGGAGTTTACTTCTGATGAGACTGCATATATAGCTTATAGAAAGTATGGAGGCAATCATGGTTTCAACATAAGAAAACAACGGAGAACGAAAAAAGAAAAAAGGTAGTAAGACTTCTTTATGTTTGCTCAAAACAAGGCTATAGGAAAGAACCTAAGGTAAAGACATTTTTTTTTTCTTTTTTTCTTTTTCTTTTTTAGGTAAAGAAAAAACTTTTTTTTTAGGTAAAAACATCTTATTCACAACCAATCACCCAATGTGGTTGTAATGCTCATATGACTTGCTACCTTCAGAAAACCGGAAGATATAAGATTGTGTCTTTCGAGCCGAATCATAACCATGATTTGGTGAGGACTCCTATGAAGCATTTGTTGAAGGAAATCGAGCATTATATGTCTCTAAAAAACAACATGCTGATGATGCTGAGATGTTAGGAATTTCAGCAAAATCAATTGTTCAAATGATGAGTAGAGAAGTTGGGGGGAGAGCAAATCTGGGTTTTCTAGAAAAAGACTATCGAAATTACATATACCAAAAGCGAATGGCAAAAATGGAAAAGGGAGATGCTGGAGCTGTTTTGGAATTCTTTCAGAAAAAGAAAGAGGATAATTCATTTTTTTTACTCAATGCAACTTGATGAGGATGATATGATCACTAATATCTTTTGGGCAGATGATCGGTCTATAAGTGATTACAATATTTTCGGAGATGTCGTTTGCTTTGATACAACTTATAAGATCAATGAATATGATAGACCCTTCGCTTCATTTGTTGGGGTGAATCATCACAAACAAACAGTTGTGTTTGGTGCTGCTCTCTTATATGATGAAACCACTAAGTCATATAAGTGGCTTTTCGAGACTTTTCTTGGAGCAATGTGTGGAAAACAACCAAAAACAATTTTTACAGACCAATGTGCAGCAATGGCGAATGCAATAGTGATGGTATTCCCTGAAACAAAGCATAGGTTATGTGTATGGCATATTTACCAAAATGCTGCAAAGAAGTTGAGTCATGTATTTCATGGGCCAGGACAATTTGCCACAGACTTTGGAAACTGTGTATATGACCATGAGGAGGAAGAAGATTGGTTATTGGCATGGAGTAATATGCTTGAGAAGCATAATTTGACGGAGAACAAATGGTTAAAGAATGTGTTTTATATGAGAGAAAAATGGGCAATGGTATATGGATGTCATACTTTTACAGCAGATATGGTGAGCACATATCGTAGTGAAAGTATGAATAATATTTTGAAAAAATACTTGAAGAGCAGTTATGATTTATTGTCCTTCTTTGAACACTATGAGAGAGTGTTGGATGATCGACGATATAACGAATTAACTGCTGACTTCAAAATGATGCATACCTCGTCGGTTTTATCTGCTAATGTAGAGATGTTGCAACATGCAGAGGAAGTGTATACACCCGACGTATTTAGCTAGTTTCAGAAGCAATACACAGTTATCGGTGATTATGTTGCAAAAAAGGTAAGTAAGTCTGAGATGATGTATGAATACAAAGTATCTTATCGTGGTGGGCCGCGAGAGCATTTGATTAATTATGATGCTATAAACTAAGCAATATAGTGTAGTTGCATGATATATTCTTTTGCTCGAATCTTATGTTGTCATGCATTGAAAGTGTTGGATAAGAAGGATGTTAGAAGAATTCCATCTAACTACATCTTGACTCGATGGAGTAAAGAGGCAAAAGCATGAAGCATATCTTATTATCATTCAGAGACACCAAATGAAACAGTGAAATAATCAATTGGAAAGTGATATAGCCATATATGTCGTACGTTTCGTGAGATTGCTTATGTTGCTACTGATCATATAGAATTGACGTTGTGTGCAAATGAAGATGCCTTTGAGTTGCTTAAAACATTAGAAGAAAAAAAAAGGAACTTGTGAAAGTTAATGCGAGGATGGTCCAAACTTCAGATGTTGAACTTGTGGAAGAAGAAAAAAATGAAGAAAAGGAAGTTTCAAATGTACGTGGAATAAAAAGAAAAGCTTATGTTGGGCGACCAAAGAACAAAAAAGTCGGACCCCATGGTCGATATTTAAGTGTTATTGAAATAAAAAATCGGCGTACATCAAAATCATCAAGTAATGCTACAGCAAAAAAAAAGTTATCATTTCAGGTACTTGATATGTCATTTTTCCTTTTAGTTTATGTCGAAATGTGACTTAATCAATGTATATTAATTATTGGATAAAATTCATATATATATTTCAGAACTCTACTCTTACTTCATATACCCAGTTATCTGATGCTACCACTACTCCGACCTTACATAATGAGTCATTTCTGTCACAAGCGTTTCAGGTATATACTTCTTTTTTACCTTTATATTTGAGTTCTCTGTCATTTTTTTTAACAATTTGAAATCTTTTATTTTGTAGGAATTTGACAAGAGCTACGGTGGTTCATCGTAATAGCAAGTATTAAGTCTAGATTGATTTTTTTAATTTTTTTTAATCACTTTCTTACAAACTCCCGTTTGTATTATTATTTTTATATTTTTCTTCTAGATTGATCATTATTTTTCTTTCTTATTATTTTATTCCAAAACACATTCACTGTAAAAACACGTTATTAGTTCTACAACCACAAATCATCTATCTGCAATCTGATGAGGCCATCGACCGAAGCATATCCGAAACCGATGACGAAATCACTATACCAACCATAAGATGCACACCACGAACAAGGTCTGGTACGAGGACCTACTTAATAAAAAGAACGTTTTCTCTCTTTTAAGAGCAGCCGCTACTCTCGTCTTCTTTGTGTGAGACTCCATTGAAGCTTGAGTTCTGAAACTTATCACAGATCCTCAATGGTGTATGAACCCATTAAAATTGTGGGCTTTGCAGTCCACATGGGCGCTTGGCTATCAACGTGTGGAATTCGAAGGTGATAACTTAACTGTGACACAACTTCTGAATGAAAACAATGCTAATCTCTGGTTACAACATTATATAGCAGACATATCTCAGTGGAAGTCTGTTCAGAGATTTAGTGACCTATGTGAGTATACAACTAACCAATCAAGAACTTTTTTTTAGTAGAAACATTATAAATATCGGATTTTACTGAAAAAAATCTGCAGGTGTGGAAGCTATGGGTGGAGAATTCACCATTGGATCTAGTAGATGAAGCAATGAGAGGGAATTTTCAGACAAATGAAGTGATCCGATGCATTCACATTGCTCTGTTATGTGTTCAAGATGATTCTTTAGAGAGACCTTCCATGGATAACATTCTTGTGATGATGAACAGCTTCACTGTTAGTTTACCAATTCCAAAACGATCTGGGTTTCTCCTTCAAACCATGAGAGACTCTAGAGATAAGCAGTCAGGAGCTTCTGCATTTGATCAATCGACAACAAGCAAGTCTTTGCCTTTGTCTGTTGACGATTCTTCCATCACTAATAATCATCCTCGTTGACTTCTTTTGTGTACTTAGCGCTTGTAAATAGAGTTTAGATCTTGACTAGAACAATAAGTTCTAATAAAGTTGTGCTGAAAGTTGTTTTAATAAACTGTTTCGATTTTGACATCGAGAGCACAATTGTTGTGATGACATTCTAGCAAGGAATAATTATTAATTTTATACACTTTTTTCAATGACGTTAATTGGCAGCTCTGGTGAGATAACGTCAATGACGTTAACAAAACGTTAACATAATTTATTGTTTTTAATTTGTTTAGTTATAATTTTAATTCATTATTTTGTGTTTAAAATTGATATTACTTGGCATATTTTCATTGGTTAAACATGGAGGAGGTGAATAAAGGGGTTCACTCCTAGGAATGAACCCAAGAATTATCCTAATATAGATATAAATATGTTTCTCATATAGAAACAACTTTTTATATAAGAAGAAAGTTGAATTGTATGAATTTGTTTACTTTCAGTCTCCGAATGGTAATCATACGGCACTCCAAAACCGCACCACAACAAAACTGTAACAGTGTCAAATTTATATATACATATATAGATATGTATATATTTTCATTATTACTATTTGAATCGCACAACACTTCTCCCGCAGTTAAAAACGCAGTTACCATTCGGACCCTCATTCTTCACTGGGGGCAGCAATTCCTTATTCTTATCTCATGTATATATATTTCCAATAATATAAAATATATTGTCATTTCTTCAATTATAGATTTTTTGTCGAATTTTTCCAACATAAATAATTAAACATTACCGAAAAATCAAAATACTAAACAATTTGATAAGGACATAAAACCACAAACATCAAAAATCTGTCAGGTGGGAGGAGCCTTTTTACAAACATAAGAATAGTCAGCTCTTTTTTAATATTTATGTAGTAGGATGATATATCTTTATTTACATGTAAAATTTGGATTATATTACAATGTATCACATGTGTCAGGTTGGGCCATATTCTCCCACCAACTTTAGTAGTGCTTGTGACAACTGGGAGTTTCGGGCTCCGAATGGTAACCATACCGCACCACAAAACTGTATCACAAAACTGCACAGCAACAGTGTCGTAACATTGTCAAAATATCTACATATACATATGTATGTATATATTTTTTGTTACTATTTGAACCGCACCGCACTTCTCCCACAATTAAAAACGCCGTTACCATTCGGAGTCTCAATCCTCCACATGTTCTTTTATTCTTTTTGTTTTATGCATTTACGCATGTTTGGTAAGCTTTTTATATTGAATTCAGTGTTTATCAATGGAGTTTCAGATTCGACCAATGCAAAAAGTCTTTTTTCTATTTGTAAAAAAAAATGTAAGAAACTCGAAACTTGATAGACAAGATAAATAAATTAATATGGATAAAATAACTCCAACTTTTATGCATTTACCCTTGGTAAGCTTTTTGCTAGATTAGTTGAACTGAATTCAATGTTTATCAATGAAGTTTCATATTCGACCAATGCAAAAAGTAATTACCTTTTTCTATTTGTAAAAAGAAATGCAAAAAAAACTCAAAACTTAATAGATAAAGACAAAAGAAATATGGACAAAATAAATTTTTTTTTTTTTTATTTTTACCAAAGTGTCGTGTGTCATAACAAGTAACAAGTTCTATAAATCTAAAATTAGGCTCCGAATGGTAACTGCGTTTTGCGGTACGGGAGAAGTGCGGTATTACAGTGCGGTACAGTTCAATTGCGGGATGTACGGGAGAAACATATTTGCGGGACAAGTGCGGTTTGTATAAAATAAGTGGTACGAGATAATATTTGATTGGTGAATAAAGCTATTTACGGGACAAGTGCGGTTATATATATATATATATTAATAATTAATTAATTTTTTATGTTAATAAAGAAACAATAACAGATATTTATAAACCATTAATACACAAATTGATCAAAATAAAAATTTAATTTTTAAACATACATATTGTTGAATCCGTTGAATAATTTCATCATAAAAAAAGTACAACATATTAAAAAACTGTTATCTATTACTTTGATTTTCCCATAACATATTTGCAATATTGTCTCTTATTTGCGTCATATATTATCCATCTCTTATCTCCGTTGCTTCTATGTCATCTAAATCATGCTCAAAATCTTTGTTGTTTATATATGTCTCTCATTACATCTGCAAAATCTGCATCTGGAAAGTTTGAAATTCTAATGAAATTATGTAATCCCACTGTAGCCATTACCACTCTGTTTTGAACATGAACATTATATCTTGGAAAATCAGAAAGAATCCTCCATATCTTGAAAAATCAGAAAGAAATTAAAAATATTTACTATGCAACATACACATATATTAAAAAAAAAATTAAAGCATGATGTTCAATGGATAACACATGATTTCATATAACCGGAATATGAATTCTTTATCTATTTTTTTTAAAATAAAATCTTTTTCTAAATATATAGTGTAAAATTATACACAAATAATTACTTCTAATGGGGGTTGACAACTTTCTTTAATATCAAAGTAGACAAAAAATAGAGAGTATGACGAGAGAGTGTGAATTTGTGTGTGTTGTGTATGTGAATTCTCCTACACATTTATCAATATATATAGAAGCAACAATTAATAAAGAAAGATTTTTTTAAAAAATATATTACTATACACTGCGTTTTTCATTGGAGCACTGGGTAAAAGGTGTGTGACAGTTTTGAAGTGCGGTCCTGTGTTATTTCACTTCAAAATCCGCAGCTGCTTTTTTTTTTTTTTTTTTGAAAAAACGCTTTTTCTTTCCAGTTTCACAGATTGGTGACAATTCACGGTTTTCCACACTTTTACTTCAAAATCTGCGAATACATAGTCTCCATTCACTGCCTTAATGTAATCATGTAAAATGTGTGTATCAAATAACTAGAATATTTCCTGTAGATTACATGCTTTATTAGTATTTTCAAGGATTTTATTTTGCTTTATTAATTAGTCTTAGTTATTGCCTAGTAACTAGTACAATGGAAAGATACATATATGATCGAGCTGCTGTTCTCAAAATGATGATCGAGCTACTGTTCTAAAAAATGATGACCGAGCTACTTTTTGACTCATTAATTGATGTTCAAAAATAGTAACCTATGTCTACCATTTTCTGGGATTGATGAGGGACTAGTTGTTGGTAAACCCAATACTAAAAGAACTCCATTTCAAAATTTACGTACTATTTTTCTTTTGTTCAAACAAATTTTACATATTTATTTAACAAATTTGATATATGAGTTCCATAAATATTCGTACGTAAATTACAGTTTTACCCATTTTGAGGATTATAACTTTAGAAGTTAAAACGCCAAAAAAAAAAAAAATTTACTAAAGTGGGGGTGGAGGAAAATGGGATAATTTGTGAATACAGTATATGCTATAAAGTATGTTGAACTGAGATTAATATACCATATAAATACGTTTCTCTCATAGAGACAACTTTTTATATAAGAAAATATTTCATAGTGCATATTCGAATCCACATGCATTACAATATACTATCAAGATTCATCAAAAGTCTAGTTTTCCATGCAAACTTCATTCTACGTAATGTTCAATCAATTTTTACATCAAACCATCCAGGTTAATATATAAATACGTGTCTAGCTACATTACTATATATCGTGCATTAAGAAAAAATCATAAGTTTTGTTCTCGTAATAAATAATATATATACAACTCCTTACAATATCATAGTTGTAAGGAGCTGTTTTGCTATTTTATTTACCCCTTTTTTTTCTTAAAAAAAAAGTTGAAAAAAAAATTTGTCTTTGTTATGCAAATGATTTATTTTAGATTTTGAAGTTATTAATAATATAAGGTTATTTGTTATTACCTTTATAAGTTTATTTATTATTCCTTTTCGCTTTATGTCAGGTAACCAAAATTATAAAAACCATTATGTACAAGTTTCAAATTATTAATGATTTTATGCATTTACACTGTCTCATTATTTGTTCAAAATATATATATTCGGCTAGAAAGAGACATGAAGCTTCATACTGCCATTTTCTCTTTCTCTCACATTTCTCCCTCATTTCTGAAAAAAAGAATGGAAATAGAAAAAAAGTTGTTCAAAATTTTTCTCAAATCCAATCGCGAACAACTTTGCTTTTTCATAAAAAAAAACAAAAGAAAAGTTTCATGTTTTCAAAATGTTGGGATGATGTCGCTTATGTTGGAGCAGTTGATGTATTGAAGGCTTTAGGGAAGCCAAAAGTTGAAGCTACCGCATCTATCCGATACAGATTTGGCGCAATAGTGATACAAGACACCACCTTCCGTCTTGCGCATGGATTTATAAGCATGTTTGTAGTTGGAGTGAAAATGGATTCTTTTTAATCTGCCATTTTTGAAGAAATGATGAAGTTTTTGTGGGATGAATGAAAATCCAAAGCCAAGGCTCAGAAAGTGATATAGTTAGGATTTTACATCATTTATCTATGATTTAAGTATTGTTTTTCGAGTTTTTATAGTGCTTTTGGAGTATTTTTGGTGTTTTTGCAGGTATATATACCTTTTGGGAGTTATTGGAGATAATTGGACATTTTTGTGCAAAAACGAAGCATAAAACCAGTTTTGAAGATGATATCGATCGAAACCAGAAAGAGTTCAACACTTTCTTCAAAAACATCACTAGCCCACAACAATAGACGTGGATGAGTTTGTCACTGATATGGTGGCAAACTGGACCAAGTTTGCCATGCTCAAACAGGGGAAGAATTTTGTTAAAGCTAGTGCTGATTCAAGGGAAATGGTAAATGCTTTCTTGGAAATCAAGAAGGTACAAAATGATGCGATTTTGGCAAACGCACGTGGAGATAAAGAAAGGCGTAAAGCTGGTTTGGCGAGAAACAAAAACAAGAAGAATGCCAAAAAACATAAGATGAGGAGGCAGAGGATGAAGACGCAGAGGATGAGGAGGAAAAGGCTAAGGATGGTGGTGCATGAGGATGCAAGAACAAGAAAGTCATGAAGAAAGCGAACAAGAAGTTCTTTCTCATGTTTAAAATTTAGACATATGTGTGTTTTGTCTTTTTATTGTAGCATTAGATCGCGTACTGATGAAGAAAGTGATCAAGAAGTGTGTGTTTTTTATTCTCAAGTTAAGTTTTTTTCTTCTTTTTCTTAGAGATGTGTGCGTTTTATCGTTTTAATTGTCTAATTAGATGGATCCTTGTATCTTTTATCTCTGTTTAATATAAGCAAATTTTATCCGTGGAGTACATATGAAAACAAATCTTGCTAAAGCCTTCAGCTTCTCCATGACCATAGTGAGAGAGTTTTGTGTGAATCTTGGGAAGAGCTCATGGATGTTATGTATTGGATTGGAAAGTGAATGAATATTATTGAGAGAGCATATACAATGATATATACAATTACAAAGGTACTATAATAGGAAGGTATGATTATAGACGATTCAAAATTGATATGAGATATCTCCATTGATATGGAATATCTCCTTTACAATATGAATCTTCTTGCAAGTCAATCTTCCCTAATGGTATCAGTCCCTGAGAATACAGTCCTAGAGAAAGAATCCCACTGATGACAGCTTTGTAAGTAGTCGCATTAGCTAAGAATCCATCTCGCTTCATCTCTTCATAGAGTTAGAAATACAACTACCATATCACCTTTAGCACAAAGTCCAGTAATCAATACATTGTACGACAAGAGATCAACCTTCATACCAAAATTTCTGACGACAACTCTCAATTCCAGGGCCTTTGTAACGTCACCATTCTTGCAAAATATGTGCATTAGAATAGTAAAACTAGGAATAGTCGGAGCCAACTTATTTTTCAGCATGGAACGAAGAAGCTGGGTAGCTTCTTCAGCATGACCATACTGAGTAGTATATTGTACATTACAGTGCCAAAAGCTGCAGAATATCATGGAGACTTTTTAGAAACTTCTCTGCCTCTTTCAAATGCCCACATTTGCATAATCTCTTGAGCAGACTACCATATGTGAAGAAAGTTGGGTGATGACCGGTTTTAGCCGTTCACCCGAGCTTCCATACACGTTGATAACACAACCAAAGATAACTAGGTTAAGAAGAATACCAAATTACCAACACTTGTCATGCAACCAGATAAATTCTTGGGATAAGTTATAAAACCCCACATTTTCAAACATAATTGGCAATATAGTACGTTCAATATTCCTAATTGGAGGAATGCCCAGTTTTTTACTGTTAACTAATAGAAGATATTGTGTCTGATATACAAAAATATCCCTATCAATATCTCATATTTACAGTTGTTATCGTTATCAAGATAAATAAATTTTTTATTTTTCTCTCTCTCTAATTTCATCTTCTACGATTATGGTGTCACAATACCACATAAATGAATCAGATGTGTCTCATTAAATAGCCTTCACTTCCGATGAAATTTATGCTGACACTATCACACCTCACCCATATCATTTTATGCATTCACACCACATGCTTCATTTACCCATGCGCGGATGCATTGCAAATATTGTAAATAAGTTAGTTCGTTTGTTTTTTTGGACATCCTTTTATTCATTTCTATTGCTAACGTTGGAAAACTAATTATGAGTGAAAATATTCTCAAATACCTAAATGAGTCTTGTTTTTATGGGATTGGATTTATAGCTTTGGTTAAACAAGACAGTTAAAAAAATATGTAGTGATTATCTTATGCAATTGAGAAGATATGAAGTGTTGCATATATACTAAGTTATTTTCGTTTTTGTCTTCTTTGCATGTGTTATTTACATGAAATAAGTACATTTTTCTACTATAAAATAAACACATATTTTATGTCATGAAATAAGTATCTAAGCATTCAAGATCACAAGGAAGAGATAACATTTTATCAAAATAAAACAATGGTTTCAGTTAGGATTTTAACTTTGATGATAATCATTTAGTCTCTTTAAATGGCGCCAAAAACATAATGTAGTTGAGATTATCTCAGAATAGACTATTATTGACGTGAGAAATACAAAATAAATATTTTTCTAAGAAGAAGACAACCATGATTAATGTGAAGTAAAATGTGTTTACTTGTTACCTTAGTTCATGTGCTTAGATAGATGTATTAGAATTTGTAAAAGTTTATTTGATGTTGTACTTGTCTACTTAAAGTGTTTTATAATTTTATTTTTGCAACCTAAGAATTGTGATTAGTTTAAAAGAACCAACCAATAACTTGTTTAGTCATATATCTCTTAATTATTTTATAATTTAATCTCTTTTCTACCATAATCATTAAAACCAATTTTTAAAAAATTTCATTTTCAATCATAGTTCATAATCACTTGAAATCACTGCTAAAGGAAATTAACTCTTTTTTTTTTCTTGTCTTCAAGTTCTAACTTGTTCTGATTTTGAGAAAACTTCCATTTATCATGATGTTTCAGACATATATGCATAACCTATATCGTTATTTAACTTGTTTGTGTCCAAAGAGCATTTATTCTTTCAGACATTTAGATGTTTTCCATAATTCATTAACCTAAAATTTATATCCAAACTTTAAAAGATTCAAAAGTTATCCAGAATTTATAAGTATCAATTGTTATCACAATTCAAAAAAGCATGAATTTTTCTAAATTCCAAATATCCGAAGAATATATACTTCTTTAACAGACATTTACATATTCAAAAACTTTAAATTACTTGAATGGTATATATGTTGGTCATGTATCAAAATGTAAAACATCAAAAAATTGTTTAAATTTTAAAAGATATTATAGAAATTTTAAAACATCAAAAACATTAGGGTTAACTTGCAAAATACCCAATTTTTAAAACTTAATTAGGAAACTAGTACGTTCACTATTTACAATTGGAAAAACTCCTCACTTTGTACTATAACTACTTTTGTCTTTACCAATATACCATCAAAATATTTGTCATTATCTCTCTCTCTCTCTCTCTCTCTCTCTCTCTCTCTCTCTCTCTCTCTCTCTCTCTCTCTCTCTCTCTCTCTCTCTCTCTCTCTCTCTCTCGTTGTTGATGATCACGCGCTTTTGTATGTTTCCAGAATATTGTTTGATTTCGTTCTTGACATTTTCCCAATGTTTTGTTTTCTATAATGTTTTATTCAAAAGATAGAATGTATCACTAATTTCTTACATTTTGTCTCCTATTTGGTCAACAATGCAGTCTTAATAATTGCGCTTCTTTGATTGGAGAGATGGAAAATAAACGCATTCTCTACCACAAGTAGTACTGTCTTAATAATAATAGAGAGTAATGAAAATGTATTGTTTTGTCCAACTAGATGATGTGTGGTTACGTTGTCAAGTTTTTAGCTTAGTTTTCCATTCATTTTGATTCATTTTCGTTGCATTTAGGATCTTTTAGGTTGCATTTGCATATATCTTTGTTTTCTCTAGGTGTTGGAGTTGAAACTTGAAGACTTGAGTGAATGGAGTTCATACGGAGCAATTGTTGATCAAAATGGGTGAGATTAGTTACAAGAAGAACTTCAGGGAGAGCCGTCAGTCTGACACTTTGGTGAAGTGATCAATGTTTGGTTCCTGCGGTATCATGTCTTCGGCCAAAAGGTCACTAAAGGATAATCCTAGCATAATTTGCGAATGGCCTTCGGCATCATGGCTTCGGTGAAAAGCCCACTGTTGTGATCATACGGTTACACGCCTTCGTCTTAATGCCCACCGTAGGATGCCAAGGTAAGTCAATCTCCTTCTTTGATCGGTTTAGTCAAGTCTGATTTAAGTGAACCAAAGCCAATAAAAAATCGATTTGGGGCCGGTTTACTCCTCCTTCTTCTCCCACATATCGATTTTTTCCTTCTTTTTCCTTTAGTTTCACGACTTCTTCATTCTTACAAAACCAAATCTTTGATTTTTCTCAACCGATTTAAAGGTAACAAGCACTATTCTCACTCTTCTTAAAACCCTTGTTTTAAAACTTGGAATGCTTGATGATTTGGGGTTCGAATCTTGCTTATATTTAGGGTTTTTGAGAAAGGACCCTTCCATATTTCTCTCCAACAGATAAGGATGATTCAATGGATGAGGATACTAATGATGAAGGTGGTGTTATGGATTATGGTTCTAATGATGACGAATCTCTGGATGAGGATGAAGATGAGGATGAATTTTCACATAAGTTTGTGGACAACTCCTACATAAATCTGTGGTGTTCAAAAGAAGAAGGTCTGCCAACAATCAATTTTTGTGTCCACCATGATCTCGATTCTGACTTGAAGAATCAACTTTACATAAAATTGTATGTTGGACTTCTAAGAGATTCTCTGGCAGACATACTTTACCAAGTAAGCAGGGCCGTCCCTGAGCTAAAGCCCAACAAGCAAGGGCTTTAGGCAGCAGATTTTATAAGAAATTGTAGGGGCATCACTTTCAAAAATGTCAACAGGCACAATGGTTAAGTGTTTTATCCTTCAGTCCTCTTGTCTATGGTTCAAAACCCAGCTAGGCATTTTTTGTAAAAACGATTTTTTTTTGTTATTTTCAAAAAAAAATTTTTTTTTTTAAATCTAAAACATATTTTCGGGTTTTAATATTAAATATTCTTATTTAATATTAATTAAAATAGTAACCTTAAATTATTTACTAAAAAATTAAACTTAAAAAACCTAGTCTTTCTAAATGACGCTTTAACTTCTTCTTCTTCGCCGATCATCAAAAATCTGAAACTCCATCAAAATTATTCACTTCTTCTCCTATTCTTCACCTTCAATCTCTAGCAAATACAGTTCCTATATCTCCAATCTCTGTTGGGATTTTCTCTTTCTATCTCTTGTAAGCAGGTATTCTTTCTTAATTTCTCTTTTCTTCTTTCCCAAGGTTTTATGAATTATCAAACTCAGACATGATTACGATTACGAACATGATTAAACAATTCAAAGATTAAGATTGTTAAGAAGATTGAAATATTTACATAGGATGGATTCAACAACTGTGGATTAGGAATTAGGATTTAACAAACTAAGATTGAAAATTTTATTCAAAGTGATTAAGTGATGATATATTGATATTAATCGTCTTTTAACCTGAATTGTTTTTTCTGTTTCTAATTTGTAGAACAATGCCACCGGGAGGTAGAACACAACCAAGTGGAGCTCAAAATAGGAAGAGAAAGAAACGACAAGACGAATTGGTGAATTCTCAAACTGATAATATGTTAAGGTACGTGACGAGAACTCGAAATTCTGGAACTAATGAAACTGCTAGAGGCTCTAGAGCTGAGATAGATAAAGAAGATGAAGAGCTTGTTAACATAGAAAAAGTTGTGGAGGATGATGCTGATGCAGATTATGCGAATGAAAACAGAGAAAAAACATTTGAGAATGAGAACATGGAAGAAGTTGAGAAAGTTGATGAGATTAGAGTTTCTTATGAGAATGTGGATATGACTGATCCTGGAAATTGGGAGAAAATTGATAATAAAATGAGAGATTTTTTTGGTTGAGAAAGGTCCGCCTACAAGACCTTCTGTTGATTACCGTTTTCCAAGAGATGGTATTGATAGATGTTTCACTTATTCATCCTATACAAGAAAAATGAGCAATGGAGAGAAACAAGATAGAAGATGGTTAGTTTACTCAAAAGTTAAAGATAAGGTCTTTTGCTTTTGTTGTAAATTATTCGATCAAGAAACAAGTCATACTCTGTTAGCAAGTAGTGGGTTTAATGATTGGAGAAATGCTTCGCAAAGGCTGAAAAAACATGAAACAACTCATAATCATATTGTTTGCATGACTCGTTGGATGGAGCTGGAAGTGAGATTGCAAAAGAGTAAAACAATTGATAAGCATATGCAAGAGGCAATTAAGAAGGAGAAAAAGCATTGGAAAGATGTAATGCTGAGAATAATTGCAGTGGTAAAAACTCTAGCGGAAAGAAATTCAGCATTTCGGGGAGGTAGTGATAAGATTAATGATCCAAATTGTGGAAACTTTTTGGCATTCATTAGAATGATTGGAGGTTTTGATTCGGTAATGAAGGAACACATTCGACGGATTAATAAAGGTGAAATTCATTACCATTTTCTTAGTCCTAAGATTCAGAATGAGTTGATTGAATTACTTGCTAATGGGATCAAGCTTATGATCTTAAAGAAGATCCAAAATGCGAAGTATTTTTCAGTCATTCTTGATTCCACTCCTGATGTTAGTCGTAAAGAACAGATGACCTTTTTAATTCGATGTGTGGATGTTTCGACGAGTTCACCTAAGATTGAGGAGTTCTTCTTGACGTTTTTAGAAATCAAAGACAAAAGGGGAGAGGGACTTTTTAAGACTCTTCAAGATGCATTGATTGATCTCAAATTTAATATTGATGATGTAAGAGGACAAGGATATGACAACGGTCAAAATATGAAAGGAAAGCATAAAGGAGTTCAGAAAAGATTGCTTGATATAAACCCAAGGGCATTTTATACTCCATGTGGATGTCATAGTCTTAACCTTGCACTTTGTGATATGGCTTCTTCATCCAAGAAAGCTATTGAATTTTTTGGTATCGTTCAGCGAATATATTGTCTATTTGCAGCCTCAACCAATAATTGGGAAGTGTTTAAAGAAATGGTTAATGGTATTACACTTAAACCATTGTCTCAAACACGTTGGGAAAGTCGCATTGACAGTGTCAAACCATTAAGATTTCAAGCTTCAAAGATACGAGATGCACTATTTTATTTGGCAGAATACAGTGATAATCCAGGACATCGAAGTGATGCTGAGTCCCTCGCAATGAGTGAAATGCATGGAATTGGAGGGTTCGAATTCTTATTTGGAATGGTAATTTGGTATGATTTGCTTTCTGCTGTGAATATAGTGAGCAAGACCTTACAGTCCGAGAGTATGGATCTTGATGCTGCTATTTCTCAATTAGAGGGGCTTGTTGCATATTTGAAAAACTATAGAGAAACAGGTTTTGAGAATGCAAAAGCTGAAGCTACGAGAATTGCCATTGAGATGCAGATTGAACCTGCGTTTCCTACGAAACTGAAGCGTTTGATTAAAAAGAAAATGCAATATGGTGAAAGTGTTGAGAAGGTTGCTGAAAATAAAACGTTAACTGCGGAAGAGAGTTTCAGGATTGATTACTTCATCAACATAATGGATCAAGCTATAATGTCTCTTGAGGTAAGATTCGAGCAATTTCAGTGTTATAATGATATCTTTGGTTTTTTATTTGATTTAAAGAAGCTAAAGTTGGGGAAAGATGATGAGCTGATGGCATCTTGTATGAAGCTTCAAACTACTTTAAAGCATGATGTGCACTCAGATGTGGATGGAGAAGATTTGTTTATGGAACTTAAGCTTCTAAGAGATGTGTTGCCAAAAGAAGTTATAAAGCCTATCGAAGTGTTGGAATTTTTAAGAAGATTGGATGGTTGTTATCCAAACACTTGGATTGCTTATCGTATATTACTCACAATTCCGATTTCAGTTGCTTCCGCGGAAAGAACTTTTTCAAAACTGAAGCTCATAAAGAATTATCTACGTTCGACTATGTCTAAAGAACGATTGAATGGCTTGACGATAATATCTATAGAACAGGATTTGGTTGAGAATCTCGATTATCCAAAATTGATGAATGAGTTTGCAGGAGCGAAAGCAAGAAGGATTATCTTTCGCGATGAAAAAAATTGATATTTTGGTCTTTCTTCTTTTTGGTAATATTTTTTGTTTGTTCTGACATTTGTTAACAAATTAAGTTAAAAGTTTTTATGTTTTTTTTTTGTTAACTATTATGTCGTTTCTGTTGTTTGAAGAAATCGGTATGGGGCAACAATTTTTTAGTTTGCTTTAGGCAACAGATTAGTTCGGACCGGCCCTTTCCAAACACTTGGATTGCTTATCGTATATTACTCACAATTCCGATTTCAGTTGCTTCCGCGGAAAGAACTTTTTCAAAACTGAAGCTCATAAAGAATTATCTACGTTCGACTATGTCTCAAGAACGATTGAATGGCTTGGCGATAATATCTATAGAACAGGATTTGGTTGAGAATCTCGATTATCCAAAATTGATGAATGAGTTTGCAGGAGCGAAAGCAAGAAGGATTATCTTTCGCGATGAAAAAAATTGATGTTTTGGTCTTTCTTCTTTTTGGTAACATTTTTTGTTTGTTCCGACATTTGTTAACAAATTAAGTTAAAAGATCTTATGTTTTTTTTTTTTTTAATATTATGTCGTTTCTGTTGTTTGAAGAAATCGGTATGGGGCAACAATTTTTTAGTTTGCTTTAGGCAACAGATTAGTTCGGACCGGCCCTGCAAGTAAGTATCAAGCTTTTCTTTACTTTTATATAAAGAAAAGGTAGTATCATATATAAAAAATAAGTTTATATTTTCACAGGGGGCAGAAGCTTGTCTAGAGACATCTATAGAAACTTCTCAGAAACTCGATGTTGCGTTTGAAATAAGTGGTTTCAAAGAAAAATTTTCAGATTACATCTCTGAATTCTAGAAGAGGTTTATCACCTTTTCTCCCGAGGAGATTCTATTTCAGAGGATGAAAGAAGTGGTGACAAATCATATGAGTAACTGTAACAGTGATGTCAAAAAACAGTCTGACAACCTCATGTTACAATGCATAACAAAATCATGTTATGATGTTTATAACATGAGGAAAGAAGTTTCGTTAATTTGTTATGAGGAGTTTTGTCGTTTCGTCCGTGCTATGCGCTCGAAGGTAATTGTTTCTCTTTTTGATTTATGTCATCCTAGTCAATTCATCAAATTATATGTTCGTCATTTTAACTAATTAACTCACTTTTAGATGTTCATTGAGGGAGTTATATATGGGGATTTATCGAAAAGTGAAGCTGTAGCTATCTCTACTTTATTTGTAAGTGTAAAAATTCCTCTTGATGATGATATGTGTCGTAATTCGTCGTGGCACCACCAGAATGGACTCCAAAGTTAAAATTAAGACTGATCATAATTCTCATTCCAAGGTTTGAATAATCTGTATTTTTAAATCTTTTAATATCATTCTCTAGAAACAAAAACTTGTAATGTTCAACATTCTTAATTCTTCTGGTTATGGTTTTAGGTTTGCTACCAAATCGGGAAAAAAAACTTCTGTCCGAGGAAAACAGCAGTTGTAAAACTGTTTGAAACAATGGTAGCCAACAACTTATACAATCAACTAAGGTTAGTTTGCAGTTTGGATTATGGTAGAATATGTAGCACAAAACTTATACAACTTAGTTGATTTCACTATTTTTAGGGCAAAAGAGACTCTTAGGTATAGTGTTGATTGTGAGGTTCATTATATCCATGGAATCTATTGTAACGGATGTGATCAAGATAACAAAAACGTAAAGAACACGACACAAATTTAACGTGGTTCACCAACACTTTCTGTTGGCTACGTCCACGGGCAAAGAGACTGATTTTATTACTGGAGAAAATACAGAGATTTCAGAATACATGGATGCTAGGTTAACATAGAGTATTTATAGAGAGATAAAATCCTAGTTAACCCCAATCTGATTGAGCCTAAAATTAGGGACCCAATCCAATTCAAGTCATATCCAACAAATCTCCACCGGTTCATCATTGATGTTAGTTCTTCGGAGCACGACCCTCAACATTTGTTGGATCAAATATTCAGCTATGTAGAGACCGTTGGGGGTATTTTTGGTATGATTTTTTTATCAAGATTTGAAATCCATTGGAAGTTATTTTTTCAAATTATCCGGCGTTATTAAGATTTGAAATCTTATAGGAAGGTATTGATGATGTTACCTTTAAAACATGCAAAACCGTACTGGGTGGTGCATTGCCAAGCGACGATGGATCTAATTTGTGGGATCAGATTGCTGAAAGAAGGTATGTTTTACATATTTGAAATGATAATTGTTGTTGTTATTGTTGTTGTTGTGTAAGTGTGCTTGACTTTGAAACTGATCTCTAAGTATTGGTTGATGTGCAGATTCTATCCTGGTTTCAGTAAGAAAGTTTTTTCCGAACTCGGACAGAAAATCGTCTCCTCATTGCCGTAGGCTTGCCGTTTGCATTTGGGGGTGCAACACTGATTCTTGCATCTTTTGTGTGAAACAGTTTCCTGTGTTTTTGTTATTATTAAAATATATTGTTTTTTTTGTGCAAAAGTATGTTGCTCTTTGATGTCAAATTATGCTAAATTTTATGGAATATTTGTCAAATTGAAGATTTTCAACAGTTCTCTCTCCCTTTCAACCTATTTTATGTGCATTTTCATAATTTATGTACACTTAGCACATTTTTCCCTCAATGCAGCTAAAATTTTTTGACGAAACGGAATACACTTTAAAAGATAGATGCAACTCCTTACCTGAGTATTTTTGGAAGTTCTTGTCAACTCAAAATTTTCTATCAAATTCATGTTCACTTTTGTTTGTACACCTTATGTAATGTATGCTAAATTAAGTGTACAACTCTTGTGGTCTACAACAAATAAATTGTACACATTTACATCATGTACATATGTCATGTAATCTTGTGTAAGAAAATTAGATAATAAGATATATTAATGTACATAACAAATTTTTTGTGAGCCGATCATGATCTTTTATAAAGAGCATATTAACAATTTTTGAGCTATTTCACTTGCTCACTCTGATCTTTAATGTTGTTGTAAACAAACTTTCCAATCTCACAATAACAATGAATGAAATCAATACTAGAATTGATCTTTTTAAAAGTACCGAAGGAAGAAGATGAAACTGTTGAGAATTTCTAATGTTATTAATTGGCAAAAGACCAATTATTATATACAATCCTCTAGCTTGGAGGAGAAAACATAATCAACAAACATTAAGTAGAGAAATACAAAATTAGATATGCATGATACTTTAACAATCTTTATTTTTCTTTGTTTTTGTCCATACTCCCTTTTCTCTCTCTCTATTCTTCTTCTTACATTTTATTTTCTTCTCCTTCTGGTTTCTTTTCTGACTGGTTTTTCCTCAGATTCGTCACGAGTTTTCGTTGAATTGATAATCCATTTTAAAGGATCATAACATTGAACTAAATAGATATATTTTTCTACTTGGTCTTATACATTAACTAAATTAACAGTAAATCCTAACAATTTCAAACAAAAAATCTCTTAAATATGCAGTTAACCATCATGGTCTCGGATCGGGACATATTAGCTATGGTAATTGGTGAATTTGTGAATTTGACCCTTTAATCTCTTAAATATGCAATTTTTGAATAATTTTGTACCTGAAGATTGTATAAGAGATGAAGTTGTGCATATTGTTGAGATTGACATAGAGAACAAAGGAGAGGGAAATAGAGAGTTACGAGAGAGAGAGAGAGAGAGAGAGAGAGAGAGAGAGAGAGAGAGAGAGAGAGAGAGAGAAATTGAAACAGGACACGTGAGAGAGAGAAAGAGAGAACATAGCTATGAGAAAAGTGATAGAGACGAGAGTTGCAGAGATAGAGAGATAACTATGTTAGTTGAAGAATATGACTAGAAAGCTATGAGAGCGATGAGAAGAAATTTGAAAAAATTCTCTCCTTCTAGCTCTCCAACAGGTCTCAAATATAGGTTATCAACGATCCAATCCTAAATGAAAAAGCCTAACAAAAAGAAGAAATATCGAATAGAGGGAAAAAAAAAACCCGGATAGAGAGAAAGAGAAGATGAGAGAGACGAGAGATCTGAGAATCATCCATACAAATTTTGGTTATTAAAGATGGGGGAAAAATTGTCATTGCATCAATTCAGTTTTCTTTTATTAAAGGAGCCATTCTATTAGACGACAATACAAATTGTCTATTTTCCTAATTATAAATAGTAAACTGACTACTTCTTCAATTATGTTTCAAAAACTCACTATTTTACCAACTCATCATTTACATTATATGGTGGTTGTCTATAATTAATTTTGATTTATCTGTCAATTAATTGTATAATAATTTTTGTACTTTTTATCTAATTAATTGTATTTCATATATTTAATATTAGTTTATTCAAATTAAGTCTAAATTTTACAAATATTTATATATTCAAAAAAATTCTTATTTACTTGAATCATATATAAGTTGGTAATATATCGAAATGTTATTCAAACTCAAAAACATCAAATACTTGTTTAACTTTTCAAAGCGTTAAAATGTTACCAAATTTCAAAAGTAACAAAAATATCTTCAAAATTTTAAATGACACTATTTAACATTATTTTGTGGCCAACATATAATTAATTTTGAATTGTCCGTAAGTCATATAACCATTATTATATTTTATAATAGGTAAAAATCCGTGAATGTGGCACTCTTTCATTTGACATGTGTATTGTGTCTTTCCTTTTAAACTTAAATATATATATATATATCCATTTTTATTAAATTATTATCTTAAATTGACATGTTGTCATCCTCTCAGAGTTTTGTTTCGAATGAAATCTTACTTTATTATGGTAAAATAATTTGAAAGTATAATATATTCTATATTTATTTGTGTTGTGAACAAAGAGGTTTAGTGATGAAAGTCTTTTTTCTTGTATTCCCTTCGCTTTTGACAACCGGTAATTCTTCATGATATCCAATTTCACCATATGAGAACAAAAGAGGGTACTGTAGTGTCATGAACAAAGGGTGTAAATCACTTATCTGTTGAAGTCCTGATAACTTGTGAATCACTATCACATCCCTTTCCCCAATTGTTCTCGTAAAATCACCAAAAATTAAACCAGCTAACAGGCCAAAAGAAGTGTGGGAAGCATTATAATACTAAACTCCGGACAATCACCAGTTTCATATATGTCCATTGCTTTCCTAAAATTTTTTGCCACACAATTGAAGGTATCCACTATTGTAATAAGTTCTTCAACTATTTTTCATCTAACTCTCTAACGTTTGTGGTCCCGACATAATAATATAATGGCACACATGTAAACCGCTTCTATTTTTCCTGTATTAGCTGCCACGCCCAAATGTTTGAGACCTATGACAGAGTCATTAAGAAGGATGTATCGTATTATACCATTAATATAGTGAGCATCTAGATTGTTGTTTTTGCAAGATATTTCTTCATATGAGGAAGATATTTGATTGATACTAACAGTTTTTTCACCAACGAAGCCAGGTTGAGTGTTTGGAGCACATGTTCGTCATTATCCGAAGCTCCTAATTCCTTGCATGAGAGAATTCAGTTGTGGAAATCTTCAGTAGAGGTAGCAGCAACTTTCAAGACTATGATACCCAACAGATCTTGAGGAAGTGTTTCCGGTTGACTTATATCGACTTTGTTCGAATCCATTGTTTTAAATCGTAATATTGTAAGCTTCCAAAGTATGATGTTTGTTTCTTTTCAATGGTTTAAATAGATAAATCTCATATGTGATGGATCTTTTCTTTTCCTGGACGTTAAAATTAATCATCTTAAATATGGATTTTAGTGCATATTATTTGTGCATGTAATGCCCACGTTCTCAACTATCACAACTTTGTTTTTAATGTTCTTGAATAAAATTAATGATTGTTTGTTTTAGTGATATTATTTGATAGTTTTATTTATTTTTAAAATTCTTATTATGAAAATTTTATGAATATTGCAAAATATAAATTGTTATGTGCGATTTTTATTTTTAGTTTTAGTGGTGAAATTTTAGGACCACTATATGGAGGTTTATTTTATAAATATGATAACTTTTGTCGGGTAATATTTGTATGGTATTGATCGTATAATTTTCTGCTGATTAAGATGATCATCATTAATATCTAGACTATTGGATAGTAAAATATATAGCCTATTTAGACAATATTTAGTTAATAATTGTTCCAACTCGTTAAAGATATTTTGGTTCTCGGTTGTTTACAAAATAATTAAGCCTATTTGTGAATCGAATTCTGGTGAAGAGAGTCTACCTGCAAAGAGAGGAACATCAGGGAACCATCATAACCATTCCTCTTCAGAAGCAACCAGCTAAAAACAAAAACCTACATAGCGCCTCTGATCAATGGTCAAATAATAACCTAAATAAACAACTACCGGATCAAAGACGGCAATCAGTTGTAGTATTTTAGGGTCGAATCCACAGAGACCAAAGATGCACTATGAGATAATTAGAATAAATAAAGCTAGGAGCAATTCAATAGGTTTGTTTAGCCAGGCGATTAATTGAAACATGCAATTCAGATAATTAAAAAAATATTAAGTCTAGGGTATTCTTCCAGGATGTGAGATGACAGGCAAATCGATTTATGAAAATATTTAAGAACCGTTCTTGAACTCAATTCACTAAGATATATGCAAGTCCCTATCGCGCAAATATCTAACTAAACAGTACTAAATCAGAACCTAAATTATAACTATCGTTTGATTCTAACAAAGTATAGCAAGCATTAATGGGCAAGATTGATATGTTCACAAAGTGCCCCAACTTCAACCATCGTTTGCTGAGGATCACTTTGCTCGTCCAAGTATATCAGGCGACTAACAACACTTCTGATGCCACGATAAATCAACCTAGAATCTTGATGTGTTCATCATTTATCCTTTTTTATCAAACATTTGTCATTGTTTCCACTCATTTAGCTAAGTGTTTTGCATCATTCTTAGTGTGTTTTGCATGATTGCATACTTAGGAGTGTTTTTACATTAGTTTTGCATATTCTTGCATACATGTTGCATTTGGAGTAATTTCAGGTGTTTGGGAGCTGTTTCTACTCGACGTGTCGTCATGGAAGAATAACTGATTCTACCTCTTCTCTCACTCGGTCTGTCACCCTTCACTTGCATCCGCGTTTACTCGGAATGTCATCCTCTCACTCGGTCTGCGCCTGAGGATTCTCCTACTCGGACGGTCATACGATGGATCATCAAGCCTTCTCCTACTCGGCCTGCATCTTCTCTGCGCTCAACCACTTAAACTGTCTCACTCGATCTGCACCCGTGGCAAATAGGATCATTCAGCCGTTTATCCCACTCGGCCTGTCAGCTGGAGTAAACCGCGAGACTGCTTGGTTTCTTCATCATGCATCCCACTCGATCCGTCTCCTCAAGTGTCTTACTCGGCCTGTCACATGAAGAAAGCCGTTCGTTTGCATGATTTCTCCTACTCGTCCCGTACCATCAAGACTCTGCTTAACTGACTTAATCCTTGACTTTTGACTTTTTAAGTTAGGGTTTTACCCTTTTTAGTATAAATAGACCCTTATGTTTAGGGTTAAGGATATCTTATGTTTTTATCTTTGCCTCTTTTAGAACTTGAGCAAACTTCTCTATTTTGTAATCCAGATCTTCTTTTATCTTTTAAGTTTATGCAATTTTTACTTTGATATTCTTATTCTTCTTGTCTTGATCTATTGAATTATGTTGCTTATTTTGATTTCTGGGTATTTGTGTTTGAAGATCATGATTTCTGTTCTTGAGTAGTGAACTAGGGTTCTTGAGGATGTGATAGATTAGGTGGAAAATCTTAGTATTTAGGGTGTTCAAGCTTTAAATTTAATGTTTCTCTTCTGGACTAGAGTTTTGATTCGCTAGGTTTGTTCTGATCAAATGGATCTAGTCTTTAGGCATTTCACACCCGAGAGGTGTTTGGTGAAATGTCTGAACCACTAGTGCCAGAGATTCATTTTCCTTACCTAAGAGATTAGTTGTCTAGGAAGCGTTTTGACATAGAGTGAACTTCTTCATACTGCCTGCTTGACATGGTTTCACCAACGAGAGTTGGGTTAGGATGTTGTTAGGCTTGATAGTCTTTGTCAAGAGATTGAATTGATTAGCTTCAGTGTTCACTGTCTAGGGAAAGCATGATTGCGCTTGTTGAGCATCTTACATACTAGGAGGATCCACCTGCATCAATAACCACATTCTCAGGAGCTTTACTTTATCTGATTGATTTATCACCTGTCTTGCTTGTTTCGTTCGTTTGAGTTTTCATCTGCATTTGTTACTTCTTGTTTTGCAAACTTGTTTAATTTCTTTGTTTGTTCACATAGGTTGTTAGACACAAAAATTTCTGCTTGTCTTGACTTAGTTGTGTCTGATCATATCTCGACTGCTAGTAACGTACCCATTTGGATTGACACCCTTCTACACTACAATGACATGTTAGTACAGTAGGGAATTGAGACCTTAGTAAAATCCTAATATCAATTTGGCGCCGTTGCCAATTGGGTTTTGTTTGCTACATTTGAGATTTCAGATCTTTTAAGATCAAGTTCGTTTTCGTTTTTCTTTGGTTACTGACTTGCTGGATCTCTATTTGTTTGCTTCAGGACGTGCATGCTAACTCGTTCCAAAGCAAGACAAAATCAGCTCTTTCGCGACAACACTGACAGACTATCACTCGCGTGGGGAGCACAGAGACACATAAGCAGAAGAACTACTCAGGATCACGTTGGTATGGACAACCAACAGGACCCTCTTGCACCAGCTGTACATGGCAATCCGCCAAGACAACCAAGGCATATTGGAGCTGGTGACGCACCCAACACTCACGCGCAGCGTCAGGGGATCGTGCCTCCGGCTATTCCGAATAACAACTTTGAGATCAAGAGCAGCTTGATCAATATGGTCCAGAACAATAAGTTTCACGGATTGCCAATGGAGGATCCACTCGATCATCTGGACGAGTTCGATAGGCTCTGCAGCCTTACAAAGATCAATGGCGTGAGTGAAGATGCATTCAAGCTGTAGCTATTTCCTTTCTCTCTTGGCGACAAAGCACATCAGTGGGAGAAAGCTCTACCTCAGGGATCTATCACTTCCTGGGACGACTGCAAGAAAGCATTTCTCACCAAATGGTTCTCTAACTCGCGGACAGCTAAACTCCGCAATGAAATCTCAAGCTTTGCTCAGAGAAATGGTGAAACATTCTGTGAGGCTTGGGAAAGATTCAAAAGCTCCACTCACAAATGTCCTCACCATGGTTTCAGTCAGGAATCCCTCCTTAGTACTCTCTACCGAGGCGTTCTGCCTAAGTTCAGGATGATGCTTGATACAGCCAGCAATGGGAACTTCCTGAACAAGGATGTTGACGATGGTTGGGAGCTTGTTGAGAACTTAGCTCAATCTGACGGAAATTACAATGAGGATTATGATAGGACTGTTAGGAGCAACAACGATACTTATGACACCACCAGGAAGGAAATCAAGGCTCTTCATGAGAAATTTGACAGGATTTTGCTGGGTCAACAGAAGCAGGTTATTTTTGTCTGTGAAGCTGAGCAGATACAGGTCCAAGATGGGGAGGTTGATCCAACTGAGGAGATATGCTACATGCAGAATCAAGGTGGCTACAATAGGGGTTTCAACAACTACAGAGCTAACCCGAATCTCTCCTACAGAAGCACCAACGTTGCTAATCCACAAGATCAAGTCTACCCTCCGTAACACCAACCTCAGCAACAGCAGTCGCAGCAGCAGCCCAAGCCCTTCGTTCCTTTCAACCAGAATCCGAATTTTGCTCCGAAGCCGCAGTACTATCAGCCACAGCAGCAGAGCAACATGAGTGCACCTCCCGGTTTTCCTCCTCAGGCACCACCTCCAGATATGACAACTATGCTTCAGCAACTTCTTCACGGACAGGCAGCTGGTGCTATGGATATTACGAAGAAATTTTCTGAATTGAACACTAAGGTGGAAGCCTTGTCTTCCAAAGTGAAATACATGGAGAGTAACAGCACATCTACTTTTTCTGTGAAGACTACAGGACAACTCCCGGGTAAAGCGATTCAAAACCCAAAGGAGTATCACACTGCTCAATCTCTCACACTACGCAGTGGTAAACAGCTTCCCTCCAGAACAGGACCTACTACAGTCACTGAGGACAGTGAAGAACAAGATGGGGAGGATTTCTATGAACAAGAGGTTCAAACTGAGAAACAGCCAGAGGAAGACAAGATCAACCTCCCAGCTCAAACTGAAGACAAAGCCAAACCTTCCTCAGTTGAGACACCAGCAGTTTCTGAGCAGAAGAAACCAGTGTTTATTCCACCTCCTTACAAGCCTAAACTTCCATTCCCAGGAAGGTTTAAGAAGGAGCTGGTGGCAAAATACAAAGCACTTTTTGATAAGCAGATGAAGAAGATTGAAGTGAAGATGCCTTTGTTGGATGCTATTGCCCTCATACCTCAGTCCCACAAGTATTTGAAAGACTTAGTGATGGAAAGAATCAAGGAAACTCAGGGGATGATGGTACTAAGTCATGAGTGCAGCGCTCTCATACAAAGGAAGGCTGTCATGGAAAAGCTCGGTGATCCTGGATGTTTCACTCTACCATGCTCCCTTGGTCCATTTGCCTTTAATAACTGTCTTTGTGATCTTGGGGCATCCACCAGCCTAATGTCACTCTCCTTAGCTAAAAGATTAGGATTCACCAAGTTTGGATCGTGCAATATCGCTATGATTTTAGCTGACAGGTCTGTGAGGTATTGATGAGTCTAGTTTTTATCGTTTTTAATCTTTGTTTTAGGATTGTATTTTGAGTCAACTAACCTATATTAGATAGATATTATGACTATTTGCTTTGATTAGTGATTTACAGGTCTACAAGGAGAATATTGGAAAAGAAAGGATTTTAGATCAAATAAGAGTACAAATGGACCAAGCTTGAAGAAATGGGCCAATCGTGAAGAAATGAAGAAGGATCGACCGATCCAACCGAGGGATCGATCGATCCCTGAAGAATTGCAGCTCACGTTCGAAGAGGCGGTGGAACCGACTGACCAGGCCCATGGACCGCTCGATCTGATCAAAGGCTTTGGCCCAAGACGAGAAGACGGTGGGATCGACCGATCCTACCCGAGGATCGATCGATCCCTGTTTGCCTCTTCTCCAAGTTTTTCCATTTTTTCGTTTTTCCATTTTCTCTCTTGTTTTCCTTTTGCGGCCTCTCTCCCTTTGCTATATAAAGAGAGGCTCGTCCCTTGTAATAATACACAATTCATTCTCTCCTCTTTAGAGTTGTAAGAGATTCACCTCTCAATACACTCTTAAGTTTTATTTTATAAAGATGTCTCTTTATAGTTTCATCTTTGTTCTTGTTTTTATGTTTGAGTAGTTTCTTTATTAGGCTAGGGTTTCTCTGAAGGGATGTGACCGATTATTAGGTTGTTAGATTTGGGAATTTACTTTATCGTTCTTCTTCTATTGTTATACTTAATGCTTAGGGCTTGAGTAGCTAACTTGTTCTAAGATCTTGTGTGATTAAACTAGGTACGAAAGTAGTGTTTAGTCGCTGGAATCAACACTAGTCGAGCAAGGTTTTATGGTTTGAGGCGAAAGCCCGGGCCATGACATCTTGTGAACATATCAATCCTATTCTTAATGCTAGTATTACTCTAGGGAACGCGCGAGAGCGGTTTTCTAATATAGTATTACTAAGTAGGTGTTTGCGCGAGAGCGAGATGTCTTATTGATTGTGAATTGAGTTCTGGAACGTATTTTAATATTCTCTACTAATTGATTTAATTGTTTTGTCACATCCTGGATGGTTTCCCTATGCCTAATATTCTTTTATTATTATTGTTTATTTATTTTATCGCTAGGTGGTTAGAAAATCAAATACTTATTTTATCTTAGCTTAATTTAATCTATTGATTTAAAGTGTATCTCTGGTCTCTGTGGATTCGACCCTAAAGTACTACTATGATTACCGTTTTGATCCGGTATAGTGTATGATAGGTTTTTATTTGTTTATCCGTTTAGGAGGAGATCAAATTGGCGCCGTTGCCGGGGACCAATAGATACCTTTAGAGATTTAGAATTGAATTTAGTCTAAGATTTTTATTTTCTGCATTATACTAATTATTCTATTACTATTTTTGATTTCAGGTGCATGCAATTGAGAAGCCACAAGGCTACCGACTTAGTTGCACTCTCTAACGAAGAACTTGGGCGTTTGGAACGAAGTAAAAGGAAAGCTACTAAGTCTGCTGAGATGAATCCCCAAGATGTGCAACCTGCTACTGCCGGTAACCCACTTGCCTTTCCAGCTGCCGAAGGAGGAAACAATCCTCCACCCGTCCTGCCAGCTGCTGCCGGACCGATCGGTCCACAACTCGGACTGGTCGATCCTCGTGATGACAGACCGATCGATCTACCACTTGGACCGATCGATCCTCTTGCTGCTGCACGTCCTGCTCGTACCCTTGGCGAGCAAGATACACCGGACCGATTCTATGCTAATAGGTCTGCGCTTCGTCCTCCGAATCCCACTCGTCAGGACTATGAGATCAAGTATAGCTTGATCAACCTCGTCCAAAACTGTTGCTTTAACGGCTTGCCCACGGAGAACCCGATGGACCACATCGAGGCTTTTGAAGCATTGTGCAATACCACGAAAGCCAATGGAGTACCCTACGATTATCTGAGGCTGACGTTGTTCAAATTCTCACTTGCGGATAAGGCGTTGCGATGGCTTAAGATGTTGGAGCCCGGTTCCATAACCACTTGGGAAGAGTGTCGAGCTAAGTTCCTCAACCACTTCTACACGAAGGCCCGATCAGCACGTATGAGGAACCAAATTGTTGCCTTTAAGCAAAGGGCTACTGAGACTTTCAATGAAGCTTGGGAACGATTCAAAGAATACGTGAAGGACTGCCCCCATCACGGTTACACTCAAGAAAGCCTCATGACCACTTTCTATGGCGGTATTGACACCCAATACCAAATGGCTCTTGACACGGCAAGCAAGGGAGACTTTTCAACCAACACGGTGGCACAAGCGACGGCACTTATCGAGAATTTGGCACGGAGCAATAGTGACCACGCTCCGGAGTACGACCGGTCGGTTAAGGTAAAAGCAATTGAGACTGATGCGCTTAAGGACCTCACGCAGAAGGTGAACCTTCTTCTTGCGCGTGAGCAACAACCGGTGCAAGCTTGTGGAGAAGAAGATGAAGACTTGGAAGATCTTAACTACGTGGGAGGCTACCGTGGTGGTTTCAACCCCAACTATCGAAACCATCCAAATCTCTCCTATCGAAGCAACAACGTGGAGAACCCCCAAGATGTGGTGTATCCACCACGCCAACAAGGAGCTTACAACAAACCAGCTGCTCCTCAAGAGAACAAGCTGGAGGGGATGATGCAATCACTGATTGAGAGTCATAAGAAGAGTGCATCCGAGATCAATGCTAAGATCGATGGGATGTATGGCGATCTCAATGGGAAATTCACTACTTTGGCGATTAGGGTTGATTCTCTAGACAAGAGAGTTTCATCTATGGCTTCCAGCTCCAAAGGAAAAGAAGCTTGCAATGCTGTTATGGCTCATTCTGGAGTCAACGCAAGCTTCGAAGCGGATGAAATTGGAGGAGTATCGAGTTTTCAGAAGCCAGGATTGACCGGTCTCCTTCACAGATCGATCGATCCGCCTGCTCGTTTCACTTTGCTGACCCGAGAAGCCAGATCGACCGATCCCCAACCAGATCGATCGATCCGTGCCACTGCTCAGGACGTTTCTGATTCGTTTTCAAAAGAGAGTGATGCAAACTTTGTTGCTAAGGCTGATGTACTTCTCTACAAACCTCAGAGCCCTTATCCGGTGGTGCCTAAGACCAAGATCGATGAGACAAGGTACATACGGTTCAAGAGCATCATTGGCGAGTTGATTAAAGAAGCCACGTTCTCCGAAACTTTGGGAGATCTCCCGTTCTTGAAAAAGATCTGCAAGGATGTCATTGATGGCACTGAAGATGCTGCTGAAGTTGACGCTTACCTAGCAAAGAGGAAGGAGGCTAGAAATCCAATGCTTGTCAAAGTGAAGAAACTTGAAGATCCGGGCAAGTTTGTGGTGCCATGTTCGATTGATGGAGAAGTCTTTACTAATTCCCTGTGTGATTCGGGATCAAGCGTGAATTTCATGTCAATGGCAACTGTCCGTAGGCTTGATCTCCAAGGGATGGAGACCTCTAAGTGCTCATTAAAGTTTGCGAATGCGGCCACAACAACCCCTCAAGGCTTCATAGGAGACGTGGAAGTGCGCATTGGCAACCACATAGTGCCCACCGATTTCCATGTCGTGGAAATGAGTGGAGGATCCGAAACTCCTCTAATCTTGGGACGCGCTTTCTTGACCACGGTTGGAGCCGTGTTTGACCTCGAAGAACCCAAGATGACCTTTACTAAGATCGACAAGGATGTGGCCTATTATCCGGTGCTTGAAGCAAATCGTTTGGGATCTAACTTTGCCGATGTGTTCGTTGTGATGAAGAGGACGCCTCGCAAGCAAGTAAATCGCCAATGGCCTTATCCAAAAGTCAAGAGGAATTGTACTTGCAATCCTCCATGTTTTCCCGCCGACGAGAATCAAGAAGAGATGAGAGATGAGATTCATCCACATGATCTCAACATGTTCGAGATGCGAGTAAAGATGGTGCCGGATGATTATAGTTTTGACAAAGCTTGGTTCAAGTATCCTTGTTTGCAAAAGTGCTTTTGGAGAAGTAGAGAACCATTCTATTCCATCGAAGCCCACTTCTATAGGGCACGAGAAAGAAACGCGGAGAGGAGATGCCTTCCTAAGATGGAAGATCCTGGATGCTTCGTAATCCCATGTGCTATCAATGGTACTTCGGTTTACAATTGCCTTTGCGACTCCGGAGCCGGAATAAGTGTGATCCCCACCGCCATCGCTTCTCGATGTGGAATCACCGATTGCTATCCATCCACTTCAAATCTTTACATGGCCGACGAGTCTATGGTGGTACCAAGAGGAGAGCTACGCAATGAAATGGTGCGAATTGGGGAAGTGTATGTTCCCACGGACTTCAAAGTTGTAGATGTGCCCGGGAAGCGTCAACAAGTCATCTTCGGAAGATCTTTCTTGAACACTGTTGGAGCTGTCATAGACATTCCCAATCACCGCGTGTGCTTTGCCAATGTCGACGAAAGGGTTTTCTATCGAATAAAGCCAAGAGATAACGCGTTTAGGCCCATTCGTATCCAAGAGGAAGAACGCAGCGTACGCATCTCAGGAGAACTAATTCAAATCCCTCGTCCACAAGCCTAAGAGAAGAGAAAGTCAAGCTATAGACTTAAAACAAGCGCTTCTGGGAGGCAACCCGATGATTTTGTACTAACTATTATGTTTTTAGCTTTTGGTCTTTGTTTCTTTTGCTTTTAAGTTTAAGACTATTTATATTTGAGGATTTCTAATCAGTGGATCATTAAGGATTCCTAAGTGTATCAGGATTAGGTTTTGATCGCATTAAGATGCGAATTTTTGGTGATCAGACACTTAGGATCGATCGATCTCCTTGAAGGATCGATCGATCTCGCCTGGAAAATGAACCGAGGAACAGAAGCCTCGGGATCGACCGATCTGCACCAGGGATCGATCGATCCCGACTCAGGTATTTCGAAAAAAAATGGATTTCCGGTTTGAATCGGTTCAATCCACTTGATTCAAACCGGTTTAAACCGGTTTAGGGCCAATATATCGATGGAGATCGAGTCCTCTCTCTCCTCCATCGATCCCCAACCTCCATTGCTCTCTCTCTCTACAAACTTCAATCCTCTCAATCTCTCTCAATTCTCCATTGTTTTTGTTGATTCTTGGTGCTAAATCACACTATTTTTCGAGCTCTAACTGATCCCCCTATACCCAGCTTGATTCGTTTGAGGTACTGAGTCCGAATTTTTGAAATTTGATTTCGGGTTTTTACACTTTAGGGTGTTAGAGCTTTGTAATCTCTTGGATTTAGGTTGAATTAGGTTGTTGGGAATGCTATAGGATTGCTAGTTTCTCTGCTTTGAAATGTATTTGATTTGATTGTGAGAAACTTGGAAATTTCGTGTGATAAGCCTTAGATTTCAACTTTAGAATTGTTAGCAATGCCATTTGATGGATTGAGAGAGACGATTAAGTTCGGGAGAGAGTTAATTGATGATTGCATGTGCCTAAAGCCATTACATGTTTCGATTTTCTGTTTTGCATTTCGCGAGTGCGATAGAAATTTCGATTTTATGTTTAATTGGATATTGTTTGCTTGCGTCGCACTGCTTGATTTTTAAAGCTTCTAAAATCATTTTGATTTTTGTTAAGTTTTATGCAAATGCTGATTTGCGTTTGAGTATTTTCTGTTTTCAGGAAATGGCTCCAAGACGACGTAGCGGCAAGGAACCAGCCACCGGAGAGAGAGAGTGGACCCAGAAGAATCAGGAAGACACCATTGCACTCCGCAGCTGCAAATTCGAGCCCACACGGTTTCTAGAAACCGATGTTCTGAGGGCTATGGGCATCCTAGACGATGTCTTGACGTTTCTGCGCAATGCCGGCTTCGGTTCTTTCCCGGAGAAGCGATGGGATCTCTATCCCAATGCCGTAGCCGAGTTCCTCGCCACGTTGCAGGTCCATTACCCTACGGATCCGCAAGATGCCACCGACGCCTTCATCTCATTTTTTCTATCTAGAAGGCACTTCACCATCACACTCCTTCAGTTGTCTGATCTCTATGGGTTCCCACCTCGGGAGAATACCCAATTTGATGGCATCACTGACCCGTCTGCATTCTGGCAGACCTTTGGGTCCGGCGAGTACGTTTCTCGAGGTGCCAAGCAGGCACTTATCCGCAATCCAGTGATTCGTTTGGCGGTCCGCTTCATGAGCAGCACCATCTTTGCCCGCGCAGAGATGGGTACTTTGCAGCTGCCTGAGCTCTCCATGTGCTTCTATGGGCTCCACCGTTTCATCACCAGCCCCACCGCGGCCAACTACAATAAGACGCATCGCGTTAACTTCGCCGCATTACTAGTTCGGGAGTTCATCCAGGTGGCGAAGCAGGCACTTCGGTCCAGGAAGAAGGTGATCATGATCGGGAGCTTGGTAACTCCCATTATCACCCATTGCCGTTTCCACATCGCACCGCCCGTTCCTGAGCACAAGGCGCGATTCATTGATCGAGAGCACCTCTACGCGAGTGAGATTCTCATCCGCCACTCACTAGCCTATCGTTTTCAGGACGCGGACGGGACATACAGGTACATTCGCCTGCCCCGTGTTGATCTTACATCTCTCGCCATTCCAGGCAACATTGCCTTCCATCCGCCTGCTGGGGCGCTTTGCGGGAGACCTATCCCGCCGAAGACTAGTGGCGTTAGGAGAGCTGCACGCACCAGCCGTACTGACGAGGCTGGCACTTCTCAGCCCTCTACTTCTCAGCCTCCGCCATTTCAGCTATTCTCCGGCTATGTGCCTCTTTTTGAGCTTGACGTGAGCGCTTACACCGCTACTGATCCGCCTACGGAGCCGGCTACAGAGATGGAGCGATGGGTCTGTGAGACTACGCAGAAGAACAACACCTTGCTGACGAAGATTGCCACTTGGCTTTGCTGCATCGCACCATCACCACCTCCACCCTGACGCGATCCCACTCCGGTCCATGCGTCTGATACTGAGGAGATTGACCACGCCGCTGTTTCTACTGTCCGCGTCGATGATGATGAGGAGGATTCTCCTACTTGGCTATCATCCCCGAGCCATGACACCTCCGCAACTTATGAGCAGGACGATCTCCGCGAGCGCAACAGGCGAGGCCTTGGACAATGGGAATCTCCACCATCTCCATAGACTCGTATCCACTGGTTCTATCCTCTGTATAATATTCTTTTCGTTTATTTTTGCGACTATGTATTTCTATATTTGGATTTGTGATACTAACGATAGGATCGACCGATCTCCCTTCGGGATCGATCGATCCGCTTTGTGTTTTCTGACTTCTGTTTTTTTTTTTTTTTTTTTTTATTTGCATTTCCTTTCTTTGATTTTTCTTTCCCACCGGGACGGTGTGAAGTAAGGCTGGGGGGATTTGTGACCATTATGCTAACATTTTAATTTTTATTTGAGTCGTTTTATTGAGTCAAAATGGTTTAGAACTTGAAACTTCTTTTGTGAATCGTGTGTTCGTACTAACATCTTCTGCTATCCGTTATGAATTATCCTTTTGAAGAGCCGAAGATTGGAACGCCATTAGCCGAACAACTCACCAGAAGTCTCTATCTCTTGGAAATCCGATTGACCTGGCGTTAACTCCACCCTTGATAAGACGTTAATTGGACTTAATCTTCTCAACTTGGGGCTTGGTATACATCGAACGCGACCTCTGATTCAAGCTCTCCAAGACGCGCATAACTTCGAAAAAGTATGGATTCCCCTCTCTTCTCCAGAAAAAGAAAAAGAAAAAGAAGAAAAAGAGAAAAAGAAAAGAAAAGGGATGTGGTAAACAAAGAAGTGGGCCGAGGGATGTGTGGTTACCCCCTTGCATACTTCGGACTCATGAAAACCAACCCCGGGCTAAAAAGAAAAGGAGATCGATAAAAAAAAAAAAAAATGATACCCTAGAAAAGTAGGGAGAAATCGATCTCAAAAGAGTAAAAGAGAAGAGGAGGAAAGGAACCATAAGAAGAATGTCTTGGGAGCTAGAGGAAGGTAAGCGTCAACGCGATCTTTGATCGATACTCCCTCGTTGAGACCACATGCTTGTAAAGAATGAATGTAGGGAGTCAACAAAGGAAATTTTGGAGCTTCCTTGAGATCTCGGGACACTAGTACGGAGAGTTGCTAAGCCAATGGTCATTACATGTTGTAAGCTCAATCCATTCACGGAAGATGTACGGAGATTCCTGAGAAGTTGTGAGTTCTTGTTTTCAAACCTTTCCTTTAAGATCTGTCTTTTTGATTGTTCTTGCTTGAGGACAAGCAAAGATTCAAGTCTGGGGGAATTGATGAGTCTAGTTTTTATCGTTTTTAATCTTTGTTTTAGGATTGTATTTTGAGTCAACTAACCTATATTAGATAGATATTAGGACTATTTGCTTTGATTAGTGATTTACAGGTCTACAAGGAGAATATTGGAAAAGAAAGGATTTTAGATCAAATAAGAGTACAAATGGACCAAGCTTGAAGAAATGGGCCAATCGTGAAAAAATGAAGAAGGATCGACCGATCCAACCGAGGGATCGATCGATCCCTGAAGAATTGCGGCTCACGTTCGAAGAGGCGGTGGAACCGACTGACCAGGCCCATGGACCGCTCGATCTGATCAAAGGCTTTGGCCCAAGACGAGAAGACGGTGGGATCGACCGATCCTACCCGAGGATCGATCGATCCCTGTTTGCCTCTTCTCCAAGTTTTTCCATTTTTTCGTTTTTCCATTTTCTCTCTTGTTTTCCTTTTGCGGCCTCTCTCCCTTTGCTATATAAAGAGAAGCTCGTCCCTTGTAATAATACACAATTCATTCTCTCCTCTTTAGAGTTGTAAGAGATTCACCTCTCAATACACTCTTAAGTTTTATTTTATAAAGATGTCTCTTTATAGTTTCATCTTTGTTCTTGTTTTTATGTTTGAGTAGTTTCTTTATTAGGCTAGGGTTTCTCTGAAGGGATGTGACCGATTATTAGGTTGTTAGATTTGAGAATTTACTTTATCGTTCTTCTTCTATTGTTATACTTAATGCTTAGGGCTTGAGTAGCTAACTTGTTCTAAGATCTTGTGTGATTAAACTAGGTACGAAAGTAGTGTTTAGTCGCTGGAATCAACACTAGTCGAGCAAGGTTTTATGGTTTGAGGCGAAAGCCCGGGCCATGACATCTTGTGAACATATCAATCCTATTCTTAATGCTAGTATTACTCTAGGGAACGCGCGAGAGCGGTTTTCTAATATAGTATTACTAAGTAGGTGTTTGCGCGAGAGCGAGATGTCTTATTGATTGTGAATTGAGTTCTGGAACGTATTTTAATATTCTCTACTAATTGATTTAATTGTTTTGTCACATCCTGGATGGTTTCCCTATGCCTAATATTCTTTTATTATTATTGTTTATTTATTTTATCGCTAGGTGGTTAGAAAATCAAATACTTATTTTATCTTAGCTTAATTTAATCTATTGATTTAAAGTGTATCTCTGGTCTCTGTGGATTCGACCCTAAAGTACTACTATGATTACCGTTTTGATCCGGTATAGTGTATGATAGGTTTTTATTTGTTTATCCGTTTAGGAGGAGATCAGGTATGCACATGGTATGTTAGAGGATTTACCTGTCAGGGTTGGGGATGTGGAGATTCCTACTGACTTCGTGGTATTGGAAATGGATGAAAGACCAAAGGACCCTCTACTTTTGGGAAGGCCATTCTTGGCCACAGCTGGAGCAATCATTGATTGCAAGAAAGGTCTGATCGAGCTTAACCTTGGAAAGGACTTCAAAATGACATTTAACATTAACAAAGTTATGAAGAAACCTACCATAGAAGGGCAACTGTTCTACATAGAAAGGATGGATCAGTTGGCAGGTGAGCTACTTGAAGAGCTCAATGAACAGGATCATCTTCAGAGTGCTTTGACAAAGATTGGTGAAGATGAGTACCTACACTTGGAGACTGAAGCTTATCAGAAGATTTTGGACTCTCACAAGGAGGAAGAAGAATCAGTGGTCTTTGAGGACTTAGTGCAGTCATTAGAAGAAGTCAGAGCAGTGGAAGATCAGTGTGCAGACCAAGCAGAAAATCAAAGTTTGATGCTTCCACTCGACCTGCACACCTCTACAGACAGTCCTGCACAGGATGACTGGTCTGAACTCAAGACTCCTAAGGTGGAACTCAAACCACTCCCAAAAGGGCTAAGGTACGCTTTCTTAGGCCCTAATTCTACTTACCCTGTCATAGTGAATGATGAGCTTAGCCATGATGAATTGCAAATGTTGCTGACTGAACTGAAAAAGTTTAGAAGGGCTATAGGGTATTCACTAGATGACATTAAAGGAATTTCACGAAGTCTATGCGCAGATAGGATTCATCTTGAACATGAATCATACTCTAGCATTGAACCTCAGAGGAGATTAAATCCTAACTTAAAAGAAGTCGTTAAGAAAGAAATTCTTAAGTTGTTAGATGCTGGAGTTATTTATCCTATTTCTGATAGCAATTGGGTGTCTCCTGTACATTGTGTTCCTAAGAAGGGTGGGATAACTGTTATGAAAAATGAAAAAGATGAACTTATCCCAACTAGGACAATCACTGGCCATAGAATGTGCATAGACTATAGGAAACTGAATGCTGCATCTAGAAAGGACCATTTCCCATTGCCATTCATTGATCAAATGCTTGAAAGACTTGCCAATCATTCGTTTTATTGTTTCCTTGATGGATACTCGGGATTCTTTCAAATCCCAATTCATCCCAATGACCAAGAGAAGACGACATTTACATGTCCTTATGGTACCTTTGCATATCGAAGGATGCCATTTGGATTGTGTAATGCACCAGCCACTTTTCAGAGGTGCTTGATGTCGATCTTCTCAGATCTAATAGAGGATGTAGTCGAAGTCTTCATGGACGATTTTTCTGTCTATGGAGACTCGTTTGCATCTTGTCTTTCTAATTTGTGCAGGGTCTTGAAGCGGTGCGAGGAAACAAGTCTTGTGCTGAACTGGGAGAAGTGTCATTTCATGGTCAGAGAAGGAATTGTCCTTGGGCACAAGATTTCTGAAAATGGGATAGAGGTTGACAAGGCCAAGGTTGAGGTTATGATGCAGTTGCAGCCCCCAACAAATGTAAAAGACATTAGAAGTTTCCTTGGACATGCAGGTTTTTACAGAAGGTTTATCAAAGATTTCTCCAAGATAGCAAGACCTCTCACCAGGTTGCTCTGCAAGGAGACTGAGTTCATCTTTGATGATGAATGCTTGAAGGCTTTCCAGCTCATCAAGGAAGCTTTGATATCTGCTCCAATAGTCCAAGCCCCTAATTGGGACTATCCATTTGAGATAATGTGTGATGCTTCAGACTATGCAGTTGGAGCTGTTCTAGGACAGCGGATTGATAAAAAATTGCATGTTATCTACTATGCAAGCAGGACATTGGATGATGCTCAGGGAAGGTATGCAACCACATAGAAAGAGCTGTTGGTAGTTGTCTTTGCTTTTGAGAAATTCAAAAGTTACTTAGGTTGTTCAAAGGTGATTGTCTACACAGACCATGCTGCGCTAAGGTACATCTATGCAAAGAAGGATACCAAGCCTAGACTTTTGAGATGGATACTTCTGTTGCAAGAGTTTGATATGGAGATACTTGACAAGAAAGGGATTGAGAATGGGGTAGCTGATCACTTGTCAAGAATGAGGATTGAAAATGATACCCCTATTGATGATTCCATGCCCGAAGAACAACTTATGGTGGCTCAAGCTTTCATTAAGAGTGCACCCTCCGGGTTAGAGCTGGTTGAAGTAATGGCGCTGAAGGAAGAAAAGCTTCCATGGTACGCAGACCTTGTCAACTATTTGGTATGTGGAGAGGTTCCTAAGAGTTTAGACAGCTACAACAGGAAGAAGTTCTTCAGAGATGTCAACCACTATTTCTGGGATGAGCCCTATTTGTACAAGCGGGGTTCTGATAGTCTGTTTAGAAGATGTATAGCAGAAGAGGAAGTACAGGGAGTGCTTGAGCACTGTCATGGGTCTTTATAGGGAGGGCACTTTGCTACATTCAAGACAGCCCAGAAAGTTTTGCAAGCAGGTCTCTGGTGGCCAACTCTATTCAAAGATACTCACAGTTTCATCACCAAGTGTGATGCCTGCCAGAGAATGGGAAACATAGGTAGGAGGAATGAAATGCCGCAGAACCCAATCTTAGAAGTTGAAGTGTTTGACGTTTGGGGGATTGATTTCATGGGTCCTTTCAAACCCAAATCAAATGGCAATGAATATATCTTAGTGGCAGTTGACTATGTTTCAAAATGGGTTGAAGCCATTGCAAGTCCTACCAACGATCATAAGGTTGTCTTGAAGCTGTTCAAAAGCATCATTTTCCCGAGGTATGGTGTACCAAGAGCTGTCATCAGTGATGGAGGAAGTCACTTTGTCAACAAAATCTTTGATGGTATGCTGAAGAAGTATGGTGTGAAGCACAAAGTGGCAACTGCTTATCATCCCCAAACAAGTGGGCAAGTAGAAGTCTCCAACAAGCAGATTGAAGGGATTTTGTCAAGGATTGTTGGGTTGTCTAGGAAGGATTGGTCTATGAAGCTGGATGAGACTCTCTGGGCTTACATAACAGCTTACAAGACACCAATTGGAAGAACATCCTTTCAGTTGGTGTATGGCAAGGCATGTCACCTCCCTGTGGAGGTTGAATACAAAGCCATCTGGGCATTATGACTGCGCAGGAGAAGAGAGCAGTAGATCTGCATGAGTTAGAAGAGATTAGGCTTGATGCTTATGAGAGCTCAAAGGTCTACAAGGAAAGGACTAAAGCTTTTCATGACAAGAAGATTGTTGTGAAGGAACTAAAGGCTGAAGATCAAGTCTTGCTTTTCAACTCCAAACTTAAGTTGTTTCCTGGAAAGCTCAAGTCAAGATGGTCTAGACCGTTTGAGGTTAAGGAAGTTTTGCCATATGGATCAGTCACTCTGCTGAACAAGGATGGCAGCACGTTTACAGTGAATGGACAAAGGGTCAAGAAGTACCTTGCAGATCATGTGATTCCGGAGGGGTCCTCTGTGCCTCTCTGTGACCCTCCAACAGCCTAAAACGGCACCAGAAGTCAAGCTCAGTGACTATAAACAAGCTCACTTGGGAGGAAGTCCCAAAGGTATCTTTGTAAATATTGCTTGTGTTTTTGCTTTTAATTTTTGGTTTTAGTTTTCTGTTGGTCAGGATTTTCTCAGGAAGAAGAGTATGAATATGAAGAAGGATCAGGAAAAATGAGACAGTAGGTCGAGTACATTGGGTCGAGTAAGAGATAAGGAGTATATGATAGAGAGGAGACTTTGATAAAAAAAAAATTAATAATAATTTCGAAATTCAAAAACAGATGTGCTTTACTCGACCACTATCCTTCTCTCCCTAGCCACTCAAATCTTATCCCCAAACACTTACTCTCTCATTTGTTCCCCTAGACCGAACACTTCTTGTCTCCTTCACCACCATCACTCTCTTTTTCAACAAAACCCTAATTTCCATTTCTCTTAACTCTCTCATCTTACTCGACCAGCTTGCTCCACAATCTCAGTTCTTCACAGCGTATACTCGGCCGGCGAAGCTCATACTCGGACCAGATACTCGGGCTATTAGTTTGTTACTCGACCCGCCGTTTCGTTTCTACTCGAGCAGCGAATCTCTCCACCGCCTTTGTACTCGACCTCCATAGCTCTGCCGCTTCTCCGTTCTTACTCGATCGGCGGCTGTCTTTCTTTTTCATCCGTTTACTCGATCCGCTAAGCCGAAGTCACGCTCTAACCGTTTCAAGTCTCCACCGTCTCAGACCTGTCTCTTACTCGACCAGCAAAGCGTCTCACTCGGACTGGCGAATAAGAAAGCTTGATCTGTTCTTCATTTTCCTCACCGAAATCTTCTTACTCGACCGCCGTTTACTCTCGTACTCGGACCCCGTTTTCCTGCTTACTCGGTCAGCGAAGGTTCTGCACTCGACTGGGTTTCTACTAGACTGATTTTCTGTGGTTGCTGGTTTGTGAGTTTGGGATAGGAAATTGGTGTTGTTTTGTTGTATGTTCAGACCCTTCAATCAGCTTCGACACAGTATTTACGGTAGTTTTTCTTCTCCAGAGAGTATGGCAGGCAGTAGTAAGGCACAAGAAAAGCAGCCCATGCAATTGCGGGATGAGGACAGTGATGATACCCCGTATAAAGAACCAGTCCAAGCATCTAAGAAGTCAGTGAAGAAGAAAGGTCCATAACTCACTTCTGCACAATATTATGAGCTGTTTCAGAAACATAAGTTCGAGGGTACAAGGTATCCGGATCTACCAACAATGCAAGAGCTTGGCATAGATAAGGATGTAGAGTATCTGTTTAACCAGTGTCATCTCAGTACAATGATGCAAACCCCACGCGAGGCTCACAGGGAAAAAACAATCCAGTTTCTCTCATTCCTTAACCTGCATGTCGCCAGGAGCCTCGGTTTCATCACGTTTCAGGTGTTTGGTCGGGATTATTCGATGACCACGAGGAATTTAGAGGCTTTGTTTGGTTTTCCCAGCGGGAATGGGACAAAGCAGAAGTATGACAAGGCTGAGTTAAACTCACTATGGGCAACAATTGGTGCGGGTGAGGTATTCAATTCCTCACGATTAAAGAGTACTCACATCAGGAGCCCCGTCTTGCGCTATTTTCACAAGGCTCTCACCAATGTGTTCTTCGCAAGAGAAAACTCAGAAATAATGGTAAATGGGGAGATGGAGTTTATGATCATGGCGCTCAAGGACTTGCTCTACAACACTGCAGATGGGACTATACTGCAAGGTGACCAAACCAACACTTCTCTCTCCTTCATTCTGGTGCATCAATTGCTGAACTACAAGAAGTGGGTTGTGAAACTCCAAGGGACAAGCACCATAGGCACTCTGTGTGTAGAAGACTTAGTGACAATGATCCTGGACGAATGCAGAGTTCCATTGGAGACAGAAGCCGTTGCGCCAAAATGGATAGATGTTCCGTATTTGAGGTCTGCGCATGCTCTTGACTGGGATAGAGTCTCTCAGAAGCTGGTGTATAACTTCTCTCGTTCTAGCTCCGAGGACACACAAACATTGCTTCCTTCACAGATTCTGCTTCCATGTGTGCATTTGACATCTTTCTTCGAACCTGGTGACGATGGTAATGTTGAGTTTACCCCTCCCATCAAATCCTTGCACATGACCACTGGTAATGCTGATGATGGTCAAGGTACAGGGATCACTGAAGATCCAATAGAAATAGAGGAGGATCAGCTTGAGTACAGTGGTGGAGAATATGATCCAGAGAGATTATTTCGAAGAATTTAGCGCACCTAGACAGGGGGCGGGAGTAAAGGTAGCTCACTCAAGGCTCAGCTCGCTGCAACAATGGAACAAGGCTCAAGACAAGCTACTGCAAGCGTAAGACAGGGAACTGAAGGCGCAAAAGAAAGAGATTAAGTCTCTCAAGTTAAGGTTTAAGAACTTCCTGAAAAAGCTGAGTTGTTCCTCATCCACTACAGCACTCCACACCACCTCTACTTCTCCAGTTCGCCAAGCTGCATATGAAACTGAGGAGCAAGCTGACTTTGAGCAGGAGGAACAAGCTGCATATGTGGAAGAAGAACAAGCTGACTATATGCAGGAGGACCAACCTGTGTATCCGCAACCTGAGTATGCACCAGAGGAGCAAGCTGAATATGAGACAGAGATGCAGGTTCCCTCTGCAACTCCTGCAAGACACTCTTCTTACCAGCACAATGAGCGGAAGTATTTGCCAATTCCTGCAAGGACATCTGCTTATGAGCCAAGAGAGAAAAAGAGGAGATCATTGAAGAGGAAGATTAAGCGCCAAGGGTCTTCACGCAGACAAGAGGGAGCACCATCCTCTGAGCATCCACCAAACGACTCCTGAGGTACTCCAACACCTTCCCTTGTATATACCATTGCATATTTTTCTTGTTGTTTTGTTGATTCTTGAATTCTCTCTCAGCTTTTTCTTACACAAGGGACTGTGTAATTTAAGTTTGGGGGAGGGTTCAGGATGATGTATTTGACATTGTGTTTTGTGTTCTTATTTCAAATTTTTGCATCTTTGAGTCTGCATGCATCTAAGGCATAGAAAACCCATAAAAATTTGAAAATTTTCTAAAAAAAAAAGAGTGTTCATTTAGTTTGCATTTGCATATACGATTGAGTCTAGAATGTTTCATGTAGGACTGTTGCATTCTGCATAGGGGACGATGATGATTTCAACCTTGGTAGCTTGCTGAATTCACTAGATTAGGATCAATGCCCTTGTTACTAGTTATGTGATGCATAGTGATTGAGTTTGAAACATAAGGCTGAAACAAACTTGGAATTCTTGAGTTGCATTCTGGTCCTAATTGAAACATGTTGTGACTTGACATCATTTCCTACTTATAAGAACCTAATCTTGACTTGCAATTATCTGGGTGTGCATTGCATGCAAACTCATGGATACCATATACATACTTGGGTCATCTTGTCCTTTTTACCACTCTTGTTGATCCAAGTAGCTGATTCCCATCATTGGAACAGTTTCTCCACGCCCTCAACCCATCCTTCTTTCAAGCCAATTGTGTTTGTTTTGAGTGTTAGGCCTTTTTCTGGATTGAGCTTGGTAGAAAGTGTTAGGTTTGAGTCGACAGGAATGAAACCTTGTGTAGTTCTAGTTCGCGTTATCCGGACTAGATAGGACTAGGTGGGAACTTGTTGTAGGGTTTTGGATTGGATTTGTGCTTATCATGACAGAAAGGAAAAAGATTGATGGTAAAGAAAGGAAAGAGTTTTTAGGAGGGGGAATGTGTTTCTATGTGTTTATGTTCTAGTAAAGGATTTGGGGAATACAAAGTGTAGAAAAAGATGGTTCTGTGCAAAAGAAAAGAAAGATAAAAAGAGAAAAAGAAGTGTATAGCAAAAAACTTTTTATGTCTTAAGAAATAAGAAGAAAAGAGAACCATAGTGTTTAAAAGAAAACCCCAATCCGCTAGACGAGTAAGAAAGAAGAGACTCCTCCTAAGACTTGGAACAGAGAGTGAATGAGTGTGCTCAAAAAGGAGCTGAAGCTCAAGGGTAGACTTAGGACAATCTGGGTTTAGAGAACATTAGGAGCAAAACGTCTTGGGTACTTTTGGGTAGACAAGGTTTTGTTCTTGTATGATTGTGAAACCACTCTATTGGTCCTTACCTTTAGCATTCTTCTAAAGCTCAATTCGTTTTCTGAGAGAACCCTGATCATGATTGTGAAACCACTCTAAAGGAGATCACCTTTATCTCCAACCTTTCTCACCAAGCCAAATGAGTTTGTAAACATTGCATAACCAGATCCATGTTCTTGTTTAATGAATGTCAAAGGAAATGATTGATATGAATGCATGTGTAGGTGAAAGATTGGAATCAGTTCTTGTTGTGATGAGTTTGTCTAAAGCTTTTAATTAGAATTCCTTTGCTCTGCATCATAGAACTATTAACTTGGACATTGATTCTAAATGGTTTATTGGCAAGCTTTAGGTTCTGAGACCCCATCTTCAAACCTCTCTTCCTGCTTATGACATGTTTGCTTGAGGGCAAGCAAAGACTAAGTTTGGGGGAGTTGATGTGTTCATCATTTATCCTTTTTTATCATACATGTGTCATTGTTTCCACTCATTTAGCTAAGTGTTTTGCATCATTCTTAGTGTGTTTTGCATGATTGCATACTTAGGAGTGTTTTTACATTAGTTTTGCATATTCTTGCATACATGTTGCATTTGGAGTAATTTCAGGTGTTTGGGAGCTGTTTCTACTCGACGTGTCGTCATGGAAGAATAACTGATTCTGCCTCTTCTCTCACTCGGTCTGTCACCCTTCACTTGCATCCGCGTTTACTCGGAATGTCATCCTCTCACTCGGTCTGCGCCTGAGGATTCTCCTACTCGGACGGTCACACGATGGATCATCAAGCCTTCTCCTACTCGGCCTGCATCTTCTCTGCGCTCAACCACTTAAACTGTCTCACTCGATCTGCACCCGTGGCAAATAGGATCATTCAGCCGTTTATCCCACTCGGCCTGTCAGCTGGAGTAAACCGTGAGACTGCTTGGTTTCTTCATCATGCATCCCACTCGATCCGTCTCCTCGCGTGTCTTACTCGGCCTGTCACATGAAGAAAGTCGTTCGTTTGCATGATTTCTCCTACTCGTCCCGTACCATCAAGACTCTGCTTAACCGACTTAATCCTTGACTTTTGACTTTTTAAGTTAGGGTTTTACCCTTTTTAGTATAAATAGACCTTTACGTTTAGGGTTAAGGATATCTTATGTTTTTATCTTTGCCTCTTTTAGAACTTGAGCAAACTTCTCTATTTTGTAATCCAGATCTTCTTTTATCTTTTAAGTTTATGCAATTTTTACTTTGATATTCTTATTCTTCTTGTCTTGATCTATTGAATGATGTTGCTTATTTTGATTTCTGGGTATTTGTGTTTGAAGATCATGATTTCTGTTCTTGAGTAGTGAACTAGGGTTCTTGAGGATGTGATAGATCAGGTGGAAAATCTTAGTATTTAGGGTGTTCAAGCTTTAAATTTAATGTTTCTCTTCTGGACTAGAGTTTTGATTCGCTAGGTTTGTTCTGATCAAATGGATCTAGTCTTTAGGCATTTCACACCCGAGAGCTGTTTGGTGAAATGTCTGAACCACTAGTGCCAGAGATTCGTTTTCCTTACCTAAGAGATTAGTTGTCTAGGAAGCATTTTGACATAGAGTGAACTTGTTCATACTGCCTGCTTGACATGGTTTCACCAACGAGAGTTGGGTTAGGATGTTGTTAGGCTTGATAGTCTTTGTCAAGAGATTGAATTGATTAGCTTCAGTGTTCACTGTCTAGGGAAAGCATGATTGCGCTTGTTGAGCATCTTACATACTAGGAGGATCCACCTACATCAATAACCACATTCTCAGGAGCTTTACTTTATCTGATTGATTAAAAAAATTATACAAAAAAATTTTAAAAACTTTGTTTTTATTTATTGAATTTCAGTTTTATTTGAAAAAGGTAAAAAAGAAAAAATTCCTTTGTTTTAATTTCGTTTCGGATTTTTTTCAATATAAAAAAAAATGCACACTTTGGTTTTAGTTTTGAGGACAAAACCTTTTCAAAAGGAGAGAATGATATAATCCTATAAATATCAATGAGTCATCAAGGATTGGTTCAAGGAAAATCAAGATCAAATTATAAAGAAGTTTCTAGAAGACAATCAACTCATGACTATATCAAGAAAGTGTCTAGATACAAAGAACCAATCTCCATAAGTGAGGATTAATAAAATCTCTCAAATTTATTCTTGATTGATTTATGTAATTAATTTGATTTGTTTTGTATTTATGTTATTGATTTGTAAATTGAACCTATATAAGCTCATGTTTTCCTTCGTTGTAAATATATAGATTTTTGGAAAAAAGAAATAAAGAGAGAGTTTCTCACTCTTAAAGCTTATGCTTTTGTTTTAGTTGTTTTTTCTAATATGTGTGATTCCTTTAGAAAACAAGTGGAATCTTTATCTTTGTGTGAGATTCACTTAGATATTGATTTGTGTTCTTATCACAAAGTCATTCCGCAACTTTGAAGATGCTCTGGAAAGGTAATTGAAGTTAGATTACATGTACATAACTAGTGCATATTTTTTATTCTTTTGTTATTGTTTTTGCTTTGATCAATGGTTGTCTTCATTTTTCAGGTTTTCTTAATTATTCATTGGACCCCTAATAAAAATCAGCTCTATGAAATATAGATATTTGCTATTGACTCATGTTTGACGTTAATGCCACATAAATTGTTTTGTATGAGATCATTTAACTTCATTTTGTACTAATTTAATTCTTCATTATAATTATATAATTTGAATCACACAAGCAAGAAGATGCATACCGTCTTGAACAACTCAAGTGTCATACATCTCCAAGGGTACATCCTTTAAACAAATTTTCATGTGGTCCGTAGATGTTATAATATTTTCGTTTACTATTTTTGCCGCCCAATATAAGTGATATTATTTAGTAATTTCATTTTTCCTGCATTTTCTAGGCAAAAAGAAACATTTCTCAATGATACATTGACCATGGAGGCTCTCCAACAACATACTATGAAATTATTCAATGACCCACAAGAAAAAAGTCCTCTCCTGGATAGCATCGAGAGAGGGCACAACGTCAGGTCGGCAGTGCATTCTGGCAACAATGGCGGATCGGCGGTGCATTCCGGCAATAACGGCGGATCGGCGGTGCATTCTGGCAATATTGTCGAAAACCTCTTCTCCAGGTCTGTATTTTTTTTCTTCAATATTACCATTTAAATCATTTTAGGGAAGAGTATATAAAAAAAAGGAAATATAAGGAAAACATATTTAGTAACATATTTAGTATTTTGTAATTCACAAGGTTATTTTTGAAAGTACAGTAAAACCTCTATAAATTAATAGTGTTGGGACCACAAAATTTTATTAATTTATAGAGTTATTAATTTATCCATAAATTAATAAATTATTAATTTATAGAGAGATTTGCCTTATTTCATAATTTTTTTTAAAAAATACTTAAAAATTAAGTTTTTTTTTGTTATAATCAATACTCTTCTGGAATCAATTACAAGTAAGAAAATAATTATCATATCTAACAGATAATATCAAAGTTTTTGATGCAATGAAAATACTACTATAAAGGAATTTTAACAAAAACTAATGCAAATTCCAGAAAAACAAACAACACAAGAGTCATATTTCACTAAATATTTTCATATATAACATATCTATAAATATATTTTGATATATTTATAAAATTATTATTTTATTATTTTATCGAATTGTATCAAAATTTACATTAGTCCTAACTCGGGACCGAAGAAAATTATTAATTTATAGAGATTATTAATTTATCGAGTATTAATTTATAGAGGTTTGACTGTAATGATTTGCATTTTCACATGATTAATTTATTCCATAATAATTAAAAATATTCAATATGTTGTAACTTCTGTGAGCATACATGAGACTAACCTTAGAAAACTTTTGGAAAGTGAGCAAAAATTGTAATCAATGTAAGACGTTATTCTATATGTCACTATTAGATCAGTTGAAGAGATTATATTTATAATAAAAACAAATTACATATGAGGTGATATGTAAAACATACATATCATATGGTGAAGCATGAAAGCGTTTTCAGTAGCTATTTCGATTCGCAACTACAAGCAGAAATGTTTATTTGAAATTATATACTAATGATTTTTATAAAAAATCAAATGTCGTGTAATAGTTATCTCATATGGCCTATAACTCTAAAACTTTATATTCTACCATCATATATGTTCAAAAATGTTTTTCTATATCTATATTATCATAATAGTAACCATTATGAGATAGGTTAAAGAGATCGAACCTATCACAAAAATAAAATCCCAGGAGTAGGAATATCAGAATCAAAGAACATCACATATGAAATAATATTTGCAATATATATATGTTATGATGGAAATTAAAGATGAAACATTCGTCAACAGTTAGGCAATGAAGCTTTTGTTTTGCTTCGTTTTCTCATTTGGTTATGTTTTTTTTTTTTTTCTTTCTTATATATGAAAACTAGAAGCATATATTTCTCCTGTCTTTTTAATAAAGAGTAACAAATAAAAAAAGAATGGTCAATAACAAAGTTTATAGTAACTTCCGCCAATAAGGATTTTTCATATTTCTTGGAATATGGTAAAATTTACAAATTTATAATTCTTGTACATGACTTTTGTGTACAAAATATTCTTAATTATACGAAGGTAACTACTCTAAAATCCAAGATAACTAGGAGACTTAACATCACCTCTCTATCCTTCAAATTTATGGAAGATGGGTAATAACTTAAGATAAGAATTTCATAGAGTATAAATATTTAATAATCCTATGAGAAACTGATGTATTTCAAACACCATTGTTTTGCTTTGCCTTGGATTCCTTGTAAAGAAGAGAATCTGAGTAAGCGATATTCACACGTCTTTGGCCTTTACGGTAATGCCTCGACTTTTTTATACCAACAAACTTCTTTTCTTCTTTATTTTTACCATCACGCTCCTTAGTCTCAACTTCTTGTATCGACTCCAAGACCTTAACCACCTCACACATTGTAGGTCTATACTTAGGTTGTTGGCTTAGACACTTGTATGCTAATGCAGCAGCTGTTTGAGCCGCCTCAGTTTTGTACTGGCATTCGAGCCTCGGGTCAATGATCCGCTCTAGCTTTCTTTGGTCCCTTAACATTGGTCTTGCCCATTCCACAAGGCTTTGTTCCCTCCGTGCTCGAGTATTGTCCATTGATCGTTTCCCCGTAATCAGTTCTAACAAGACTACTCCAAAACTGTATACATCATTCATCGTCGTCAAATGACCTGACACATAAATAAACCATTAAGAAATATATCAAAACATATTGGTTATAAAGGAATATAAATTACCAATTCAAGAAATGTTACCAGTCATGATATATTCCGGTGCAGCATAACCTTGTGTTCCCATCACTCGGGTTGTTACATGTGTATGTTCGCCTTCAGGTCCATCTTTGGCCAGACCAAAATCAGATAATTTGGCATTATAGTTCTGCAAAAATCACAAAATCAATACATAAATAAGAAAGCAATTTAATTTTTTCTAGTGCTTACATAAAAACTTTATGTAATATATAATTTAAAGAGGAAAATACACTTACGGAGTCTAACAATATGTTAGAGGTTTTGAAGTCTCTGTAGATGACAGGTTTCTCTGCTTCATGGAGAAAAGCTAAACCTTTGGCGGCTCCAAGAGCTATTTTCATCCTTATTCCCCATGCCATCGCTACGCTATTTCCTGTTCCATTTTAAACACATTAGTACAACTCTTTTCGACGTTATAAGTAATATTAAAACAAATTATCAAAAAATAAAGTAATATTAGAACCAAAAAAAAGTTAAGTAATATTATTGAAATAATGTTTAAATCTAAAAAGAAATAGACGTAAATTTTAAGAAGTTAGGGAAAATTATATTTTAAACCTTCAAAGTGTCACTGAGTAGTATTTTAAACCTTGAGATAATTTCACTAACATTATAAACATTTAAAATGATTTTACTAACACTTTAAACCTTAAAACTAACTTTCTTATTTGAACTGCCATATAAAATGACGGAATAGTAATATCTGTCTACGAGAAATAGTTAAATTATGTTGGTTCAATTTAAATTTTAATTAGTCTTTTTTATATAAAAAGAAAGAAGAGAAAAAGATTATAAAAATTTTTCATTTTCTTCGATCCGTTCACATCCAATCATAAATTAAATAATAATAAAAATTTCATCTTCTTTTTGTTTTTATTGTTTAATTTTTTTATTAATCATAATAAAAAATAAAATTATATTAAACTAATTAAAATTTAATTAAACAAGTATTTAAATTAAATTAACATAATTTAATTATTTCGTATTGACGGATCCGTCATATTTTGTGGGGGTGCAAACATAAAAACTACTTTTAAGGTTTAAAGGTTTATAGTGTTAATGAAATTCTCTAAAAATTTAAAATGTTACTCAGTGATACTTTGAAGGTTAAAAATTTGATTTTTCCTAATAAGTTAAGGAATTTTATTATACGTAATTAAAGATGAATTAAAATTTGACTTTTATCATAAAAAAAAAATTTGATGACGATAACATAAAGCATGGATTCTTTTGACTATAATTTTTCTTGGTGTTTTTTTTTTCTGGACGTGAAGTCGTTATAGAGTAGTTTACTTTAGGTTTAAAACAAAGGAATAAAATAACAAAAAACAAAATTGAGACCCATTTTAGAACAGATATAACAATAATCGGTACCTATTTTAACAAAATCGATCATGTAAGAATTGAATAACAATTTAACCAAGTTAATATATGAGGTAAAAATGTTGTAGAGGACGTACTTCTAAAAAGCTGATTTTCCAAGCTACCACGAGGCATGTACTCATAAACAAGCACTCTTTGCTCTTCTTCACAACAAAAACCTATCAGCTTCACAAGATGTTTATTACTTAGCTGTCCCAAAAATATTATCTCTGCCTGCAAATAAAAAATGATCATTTAATGTTAATTTTTATATACACAAAAAAAAAGTTTATAAAAGAAAAGTCACGAAAATCAATTCAACAAGATACTGTAACTTGGTCCCATTCTTAAAGCTAATTAATTAAGAAGAAAAAAATAGTAATCTTAAATTCCCTCTATATATTGTAATGCATTATTTAAAACATATATATATATATATATATATTTTTTTTTAATAGAAAAGTCTTCAATCTAAAAAAAAAAAAAAAAAAGTCTTCAATCTAGACAAACACATATTAAAAGAGAGAGAAATGTTACCAGCCATTCTCTATGGCCTTGATGGCCATGAAGATCAAGAACCTTAACAGCAACCGGTTGGGCTTCTAACCCCGGTTTAACCTTATCATCAATAAACCCTTTGTAAACCGGTCCAAACCCTCCTTCGCCCAACATGTTACTTCTCGAGAAGTTATGCGTAATCACTCTTAGCTCAGCCAACGTGAACAAACGAAGCTTTTGAGATGTAAAGGAGTGAGATAGATCATCCATGACCGACATGGGCGAGCTTGGATCGCTTATGTCCGACAAAGACAGCCTCTTGAACGCCGGACAAGTTCTTATTTTCATTACAGCCTTCTCCTCTCCTTCGTAGCTGCTTGTGTTCTTTGTCCTGTAACACCCCAAGAACAGAGATGTCAATGATGTCTTCTTCTTCTTGATCACTGCCATTTTATTTTTTCTTCTTTGGAGAAAAAGGGAGATAGATAGTCTTTTACTCCTTATGATGAGTCTTTTGTAGAGTGCGTAGGTTTAGAAATTAAGGATGTTTTAGTTAACCTACTTGTCTTCAAAGTCCTGTATTTATAGTAGTAGTTGTGTCTTATTCGTACTGACCGACCTTTGCATTTCCGTATTTATTTATATATGTTAAGTAGTTGCTTTTTATATTAGTTGTCATATAAAAAATAATTATATTTTGTTATGATCTCTCTAGGCTGATACATTTTTTCAGGAGAAACACTATCCATTGTTCTCATGCATAACTTCCCACAATGATATTGAGCAATAATGCAAATTGTATATTTTTATCACAATAGTTTTTTAAATATTAATATCTTTAAGTGAGTGAACGTATTTTCACAATAATATTATGTTTAATTCTTTCAATTGTACTTAGACTTCATTTTACAAAAGTCTACGGACTAAAGAATTTTGGTTATATTTTTATTGAATTAAAAAGTGTATCTCTACATTCCACTAATTCGATCTCTCGTTTCATAAGACTTAGTTCTTTCTAATAGTTTTTGTTCTAATAATTTAGTTAATTTAAAAATGATTTGGTGAACTAAAAGGTGTCTCTCTACATTCCTCTAATTCGATTTCTCGTTTCATAAGGTTTAAGTTCTTTCTAATAGTTTTTGTTCTAATAATTTAGATAATTTAAAAATGATTTGGTATATATTTCCGGCTGGCAAATATAGATTACGATATGATTCGCCTTGTTGAAAGGAGAATGAGATGATTAGGACATAATTGGATGTCCATTGACTTTGTTTCTTCCATGATTATAATTTAAGAGGTGAAGAAGCGAAAAAAATTGTTCCATTGATTTCATTACTCTAACTAAATGATCAATTATTCAATAATTAAGGGTTGGTTGGTCCACTGGTACATAACATAAGTTTCCCGAACAACATTTATATTGCACCGTTAGTTCTTGTCGTTTGAATTCAGTATTAGACTATCGTTGTATATACATGGATATTGTGTACTCGAACATATAAAAAAAAAAAGAAAAAGAAAGAAAAAAAATATATACTTTGTACATATATACATGTGTTTGTGGATTTTTCACTACAATAAAATATTACTACAATATGTGCATTAATGCTTGCAAAACTCGTAACCTTTGTTCGTTCACTTTAAGAGAATGTTTTCACAATATATTATAAGTTTTTTTTTTGGTCAACATATATATTATAAGTTTATAACTCATTTCTAGGAGATTCAAAGTGTTTATACAAAAATTCAGGAAGGGGCTAACTGATAAAACAAATTAATGGCACATGATGTGACCTGATTCCGGTTCTCTCGGTCCAATCCTTCGATTTACTCGAAGCTATCCGGCTGCGTTTAAAGAATATGGGATGCGGCTGGATTTGGCCCAAGATGAATATGGGCTAATCATTATAAATAATTTTTTTTTATTTCGAATCGGAGCAATGTAACATTTAACACAATTTAATAAGATAATACTTTATCCATTTCAAAATATAAGATGTTTTGAAACTTTTTAAAAAAATATATATAATATGTTTTCATATCTTAATATAAAAAAAATCATTTATCTAAAAAGTTTAAAAGAAATTAAATGATTGTTTCTCTTTCATTGGTTTTAATTGAATGCTTTTGTTAAAAAAAAAATATTTTAGTTTAAAACATAAAATTTCTTAATCTCCGTGCTAACTTCTAAAATATCTTATGATTTGAAATTTTTTAAATACCTTAATTAAATATTGTAAAAACTAATATCCAAATGGATATTAAATAGAAAAAAATGTCATAAAAAGCTTCAACTTTGCAATTTGGTTGATAAAAAGCTTTAACTTTGCATCGGGTTAAATAAATATCCAACAATTGTTAATTTTACATTAAATCATAAACTTGTACTAATTTAACCAATTTATACAAATCGTTAAGTTTTGAAATGGAATAAATAAATATGATTATGTTTCCACTAAGAACTTCCATAAAATCAAAACGACATTGTATCCTTAACACCACAAAATCTTCAACTTTTATTGGAAAATTGAGATACCAAAATCGAAATTGAGATTTTGTGGTGTTTAAGATATGATGTCATTTTGATTTCATAGAAGTTCTTAACGAAAACATATAATTCTCTCTGTTTCTTTTGTTTCAAAACTTAATGATGTGCCTAAATTGGTTAAGTAAGCAAAAGTTTACGATTTAATGGAAAAATCAATATTAGTTGGATACTTTTTTCACCGAATGCAAAGTTGAATATTTTTTTCAATGAAATCTCATAGTTGAGGATTTTTATGACATTTTTTCCGATATTAAATACACATATTCCGTTCCATAAAATATTGTATCTAATCTTTTATCTGTTAGAATGAATTAAACATTCTCAAATAGATAATTATTAAAAGGGAAACATATATGAGACGAGTTTTTGGTTCTAAACAAACACATGCCTAACCCGCATCATGTTACTTATGTAAACAACGTTCCACCTCATTGGCTTTTATAAGTTAACTAGGTCTTAACCCGCGGTACACCGCGGGACAAACGTTAAATTTATAAATTTTAAAATTCATGATTTGAAAGTTTGGTTGTAACGTAAATATAAAACTCTAATTGATCTATAAAAGATATTAAACGAATCAAAGACATAGTGACTCGTTGATCTTTATGATACAAAAGCTTGTTTATATATTCCGATTTCAAATTTAAGTAACCCGGTGATCTTTATGATACAATGCAATTTTTTCACATTTTTAAGTTATTATTTATTGTTTTTGATTGAATAGTTTTGTTCTTTATTTTTATGTTTGTCAAAGTTTCTTTACTTTTTATTCAAAATATTAAATATTTTTTGGATGTGTGTTAAATCAAATATTAAAATATTAAAATTCACTTTTTTTTTACTAATTAAGTAAATTATGTCCGTTTTTAAAAATTCAAATCACAACGTATATGAAAAATAAAATCTAGATTTTATTTATTATATAGACTATGTATTGATTCAATTTTTTTTTAAAATATGTTCATAAAAAGATGAGAGATAAGTTTTTAATAAAAATTTTGAAATATTTCTAAATTAAAGAGAAATAACTTTGTTAACAAAATTAGAGGAAAGAGAAAATTCAATATTTCCTTAAATAAATTCAATAGGTGAGAGGAGAGTGTGAGCATGCTAGTTTATTTTTATAATTAATGCCGAGCTCTCTAACGACGATAAATCAGCATTCTTGGCAAAAATGCTTCTCTATTAATATATAGGGGATCAATATATGCGGTTGACAAAAAAAAAAAAAAAAACACATGCTTAACCATAAATGTCCGTATTTCTAAATCCGACAGAAAAGAAAACAGTTTAAAATAAATATAATATCTTGTTTAACTTATTTGAAAATTCAAATTTTTTCCATAATCATGAAGTTGTCCGCAAATGTGTCATTCTTTGCAGTAGCTCTTCTCGATATTGCTTGGCTAATTCATTATGGTCTTAGCTCGTCTCATCATCTCTTAGTTGAGTAGCAACAGTCTCACCAAAATGCTGAAAGATCATATATCAACCATGTCAACTTAGAATGCTAGCTAGTTATAATGTTTCCAAAAAAGTAAATATCATAAAATATCATTTGTTAAGTTATTTTAAATTATTTATTAAGTATCGATGATTTAGCACAAAGTTATCTACATCTATCTATTTTTAATCATATGACGGTCCGTTAGTTGTGTTACATCGCGCAATGGAGCCACCAATGATTTATAACTAGTAACTACAATAAACATTACATGCAATTTTATCTATTAAACTTCTATCAAAATGTTTTTTCTTTTATCTATTATTAAATTGGCGACATAGATAACCTGAGAGTAAGGTACATTGCATCCGAGTAATCATACCAACATACTTCACTATAAAACTAATATTAACAAATAAAAATTAAATTTTGAAGTGTTGTTCGTCGCATACTCGCATGCATGCATGTACGTATAAATTATTCAATTGCTTCATTATTATTAAACTGTCTGTCGGGGGAAACGAGATATATCACCAGCCGCCACATGAATCCATTTGCCGGTTGAAATTCATGTTATAGTTTAAGGCTGGTAAGATTCATTCGGTGGATGTAGCACATAAAATATGGTAGACACGAGATCGTCCATATAAGATTTGGTTTCATTTTCTAAATTAATTTATTCACTTTTCTGATTGATGTTAGTATATTTATCTTTCAAAGTTTTATAAAAACAACCCAGTATGTTGACCCAAAGAAAAGACATGTGTTTCTTAATTAATTAATTTTGTCAATATCTTATTATATAAAGTTGGGTTTTCGAAGTTAGCAACTCAGAAGATCATGACACGTGTTATATCTATCGGTTAGAGATTTTGACACGTGTCAAAAAAAAATTTGTTTTTAAAAATTTTTAAAATAGAGAGAGATAATTATGAGAAAAAATTAAAACGTAAATAAATTTAAAAGTGTAAAAAGATAATATTAAGGAAATTGTAACTTAAATAATTAAAAAAAAAACAATTTTAAGAAAAGTTTAAAGGACCAGGTAGATAAAAAGAATTACAAAAGGATAAAGATAAAACAAATTACACAATTAAAATTTTTATTATAAACAATTTTAAAATGTATAAGATAATTATAATAAAACTATAAAATTATTAAATAGATGATCATAAGAAAATTATAAATTTAAATAATTTTTTTAATATTGGAAGATAATCATAAAAAAATTATACGTATATTTTTCATATAGTTAGATTACTAATTTAAAAGAAAAAAATTACATAATTAAAAAAATAAGACTATTTCTAAAAGAAAAAGGGGATCTGTAAATATTCACCTCTATATAATCGAATAGATGATCTCATATTTTTCTTACCAAACAAAATAATTTTTTTTAAAACACCATTTTGATTCAACTTTGTTCTACTAATTTACGTACACCATATGGTATGTCGAACCAACCATATGGATCGATGCATGAAGATTTGGGTGATATTTTAACTAATGGGTTTAGAAGTTGTTATCATATGATAAGATAAATTTAGATCAAAACCTAATTCTTTTGGTATTGGTATATATGTTTTAAGTATTGTTCTTTTTTTGTATTTTTTGGCTATATATAGACAAATATTTGGTTTGATGATATTTGGTTAGTGTACTAATAGTTTTTGGATACGATGATCTAAAAACGTTTGATATGACTATCGTGTGATCATGTAAGTTTTAATCTAACTGTGACATTTTCCGTATGGTTCTACATGTTTTGATAAGATAACAAATTTTTTGGTCAATGCCCAAGAAGTTGATGTGTAAGGATTGATTTAACCGGATAAATATGCAAAATTTTGAAATATGATTAATTTGATCGGATGTGTTCGGTAATCTACCAGACGAGGTTCTTTGTCGCATCTTGTCTTTCCTTCCAACAAAGCAAGCTGCTTCAACATCAGTTCTTTCAAAGAGATGGCTCAATTTGTGGACACTTGCTCTTAATCTTGACATTGATGACTCTGTCTTTCTTTATCCTGAAGAGGGTAAGCGAGAAAGGGATGGGATTCTGCAATGTTTCATGGATTTTGTGGATAAGGTTTTGGCTTTGCAGGGTGATTCTCCAATACAGAGATTCTCCTTAAAGTTTAAAACTGGTATTGATTCAGATCGTGTCAATGGTTGGATATGTAATGTGTTGCAGCGTGGTGGTTCGCGTCTTGAACTTTTCCTTGATTGTCCTGATTCCGGAGCTATGTGTTATCTTCCGGAAGAGTTGTTTGAGAGCAAGACACTAGTGGAGCTGAAATTAAGAAGTGAATATGGTGTTTGGTGGCGTGGAAGTCAAGGCACTTTCTTACCAATGCTTAAAACTTTACACATTGACCCGGAGTGGATTATATTATGTGATGAACTTGAGATGTTTCGTTCTGCTTTCCCTGTACTTGAGGAATTACACTTGCCTAATATGACGTGGTTTGATTGGGATGAAACCGTGTCAAGTGAAAGCCTTAAGAAGCTAACTATCTATGCAAGAGGTAATCCGAAGAGAATTTCTTTTGATACTCCAAGTCTGCTTTATCTTGAGTATTCTGATTTTGTTGCGGCGGATTATCCAAAAGTTAACTTGACGAATTTAATTGAGGCTCAACTCAAACTTATGGTAACTGAAGACCAAGTCAAGCTTATACGAGCGCCAAATGATGAAGATGATGGTTTTCTGCGTCTTAGAAATGTGTGGAAGCTCATAAGTGGCATAAGAAATGTTGAGAAACTTTTCTTTACTGCAGATACTCTCGAGGTGAGTTTGTTATTTTTCAGTAATTGTTTCATCAGTCTCATCTAAGCTAAGTTTGCTGCATAATGCTGAGTTGGGACTTGTCTTGTTTCAGGTGCTTTCTCTATGCTGTGATACAATGCCGGTGTTTAACAAACTCAAGTGTTTACATATCAAGAGTGAAAAGGAACGGGGATGGCAAGCAATGCCGGTTCTCTTAAGGAACTGTCCACATTTAGAAACTCTAGTTCTTGAGGTGTAATTACAACTCATTTGTCTAACATTTTACAAAGATGCAGTTCCTACTTAAGAATTTCTTATAGACTATTTTCTACTTTCAGGATCTCTTACACTATGTGACTGATAAATGTGGGGATGCTTGTGGCTGCATTTCTCGAGAGGACAAAGGTTGTTCACTCTCATCTTGTCCTGTGAAGAATATGAAGATTACAGGGTTTAGAGGAACACTTAGAGAGATAGAGATGATTGAGCATTTCTTGGAGTCTTTCCCGTGTTTAAAGGAGATGAAGATATATGTTGAAGAGAATGATCCTACCGAATTCGAAAAACCTGGAATGCTTAAACTTGTTAGGCATATATTGACGCTCTACAACATGCTCTTTAGTTGTGATGTCCAGTTCTTGGTGTACGCTGATCAGTTGTATAAGAAGTGGCCTGCAGAATGATGTCTTCAAGGAAGAAAACTTTCTCTTTGTTTGGTAAAAGTTAATGAAGTCTTCGGAGTTCAGGAACATTATGAATGAGACGAGATCATTTTGACCCGATTAGTTTTGGGTCGATCCAGTCCATGTTGTTTCACTATCTAAACCTTTTTATAAGATTTTAGACCAAACTTTTGTTTTTAATCTAAGTTTGTCTCTAAGTTTTCAAGCACTTTTTTTATAAATATGTTTATTCCTCATGCTATTTAGTGAAGATCTCTTATTAATCTGTTCCATAGTCTCTTAGGGGTTATGTTTTGCATTATTAGTATATTAATTACTTTTTAAATTATGAGTGAGTGGTCTCCTTGGTTGGATCTTGGATAAGTTAGATTAAAGATGACATTGAGATTGATTCATGATGTTTGAAATTAATTTTTTGTATCCTTCATATTTAAATGTGATCAATGCTGGACTAAACCTAGTTACCTTTATCTTTATGTCTTTAGCCATCGAGATTTGTTGTTAAAGTGATTTGTAGACAACTTTATCTTAATCACTTGATTGGTCAAAATTGAGGGTTTCACATTTTTAGATTATAAACAAAGATTAGGTTAATCATGTTTAAGTGTTTCATGTATTATGATTGAGCTTAATGACTATCATTATTCCATTGTTTGATTGGTGATACATGTTGATCACCTGGCTTATGTTTGATCTATTCTCCTTCCTTGTTTACTTTTTAGTCATCTTTATTTAAGCTTTCAATTGCCTTTTTATTTTGGGAGAATTGGAAATAAATTATTTTTTTCTTTCTTTTGTCCATTTATATTTTTCTAAATAAAAACTTTGGTGAATTTTTAGGTTTTATAATAATTGAAAATCAATTATACCCTTAATTTCTTTGAAAGCAAGTCTCTGTAAGTCTGTAACTATGTCAACTTCCTCACACTTTCTTTTTGATCCAGAATTTCTCGCTTTAAACTGTGTTCCTACCACTGGTGGTGCCACATTAATAGAATCAACTTCTTCATCGTTCTCTAGATCTAAATTTGTTTCTCCTTGTTGAGCGATCCATCATTCTGCTCCAGTAACATAAATTTCTCCTCAAACAAATCCATATTAGGAATGAGCTTGTTCTTATACCTTCTGGCTTCTAGCATCAGACCATTCCTATAATTAAACATCATAAAATTCAAATTATAAGTAAAAACATCAGTGTTGAAAAACATAAATGTTTTCAGTGTTTTTATTAACATTTTTTCAAAGTGAGAATGCAAATAAAATCAGATTATAAGTGACTAACACCTTATTCTATGTGCATGAAACTATAACTACTATGAATAAATCAGGTTACAGGCGACTAATACCTTAGTGTATGTGAAACAAATCAGATTACAAGACTCACTAAAGCCAACGAACAGCCAAAAATCATAAGTAAATAAACTGAGAAAGAAGTTACCTTAATTCCTTCATTTCACCAATTTAATCTTCCCATAGCATCACAACCAAGTCCGCTAACTAGGATACCGCTAACCCGGTCACCTGGATGATTCAGTTTGTCGACTATTAAATTTATACATATTTTAAATTTGTTTTGAATATAACAAAGATACTAGATAATATCCGATTCAGACACAAAAACAATATAATATTAAAAATTAAGATAGTGTAATCTGTGTTCGATTCCAGTAAATCGTATTATTCTAATTAGTAGAGAATAGTTTTTTTTTTTTTTTTTTTTGGAACTCAAAACGAAATGTCTGTTTTTTTTTTTTTTTTTTTTAACTCATAACGAAATTGGTTATAATTCAGCTAAAATTCTATTAAATCTAAATTAACCAAACTAAGTCGAATAAAAAAATAAATCAAAATGTCCGGTTTCAATCAAATATGACTTCTTTAGAAATTCACCGATGAAAACTGGTCCAAACCAAACCGATACAGGCTTAGAAATAAAAAAACAAAACCAACCCTAACCAAGTTTCTCTTCTTCTTTTTTTTTATTTTTGTTTTTTTGTATGAATGTAAAATTTAACGTTTGTGCAACAAGTGCTACATTTTTAGAAATTTATAAAAACTTTTCAAAGTTACATCAATTTCGAGTATGAAACCAATATTGGAAGCCTTCTTCGAAGTTCCCCAATTGACGTATAGTGCTAAATCTGTTCCTCACGTTCTTGTCATTGAGTTTTGTTATCGTTGCTGGGGGCTCACCATGTCGTCGTCCATTGCGTTCGCGCCATAGACTATGGAGAGTGATTTGGAAGACATACCGCAAGGTAATTAAGGTGTGAAGCTTGGGTTGAGATGTATCAAGAAGTAGTGGATAGATGGAGTTCCAATTGGCAGTGTATCTTGGTCCGAGAACCCCCTGCATCAGTGTAGACCAGATTTGGGACGAGAATGGGCAGGAGAAGAAGAGGTGTTCTCTTGTCTCCACCGGTTCTCTGCAGAAGACGCACCCAGTTTGTGCTCCCATATTCAATCGCATAAGCTTATCTCCTGTTGCTAATCTGTTATGAAAAGCAATCCAGGTCATGAACGCATACTTTGGTGTTGCGAACTTGAACCAAACAGCCTTATACCACATACAACCCGGATGAATCTCACGTATTTGTTGCCATGTCTTGAGGGAAGAGAACTGCTTCTTGTAGTTATCGGCTGAATGCTTCCAGAGTGATCTATCCGCCGCCGAAGTCCTGTTCAAACGTGTATCCTCTATAATTGTTTCAATCTGATTCAAAATTTCCACCCGGTGCCACCTTCGTTCATGGGAGACCAAGACCTCAGCTACCATTGCACGACTAGAGATCCCCAGTCTATAAATCCACGTGGTCCCAATTGATCATATAGCTTTCCTAATGGGCTCCATACATCATGCCAGAAAGATATCTGGGAACCAGATCGAACCTCCATCTTAAAAAACATTTGCGCCTTTGTCTTATATTTAAGGATCTTTCCCCACATCCAGGAACCTGAACTTGTGTTATCTCGAACGGACCATATGGTATCGCCGGATTTGCATACACCCAACGAACCCACATGGAATTCTTTGCCGAGAGAAGCCTCCAGATCAGCTTTAAAATGCAGACAGTGTTTACATCCTTGAGAGACCGAACTCCCGAACCTCCTTCTTGTTTAGGCCTGCAAACCGCCTGCCAAGATAGTTTAGCTTTCTTTGAGTTAAGATCAGGCCCCGACCAAAGAAAAGCTGCAAATAGCTTTTCAATCTCTTTTGTACAATCGTTTGGAAGTCGAAAAGCAGTTGCCCAAAAGTTTGTGAGACTAGTGAGAACCGATTTAATCAATTGTAAACGTCCTGCAAAGGATAAGAAACGGCCAGTCCAGGATGTGATGCGTTTCCTAATTTTCTCCAAAAGAGGGAGATAATCAGCAGCTGACATGATCTTAGTTAACAGGGGAAGCCCAAGATAACGAACCGGTAAGGCTCCAACTACAAAAGGGAAGCGGAGGAGGATCGTGTCTTTACGAGCTTGTGGAATCCCTGCCATAAATATTGTCGAACACGGCCTAGAGAACTGTGAACTTATCAAATATCTCAAGAATCCCCTCCACTGATCGAACACGGCCATCTGAGAATACCATTATATCATCTGCAAAACATAAGTGGGTGAGACACATGTTGTTGCATTTCGGATAGTACCCAAACCTTTTCTCCTCCACCGCCTTATTGAGCATACAAGTGAGTATATTCATACACATAACAAAGAGATACGGGGATAAGGAGCAGCCCTGCTTCAAACCTCGCTTACTACGGAAAAAACCTGCAAGTTCTCCATTGACTTGGACAGAAAAGGTAGCAGTACAGACACAAAGCTCTATCCAATGAATGAAAGGTTCAGGTAAGTGGATGACCTTTAATATATTAAGCAGGACAGACCAATTTACTGAGTCAAACGCTTTGGAGATGTCAATCTTAATAGCACATCGACTAGAAATTGTATCTTTGTGATAATCCTTAACCAGTTCCGAAGCCAACATTAAGTTTTCCATCATGAGACGATCTTTAATGAACGCAGATTGATTAGGCGCTATGGAGTTGGGGAGAATCTCTTTCAGCCTATTAGCTAAAATTTTAGAGACTACCTTGTAAAGCAAATTGCAACAAGATATTTGTCAAGATGACCTAATGTGTATCAAGGTTATCTTATGTTGATATTAGGAGGCTGTGCCTTATATACATATCGAGATACCTAATTACATAGATATGGTATTTACCAAAGTAGACTTAACTAATATGTAATTACATAGAGAGACTAAATCCTCCAATACCCCCCCCACCCCCTCAAGTTGGAGTATGGAGGTCACAAATACCCAACTTGTGAAGGAATTCTTCGAACTCTTTCCGTCCCAAAGCTTTGGTGAAGATATCGGCGAGCTAAAACTTTGTTGAAACATACAGAGTAGAGATGACACCGCGAACAATCTCATCACGGATAAAATGGCAATCCTTTTTGATATGTTTGGTGCGTTCATGGAAAACGGGGTTTGCCGCTAAGTGAATCGCAGACTTGTTGTCACAATGAAGAGGAACCGTAGCAGAGCAGTCCACACCTAATGACGTCAATAATTCCCGAAGCCACAAGATTTCGCAAACAGTATCGGCCATGGCATGATACTCTGCCTCTGTAGAGGATCTGCTAACGATGCGTTGTTTACGTGTTTTCCATGAAATATGAGAGCCACCTATATGAATAAACCAACCAGTGAGAGACTTGCGGGAGAGAGCGTCACACCATGCGACGAGCTTCAAGTCAGAGTCAGCACGTAGAAGGATCCCTTGTCCCTAAGAACCCTTTAAATACTTCACCACACGAACCGCAGTATCCCAATGCTCCATTTGTGGAGATTGCATAAATTGAGATAAAATGTGAATGGCATAAGAGAGTTCTGGGCGTGTGACCGCCAAATAAATCAAACGACCAACAAGCCTACGGTACCTTGTAGGGTCAGGGAACAATCCACCTTTCGCAGAAGTAAGAGTGTGATTTTGTTCAATTGGATGTGAGACCGGCTTGGCCCCTAGTAAGCCCATCTCAGAAATAATATCAAGAGTGTATTTGCGCTGACACAAATACATACCGGTGGCGTTACGAGCTACTTCAATACCCAAAAAATACTTCAAAGGGCCAAGATCCTTCATGCGGAATCAAGAACTCAAATATTTCTTAAACTCATCAATGACCAGAGGAGAGCTTCCAGAAATAATCAGTTCATCCACGTAAACAAGGACGTGAAGGCGTGTTTCACCACCGACGTATGTGAATAGCGAATAGTCAGAGAGATCTTGTTGAAATCCAAAAGTCGTGAGAGCTGTATTCAACTTAGCAAACCAACAACGAGGAGCTTGGCGAAGTTCATATAAAGATTTCCGGAGACGACAAACTTGTGATTTGTCGTTGGTTCGAAAACCAGGAGGCATTTTGATGTACACTTCCTCCGTTAAATCGCCATGTAAAAACGCGTTATGAACGTCCATTTGGTGAACTTCCCAATCACGAGAGACGACAACTTCCATAAATGAGCGCATGGTGGTCATTTTACACACGGGTGCAAAAGTTTCTTCGTAGTCAATACCTTCAGTTTGATGGTTCCCAAGTACCACCAAGCGAGCTTGATATCTTTCAAGAGTACCATCAGACCTATATTTCAAGGTAAAAACCCATTTACAGCCAAGAGCAGTTTTTCCTGTAGGGAGAGATTCAACAGTCCATGTACCATTGTCTTCTAAGGCATCGACTTCGGAACGTACGGCTTCTCGCCAATTTTCATCGGCAAATGCTTCTGCATAAGAAAGAGGGATGTGCCCAGCTGTTATGGCGGCAAGAAAGGCGCGATGTTGTTCTGAAAACCGTGAACAGTCCAGGTAGTCATCAATTGGATACCAAGAAGAATCAATAAAGTCACTATCGGAGCCCACATGAGTCGTAAGAGTAACATAATCTTTGAGCTTGACAGATGGAAACTTAGGTCTGCAACCCTTACCCATGGGATCATCAGAGGGTGCGGAAGCAACATGTTCAGATGTTGGTGTCTCTTCAGCCACGAGAGATACAAGAGGTGGTATCACTGTATCCGGAGAAGTCGAAGGTGATGCCAATGGAGATGCAATATCGGATACGACTTCGACCAGTGTAGGGATCGTATCTTGTATAGTATCAATTGGAGAATTGAGAGGGTCTTCAAGAAAGAGTGAAGACAAAGGATCATCATCATCATGAATGATAGTAGTGTCGGGAAGAGGATGCTGAAGAAGACTCGGAGACGAAGTTATATCGTCGACTTTCTCAGCATAGGGAAATTGATTTTTACAAAAAACAACATCACGAGACGTGGTTATCAAGCCAGTTTCCAAGTTGTATACCCTCCAACCCTTCTTACCAAATGGATAGCCAAGAAAGATAGAACGATTGCTTCTTGTTGCAAATTTATCACCACCATGGCGTTGATTATGAACATAACATAAGCAACCAAACACACGCAAATGATTAATCGGTGGAGGCTTGTCATAGAGTATTTCAAACGGTGACTTCCCATGTAAAACTTCTGTAGGTGTTCTATTAATGAGGTATGCGGCCGTAAGAATGCAGAAACTCCAAAAATCAAAAGGAAGGTGAGCTTGAAAACGGAGTGCTCGTGCAACATTGAGAATGTGACGATGTTTCCTTTCCACCCTACCATTTTGTTGGGGTGTACCAATGCAAGATGTCTCATGGATAATACCATTTTCGCGAAAATATCCTGTGAGACTAACAAATTCAGCACCATTGTCGCTGCGAAGTGTTTAAACCTTTTTCTCAAATTGTCGTTCTACAAGAGCAATGAAATTTTGTAGTGTAGAAGCTGTAGCAGTCTTGTTAGGAAGTAAATAAATCCATAGTGCCCGAGAGAAGTCATCAACAATCGTAAGAAAATATCTTGAACCACAAATCGAAGTTGTCCGATACGGACCCCATAAGTCACAGTGAATGAGATCAAAAACAGCGGATGTTTTATTTTGACTCAAAGGAAAAACATCTCGATATTGTTTTGAACGAATACAAACGTCACAATTCTTGAAATCTAAAACACTACTACTACTAGAGGTTGATAACTGCATGATCTCCATTGCCTTAGAGGACGGATGTCCGAACCGCTGGTGCCACAAATCAACTGGTTTCGACTCCACGGTCTGTGCCATAGCTACGTCCGCTATTCCTCTAAAAAAATAGAGACCATGTTGCTGCTCACCAGCTCCAATCAGCGTCTGGGTGATGCGGTCCTGGATAACACAAAGCTTGTCAGACAAGTGAAAGATACAGCCATAGTCACGAGTCAACTGAGAAACAGAGATAAGATGGCATTGCAATCCATCAACGAAGAACACGTTGATGAGTCTTATTTTTATCGTTTTTAGTCTATGTTTTAGGATTGTATTTTGAGTCAACTAACCTATATTAGAGAGATATTAGGACTATTTGCTTCACTTAGTGTTTTACAGGTCAAAAAGGGCAAACATTGGAAAAGAAGAGTTTTGGATCGATTATGCATGAAGAAATGGCCAAGTGTGAAGAAATGAAGAAGGATCGACCGATCCACATCAAGGATCGATCGATCCATGACGATTTGCAGCCCACATTTCAAGAGGCGGCAGAACCGACTAACCAGGCCCATGGACCGTCCGGTCCACTCAAGAGTTTTGGCCCAAGACGAAGAAAGAAGGTGGGATCGACCGATCCACACCGAGGATCGATCTATCCCCGCTTGTCGCCTCTCCAAGAATTTCCATTTTTCTTCTTTCCATTTTCTCTCTTGTTTTCCATTTGTGATCCCTCTCCTTTTACTATATAAAGGGGGCACAACCTTGTAATCAAACACAATTCATTCTCTCCCTTTTAGAGTTTGTAAGAGATTCACATCTCAATACACTCTTAGTTTTATTTTATAAAGATGTTTCTTTTTAGTTTCATCTTCGTCTTTATTTTTATGCTTGAGTAGTTTCCTTATTAGGCTAGGGTTTCTCTGAAAGGATGTGATTGATTATTAGGTTGTTAGTTTGGGAATTTATTTTTTTTTTTTATTTTTTATTTTTTTTTTGTTTTTTGAACACCACGATTTTATATCATTCTACTCTCCATCAATGGAGGAATTGGTTACAAAAGATAAGTTTAAATCCAACAACATTGTTGCTACAATAACCCAGTAAGACACATAAAAGCAGTAGAGAAAAGGATAGATAAAGACAATCTTAAACTTCAAGCAGTAAACATCATCGCGACGTCTTCGAATCTTGATAACATTAGAAGCAGGAAGTGAAAGGACGCCATGGGAAACAAAGAGCACTAAGAGTGATCTCTTGTTCAAGATTGCCACTGCAACTAAGGTAGACACAACAATCCTAAGCTCGGCTACAATACCAAATGCCACTAAGCACATATTTGGTGAGCCTTTTAAGATAACAGAGAACAAAGTCTCTGCACAACATTCTTCGCATCCGAAGGTTACTCGCGCAGCATACGGAAAACGATATGACAATCGTACCAGCACTGCAGACGGTGAAAGTGAAAAGGTTCTCTCCTTCAAGAGGGAGGATGATGGAAACGTTCTCTTCTGGCCCCGACAGAAGGAAATTTGGTAACGGGGCAGTTCAAAACCACCAAGAAGAAGGAGATTCTCGGCAAAAAGTCTCCAAAGGAGCAAGCAGGATTTAGCCGTCTCTATGTCTTGTCGAATCATTACCCTGAGAAAGCTTAAAGACATGGGACTAATCCACCAATTGAAGGGAGTGGCCGAGAATACCTCTTGGCAAGCTATTAGATGGGAATCAAAACATATGAAGGCGGCGAGTGAAGACCAGAGGCGAAAACGGCAAGGGCTGAGGGAGCTGGAGACGTTGAGTTGTGGAGAAGCGACAAGTTTTGGATCCATCAGGCCCAACAAATCCATAAGCAATAAAAGGCCCATTACTTGAGAAGCCCAGCTTTGGCCCATAACATGAAACCCTAGATTTTGTCCAGCGGAGTGAGAGTTGGAAGCGTTGCGGCTGAAGCACCAGGCTGGAACGGCGGCGGCAGATGACGGGAAAAACCTAAGAATCGCAGAGGTGGGAAGATGTACTCGCCAGATCTGAGAGAAACCTGAGTCCCCTGCCACTAAATCCAAGCCGAAACTATGTCGCCGGAGATTGTGAGAAGGAGACACGCCATGGAGGTAACTGCTGTGAAGAGGGAGACATTGGATATGCCTGAAAAGTCTTCGGATATGCTCTGAGAAGAGGTCTCGATCCACAAAATACAAGAAGATTGCGGAGGTGGAAGAACATGCTTGCCAGATCTGAAAAGATCCAGGGTCGCTGGCCCCCACAACCAAGCTTTCGCTGTACGCTTTGTGGTCGAAAGGTTCTGCATCAGAGCCAAGCAAGGAGACACCGGATTTTGACTCGGTGAACCGTCTCCGGCGGCTCTGTGCGAAGTTTGAAATAACACAGGAGGTTCTTTCCTGAAAACACTCTAGATCTAACAAGAAGAAGGCGGAGAAGCAAGAGCAAGAAGAAAAATTCCGACGCCGGCGAGCCATAGCTTCGCCCGCGTCGGAGATTGGCAAAGCTTTATGTGTCTCGGGAATGTCGCCTGGGAGCTTTCTTTGTAATTACTTTTCCAGTTTGGGAATTTATTTTATAGTTCTTTTTCTAATGTTGTTCTTAATGCTTAGGGGTCGAGTAGCTAACTTGTTCTAAGATTCTAGGCGACTAATCTGGGCACGAGAGTGTGTTTAGTTGCTGGACTCAACATTAGACGAGCAAGATTTCATAGCTTGGCACGCGAAAGCTCTTGTTTTGATATCTTGTGAACATATCGATCTTGTTATTAATGCTAGTTTTACTTAGGGAAGCCTAGCGTAAAGCGTTCTCTAAATAGTATTGCTAAGTAGGTATTTGTGCGAGAGCGACTTACCTTATCATTGTGAATTGAGTTCTAGAACATATCTTAATATTTCCTGTTAATCGATTTAATTGTTTTGTCACATCCCGGATGGTCTCCCTATGCCTAATATTTCTTTTATTATTGTTTGCTTATTTTATTATATCGTTAGGTTGTTAGAAACAAACTCTCATTTTATTTTGTCTTAACTTAATTTAATCTATTGATTTAAAGTGTATCTCTGGTCTCTGTGGATTCGACCCTAAAGTACTACTATGATTACCGTTTTGATCCGGTATAGTGTATGATAGGTTTTTATTTGTTTATCCGTGATGATCAAATTGGCGCCGTTGCCGGGGACCAATTGATACCTTTAGAGATTTAGAATTGAATTTACTCTAAGATTTTTATTTTTCGCATTATACTAATTATTTTATTTTTGTTTCTATTTTCAGGTGCATGCAATTGAGAAGCCACAAGGCTACCGATTTAGTTGCACTCTCTAACGAAGAACTAGGCCGTTTGGAACGAAGAAAGAAAGCCAACCCCGAACCAGCTGAGATGAATCCTCAAGATGTGCAACCAGAAGGAGCTAATCCACCTGTTCTTCCCGCTGCTGAAGGAGGGAACAATCCTCCACATGTCCAACCTGCTGCTGCCGGACCGGTCGGTCTAATTCTCGGACCAAACGATCCTCGTGCTGCCAGACCGATCGATCCGCCACCTGGACCGGTCGATCCTCTCGTTGCTGCACGTCCTGCTCGTACCCTTGGCGAGCAAGACACACCGGACCGATTCTATGCGAATAGGTCTGCGCTTCGTCCTCCAAATCCCACTCGTCAGGACCGATTCTATGCGAATAGCTCCCGCATATAGTTCCACCCACTCGATGACTACACGAAGTAAGAGTGTGATGAGTCTTATTTTTATCGTTTTTAATCTATGTTTTAGGATTATTATTTGAGTCAACTAACCTATATTAGATAGATATTAGGACTATATGTTTCACTTAGTGTATTTCAGGTCTGAGAAGCAAATATTGGAAAAGAAAGAGTTTTGGATCATTTTGGATGCAATTATACATATGAAGATGCATAGTCCAGCAGACCCGTCAGAAGTATGGCCTCAGACTAAGACCTTTCCACCGTTGGATCGTTCTGATATTTTGATACAAGATAGCCACGGATGTTAGCTTTCATCTCCAAGTGGTTTCATGGGAATCCAACGGTGCAATCAAGAGTTATGGCCGATTTACTGAAGACATATCAACCTGCTAACGAAGCCGACGCAGACGAGAGTCGGGATCGACCGATCCACAATTGGATCGATCGATCCTAAGAAGAATTTCCGCCCAAGCCCATGAAGACATGGACCGATCGATCTGGTCCATGGATCGACCGGTCCACCGCCTCTTTTGCCTCTTCTCCAAGACTTTCCATTTCTTTCTTTCCTTTTGTTGCTCTCCCTTTTACTATATAAAGGGGGGCTCGCCCCTTGTATTAGACACACCGAAAATCAGAATTCATTCTACTACTTTTCTTTAGTTTGTGGGCAAGAGACCTAAAAGCTCTCTAGCTCCTTTTTAGTTTTATTTTAGGAAATAAAGATGTTTTCATTTATTGAATGCTTTGTTTCCTTTTCCATGTCTGAGTAGTTTCCTTATTAGGTTTAGGGTTTCGGAAGGGATGTGATAAATTCGCTAGGTTGTTAGTCCGGGAATTTAGATTATTAGTTCTTCATCTATTGTTGTTCTTAATGCTAGAATTAGACTGATCACCTAGTTCTAAGATCTTAGGCGATTAAACTAGGCACGAGAGTGGTGTTTAGTCGCTAGGATTAACATTAGGCGAGCAAGATTTCTTAGCTTGGCAAGCGTAAAGCTCTTCTTTTGATATCTTGTGAACATATCAATCTTGTTATTAATGCTAGTTTTACTTAGGGAAGCCTAGCGTAAAGCGTTCTCTAAATATTGCTAAGTAGGTATTTGCGTGAGAATCGACTTACCTTATTATTGTGAATTGAGTTCAAGAACGATTCTTTAACATTCCTTTACTTCGATTTGCTTGTTGTTTCACATCCTGGAAGAATACCCTAGACCTAATGTTTGTCTCATTATTGAATTGTCTTTTGAATTAATCGTTTGTTTGAAACAAATCTCTTAATTTGCTCCTAGCTATATTTAGTCTAATTATCTGATAGTGCAACTTTGGTCTATGTGGATTCGACCCTTAAATACTACAACTGATTACCGTCTTTGATCCGGTAGTTGTTTTATTCTAGGTTTTATTTGACCATCGATCACTTTCCCTCTGCATAGCACCGGAATCGTGAAGAGGAATTGCAATTGCAACCCTCCATGCGTTGATCCCACCGTGAATCAAGAAGGAATGCGAGATGAGATTCACCCACATGATCTCAACATGTTCGAAATGCGGGTGAGGATGGTGCCAGACGAGTATAGTTTCGAAGAAGTTTGGTTGAATTATCCCGGCCTGCAAAAGTGTTTTTGGAGGAGCAGGGAACCCCTCTATGCCATTGAAGCACACTTTTATAGGTCACGCGAAAGAAACGGCGAGAGAAGGCGTCTGCCTAAGATGGAAGATCTCGGTTGCTTCGTGATTCCGTGCGCCATCAACGGTACCTCGGTGTACAATTGCCTTTGTGATTCGGGAGCCGGAACGAGTGTGATCCCAACCGCCATTGCCTCTCGATGTGGAATCACCAATTGTTTCCCATCCACTACAAACCTCTACATGGCCGACGAGTCCGTAGTAGTACCAAGAGGAGAGCTTCGTGATGAGATGGTGCGAATCGGCGATGTGGATGTCCCCACGGACTTCAAGGTTGTAGATGTGCCCGGGAAGCGTCAGCAAGTCATCTTCGGAAGAGCCTTCTTGAACACCGTTGGAGCTGTCATAGATACTCCCAATCGTCGAGTATGCTTCACTAATATCGACAAGAGAGTTTTCTATCATGTCACGCCAAGAGGGAACGCAATTAGACCCATCCGTATCGAAGAAGGATGTCGCAGTGTGAGCATCTTAGGAGAACGAGCTGGAGGTCCAATCACTCGTTCCCAAACACGAGCCTAGAAGAGAAGGAAAGTCAAGCTATAAACTTAAAACAAGCGCTTCCGGGAGGCAACCCGATGTTTTTGTACTAACTATTATGTTTTGAGCTTTTGGTTTTTGTTTCTTTTGATTTTTAAAGTTTACATTACTTATAAGTTGAGGATTTAATCAGTGATCAAGGAAAATTTCTAAGTGTTTTAGGAATAGGTTTTAATCGCATAAAGATGCGAAATTTTGGCGATCAGACACTTAGGATCGACCGATCCCCACTAAGGATCGATCGATCTCACCTGGAAAATGAACCGAGGGATAGAAGCCTCGGGATCGACCGATCTGCACCAGGGATCGATCGATCCCGACTCAGGTATTTTGAAAAAAAATTAGGTTTTCCGGTTTAAACCGGTTTTTGGAGGCCAATGTCGATTTAGGGATCGACCCCTCCTTCTTCTTGCCCATTCTCGCCACCATTGTTACACTCCCTCTCCAACTTTGAGCTTCATTTTCTCTCTCAATTCTCCATCGATTTTGGCCATTCTTTGGTGTAATTTGTCTAGTTTTTTATGCTCTATCTGATCCACCTATACCCAGCCTCGATTGATCAAGGTAAAAATTTCGAAAATTTAGGTTGCATGGAGGATTTTGGGTTTCTCTTTCCCTTTAGGAAAAAAACCTTAGTTCTTCATCATTTGTTACGGAATTTGATCACATTAGGTTGCTAGACTGGTTATAGGACTGCTAGAACGATTACACTTGGTCGATTTTGCTTTACATGTTGAAAATTTCCGATTTTTAGGTTGATATGCATGTAAAAGTCGATGGTTGATACTTAGATGTGATCGATGGAGCTTGGGAGAGATTGTTCGCTGGTTATTTGAGTTTAATACCATTGCATGTTTCGATTTTCTGTTTTGCATTTCGCGAGTGCGATAGGAATTTCGATTTTATGTTTAATTGGATGTTGCTTGCTTGCGTCGCACTGCTTGTTTCTATAAGTTTTTAAAATCATTTTGATTTTTGTTAAACTTTGTGAATTGTTCTAATATGTGTTTGAGTATTTTCTGTTTTCAGGAAATGGCTCCAAGACGACGTAGCGGCAAAGAACCAGCCACCGGAGAGAGAGAGTGGACCCAAAAGGATGACGACAACACCATTGCACTCCGAGCCTGCAAGTTTGAGCCCACACGGTTCCTGGAGACCGATGTCCTGAGTGCGATGGGCATCCTCGATGATGTCCTGGGATTTCTACGCAATGCTGGCTTCGGGTCTTTCCCGGAGAAGCGATGGGATATCTATCCCAAGGCCGCAGCCGAGTTTCTCGCCACGCTGCAGGTCCATTTCCCCACGGATCCGCTTGATGCTACTGATGCCTTCATCTCCTTTTTCCTGTCTAGGAGACACTTCACCATCACAGTCTTTCAGCTGTGTGAGATCTATGGATTCCCGCCTCGCGAGAAGACCCAGTTCGATGGCATCACTGATCCTTCTGCATTCTGGCAGACCTTTGGTTCTGGTGAGTATGTTTCTAGAGGTGCCAAGCAGGCAGTTATCCGAAGCCCGCTGATTCGCTTGGCAGTCCGCTTCATGAGCAACACTATCTTTGCCCGTGCTGAGATGGGTACTTTGTAGCTCCCTGAGCTCTCTATGTGTTTCTATGGACTCCATCCATTCATCACCGACCGGACCACGACCAACTACAACAAGACGCACCGCGTCAACTTTGCTGCACTACTTGTCTCGGAGTTCATCCAGGTAGCGAAGCAAGCGCTTCGATCTAAGAAGAAGGCGATTATGATAGGGAGCTTGGTGAAGCCCATCATCACCCATTGCCGTTTCAACATCGCGCCTCCCATTCCTGAGCACAAGGCGCGATTCATTGACCGGGAGCACCTCTACGCGAGAGAGATTCTCATCCGCCACTCGCTAGTCTACCGCTTCCAGGGTTCTGACGGAGTCTATAGGTACATTCGCCTGCCCCGCATTGATTTGACATCTCTCGCTATTCCAGGCAACACTGCCTTTGATCCGCCTGCTGGGGCGCTTTGCGAGAGACGTATCCCGCCGAAGACTAGTGGTGTCCGGAGAGCAGCACGCACCCGACACACCGACGAGGCTGGTCCTTCTGAGCCTTCTGCATCTCAGCCACCGCCATTTCAGCCATTCTCCGGACAGGTGCCTCCATTTGAGCTTGACGTGAGCGCTTACACTGCTACGGATCCACCGGAGCTGACTACAGAGGTGGAGCGTTGGGTCTGCGAGACGACCAAGAAGAACAACACCCTGCTGACAAAGATTGCTTCTTGGCTTTGCTGCGTTGCACCGCCACCACCACCGCCTCCACGCGTCCTTACTCATGTGCACGAGTCTGACCATGAGAACGATGCCTTCGCCGCCGTATCTGCTGTTCGCATCGCTGATGATGAGGAGGATTCTCCTACTTGGCTATCGTCCCCGAGCCGTGAGACTTCCGAGACTAATGTGCAGGACGATTTCCGCGAGCGCAACAGGCGAGGCCTGGGCCAATGGGAATCTCCCCCATCTCCTTAGACCCCTCTCTGCTGGTTATATCCTCTGTACTATATTTTTTCTGACATTGTTTTTCTTATGGGTCCGTTCATGTTTTCTGACATTGTTTTTCTAATGAGTTGCATTTTTCTTTCTTTGATTTTTCTTCCACACCGGGACGGTGTGAAGTAAGTCTGGGGGGATATTGTGACTATTGTGCTAACATTTTTACTTTTATTTTTATTTGTGTCATTTTATTGAGTCAAAATGGTTTGGAACTTGGAACTCGTTTTGTGAATCGTGTGTTCGTACTAATATCTTCTGCATTCCGTCATGACTATCTTTTTGAAGAGCCGAAGATTGGAACACCATTAGCCGAACAACTCACCAGAAGTCCCTATCTCTTGGAAATCCGATTGACATTGTGTTGACTCCACCCATGACAAGACGCTAATTTGGACTTAATCTTCTCAACTTGGGGCTTGGTATACATCGAACGCGACCTCTGACTCAAGCTCTCCAAGGGCCGAGGGATGTGTGGTTACCCCCTTGCATACTTCGGACTTGGTGGGAGCTAAAGTTAGCCCTCACTAGTTTCACCCAAATAAGAAATTCAGGAGTTTAACCTTGGGCAAAACAATTGAAAAGCTGCAAGTGCACATCTAATCGCTTGTAGTACTTTAGGTATCGATCCACCCGGAGAGAGTTACCAAAGCGAGTCCTGCAAGAAAAGAAATCAGGCTAGGACCAAACGGTAGGGATTGTTGTTGTTGTGTCACGGTCCTAAAACTAAGAAGGCAAATAAAAAGGCGAATAAACTAACCCTAGTGAACTAACCTAAACGAAAGCAGCAAAGCAAAGCGGAACCAAACTAAAAGAAAACAAACCTAAAACTAAAGCAAACGAAACAAAGAAGTAAACGAAAGCAAGTAAGCAGAGCGATTGAAACGTGGGTTGTAAGCAATAAAGAGAAACGCTGGGCATGCAGGGATTTTCGCGGGTGATTCATAGATAGGGTTCACTTGAGGATCCTGGATAGGTTCAATTTAAAGCCTGTTCACGAACTACGATTTCTAAAGGCCACCAAACCCCTAATCGATTAGGTTGATGCTATCACTATCAAATTCGGTAACTAATACGATTTGACTAGAAACTAATTCAGTGACTAATGCAGGTTGATCAGAAACTCAATAAGAAGCAAGCATTAAGATAAGAATCGATACGTTCACTACTAGCACACGATACAATGTAAATCTTCAAGCGTGATATTTCAAGCTCTTCTATACCTAGTTCGGATTATTCACTTTCAACGGTTAGCAGGCAAACGGTCTATGATCAAGGTCAAGGTTAATTACTCCTTAACACAGGCTTTAATGATCAGGTTAGAAGAAGAACAGGAGCAAAAGAAACTATCCTAACGAACCGCCACTCAAGCTAATCTACCCATTAAAATCCCCTTTGAATCACCCCTTACACCCAACTAGTAAACTACTCACACATAGTAGATCCAATCATCAAAGCAATAAAAGGGAAACTCAAAAGCATAAAACGATAGAATAGATAGGGTTTCAACAACGGTTCGGATCCGACTTCTCACAACAAGTGTATAGAAGCTAGATCTTTCTCCTAACAAAGTAAAAGCAAAGAAAAGTAAAAACACAAAGAGATCTAGCAACAGGGGCTGAGAGAGACGTCCAAGGAGGCTCTCAAAGTCTTCAAGCTTTCTCTCTAAGTCGGCGGCTACACTTCCTTCTTCTCCAAAACGTGCACACCGCACAATACTCCACACCCCAAACCCTAGACCTAAGAGGTCTATATATAGGGTACGGTGCTCAGAATTAGGGTTAGGGTTTGCACCTCCTCGAGTTTGTTTCTTGGGCCAAACGTCTTGGGCTTTTACGTTGAAGTTCTTGGGCTTTGAGGCGGTTTAGAAACGTGTCCTGGCCGCACACACGAGGCTTCACCATGCGGCGGAACGGTGGCTGGCCGTGCGCCTGGACAGGTCGGTCTTCAATCGGGTATAACTTCTGGTTGGTAGCTCCAAATGACTTGATTCCACTTCGAGGTGAATCTCGATTCTTTAAGCTTTCCAATGACACCAAGATCTCCAATTTTGGTTCACGGGAAGGTCTTCAATGGATGCTAAACTTCTGATGGTCCGAATCTGTCCTCCAAGTCCTTTTCTTTCCCTTTTTGGTCGTTTTCCCTTAAAACCTGTAAAAACTCTTCGTTCTTGCAAATACTAAGTTATTGGCCTTAATACATCAGAAATGTATCAAAACCTTGTTAAACACTATAGAAAACCATAGCTAAAATGGGTGAAAATACGGTGTTATCAACTCCCCCAGACTTAGACTTTGCTTGTCCTCAAGCAAACAAGAAAGTAAAGTCATGGAAAAGAGGTTTGAAAATCACGGGAACTACTTACCTTCCGGGTTATCCTCTCTGCACTCCTCACTGCCTGATGTCCGGAACTTCCATCCGTTAGTTTCCATGAGAGTCATCGATTTCTCCTTAATCAATCCCACGGTTCTCCGGCATCTCCAAACTCTCCATTGTCATCTCTTTACATAAATTAAGCATAATAAAATGGTGAGATCTTACCAAGGGAAAATTGATTGGAGGCATGTAGGTCTTTTCCAAGCCGAGACTCTCTTCGTAAGTTCCACCTCTTTCTCTTTTCTCACTTGCAAGGGATCGATTTCTCCTTACTTTTCTAGGGTATCATTTTATTTTTTCTATCGACCCCTTGCTCTTTATTTGGGACAGGCGCTTCCATGAGGTCCGAAGTATGCATGGTGGTTGCCACATCATCCCTCGGTTCACTTCTTTTTGACCTATATCCTCTTTCTCTCTTTTTTTTTTTTTTTTTTTTATAGAATAGACTTCCATGAGGTCCAAAGTATGCCCGGGTGTAGCCGCACATCCCTTGGTTCACTTCCGTCGTCTTCTCTTTTCTTCTTTTTTTTTTTTTTTTTTTTTTTTTTTTTTTTTAGAGTATTGAAGGGAAGAGTGAGGGGACCATACTGATGAAGAAGTGCAATGTCTCGTGAGGCTCGGAGTAGAACTCTACTCAACTATATCTCAGATCCCAAGGCTCGACAATTAAGTCCGGTTTAAGTCCTATAAAGGTTAGAGACAACGTTAGATCATCTGGATATCCATCGAACATGGGTCTTTGGGGATTGTCGAATCAGCTCACGGCCTATCCAAACTTGGCTCCGTAGTCAAGCGTGATCAAGAGTGGAGTGTTAATCAAATCAGATAAACCGTTAGAATAAGATTGTAATTCCCTACTAAATTTGACTCAATAAAACGACTCGAAAAACAAAAATTCAATATTGATGTAAAAATGGAAAATTTCGCAAGTCAACAAGAGTAAAAGGTAAAATCGTTAGTAAAGGATGAACATCCCCCCCAGACTTAAATCACACCGTCCTCGGTGTGAAAAAGAAAGAGAAGAGGATGATAATCATAAATTTAAAGATAGAATTAAGAACGATGTCACCGTAATAATGATGGAACGTCTTCCCCCAGACTTAAATTGTTGCCAATTCTTGTCCGGTGGAGACGGTGGAGTGATGGTGGGGCGGTGATGGATAGTGACTGTCCGTAGTTCTTTCTCCCAATGCTAGATTTCCTTTCCTTGCTTGTATATTCTTGTTACAAAACCTAAAACCATCAATAACGAATTAGAAAAACAAAAACCAAAGATAAAATCCTAATATAAATAAATAGATAGATAGATATAGTTATGTTAATGGTATGGTCGTGGTTGTAGATCCACTCAATGTGTCCGTGATTAAGATCATAAAGGACGAATGACATCGCTGGGACGGATGGCTGGCTTGTCGCGGGCTGGAGATCCGATCATGACGGCTTAGGACCGCGGGTACGTGACCCGTGTGGTCGGTCGATCGGCCGATCGTTATTCCCGGTTTGCTCGTCCGTCTGTCGCTCGGCCGCACGCTCAGCTCCCGACCGTGCGGTCAGAGGCCTTGCTGCCGCGGGCTGGTGGCTTGGTCATGCGGAAGGGACTGGGTCGCCAAGTCCGAGAGACTCTTCCGTGTGGCGACCAAATCTTCCTGCTTGCTTCCTTTTTAACATGGATAAGAAACACATCAAAGCATAAAGCATAATCGAAACCAAAAACCAAAAATCAAAAACATAACCTAATGATGGGTTGCCTCCCATCCAGCGCTTTATTTAACGTCGTTGAGCTCGACGTTGGTGTCTTAGAGATCAGGCGGATGGAGTTCTTGTCTCATGACAAGCTTGCCTAGGCTCCCTTCGACGTTCGAATCCTTCTTCTTCCTCTCGTGGCGGTCTTCTCCTATGGTCATCACGACTTCTGTTCCGTGTTGGCGGTTTTGCCTCGTAGAAAATGTCTTCATTGATGTTAGTGAAGAACATTCTTCCCTTGGTCCAATCCATTACGGCTCCAGTGGTAGATAGAAATGGTCCTCCAAGTATGAGTTGAGAGTGCATTCCTTCCACCGTGTCGATGACGTGAAAGTCGGTCGGAATATTACAATTTCCGATTCGGACATACATGTCCTCAATCAAACCTTCCGGTGTTGTGAAAGTCGAGTTCGCTAGCCCTATGCGAATCTCAGAAGGTCGTAACTCCTTAATCCCAATTTGTCTCGCCATTGCTGAGGTCATCACATTTACGCAAGAACCTGAGTCGCAAAGTGCATCCCTGAACTCGATTCCGCGTATGTAACAAGTTACTACGAATCGTCCTGGGGCTCTAGCTTCCTCAGCGTGTTGAACGGCCTCGTGTGGTTCAAAGCTTGCTCATATAGCTCTCTCATCTCCTTTCTAGTTTCACAACTTTCCAGGAAAAAGCGATCAATATCATAATTCAAACAAGCTTCAGCGAAAGAGGTACCTGGGGGTAGATCTGCAACTGCCCGGTTGAAATCTCCGAGGTCTCTTAAGCTTATCCATTGCGGATACCAACGGTTTCTCAAAAGTGAAATGCCGTGTGGCTCGCGATGTAAGATCGGTCTTTGCGAATTGCAAGGGTCAGGATGAGCATTCACCACGTTGCACCCCACATGCGGGTTTGGCTCTCCTCCCTCCGTTCTCTCGTCTTGGCGTCTAACAGCGCGTTGCCGAGCTTCTATGGACTCCTCTCTTGGCAGGTTGGCTCTCCTGGCGGCCTCCTCACGAAGTACTCTAGTCACCCTAAGTATGGCTGAGGTGTGGTCGTGGGAGCCAATTATTTTCCTAGACTCATCTAGAAAAGCTTCCTCCAAGTTGTCTTGCCGAACCAAGATCTTCTGAATGGTGCATTCGCTGGAGATTGCACGTCTTTGCAGCAGGTCGATGTAACTTAGAACATCGGTGAGCTTCCTAACTGTCTCAATCGAAAAGTGGTCGAGGCGGTCCCCTATGGCCTTGGTCACTTTGTCGCTATTCTCCAATCTTCCGGCGTGGTCTTGTCCTCCTATAAAACAGCTCCCGATTTCGCTCTCGATGCGTCAAAATCTCCTGTCTATTTCTTCGACATCTCGCATATGCTTCTCCCCAAAATTCTTGACAAAAGCCGAAATTTCATCAATCTTCCCACAAAGAATCGAATCCATCTTGTCAAGCCGCTCTCGAGTCGTCTTCTCAATCATCTTAACGTACTCGAGATATTGCGCTAAAAGATTCTCCGGTTGTCCCATGTGTTTCACTTACTTCAAAATACCTATCTCCTGGCTGTGGAAGACTTGTTGTGGCAGACGAAATGAAACTTGACTTCCTTCTAATTGATTTTGTTGATACACATTCGCTCTTGGATAAGGATGTTGAAAACGTGTCTGCAGAGGCACAGGCGGTAATCTACGGGCAACTCTAGATGGTGGAGGATTTCGCGGCCTCGGCGTACCTTGGTCGTGAAGCTCCCTCTGTAGCTGCTTAAAGGCTTCATCTTCAGGGACTTTGTTCGATGGGAACTTGGTCGCTGCACATGAGTAAACTACTTCGGTTTCCTCTTCATCTTCATCTAGGTCTTCAGAAGTACTACTATGCTTCTCTTCTTCCATCATGCTCTTATCATGACTCGGCTCAATCTCAGCTAACTCTTCTTTGAATCTCCACGTAGGGTCCGGATCGATTGCCTTTTGTGGACAGGGGTCCGGGTCAGGCTGGCGATCGCGGGTGAAGGACGGGTCGTGGCCGGCTGTCGACCGCGGGCTCAGTGCCCGACCGTGCGGTGAGAGGCTTCTCGACCGCAGGTCGTGTTCACGGTCGTGCGGCAGCAGGTCATCGGTTGCTTCGGTTGGTCGGTCTGGGTACGGGTCGTCGGGTGGTTCGGTGATCGGGTCACAGACCGAAGGGCCGGTCGGTCGCGGGACGCGATCGTGGTCCGAGGGTTGGGACGAATCGGTAGTGGGTCGGTCGATCGAACTGAACGTTAACCGTGGGCCGAATGGTGGGTCGTGGTCGACTGCTTGCCGCGGGCTTAGACCTTGTCCGTGCGGCGAGAGGCTCCTCGGTCGCGGGGCGTGGTCATGGGCTTGCGGTAGCTGGCCGGTCACATCGTCGGTCCATGGGTCGTCGGTCGGCTGGTCCGGTTCGTCTGTCTGCCGCATGGTGGGAGCCCGTCCGTGCGGTCCTGGGCTAGGCGACCGCAGGGTGGAGGCTGCGTCATGCGGGTCTGGTCCGAGGGAGGTCAGGGCTGGTCCGGTTGGTGACCGCGGACTGGGGGCTTGTCCGTGCGGTCGTGGGTCGTTTGGCCGCGGGTCGAGAGCCCGACCATGCGGTCGTAGGCTCACCGGCCGCAGGCTGGTCCGTTCGTCGTGCGGCCATCGGTTGGTCGCGTGGCTTGGTTCCTCCTCGGTTTTGATAGCTAAGTCTTCTTTCTCTTCAGCTCCCGTGGAGCTATTCATGCTTTCTTCCTTTTCTTCAGTGGCTTTAGGTCCCTGTAAGGTAAGAGAAAGAGTTTCACATGGGTCAGAGAAATTTAAAGACTTACCTTCCTCTTGGAAGTAGGATGGTGAGTGATTTGCTAGATCTTCAGCTTCTTCTAGAGGTCGTGGGAGTTCAGTGGCTACGCCTTCTTCAGAAACAGCCAGGCCGAAGTCCTCTCGGACCTTGTCTTCATGGTAGAAGACGGGTTTCCAAGACTTCCTCTTAATGACTTGTTCCTCAAGGCGAAGCTTCTCTTCTTCTCCGTAAGCTTCGTACTCTTCGCTACACTTCCATTCACTATATTCTCTGGGATCAGCGAAACCACTTTGCAGGGCTTCGACCTTCCATTCGAGATTATCTTCTACTCCTTCAATCTTGTAGTGCAGGTTAGTGATCTTCGACTCTTGCTCCATGATGTCTCTTTTCATGTAGTGTATTTGAGAGTTGATATCTTCCAAACCTTTTTCTACTTTAGTAACTCGTTAAGCTTAGCTTCGGTCTCTGTCTTGTACGAGTCTATCTTGGCATGGATAGCTTCGCTAGACTTTTCTTGTACTTCAAGAAACTTCAACAATATGTCCTCAATTCTCGTGTTTGGGACTGGAGGTTGAGGGTTAGGCCTTCGGTGGGTCGTAGGAGAGTTGTGTTGATTTGACTCGATCATCATCATCTCAGGATGACTTTGATTTGCGTCAGATATGAGACGGGCAGGTTCTCGGTGCGTACGTGGGGGATTCGCACATAGTCTTCTCCGGTTCATGTCTTGTGGACGTGAGTGGGCAGCTCTCACGTATGGGTCCCTATGGGGTCGAGAATGGTTGCGAATAGCTTTGATGCTATTTACTCCCAGTACTCGTCTACGGTCGGGTGAGTTTAGGCCGAAATAAGGGTCATTTGGACCAAAGAGTTTCAAACCTAGCGCGAAACATGCTTCTTGTATGGATGCAAGCTCCGCGTCTTCTTGTGCTGTGATATAGCCTCGCGGATTAGAGGCTATTTCCGCGTGTCTCTTCGTCATGCTTTCGAACAATAGCCAATCGGATTCCTCAGGGAAATCTTCAGGGCCAACTCCGTAGTCCATGATTCTGAAACAAAGAAAACCAAAAAGAAAAATTAAAAGCAAAGTGTCCTAGACTAGACTCTAGTCTCAGCCTCGGTGGTAAACTATTCTCCCCGGAGGCAACGGCGCCAAAAACTTGGTGGGAGCTAAAGTTAGCCCTCACTAGTTTCACCCAAATAAGAAATTCAGGAGTTTAACCTTGGGCAAAACAATTGAAAAGTTGCAAGTGCACAGCTAATCGCTTCTAGTACTTTAGGTATCGATCCACCCGGAGAGAGTTACCAAAGCGAGTCCTGCAAGAAAAGAAATCAGGCTAAGACCAAACGGTAGGGATTGTTGTTGTTGTGTCACGGTCCTAAAACTAAGAAGGCAAATAAAAAGGCGAATAAACTAACCCTAGTGAACTAACCTAAACGAAAGCAGCAAAGCAAAGCGGAACCAAACTAAAAGAAAACAAACCTAAAACTAAAGCAAACGAAACAAAGAAGTAAACGAAAGCAAGTAAGCAGAGCGATTGAAACGTGGGTTGTAAGCAATAAAGAGAAACGCTGGGCATGCAGGGATTTTCGCGGGGGATTCATAGATAGGGTTCACTTGAGGATCCTGGATAGGTTCAATTTAAAGCCTGTTCACGAACTACGATTTCTAAAGGCCACCAAACCCCTAATCGGTTAGGTTGATGCTATCACTATCAAATTCGGTAACTAATACGGTTTGACTAGAAACTAATTCAGTGACTAATGCAGGTTGATCAGAAACTCAATAAGAAGCAAGCATTAAGATAAGAATCGATACGTTCACTACGAGCACACGATACAATGTAAATCTTCAAGCGTGATATTTCAAGCTCTTCTATACCTAGTTCGGATTATTCACTTTCAACGGTTAGCAGGCAAACGGTCTATGATCAAGGTCAAGGTTAATTACTCCTTAACACAGGCTTTAATGATCAGGTTAGAAGAAGAACAGGAGCAAAAGAAACTATCCTAACGAACCGCCACTCAAGCTAATCTACCCATTAAAATCCCCTTTGAATCACCCCTTACACCCAACTAGTAAACTACTCACACATAGTAGATCCAATCATCAAAGCAATAAAAGGGAAACTCAAAAGCATAAAACGATAGAATAGATAGGGTTTCAACAACGGTTCGGATCCGACTTCTCACAACAAGTGTATAGAAGCTAGATCTTTCTCCTAACAAAGTAAAAGCAAAGAAAAGTAAAAACACCAAGAGATCTAGCAACAGGGGCTGAGAGAGACGTCCAAGGAGGCTCTCAAAGTCTTCAAGCTTTCTCTCTAAGTTGGCGGCTACACTTCCTTCTTCTCCAAAACGTGCACACCGCACAATACTCCACACCCCAAACCCTAGACCTAAGAGGTCTATATATAGGGTACGGTGCTCAGAATTAGGGTTAGGGTTTGCACCTCCTCGAGTTTGTTTCTTGGGCCAAACGTCTTGGGCTTTTACGTTGAAGTTCTTGGGCTTTGAGGCGGTTTAGAAACGTGTCCTGGCCGCACACACGAGGCTTCACCATGCGGCGGAACGGTGGCTGGCCGTGCGCCTGGACAGGTCGGTCTTCAATCGGGTATAACTTCTGGTTGGTAGCTCCAAATGACTTGATTCCACTTCGAGGTGAATCTCGATTCTTTAAGCTTTCCAATGACACCAAGATCTCCAATTTTGGTTCACGGGAAGGTCTTCAATGGATGCTAAACTTCTGATGGTCCGAATCTGTCCTCCAAGTCCTTTTCTTTCCCTTTTTGGTCGTTTTCCCTTAAAACCTGTAAAAACTCTTCGTTCTTGCAAATACTAAGTTATTGGCCTTAATACATCAGAAATGTATCAAAACCTTGTTAAACACTATAGAAAACCATAGCTAAAATGGGTGAAAATACGGTGTTATCAACTCCCCCAGACTTAGACTTTGCTTGTCCTCAAGCAAACAAGAAAGTAAAGTCATGGAAAAGAGGTTTGAAAATCACGGGAACTACTTACCTTCCGGGTTATCCTCTCTGCACTCCTCACTGCCTGATGTCCGGAACTTCCATCCGTTAGTTTCCATGAGAGTCATCGATTTCTCCTTAATCAATCCCACGGTTCTCCGGCATCTCCAAACTCTCCATTGTCATCTCTTTACATAAATTAAGCATAATAAAATGGTGAGATCTTACCAAGGGAAAATTGATTGGAGGCATGTAGGTCTTTTCCAAGCCGAGACTCTCTTCGTAAGTTCCACCTCTTTCTCTTTTCTCACTTGCAAGGGATCGATTTCTCCTTACTTTTCTAGGGTATCATTTTATTTTTTCTATCGACCCCTTGCTCTTTATTTGGGACAGGCGCTTCCATGAGGTCCGAAGTATGCATGGTGGTTGCCACATCATCCCTCGGTTCACTTCTTTTTGACCTATATCCTCTTTCTCTCTTTTTTTTTTTTTTTTTTTATAGAATAGACTTCCATGAGGTCCAAAGTATGCCCGGGTGTAGCCGCACATCCCTTGGTTCACTTCCGTCGTCTTCTCTTTTCTTCTTTTTTTTTTTTTTTTTTTTTTTTAGAGTATTGAAGGGAAGAGTGAGGGGACCATACTGATGAAGAAGTGCAATGTCTCGTGAGGCTCGGAGTAGAACTCTACTCAACTATATCTCAGATCCCAAGGCTCGACAATTAAGTCCGGTTTAAGTCCTATAAAGGTTAGAGACAACGTTAGATCATCTGGATATCCATCGAACATGGGTCTTTGGGGATTGTCGAATCAGCTCACGGCCTATCCAAACTTGGCTCCGTAGTCAAGCGTGATCAAGAGTGGAGTGTTAATCAAATCAGATAAACCGTTAGAATAAGATTGTAATTCCCTACTAAATTTGACTCAATAAAACGACTCGAAAAACAAAAATTCAATATTGATGTAAAAATGGAAAATTTCGCAAGTCAACAAGAGTAAAAGGTAAAATCGTTAGTAAAGGATGAACATCCCCCCCAGACTTAAATTACACCGTCCTCGGTGTGAAAAAGAAAGAGAAGAGGATGATAATCATAAATTTAAAGATAGAATTAAGAACGATGTCACCGTAATAATGATGGAACGTCTTCCCCCAGACTTAAATTGTTGCCAATTCTTGTCCGGTGGAGACGGTGGAGTGATGGTGGGGCGGTGATGGATAGTGACTGTCCGTAGTTCTTTCTCCCAATGCTAGATTTCCTTTCCTTGCTTGTATATTCTTGTTACAAAACCTAAAACCATCAATAACGAATTAGAAAAACAAAAACCAAAGATAAAATCCTAATATAAATAAATAGATAGATAGATATAGTTATGTTAATGGTATGGTCGTGGTTGTAGATCCACTCAATGTGTCCGTGATTAAGATCATAAAGGACGAATGACATCGCTGGGACGGATGGCTGGCTTGTCGCGGGCTGGAGATCCGATCATGACGGCTTAGGACCGCGGGTACGTGACCCGTGTGGTCGGTCGATCGGCCGATCGTTATTCCCGGTTTGCTCGTCCGTCTGTCGCTCGGCCGCACGCTCAGCTCCCGACCGTGCGGTCAGAGGCCTTGCTGCCGCGGGCTGGTGGCTTGGTCATGCGGAAGGGACTGGGTCGCCAAGTCCGAGAGACTCTTCCGTGTGGCGACCAAATCTTCCTGCTTGCTTCCTTTTTAACATGGATAAGAAACACATCAAAGCATAAAGCATAATCGAAACCAAAAACCAAAAATCAAAAACATAACCTAATGATGGGTTGCCTCCCATCCAGCGCTTTATTTAACGTCGTTGAGCTCGACGTTGGTGTCTTAGAGATCAGGCGGATGGAGTTCTTGTCTCATGACAAGCTTGCCTAGGCTCCCTTCGACGTTCGAATCCTTCTTCTTCCTCTCGTGGCGGTCTTCTCCTATGGTCATCACGACTTCTGTTCCGTGTTGGCGGTTTTGCCTCGTAGAAAATGTCTTCATTGATGTTAGTGAAGAACATTCTTCCCTTGGTCCAATCCATTACGGCTCCAGTGGTAGATAGAAATGGTCCTCCAAGTATGAGTTGAGAGTGCATTCCTTCCACCGTGTCGATGACGTGAAAGTCGGTCGGAATATTACAATTTCCGATTCGGACATACATGTCCTCAATCAAACCTTCCGGTGTTGTGAAAGTCGAGTTCGCTAGCCCTATGCGAATCTCAGAAGGTCGTAACTCCTTAATCCCAATTTGTCTCGCCATTGCTGAGGTCATCACATTTACGCAAGAACCTGAGTCGCAAAGTGCATCCCTGAACTCGATTCCGCGTATGTAACAAGTTACTACGAATCGTCCTGGGGCTCTAGCTTCCTCAGCGTGTTGAACGGCCTCGTGTGGTTCAAAGCTTGCTCATATAGCTCTCTCATCTCCTTTCTAGTTTCACAACTTTCCAGGAAAAAGCGATCAATATCATAATTCAAACAAGCTTCAGCGAAAGAGGTACCTGGGGGTAGATCTGCAACTGCCCGGTTGAAATCTCCGAGGTCTCTTAAGCTTATCCATTGCGGATACCAACGGTTTCTCAAAAGTGAAATGCCGTGTGGCTTGCGATGTAAGATCGGTCTTTACGAATTGCAAGGGTCAGGATGAGCATTCACCACGTTGCACCCCACATGCGGGTTTGGCTCTCCTCCCTCCGTTCTCTCGTCTTGGCGTCTAACAGCGCGTTGCCGAGCTTCTATGGACTCCTCTCTTGGCAGGTTGGCTCTCCTGGCGGCCTCCTCACGAAGTACTCTAGTCACCCTAAGTATGGCTGAGGTGTGGTCGTGGGAGCCAATTATTTTCCTAGACTCATCTAGAAAAGCTTCCTCCAAGTTGTCTTGCCGAACCAAGATCTTCTGAATGGTGCATTCGCTGGAGATTGCACGTCTTTGCAGCAGGTCGATGTAACTTAAAACATCGGTGAGCTTCCTAACTGTCTCAATCGAAAAGTGGTCGAGGCGGTCCCCTATGGCCTTGGTCACTTTGTCGCTATTCTCCAATCTTCCGGCGTGGTCTTGTCCTCCTATAAAACAGCTCCCGATTTCGCTCTCGATGCGTCAAAATCTCCTGTCTATTTCTTCGACATCTCGCATATGCTTCTCCCCAAAATTCTTGACAAAAGCCGAAATTTCATCAATCTTCCCACAAAGAATCGAATCCATCTTGTCAAGCCGCTCTCGAGTCGTCTTCTCAATCATCTTAACGTACTCGAGATATTGCGCTAAAAGATTCTCCGGTTGTCCCATGTGTTTCACTTACTTCGAAATACCTATCTCCTGGCTGTGGAAGACTTGTTGTGGCAGACGAAATGAAACTTGACTTCCTTCTAATTGATTTTGTTGATACACATTCGCTCTTGGATAAGGATGTTGAAAACGTGTCTGCAGAGGCACAGGCGGTAATCTACGGGCAACTCTAGATGGTGGAGGATTTCGCGGCCTCGGCGTACCTTGGTCGTGAAGCTCCCTCTGTAGCTGCTTAAAGGCTTCATCTTCAGGGACTTTGTTCGATGGGAACTTGGTCGCTGCACATGAGTAAACTACTTCGGTTTCCTCTTCATCTTCATCTAGGTCTTCAGAAGTACTACTATGCTTCTCTTCTTCCATCATGCTCTTATCATGACTCGGCTCAATCTCAGCTAACTCTTCTTTGAATCTCCACGTAGGGTCCGGATCGATTGCCTTTTGCGGACAGGGGTCCGGGTCAGGCTGGCGATCGCGGGTGAAGGACGGGTCGTGGCCGGCTGTCGACCGCGGGCTCAGTGCCCGACCGTGCGGTGAGAGGCTTCTCGACCGCAGGTCGTGTTCACGGTCGTGCGGCAGCAGGTCATCGGTTGCTTCGGTTGGTCGGTCTGGGTACGGGTCGTCGGGTGGTTCGGTGATCGGGTCACAGACCGAAGGGCCGGTCGGTCGCGGGACGCGATCGTGGTCCAAGGGTTGGGACGAATCGGTAGTGGGTCGGTCGATCGAACTGAACGTTAACCGTGGGCCGAATGGTGGGTCGTGGTCGACTGCTTGCCGCGGGCTTAGACCTTGTCCGTGCGGCGAGAGGCTCCTCGGTCGCGGGGCGTGGTCATGGGCTTGCGGTAGCTGGCCGGTCACATCGTCGGTCCATGGGTCGTCGGTCGGCTGGTCCGGTTCGTCTGTCTGCCGCATGGTGGGAGCCCGTCCGTGCGGTCCTGGGCTAGGCGACCGCAGGGTGGAGGCTGCGTCATGCGGGTCTGGTCCGAGGGAGGTCAGGGCTGGTCCGGTTGGTGACCGCGGACTGGGGGCTTGTCCGTGCGGTCGTGGGTCGTTTGGCCGCGGGTCGAGAGCCCGACCATGCGGTCGTAGGCTCACCGGCCGCAGGCTGGTCCGTTCGTCGTGCGGCCATCGGTTGGTCATGTGGCTTGGTTCCTCCTCGGTTTTGATAGCTAAGTCTTCTTTCTCTTCAGCTCCCGTGGAGCTATTCATGCTTTCTTCCTTTTCTTCAGTGGCTTTAGGTCCCTGTAAGGTAAGAGAAAGAGTTTCACATGGGTCAGAGAAATTTAAAGACTTACCTTCCTCTTGGAAGTAGGATGGTGAGTGATTTGCTAGATCTTCAGCTTCTTCTAGAGGTCGTGGGAGTTCAGTGGCTACGCCTTCTTCAGAAACAGCCAGGCCGAAGTCCTCTCGGACCTTGTCTTCATGGTAGAAGACGGGTTTCCAAGACTTCCTCTTAATGACTTGTTCCTCAAGGCGAAGCTTCTCTTCTTCTCCGTAAGCTTCGTACTCTTCGCTACACTTCCATTCACTATATTCTCTGGGATCAGCGAAACCACTTTGCAGGGCTTCGACCTTCCATTCGAGATTATCTTCTACTCCTTCAATCTTGTAGTGCAGGTTAGTGATCTTCGACTCTTGCTCCATGATGTCTCTTTTCATGTAGTGTATTTGAGAGTTGATATCTTCCAAACCTTTTTCTACTTTAGTAACTCGTTAAGCTTAGCTTCGGTCTCTGTCTTGTACGAGTCTATCTTGGCATGGATAGCTTCGCTAGACTTTTCTTGTACTTCAAGAAACTTCAACAATATGTCCTCAATTCTCGTGTTTGGGACTGGAGGTTGAGGGTTAGGCCTTCGGTGGGTCGTAGGAGAGTTGTGTTGATTTGACTCGATCATCATCATCTCAGGATGACTTTGATTTGCGTCAGGTATGAGACGGGCAGGTTCTCGGTGCGTACGTGGGGGATTCGCACATAGTCTTCTCCGGTTCATGTCTTGTGGACGTGAGTGGGCAGCTCTCACGTATGGGTCCCTATGGGGTCGAGAATGGTTGCGAATAGCTTTGATGCTATTTACTCCCAGTACTCGTCTACGGTCGGGTGAGTTTAGGCCGAAATAAGGGTCATTTGGACCAAAGAGTTTCAAACCTAGCGCGAAACATGCTTCTTGTATGGATGCAAGCTCCGCGTCTTCTTGTGCTGTGATATAGCCTCGCGGATTAGAGGCTATTTCCGCGTGTCTCTTCGTCATGCTTTCGAACAATAGCCAATCGGATTCCTCAGGGAAATCTTCAGGGCCAACTCCGTAGTCCATGATTCTGAAACAAAGAAAACCAAAAAGAAAAATTAAAAGCAAAGTGTCCTAGACTAGACTCTAGTCTCAGCCTCGGTGGTAAACTATTCTCCCCAGAGGCAACGGCGCCAAAAACTTGGTGGGAGCTAAAGTTAGCCCTCACTAGTTTCACCCAAATAAGAAATTCAGGAGTTTAACCTTGGGCAAAACAATTGAAAAGTTGCAAGTGCACAGCTAATCGCTTCTAGTACTTTAGGTATCGATCCACCCGGAGAGAGTTACCAAAGCGAGTCCTGCAAGAAAAGAAATCAGGCTAAGACCAAACGGTAGGGATTGTTGTTGTTGTGTCACGGTCCTAAAACTAAGAAGGCAAATAAAAAGGCGAATAAACTAACCCTAGTGAACTAACCTAAACGAAAGCAGCAAAGCAAAGCGGAACCAAACTAAAAGAAAACAAACCTAAAACTAAAGCAAACGAAACAAAGAAGTAAACGAAAGCAAGTAAGCAGAGCGATTGAAACGTGGGTTGTAAGCAATAAAGAGAAACGCTGGGCATGCAGGGATTTTCGCGGGGGATTCATAGATAGGGTTCACTTGAGGATCCTGGATAGGTTCAATTTAAAGCCTGTTCACGAACTACGATTTCTAAAGGCCACCAAACCCCTAATCGGTTAGGTTGATGCTATCACTATCAAATTCGGTAACTAATACGGTTTGACTAGAAACTAATTCAGTGACTAATGCAGGTTGATCAGAAACTCAATAAGAAGCAAGCATTAAGATAAGAATCGATACGTTCACTACGAGCACACGATACAATGTAAATCTTCAAGCGTGATATTTCAAGCTCTTCTATACCTAGTTCGGATTATTCACTTTCAACGGTTAGCAGGCAAACGGTCTATGATCAAGGTCAAGGTTAACTACTCCTTAACACAGGCTTTAATGATCAGGTTAGAAGAAGAACAGGAGCAAAAGAAACTATCCTAACGAACCGCCACTCAAGCTAATCTACCCATTAAAATCCCCTTTGAATCACCCCTTACACCCAACTAGTAAACTACTCACACATAGTAGATCCAATCATCAAAGCAATAAAAGGGAAACTCAAAAGCATAAAACGATAGAATAGATAGGGTTTCAACAACGGTTCGGATCCGACTTCTCACAACAAGTGTATAGAAGCTAGATCTTTCTCCTAACAAAATAAAAGCAAAGAACAGTAAAAACACAAAGAGATCTAGCAACAGGGGCTGAGAGAGACGTCCAAGGAGGCTCTCAAAGTCTTCAAGCTTTCTCTCTAAGTCGGCGGCTACACTTCCTTCTTCTCCAAAACGTGCACACCGCACAATACTCCACACCCCAAACCCTAGACCTAAGAGGTCTATATATAGGGTACGGTGCTCAGAATTAGGGTTAGGGTTTGCACCTCCTCGAGTTTGTTTCTTGGGCCAAACGTCTTGGGCTTTTACGTTGAAGTTCTTGGGCTTTGAGGCGGTTTAGAAACGTGTCCTGGCCGCACACACGAGGCTTCACCATGCGGCGGAACGGTGGCTGGCCGCACGCCCGCGGCTTGGCCGTGCGCCTGGACAGGTCGGTCTTCAATCGGGTATAACTTCTGGTTGGTAGCTCCAAATGATTTGATTCCACTTCGAGGTGAATCTCGATTCTTTAAGCTTTCCAATGACACCAAGATCTCCAATTTTGGTCCACGGGAAGGTCTTCAATGGATGCTAAACTTCTGATGGTCCGAATCTGTCCTCCAAGTCCTTTTCTTTCCCTTTTTGGTCGTTTTCCCTTAAAACCTGTAAAAACTCTTCGTTCTTGCAAATACTAAGTTATTGGCCTTAATACATCAGAAATGTATCAAAACCTTGTTAAACAGTATAGAAAACCATAGCTAAAATGGGTGAAAATACGGTGTTATCAGGACTCATGAAAACCAACCCCGGGCTAAAGAGAAAAGAGAGAAAAGGAGATCGATTGAAAAAATAAAATGATACCCTAGAAAAGTAGGGAGAAATCGATCTCAAAAGAGTAAAAGAGAAGAGGAGGAAAGGAACCATAAGAAGAATGTCTTGGAAGCTAGAAGAAGGTAAGCGTCTACGCGATCTTTGATCGATACTCCCTCGTTGAGACCGCACGCTTGTAAAGAAATGAATGTAGGGAGTCAACAATGGAGATTTTGGAGCTTCCTTGAGATCCCGGGACACTAGTACGAAGAGTTGCTAAGTTCATGGTTGGTACATGTTGTAAGCTCAATCCTTTGAGTGATGGATTTACGGAAGATATACGGAGATTCTCGAGAAGTTGTAAGTTCCCGTTTTCAAACCTTTCCCTTTAAGATTTCGGATTGTTCTTGCTTGAGGACAAGCAAAGATTCAAGTCTGGGGGAATTGATGAGTCTTATTTTTATCGTTTTTAGTCTATGTTTTAGGATTGTATTTTGAGTCAACTAACCTATATTAGAGAGATATTATGACTATTTGCTTCACTTAGTGTTTTACAGGTCAAAAAGGGCAAACATTAGAAAAGAAGAGTTTTGGATCGATTAAGCATGAAGAAATGGCCAAGTGTGAAGAAATGAAGAAGGATCGACTCGAAATATAGTTCCACCCACTCGATGACTACACGAAGTAAGAGTGTGATGAGTCTTATTTTTATCGTTTTTAATCTATGTTTTAGGATTATTATTTGAGTCAACTAACCTATATTAGATAGATATTAGGACTATATGTTTCACTTAGTGTATTTCAGGTCTGAGAAGCAAATATTGGAAAAGAAAGAGTTTTGGATCATTTTGGATGCAATTATACATATGAAGATGCAGAGTCCAGCAGACCCGTCAGAAATATGGCCTCAGACGAAGACCTTTCCACCGTTGGATCGTTCTGATATTTTGATACAAGATAGCCACGGATGTTAGCTTTCATCTCCAAGTGGTCTCATGGGAATCCAACGGTGCAATCAAGAGTTATGGCCGATTTACTGAAGACATGTCAACCTGCTGACGAAGCCGACGCAGACGAGAGTCGGGATCGACCGATCCACAATTGGATCGATCGATCCTAAGAAGAATTTCGGCCCAAGCCCATGAAGACATGGACCGATCGATCTGGTCCATGGATCGACCGGTCCACCGCCTCTTTTGCCTCTTCTCCAAGACTTTCCATTTCTTTCTTTCCTTTTGTTGCTCTCCCTTTTACTATATAAAGGGGGGCTCGCCCCTTGTATTAGACACACCGAAAATCAGAATTCATTCTACTACTTTTCTTTAGTATGTGGGCAAGAGACCTAAAAGCTCTCTAGCTCCTTTTTAGTTTTATTTTAGGAAATAAAGATGTTTTCATTTATTGAATGCTTTGTTTCCTTTTCCATGTCTGAGTAGTTTCCTTATTAGGTTTAGGGTTTCGGAAGGGATGTGATAAATTCGCTAGGTTGTTAGTCCGGGAATTTAGATTATTAGTTCTTCATCTATTGTTGTTCTTAATGCTAGAATTAGACTGATCACCTAGTTCTAAGATCTTAGGCGATTAAACTAGGCACGAGAGTGGTGTTTAGTCGCTAGGATTAACATTAGGCGAGCAAGATTTCTTAGCTTGGCAAGCGTAAAGCTCTTGTTTTGATATCTTGTGAACATATCAATCTTGTTATTAATGCTAGTTTTACTTAGGGAAGCCTAGCGTAAAGCGTTCTCTAAATATTGCTAAGTAGGTATTTGCGTGAGAATCGACTTACCTTATTATTGTGAATTGAGTTCAAGAACGATTCTTTAACATTCCTTTACTTCGATTTGCTTGTTGTTTCACATCCTGGAAGAATACCCTAGACCTAATGTTTGTCTCATTATTGAATTGTCTTTTGAATTAATCGTTTGCTTGAAACAAATCTCTTAATTTGCTCCTAGCTATATTTAGTCTAATTATCTTATAGTGCAACTTTGGTCTCTGTGGATTCGACCCTTAAATACTACAACTGATTGCCGTCTTTGATCCGGTAGTTGTTTTATTCTAGGTTTTATTTGACCATCGATCACTTTCCCTCCGCATAGCACCGGAATCGTGAAGAGGAATTGCAATTGCAACCCTCCATGCGTTGATCCCACCGTGAATCAAGAAGGAATGCGAGATGAGATTCAACCAAACTTCTTCGGAGGGAATTGATGAGTACAAGCAAAGATTCAAGTCTGGGGGAATTGATGAGTCTTATTTTTATCGTTTTTAGTCTATGTTTTAGGATTGTATTTTGAGTCAACTAACCTATATTAGAGAGATATTATGACTATTTGCTTCACTTAGTGTTTTACAGGTCAAAAAGGGCAAACATTAGAAAAGAAGAGTTTTGGATCGATTAAGCATGAAGAAATGGCCAAGTGTGAAGAAATGAAGAAGGATCGACCGATCCACATCAAGGATCGATCGATCCATGACGATTTGCGGCCCACGTTTCAAGACGCGGCAGAACCGACTAACCAGGCCCATGGACCGTTCGGTCCACTCAAGAGTTTTGGCCCAAGACGAAGAAAGAAGGTGGGATCGACCGATCCACACCGAGGATCGATCGATCCCCGCTTGCCGCCTCTCCAAGAATTTCCATTTTTCTTTTTTCCATTTTCTCTCTTGTTTTCCATTTGTGATCCCTCTCCTTTTACTATATAAAGGGGGCACGACCTTGTAATCAAACACACAATTCATTCTCTCCCTTTTAGAGTTTGTAAGAGATTCACATCTCAATACACTCTTAGTTTTATTTTATAAAGATGTTTCTTTTTAGTTTCATCTTCGTCTTTATTTTTATGCTTGAGTAGTTTCCTTATTAGGCTAGGGTTTCTCTGAAGGGATGTGATTGATTATTAGGTTGTTAGTTTGAGAATTTATTTTATAGTTCTTTTTCTAATGTTGTTCTTAATGCTTAGGGCTCGAGTAGCTAACTTGTTCTAAGATTCTAGGCGACTAATCTGGGCACGAGAGTGTGTTCAGTTGCTGGACTCAACATTAGACGAGCAAGATTTCATAGCTTGGCACGCGAAAGCTCTTGTTTTGATATCTTGTGAACATATCGATCTTGTTATTAACGCTAGTTTTACTTAGGGAAGCCTAGCGTAAAGCGTTCTCTAAATAGTATTGCTAAGTAGGTATTTGTGCGAGAGCGACTTACCTTATCATTGTGAATTGAGTTCTAGAACATATCTTAATATTTCCTGTTACTCGATTTAATTGTTTTGTCACATCCCGGATGGTCTCCCTATGCCTAATATTTCTTTTATTATTGTTTGCTTATTTTATTCTATCGTTAGGTTGTTAGAAACAAACTCTCATTTTATTTTGTCTTAGCTTAATTTAATCTATTGATTTAAAGTGTATCTCTGGTCTCTGTGGATTCGACCCTAAAGTACTACTATGATTACCGTTTTGATCCGGTATAGTGTATGATAGGTTTTTATTTGTTTATCCGTGATGATCACACGTTAGTCAGCTGGAGAGTAGAACCAAGATGCACTTTGCCTTGTTTCGTAGAGACAGTAAACCTACCATCCGATAGTTTAATATGCATCGGAGCCATATCACAAACATAAAACAGAAAATCAAAGCACCCAGTCATATGATTCGACGCACCTGTATCAATGATCCAAGATTCGACGGAAAACTTACCAGAAAGACGATCATGAGCACCCGGAGTTCTGTCATTGAGAAGGGTGACCAATGTTTTCCATTGTTGATCATTGAGCCCAGAGAAACCAACACGATCAACACTAGTAATGACCGAGTTAACTGCTGGTGATGGGTCCGAGATCACGACGTGGTTTGCCCTCGTAGGTTCCTTTGGTTTAGGTAGAGGAAGTAGACCTCGCGTATCACCACCAGTCACACTTGGCATCTCTGGAAGCTTGGAACGTGGTCGATCTTCTAGCCATTAATCTCGACATAATCCATCACGCCTCCTCGAGATAATGCTCTTCTAGCTATCTCGACAATTTTGCCTTCCTTTGGGCTAATAGGGGTGATCGGGCCACTTTTCGGACCGGATTAATGGGTCAGCGTGTGTAGGCTCTGATACCATGTCAAGATGACCTAATGTGTATCAAGGTTATCTTATGTTGATATTAGGAGGCTGTGCCTTATATACATATCGAGATACCTAATTACATAGAGATGGTATTTACCAAAGTAGACTTAACTAATATGTAATTACATAGAGAGACTAAATCCCCCAATAATATTGGACGATAATCTTTCATAGTTCTCGCATATGTTTTCTTAGGTATTAAGGCGAGGATTGTTGTGTTTTCATAGTCAGGCCCGACCCGTCCATAAGGCAACTAAAGCACAATGCTTTAGGCCACCAAATATATATATAACTCGTGGGCCACATGTATAGAAAGTTTGCTTTAGTCTATTGGTGAGATGTTTTTCTAAATAATTCTAGGTCTTAAGTTCGACCCATGCATATAACATTCGTGTTTCCCTTTTTCCTTCTCCACTTTCACGCCTTCCTTTTTTCTTTTTTTTTTCCCTTTTCACTTTAAAATACTTTTCTTTTTTGTTCTCTTTAGTTTAATTCTTTTTTACTTAACAATAAATTCTTTAAATATTTTGATTTTATTTGGCTATTAAATATTACGATATTCTTAATTTTTTTAAACAAATTTTAAGTTTAGGAATCCTAAATTAAGAACTCAGATCACTACTGTTACTGGATAAACTATGATGTTGTTTTAATATTTTTTTAAATACATTTTAGTATTTTAATAATAATTTTTAACATTAGTTTTTTTATATATATATAAAATTATATTTTAAGTGCGCTTTAGGCCACCAAAATCCAAGGACCGGCCCTGTTCATAGTTCTCTTCTTCTTTTACTTTGACTTTTGACTTTTGTGTTCCAACTAAAACAAATGTGAAGCGCCAAGCAAACTCTTACTAGACGCTTCGTTTTTCTCTATTAATGCCCATTTGCATGTTTTCGTGTCTTAACTTGTTGGAGCGATTCTCATCTGTAACACATACATTTTGTTCCAAATTGTTGACACTCTCAGGTTTAAACGTTAACTATTAACTATTATATTTTGTTTAAAAAAAACAAAAAAAACAAAATTAAAAGAACGTTAACTATTAAATTTTACGTTACCTCCTTAACTATTAAATTTTTTTCAGTTATTGTTGCCAATTTCCCAAATTAAAAAACAAAACAGTAGACACAAATTTGTCCCAATTTTGTCCAAAAAATTTAAGAGAAATTGAGACAAATGCCCCTCCTTCTATGTCACTTTGCAAAAATGCCCCTCCTTCTATGTCACTTTGCAAAAATGCCCCTCTCTTTTATCTGACTAAACTTTATGTTGAAATGGACGATTTTGCCCTTCTTCTCTCTCACGCATTAATCGCGTTTCTCTCTCTCTTTTCCTCTCTCTTGCGGCGAATATGGCGATGAAGATCACGCCTCCGATTGTTTCCTCCGATTGTTCCTCCATCAGAGACCACGATGCTATTCTTGATCGACTTATCGATCCACCGTGAGAGACGCCGGAGTTTTATCCCCGGCCCTGAAGAGAGTAATATCTTCTTCCCGATGTATTGGTGAAGTAGTCGAGAGTGGGATAAAGATGGAAGTAGAAGGATCGAGCACTTCGATGAATCGTGCTCCTGATCAATCATCCTTCTTACGATCGAGACGATCCAAAGGTATCGAAATTTCAATCAAAGCTTAGTTTAAGCTCTTACAGGTTAATTTAGGGCGAAATTGCTGTGATTTGGTATCAATTGTTTGCATTTTGAACAGAAGATTGAATCATTTGCGTGGGTGTGTTTAATTTGGCAGCTCTGTATCAGTTTAAGCAGCATAAACTCCCAGCTTGTAAGCCTGTCTTAACACCAATATCGGTTAGTAACATGAATGAATCTTTGTGACCTGAAGATGCTAAGCTCTTGTTTTGATTTTGTGACCTGAAGATGCTAAGCTCTTGTTCTTGCAGGTTATAACAGTGTTTCTACTAATGGGTTTTGTTTTCATTCCCATTGGCCTTATTATGACTGTAAGTGCCTCATGTTTCAGTGTTTGTGAGATTCTATCCAGATTTTGTGTTAGGTCAGTAGGCGCTAAGTGATCCCATATTTTATCATGATCCAACCTCTTGTTGAACTGTATATACTAACACTTTCTTTAGTCCACATAGTGTTCATCACTTCATATTCTTCTGCATTTGAATTTGTTTATCTTCTTCTTGAGAGATTTAAGCTTGCACCTGTTATAGTGTTGTTAAATTGCAGGAATATCATTGACCTGGTTTCGTTTTGTGTCGAATCCCTTTTTTGGTTCCATCATAACCTTTTTTGTGCTCTCTATGTTTTGAGATTGTAGTCATAATGAAGACTGGTGGTTGGTGGTATAAAGACCGACTTGGCCGTTCTAGAGGCCCTTGTGAGCTTATAACCCTTAAGACGGCTTACGGAGCTGGAATCATTGACAGAGATACTTTCATTTGGGGTGAGGACATGGATGAATGGGCGCCTATTCACATGGTTTATGGTTTGGAACCTGCAATTGCCACTTGGGAAGGTCTGTATATTTGAATAATTACCATTTTGCCTCCTATAGCTTCGCATGACTTTCATGGTTAGCTTTGTTAACTCTGGTATTTTTTTTTCAGTGAGGCTTGGTGCAGCAGCAACGGCTTTCCTACACAAAATCCAGAAGGGAATACCGCCATGGGTTCCTCTAAAGGGACGAGAGCCAAAAACATACAAGCAGCTGCAGCTCCAAAAGGAAGCTATTGAGAGTAAGAAACGTGACATGGCAGTGCTTGAAGCAAATGATGGCGTCTGGCCTGGAGTCAGAACTCCCAGCCATGCTCTGGATAAATTTTTTAATATTAAAGTCATTTATTACAATCAGCATGTGTTTCATTGTACAAATGCAAATGGTCATTTTAATTGCAGGAACAATGGTTGTTTACAGGTGGAACAATTAGGGGTTTTTCTGCAATGTTTTTAAATTTACAGGCGGACAATGTTTTAATCATTTGACTGTGAGTGTCGGCCATATTCTCCTACCAAACAAAGCTGCAGCTTGATCTTATAAATAAGAAAACAATAAAACGGTGGATATGTTTTCAATTGTCAATTTGGTTAGGATAAACATTAATATTTAAAGCTTAATATTCTTAACAAATAGTCTATAATTTATTCTGGAAGAAATTTTCAAAAAAGTGCTCAACTAAAGTGAATTTGCCCCCATTGAATCGTGAAGACAAGAAGACTTCAACCAGTGCTTACCAAGATTCACAATCTACCGGTAGCTCCGGAAAGAGCACCCCAGCAAGGAAGATGCAAGATAACATCCCTGAGGAAACCGATGTCCAAGTTTTCTCACGTTCTTGGAGCCATAGTAGTCACTGTCGAGTACTAATAGAGAGATCTAAAACCTTCAACAATTGTAACATCGTAAACAATAAATCCCATGTCATCCTATCTTTTATTAGGTTTTTATAACGCTTTTACATAGTATTTATATAGTTTAATACCTTTTACAATACTTTTATAAGATTTTTATATTGTTTTTACAAGGTTTAATATTTTTTATAATGATTTTACAAGGGTTTTATATGGTTTTTACATGGTTTTTATATGGCTTTTACATGATTTTTACATAGTTTTTACATGGTTTTTATATGATTTTTACATGGTTTTTACATGGTTTTTATATGGTAATTATTGTAAGGTTTTATATGGTTTTTACATGGTATTTACATGGTTTGTATATGGTAATTATTATAAGATTTTATAAGGTTATTACATAGTTTTTATATCGTAATTATATGGTTTTTATATGGTTTTTACATGGTTTTTACATGGTTTTTACATGGTAATTATTGTAAGGTTTTATAAGGCTATTATATGGTTTTTATATGGTTTTTACAAGGTTTAATACCTTTAATAATGCTTCTATAATGTTTTTTATAAGGTTTTTACATGGTATTTATATGATTTTTACAAGGCTTTTATGCATGACCAAAAAAAAAAAAAACTAGGCTTTTATAAGGTTTTTATAAGGCTTTCACATGGTATTTATATAGATTTTTATATTGTTTTTACAAGGTTTAGTACTTTTTATAATGATTTTACAAGGTTTTTACAAGGTTTTTATATGGTTTTTACATGGTTTTTATATGGCTTTTACATGATTTTTACATAGTTTTTACATGGTTTTTATATGATTTTTACATGGTTTTTATATGGTAATTATTGTAAGGTTTTATATGGTTTTTACATGGTATTTACATGGTTTTTATATGGTAATTATTGTAAGGTTTTATAAGGTTATTACATGGTTTTTATATGGTAATTATATGGTTTTTATACGGCTTTTACATGGTTTTTACATGATTTTTACATGGTTTTTATATGGTAATTATTGTAATGTTTTATATGGTTTTTACATGGTTTTTACATGATTTTTACATGATTTTTATAAGGTAATTATTGTAAGGTTTTATAAGGCTATTATATGGTTTTTATAAGGTACTTATTGTAAGGTTTTATAAGACTATTATAAGGTTTTTATATGGTTTTAATAAGGTTTTTATATAGTTTTTGTAAGGTAATTATTGTAAGATTTTATAAGGCTATTATAAGGTTTTTACATGGTTTTTACATGGTTTTTATATGGTAATTATTGTAAGGTTTTATAAGGCTATTATATGGTTTTTATATGGTTTTTACAAGGTTTAATACCTTTAATAATGCTTTTATAAGGTTTTTTATAAGGCTTTTACATGGTATTTATATGGTTTTTACAAGGCTTTTATGCATGACAAAAAAAAAAAAAAAACTAGGCTTTTATAAGGTTTTTATAAGGCTTTTACATGGTATTTATATAGTTTTTACAAGGCTTTTATCCATGACCAAAAAAAAAAAACAAAGCTTTTATAAAGTTTTTACAAAGCTTTTATCCACCAAAAAAAAAAAACAAGGCTTTTATAAGGTTTTCAATAACTTGGATAAGTTACAACACTTCACACACACACACATACATATAGTAGCTTCTCTACTTACTACACACACAAGCACCCATACTTTAGACCTTACTCCTAGTTCTAGACAAGCACCCATACTTTAGACCTTACTCCTAGTTCTAGACAAGCACCCATACTTTAGACCTTACTCCTAGTTCTAGACTTTCTTACACAAGAATCATTACATTAACAACTCCCCATAGCCACTACTTATTGCCTAGATTAGACTAATTCCACAAGGAAAGACTCTTAACAACTCCCAACAACTCTCTTACACAATTAGACTCTAACAATACCTTCTAGCTTATCACTTCAATTCTAACTTAAACATAACTAGTTACTTGGGCCTTTCTCATTCAAAACGTTGGCCCAATACTGACCCAATACCATTGTTGACTTTCTTCTCCTCTTTGACTCTTCACGCCAATCTTCCACTTCGTTCTTCTTCTTCTTCGTTTATCCTTTGCTTCACTTCTTCTTCAACTTCTTACTGACTTGTCTTTCCTCTTGTTGCAGGGTTTAATCAAGAACTCAATTCTCAACAACATCCTTAGGAGTATTACTACGATCGAAGGGCTCAACATCATTCAACTTTGAGTGTAATGGTGCGTTCGAATTCCTATCTTTGCATTTCAATGTGCTGCTTCTCTTTCCCGAAGTTGCAGACAAACTCAAAGAAGCTGATTTGGAGGAGGAAGAAGACTCTGAGACCTCTGTTGCATCACATTCAAGTTGGTTCCATAAACCCAATGTACGATTCATCGTCTCTCTAACAAGTTTAACCTGCACAAAATAAGATGGAAATTCATCCCATATGTCCTTATATGAAAAAAACAAAGCTCTTATATCCTTGGGTAATCTAATACCCCGTTTTTTACTTTCCTCCATGTCAAAAGACACTTATACCCTGGCGAATTATATCCATTTTTAATTAAATTTGCTAATTAAATTTGAATTTAAAAAAAAACACAAAAAACAGAAAAAAAAACAACGAACCCGAGCTCGAGCTCGAGCTCCACCAGAATCGTCGTCCGCTGCCTCCGATCTGCGTCGTGGAGCTCCGTCGTCGCCGTCATTGCTTCGGCATCGGATTCCGAGCTTCTTGCGAGCTGCAGAATTGGAAACCCAGGTCCATGCTTCAACTTATTAAGAACATTGCAAAAGTAGTTTTTTGTATCAATTTGGGGGGGGTGGATTGTTGGGTATGCACATTGCATGTTTTAGTAGATATCTGGATCGATTAGCACTTGAACTTAGTAAGACATGGATTTGAGCTGTTTAATCGTAGTGAATCTTGAAGTAGAACCCGAAACAGTTCAGATCTGGGATTCTTCAACGATAGGAGAACTAGGTAGAACTAGTATTACTGGGTTCCCTAGTAGAACTAGTAAAACTGGTATTACTGATTACTGACTGAGTTGCGTTGTAATGTTTTTGCAGGATACACAATGAGCAGCAAAAACGTATGCGTGCATTTTAAATGCAAAGGGTGCATATACAATTTGATGTTTAAGATGGTAGTGGAGAAGATAACTTTGTCAATGGTTGAAAGTAGGATATACCAGAAGGTTAGATTAGATCAAAATAAGGTTAAATTGCGGCTGAGTTTCATGCCACTTATAAAAGAAAAGGAAGGAGAGTCGGTAATTACTGATGATGAGGATTTGGGTGTTTGGCTAGAATCCACTGACCATGAGAACCGTAGAGGTATCCTCTATGTGGAGGTTATCACTTTGTCGGATCTGTCGGAACAACAGTCACGAGCGGAGAAAAGTAGTTCTTTTGGTAATAACTATGAAGTGTTGGATGATGAAAAGCTTGAGGAAATCGGACCTAATGCCATTACACTGTATGTAGAGAAAGAACAATCAAAAGAAGAAGATACGGCGATGGAGGGTGATGATTGTACTATAGAGGGTGATGATTGTACTATAGAGGGTGATGAATTTGAGGAGAATAGGGGAGATGAGTATGTTGAGGTTCCACCTGTTCTAGCAGTTAGTCAGTATATAGATGAATGGGAAGACGGTTTGAATTTGACACTCAAGCAAAAATTTCGAAACAAGAATGCATTGATAGATGTGGTGGATAGAGGAGCTTTTAAGAAATCATTCTGTTTTCGAACTATGAAGTCGGATTATGTGCGTTTAGTTCTGATTTGTGATACAAAGGGTTGTACATGGCGTTTAAGAGCTGGAGGCATTAAAAATACAGAGATGTTCTCCATTAGAAGGTACAACAAGATGCATACATGCACTAGGCCTAGTCAGAGTTCATCAAACAACAGGAAGAGGAGGAAAGGCACACCACAATTAGTTGCTTCTGTTTTACATGATCTATTCCCAGGGCAAATGGAAACACCACCGCCAAAAATTATCATGGAGCTTGTTCAGACAAAGTTGGGTGTGCAGGTATCATACACCACAGCGTTGAGAGGGAAAAATGAAGCGGTTAGTGATTTGCTTGGTAATCCAGAAGATAGCTACAAGCTGATGTATTGTTATTTGCACGTGTTAGAGAGGATGAATACGGGTACAAAAACATGTGTCAAATTGGATGATGAAACTGGTAAGTTCAAATACCTATTCTTTGCTTTGGGAGCTAGTATAGAAGGATTCAAATACATGAGGAAGGTGTTGATTGTGGATGCAACTTTCATCAAGAACAGATATCCTGGTGTACTTGTTGCTGCCTCAGCTCAAGACCCGAATACTCATATATATCCCATAGGCTTTGGTGTACTTGATGGCGAGAATATGGCAAGTTGGCATTGGTTCTTTGAGATGCTTAAAACTATTGTACCAGACTCTTCTGAATTGGTATTCATGAGTGATAGGAATGCAAGCCTCATTAGCGCCATAGGTAATGTGTATCCCCAAGCTCATCATGCGCATTGTGTAAGACATTTGTCCCAAAATGTTAAATGTCATGCTTCTAACGTCAACAAAGACGTAGTGGCTTGGAAATTCACGCTGTTGAGTAAGCAATACACAGAGGCTGAGTTCAAAGAAGACTATGACAATTTTATGAGGCGATATCCTTCGGCGGGAAAATATGTGGAAACCACGAAGAAAGAAACTTGGGCTAGGTATTATTTTCCAGGGGAAAAATATGACATACTTACCAGCAATATTGCTGAATCCTTGAACAATACATTCAAGAAAGCAAGGGAATACTCCTTAATACCCTTGCTTGACACGGTCATTAAAAAGATGGCGGTTTGGTGGAATCAATACAGGAAGGACTCAGTGGCTGGAACAAGCAAGCATAAACTGGTTCCTTTAGTGGAGAACAACATGCATGATTGGTGGCCGGCTGCTGAGAAATTAAAGGTGACAGAACTTCACCATTACAGTCTTGAATACGATGTCACCGATGCACATGGGAAAAATTATTTGGTCAACTTGGTCAGAAAGAGTTGCAGCTGCAAGTTTTTTGACATTGAAAGGTATCCTTGTTTGCATGGACTAGCCGCTTTCACTTTCTTTTCGAAGCTGCCAACTAAACCTCGTGAATTAGAATTACACGAGTTGTGTTCACAGTATTATTGGACAGAATCATGGGCAATGGCGTATTGTAATACTATTTATTTAGTTCCGGATAAGACTCAATGGAATGTTCCAGATTACATCAAAGAGCTCCAGATCATTCCTCCGGAAAAAAAGAAGAAAACGGGAAGAAGAAAAGTGACCAGGTTTCCCTCGGTGGGAGAAAATAGGAAAAGAAGGACACAAATCAAAAGACGCCCAAGACAAGGACTTCAATGGTGGATATTTGGAGATGAAAGTGCTATTTGATATATGCTTCATGTTTTGTATTGTAAAACAGGTGTGTTTGATATTTGCTTCTTGTTATGTATTGTAAAACAGGTGTGTTTGGTTTGATAAGCACTTTTCGTTATGGTAGTACTAGTACAACTATAGTAAAACTTTAAGATCGTAATACTAGTCTAACTAACCTGAAAGACTTTAAATGTTGGATATTTGGAGATGAAAGTGCTATTTGATATATGCTTCATGTTTTGTATTGTAAAACAGGTGTGTTTGATATTTGCTTCTTGTTATGTATTGTAAAACAGGTGTGTTTGGTTTGATAAGTGCTTTTCGTTATGGTAGTACTAGTACAACTATAGTAAAACTTTAAGATCGTAATACTAGTCTAACTAACCTGAAAGACTTTAAATGTCGGATTATTAGTAATGATCATAATTATTAAATTAATTGAAACTGAATGATGAAAATGATAAAGATGAAGTTATATCATTTATGAAACTGATATATTTAGTTCTTATGAATAATTTACAAAAAAAAATAAAATTTGTAAAACATTATTCACAAGACACCCTCACACTTTGTATATGACTTTACAAATTATATCCTCCTTACGATGAGAGAATTACATATATGTTTTATTCAGTGTATGAGTGCATAAAAACACCATAAATGTATGTTAACCTTGATTTGTAAACAGTAAAACTAAAAAAAATACTTTTAAGATCAAGTAAAACTAAATAAATAGGAAAAAACCCAAAAATAAAACTATGACCAAATTTCGTAAAACTGGTTACTGGGTAAAACTGTGTAGGCAAAGATGGAGCAGATTTGGTGAAAAAACGGCGCACATGTCAGAAAAGGCTGCGCACGTGTAAAATGTGATGGCGCCCAAATGAATTTGAGTTGGCGCCCAAATGAATTTGAGTTGGCGCCCAAATGAAATCGAATTTTCGAAATATCCTATTCCTTTTTCTTTTCTTCCTATCATTCTCTCTCATCAACATTCTCCACCTCTCTCCTCAAATACCCAATTTCTCATTCTCTCTCAACTTGCGATTTGTGCAGAAGGGGAAAGTTATGTCATCATCCGACGATACTGGGGATGGCGACCTATACTACGCAAATATGTCAAGGTTGAGGAAGCTTGACATGTGGCGAACCGCCGTAGCCGACGGTGATTGGGGACTTCCCCTCGAATGTCCGTGTGGTGAGAGGATCGTCGAGGAGGTCATAACTACCGAAACTGAAAAGAAGCGTTACTTGACTTGCATCAAGTACGAGGTAATCTCTTGCTAGTATCGATTAGGATTCGGAATATGAGAATTGGGTTTATGATTTTTCGCATTGTTGTGTAGGATGATGGGTTGCATAGGCGAAAATCATGGGTCCATGCTATTGAAGAAGAGACCAAAAGCTTAAAACAGACGGTTGATGGCCATGCTGCACGATTGAGGGAATTCGCTTCACATGATGTCCAAATCGCTCAATTGAAGGACCGGGTACAAGCTAAAGATGACGAGGTTGCAAAACTTAAGGAGCTGGTGCAAGCTAAAGATGATGAGATTGCAAGAATTAAGGATCTGCTCCACGCCTTTGACAGTCGCATCCTCACCCTTGAGCATTGTTGCTTTGATTCCCCTTAGTCTATTTCGTTGTGTTTTCCCTTGTTTCAAGACTGATCCATGTTTTGTTAGACTTATCCGTATTTCTTTATTTCCCCTTAGCACTCTTTAATTCTTTCATTCTCTGGTTTTCTGTTGAATTTTTTGTTTGCAAAGTGATGTTGCATAGTACGATGATGAGAAATTAACAAAAACCACACCATAGTTATACTAGTTTCTCTGGTAGTACTGCTGAGAAAATAACAAAAACCTAGTTTTACTAGTAGTACTGATGAGAAATTAACAAAAACCACACCATAGTTATACTAGTTTCTCTGGTAGTACTGCTGAGAAAATAACAAAAGACCTAGTTTTACTAGTAGTACTGATGAGAAATTAACAAAAACCACAACATAGTTATACTAGTTTCCCTGGTAGTACTGCTGAGAAAATAACAAAAGAACACCAACAAAGTCATACTGTCACATTAGGGGAATCATCAACCAACTCTAGATCGGGTCACAGGCTTGCGAGGATAACTCCCAGGTACTCGACTTCGCTTTTTAGACCGGATTTCACTCTTTTTTTGGGAAATAAACCCATCCAAATTTGCTTCATCATCTGCTTCTGGGGAGTCCTTGGGTTGTCGTCTTGGGAATTCGAAGGGGAATCATCATCGTCTCCCATCAACATACCTTGCCGAGCCTACACTCAAAAAGACAATGTTATAATAAGTAAGATATAAACTTAACTAAATTATACTAGTTAGACTAGTATTACCTTTTCCTTCTTCACAAACTCTTCTAATGGTGTGATCCTTTCTTCCAAGCCAACAAACTTTTCTTCAATTGTAGTAAATCTTTCATCCATTTCAGCTCTCATGTCATTAACTACATCCACCAATCCACCCATCTCTCCCACTTCCTCGTTTCCAGCATTCTCATTTTCCTCTTCTACCCGAGAAGCCACATCTTGGTCGTACTATCCTGGAAAAAAACAGTCTTCCCACTACTAAGTCGTCTCATCCATGTATTGACAGTGTAATCATCTACATCGTCCACATCCTCTTCTTCATGGATTTGACTCATAAGCCCATGCTCCTCTTCTCTAACTGCGATGATACTATCGATGTCCTGTAAATGATACACTCATAAGTATAATGTATTATAACATGGCAAACAAAATTCATGTTCCTTGTATAACTTACCTTAGTATCTCCCAGTTGTTCATTGATTTCCGAAAGAGGAAACCCTTTCAAGTAGCTTTTTCTGAATTTTGATTTGCACATCCTAGGACAACTGCTGTCCGCCTCTGGATTCACCTCTCGGAATGCACTGTTCAATTGCGGAATTGCTTCAAACGCTAAAAGCTATACAACATCCAACAATTTAATTTTAGTTACTTTAAGTATTATTGAAACTAATAACAATGACAAAAAACACTTACCTCAAGAGGAAGACAGAATCCGGGAATGGGCCATGGACCACCTTTCTTCACTTTCCCTCCAAAATGCCTCATTGTGTGGGCAATCTCCATAAGCATATGGTCAAAAGACAATCTTCCCCAAGGAAATGTCTTACAATAAGCGAGATCTTCTACCGCTCTTAGTAATACTTCCTCCACGCCTGTAGCATCTTGTCCACACTTTGTCTGCCCTCTGATAATGCTTGCCAGGAAATAGAGAACCAACATCTTCAACCTATCGTCATTACCTTTTCTTGGCACCATATCCTCTAACGCTTCTTTCACATCTTGAAGTCTAATAACAGGACGGCAAATATACTTCCTCACAAATCTTAAAGAGCCTTTCTCCTTATATCCAAGCAGATAGTTCTTACAGTTTAATCCCGAGATCAATGCATGCTCCTTTATACCGTAGCGAATGGGAACGCCATTCACGACAAACCAAGCTTCCTTTTTTCTGTCAATGCATGCGATTCTCAAAAGGAGCAACCATATGCCCATAACCTTGTGGTTATCGTCCTTAGGCATATGGAATATGTGCTTGAATTGAGGATGCTCTTCAAACCATTTCTTCTCATGTGTAGTAAGCGGATGCTCTAGCTCTTTAAACGTCTTCATGACTTGATTGATGTAACACCGGATCGATATCTTTTTTTTCTTCTTATACTCTGTTGGCGGAAAGTACATTCGCAGAGGTTGTAATGCTTCAATCTCCTCTTCCTCATTCTGCAACAATTTCACTTAAACAACTTAATAAAAACCCACTATAGTTTTACCAGTATTAATAGTACTACGAAAACAACTTAGTTTTACCAAGTTTAACGCAATTTCACGACACCAAATCCTTAAAAACTAACCACAAAATTGTCTCAACCAATACAAATCCAACTACATACCAACAAAACATATTTTCTCAACCAAGACCAACACAAATACTCAAAATCCAAAAATTATTTTCCCTCAATCTACTCGAAATTCCAATTCAATCCATGTTACTTACCTCCGACACGATTTGGCGGTCGATTGGCGGGTCGATTGGCTCACTCACTGTACGACTCGAACTCCGGCTACTTCCTTCATCGTCACTCGCATTTCCTTCCGTTACGTTCTCGATTCCTGTGTCGATTGGGTCCTCATTTACTTCGTTTTCATTTGCTTATGGGCCTGTTTCATTCTCTCCTACATCCGCTTCTTCATCCTTCTCTTCTTCACCTACTTCTCCCGCGCCGTCATCACCAATAGCGGAAGCTTGAACCAGATTTGGGTTCTCTGCTTCTACACGGACTTCCTCGTTCGTTTCAACCTCAGGCTCTTGCGGTTGTAGAGGCGGAACCGGATCCCCTTCTGCCTTCTCCTCTCGATTTTCCTCGCGATCTATACACTTTCGCATGTTTCTTGTTTTTACCATCTTCGATTACACCGACTTCGAGTTTCACCCACAAATTTGCTTCGCTTCTCTCCTAGTTTTACCTAGTTTCACCCCGCTTTTGAAAAGAAACCGTTCTCGCAATCTTGGAGTCGAGAAGTATAAAGAGAGAGTTTGAAAAAATTTTGATTTAGGGATTTGTTTTTTTTTTTCTTTTGTTTTTTCCCCCTTTAATTAAGCAAGATCCGACTCGGATCCAATTGTATTGTGGGTGGGTGGATAAAACCCGGGTATAAGGTGTAGTTTCTTAAAATTTCTTTGGGTTTTTGGTAAATTACTCATTTTGAGTAATAAAAATAAATCATTCCGAAATTCAATTAAAATAGGGGATTTCTCTGCTTTTGTTGAATCAAAGAGGGACATATGGGATGATTCCCCAAATAAGATTGAAGAATGAGATAAAAGATGAAACTGATTGAACTTCCTTATGAATTTTACCATAAATTGTTTCGAAAATTTATCGTATCAAATCTTCTGCTCTCCAAAATACCTACACATGTCTTCTTATACAAAGGAGCAAATTCTTCTTCCGCCATAGCTACTCTAGCCATCGCCTCTGCGGCAGCTTTCCTCGCACGCCAATCATCGCTGCTTAGAAACTCCGAGACGTTTGGTAAAAGCCAATCTAACACCGCCTTCTCGCTGTTTCTTCCACCAACGGCGCCAAATACACTTCCTATGGCTCCTAGAAGTTCCAGTTTCGCCTTGAAACCTTCTGATTTAAGCAATTTCCCAATCTTCTCGGCAACGCCTTCTGCAATTGCTCAACATCCGGCTCATCCGCTGCATCAATCGTCGCTGCAAGGCACACAGCGGCTCCAATCTGCGCATTCGGATCGCAATCGTGAATAAGCGTTTCGATCATTGGCCCCAAGAGGATTGAGAAAGGAGTTCCGGTATGCTAGTAGTCATATCAACAGAAGCCACAGCACAAGCTGCCCGAACGGAGGAGTCAGGATCACGGAGGCGCCGAAGAACGGTAGAGACCATTTTAGAGAGGTGAGGAGAAAGAGAGAGAGAGAGGACTGAAATCGGCGCCGGAGATTGAGGTTCGTCGGAGAAGAGTGTCGCCGGAATCGGTTCCTTTTGAGAGAGAGACGCGATGAACAGTCTGGGTGTTTTCGAGAAATGAGAAACTGGTGATTGTTTAGGGTTTTGTTCATTAAGGGTAGTTTCGTCTTTCTGACACAAAATGAGGGGCATTTTCACAAAGTGACAAAGTGAAAGGGCATTTTTGCATAAGGGCATGGCTGAAAGGGTATTTTTGCAAATCTCCCAAAATTTAATTGACATTAACCATCGTAAGAATCTGTTTGATTTTCTGCAAAAAGAGAGTTTTTTTTTATTGAGAAGGAGAAGTCGTTCTGATTCATTGAAGAAACTCCGGTAACAAAATTCACTTCTCATATTGTTAAGGTATGTGCCAAATTTTTTCAAACTCAGTCATTGTTTAGGGTACGTTTATGGTTGTATTTTGTTAAATGTCCAATGAAATAAGATTCAGATTTGTTGAGTTTTGAACACTTTGTATGTGATTCAGAATTTTTCTATGGGTTTCGATGGTGTGGCTTTTTTTGTGACATGGGACGAAATAAGATTTTGAAGTTTTCCGTTTGATTTGAGCGATGTAAATCTATGAATATTAGTTTGTTAGATGCAATAAAGATCGATTTTAAAACGTATGTGGATCTGTTCGTTTTCGAGTCCTGTAGTATCTAATCTTACTTCGATTGTTTCATTTTATTTACTGTAGTTTGGAACTCGATTCAGGTTTCATTATAGCGGATCTGCATTATAGGTCTGTTAAGGGGGAATCATCTCATATGCCTTTGTAGGCAAAATTTTAACCCCCTATATTGTTCTTTAACCTTCAAACCCCTTTTATATTTGAGACAATGCAAAAAGACGTTTTTACCATGACTAAAACTTCCTAAAATTTCCCCCCATTTTAATTAATTTTCCCAATTAGATTTTTTTTAAAAAAAACAAAACAAAAAAAGAAAAAAAAATCAAGCTCGAACTCGAGCTCCTCGTTTGGTCCGTCCGCCTCCGATCTCCGTCGTCGAGCTCCACCATCGCCGGCATTGCTTCGCCTTCCCATTCTGAACTTCTTGCGAGCTTCAGAATCCAAAATCCAGATACATTCTTCTACCTGTTATGAACCAAATGTGCTTTGGGATTCAAATTATAGATATATTCAAATTGGGGATTTGAATTGATTTTTGGTCATTGGGTATGCACATTGGATGTTTTACCATGATTTTTGGATCGATTAGCACTTTTAAATTAGTAAGACATGAATTTCAGTTGTTGAATCATAGTGAATCTTCAAGTAGAACCCGAACCAATTCGAAAGTGGGTTTTTTCGATAGGAGAACTAGGTAGAACTAGTATTACTTATAAACGTAGTAGAACTAGTAAAACTGGTATTACTGATTATGTAGTAAACCTAGTAAAACTAATATTACTGAATGAGTTTATTTGTATTTTTTTGGAAGGCTACACAATGAGCAATAACGTCAGCATAGATTTTAAATGCAAATTTTGCATTTATAGTTTAATGTTTAAGACATGAGTGGAGAAGATAACTTTGTCAATGATAGAAGGTAGAATATACAAGAATGTTGGATTAGATGAAAGTAAGGTTAAATTGCGACTGAGTTACATTCCACTGCTAGTGGGAAGCGATGAAGAGTCGACAATTTCTGACGATGAGGATCTGTCTGTTTGGCTAGTGTCCATTGACAGTGAGAACCGTAGATGTATCCTCTACTAGCAATATGCCCCTGCTATGCAGGGACCTAGTAATTATGAATAATTTATTATACAGAAAATTTTGAAATCAAAAATAAAATTTAGTATTGATATATAAATGAAACCAACAAATTATTAGTTAAATTTACAGTTAGCTTTTAAATTTAAATTATAAAAACTAAATTCTACAGATTTTTGATATAATTGAGAGAGAAAGAATTAGTTCCATGAAAATAGTAAAGAACAAAACGTGAAAACAAGATATAATGTTAAGATTTGAAATGATCTTGATTTGCTTAAAGATAGGAACAATTATCTAATTTAAATTTTGTTTGTGTTGTAATAAAATGTTGTTTAAAAATAAAAATAAATTACTCAAAAAATTGAAATAAAGTGAAGATCGTGAAAATGATTGTGGGAGTTAAAAAAAAATAGTTGGAAAAAAAAATCCCTAATAAAAAGGAGAGTATTCGAAAAAATCAGAAAAAGAGATTTTGTGGCAGTTTAAAATAAAAAAAGTATTAGAAATATTAATTTACCAAATTTGTGAAAATGACACATAAGCAAAAGCTAACTTGTCAAGTGTAGAATGTTGCAGTTTTTGTTAAAGTGACTTGTGATTTAGTATAATTAGATGTGGAGGTTATCACTTTACTGGATCAGCCGGAATAACTGTCAAAACGGACAAAAGTAGTTCTTTTGGTAAGAACTATGAAGAGTTAGATGATGATCAAAGGGTTGATTAAATCGGACCTAATGCCATTACAGTACTGTATGTAGAGAAAGAACAATTAAAAGAAGAAGAAACGGCGATAGAGGATGATGATGGTACTAGAGAGGGTGATGAATGTGAGGATAACAGGAGAGATGAGTATGTTGAGGTTCCACCTATTGTACAAGCTAGTCAGTATAGATATGAATGGGAAGACGGTTTGAATTTGAGACTATGGCAAGAATTTCCAAATAAGAAGGCATTGCAAGATGTGGTGGATAGATGCGCTTTTGTGAGCTCTTTTGGTTATGCTATTAAAAAGTCGGATAAGGTGCGTTTAGTTCTAAAATGTACTAAAGAGAGTTATAAATGGCGTTTAAGAGCTGCAAAAATTCCAAAAACATATATTTTTCCATTAAAATGTACACCAATATACATACATGCACTCGGCGTAGTCAGAGTTCAAGCAACAGGAAGAGGAAACGCACACCACAATTAGTTGCTTCTCTTTTACATTATGATTACCCAGGACAAATGGAAACTCCACTTCCTAAAATTATCATGGATCTTGTTCACTATAAGTTGGGTGTGCAGATATCATATTCCACAACGTTTAGAGGGAAAACTCAAGTTGTTAGTGATTTGCTTGGTAACCCGGAAGAAAGCTACAAGATGATGTATTGTTATTTCCACATGTTAGAGCCGGTGAATCCGGGTACAAAAACATGTATCAAATTGGATGATGAGAATGGTAAATTGAAATACTTATTCATAGCTTTGGGAGCTAGTATTAAAGGATTCGAATACATGAGGAAAGTGTTGATTGTGGACGCAACTTTCATCAAGAACGGATATGGTGGTGTACTTGTTGCTGCCTCAGCTCTTGATCCGAATCATCACATTTATTCCATAGGCATTGCTGTACTTGATGGAGAGAATAGTGCAAGTTGGCACTGGTACTTCGGGATGCTTAAAACCGTTGTATCGGACTCTTCTGAATTGGTATTTATGAGTGATAGGAATGAAAACCTCCTCAGCGCCATAGATAATGTGTATCCCCAAGCTCATCACATCATGGATATTGTGTATGACATTTGTTCCAAAATGTGAAAGCTCATGCTTCTAACGTCAACAAAGACGTAGTCGCTTGGAGATTCATCGAGTTGAGTAGGCATTACAGAGAGGCTGAGTTCAAAAATGATTATGAAATACACATACTCCTTAATAAACATAACTTAACAGAATATATAAAGGATAACTAACATTAGTTATTAGGATAACTAACCGTAGTTGTAACAAGTTCTTCATATATTTTCTCAAGAGGCCATTCTTTCATATTGATTTTCTTAAACTTTCTTCTGCACATTCTAGGACAGTTTTTATCCGCCTCAAGAATTTCTTCTATGAACTCGTTACCCAATTTTGGAATTGGCTCAAATGCTAAGAACTATTAGCAATAACAAAGTTATCTCAACTATAAGAACTATTAACAATAACAAAAATACTTCAAATTTAGAACTCATTTACCTCCAGAAAAATACAAAAATTACAAAAATCTGGAACCGGCCATAACAAATCCTCTTTTTCCACAGACACTTCAAAATGGCTCGTCGTATGCGAGGCCGATCTTAACATGTACTCAAATGAGTATCTCCCCCAAGGAAACTTAGTACAAAAATTAAGATCATCCACCACTTTCAGACAAAATTTATCCACGACTGAAGCTTGTTTACTAGAGTTTTTTTTTTGCCCTAAAATGATGGTGCATAAAAAGTAGAGTACCGCCATTGTTAACCTGTCATCAGAACGATCTGGTACCATTTCTTCCAGCTTTTCTCTCACGTCTTCAATCATAATCTTTTTTCATATTTTTAAAATACTTCTTCTTAAATCTATCCGTGCCCGCAAATTTATAATTCATGGGATAACTCCGACAATCTAATCCTGACATCAATGCATGCTCTCTTAGACTATAGCAGATTGGTACACCATTTACTACGAACCAAACTTCTTTCTTTTTTTCTATGCGTACCGTTCAAAGAAGAAGCATCCACATTCCCATAACTTTGTGGTTTGGGTCCCTTGGCATGTGGACAATTTGCTTGAACTTTGTGGATGATTCTCAAACCAATCCCTCTCCTTCTTGAAAATTATGCTCAAGGCCTGGTACAAAGTAGACTGAAGAAATAACCTGTGTTATGCCGTTGATATCCAACTTCAAACTTCCTTTTCCTTCTACCAGCATCCTCCTGTCATCACCGAGCTTTACATGTTGCTGGAACGTATCGTCAAAGTCAATAAACCACTTCTTGGTTCCACACATGTGATTGCTGCACCCCGAGTCCAAGTACCAAACATGTTCTTCTTCTGCTTTTCTGAGGTTTATTTGAGCCATATGTAACACATCATCATCCAACTCTACATAGTTTGTTGGCTTCTCCCATGTGGGACATTCGCCCTTGAAGTATCCCATCCTGTGACACTTAAAGCACTCCACATTGACTTTATTGAAACTTGAGTTTCCTCTGTCTCGTCCTCCTTGGAAACTACCTCTTCCTCGAATATATCTACCACGATCTCTTTCGCCTTCAACCTTAAGCACATGTTCTTCATCATCATCGACATGCTTGCTCATGTTTTGCTCATGCACTAGCATGGAGCTTTGCAATTCATCAACTGAGGGGAACGTGATATCCTTGGTTTCTTCAATTGCACACACCACATAAGTGAACTTTTCCACCAAAGTTCGAAGAATCTTCTCAACAACCTTGGCATTCGGCATATCTTCTCCGAGATTTCGCATGCCATTTGCCACCACCATTACCCATGTGAAATACGTCGTAATCGTGTCACCATCCTTCATCTCGAGCACTTCAAAGTTTCTCCGCAGCCTCTGCAACTGAGCGCTCTGTACCCTCAAGTTCCCTTGATACTTGGGCTTCATGGATTCCCAAATATCCTTCGAACTATCCTTCTTTGCAATCATTTTCAAGATCGTCTTATCAATCAAAGCAAACAGATAGTTTTTCACCTTCAAATCCTTGAGCTTCATCTCCGCAAGCTCTATACGTTGTGGTCCGGTTAAGATTATGTTCCTCTTCGGCTGTGAGACACCCGTCTCAATGAGATCCCACCATTCTTTTTAACTTTTCAGTTTAGGTTTTCTAAAACCCATTTTAGGTTTTTTGTTTTACTCAAATTTATTGACATGCGTCGCCAAATTATTGTTAAATATCGATGGCAAAGAAGTTGTTAAACGAAATGTTAACTAACGATGTCAGTATATGATGTCATTAATTTACGATATTGTGTTTGTTGTTATGTTCCTCGTTAATTAACGACAATAACTGTCATAGTCAAATAAAAACGTACAGACAATGTCGCTAATTAACGATATGTCACAAGTCGTTAAATATGTTGTAAATTAGTATCCGAAAATTTGTTGTTAAACTATGTTGTAAATTAGTATCAGAAGCGTCGTTGTTAATCTGTCAGTGATTACCGATATGTATAGTGTTGTTAATTAATGACGTCAAGAAAACGTTGTTAATATAACGATGACGTGGAAATGTCGTGAATTAACGATGACGGTCGAACGTTGTTAATTAACAACGTTTTACCGACATAAGTATTTAACGACATCTGATTTCCAACAATTTTAGATATGTTGTTAACCTGTTGTTAATCTCATTTAGCGACATACTAGTGATGTTTTTGAGCGTCTTTACTCAAATGTTTTCTTGTAGTACTCTACTTGTTTAAATAAGAAAAAACAGAGTAACAAACTCCTAGACTAGACCACGACTCATGTGCTTCCTAGATAAGTGGAAGACTTATTCAAAACACTAAACAATTTCTTAACCAATGCATAAAACTAGGACTAAGTAACGATTCAAACTTTATCACGACTTGGTCAATTATTCTTCAAACTAGAGAAAAAGAGCGAAGACACGCAGAAGAAATGGGAAGACACGTATAAGAAATCGCTGTCATCGCCTTTTCATTTAACATGGAAATACAACGCTTGATAGTTCGATGAAAATAAAAAGATTACAACGGCAAGATTAAAAACATTTATAGATGCAAGAAGGGTATAACAAGGATAAGCCGACAAGTAAGCCCTGAAATCTTGAAGACAAAGGTTGAAGTTGCCACAGGCGAAAAGACAGTACGTCGGGATCACGACCACGAACACTTCAGGAGGTGAGCGATTAGTCACAGTCACAGTCTACACGATGTAGTAGAATGGTTTGTTAGAATAGGAATATAGAATATTTCCTTTATGTCGATAATGTCAAATATGTAAGGAACGTGACGGCTTGGTCAAGATGTGGATCTATGGCACGGTGTCTGAAGAATTACTTGCCACAATCTTGAAGGCGAAATCGCAAGCCCGTGACCTATGGCTTCAACTCGAATCGCTCTTTCATGACAACAAAGAAGCTCAAATCCTCCAGTTTGAAAATGAGCTTCGTACGCTTGAAATCGGTGACAAAACTGTCCAACAGTACTGTCACAAACTCAAGACGTTATCTGATCTTCTCTCTAATCTCGATTCTTCGATCTCTGACCGTATGCTGGTGATGCACATGTTGAATGGCTTATCTGACAAGTTCGATAGCATCATCAACGTGATCAAGCACCAAACACCGTTTCCATCATTCACCAAAGCTCGCTCAATGTTAAGCATGGAAGAGGACCGTATCAACAAACTCGTCAAACCAGCATCACGTCACACGGATCACTCTTCTTCACCGGATGTACTATATACGGATGCCAACTCCCACCAACGTTCTGCTCCTCAACAAGGTTCTGACAATCACAACAGCGGTAACTATGGACGCAACGGCCGTGGACATGGCAAAGAAGGTCACCACAACAGAGGACGCGGACGCTATAACAACTACAATAACTCTTGGCATAACAACGGAGCATGGCCACCGAATAACTCTTGGCCCTGTCCTCCGCCTTGGGCTTCGAGTCAATATGGTCTGTCTTATCCACCACCATACCAGCCCAGCTATGCACCCAGTCCGACACCGTCCTCTCTGCCATACTCTCCGCATCACCATCCAGCTCATTCCTGCAGCATTCTTGGATCACACCCGCAACAGCACATGAGAGGCGAAGCTCACTTTACCCATCTCGCCAATCCCACTCCGTCGGTTGGAATCACCTGATCATCTTCCCTTTGCATTATCAAGTGCGATTAGCTCCATGAGTATTTAAGACCCGTCTGATTCAAGCTGGTACATGGTCACTGGTGCAACGAACAACGTCACGGCTAAGCCAGGTACGCTACGTCCTCCTTTTAATAAGAGCACTATTCCCTATATCACAGTTGGTAATGGGTCATCTGCCCTTGTCACTCAAACCGGACACACCGTCATACCATCCACATCTCGTCCTCTCCACCTTCGTGATGTTCTTGTGTGTCCGTCTATTGTTAAAAACTTGGTTTCTGTTCGTCGCTTTGTTACTGATAATCACTGTACCGTTGAGTTTGACCTGTTTGGATTTTCTGTTAAGGATCTTCTCACACAGAATCGGCTTCTCCGATGTGATAGTAGTTGCCACCTCTACACAATCACGCCACCTACTCTCACGTCTCCTCAAGCGCTCACCGTCTCCACCGTCAATGGTTCTCTCTGGCATCGTCGTCTTGGTCATCAGGGCATATCTACGCTTTCTTCTCTTGCTTCTTTGGGTTTTATTTCATTTCGTAAGGCTGACTTGACAAATTTGTGTCATGCATGTCAATTGGGAAAACACACTCGTCTCCCTTTCTTTAAATCTACTTCTATTGTTCATGAACCATTTGAAATCATTCATACCGATATTTTTATATCTCCCATTTCTAGTTCTAGTGGGCTTCGATATTATGTTTTATTTGTTGATGGTTTCACTCACTTTGTATGGGTTTATCCTCTTCGCCACAAAAGCGATGTTTTTGGAAAATTTCTTCAATTTTCAGCGTATGTCCGGATGCACTTCAAGCATGAAATCAAGTTTCTCCAATGTGATAACGGTGGTGAATACGATAATCGTCATTTTCATGATCTCATGTCCACCACCAGTACTCGGTTTCGCTTCTCTTGTCCGTATACGTCCCAACAAAATGGCAAAGTTGAACGCATGATTGGCACACTCAACAATCTTGTTCGCACTCTTTTGGTTCAAGCGTCAATGCCGCTGATTTATTGGGCTGAAGCACTACTTACCTCCGCCTACACTCTCAACTGTCTCCCATCTTCGGCGATAAACAATGAGATTCCATTTGTTAAGCTACACCACTCACCGGTTCATTATCACCATCTCCGTGTGTTTGGTTCTCTCTGCTATCCAAATCTCACATCCACGACACCACATAAGCTCGTTCCACGGTCAATCCCTTGTGTTTTTCTCGGCTATCCAACCGATCATCGTGGTTTTCGTTGTCTTGATCGCAGTACCAATCGCATTATTCTCTCACGTCATGTGATCTTTGATGAGAATCAATTCCCATTTCCTACCAGCTCTGCTCACGCACCTTCCGTTCCTCACAAACACATCTTAGTTCCACCACTTATATGGTCCATCACTCTGTTACCACCACTGCCTACCGCTCGAGAACAGCCTCTTGCACCACCACCACATCTCGCACCAGCCCCGGAACCAATACCTGCACCAACACAAGCTCCCGCATATAGTTCCACCCACTCGATGACTACACGAAGTAAGAGTGTGATGAGTCTTATTTTTATCGTTTTTAATCTATGTTTTAGGATTATTATTTGAGTCAACTAACCTATATTAGATAGATATTAGGACTATATGTTTCACTTAGTGTATTTCAGGTCTGAGAAGCAAATATTGGAAAAGAAAGAGTTTTGGATCATTTTGGATGCAATTATACATATGAAGATGCAGAGTCCAGCAGACCCGTCAGAAGTATGGCCTCAGACGAAGACCTTTCCACCGTTGGATCGTTCTGATATTTTGATACGCGATAGCCACCGATGTTAGCTTTCATCTCCAAGTGGTTTCATGGGAATCCAACGGTGCAATCAAGAGTTATGGCTGATTTACTGAAGACATGTCAACCTGTTGACGAAGCCGACGCAGACGAGAGTCGGGATCGACCGATCCACAATTGGATCGATCGATCCAAAGAAGAATTTCGGCCCAAGCCCATGAAGACATGGACCGATCGATCTGGTCCATGGATCGACCGGTCCACCGCCTCTTTTGCCTCTTCTCCAAGATTTTCCATTTCTTTCTTTCCTTTTGTTGCTCTCCCTTTTACTATATAAAGGGGGGCTCGCCCCTTGTATTAGACACACCGAAAATCAGAATTCATTCTACTACTTTTCTTTAGTTTGTGGGCAAGAGACCTAAAAGCTCTCTACCTCCTTTTTAGTTTTATTTTAGGAAATAAAGATGTTTTCATTTATTGAATGCTTTGTTTCCTTTTCCATGTCTGAGTAGTTTCCTTATTAGGTTTAGGGTTTCGGAAGAGATGTGATAAATTCGCTAGGTTGTTAGTCCGGGAATTTAGATTATTAGTTCTTCATCTATTGTTGTTCTTAATGCTAGAATTAGACTGATCACCTAGTTTTAAGATCTTAGGCGATTAAACTAGGCACGAGAGTGGTGTTTAGTCGCTAGGATTAACATTAGGCGATCAAGATTTCTTAGCTTGGCAAGCGTAAAGCTCTTGTTTTGATATCTTATGAACATATCAATCTTGTTATTAATGCTAGTTTTACTTAGGGAAGCCTAGCGTAAAGCGTTTTCTAAATATTGCTAAGTAGGTATTTGCGTGAGAATCGACTTACCTTATTATTGTGAATTGAGTTCAAGAACGATTCTTTAACATTCCTTTACTTCGATTTGCTTGTTGTTTCACATCCTGGAAGAATACCCTAGACCTAATGTTTGTCTCATTATTGAATTGTCTTTTGAATTAATCGTTTGCTTGAAACAAATCTCTTAATTTGCTCCTAGCTATATTTAGTCTAATTATCTTATAGTGCAACTTTGGTCTCTGTGGATTCGACCCTTAAATACTACAACTGATTGCCGTCTTTGATCCAGTAGTTGTTTTATTCTAGGTTTTATTTGACCATCGATCAAATTGGCGCCGTTGCCGGGGACCAATAGATTGCCTCTAGGATTTTTAGAATTGAATTAAGTCTAGGTTTTTATTTTTCGTTTTACTAATCTATTTTATTTATATTATTTAGGTGAACAATGGAAGAAGCTAACCAAGGAGCACGAGCCATGAACCAAGGCGTCCTTGATCCTGCCACCCCGCCTGCCAGACCGATCGATCCCTCTAGAGGATCGACCGATCCGTTTCATACGCAGCCAAGACGCATCACTCTAAGGGAGCATAACGCGCCGAAGAACTTCTATGAGACCCGGTCAGCCATCTGCCCACCTACTCCTGAGGTGGAAGACTACCAGATCAAGTACAGCCTGATCTCTCTAGTTCAGAACCGTATCTTCAACGGTTCGGCGTCGGAGAATCCTCTTGACCACATCGAGACCTTCGAAAGTTTATGCAACACTGCAAAGCAGAATGGAGTGCCCTACGACTACCTAAGGCTTACCCTCTTCAAGTTCTCTTTGGGAGAAAAAGCTTTGAGGTGGCTCAAACTACTTGAACCGGGATCTCTTACGACTTGGGAGCAATGTAGAGGAAAGTTTCTCAACTATTTCTACACCAAGTCTCGGTCCGCAAAGATGAGGAACAAGATCGTTACATTCTCGCAAGAGGAAGGTGAACCGTTCTGCGAAGCATGGTTGCGATTTAAGGAGTATCTGAGAGACTACCCACATCACGGGTACGCAAGAGAGAATCTCATGAATATCTTCTATTGCGGAGTGGATTTCGATTATCAAATGGCGTTAGATACCGGAAGCCGCGGTGATTTCTCTACCAATACAGCTGAGGAGGCCACTCTTGTGATCGACAATCTAGCAGCAAGGAGCAGCAGCAAAGTCCCTGAGACGCCTAAAGAGGACAACAATGCCTTCAAGGATCTCAGCTCTAAGGTAGACACTCTCCTGAAAAGAAATCGACGCATCATACGTCGAAAGAATACCAGTGATCCTGACCCTGACGAGACTGAAGAGCTTCACTACTTGGGAAGGCAAGCGAACTTCCAAGGCTATGGAGGGTACCCCTCTCACGTTTACCACCCTCCGCAAGGTTTTCAACCTTACCCAGTGCGTATCATGAGCCAAAACCACAAGAAAGTCGACTCGAAGCCATGATGCGTACTCTTATGGATAGTCATCATCAAAGCTCCAGCAACATCAATGTCAAGATTGACAGCATGTACAATGATCTTAACGGGAAAATCGAGACGTTGAGCACTCAAATGTGAATACTCGAAAACCAGGTGGCACAATCCGCGTCCTATGTCCGAGCACCGCCAGGAGTACTCCCAGGCAAACCAGAAGACAACCCCAGGGAGTTCATGCATGCAATAACGCTGAGAGGCGGAAAAAAATACGATGCACCCAAATGGCCAGAAGGTACCGGTCCATCTGCCGGACGGACCGATCGATCTCCTGCGCAGACCGATCGGTCTGCACAAGGAAGCAACGCCAGACAGGAATTGGAGACCGATCGATCCCCTACACAGATCGACCGGTCTACCACCAATAATGCCCCTGCCTCCACAAGAGTCAATCCATTCGAAGTGGAAGATTTCGACGAGATACTGAAAATCCTAAGAACGAGGAACCGCCTGTTCCAGTTCCTAAACCTGCGACAGCACCACTACCAGCAGCCCCACGCAAAGCACCTTTTCCAGTTCGCAGAAGGAACGCAATGCGAGAGAAGGAATACGACAAGATGAAAACAGTAGTAGGGGATCTCCAAGTAAAGCTTCCATTCGTCGAAGCCGTTCAAATGTTTTCATGCCTTAAGAAGCTCATGAAGGACATCAGGACAAACAAAGCTAGCTTAGAGCAAGGAGCTATGCATCTCACGCACGATTGCAGTGCGATAATTCAGGATCAGCAACCAGAAAAGCATAAAGACCCTGGTCCATTCACTCTACCATGCTCTATAGGAGATTTAGAATTCAGGAAATGTCTTTGTGACTTGGGAGCAAGCGTGAGTCTCATGCCACTTAGTATAGCGCAAAAACTCGGTCTTTTCACCTTTAAACCAACCAGGGTGACTTTTGTGTTGGCTGACCGATCAACACGTCGTCAAGAAGGAGTTATCGAGAATCTACCGGTTAAAATAGGAAACAGTTGTATCTTAACTGATTTCATTGTCTTGAAGTTCGACAAAAAACCGCGGAATCCCATCATTCTTGGAAGGCCATTCCTCGCCGCCGCCGGAGCCTTGATTAACGTGAAAGAAGGAAAGATCGAGCTCCGAATGGATAATCTTACAATGGAGTTCAACCTGGAAAGGCTCACCAAGAATCCCACCATTGACGGTCAAACTTTTCAAATCGATGCAGTGGACGAATTAGCCGAAGAAGTACGCGACGAGGTGTGCTCAACCGATTACGTTCAGACGGCCTTGACCAAACCCACTTCCGAACTGACCTTTCGCTGTTCGGAAATTACGGAGCTGATACGCCAACTCGACGATGCACCGGTTGTGGAGCAGAAGGCATCTCACCCAACATTAGAGGGCGGATCGACCGATCCTCTGAAGGGATCGACCGATCCTGTCTGTTCCATCGACAAAGAAGCCGAAGAGGACGGACCGATCGATCTGGACCTTGGACCGATCGGTCCCACTCTTAAAAACCCTTCGAAACCAGAAGACGATTGGAGCGAATCTTTTGCACCAAAGCTCGAGCTAAAACCACTTCCTGCAGGACTCAAGTATGCGTACCTGGGACAAAACTCCACCTATCCAGTAATCATCAATGCCAATCTTAACAACGTGGAGACGGCACTTCTACTCAACAAGTTACGAAAGTACCAGAAGGCTTTAGGATACTCTCTTGACGATATCACCGGTATCTCTCCTGAGCTTTGTACGCATCGCATTCATCTCGAGGATCCTTCTAAGTCCTCCATCGAGAATCAAAGACGGTTAAATCCTAATCTACGAGAAGTCGTGAAAAAGGAAATTCTTAAGCTTCTAGCCGCCGGTGTAATCTATCCAATCTCTGATAGTACTTGGGTGAGTCCAGTCCACGTGGTACCAAAGAAAGGTGGTGTAACCGTCGTCGCCAATGAGAAGGACGAGTTAATACCAACTCGTACAGTTACTGGCCATCGGATGTGTATCGACTATCGAAAGCTCAATGCCGCCACAAGGAAGGATCACTTCCCACTCCCGTTCATTGACCAAATGCTTGAGCGCTTGGCGAATCATCCGTACTATTGTTTTCTTGATGGATACTCCGAATTCTTCCAAATCCCAATCCACCCTGACGACCAAGAGAAGACCACTTTCACATGCCCATATGGAACATTCGCATATCGAAGAATGCCTTTCGGATTGTGCAATGCGCCTGCTACTTTTCAGCGATGCATGATGTCTATTTTCACCGATCTCATTGAAGACATCATGGAGGTATTCATGGATGACTTCTCTGTTTACGGCTCATCCTTCTCTGCATGTTTATCCAATCTCTGCAAAGTTCTGCAACGATGCGTGGATAAGCACTTGGTTCTCAATTGGGAGAAATGTCACTTCATGGTCACCGACGGAATCGTTTTAGGTCATCGGATATCGGAGAAGGGGATCGAAGTAGACAAGGCGAAGATCGAAGTCATGATGAGCTTGCAACCACCGAAGACGGTAAGAGAGATATGCGGTTTCTTAGGACACGCAGGTTTTTACCGGCGATTCATCAAAGACTTCTCTAAGATAGCTCGGCCTCTAACCCAGCTACTATGCAAGGACGTCCCATTCGTTTTTGATGACAAATGTCAGGAAGCGTTTCTCGTCCTAAAGCAGGCGCTTGTGTCCGCCCCCGTAGTACAACCGCCTGATTGGACTCTACCTTTTGAAGTCATGTGCGACGCAAGTGATTTCGCCGTTGGTGCAGTGCTAGGACAACGAAAGGATGGTAAACTCCATGTTATCTACTATGCTAGTCGAACGCTAGACGGGGCACATACGAACTACGCAACCACAGAAAAGGAACTCCTCGCGATCGTGTTTGCTTTCGAGAAGTTTCGATCTTACTTAGTAGGTTCGAAGGTCATAGTCCATTCTGACCACGCTGCACTCCGCTATCTGCTTTCTAAGAAAGACGCCAAGCCCAGACTCCTGCGCTGGATTCTCCTCTTACAAGAATTTGATCTCGAAATCCGCGACAAAAAGGGGATAGAAAATGGACATTCCTATCGATGACCGAATTCCAGTGGAAAACGTATACGTGATCTCCTTCCTAAACGAGCGTTACAAACCCGTCGCAGATGCTAAGGCAATTTCTCAAGCCGTTAACGACATTCCCTGGTACGCTGACTACGCCAACTATCTATGTGCCGGAGATGAACCCCTGAACTTCACCGGATATGCGAAGAAGAAGTTCTTACGGGATGTACGACATTACTTCTGGGACGAACCATACCTCTATAAGCGTTGTGTAGACGGGCTCTATAGGAGATGTGTCGCCGAATCTGAGATGAATGGTATTCTCTACCATTGCCATGGATCCGCATACGCTGGTCATTTCGCTACATTCAAGACTGCTACGAAGGTCTTACAAGCCGGATTATGGTGGCCTACCCTGTTTCGTGATGCACATACTTACGTCTCCAAGTGTGACACATGCCAACGACGAGGGAATATGAGTAAGCGAGACGAGATGCCTCAGAATTACATTTTAGAGATCGAAATCTTTGACTGTTGGGGAATCGATTTCATGGGACCCTTCCCTAGTTCTTATGGGAATGAGTATATCCTAGTTGCAGTCGATTACGTCTCTAAGTGGGTGGAAGCTATAGCCAGCCCGAAAAACGATCATAGGGTGGTTCTCCATCTTTTCAAGCACGTGATTTTTCCACGTTTCGGCATCCCTAGAATCGTTATCAGCGATGGCGGGTCCCACTTTATTAATAAGACATTCGCCGGCCTCCTTCGGAAGTATGGTGTTACCCACAAGGTCGCTACACCATACCACCCTCAGACAAGTGGACAAGTGGAGGTCTCTAATCGGCAAATCAAAGCCATTTTGGAACGCACAGTGAATAGTACACGCAAAGATTGGTCACTGAGACTTGATGACGCGTTATGGGCTTATCGAACGGCGTACAAAACACCAATTGGTACTACACCATTTACAATGGTCTACGGGAAGGCTTGTCATTTGCCAGTTGAATTTGAGTACAACTCATTTTGGGACACAAAGCAAATGAACTTCAACACGAAGACTGCCGCAGAGAGACGCATGATCCAGCTTAATGAGCTCGACGAGATTCGAATGAATGCTTATGAGAGTACTCGGATCTACAAGGAACGCACTAAGGCTTGGCATGACAAGAAGATTGTTCCTAAGTACTTTGCAGTTAATGATCGAGTTTTGCTCTTTAATTCTCGATTGCAACTTTTTCCTGGGAAATTGAAATCTCGCTGGACTGGCCCATATCTAGTCGCCGACGTTCGTCCCTATGGTGCTGTGGTCCTTGCGCGTAAAGATGGGAGTTAATTTATTGTCAACGGGCAACGTTTGAAGCGATATCTTGCCGACGAAGTGATAGAACAGCCCCAGTCACTTCATTTGGTTGATGCTCCACCTGCCTAGGCACATCATACGGTCGAGCTTACGACCTAAACCAAGCGCTGAATGGGAGGTGATAACACCGTATTTTCGCCCATTTTAGCTATGGTTTTCTATAGTGTTTAACAAGGTTTTGATACATTTCTGATGTATTAAGGCCAATAACTTAGTATTCGCAAGAACAAAGAGTTTTTACAGGTTTCAAAGGAAAACGAAGGGAAAGAAAAGGACTTGGAGGACAGATTCGGACCATCAGAAGTTTAGCATCCATTGAAGACCTTCCCGTGAACCAAAATTGGAGATCTTGGTGTCATTGGAAAGCTTAAAGAATCGAGATTCACCTCGAAGTGGAATCAAGTCATTTGGAGCTACCAACCAGAAGGTATACCCAATTGAAGACCGACCTGTCCAGGCGCACGGGCAAGCCGCGGGCGTGCGGCCAGCCACCGTTCCGCCGCATGGTGAAGCCTCGTGTGTGCGGCCAGGACACGTTTCTAAACCGCCTCAAAGCCCAAGAACTTCAACGTAAAAGCCCAAGACGTTTGGCCCAAGAAACAAACTCGAGGAGGTGCAAACCCTAACCCTAATTCTGAGCACCGTACCCTATATATAGACCTCTTAGGTCTAGGGTTTGGGGTGTGGAGTATTGTGCGGTGTGCACGTTTTGGAGAAGAAGGAAGTGTAGCCGCCGACTTAGAGAGAAAGCTTGAAGACTTTGAGAGCCTCCTTGGACGTCTCTCTCAGCCCCTGTTGCTAGATCTCTTTGTGTTTTTACTGTTCTTTGCTTTTACTTTGTTAGGAGAAAGATCTAGCTTCTATACACTTGTTGTGAGAAGTCGGATCCGAACCGTTGTTGAAACCCTATCTATTCTATCGTTTTATGCTTTTGAGTTTCCCTTTTATTGCTTTGATGATTGGATCTACTATGTGTGAGTAGTTTACTAGTTGGGTGTAAGGGGTGATTCAAAGGGGATTTTAATGGGTAGATTAGCTTGAGTGGCGGTTCGTTAGGATAGTTTCTTTTGCTCCTGTTCTTCTTCTAACCTGATCATTAAAGCCTGTGTTAAGGAGTAATTAACCTTGACCTTGATCATAGACCGTTTGCCTGCTAACCGTTGAAAGTGAATAATCCGAACTAGGTATAGAAGAGCTTGAAATATCACGCTTGAAGATTTACATTGTATCGTGTGCTCGTAGTGAACGTATCGATTCTTATCTTAATGCTTGCTTCTTATTGAGTTTCTGATCAACCTGCATTAGTCACTGAATTAGTTTCTAGTCAAACCGTATTAGTTACCGAATTTGATAGTGATAGCATCAACCTAACCGATTAGGGGTTTGGTGGCCTTTAGAAATCGTAGTTCGTGAACAGGCTTTAAATTGAACCTATCCAGGATCCTCAAGTGAACCATATCTATGAATCCCACGAAAATCCCTGCATGCCCAGCGTTTCTCTTTATTGCTTACAACCCACGTTTCAATCGCTCTGCTTACTTGCTTTCGTTTACTTCTTTGTTTCGTTTGCTTTAGTTTTAGGTTTGTTTTCTTTTAGTTTGGTTCCGCTTTGCTTTGCTGCTTTCGTTTAGGTTAGTTCACTAGGGTTAGTTTATTCGCCTTTTTATTTGCCTTCTTAGTTTTAGGACCGTGACACAACAACAACAATCCCTACCGTTTGGTCCTAGCCTGATTTCTTTTCTTGCAGGACTCGCTTTGGTAACTCTCTCCGGGTGGATCGATACCTAAAGTACTACAAGCGATTAGCTGTGCACTTGCAGCTTTTCAATTGTTTTGCCCAAGGTTAAACTCCTGAATTTCTTATTTGGGTGAAACTAGTGAGGGCTAACTTTAGCTCCCATCAGGAGGCAACCCATTGTGAACCAGCTCTACACGCAGAATATGCGCATTCTCCAGGTTCATCTGTGTTACATTTTTTATCTTGGATTTTTCTTACACACCGGGACGGTGTGAAGTAAGTCTGGGGGAGGAATGTAACCATCCGTACTAACACTTTTATCTTATGTCTTTTTGTTTTTATTTGAGTCGTTTTATTGAGTCAAAATAGTTTGAACTTGGAACTTCTTTTGTGAATCGTGTGTTCGTACTAACATTTTCTGCTACTCCGTCATGATTATTCTTTTGAAGAGCCGAAAATTGGAACGCCATTAGCCGAACAACTCACCAGAAGTCCCTATCTCTTGGAAATCCGATTGACTTGGCGTTGACTCCACACGTGATAAGACGCTAATTTGGACTTAATCTTCTCAACTTGGGGCTTGGTATGCATCGAACGCGACCTTTGACTCAAGCTTGGATAAGTCCCAAGCTTGGGAACTTGGGACTTAATCTTCTCAACTTGGGAATTGATGAGTCTTATTTTTATCGTTTTTAATCTATGTTTTAGGATTATTATTTGAGTCAACTAACCTATATTAGATAGATATTAGGACTATATGTTTCACTTAGTGTATTTCAGGTCTGAGAAGCAAATATTGGAAAAGAAAGAGTTTTGGATCATTTTGGATGCAATTATACATATGAAGATGCAGAGTCCAGCAACCCGTCAGAAGTATGGCCTCAGACGAAGACCTTTCCGCCGTTGGATCGTTCTGATATTTTGATACAAGATAGCCACGGATGTTAGCTTTCATCTCCAAGTGGTTTCATGGGAATCGAACGGTGCAATCAAGAGTTATGGCCGATTTACTGAAGACATGTCAACCTGCTGACGAAGCCAACGCAGACGAGAGTCGGGATCGACCGATCCACAATTGGATCGATCGATCCTAAGAAGAATTTCGGCCCAAGCCCATGAAGACATGGACCGATCGATCTGGTCCATGGATCGACCGGTCCACCGCCTCTTTTGCCTCTTCTCCAAGACTTTCCATTTCTTTCTTTCCTTTTGTTGCTCTCCCTTTTACTATATAAAGGGGGGCTCGCCCCTTGTATTAGACACACCGAAAATCAGAATTCATTCTACTACTTTTCTTTAGTTTGTGGGCAAGAGACCTAAAAGCTCTCTAGCTCCTTTTTAGTTTTATTTTAGGAAATAAAGATGTTTTCATTTATTGAATGCTTTGTTTCCTTTTCCATGTCTGAGTAGTTTCCTTATTAGGTTTAGGGTTTCGGAAGGGATGTGATAAATTCGCTAGGTTGTTAGTCCGGGAATTTAGATTATTAGTTCTTCATCTATTGTTGTTCTTAATGCTAGAATTAGACTGATCACCTAGTTCTAAGATCTTAGGCGATTAAACTAGGCACGAGAGTGGTGTTTAGTCGCTAGAATTAACATTAGGCGAGCAAGATTTCTTAGCTTGGCAAGCGTAAAGCTCTTGTTTTGATATCTTGTGAACATATCAATCTTGTTATTAATGCTAGTTTTACTTAGGGAAGCCTAGCGTAAAGCGTTCTCTAAATATTGCTAAGTAGGTATTTGCGTGAGAATCGACTTACCTTATTATTGTGAATTGAGTTCAAGAACGATTCTTTAACATTCCTTTACTTCGATTTGCTTGTTGTTTCACATCCTGGAAGAATACCCTAGACCTAATGTTTGTCTCATTATTGAATTGTCTTTTGAATTAATCGTTGGCTTGAAACAAATCTCTTAATTTGCTCCTAGCTATATTTAATCTAATTATCTTATAGTGCAACTTTGGTCTCTGTGGATTCGACCCTTAAATACTACAACTGATTGCCGTCTTTGATCCGGTAGTTGTTTTATTCTAGGTTTTATTTGACCATCGATCAGAGTGGCATTACCAAACCTATTCAACGCCTGTGTGTCCATACCGCGGATGTCTCTCCCCTACCGGCTTCTCATGTACAAGCGGCAAAAGACGCTAACTGGAATGGGGCTATGGGATGTGAATATGGTGCTTTTATTAAAACCGGGACGTGGTCACTCGTACCATGGCCCAAGAATGCTAATGTGGTTCGTTCTTTATGGTTATACAGGCACAAATTTAATGCAGATGTGGGACGGTTGCTCGCTACAAAGCTTGGCTTGTTGCTAACGGCAAATCGCAACAAGAAGGTGTCGATTGTGACGAGACTTTTAGCCTAGTGGTGAAACCTACTACAATTCGGGCTGTACTCCATGTTGCTACGACACGTAAGTGGCCGCTTCACCAACTCGATGTGCAAAACGCTTTTCTTCATGGCAAACCTGATCATGTATGTCTTCTCCGATGGTCCCTCTATGGTCTCAAACAAGCCCCTCACGCTTGGAACGAGCGATTCGCTACGTTCGCACGCCGTATCGGTTTTATTCAAAGTGTTGTAGATCCATCGCTGTTCGTGATGGCTCGTGGTCATGATTTCGCGTATCTTCTTTTGTATGTTGATGACATTATGCTCACTGCATAATCTCCATCACTCGTACAATCTATCATCAAGGCTCTAAGTGGCGAGTTTGCTATGACTGACCTTGGTCGACTGCATCACTTTCTCGGTATCACTTTTACTCACAACTCCTCTGGTTTATTTCTCCAGCAACAGAACTATGCTGCTGATATTCTTCACCGAGCAAAGATGAAGAATTGCAAGCCCTGTCTCACACCGTTCGATACAAAGTCAAAACTTGCTGAAACGGATGGTGATAAAGTTGATGATCCTACCTTGTATCGAAGTCTCGCTGGGGCGCTGCAATATCTCACTATCACTCGTCCTGACATATCATATGCCGTCCATCAAGTATGCTTGTACATGCATGATCTGCGTGTACCTCACTTAATGCACTTAAACGCATTCTACGGTATGTTAAGGGTACTATCACACATGGTCTCCAGCTATATACATCATCCTCTAATGATCTTATTGCGTATACTGATGCAGATTGGGCTGGGTGTCTGACGACTCGCCGCTCAACTTCTGGATTATGTGTCTTCATGGGTGATAATCTCATCTCTTGGTTGTCAAAACGTCAACATACATTGTCACGTTCTAGTGTTGAGGCCGAATATAGAGGCGTTGCGAATGTGGTCACTGAGGCTACTTGGATACATAATCTTTTTCTTGAGTTACATTGTCCTCTCTCCAAAGCCTCCCTCGTCTTTTGTGATAATGTTAGTGCGGTTTACATGTCGTCTAATCCGGTTCAACACCAGCGCACCAAACATATTGAAATTAATATACATTTTGTTCGGAAAAAGGTGGCTCTTAGTGAGGTCAAAGTCTTTCATGTTCCGTCTTCTCTCCAATATGCATACATCTTCACAAAGGCGGGATTGGCTGCAATGTATATAGCAGCTTTACTATCACAGAATAACTGAGTTGGTGGAGACTATTCGATGCCTAATCCTGTTAGCAAACAACGTAACCATTTGATTTCGCGAAGAGCAGCAGCCATAGCACGGTACTCGGCTTCCAAAGAAGAGTGGGAGATCGTGTCTTGCTTCTTCGTTCTCCATGAGATAGGCGAGCCACCAAGCAACACAACAAAAGAACTAAGAGAACGGCGAGTTAAGGGACATGAAACGTAGTCCGAATCATAATAGACAGTCAAGGAAAGATCCTCATCGGATTTGAGTAATATACCTTGACCTGGTGAGCTCGTCAAAAAACGAACAACCCGCAAAGCTGCTGTCCAATGAGTCTATCTCGAAGTTTGCATAAACTGAGACAAAACGTGAACGGAGTAACTCAATTCCGGATGAGTATGTAAGAGATATAATAAGCGACCTACAAGGCGTCGATACTGTTTTGGATTATCAAGAAGGGGACAATCATCACTCGCTAGTTGGTGTTTTTGTTCCAATGGTGTGGGAGCAGGTTTAGAGCCAAGGTTACCACTTTCAGCAATGATGTCTAACGCGTACTTGCGTTGTGATAAGAAAATTCTGTTGGGTCCCTAACTTACCTCAATACCAAGAAAATACTTCAGCTTCCCCAAATCCTTCATCGAATAACAACGACTCAGATAGTCTTTAAATTTTTGTAGCATGTAACCATCATTGCCACAAATCAAGAGATCATCAACGTAGATCAAAACACGAAGTTCGATATTCTTGCACGAGTAGGAGAAGAGAGAGTAATCATCGTACGACTGTTCAAAACCAAAGCGTAGAAGAGAATCTGACAATTTTTTGAACCAACACCTAGGAGCTTGTTTGAGACCATACAAAGACTTTCGAAGACGACAAACTTTGTCAGGAAAAGTGTGACGAAATCCTGGAGGTAATTTTATGTACACTTCTTCATCGAGATCACCGTGTAGAAAAGCGTTGTTTACAACCATCTGATAAACTTTCCAATTTTTAGCAGCCACCATCCGAAGAATTGCACGAACGGTTATCATCTTGATCACAGGAACAAACGTTTCAGTGTAATCTTTGCCTTCTATTCAATTGTTGCCTTGCATAACGAGACGAGCCTTATAACGTTCAATAGTATTATCGACATTATATTTGGTTTAGTATACCCATTGACTGCTAATGGGAAATTTATCTGGTGGCAAGTCGACGATGTCCCATCTTTTGTTGATTTCAAGAGAATCGATTTCTTTCGTCATAACGTCATTCCACACTTTGATTTTAAGGGCTTTTATAAAGTGTTTTGGCTCAACATTTGCCGTAATAGCCGCGAGGAAAGCCCGATGTCCTGGAGAAAAATTGTCATCTGAAACATAATCCGTCAAAGGATATAGAGAATTACCTTGAACCGAAGACGAGGACTCAGAAGTGGAGTTGGAGAGAGCGTGATGGGTTTCTTCACAAACAACCTTATAAGTCACATAGTCTTTTAACAAGACCGATTGAGTTTTCTTTCCTTTACCTACACCGAGCTCTTCAACAACGAAAGCAGGTGTGGGAAGAGATGGAGAAGAGACAACAGCTGGCGGTGACACAAGACTAGATGAATCAGGGACTGTGACAAGAATTGTGTCTGGTACTGCAGCAGGAGCTGCATCAGGGACTGCATCAGGGACTGCATTAGGAACAATCTCGCCTGACGGGGGTACGGCGGAGTTGTCAATACTCCCCCTGTATATGGAAGACAGAGATATCATCCAGTCGTCATCTATATTGACTTGAGGCAGAGGAACCTCCGGAGAAACAGAAGTGTCGGAGGCAAAGGGAAAAACATCTTCTCCGAAGACCACATCACGAGAGACAGTGAATTCATTCCTTTCAATATCAAATACTTTTCATCCCTTATTTCCAAAAGGATAGCCAACAAAGATACACAAGCGACTGCGTTCACCATATTTATCTTTATCACGAGTAACCCGGTGAGCGTAGCAAGCTGACCCAAAAACACGGAGTTGACCGTAATCTTGTTTACACCCGTGAAGAACTTCATAAGGAGAGCGACCACTGGATTGCTGTAGGTGTACGATCAATCAAATATGCAGTTGTCAAAACTGCTTTACCCCAAAACTTTATTGGCAAACTTGCTTGAAACAACAACGCCCTAGACACGTTAAGAATGTGTCTACGTTTCCATTCAACACGACCATTCTGCTGAGGAGTACCAACACATGACGTTTGGTGAACAATACCATGTTCACGAAAATAAGACGACATACACATAAATTATATCCCATTGTCACTTCGAACGGTTTTGACTGTTTTTCCAAATTGTTTCTCCGCATAAGACATGAAATTAGTAAGCACATTGCGTACTTCAGATTTCTCAAGAGATACGTCCACACAGCTCGTGAATAATCATCAACAATGGTTAGAAAATAGACTGCACCACACGAGGAGGGAACACGATAGGGACCCCAAACATTACAATGTATTAAAGAAAAACAATCTGTTGTTTTATTAATAATATCCGGAAAAACTTCTCTTGTCTGTTTGGCTCTAAAACACACGTCACACGAACGAGAGTCAACAGATATCGACGAACCAGAAAATAAAGGTAAAGCCGAAAGTAAAGAAAAGCTCGGATTCCCCAAACTTTGATGCCAGAAAGTTTGATCAGTAGAGACGTCCACTCTATGTATCTTTGGTGAGATAACATCCGTAAGATAGTAAACCCCATCACGCTCTTCACCGGTTCCAATCAGAGTCCTCGTAAAACGGTCCTGTAAAACACAAATTGTATCAGTAAATGTAGCAAAACAGTGAGTTTGTTTTACAACTTTAGATACTAAGATCAACGTGCAAGTCAACGAAGGCACGTATAGAACATTAGTCAACGAGACTTTGTCCGTAAGTGGGAAAACACCCATGCTTATAGGAAACGTTTTGCTGCCATCCGTAAAACAACCGAACACGGTGGGATGGTCACAACATCGGTTAAGAAAGAGAGGTTCCCAGTCATGTGATGGGAAGCTCATGTATCAAGAATAACATCGCCAAACTTGGCCTGACCAGATAATTTGTCCGATTTTTCCAAACCTCTATTGCTTGACTTTTCTTTGATTAATTGAGAAAGCAGATCCCAATGTTCTTGTGTCAACTCACGATGAGCAGAAGGATTAGAGCTGGTGGCATGTGTTGTAGCAGCTTGACCTTTGCCACGTCCGTAACTGTTGGAACCACGACCAGTCGAACCACGACGACCACCACCATTACGCTCCAAAAACCACTCGGGAAACCCCACGATTTGCCAACAATCTTTCTTTTCATGTCCGGCACGACCACAATGCAAGCAGGGAGCTCGATTTGACTTGAGAATGGAATTCTCAGTTCTTCCTCCGGCGGGATTATCAGATCGACCGACACACGCAGTGACATCTAGTGGCAGATCGTGTCGAGTCACAAACCCCGTAGCATCTTGTCATTGCGCACGATCACGAGCCGAATTCAATCTTTGTTCTTCACGTATCACTTTAGAATAAGCGTCACCAAGCGATGGGAGAGGATCCGTACCAAGAAGATTTGTACAAAGTCCACCGAACCTTGCATCATCAAGCCCCATCACGAACTGGTGAAGTTTTTCTTTCTCTCTGTCTTTTGAAATCTCAGCTTTGGCACTACACGTACAAGCAAGAAGAGGACGATAGTTCTGCAGTTCCTCCCACAGATGACAAAATTTTCCATAGTAATCAAGCACTGTCTGTCCTTCTTGGCGAGAAGAGGCGAGCTGATTCTTCAGTTGATGCACATGAACTTCGTTTCCAACAGAGAAACGTTGCTTCACATCCTGCCACGCGTATCCATCCCACAATCATCGAGTTGACTGTCTTCCAATTTTCGAAGTTAGAATCATCACTTGATGGTTTTACGATTGTGCCGTTGATGAAACCTGCTTTTCTTTTAGCTTGTAGTGCATTCAACATTTCCTCGGACCACTCATTGTAGTTTTCACCATTTAGTGTGACAGAAGAGATCAACGCACCAGGGTTGTCAGAATTAGACAACATATAAGGCGACAACACCACCACCGGTTGCACAGCAAGCGGACCTGACGTACCATCAGACATCTTTTCTTAACACGTAAGAAACAAAGAAACTGTGAACAACACAAAGGAACGAAAGCTCGAAACAATCGAGAAAACGAAAAGAGAATTTTAGGTTTTGTTTAAATAGATCTTAGCTCTGATACCATGTAGAATTAGATATCGAACTGACTTGTTTATTCATTGATTACAAAGAAGCTTTATATACACGTTAGCTCTAGGGTTTTACATAGACCGACTTAGACGACAATGATATACGAAGCCCAATACATAGAGCCCAAAGACATGTAACAAGGTGGCCCCAATAAGGGGGAAGGAAAAAAGGATCTCTCCATAAAGGAGGAGGATTGGATCATAGGATTCTCAGAAAATGAGTAAGAAGGATAAGCGAGACCCTTGAAGTCGGATAGTTGTCGGTTTAAAGCTCTAATACTTAATTCAGGATATTTCGTTGAAGGGTCAAACGTTTCTTGAGAGAGCTTGAGCTTGATCTGAATCTGGAAAGTGTGGGCAGTTGGGAGAAGCTTTATGGAGAAATCAGCGGATTTGTTGCTTGAAATTAAACAAACACACCAACGCCAACTCTCAACTAGATACATAATACCAAGTAGCCTAAAGCTTAGATGAAGAGATGATGAATTCGGGAATTTGAGTTATAAAAGATTTTAAAGCAAGGTAAAAAATTAAATTTGTAATCATGGTAAATATTAAATTTGTTATATTATTTAAATAAAAATATTAACTGCTATTCAAAATAGATCACTGCCAAAAATCTTACCAACTAGAACAACCAACAAATCTGAAACAATTATGGAGAACCAAATTGTCACTTTTGCCGAAATAATTAATTTTTTTTTTGGAGATTTGGTTGAGGTAAATAAATACTCTCTGTGTTCCAAAATATAGAATTGTTGGGCTAAAAACACGCTATTAAGAAAAAATTTTAAAAGAAAATAACTCATTAATTAAACACATTAAAATAAATTACAAAAAAGGAAAAAATAGAACGATTATTAATTAAGAATGTTAAGAGACACATTTTACTTGGATAAATAAATAGTAATGTATTTATAATCCACTTAAATAGGGATTATTTGCATAGAAATTTGAAAACGACATCTAATTCAAAAAAATAAAAATTCTAAAACGACACTTCATAAAATACGGAGGGAGTACTAATCATTCCAATTAATATTACATTTTTTACATTATCGAAAGATCAAAATGTCAATAATGATACTACAAATGGTGCACAACAACGTAAGATCCCTAAAACAGAGAGAAATGAGGATGACAACTCTTCAAATATTAATCCTTCTAAGGAAAAAAATCAAGGAAGCAAAGATTACATAATAGAAGAAATAACACATTCACTGAAGAAATTAAGACAGTTAAAAGAAGAAGCTTACCAAATAAAAGTGTTATCACGTCTAAAGAAAAAATAACAAACAAAGATGAGAACCTTGATGATACAGAAGACAAAACTCCAATATTAAAAAGGGCGCAAAGGAAAAGAAAGAAGATAATCAATGATGATTTTTTTGTTCAACAAACTAAACCTTTTTGTTAAAATATATTAAACGTGTGATAGAATAGCTATTTCATATTAAGAACTTTAATTTTCTTTATTTCGAAATCTTTTTTATATTATTCTTAAACTATAATGAATTAGAATCTTATTATAGGAAGTTGGGTTTTCGAAGTTAGTAACTCACGAGATTGCGACACGTATCGATTCCAGCGATGCGAGATTTTGACATGTTTCTAAATTTTTTTATAAAAATTAAACAATTCTAAATTACTAATCCTAAAACAAAGGGACTAAATAATAAAAATCTTTCTTACCAATGCTTAAAACTTTAGACATTGATGCGGAGTCGATTATATTATGTGATGAACTTGAAATGTTCTGTTCTGCTTTCCCTATAGTTGAGGAACTATACTGCCCTAATCTGACGTGGTTTAACTGGGATGAAACCGTGAAAGCCTTAAGAAGCTAACTATCTATGCAAGTAGTTTGATGACTTCTTAAATCCAAAGAGCATTTCTTTTGATACTCCAAGTCTGGTTTACCTTGAGTATTCTGATTTTGTTGCGGACTTGCGGTTGACTATCCTAAAGTTAACTTGACGAATTTAGTTGAGGCTCAACTCAAACTTATGGTAACTAAAGACCAAGTCAAGCTTATACGAGCGCCAAATGAAGAAGATGATGGTTTTCTACGTCTTAGAAATGTGTGGAAGCTTATAAGTGGTATAAGAAATGTTGAGAAACTTTTCTTTACTGCAGATACTCTCAAGGTAAGTTTGATTTCTATTATCTTTTGCAGTATTTGTTTCATCAGTCTCATCTAAACTAAGTTCCCTGCAATATTTGGAAACTGATGTTACAGCTGGGTAATGTTGAGTTTGGGGATTTGTCTTGTTTCAGGTGCTTTCTCTATGCTGTGAATCGATGCATGTGCCGGTGTTCAACAAACTCAAAATTTTACATATCAAGAGTGACAAAGAACGTGGATGGCAAGCAATGCCGATTCTCTTAAGGAACTATCCACATTTAGAAACTCTAGTTCTTGAGGTGTAAACACAACTCATGTGTCAAAGATTTTACAAAAATGTAGTTCATACTTAAGAATTTCTTATAGTCTATTTTCTACTTTCAGGATCTCTTACACTATGTGACTGATAAATGTGGGGATGCTTGTGACTGCATTTCTCGGGAGGACAAAGGTTGTTCACTCTCATCTTGTCCAGTGAAGAATATGACAATTACAGGGTTTAGAGGAACAATTAGAGAGATGAAGATGATAAATCATATCTTGTAGTCTTTCCCGTGTTTGAAGAAGAATTGAAGACTATAGATAAAAAGGAAAAGCCTTTGATCTACGTCAAGACTATAGATAAACAAAGCTTCAGCATCTTCTTTGTCTTTTGGGGAGTTATGGCATCGTAGACTTGGTCATCCTTCCAGTGGTGTTTTAGTTTCTTTATCATATTGTGTACAATATCTCCAAGCAGTCTGGGTGATCTCAAAAGTTGTGACACTTGTTTTCGTTCTAAACAAACACGAGATGTTTTTTATGATAGTGATAATAAATAAAGCTTTGGATTGTTTTTCACTTGTTCATTGCGACGTGTGGGGTCCATATCGCACTCCTTCTTCAAGTGGTGCTACTTACTTCTTAACATTAGTTGATGATCATTCTTAGGCTGTGTGAACGTATCTCATGACTGCCAAGTCTGAGGTTCCTCAACTAATTCGAAATTTTTGTGCCATGTCCCAGCGCCAATTTGGGAAGCCGGTCAAGTCATTTCGTACTGACAATGGTACTAAATTCATGTGCCTTACTTCTTACTTTCAAGAACAAGGAATCTTGCATCAGACTTCTTGTGTTGATACTCCTCAACAAAACGGACGTGTTGAATGCAAGCATCGACATATTCTTAACGTAGCCCGTGCTTGTCTCTTTCAAAGTAACATGCCAATAAAGGTTTGGGGAGAAAGTATTCTCACTGCCACACATTTGATTAATCGAACGCCTTCCTCCATTTTGAAGAACAAGACTCCGTATGAAGTCTTCTATGGTCAGCGCCCGTCGTATTGTTGGGATTTCAAGAGACAAAGCTCAATGAAAGAGGAAGACAACCACTTGGCGATTGAATCCTCTTATACCCACAACAAACGACTCGTTCTTACTATAAAGAAGAGACCATCAACCTGTGATGGAATCCACATAAAGCACGAAATAAAGAAGAGTTTGAGAGTGATTTTGTGTAGATTAGACAAGTATTAGGCTGCCTTAAGGCAGCCCCTAAACCACATTAACCAAACACTTCCTACATTGTGAATAAAGGAAGAACACAATATTAAAGGAGAAAGTGTAAGTTTAATGTAGAAGAAACTTCTCTATTGATTTAATAATCGTTGTCTTCTTACAAGTGTTTACATGTGTTTATATATGTAAAGCATAGAGGAATATGCTAAAGGAATATTCTAGATGAGATTCTATTCATACTACTTTAACTTGAATTTTAGCTTCTTCAACACACCAAGTGACCGTTGCATTAAATGCTCCCACTTGCACTTTGACTTTTCCGTAACTCGGCTGTCACTAGTGCTTCATAACTCAGCCGTAGCTCATTCATAAGTCAGCTCAAGTCCTTTCGTTACTCAGCCACAGTTCTCTCATAACTCAGCTACTGTGTCCTCGTAACTCAGACAAGGTTCTCGTAACTCAGCCACAACTTCTCGGTAACTCAGCCATAGCTTCTCGGTAACTCAGCCACAGCTTCTCCTTTTCTTGTTTCATGATCGGCCTTATTGGCCTCTCTTCTCTTTATTTCAATGTGGAGATGCTAGACCTTCACGTCATTCTCTTGGTCTTCACATCTCCTTTGCTTGATTCAAGCTCGGCCTCACCGGCCTCTCTCTCCTTTCCTTCTTATGTTCTAATACTCCCCCGCACGCTTGATCGTCGGGACACCATGGGGACCAAAGATCAAGAGTGGAGCACGTGTTGACTACCTCATTAAAAACCTTAGCAAAGAAAAACCTCTTTGGGATAAAACTTTGTTAAGGCAAAAAGAGTATAGTCTTCACGGTCCATGATGTATCTCTATGATCATGGTTAACAAATTTTAAATCGGCTCTCTTTCTTAACGTCTTGAAACATTACATCCATTCCTTTAGTGCTCCTTGTCTTTATTTCTCTTCTCATGACTTCTTTCTTTGACATTGTTGAACTTCTTTGAGGCTCTCATAGTCTCCTTTACCCTTTAAACAAGTGATAAAGAAGAAAAGATTAAGTGTATGCTATGAGGAATATCAAAGGTTTTAAATGTCACAAGATAAGAGAACCTATGAGAGAATTAAGACTAGCAATTGAACTAAGGTAATGAATTTAACAAAATTTAAATAGTGTAAAGTTTAGGGACAGCCTTTAATTTAAGAAGGCTTGAACTTTTGCGGTTTGAACTTATCTTGAACCGCCAAGGATCAATGGAATGGTCCATGATCTGAATTAATCTTGAACTAATGCGGCTCATCTTCATTTGAGACCGCCAACAGGGTAGGAACTAGTCACATCTGAGCTGATCCATCAACTTCCACCAGTCTTTCCTCTCCACCTCTTGTGGCGGCTGTTCTTGGTGGCCATTGGTTCTAACTCCATGTATCAATATGCCTTCATGAGACAATTAAATGTATTAGTAATCAAGAGGGGACTAACACTCTCCTCTATGGGAAGAGTAGAAAGATCAACCCAAGTGAAGTGGGGACTAACCCTCTCTGTTTATCTTAAGCGGAGAGTGGAAAGATCAACCCAAACAAAATGGGGACTAACCCTCTCTTACTTAGATATCAGAGATAAGAAAGATCAACCCACAAACTTTTAGTAACTAGAATAAAGTGTACAGTAACAAAGATTGAGAGAGTAGTGTGTAGCGGAAGAGTGTAATGGAATGAGAGTGATCGGATGTATGCTTCTAGTCCATGGCCTTTCAAGCTTCATGGGTGAGCCAAAACAATGCTAGTGAGGCATTTAGCTTCTTCACTAGTCTTATATCATCAACCTTTGAATCTGTTGAACTTAAAACCAAAAGAGAAAGTGAGTTGTGGAGCTTCCTAGTGAGGGCACACTCACGCTTGTGGAAGCTCCTTAAGTGCCAAAGAGAGTGTTTAAGCGTATACGTAACCAATTGTAGAAAGAGTTTTAGTAACCAGAGTTTAGAGTAACCAGAGTGTTTGCTTGCGGTTTGAATCCTCTTGTAGAGACCGCTTCTTTGCTCATAGTATAACCATGTCTTGAGTCAAGAAACCTTGTGCACTAGTGATCCTTTAATCCTTGTGCACATTCGATCTTGAACCTCATAACTTGACACTTCGAATGCGTGAGAGTGATTCATCATATCCATGGACCTCAAATCTGATGGTTTATGGTTCTAGCTCCCCCGCAATCGTATAGTGCCATCTTTGCACTTAACTCTTAATCTCGTCAGGAGCACTTCACCTTTTCTTCATGAAACAAGTGAATCTCTACAAAACAGATTAGAGTTAAGAGCAACAAAACAAACAAAACTTGGTCTTTGCACCTAACTCTTAATCTCATCAGGAGCACTTCGCCTTTTCTTCATGAAACAAGTGAATCTCTACAAAACAGATTAGAGTTAAGAACAACAAAAAAACAAACAAAACATGGTGAAAGATTAGTTTAAGTGATAAGAGTGAAGATTTGCGGAAGCTTTGGCAGTCTTGAACAGCCAAGAACATAGGCATACAAAACAGTTTGCCCATTGGTTCAAAAAGTGTCTCACTAGAAGAAATCTTTTACCCTATGGGTAAAACGAAATGGTGAGAGCTTCCAGATCTATTTCTCTCCACAAGCTTGTTCTTAAGGACATTAAAGACCAGAACCAAAGCTTTCTGAACATTGAGATGTAAGAGAAACGATTTAAGAAAAAACTGAAAACTTTAAAGGAAGCTCAACAACCAACAACAAGAAAAACTTAAGAACGAGTTTAACTTTATAAGAGGGGCCAAGAAAGCAACTAGGCTCTGATACCATGTTGGGATTTCAAGAGACAAAGCTCAATGAAAGAGGAAGACAACCACTTGGCGATTGAATCCTCTTATACCCACAACAAACGACTCGTTCTTACTATAAAGAAGAGACCATCAACCTGTGATGGAATCCACATAAAGCACGAAATAAAGAAGAGTTTGAGAGTGATTTTGTGTAGATTAGACAAGTATTAGGCTGCCTTAAGGCAGCCCCTAAACCACATTAACCAAACACTTCCTACATTGTGAATAAAGGAAGAACACAATATTAAAGGAGAAAGTGTAAGTTTAATGTAGAAGAAACTTCTCTATTGATTTAATAATCGTTGTCTTCTTACAAGTGTTTACATGTGTTTATATATGTAAAGCATAGAGGAATATGCTAAAGGAATATTCTAGATGAGATTCTATTCATACTACTTTAACTTGAATTTTAGTTTCCTCAACACACCAAGTGACCGTTGCATTAAATGCTCCCACTTGCACTTTGACTTTTCCGTAACTCGGCTGTCACTAGTGCTTCATAACTCAGCCGTAGCTCATTCATAAGTCAGCTCAAGTCCTTTCGTTACTCAGCCACAGTTCTCTCATAACTCAGCTACTGTGTCCTCGTAACTCAGACAAGGTTCTCGTAACTCAGCCACAACTTCTCGGTAACTCAGCCACAGCTTCTCGGTAACTCAGCCACAGCTTCTCCTTTTCTTGTTTCATGATCGGCCCTATTGGCCTCTCTTCTCTTTATTTCAATGTGGAGATGCTAGACCTTCACGTCATTCTCTTGGTCTTCACATCTCCTTTGCTTGATTCAAGCTCGGCCTCACCGGCCTCTCTCTCCTTTCCTTCTTATGTTCTAATACGTATGACATGATTAAAGTGTTTGGATGTATGTGCTATGCTCACTATACATCGCATGATAAGGATAATTTTGGGCCACGCAGTCGACGATGTTTGTTTGTTGGCTATCCTTATGGCAAGAAAGGATGGCGCTTATTTGATCTTGACACAGAAAAAGTTTTTGTTAGTCGTGATGTTCGATTTCAATAAGATATATTTCCCTACTTGACTAAGGCATCTTCTCCACCACTACCACAACAAAACCCTGTTGTCGTGAAGGATGATTGGACGCCACTTGCAGCACCACTGTCACCGACTAATGTTTCTCCTACTCTATCGTTGGCGGAGGTATCTGCTACAACGGATTCTCAACCCGAACCCCCTAATTCACCGGTTCCAACTACTACTGAGACACCACAGTCTCCGGTTTCTTTCGCTTCGCCTTTGGTTTCGTCATCTGTCATTGACTATTCACCTCCAACGCCCGGATTACCCGAATTGTTGGGAAAGGGACATCGTAAGAAGTTTCTCTCTGCTTAAGGACTATGGCAAAGATGACAACAGTTCGTTCTCTTCTCAGAGTTGCGGTTGCAAAGGAATAGGAGGTTCACCAAATGGATGTTCATAATGCTTTTCTCCATGGTGATATTGAAGAAGAAGTGTACATGAAACTTCCACCGGGATTTCAAGCTTCGGATCCAACTAAAGTGTGTATATTACGCAAGTCATTGTATGGCCTTAAGCAAGCTACACGGTGTTGGTTTTCAAAACTCTCCACTGCTCTACGTGATTTCGGTTTCAAACAAAACTACCAAGACTACTCCTTGTTCACTTTGATCCGTGGCGAGACAATTCTTCACATTCTTGTCTACGTTGATGGTTTTGTTATTGCATGGAATAATTTAAATGCGATCAACCAGTTTAAAGAAAATCTCAGCAAGTGTTTTCACATGAAAGATCTTGGCATGTCAAAGTATTTTCTTGGCATTGAAGTCTCTCGCGGTAAAGACTGTTTCTGTTTGTCTCAACGCAAATATACCCTTGATATCGTTAACAAAGCTGGCCTCTTGGGTACCAAACCAGTCACCACACCAATGGAACTCAATCATCAACTTGGTTCGGTGACTGGTCCGGCGTATGATGACCCTGAGCAATACCGTCGGTTGGTGGGAAGGTTCATCTATTTGACTATAACGCGTCCCGACTTGAGTTATCCGGTACACATTCTCTCCCAATTCACGACCACTCCGCTTGTAGCTCACTGGGAAGCAGCTCTTCGGATTGTTCGTTATCTCAAGGGTACTCCAGCACAAGGCATTCTTCTTAGCTCTGAAAGCTCACTCACTCTCACTGCATATTGCGACTCAGACCTCTCTGCATGCCCACGCACTCGTCGATCCTTGTCTGCCTATGTCATCTATTTAGATGATTCCCCTATATCTTGAAAAACAAAGAAACAAGACACGGTGTCAAGTTCTTTAGCTGAGGCGGAATATAGGGCCATGGCCTACACTCTTAAGGAGATTAAATGGTTAATAGGACTCATGGAAGATCTTGGTGTTCCTCAATCAAATCTGATCCCTCTACACTGTGACAGTCAAGCGCGATTCACATAGCAACAAATCTAGTTTTCCACGAACGCACAAAACATATTGAACGTGACTGTCATCAGGTCCGCGACGTCGTACAAGAGAAATTGATCACAACCGTGCACATTTCTACACATGATCAAGTAGCTGATCTCTTAACCAAGGCATTGCCAACACCACAGTTCCAGAAGCTATTATCCACGTTAGGTGTTACCGATTTCGTACCACCAACGTGAGGGGGTATTAGGATATATGTCAATCTTATGTAGATATACTTACTTAGATACGAAGTTATCTCTTATTCTTTTGTATAAATACTTTGTAACTTCATTGAATAGAAGACAGAACATTGTTCCATCTCAATATATTTCAGTATTGTATTGATTTTCATATGGGACAATTTGTTTCTTACTCCACCTATATTTTTCTTTGGTGATTTGAATAAATATGATGATGTGTGAAGGAAAATTCCAAGATGATCGATTTGAAATTTAGAGTTTATTTTTTTTTGAAAATTTGTTTGATTTTTTGTTTTTTTTTTTTTGAGGGAAATGATTAGGATTGTATTTGACTAATGTACCAAGGAAATTTCCAAGAAACAAAGGAGGGTTTGAGGTTTATTAATGCTCTATTGGTTTGCAAATTTGGTTTGTTGACTTCTTTACCAAAGAGAGACAAACTCTCGTGTCTCACGTAAACCCGCGTTTTATGGATTTCAACATTTTGGAGGATAGTTTTGCTTTGCGACAATTTTCTAAAATATCATAGTTTTGTTTTTAGATAAACAATTTCAAAAAATTAAAACTAAAATTTTAATTTTTAAACTCTAAATTCTATCCCTAAATACTATACTCTAAATATAAAATAATCCACCCAAACCAAAAATTTAAAATTCTACACTATTAAAAAACAATTTTATGTTTATGATATTTTTGGAAACAAAACAAAAATCATGGTATTTTGAAGAATTTCTCTTTACTTAATGTGACCAATTGCTTCATTGGTGTACAATAATCCTTCAACTCTTTAATAGCATATATATATAAATAGATAGATGATGTAGATGTTTAACGTACATTTGATGATGAAGGCAACTTGAAATGTTGAAAATGTTATACCTCTTGTTTTCTCTATTTAACATCTTCGTTATGTCGCGTTCAGGAAGTCATCTTTAGACTTTTCATTGTTCTTGAATTTGTCTAAGTAATATATTGGGAGTTCTGTGGACTTGGACTCAGTCAAATGGATGACAAGAATCTCCATAACCGAAGCTACCCCAAGATACAAGCCAAAGACTCTTTCCTCTGTAATAAAGTAGCGGGTCATGCAATCAATTTTATGGTTAGTTGTATATATATAAGCACTATAGGCAGAAGGGTTTATTATTATAAATCCTCACTACCATTACCAATAACCAACAGCCAAGAGCTTCTTTCATTTGTCTTTTTGAAACCAATGGTTCGTCGATTTTCGTTCTTGAATGTTGTGAAGGAGGTTGCGGGTATTCTAAATGAATCCCGCAAACTGTTTCTCAAGAACAAAAAGTTGATGTTCTCAGTTTTGGTAGTCCTTCTCCTACTTAATTGTTTAGTATTCTTGTTTAACCTCTTTGTCATCGAACCAGAGCTCATGAACTTGATTGCCGAATCACGTTTGTTGCCTACGACAGATCCAAACACCCCGGAATATGCAGCCCGTATTATGAGAATCTTTGCAGACGTTCGCCAATATGTGGGTTTTTCATACATCTTCATGGCCATCTCCATCATCATCAACATCTTTTCTGTTATAATCATCGTACACGCCTCGGCTATTACTCTTAAAGATGAAAACATCAAGATAAAAGATTTCACTCTTCTGAGCCTTAAATCTTGGAAGGGACCTCTTGTGACGTATTTCTACATTGCTCTTTTCAGTCTTGGCTATTACTTACTCTTTTTCCTAATCCTTTGTCCTCTCCTTTTATCCTCGATGAAGATCTCGGATATTAGTTCCTTGGCAGTCAAGACTGGTGCTTTATTTATTATATTCACTGTCTTTCAGTCATACTTAGCCATCGTTTGGAACTTATCTATGGTCATATCGGTACTAGAGGAAAGTTATGGCATCCAAGCTTTAGGGAGAGCTGCAAAGATTGTTAAAGGAATGAAGACAAAACTGTTTCTCTTGAATATCTTCTTTGGTCTATTGTTATCTGGATTAGCTCAAATCTTGCAAGTGATTATCAATTTGAGAAGATCGCTCTCGCTTACCTTAGCCACTGGTTTCGCCCTTGTGTGGTTGGTCCTTGTGTGTCTGGCCTTTGCGGTGAGCATGTTTCAGCTTGTGTCTTACACCGTTGCATATTTCCAATGTAAGAGCTTCCAATGCAAAGATGTTGAGTCGCTGAGGGATGAGGAATATACGAGATTGTCCTCCACTCCTCTAATGGGACAATGAAAATATATAAATTCAATTAATTTGTAATGGCTATGAAAGAATATTACAGAGAAAGATATACCATAGAATTAATGAAAACTGTTCATTACAAATGCATATATTATAGATAGTTGAAAATAACATATTAATAATATTAACAAGTTGGGAAGCCTCGGATTTCGTAATGTTAATGACTTCAACACGGCTCTCTTGGCGAAAGAGCTATGGAGATTGATAGATGTGTCTGATTCTTTATTTGCAAAGATCTTCAAAGGTCGGTATTATCGGAATTCCAATCCTATGGAAAATATAAAATCATATTCACCATCCTATGGATGGAGAAGCATGGTTTCTGCTCGCTCTCTGGTTAAAAAAGGACTAATTAAACGAGTTGGTTCAGGAGATACCATTTCTGTATGGCATGACCCTTGGATACCATCTCAATTCCCGAGACCAGCTATTAGTAACGGGTCCCTTATGGACCCCTCTCTACAAATTCATCACTTGATCGATCATCGGACAAAATCATGGGATCTTGACAAATTGAAGACATTCTTCGACCCAACGGATGTTGAGTTGATCTCAGCTATTCCCCTAGGCTATAGCAATATTCCGGATTCTCTTGGATGGCATTTTATAAAGAATAGAAAATACACGGTCAAATCAGGTTATCATACGGCACGTCTCCCGTACCCAACTCTGGCATCTCCTCTGGTACATGGGCCTAACTGCATCCCGCTACAAGCACATGTCTGGAAGATCAAATGCCCACCAAAACTTCAACATTTTATGTGGCAGACTCTTACTGGTTGCATTTTGGTCTCTGCTAATCTTAGTAGACGGGGAATTAATTGTGATTTAGTCTGTGCTAGATGTGGCCATTTCGAAAAAACGATTAATCACGTTTTAGTCAATTGCCCACCTGCCCGACAGGTTTGGGCCCTCTCCCAGGTACCATCAGGATCACATTCGTCGTTTCTCTCGGCATCTTTGTTCACAAATATGGACTATCTAATTTGGAGACAACCAACTCAGGTCCAAAGCGATATTTATCCTTGGGTATTGTGGTACATTTGGAAGGCTAGAAATGCCAAAATTTTTGAAAATATAGATGAGGATCCCCTCGAGGTAGTTCGCTTGGCCGACACAGAATCTCAGGCTTGGCAACAGGCACAGGTGGAGGAGGAGGGTATAGTCTCGCCTACTATGGTGCAACAACACTATCCCCTTCCACGCTTAAATCCTTTGCCGATATCTTTCCGCGGTCATCGGTGTTATGTGGATGGATCGGGATTTACGCTATAATATGTTATTAATAGCGTTAGAGTAAGTGCTGTGAGATCCGCAGCTGTGGTAGAGGTCACCCCTACGATAGCAAATTTCTAATGCTATGATATATATAGATAACATAGCACGGGATTTACGCTATAATACGTTTTTTTTTAATAGCTCTTACTATGTGCTACGATAGATCTACATATAATAGCAAAGATCTGATGATGTGATATATCTTATCATCTCATATTTTTTTGCTATTATATCTTTATCGCTTTCTCAATTTTATTATTTAATTATATATAATTAAGTGCTATTGTTTGGTCTGTCTTATATGTAATAAACATCAAAATATCATAAACCAAACATCATTTATAAACCAAGCATCAATTCATACATAAATCAAATATGAATCCCATACCTACTAATATCCTTACGTCTAATTACCATTGTTGCCATTGGAGATAATAAGACGACTAATAACATCATACAAATAGCTTACTTTGTCTTCTAGATCACTGACTCGGTTCTTCAAGTAAGTTAACTCTTCTTCAACGGTTGGTCTTGTAGGTTTTCGCTTAGCCACTCTTCGAAAAAGACTTCTATGGTTTTTGTCTATTAGGTTATCGTCTATGTCACTATCCTCAACTACTAGATTTGTTAAAATAACAAAACAAACATTTCAAATCAGAAATCTGCACAAAACAAACAAAGCCAAAACAATAACATATATTTGTTCACCTGAATATGCAGCTTGCGAGTCAGTCATATCATCAATCTTAGAAGAGACTAAGTCATCAATTTTTGTTGGTGTCTCTTTCTTAATTTCCAAATCCTTCATACTTTCACTTTCTTTAAGGTTAGAGAATTCAAAACCATCACATGAATCTAGCATCGGTGATTCATAGACATAACTTGAAAACCAATTACCTAAATAAGGAGGTTCTGATAATCAATTGAAACAAAACATATTAGGTTTGATATATACAAATGATTAACATATACAGATTTAGAAAGAGCATAAGAGAAAATATTACTTACTAGAAAATATTGAATCATAAAGATCATTATTTGAAGTGTTCTGCACAAAAGTAGCCAAATTTAAAAGCTACATAAGGACAATAAGTAATAAAACATTTGCTTACCTCTGTTTTCATTTCATCTCTGAACTTTTTCTCTTGAAAATGAGCTGAATATGAAAAAAGCAAATATCAATAACAATAATAGATGACAAGTGCAACAAAACCAATTGATGTTTCAGAAAATGAGTTGTTTCCATAATATTCAATTGATACGCTAAGTTGACGATATCATACAAATTCGTGTGATGCCTCTTACCATGAAGATGTGACAAATAGTCTCTTTCGTTGTTATGCACCTTTAGACAGATTTTACATTTGTAACTTCACAATATAAAGCACACGAAAAAACAACAATCAAATTAGTCACACCAGATTCAATAATGATCCATAACCAATCTCAATAATGAACTAAATGTAATAAGCCATACATAAACATATGTCGTCGTTCTGGCCAGAGGCGGTGCCTCTACCACCAACAGGCTTCGAACCCCATTCTCTATACATTGCTTAGTATACTTTGATCTCCTATCACGCTCCCAAACCCTCAAGACCTTTTTCACTCTCTTTCTCCTTTAATATCTGATTTAAACCTGGAGAGACAAGTTCAGCAAATAAAACAATGTCAAGAAACAAGCAAACCAATTATGAGGCAATTCGTTGAACACCTGGAGGGCATGAAAGCATCATCAGTTTACACAACATAAACCACTCCACTCCGGCCAAAAGTTACTAAGGAATCAGGTCGAGACTCACAATTTCTAACCCAAGGAGATACCAAAACATTCTGAATAACACTGTATCTTACCTGAATAACCAAAGCCCTAAAACAGATTAGTCTCTGCTATCTTTTCCTTGTAGAGCCTCTTCGTTATCTGGACATTGAAACCAGATACAAGAAATTGTGAAGATGAGTATGCTTAAAAGAGAACAATTAAGACACAAATCTATCAGGCCAATAACCAGTTCTTTTGAAACTAATCGATATCAAAAACTTTTAGAACAAATATGCAGATAAACCATAAAAATCAAAAATCTCTGAAACTATAATAACAAAATAATTTGAGATGTGAAGATAAGAAATAAAGGAATTGGGGATGCAGATTTACCTTCGATTTCAAGGACTTGGGTTGTGATAACATCGGTTTTTCGCCCATTTTAGCTATGGTTTTCAAAAGGTTTTATAAAGGTTTTTATGGATTTCAAATATAAATAAGCCAATAATCAAGTATTAGCAAGAACAAAGAGTTTTTACATGTTTTAGGGAAAAGGAGCTGAAAAAGGATAAAAAGGACTTGCAGGACAGTTTTGGACCATCAGAAGTTTGGCATTCGTTGAAGATGTTCCCGTGAACCAAATTGGGAGATTTTGGTGTCATTGGAAAGCTTAAAGAGTCAAGATTCGCCTGCATGTTGAGTCGACCAAATCCGAGTTGTCAATCAGAAGTTATGACCGTTTGAAGACCGACCTGTCTAGCTGCGCGGCCATGCGATGACCATGCGGCCAAGTACCCATCCACCGCACAATGAGGACCCGACCATGCGGCCAAGACCCACGATTTTAGCCGCCTCAAAGCCCTAGAAGTGCAAAATAAGAAGCCCATTTCCTTTGGCCCAAGACAGCGTGTTTTGACCAACGAAAACCCTAACCCTAATTCGTCGATGCCGTGATGCCTATAAATACAAGTCTTAACCCTAGGGTTTCGACATGCTATTCTTGAGCCTCCTTAGAGATCACGACAGCAGCCCTAGAGAAGAAGATCTGAAGTCTTGAGGAGCCTCCTTGGACGTCTCTTCAATCATCGTTTCCTATTCTCTTTGTCTTTGGTTTCTTTCGCTTTTACTTTGTTGTTAGGGAGAAGATCTAGTTTCTTAACACTTGTTGTTTAGAGATCAAATCTAAACCTTCTTTGCTTTTATTTACTTATCATTAGTTTTATAGATCTGCTTCGTATTTTTATTGTTTTGATGTTTCCACTCGCCATGAGCGAGTAGTCACCCTGTTGGGTTTGATGGGGTGATTCGAAAGGGTTTTCATAGGATCATCGATTGCTTAGGTTAATAGTTAGTAGGGTTGATTGCGCGACTCTATCTTCTAGTTCATATTAACTGCGTATTGAAGCGGATAGGCCGTCCGTGGACAAGCGACTATTTTAGATAGCTTTTATTTGACAAAACCTTTAGGAGTTGTTGGACCCAGCTAGGAAGACTGACCGAGCTAGTCTCTGTATGTACTAAGGTACAGGGGTTAGTGTTAACGTCTAGGACATATTGAACTTATTCTTTAAGCTAACTTCATGCCTCCCAAAAGAGGGTGACCAGGACACTGTCGGGTCTATGGAGTTTAGGAGCCTGTAAGCGAACGTAGGAGGGTTCAATTTAGTGTTCGAGTTAGTGAGTCAAATAAACCAAGTAATAGATCAATACGTAGCAATCCCTGATTTTGTGAAACCCTGGAGATGTTCCCCTAAGAGCCCAACGTCTTTAATATTGATAGTTAAACCAGTTTAGTAATAGCGTTTAGTTCTTTTAGCTTTCTTTAGTTTCCTTAGTTTAGTTATAGCTTCCTTAGTTAGTAGTCTTTAGTTTTAGTTAGCTTTTCCTTCTTGTTTAGTTTAGTCAGTTTAGTTTTAGCTTAGCTTAGAATTAGGACAACCCTAAGAGTGACACTTAGGAAACCACAAAAATCCCCTCTTTATTTAGTCTTAGCCTATCCTTTGTCCTTAGGAATTCGTTGCGCATTCTTAGTCTCTGTGGGATCGACCCTTAAATACTACACGCGATTAGTTGTGCACTTGCAGCTCAGTGGTGTGTTTTATTGAGGTTTAAAAGCCTAGGTTCTCTTAGGTGAAACCTGATTGATCGTCTACTCTGACACCCATCAAGTTTTTGGCGCCGTTGCCGGGGACTATTTGAATTGCCTACGAGTTTTGGACTAGGATAAAGTCTAAGGCATTGTGCTACTGATTTTTCTTTTTGATTTTACTTGTTTCAGGTACCCTTGGGATGAATCCCGACGAGCCACTTGGATGGTGGAACAAGCATCTCTTCGATGGCTCTAACGCGGGAGTGAAGCCGCGGCCATCACCTCTCATCCGTGACTGCATGCACGGACCAAACTTCTCGACTAATGGCACTTTCATTGGTCACCACAGACCAGCCAGGACGTTAACAACTAGGCGAGCCAGTCGCCCATCACCCCGGATATGTGATGACCAAATTGTGGGAGCTACGTGCCCACGAGACTTAGGAGGCAGAGCTGTGAGAGCTGCAAACTCACTTCGCTCTAACAAACCTTCGGGATTCTTTCACGCTTCTAATGAAGAGGACATTGAATGTGAGATGATGCAAATCGAATCACACGACAACTACTCTTGCGATACTTATGAGGCCACCAAACCTAAAAGTGTTGAAAATAATCGAAGATTGAAAGTCTCCTAGAGAAATTACTCGACTCACATGAGAAGATTTGCGGAAGATTCAAGAACAAGCTCGACAACATCAAGAAGGAGATTGTAGCTAAGATCGAAGGAGTCTCTGTACGTGTTTCGAAAGTAGAGGAAGGACTGCGCTGCGCTCGATTTGACTTACAAATCGCCAAAGAGGATATTCAATGTCAACACCAGAATCTGACTGGTAGCTCCAAATGACTTGATTCCACTTCGAGGTGAATCTTGACTCTTTAAGCTTTCCAATGACACCAAGATCTCCAATTTTGGTTCACAGGAAGGTCTTCAATGGATGCTAAACTTCTGATGATCCGAATCTGTCTTCCAAGTCCTTTTCTTTCCCTTTTTGGTCGTTTTCCCTTAAAACCTGTAAAAACTCTTTGTTCTTGCGAATACTAAGCTATTGGCCTTAATACATCAGAAATGTATCAAAACCTTGTTAAACACTATAGAAAACCATAGCTAAAATGGGCGAAAATACGGTGTTATCACACTCATTACTCAAGTAATCTCTCTCTCCACATCTATGGACTCGGATACACAGTCCAAGGAGAAGTTGACCCTTCACGTAGGCCTCTCATGGCAAGGCAACTACACGATAAGGTATTGATTTTGGATTCACCCTTTTTTTTGGTTTCTTTGATTTAGAATTCACATATATTAGTTATTTTGTTTCTTACTATATTTGGAAAGATTCCCAAACTATGAAAAACGGGTTCAGAAATATACCAAATATAAAGATCACTAAGTTCATTGTACTCAAATTAATCTCATCTTAAATATATTGATTCGGATTTGGATTCGGAGTCAATCTTTGTTACTTATTTTATTATTATTTTTTTTTGTATGACAGGTGTGATCCTAAGCCGAATCCCAGACTAATCATCGGGGCGAGACCCACGCCATGTTAAACTCACCCACTTAAGGGGATGCCTCTCCCAACGGGAATCGAACCCAGGTGGCGGAAGACTCAGCCGAGATCCCTTGGCAGCTCTACGGATCCGGATTCGGAGTCCGAGGTTGAGATTGCATTACTCCTCGCTCAGATAATCTCCCTCGTTAGTTCGATGGATTTGGATGCATTGCCAAAACCGCATTCGGAGCTCATATCTTGCATTATTCAAATAATCTCTGTCTTCAAAGCTTTATCAGAGTCAGAGCCAGAGTCAGAGCTTGTATCACTTGTTACTCAATTATACTCTCTCAGCACCTCTACAGATTCAAAGTCGGAGCCGAGGCTAGAGACAAAGCTCGTCTCTCTGATTACTAAAATCTGCTCTGTCAAGAAACCATTGCATGTGCTCGTATCACTCGTTAATCAAATATTGAGTCCTGAAGCGTCTATGGTTTTGGATGCGGAGTCAAAGCTTAAACAACTCATTACTCGATTAGTCGCTATCATCCCCTCTTTGTGTTCAGAGCCGGATTCGGATCTCGTACCGTTGGTTACTCAAATTATCACTCTCGTCAGCTCGATGGATTTGGATTCTCAGCCGAAGTCAGAGCTCAAGTCACGCATTACTGAAATAATCTCTTTCTTCAACTCTTTATCGGAATCGGAGCCAGAATCGTAACGTGTATCACTCATTAATCAAATAATGCGTCTCGCCGTCTTTGTAGATCCGGATTTGGAACCAAGGCGAGAGACTGAGCTTATATCACTCATTAAGCAACTATACACTCTCGGGCAAGAGCCGGAGCTCATATCACTCGTTACTCAATTAACGGGTCTTGTCAAGTCTATTACTTCGGATTCGGAGTCGAGGCTCATACCACTTATTCCTCAACTAGTCTCTCTTCTTCCCTCTATGTATTTGGATCCGGAGCCGGAGCTCGTACCTCTTATTTTTCGAATGATGTGTCACGTTAGAAATACTCTCTCTATCCAGCTCTTTATCGGAGTCGGAATTGGAGTCGAAGCTAGTATCACTCATCAATCAAATAATGAATGGACCAATATTTCATATTGGCATGGCTGTAACATCCGATTTGGCGATGCCACAAGAGTCAGAACCTGAGCTCATATCACTCATGAAGCAACTATTCTCTCTCGAGCCGAAGCCAGAGCTCATATCGCTCTTTAATCAAGCAATCTCCGGCTCTAGAGCTATGAATTGGGAGAAGCCGGAGCGGTTCATTTCCTTATGTCCTCAAATAGAAGTGAAACTTGAAGAAAGAAAATTTTGTGTGATGGGAAAAGTCCAACAGAGGAGCAATAAAAAAGAGAAACGTTACCAAAGAGACGTGGACTTCTATAGGTTAACAACATGAGATTACACTGCTCATTTTAGATGTCCAACATGCAATGGCGAAAACCATGGAGGAAATGTCAAGGCTCCACTTGAGGTCAACCACCCTTTTCATCCAAAACATTCTCTTCAGCTAGCCTTGTTGATAAAGAATAGTAGAACCAGGGAATGCTATTGTTATGCTGAAGATCTTGCCGAGATATTTTATTATTGCTCGCCCTGCGATTATGCTATGAATATAGCTTGTGTGGAGAAACAACCACTCTTATATGTAGACAATCCGAAGTGGCATGAACATCCACTTGTTCGGTTCTTAAGACCAACTTTATTGACTTGCAACCTATGTGCCTTGGCCGATTCAAGCTCCCCTATCTATATGTGTCCCCCTTGTGACTTTGTGGTCCATCTTAGATGTATTAGCTTACCACGTGTCATAAGAATATCTCGCCATCTCCATCGTATCTCTTTCACGGCTTCTTTTGACGACCAAGGAGATTGGTCTTGTGGTGTTTGTCGCAAAAAGATTGACAATGATTATGGGGGTTATTCTTGCATAAAAGAAAGTTGTTCGTATGCGGCTCATTCAAGATGTGCTACACAGAGACATGTGTGGGATGGTATTGAACTTGAGGGAGAGCCAAAAGAAATCGAAGAAGAAAAGGTTGAGCCGTTTGTGAGGATAAGCGATGGAGTCATACAACATTTCAGTCATGAACATCATCATTTGAGACTTGATGAGAACACAAGTAGAGATTATGACGACAATAAACAGTGTCAAGCATGCATCACGCCAGTTTATTCGGGTAACTTCTACTCTTGCATACAATGTGATTTCCTTCTACACGAAGAATGTGCAAATCTTTCTCGCAAAATACATCATCCGATACATCCACATCTTCTCACTCTAGTGGGAGGTTATGGCGATGCTGTAAACACTACAAATTCATGTTCAGCTTGCCCTTGGTTGTGTATTGGTTTCTTCTATCAATGTGATTTAGAGGGATGCAATAGTTATAAGCTACATGTGTAGTGCGCCACAATTAATCCATGAAAGTCATGTGCATCCTTTATTCCTAACATCTAAACCAGGAGAGCAAAGAAGATGTTGGGTTTGCAAAGATTTAAGTGATGTATACACTGAAACATTCAATTGCATTGAATGCAACTTTGCATTGTGTTTCAAATGTGATACATTACCTCCAAGGGTGAGGTATAAGCATGATAAGCATATGCTTACTCTTTCTTATGGAGAAGAGACAAGCACCATGACGTCTTGGTGTGAAGTTTGCGAGGAAAAATTAAATCCGAAGGCACGGTTTTATAGATGTGATGAGTATTGTTGTGTCACCCTCCACATCGAATGTCTGATTGGGGGAGACTACTACATGAATCCTGGTTTATCTTTGTTTCACTTCAAAGGAAAGATAGATATTCTTCCCAACAATCGCCATATGTCTCGACCTATTTGCACATTTTGTAAGAGGCGTTGCCCGGAAAAAAATGTTTTACTATGTTTTGGATCAAAATATTGTTCTAGAGATTGTATACGCTCTGGTATTAAGTATGGAGAGTGATCAATGTAATTACTCGATGGTCATTGCTCATTTTGTAAGAAATAATAGTAGAATTTGTATTATTTTGTACTGCTTAGTCGAACACTTATGTATCCAATATTGTTATGCGATATTTCCATGGGACACACTGATTGCTCATGAGATATTTTCTAGAATGTATGATTACTTGTATAATATGCAAACGCTGTACGATCGAAGAGTCATAGTGGCTTTTTTTTTGTTTTTGTTTTTTTTCTGTCTATCACGTTTCTTAGTTATCAAAAGACAAAAAAAAAACTTATATTGTTTCGTAACACCTTAATTTACCTTAATTTTTAGAAATATAGTAGTACATGAAAAAAAAATTAAAATTTAATTTTGTTACATATATTATTAAAATATACTTATTTTTCAGTTATTTTTTCTGACAAAACTCTTTTGTTACGTGTGCTTCAGGTAGATCGATTTAACGATAGATAACATAACGGTAAGTGAGTGTTATAGTATCGCATATGTAAGAATAAAACTCGAGAAAATATTATATGATGAAATGTATGTCCACTAAATAAGTATTTCAAACTTCCCGGAATAAAGGACTGGCTCTCAGACAGGAGTAATGTCTACAAATCGAGAGAAGACATGGGAGGAAACTGTTACAAGTGGTATCAGATCCGAATGTAGACGAATATGAAGTCAAGTTAACCCATAGCCAAAGATGATGGTTTTAGTACACAACAAAGACGTTGCATTCTTTTTTTTTTGTCAACTGCATATATTGATTAGCTCATAAGAGCCAATTTTGCGGAATGTTGTTTACATAAGTAACGGTCCGCTTTTACATTCTCGCTACGAGAAATAAGAGATAAAGAGAAGGATGAGAATTCTTCCCTATAAGATGCAATGTCCTCTAAGTATACTGCGAATGCCGGCCAATATGTTGGGGAAGACACCATCTTCACCAAGTCAGAGCAGTCAGTCAGAAACGCCACGTGTAGATTGCCAGCTCCAATCATACATCTCATTGCCCATACCAGGGCCTCCATCTCCGCATGCAGGGCGGATAGACTTCGTCGTCGGTTGGTAGCCCCATCGTTGTCCCCATGCTATCTGAAGTGCAAAACCATCCATAACCTGCAAAGTTGTCTGTCGCCTTCCATGATCCATCCACGTAACATCGATGACCACTGAAGGAGATGGGCAAAGGGTTTAAGCGTGGAAGAAGGGGGTTTCGTTGCCCCAAAATAGGCGAGATTGTACCCCCCTCCTCCACCTGTGCCTGCTGCCAGGCCCGAGATTCTGTGTCTGCCAATCTTGCCACCTCGAGGGGATCCTCATCTATATTTTCAAAAATTTTAGCATTTCTAGCCTTCCAATTGTACCAAAGTACCCAAAGATAAGAATCGCTCTGGGACTGATTTGGTTGCCGCCAAAAAAGGTAGTCCAGATTTGTAAACAAAGATGCCGAGGGAAACGACTGTGATCCTGAAGGGACTTGTGATAGCGCCCATACCTGACGGGCAGGTGGACACTCGAATAAAACGTGATTAATCGTTTCTTCGAAGTGGTCACATCTAGCACAGACCAAGTCACAATTAATTCTTCGTCTGCTGAGGTTTGCAGAGACCGAAATACACCCTGTAAGAGCCTGCCACATGAAATGTTGCAGTTTTGGTGGACATTTGATTTTCCAGACATGAGCTTGTAGCGGGTTGCAGTCAGGGCCATATACCAGAGGAGAAGCTGGATACGGGAGACGTGCTGTATGATATCCTGATTTGACTGTGTATTTTCCATTTTTTGTAAAGTGCCAACCAAAGGAATCTGGAATGTTGCTATAACCTAAGGGAATCGCATAGACTAACTCAACATCTAGATGGTCAAGGATAGTCTTCAATCTGTCAAGATCCCATGATCTTGTCTGATGATCAATCAAGTGGTGAATTTGTAGAGAGGGGTCCATGAGGGACCCGTTGCTTTTAGCTGGTCTCGGGAATTGAGAGGGTATCCAGGGGTCATTCCATACAGAGATGGAAGCTCCAGTACCAACTCGTGTAATTAGTCTTTTTTTCACCAGAGAACGAGCTAAGACCATACTCCGCCATCCATAAGAGAACGAGCTAAGACCATACTCCGCCATCCATAGGATGGTGAATATGATTTTATATCTTCCATAGGATTGGAATTTCGATAATACCGACGTTTAAAAACCTTTGCAAATAATGAGTCAGGCACGTCCATCAATCTCCATAGCTGTTTCGCCAAGAGGGCCGTGTTGAAATCATTAACATTACGAAAACCGAGACCTCCCATCTGTTTGCTGCTGCATAGTTTCTCCCATGCTTTCCAATGCATGCCTTTTGATTCGCCTCCCGTGTGCCACCAGAAATCAGCCACCGCGCTAGTAAGCTTGGAGGTGACTGATTTCGGTAGTCGAAAGCAAGACATTACATATGTGGGAAGTGCTGCAGCTACCGATTTAATCATAATCTCTTTCCCTCCTTTGGATAGGAATTTGGCCGACCAACTATTAATTCTACTTTGTAGCCTGTCGCGTACAAAAGAGAAAAACTGTGTCTTGGGGCCACCCATACTTTCCGGTAAACCTAAGTAAGAACCCATTCCTCCCAGCTTTGTTATTCCTATAACCCCATGAATCGCCCTTTTTGTTGAATCCTCAACTTTGTGGCCAAACTGTAGTGAGGACTTCGCAAAATTTATTTGTTGTCCCGAAACCTCCTCATATTGTTTAAGAATTCCCATAATAACACCGCATTGGTCCGTATTTGCTTTGCAAAAGAATAAACTGTCATCCGCAAATAAAAGATGAGAGATTGGTGGACACTTATTTGCCACTTTAATTCCAGTAATCAAATTTTCCCGCTCTGCCTTTCTTATATTGGCTATGAGTACTTCAGTGCAGAGGATGAAAAGGTAGGGTGACAGGGGGTCACCCTGACGAAGTCCCCGTTCCGGTGCTATTGATCCCCTCGGTTGGCCATTTAATAACACTTGATACTGCACGGACGAGACACAATGCATAATCCAGGATATCCATTTGTCGCAAAATCCCATTTTTCATAATAACTTGTCGATGAAGACCCATTCTACCCTGTCATACGCTTTGCTCATATTCGTCTTAATAGCCAAAAACTTTGACTTGCAAGACGGGTTACTGCGTAGGCCATGGAACATCTCTTGAGCAATTAAAATGTTATTCAATATCAAACGCCCATGTACAAAGGCGGACTGAGTCTCTGAGATTACCGATGGTAAAACCGTTTTTAATCTCTGACATATAACCTTTGAGATTAATTTATAGCCAACATTACACAGACTAATAGGTCTTAGTTCTGTCATTCGTGTCGGCTTTTCCACTTTCGATATAAGACAAATGTTTGTCAAATTTGACCGAGGATCAAGGTCTCCATTGTCAAAAAAGAAATTAACCAACGTTAATAGATCCTTTTTTATAACATTCCATGCCTTCTGGTAAAACAAAGCTGTCATTCCATCCGGCCCAGGTGCTTTATCCGGATGCATCATAAATAAGGCTGCTTTAACCTCCTGTTCCGATACTGGGGCCGTAAGATAAGCATTTACCTCCTCTGTTATCACCATTTTGATCTCCGCCAGTGCCTCTTCAAAACCATGCGGCTCAGAAGTGGAAAATAGTTCTTTAAAGTAAGATACCGCTATATTTTGAATGTCCTTCTCCTCCATAGACCATTTGTTCTGTTTATCGTAAAGACCTGTAATCCGATTGCGAGCCCTTCGTTGTTTAGTTTGTGCGTGAAAGAATTTGGAATTCTTATCTCGACATTTCATCCATTGATTCCTACTTTTTGTATGCCAGTAACTTTCCTCATCGAGATAAGCCACGCGTAGCCGAGCGGTCAGATCTGCTATAACCTCCGCACTTGTTGAGTCATCCGCCAGAGCTTTATCTAATTCCGCTTTTAGTTTCTCTATTGTGTCACGCCCGTAAGGCAGATGCGAGGCGCGCCACTTTGAGATTTCCCGACGGCACAAAATGATTTTATCCATAAAATTCGTAGTACCTCTATCAGAAGTCAACTCCCATCCCCTAGCCATAACGTCTGAGAGGCCCTCTTTTCCAATCCAGCGCTTATCAAACATGAAAGCCCTTCGGCCGCGGGGGGACTTTTCCGCTGTGGAAATGATAAGCGGCTTATGATCAGATGCGATCATAGGAAGATACTCCACCACTGTATCCGGAAACAATTCATGCCAATCCTCATTACCCATAGCCCTATCCAACCGACATCGGATGAGTTTTTTGTTTTTCCATCCCCGCCAAGATAAGTAATTACTGAGAAATGGAAAACTTAAAAACCCACAATTTTGAATAATAAGATTAAAATTCACAAAAGATGAGGCATGAAAGACGTTGCATTCTATCAGTAAGAATGATTGTAATACCCCCATTTATGCAAATATAGTAATGCAAATATAGTTACAAAAATAATTTTATATCCCATCATTTAAAAATTTAGTAGTATTATATATAATTATAAATTAATATGCAACTTGATGATCTTTTTTCTTTGTCAAATACTATCTTTAGTTTTATGATTTCAGCTCTTTTTTTAGTAAGAAAACACTAGAATTATATAAATATCTCCATATTCATAGCTTCTGGCCTTAAGTCAAATTCTTCTAGTTTTTATTTGTTGCATCACCAACCTTCTTAAGTTCTTATTATTTTTATATTTTCACACACATTTTATTTATTAATGATATGCACAAAAAAAATATTTGCATATCATTAACAAATAAAATGTGTGTGAAAAATATAAAATAATAAGAACTTAAGAAGGTTGATGATACAACAAATAAAAACTAGAAAGGAATTTGCATATCATTAATAAATAAAATGTGTGTTGGTCATACTAATAAATTAAGTTCCGGTTTTTAGGATGCAACTTGTAGATTTTTTTCATAAACAACACAAATTCAACTAGAATTATAACACACGTAAACGTGGCCATTCAATGAATTTGTTTTGTTTATGAAAAAAAATCTACAAGTTGCATCCTAAAAATCCGAGCTTAATTTATTAGTCTAGAGACTCGAATCTAAATTTGTAAACTATATTGTTATCTCTAAATCCATCATTGACTTATGAGTTTGAACATCCTGTGTACTGAGAGCTAAGCTTCTTAGACTCATTACCTAAATAATCTCTCTCTGCAGCTCAATGGATTCGGAGTTGGAGCTCATATCACTCATCTCTCAAATGATATCTTTCTTTACCTCTGAGGATCCAGATCCAAATCCAGCGTCAAAGTTTATAACACTTACTAGTGATTTAATTAATCTCTCTTGTCAGCTCTTTGGATTTGGATTCTCAGTCAGAGCCACTCACGGCCGCACACGCGGGACCCCAGCATGCGGCGATTGACCTGTTCGACGCCAAGCTTCGATTCTAAGGCCCAAAACCCAACCGAAGGCCCACGACCAATGTCTCCAGCCCAAGTGATCCCTCATTACCATGGAGACGGCGAGAATGACCAAGAAGAATTCAGAACCTTGAAAGACAAGTCACAAATCCTAATTCAAAGGGAAAAAGGAGAAGAAACAGAAGTCCTTTATGAAAAGGGAAAACTTCTTCGAAACCCTAGAGAAAAAGGTAAGTCTCTCTTTATAAGTACCTGTAGTATTCCCTCACATATTTTACAGGAAACAGAAGAGTGAGAGACCATAGAAAAGAGAGACGAGCTCATGGGAGAATCAAAAGAACTTGCCAAGTCCAACCTCAAGGACAATCGCATCGCACTAGTGGGACGGGAAGAACGAAAAACTAACCGAACCAACCCTAGCGATCGATCCCTTGAGCACCAGGAACCCCAAGCTGCCACCTACGGAAGGAGAAGGAAGTGAAACTCCAATACCTTGCAGCCAGAACGCTTCTCCCTTGCAAGAGATTCGAGAAGGCGAAGCCGTTGAAGTAGAAGAAGGAACCACGGTGGACTTGAAGAGAACCGAAGGACAAGGACCTAAGTTTCTAGAAGCTACTGATCATCCAAGCTTTGAAGAAACAAAGGAGGAAGACGAGCTCATCTCTACACCACAAACGGACTGGACCACGACCCTACGGTCGCCTGACCCGACGGATAGCCCTTGATCAGACCACACTAGGCCGGACAATCGCTTAGCTAACCCGCGGTCGGCCCTCTATCGACCGTATGGCCGGGATGGGATCATGAGACTATCCAGGGATTGCGGCACCAGCCCGCAACCGCATCGCCTTCACCCGGACGACCAGCACAGGCCTCATGGCCAGGCCCCGTGCGTGCGGCCCGACGACTGTCGACTGCATGGCCATCCTGTGAACCTGCGGCAGTCACACGACCAGTCCCACGGCCTGGACACGGACCAGCATCAACCCGTCTACCATCCGCCCGACCAGTCATCCTACCCGCATCTCACCAGCCTTCAATCGCTAGACCATACCATCAGCCCGGAGACCGACCCACTTACACGGACCGACTCTCCACCGGCTTTTGAATGGATAACGAATTGGCAGAAAGCAAGGGAAGACCATGACGGTCTCAAGCTCTGCAACAAGGCCGGAAGAATGGAATCAACGGGAAGATACGAATCAATAAGACTCCCCAAACCACGTGGCATGGAGAAGGGAGAGGGAGAATCTAGTTATTCCCAGGTATGTACCATTTCAACCACTTCTACTGACTCGGTTTCGCAGGAAAGTGAGAAGGAGGAAACCAGAAGAACTCCTGATGGTTGTGAAGGATGGCCAGAAGAAGAAATCGATGCTTACTATGCAGAGCAGGCTGTCGAAATGAGTGTTGGCGACTACTCTCGAGAAGACGCCACTTATGACGATTTCTTTACCGATGAGGATGACGATAGGGAACCCAGAGAAGCATACTCTTGTATGGTCACTCGAGTTCCACTAGGAGACTCCACTGAAGAAGAAGACACTCGAAGATTCCAGAAGGAAGCGGAAGCTATTGAACCGGGCAACTTCAGGCCAAGGCGTCCACCAACGCCATGCCAAGAACCCTGCCTAGGCAAGAGCCGAGTTTAGAGAGTGCAATGGGAGTGTCAGTTATCTCCCTATGGAGGACCGGAACCAAATACGGGATATCGACCGTATCACCCGTACGCAGCTAACCCGTGAACCCGTGATCACGATCGGAATGATCTAGGAAGGGACCAACACACTTTCCGTCTGCCACACGAGATCTTTAATGAAAGAGGAATTTCTGTCTCATGACCCAGGCCGCGTGAAGACGGCCTCGAGATTCTTATGAGTGGATATTCTGATTACCAGAAGTTGCTTCAAAGAACAATTAATGATAAAATCGACAAGATCAACGAGACTCTCGGTGTAAAAATCGATGAAGTCTGGTCTCATGTTCGACGATGTGGAGGACAAGGCATGGGAAGTCTCGAAACCACTGAAAGGAGAATACAATGATAGAAGAAACCATTAGCAGCCATTTCGCCAACATACTTAAAGGCGATAAGGCTAACGATGAAGCACGTAAGCTGATTGGGAGACTCTTCAACCGTTGCGATTACATCGCTAAGACAGCCCAGGATAGAGACGACGAAATGTCTACGAAGATCAAGCAACTTGAAAGACAAACCGGGCAAGAAATAGCTATGAGGGAAGTTATTCTTATCCGTGTCAGTGATTTAGAAGAGATCTTGTCGGACGAACTTGTGAGATGTATGAGGAACCATGATTTGCTTAAAGAGATCGACTCCACTCTCAAAGAGAAGTACCGCGAGATCGATAGAAGGCTTAACAAGTTCACATGTCGCGTTGCTGGACACGACAATGGTGCAGAAGACAAAAAAGCAGAGTCTGGTGATGATGCAGAAGAAGATAGGCCTAATCTTCGCACAATCTACAACATCATGAAGTCTCGCCGTAGATCTCATCCTTCGCGAGAACTTGAAAAAGGAGAGACGAGTGAAGAAAAAGGAGATCAACCATTTGAGGGAATGGAAGAGAACCTGAGGAGAAACGATAGAGGAATGCCAGAGGAGATAGACCCGGAGACAAGCTCTCCATCCGCCTAATCTCTAAGGCATCAACGTCGAGCTGAACGACGTTAAACAAAGCGCTCGATGGGAGGCAACCCATCATTAGGTTATGTTTTTGATTTTTGGTTTTGATTATGCTCTATGCTTTGATGTGTTTCTTATCTTTGTCGAAAAGAAGTAAGCAGGAAGATTTAGTCGCCACACGGAAGGGTCTCTAAGACCTGGCAACCAGATCCCTGCCACATGACCAGGCCACCAGCCCGCGGTAGCAAGGCTATCGTTCGTACGGTCGGGAGCCAAGCCTACGGTCTGCGGGTCGACGGACAGGCCAGTCTAGGAACGATCAAGCCGACCGACTGCATGACGGGTCACAAACCTGCGGTCCCAAGCTAACTCAAGATCGTATCTCCCTCCCACAACAGCCTAACCATCCGTCCCGGCCATGTTCTTCATCCTTTCTGATCCTAAAGACAGACGCATCGCATATACCCACTACCATGACCACAACATTTACATACCTATATATATCTATCTATCTATCTATGCATCTTAGGATTTTTTTTTTGGTTTTCTAATTCGTTATTGATGGTTTTAAGTTTTGTAACAAGAATATACAAGCTTGGAAAGGAAATCTAGCATTGGAAGAAAGAACCATAGTCAGTCACTATCCACCACCCACCACCATCCGTCTCACCATCATTCAACCATCAACCAACGGACAAGAATTGGCAACAATTTAAGTCTCGGGGTAGGTGTTCCATATCATTCCAACAAGGTGACATCGTTCTTCATTCTATCTTTCTTTATGATTTTCGTCCTCTTCCCTTTCTTTTCACACCGGGGACGGTGTGATTTAAGTCTGGGGGGATGGATGTTCATCCTCTACTAACGATGCTACCTTTTGCTATTGTTGACTTGCGAAATTTTCCATTTTTACATCAATATTGAATTCTATCGAGTCATTTTTATTGAGTCAAAATTTTAGTAGGGAATTATGATCTTATTCTAACAGTTTATCTGATTTGATTAACACTCTACTCTTGATCACGCTTAACTTTGGAGCCAAGTTTAGATAGGTTGTGAGCCGATTCGACAATCCCCAAAGACCCATTTTCGATGGATATTCTGATAATTCAATGTTGTCTCTAACCTTTACAGGACCTAAACCGGACTTAATTATCGAGCCTTGGGATCTGAGATATAGTTGAGTAAAGTTCTGCTTCGAGCCTCATGAGACATTGCACTTCTTCATTAGTATGCTCCCCTCACTCTTCCCTTCAATACTCAAAAAAAACAAAAAAAAGGAGAAGAAAAAGAGAAGATGGCGGAAGTGAACCAATGGATGATGTGGCTACCACAATGCATACTTTGGACCTCATGGAAGTCTATTCTATATAAAAAAAAAGAAGTGAACCGAGGGATGATGTGGCAACCACCATGCATACTTCAGACTCATGGAAGCGTGTCCCAAACAAAGAACAAGGGGTCGACAGAAAAAAATAAAATGATACCCGAGAAATAGGGAAGAATCGATCCCTTGGAAGTGAGAAAAGAGGAAGAGGGATGAGCATACGAAGAAAGTCTCAGCTTGGAAAAAGACCTACATGCCTCCAATCGATTTTCTCTTGGTAAGATCTCACCATTTTATCAATGCTTAATTTATGTAAAGAGATGCCAATGGAGAGTTTGGAGATGCCGGAAAACCGTGGGATTGGTTAAGGAGAGTTGGTGACTCTCATGGAAACTAACTAATGGAAGTTCTGGATGTCAAAGCGGCGAGGAGTGCAGAGAGGATAACCCTGAAGGTAAGTTAGTTCCCGCGTTTTCAAACCTCTTTTCCATGATTTTACTTTCTTGTTTGCTTGAGGACAAGCAAAGTTTAAGTCTGGGGGAGTTGATAACATCGTATTTTCGCCCATTTTAGCCATGGTTTTAAAAGTGTTTTAATATGGTTTTGATACATTTCTAATGTATTAAAGCCAGGAACTTAGTATTTGCAAGAACGAAGAGGTTTCACAAGTTTTAGGGGAAAAAGACCAAAAGGGAGCAAAAAGGACTTGCAGGACAGATTCAGACCATCATAAGTTTGGCATTCGTTGGAGACCTTCCCCTGCACCAAATTAGGAGCTATTGGTTTAATTGGAAAGCTAGGAGAGTCAAGATTCATCCCCAAGTGGAATCGTCCCAATCCGAGTTGTCATTCAGAATTTATGATCGTTTAAAGACCGACCTGTCCAGCTGTCCTGCCAAACCATGGACGTGCGGCCAAGACCTTCATGAGCGCACACTGGGAGCCCGACCATGCGGCCAATACACACGTTTTAGTCTCATTTAAGGCCCTGAAGTGCAACATAGGAAGCCCACATCATTTGGCCCAAGACACCGAGTTTTGACCTGGAGGAAACCCTAACCCTAGTAGCCGTCACCGAAGAACTCTATAAATACACCTCTAAGCCCTAGGGTTTGGACGTGTGCCCTTTGTCTCAAGTTGAAGAAGCGGCAGCCGCCTAGGGGAAGAAGACGTGAAGACTTGAGGAGCCTCCTTGGACGTCCCTTCAAGCACCTTCATCGTTGGATTCTCTGTTATCTCTTTCGTCTCTTTGTTTCTGCTTCGTTTAATATTTTGTTTTTAGGGAAGGATCTACATCTCTCTACTTATATTGAGAAGTGTTTTCTAAACTCTATTTCGTTTCTTAATCTAGTTGCTTTTATAGTTTTGATTTCTCTATCTAATATAAGCTTTGATGTTTAGCCTCGTCATGAGCGAGTAGTTTCCTTGTTGGGTTTGATGGGGTGATTCAAAGGGGTTTTCATGGGGTCATCGATTGCTTAGGTTATTAGATCAGTAGGGTTTGTTACATGATTCTATCTTCTAGCTTATATTAACTGCGTATTGAAGCGGATAGGCCGTCCGTGGACAAACGACTATCATAGATAACAACTATTTGACAAAAACCTTTAGGATTATTGGATCTAAACCTTTAGGATAACAACTAAGGTACAGGGGACTTGTGAGGACGTCTAGGACATATCAAACTTAATTATAATGCAAACTCCATGCCTTCAAAAGAGAGTGACTAGGACACAGTCGAGTCTATGGATGTTTAGGAGCCAGTAAGCGAACGTGGATGGCTTAATTTAGTGTTCGAGTTAGTGAATCATAAACCAAGTTTTAGATTAGTTTCCTAGCAATCCTTGACTTTGTGAAACCCTGGAGATGTTCCCCTAAGAGCCCAACGCCTTTAGTCTTGATAGTAAACCTTTTAGTTATTGTCGATTTCTTTCTTAGCATTAGTAGTAGTCATAGTTTAGTTATAGCATCCTTAGTTAGTTTTATTTAGTAGTCGCAGTCTTTAGTAGCCTTTAGTTTAGTTAGTTTCCATTTTAGTTTAGTTTCTTTGCTTTTATTTATTTATTTTGCATTCGTGACATAACAACAACCCCCTCTCTTATCTTCGTCATAGCCTATTCTTTTCCATAACAGCTTGTTGTGTGCTCAACTTCCTCGGGTGGATCGATACCTTAAATACTACATACGATTGGCTGTGCACTTGCAGCTTAGTGGTGTGTCTTATTAAGGTTTAAAAACCTAGGTTTACTTAGGTGAAACTGATTGGTCTATTCTGACACCCATCATCACTGAAATAATCATTCCAAAGATTATTGTGGCCTTCTTCCCGGTTTCTCTGGATAAAAATCATTTTTTTTTTGCTGTTTCAGTTCTGGAATAAGATTAGAATTTTCGAAATAATCTTCAAAATAAGCATCAAAATTATCAGCATTATCTCTTTGGTAGTGACAATGGTTTGAAGATGATGCCATTATAAAAAAAAAAAAAAAAAAAAAAAAAAAAAAAAAAAAAAGAGAGGAGAAGTGTTCTTTGTGATATTTAGAAGAAAAGGATGCTTTGATTTTATAGAAAATGTCTCATATATATAGGTGAAGAAGTGTTCTTTGTGAAAGTGGCATTTGTTCAACCCGTGATGTTTCCCATTTGTTGAACCCGTGAACTTTGCCTCCGATTTTAGTGTATTATTTGAGTTTTGCCAACCCGTGAACTTTGCTTCTTTGGTTATGTAACCCGTGACTTTGTTTCTTTGGTTATGTAACCCGTGACTATATGTTCAATCCAAGATAAATAGTGCCAAGACATTCATACAAAGTCATTATAAAAGATAGAACGACATAAAAGGAATCCCAAATGAGTCATTACAAAAATCCAAAAGACATTAAAAATGTCATTACATTACAAGGTCAGTACAAAGGTATTACAAATGCCATTACAATAGCCGATTACAAAATGTCAGTAGAAAGGCACTACAAATGCCATTACAATACCCGATTCAAAGTCGTAGAAACATACTAAAGGTTATGAAACTGATTTAATTAGACATGACTACCATACCTAGTACAACTACCACAATAGCCATTACACCAACAACTAACTAAAATCCATTTCTAAACCTACTTTTGTTTTTCCCTAGCTCACACACTACCTTCTCTAACTGGACCAGTTTCTGCTCAGTTTCATTACTGAGATCCCTAACCTGGTTTAGGTGTGACTCATAGTCACTCAAGAAGGTAAGGTAATCTACCTTCTCAGACACCACTTCATATAGTCTGTCCATGTATCTCATCTCCTCCATAAGAGCCACATCCCACCACTTGTGAACATGCATCTCTCCATCATCAACATTCTCACAGGTGTAGAACCTGCAATAACATTTATAAGATAACAGATATAAGAAAACAAAATCACTTCTCAGACATTTAAAACATAACAGATAAAGCTTCTACATTATCACATACCTTCTCCCTGGATCATTTATGGTGTAACAGGTGGCTAGAAGAGGCTGGCCACCACATTAGCAAATCTTGGGAAATCCAAACTTAACCTCAGGTTAAGGAGGGTATTGAGTCGGCTAAGCATTGTTGAAGCTACTCTCAGCTTCATCCAGAAGAATGTTTGCTTCTCTTTCCCTATCATCAGTGTCCTCTGTGTACCTATCATACTGATCTGAGGAAAAAGGCTGAGAGTAGCTATAGTCTTGGCCCATCTCGTACTTAACCTGAAAACAAACAAGAAGCACTGAGTACAATCACAATCTGATTCATTGGTGCAACAAATGCAGTGAGTAAAGAATTCATAACCACTTCATAGAAGACAACATTGAATCAATTCAATAACCAATAAGCAACTAAACCAGGAAAATAGTTAAGACTTAAGAGAATAGATATTGTTTACAAAACTAAAGCAGGAATTCACTAAAATAGAAACTGAAACCATTTCATATAGATATTGTTTCACAGGTGCAACAAAAGCCGAGTTACTAAAACAAGAATTGACATAATTATAGAATACATAAGAAACTAAAATAGAAAATACAAACTTGGGTACTAAAACAAGAAATACAAAAACAACTTAAGTCAATCTATCAATCTTAGAAATACTGAGCCACTATCTTAAGCTTGACAGCTTCATCAGCTGCACTTAGTGGATCCTTTTTAGCAAGAAGTGTGTCTAGTATGGCAAGCTTCTGTAGTTTCTCCTTTTCAGCCATATCCTCCTTCTTGATTTCCCACATGCTCTTATACTCAACAAGAGCCTTCCCTTGAGCATTATTCCTTCTTGCCTTTGCAGCCTTGATACCTTAAGGCCTTATCTCAAAGTTTTGAACATTGCTGCTTGATTATTGTGAACCTTCATCAACTGGCTTCCTCTTTGTTCTGCCTTTAGGTGTAGGAGTGTTAATAGCGTTAAGGTTCAGCCATTTCTATTCAAACTTTAACAAACACCAGCAATGCTCCATTGTAAACTTCATCTTGTGGTCAGAGTAGTAGATGTCATGAGCCACCTTCAGCAAATCATTTTCAGAATGTCCACCACTATTTTGTCTCTCTGCTTACAGTTTATATTCAACTCCTATTCACCACCATCTATAACATGAGGAGATGCTGCATAGTATTATCCTACCTTTTGCCAAAAGCTTCCTGACTTTTGTTGATTTCCAATAATCAGATCCTTTGAAGTGTTCAGCCACGCACTGATAAGAACTTCATCATCAGCCGAGGTCCATTTCTTTCTCTCCCTACGCTCCACTGGTGTGTTTTGAGGTAGAGGTGTGGCATCAGATTGTTGTGAGCTCCACGGAGGTATTTCTGAAGCACCATTGTAGCCAGCAGGTGGAAAACTCTCATAAGGAGAGTTTTCTTGGTTAAGTGTTTTGTGTTGACTGTTACGAAGTTCTAAATAACTAGAAGACTGAGTATATGGATTGTAAGAATTCATATCAAGAAGGATTGACAAGGAAATAAAGAAAAGAAATCGGTAAGGTTATTGGTTTTACCAAAGAAGAGAGATAGAAGATGATGGGGAAAGAGTGAAGGCTTGTTTGGTGTTTAAGTAACAATTCATAACTACCAATGTCTAATCAGAAGTTATGACACTTTACACAACTACAAAGCATTCAAGTATTCTAGGTACGTAGTAACACACAACTTCATTAATGTCAAACAGGAATTGGGTACAACACCTAACTAAAGTTCATTCAAGCTTCTTTATTCTTTACAACCAAAGAGTACATTAGGTTTTTAACTTCACTAAAAGAAGTTACAAATCTGTCTCTTTAAGTATGAGAATTTAACTCTGTATATTTTAATAAATCTGTTGAACTACATTTGGCTTTTCTTAAGTCATTTTTAAAGTTGTAACAGAGTTTTAGATAAGATATATCACCATTAAATAGATGTTGGTAAGACTTTACTTATTATATTCTCTAAATTTTAACAGAGATCAGGACCAGAAATTGTTCACAGGAACATTTTTCATCTTTAGAAGTTGTTTTTTGCGTAGCTATAAATATAGTAATAGACACACAAGACTACTTCAAAGTGAAATGTGTGAACAGATCAGTTTCTTTTGAAAACAATCCTAACTAGATAGTAGTAACATACCATATCAGTCCTTTTTGAAAACAATCCTATTAACTAGATCCTATTTGAAAACAATCAAAGCCATCTCTTTAACAATAAGCAAAGTCTCTTTTGAAAACAATCCTACTAACTATATCAGTTTCTTTAACTAGATAGTACTAAATCAATTAATGACACCATACTCTTCATCTTCACTAAGCAAACAACAACCAATTCAGAATGAACTACCAACCAAACAACAACCATATCAGTTTTGAAAATGCTAAGGGAATCAAGTAGTACCTATTACTGTCGATGAAAGTTGGTGCTTCTTCAGTGGTTAATCCAATATTGTTGTATGCTTCAGCTGACCTAGACGGAACTCATGAATACAAGAAACAATTTCAATGTTAGAATCCGTTTAAGAAACCAAAAAAGATTGAGAACACACTTCAACAAACTGATAACGATTTTTCTCAGAGACTAAACTAGCCAACCCCAAAAACAAATTCCATAAACCTAAATTGAAAACTTGGAGACAAACCTAAATGAAACCAAAGCATAATCAAAGCCAAGAAAACACTCATACAGTTTCATAAAACTAAATCGAAACTTGAAGACAATCCCAAATCCAAAAAACCTAAATCAGAAACTTGGAGACAAACACAGATCCGAAAATCGAAAATCCAAAACTAAACCCTAATCGATTTTATTTCCCCAACCATACAATCACAAACACAACGAAAACCAACCAAATCCAGATACATCCGCTATACCAACAAAAACCATCGATAATCACAACAAATCCCCCAAATCTCAAAACGGATTTCGAACACATACCTTGTATCGATCGATTGGAACCGGCGGAGAAGATTTCAATGACAGAAAAGATCGATTGGAATGATGAAATAAACTAGACGAGGAGGATTTCGGTGTGAAATCACCGTCAAACCGTTGGCGAGAGGTTTCGCCTCTTCAATCGTCGTCGAGAGTTTTTGAGAGAAGTTAAAAAGGGAAAATCGAGACCCCAAAAATCGAGTTGCCCTACAAAAAATCAAGATCCAATCACCACGATACACGTGGGGCGAAGGATGGGTTCATTTCGTCCCATTTTAAGCGACCGTTCTCTTGTTTTAAGTTTTTTTAATTTAATTTTAAATAAAAAAATGTTAAGGACATATGCAAGAACCGCCGATGCATATGCTCTAATATATCCCCAATTTAATCCAATCGATTTATCTATTTTATTGCTGCATTTGTGATTAACTTGGAAACCTAACACCTTTTAGTCATTCAATTTAATCATCATTTATTTAGTTGCTTCTTTATTTTCTCGTAGTCACAAACAAAAGTCATATGCTATGTGAGATTTGTACGTTAATTACTACAACAAATAAGCTATACACTTATAACACATCACTTTCTAACTACAAACATCACTTTCTCTCGTGTCATTCGTTCTTCTCTTTCTAATCGTCTCTCTCTCTCCTAATTTTTTATAATCTATACAAATCCAATAACCAACTTGATTAATGTCAAACAAAATACAAATCTAATAACCAATGGCGATTGTTTGGTAGTAATCTCAAATCCATAAAAAAATGTTGATCTTGACTTGGAAAAACCAATGTCGAATGTTTGGTAGTAATCTCAAATTTCAATAATTAAATAGATAGTGAAGAAGATGTTCTTCAGATGGAACTCATTTGTGTCATTTGAAAGTTGTGATGGTGTTTATTTCTAATGGTGTTTTACTTTTTTTCTCTAATTAGCTTTTGTCTAATAGTTCAAAAAAAATAATATTTGATACTACTCCAGACTTAGTTGATGAAGATAACTTAAGTCTTGAAGATGAGGATAAGAATGATGATGTGAATCAGATAGTACTTCAAAAACCGCTTTTTTAGGGACATATGAGAAACAAAAAGGTACAAATAGTTCAAGTAGACGTCGTATAAATGCTAGAAAAACTTCGCAATAGAAGAAAATATTCTAATGGTAAACTTGATGTTACATGCAAACATTGTGATAATATCTATTGCATGAATATTCATCAAAATGAAACTAATACCATGAATCGTCATGTGAAATCTTGTTCAAAGACCTTGGAAATACACTAAGGTCTTTGAACAATATTACATATTCGTTTATTCATTATGAAAGGATTAGAAATGCTTTTGTTTATATTAATGCTAATGTTTCTATAGAATTTTGAAGTAGAAATACAACAACATCATATGTCTTCAAAATTTATGGAAAGGAGGAAAAAATAGTTTAAATATATCTAGACAAATTTCATGTAGGATTTGTTTGACAACATATTTTTGAAGAACTATAACTGTAAGGTTATATTTGGTTGACAACCCATTTTATAGATGTTGGTTGAGTTTTGAAACGAATATACTATCTTCATATGCTTTTTCGCCTTCACATTCTGGTGTTGTTATAACAATGAAGCTTAGTGAGTTGTTGAAAGATTTTACAATAGAGGATATAATTTTTTATCTAACATTAGACAATGCTTCTCTTAAAGAGAAAGCTGCAAAAATTTTTGGTGTGCAATAGAAAGTTTTCATGTGAGGTGTTCAGCGCACATCTTAAATTTGATTGTGCAAGATGGTTTGGATGTGATTAGTGGAGTTTTGAATAAAATCAGCAATAATGTTAAATATGTCAAGGAATCTCGGTCTTGAGAAAACATGTTTCAAACTGTAAGAAAAAAGTTGAAATTCAAGTTGAAGGAGCTCTGATTTTAGATGCCATAACTCGCTGGAATTCCACTCATCTAGTGCTCTCTAGAGCAATTCATTGTAAGGATGCTTTATGTAAGCTTATAGAGATGGATAAAAGTTATGAGAGTTTCATATTTGATTTAGAATGTGAAAGAGGAGAATTGATATGTGAGCTCTTGAAACCGCTTGCTGAAATTACAAAGTTTATTTTTTGTTCTTCTTATCACACATCAAACTTGTATTTTATGCAAGTATGAGAGATAAAATGTTGGCTGAGAGATCATGAAGATTGATCTAATGATCGGTTTATTTTTGAAATGGTGGAGGTTATGAACGATTAATTTGACAAATATTGGTAAGAGTTCAGTAACATACTTGTAATTGTTGCAGTTCTTGATCCAAGATTGAAATTAACATTTCTAGAATATTGTTACAATACTTTGGATCTATCAACCAATAAGTCCAACTTGTCTCATGTGCGTAGGAAGATGGTTAAACGTTTTGAACCTTATAAGAAAAACGGAAGCAAACAAGCAATGTTACAACAATCACTTCACAAGTTTCACGAAAGGACATTCTATTTGGATACAATTTTACATGTTTTGTCTGTGTTTTACTCTCTTTTTCAAGTGGGTATCTTATGATCTATTCTTCAATTTATTATGTCTTCTGGAAATTCTCTTTTTTACATTTGAATTTGTGACTCTGTAGAAATATGTGAGACAATGAATCATGTTGTTTAATCACTCATGTTGAGGATTTGGTAAGGAAAATGCATGTTAGGGTTGGTAAAAATAAATTATCTAAAGGAAACCTACTTATGAGTTTCAGTAGCTATGTTGATATTATAATTTATATGTTGTTTAGGTTAGTTATAAAATCCTATTTGTAAATGACATACTATCCTACAATTGTTCTATTTAGCCTTTTTTTTTTTTGTGTTTTCATCTTATGTATTGATAACACCGTATTTTCGCCCATTTTAGCTATGGTTTTCTATAGTGTTTAACAAGGTTTTGATACATTTCTGATGTATTAAGGCCAATAACTTAGTATTTGCAAGAACAAAGAGTTTTTACAGGTTTTAAGGGAAAACGACCAAAAAGGGAAAGAAAAGGACTTGGAGGACAGATTCGGACCATCAGAAGTTTAGCACCCATTGAAGACCTTCCCGTGAACCAAAATTGGAGATCTTGGTGTCATTGGAAAGCTTAAAGAGTCAAGATTCACCTCGAAGTGGAATCAAGTCATTTGGAGCTACCAGTCAAAAGTTATACCCGATTGAAGACCGACCTGTCCAGGCGCACGGCCAGGCCGCGGCTGTGCGGCCAACCCTATGTCCACCGCATGATGAGAGCCCGTGTGTGCGGCCAGGACTTGATTCTGAACCGCCTCAAGGCCCAAGAAGTGCAACACGAAAGCCCAAGTCGTTTGGCCCAAGAAGCAAACTCGAGGAGGTGCAAACCCTAACCCTAATTCTGAGCATCGTACCCTATATATAAGCCTCCAAGGCCTAGGGTTTCGACATGCTTGGAAGTTGGGAGATCTAGAAGCAGCCGCCGCCCTCCATAACTCGTAGCAGCCCTAGAGAGAAGACTTGAAGACTTTGAGAGCCTCCCTGGACGTCTCTCTCAGCCCCTGTTGTTAGATCTCTTCGTTTCTGTTTCTGTTCTATTGCTTTTACTTCGTTAGGAGAAAGATCTAGTCTCTTTACACTTGTTGCTAAGAGATCGGATCTGAACCTTTGTTGAAACCCTATCTTATCTATCTATTTATGCTCTTTACTTTCCCTTTAATTGCTTTGATGATTGGATCTGCTATGTGTGAGTAGTTTCTTTGTTGGGATTTAGGGGTTTCTCGAAAGGGTTTATGGGTCAGTGACTAGGCGATAAGGTATCTGGTCCGTTCATAGTTGTTCTTCGTTCTAGGTTCGATTTTAATGCTTTCATTAGTTTAACCATCGGTGATTGATCTCAGGTAACTTTGGCCCTTTGTAGCTTAGGGGTCCGGATCTAGCCTAGACGAGTTTAGTAGTGCAACCCTGGCCAACGCTATTTGTATCTACTTTATTAACGCATCGAGCCTATCTTTAATGCTTGCCTAACTTCTCGAAAGCCGGTGAACTATTGGTCATTAGGTTGTTAGTGCTCGTGTACGCGCATCAAAAGTGAAGCGTTCATCTTTAATGTCTCGTAGTTTGGAACCCTAAGACGTGAACGAACCAACCCTAGTCCCTAGAACATCCTGATCCATTTCCCTTAGAGATCCCCTTACCTCCCAGCGTCTAGTTTAATTGATAAGAAAATCTTAGCTATCATCCCTTCCCTAGTTAGTCGTTAGTCCTTAGTAATCTCTAGCGTAGAGTAGTTAGTTATTCTTAGTAGCAGAATAGTTTATAATAGTTTAGTAGTGACCATAGTATTAGGAAACCACAAAAATCCCTTTTTTAGATTCAGTCTTAGCCATATCCTTTTCTTGCTGATTCGTTGTGTGATCTGTTAGTCCCTGTGGATCGATACCTCAAGTGCTACAAACGATAGGATGTGCACTTGCAGCCCATTGATTGTTTTTACCGAGGTTTAAAAGCCCGAGTTCGCTTGGGTGAAACCTGAGAGGTCCTTCTGGACCGCATCATGTATCATCTTTTTGCTTTTTCTCTCCTAATTCTTCTTTTATTATTTATGTAAATATATTGACAAATATATCAGACATATGTTGCTCACTTAAATGTGTTTCAAATTATTATCTCATGTCCAAAGTGGTAACTAGGGACTTTAATCCGTTTGGCCCCTCCGTACAGGTTGAAGAATCTGAAACCCCTCCAAAAATCTGAAGCCCCCTGTATAAGATGAATTGACAACTTTGACCCTTTGTAAAAATAAAAGAAAAACTAAAAGGAAAAAGAGGAATATTTATTGTTTGGGTTTCGGCGAAATTAAAGAGGAGTTGGTTGGGTTTGGACAAATCCAATTAAATGTCAAACCAAACAAAATTTAATTCAACCAACCAAACCAAAATTCACCCAATACCACAATAACATGTGGTCTTCTTTCTCCTCTTCTTCCTCGTTCTTTCTCTGTTTTGCTTCCACCATTGACGAAAATTGAAGGTAAGGGCTTTCGTTTTTCATGCTATTTTAGATTTCATGATTGAATTTTCAAGTTTATGTAATATGTAAAGTAATTAAAATATAGTTTCCTTTCATTTGGGTAATTTCATAGTAAAGAAAAAATTGATATTTTTGTTCAATTCTCTTGTTAAAACTGATGGGGTAAGTGTATTATGACATAACATTGTTAGTTAAAGAGGATACATTGGTTTAATGAGCATAAATCATACTTAAAATTGGATAAAAGTTTGTTGGTATTTGAATATAAACGTAAAAATTTGATATATGGTCATTGGATTCACTAAGCTTGTTGGATAATGCTACTAGAAACTGAAATGGTTAATTAAATGAGATATCATGGTTAAGTGAGCAATGAATCGCCCATAAATCGATGAAGAACCAAACTTACTAAGCCTAATGGTACTACTAAGAGCATCCACAATGGTGTATGTGGAAGTATGTGTATTAGTGGTGATTTAATAATAAAATAATGTTAGAGGCTAAGTTTAAAAACAAGTTTATAGGAGATGATTATTGGTAGAGCCTGTTTCTAAGTAATAATTTAATAATATAATTAAGTAATTCAGCAAACATTTTTTTAAAAATTAAAAATAAATTTTAAATTGAAAACATTAGAAACTTAAACTAAATTTTATTTCAAAATACAAAGAAACCCAAAATACAATTCCAAATTATTATGAAACAAACAAAACATTAAAGATAGGAATGAAAAACATAAAAACAAACAAACATATTAATTACTTAAAGCACACAAACATTTCATTTAATTAATACAAAGTTTAAAAACTTTAATCATTATTTGGAAGATGTCCAAATTTAGTCCATATATGCTCAATTAAATCCTCTTTTAATTGGTGATGTGTTTGTCTATCACGAATTCTTGTGTGACCATCACCTAAACCGCTGAGATTTGTAGGCATATTTATTGAACCTGAAAAAACGGGGATGATTTCCGTTTCTTCTCGTTGGTCTAATTCTTCTTCGAGAGTGTATGAATGTTGTTCATTTTCGACAATCATATTATGGAGTATGAGACATGCTCTCATAATGTATGCTAATTTACCTTTCTTCCATAAAAGAGCTGGATTTTTAATCATAGCGAATCTAGATTGCAGGACTCCAAATGCACGTTCAACATCTTTTCATGCACCTTCTTGATGTTTTGCAAACAATGAATGTTTCGGGTGTTGTGGTCCTGGGATGGATTTAACAAATGTCGCCCACTCGGGGTAAATCACATCCGTCAGATAGTATGCCAAATTATATTCCTTTCCGTTGACATAGTAGGTCACTTGAGGAGCTCTATCGTGAATAATGTCATTAAATACTGGTGATTGATCAAGAACATTTAAATCGTTACAAGTACCTGACGCTCCAAAAAACGTGTGCCATATCCAGAGATATGTGAAGCTACCGCCTCCAAAACAATTGTTGGGAATTCTTCCTCTTGAATACATTCCTTTCAAAGCGGTAGGCAATTCTTCCACCTCCAATGCATACAGTCGATGCTTCCAACCATCTCTAGAAAACCTCGGTGTTTTCTAACAAAGAGTAGCCTTTGAAGATCCTCTGGTGTGGGTCGTCGTAGATATTCAGTGTCAAACAAGTCAACTATTGACGTACATATTCGTCAACCGAGTCTGCCCCACACCCATATGCTAATAGTCGAATTGCTGCAGTATATTTTTGTAGCGGTGATAACCCATCTCGGAAGGTTGCGTCTTTTTTTGGTTTAAAATACGGAACTTCTTCAGTGAGACGATTCACAATACGCAAGATTCCATAATCGTAGCTATCACCAAGTCCCATGTCTTCTTCAACCTGAAACCAAAAATACATAGGAAAACAAGTTAGATAAGCAGCCATTGCATATATAAACTGATTCAATTTCATACATTGTATTAATACAAGACATACTTAACACAGAAAGTAACCGGAGAGAAGGATTTCGTTGCATATATAAACATAGTTGAAACAGGAATACATACTTAAAACAGGAAAGACATGGTTAAAACAGGAAAACAAAGACATAGGAAACAATAATAGAAGGTACAAACTTAGTTAATAAAACAGAACATACAAACTTCATCAGGCAAACATTAAACCAACACATTGTACTTAAATCTTACATCATTAAAACAGGAAATACTTCATAAATAAACTAGAAAGCTACAGAGAACTATAAAATTCAGCAATTAACTTCTTCTTAAGAGCTATTTCCTCTTCATCAAGTGTTTCCTTCTTGGCAATGAGTGTGTCAAGAAGGGACATCTTTTGGAGCTCTTTCTTTAGCTCCATATCCTTCTGTTTGGCCTCCCACATTTTGTTAAACTCTGCAGATGGTGCAGCCTTCTCTTTACCCTTCTTCCTCAATTTTTTCATTGCTTTAATACCCGGAGGCCTACTCTCTTCCTCACCTATAGTAGATCCACCAGATGGTGCAACATCATCAGTTTTTCCTTTGTTGCTGGTTGTCTTGCTAGTAGGGTTCATATCAATCCAACTACACCATTTAGTTTCATATCTCAATACTGTCCAGGCATGATCAAGCGTAAACTTCTTCTTCTGATTTTTTAAGTAGGTTTGGTGAGCCAACTACAGAATGTCATTATCATTTTGACCACTTGCTTTCGCGTCCAAGGCGAAAACATATGCTCCACAGAACTTGCTAACATCTCTACTGATTTTTCCCCACCTTTGCTTACAGCAGTCAATATCCCTTGGCTAAGCACCTTTGCCTACATGGTCACTTGAAGCGTAATAGTCAGTAATACGCTGCCAAAAGGTCCCTGACCGTTGGTCATTTCCAACAATCACATCCTTGGATGTGTTTAACCAACCGTTGATGAGGACTAAGTCATATGCGCTTGACCATAGCCTTCTCTCCCTACGCTCACTTGGTGAAACTACATGTTGAGTGTGAGCATGAGCCGGTTCAGAACCAAAAGACACGATTTGAGGGTGAGTTGGAGCATGAGTCGGTTGTGAACTAAAAGAAGGGATTTGTGATGTTACACACTACAAGAAAACCTGCGTTTTGTGACTATGGATTGTGACCAAATTAGTGGTCGCAAAATTTAGCGACTACTTTGTAACGCAATTCTGACCATTTAACAACCAAAAAAATTATCGTGACAAATCAGTCGCAAGTTAACGACGCGTCCAGGAAGTCAGAGAACAGTCGCTAATTACCGACTCTTTTGCTACGATTATAAGACCAGACCAAAAAATGTTATATTTTGCGACTACTCTGAGACGAATTGAACGGGGTTATAAAATGTAGTCGCAAAAGCGTCACAAAATGAGGGGCAAAAAAGTAATTTACGCACGAGTCATCTTCTTCCCTAGAAACCCTAAGCCGCTCGGATGTGTGGCGATTCCTCCGGTTTTGAATCTCAAATTTTTGTATTTTTCAGTTTTGTTGGGCATTTTCTTAGATGTTTTCAGCAAAATCGAACAAATCTATGGTAAAGCTATAGATTTGTAACCAAAAAATTAAGTTTTAGAGATTTCATTATTGGGACTGATTTCTTCACCTCGTGGCCCAAAATCGCTGAGGCCAATCATTTAGTAGCGACTCAACGGAGCCAATTCGGCCACCGTTTCCGATATAGAACCATGTGTTTACCTAACTCAACTATTTTGCGTTGCGACCCCCTACATTTAGTCACAAAAGCGTCACAAATATTTACCTATATATATGAAGCTCCTCTCATTTGTTGAGACTTTGGTTTCAGTAAGGAAAAAAAACAGAGAGAGAAGGAAAAAAAAAAAAAAAAAACCAGAAAAATATGTTTAATTCTAGATCAAGAGAGTGGATGTACAATAGGATTGATCCAAGGATAAACAATATCTCGAAAGAATATTCGGCGGGTGTTGATCAGTTCATCGAATTTGCAAGTTCTCAGTTACCAGTGGCTAAAAGAGGTAAAGGTAAATTTCCTTGCCCTTGCATAAATTGTCAGAACGAGAAGTCTTTGAAAGCAGCTATTGTTTCAACGCATTTGAATGGTAGAGGATTTATGCCACATTATTATGTGTAGTCTGAACATGGTGAAGATTATGATGTTACTGGACAGGAACAAGTAGTCATTATGATACTAGAGATTATGCTAGCGGTAGTCAATCAGTAGAGCATGATATAGGGAATGTATATGTTGGGATGGTGAATGATGCGTTTCAGGGTTCGACGGCATTTAATGCAACTCAACATGGACATGAGTACAGAAATATTGATGTGAGTGGATATTATGTTCAGGAAGAACCTACTCATGAGGCAAAAAAGTTTTATGACATGTTAGATGCTGCGAATACTCCTATTTATGAAGGTTGTCGTCGAGGTCAATCAAAATTATCATTGGCTGCTCGATTCATGAATTTGAAAGTAGACAATAACATGTCTGAAAGTTGCGTGGATGGATGGGCAGAGTTGTTCAGGGAGTATCTACCAAAGGGTAATCAAGCAACTGGTTCATATTACGAGACAGAATCTTTGATGCGGAAGTTAGGATTGCCGTACTATACATATGATGTATGTATAGATTATTGTATGTTGTATTGGAAAGCAGACGAGAATTTGGAGCATTGTAAGTTCTGTGGAAAACCAAGATACAAGACTAGTGATGGACGAACTAGAATACCATTCAGCCGTATGTGGTATTTACCTATTGGTGATAGATTGAAGAGGATGTATCAATCACAGAAAACTGCAGCAGCGATGAGATGGCATGCTGAGCATGAGTCACACGATGGAGTAATGTGTCATCCATCTGATGCAGCAGAGTGGAAGAATTTCCAAAAGATGCATCGATCATTTGCAAAAGAAAAGAGAAACGTTTATCTTGGATTATGTACAGACGGATTTAATCCTTTTGGGATGTCGAAAAATCATTCGCTGTGGCCCGTGATCATGACACCATACAACTTGCCTCCAGACATGTGCATGAGAAGTGAGTATCTGTTTCTTACGATACTAAATTCTGGACCAAATCATCCGAGAGCAGGTATTGATGTTTTTCTCCAACCACTAATCGAGGAGTTAAAGGAATTGTGGAGTAATGGAGTGGAGGCGTATGACATTTCATTAGATCAAAATTTCAACGTTAGAGCTGCTCTTTTATGGACAATCAGTGATTTTCCTGCATATGGTATGCTGTCGGGATGGACTACACATGGAAGAATATCGTGTCCGATTTGCATGGATGATACAAAGGCGTTCCAGTTGCCGGCTGGTAGAAAGACATGTTGGTTTGACTGCCATAGAAGATTTCTTCCTGCAAGGCATCAACTACGAAAAAATAAAAAAGATTTCCTGAAAGGTAAGCATACTTTAAACGACAATCCACCTCAATCTTTGACTGCTGAGCAAGTTCTATATGAGCGTATACGGCATGTGCGACTACCTAAAACTTCTGAAGTTGGTGGAAATGGTCATGAAGTCTAGGTCGACGGCTATGGTACATGGCATAATTGGCATAATGAAAGTATACTTTGGGAATTATCATATTGGCCGGATTTGACGCTACGACACAATCTTGACATGATGCATATCGAGAAAAATGTCCATGATAACATCATGTATACTGTTATTAATGTTAAAGATAGATCAAAGGACAATGTGAGGTCAAGAGTAGATATTGCATTTTGTGATCGGCCAAAATTGCATGTGGATGATCGAGGAAAAGCTCCATTTCCTATTTGGAGGTTGACGGCCAAAGCGAAACAATGTTTACTAGCATGGGTGAAAAATGATGTTAGATTACCAGACGGATATGTAGCAGATTTAGCTAATTGTGCAGACATCAAGGGTGGAAAGTTTTCGGGTATGAAAAGTTATGACTGGCATGTATTTATGGAACGGCTTCTCCCGTTTGTATTTGCAGAATTACTACCACGTAACGTTCATCTTGCATTATCAGGTATTTATATAAACTTAATAAATTTGTCATATGTCTATTGAAGATTGTAATATTGATGATACATTATATTACAGGGCTTGGAGCATTTTTTCGGGACTTAAGTAGCAGATCATTAGATACATCCCGCGTCCAAATGTTCAAGACTAACATAGTCATGATTTTGTGTAATTTGGAAAAAATCTTCCCACCTTCTTTCTTTGATGTCATGGAGCATCTACCTATACATCTACCTTATGAAGCAGAGCTTGGTGGTCCAGTGCAATATAGGTGGATGTATCCTTTTGAAAGAATGTTTAAGCGTTTGAAAGGCAAGGCGAAGAACAAAAGATATCCAGTAGGTTCAATAGTTCAATCATACCTAAATGATGAGATATCTTTCTTCTCAGAACACTACTTTGCTTCGAACATTTCTACAGCTAGGATTCGAAGGTAAAATCAATTTCCAGCAGGTTCAATAGTTCAATCTTATTATATATATTGTAAATGCTAAAATTGTTCTTATTTCAGGGCAAAACAATATGATCAAGGTGAAGTGCCCATATATCCTATACCGGTACCGGATATATTCACACAAGCTGGACGTCCTAGTGGAGTAAGTAGGGAAATTTGGTTAACTGAAAAAGATTACAAATGCGCACATGCATATGTTCTACGGAATTGTGATTACTTCTGGCCGCATGAGAGGTAATTATTAAGTCAATGTTTGAAAAATCGTTGTGCAACGAATTTGTATTGATATTTGTTTCTCTCTTATTTGTATTACTTAGATTGTTAGAAGCGCAAATTCGATATGAATATTCAGAATTGTCTGATGCAGAAGTCACATCAAAAAGAGATGAAGATTTTGCTTACTGGATTCGACAATATGTAAGTAATTACTATCTATATTGCCCTACTTAATATACACTTTTATTTGTCTTAAATATGATGTTAATATGGTGGATTATGTAATATAGGTTAGTACAATGAGAGATCAGGAGTCTTTTCCTCAATGGGTTTATGATATAGTCGAAGGTCCTGAAAATTGTGTCATTTCGTGGCCCGTTTATTTTACAAGAGGTTACTTGTTTCACACCCAAGATCACGGACGTACGAAAAAGACAATGAATTAGGGTGTATGTGTCAAAGGACAAAATTATTCAGAAGATTCAGAAGAGGATGATTTTTATGGAATCTTGGAAAATATCATTAAACTTCAATATCCAGGTTTTTTCGGATTAAAGATCACCCTCTTCTACTGTAAACGGTATGATCCTACTATTGATAAAGGCACTCGAATAAGAGATGGAGGCATTGTTGACGTGCTCGAATCAGGGAAATATCATAACTACGAGCCATTTATTTTAGGTAAAGTTCTGTTAACCAAACATTGGTGTGTTTATATGCAGCAAACACTTATGAATTAAATTTACCTTGCAGGGTCTCAAGCTGATCAAGTTTGTTATCTTCCATACCCGTGCATTAAACGCCACCGAAAAGTGTGGCTCTCAGTTCTCAAAGTCAATCCTAGGAATGTTGTTCAAGGAAAATTCATCAACGCGAATGAGGTAGTTATCTTGCAGCAAAAAACTGATGATGGATTGACGGGTTTGATTGAACAACTCGTAGTTGACAGTTTGGTTGTCGACCATCTTTCCGATGAATTCATCGATTTTGAAATCGATGACGCAGAAGCAGAAGACGAATTCCAATGTAATGTTTCAACATCTGAAGAAGATGATGATGATGATGAGGATGATGATGATGATGATGATGATGATGATGATGATGATGATGATGATGATGATGTCAATGAGGATGATGAGAATTAAGAATTTCTTAAACATTTAATATGTGTTTGTGAAAACTAATCTAATGTATGATATTTTTTAGATTGTGTTATCAGGTTCAAATGGTGAAACACATAACTAATTAATGTCTGCAATTTTTTAAAACAATGTAAGCTTTGTTATCGTAGATATATATTTCTTAACGTTAATAACATTTAGAATGTTACAATGGCCCACTGGTAAACCACCCTCATTTGTACATACACAGACCATGGTTCGAACCAGGGCGAGAACATTTTCGTATTAATTTTTTAATTGTGACAACACAACTGGCGACGCAAATTAGTCGTAAATTAGCTACGAATAGACGATGACTTTGCGACTGAAACATGAGATTTGCGACTTATTTGCGACTAACACCTGAGTTCGGGACTACTTTGTGACGCTTTTGAGACGCTCGTATTTTACTTGGACATTTATCTATTCAAATCTATGTCATTGTCAATATTAGATGTCTTATAATGATTACAACAACCTTACACATGGAAAAATTATCAATGGCATACAAATATTTTAGAATTTTAAACTTTTGTAAGTTTTTCTTAAAAATCTTAAACATTGCCTAATATGTTAGGTAATGTTCACTATTGATTTCTAATGATCATAAATTCAATGCATTTTCTGATTTTATTGATGTAAGGGATTTATCTTGCTCTATTGTTGTAATTGCAGTGAATCTAAGACTATAGATGGACTTTAGATCGATCAAAAGTTTCAAAATTACAAAGAAAGTTTCGTGACTCTTACGATTCGTCACAAAATAGTCGCATTTTTGCGACTGACACATGAATTAGTGACAAAGGGGTCGTATATGAGCTACGAATAGACGACGACTTTGCGATGGCAAGTGAATCAGTCACAAAGTGGTCGTATATGAGCTACAAATAGACGACGACTTTGCGACTGACACCTGAGATTCCTGACCATTTTGCGACTAACACCTGAGTTTGGGACGACTTCGTAACGTCTTTGCGACACTCGTATTATACTTGGACATTTATCTATTCATATTTTTACAATTGTCACTATTAGAATTCTTATAATCACTCCAACAACATTAGACTTGGAAAAACAATCAATATTATAGTCAACTAATGGATTTGTCTATTTTTAAGAATTATTCAAACCTTAACATGTTACATGATATGTAATGTTACTAATGATTTTGCAATTTATAACTTAGAAGCATTGAATGTGTTTTTTACTAATTGAACTTGCTAGACTTTTAATTATTGTAATGTCATCCTTACATCACAATATATAGGTGTTATTTCGATCATAAGTTAAGAAATTCGTTACAAACTGTTTGTGACTCTTAGATGATAGTCACAAATTTGTCTCTCTTTTGTACTCTTTGCGACTCGTTTGCGACGGTTTCAAACTTCTTTGCGACTGTTTTGCGACTTAGTTGCGACGTGTATAATTTTCAGATTAAAATTTCGGGTTTTCTTTTAGCGGCAAAACCTCCCTCCTAATATTGGGAGACTCCTGATGCAGTGGAGAAGAGTGAAAATGCTTCTCAATCTCGTAACTCTGAACGGGGCGGTCTTGGTGTTCATAAACACTTATCGGGCCAGAAGTCGTACTTGCAAGTTCAGCAAGAACTAGTAAAGTATTTTCCTATTAGTTTTGCTGATTTAAATCACCAACCTAACCTTTACTTTATATGATTTCTTTCTTTAACCTTTGCTATTTTTGTAGGAGGAGGAATTGGGTCGGTCAGTTTCTCTTGGTGAAGTGTTCCTGAAAACACATACAAGGCCTGATGGAACATTTGTCGATCAAAAAGTGAAACAAGTAGCTGAAGCATACGAGAGAAACTTGGGAGAAATCATGATTCAAAGGGATGGGGATGGGCCAGCAAATTCTGAGAACTCATCTGAAACCTCTACTCATCGGAATCTCTCTATTGATCAACAGAATGAGATCTTTCTTAAGGTAATTTATGTCTTACTCTTATTAACATAGTCTCTGCCTATATGACTTGTGACTGGTTGTGTTGATTTTAAACCTAGAGTTTGATGCTACTTTCAGATTTTTTTTGCTTTTGATTCATTCTCTCTTGTTGTTTTTTCTCTTCATGTTTTCAGTGTACTCAAACAGATGACAAGGGAAATCCTTTTGGGCTTGGAAGACTTGATGAAACCATGAACAAAGGCAAAAGAAAAGAGAGTTATGCAAGCTCTTCTTCCTCAACTATCTTGGAGATGCATCAGCAACAACTTGAAGAAGCTCGTCGTAAGATTGTGAAACAAGATGAAGACCACAAAGATGCCCTTGCTCGACTCTCATGCATGGAGCAGGTTCTCACATTCCTTAAGAAAAAAGATCCTGAATTAGCTCAGTTTATGGATGCTCATCTACCACCGACTTCCCCAGCCACTACACCGACTGCCCCAGCCACTACACCACCTGCTGCCCCAGACATTGCATCAACAATCCCTCATGCCACTTCAACAGCCACCGAAGAAGCCACTCCATCAGCTATCGATGAACAAACCATCGATGAAAACGGTTCAGTCCTTCCCCTAACTCTTAGAACTAATCTCCTTCTATGCTTCTTTAATGTTTGTGAACTTGTTGGAACATGGTTTTTGTTTTTGGAACATGGATGTTGTTGTTTGGAACATGAATATGGTGTTGATGTAATATCTTTTGCTTATGGATTGTGTATTTTTGGTCAATATTGTGTTTTAGGTTTCATATTTCAGTTTTTAGTGTTTCTAATCAGTTTTTAAATTGGCAAAAAAAAGGTTAGTGACCAAGTAGTTCCAAATAAGTCGCAAAAAAGTGACTGATTTAAGACCAAAAATATTACATATCGTCGCTAAAACGTTACACAATTCTTACCAAACTAGCATACATTTCACACTCTTTTGCCACCATTTCGCGATTGACACTTTCAAATCTGGGCGTCTCAAATTCGTCCCAAATAAAAAGTAATCACAAAAAAGTAACAAAAGCGTCACAAACTTTACTACTACTTTGCGACTACTTTGCTACGACTGGTGTGACAGATTTGCGACCACATTTCTGTCATGAGTCTCCGACGGAAGCGTCGTCCTAAGTTAGTCGTATATATGCGACTCTAAATTTCGTCACGTTTTCGTCGTTAATTTACGACTAAACGATACAGTCTTAAAGGAGTCGCTTATTTGCGACCAGTTTGAGTAGTCACAAAAGCGTTGCAAAATTGCGACACTTTTGCGATGCTTGTCATTTTGCGACGACAAATTTGGGACTACTCGAGGTCGTCGCTCAAACGTCGTAAACAGGTGTTTTGCGACCCATTTGTGACGATTTCCGGTGTCACAAAACGCAGGTTTTCTTGTAGTGACATTAGGAGAAAATGAGTTATAAGGAAAGTTTTGAAAGCTAAAGTATGATCCGGGAGACTGATTATTTGGAATATTATTTGAATTCATATCAATCAGTAAAGAGAAGAGATGAAAGAAGAGATGATAGATGATAAAGAAGCTTGGTTGGGAAAGGATGAAGCAAAGAAGAGAGAAATAGAAGATTGGATAAATTGGTAAGAATGGCTAGGGTTTAAAAGGTGATTGGTAAAGTAGTAATAAGTGTTAAGGTAACCATTAACTACCTTAGTCACATCAGGAGTAAATACAATTTACACCAACAAATCTATCAAGTATCATTACCTATATGGCTATCTTCTTAAAAGAACAAGATTGTAGTAGATATACCATTAATTTCTCTTATTTAATTTATAGTGTAATTGGTTATCTTTCATTTCAATTACACAAACACAAAACAACACAAATCTCAGAGCGAATCACAACTCAAATCTCAGTGATATGATCCAAAACAATTTGTTGGCTTGTTCCTTTTGAAATCCAAATACCAAAACAACACAAATGTTAGTTGTTTGAGAATGGTGAATCTGTGTCTTAGTGATTTTTGTCTGTTTTACAACTATTTAGCAGCTTAATCCATGGAGCTTTAGTTTATTGGTAGTGGTATGGTATGCGCAAAGGTTTTGGTTTCAATGTTTTCAGTATTCCCAGTTTGGTTATCTCATAGATTTTTTGGAATATAAGCTAAGGGAGTCAATTCTGACACAAATCTACAAGACCATCAACACTCAAATCTCAGAAACCACTCAAATGACAGTGATATCAAGCAAAACTATGTTATAATACACTAACCATTACCAACTGTAACACTAAAATCATATCAAAATTGTGACTAACAATGAGACAGTATCACAAAAACACAAAAAACCACTGCAAAACATGAACACGAGATGCTCCAACTACTAGATGTCTCTTTGATATATTCCATATTTTACCCATTTCACCTATGTTTTAGGATTAGTTTTTAGAGTCTTTCTAGTGTTTTTGTAGTGTTTTGCTATGTTTACAGGTTAATTGACGTTTGGAGCTTACTTGGAGCAAAAGGAACCAAAAGGATTCAAATTGGAGCTAAAAGATGAAGATTGAAGATCAATGCAGATTCGCAGCCTTCTCTATCTAGAAACACGAGATGTGTCGATCGACACAGCTTACTCCTGTCGATCGACAGGCGACGAGAAAACAGAAGCTGTTCGAGTTTGAAGTCCAATTCGATTCCAAGTCTATTTGAGATTCCTTAGACCAACTTTCTCAAGCCCTAGACGTCCAGAGACTTGTATATATAGTGTTTTTCGAGTTTTAAAAGAGAGATCCAGACTTTGTTAAGCTTAAGAGAGATATCTTGTTTTCTGTTTTAGGTTTTTAGAAGAGAGCTTTGGGGAGATCTTTCTTGTTCCTGATTCCTTCAAGTCCTGATTATGAACCCCTGTTATTTCTTACTCTTAATCTTAATGATGATTTCGTTTCTTATCTCTTGTGTTATTGCTTTGATTATGTCTAAGTAATTCACCTGTTAGATTTAGGGTTTCTCATAAGGGTTTGATGGTTTGATTGAATGAATTGATTAGTTAAGGATTGTATATCTTCTTGTTCTTAATCTGAGATTGTTCTTAAAGCTTATTCTTGATTGATCACCTTGAATCTGAACTTAGGTTGTTAGTTACCACGAAAGTGGAATTGATTTCCTGAATCTATCTCTGATTAGCAACACTCCTATTCACAAAGGAATTTGGTTTAGGGTCTTGTGAACATATTGAACTTGATTTTAATGCAAACTTAGATTCTTTAGAATTCACAAAAAGATTTGGGATTCTGTTTTAGGTTTACAAGCTTTCACAGCGGAAGTTGGTTAGCTTTACATTCGTGTTTGTGTTCTAGAACATTGATTGATTTATCGTGACTAATCATACATTTATCATTCCTTATTTCTTGAGAATTCCATGAGTCTAACGTCTTCTCTTATCTGTTTACAACTTGATTTTATTTCCTGCGATTTGTTCTTTTAATTTCTCTATTATTTGGTTTAGCATAATCCGACAATTGAACACCTATTGTGTAACTAAGTCCATGTGGAAACGATCCCAAAGTACTACAGTGATCTCTTAATTTGAGAGAGTAGCTCTAGGGTTAATTTGAGCATATCAAATTTTGGCGCCGTTGCTGGGGACTTTTGTCTACCATTAGGTTCCAGTTTAGGATTTTGTCTAAACTTTTTCTTTTTACTTTACTAAATTTCTCTTTTTCTTTCTTTCTCTTGTGTGTTTCAGGTGCATGACCAGTCGTACAACCAGAAGCACAAAGAATCCTGAGTTACTAAGCTATTCAACCGAAGAACTTAGGAGAATCTAAAGAGAAGGAAGAAAGAACAAGCAATCAGCTGAGATGCAAGGAGAAGACGCTCCGATTCTTCAAGCTGATGGGACCTATTTGAACGCAGCAGACCAAGTTTTTGATGAACACGGCCAGATCATACCACCAGTTGATCCGCGAGCACTGCCTCAGCAGGAGGCAATCTGCCTCCAAACCCGTAGCATGTCGATCGACAGGCACCTGGCCGTGTCGATCGACACAATGGCCGAGAACAGCCTGTGGGCGCTGATGATCCTGAAAATGCTTAGACACTTGCCGAGTACAATCGTCCAGAACTGTTCTATGCCAACCGGTCCGCCATTCGTTTTCCAACTTTCCAGAGGAATGACTTTGAGCTGAAACCGACATTCTACACTCTTATGGGACAACATCCTTTCCATGGCTTACCGAATGAGCATCCGATGGACCACATAGAGAATTTTGAGGACCTAGCAAGCAGCATAAAAGCTAACGGAGTCTCTAGCGACTACCTGTACTGTAAGATTTTTCCACATTCACTGTGTGGAGAAGCCTCTGCATGGTTGAAGAATCTAGAACCTGGCTTTTTAACTACCTGGGAGGAGACCAAGAACGCATTCTTATGCAACTTCTATGATGATGGGCGTTCTGAGGAGCTGAGAAAGAAGATCTCTCAATTCACCCAGGGACCAGCTGAAGCCTTTAAAGCCGCTTGGGTGCGCTTTAAGTCTCACCAAAAGGATTGTCCGCATCATGGCTTTAGCACCGTCCAACTCTTGGGCATCTTCTATCGCGGTATTGATTGGAGACATCAAATGGCTCTTGACGCAGCTAGTAACGGAAATTTCAACACTCGTTACCCTACTGAAGCTATGAAACTAATTGAGAACTTGTCGCAAGCCAACAGCACCAAGAATGCTGACCTTGAGCGAAAGAAGCTAGCAAGGGCTGACAATGGGAAGGAAATTGTTGAGGTGAAAGCGAAGATTGACACGGTTGCCAACTTCCTGATGGGAAAGAAATCTGTCAACTTCGCTGATCAAGTGGACACTATTAGGCAAGAACAACAAGGTGAAGATGAAGAAGATATCAACTATGTGAATGGTGTAGGTTTTCAGGGACAACGGTTCGGAAATCAGCAGGAAAACAGAGGCTACAACAACTCGAGTGGGCAACGTTTTGGTTCACCAGGTTATGTTCCCAAGTCAGATTTCCAAAGAAACTTTCAGCTCAACAAAAACTCTGGCTACACCAGGAACTATGGTAACTCTTCTTACCAAGCTCTTCCGCCCAAGAATGATGTTACAGCCATGTTTGAGCAGTTGCTAGAAGGACAAGAAAAGCTCACAGTTTCTCTAAATGGCAAGCTTGACAATGTCTACACAACTCTGAACGACAGGATCGAGGCTCTCAATACCAATGTCAAGAAGCTCGATGTTCAAGTTGCTCAGACCGCTGAGACTGTTAAACGCCAAGAGGGTTTTCTTCCTGGAAGAACTGACCAAAACCCCAAGCATTGCAACGCAATTTTAGTTCGAGAAGGGGATGATGTTTGGGAATATGAAGAGAGTGATGAAGATGAGTACGACGAGGACACTTTTGAGGGTCTATCTGGGATCTTAACTTCGAATTGGACTAGGCCACGAGCTTGGAAACGTGAGGCACTAGCTGCTGATGCTTCTACGAGCAACCAGCAAACAAGGCAGTATGTCGATCGACACACCATTGTTGGTGTCGATCGACAGACCTCGGGAAAGCAGACTGAAGACAAACGCCAACCTCCTGATGAACCATCAAGTTTCGATTCAAGTGTCGAGCGACCCACTTATGCTCCTGAGGAAAGTCATCATTATAGATGGAACCCATCTGAAAAAGGTGTTTCGTGGAGTTCTAATCGTTGCTTCAGCTCAAGATCCTAATCATCACCATTATCCCGTTGCTTTTGGTGTAGTTGATGGTGAGAAAGATACAAGTTGGACGTGGTTTATGAATCAGTTGAAGTTAGTAATACCAGATGTCCCTGGAATGGTATTTATTTCGGATAGGAATCAAAGCCTGATCAATTCAATACGTGAAGTGTTCCCTTTGTCTCAACATGGGTATTGTATAAGGCATTTGGCCCATAATGTGAAAGGGCACGTATCTACCAATCGAGCTGCATGTGCGAAGAAGTTCACAGCGTGCGCTAGAGCTTTCACAGAAATTGAGTTTTTCAATCTCTATAATTCTTTTCAAATGAAATATCCATCTGTTGCCGAGTATGTAAAGAAAAGCGTTGAACCGAAGAAATGGGCAAGGTGCTATTTTCCAGGAGAAATGTACGACATAGATACTAGCAATGTTGTAAAATCTATTAATGGTGTTTTCAAAGATGCAAGGAAATTCGTTGTTGCCAATGATTGATGTCATTATTGCAAAAGTGGTTGAATGGTGGAACACTCATAGGCAGGATGCCGCCAAAGTCCCTATGTCACAGAAGCTTGTGCCTTTGGTGGAGAACGAATTGGTTAAAAGATGTGACATTGGAAATACCCTCTTGTTACAAGAGTTAAACAGCTATAGCCATGAATACAATGTGATTGGGCTTGATGGGAAGAATTATTTGGTTAATATGACAAATAAAACTTGTTCTTGCAAGTATTTTGATATAGATAGATATCCATGTGTGCATGGAGTTGCTGCAACCATCCATATGAGCAGAGGTAGGGAACTTCATCTACAACAGTTTTGCTCAAGATATTACTTGGTGGAGCAATGGGCATTGACATACATCAGAACAATTTATCTAGTTCCTCATATGTTAGAGTGGGTTGTACTAGAAGAGGTTAGAGAAAAAGAAGCCCTACCTCCAGAATATGTACTAGAACAATTTATCCAAATTTTCTCCTCTCCTTCTTTCTCCTCATCTGTTTTCTCCTCTCCTTCTTTCTCCTCTTCTTCTTTCTCCTCTTCTTCTTTCTCCTCCATTTCTTCATCTTTCTCCTCATTTGTTTTCTCCTCTTCTTCTTTCTCCTCAGCCTTTTTCTCCTCTTCTTCTTTCTCCTCCATTTGTTCATCTTTCTCCTCATCTATTTTGTCCTCTTCTTCTATAGCTTCATCTTTTTTCTCCTCTGGCTGATCTTCTTCTTCTTGTTCGCTTTCTTTTTCCTCAACTTGGTATTCTCCTTTTTTCTCCACTTCTTCTTTTTTATCTTTATCCTCAACTCGGTCTTCTCTTGTATCCTCCACTTCTTCTTCCTCCTCAACATCCATTGCCTCATAACTTCCACCTCCCCAGTCATCTTCCATTCGGTCCTCATAACCATCTGAACTATTAAAGGGGGCATTCGCCTTCACTTGTTTAAGAACCAACTTTTTCATCTTCTTCTTCATTATCCGCTGGGTTTTTTTCATCTTAAAGACCTCCTTTTCCATACTTTCAAGCCTCCTCTTCAGGTCTTGATTCTCGCTTTGTACCATCAATGTGATCCTCTCTTCAATCTCTTTCAAAGCTTCTACATTTGGCACTGACTCTTCTTCAACCTCAACCTCTTCATTATTTGAGAATTCTCGGTTTTCCAAATCCAAGTGGTATAACTCTTCCCACTATATCTTCTTCTGCTGTATACTCAGATACTCGTTCTAAGTCAAACTGACTCCTCCAAATTCATCATCCGACTCTTCACTTATGATGCAAGCCGTCATAAGTTCCTCTTCCAATGTAGGAACCAGAATGTTTTGAATCTCCTGCAAAGTAAAGTAAATACTCATTATAACAAATGGATAGTAATAAAATTAAAGTAAATACTCATTCTAACAATTTCACTTTAAATTTAGAATTTAAATACTCAAAACTAACCTTAGTGTCTCCAACAGCATGATATACATCTTCAAGTCGATAGCCTCTTATGCCTTTTCCTCCAAATTTCCAGTGGCACATCCGTGGGCAACCTTCTCCATGACTTACCGGTTCTCGAAATGCCTTTGTCAATTTTGGAATGCACTCGAACGCGAGAAACTACAAAACCATATAAACCAAATCAATTTCCATAAAGATGAAAATATAATCATTTTAATTGTAAGTAAAAGTAAATGTAACATTTACCTCCAAAGGGATTATGAATCCTGGAAAAGTCAAACTCGGATTGGCAGTGCCTTTCATCAGGCTATTCACGTGATTAATCTCCTTCACAATATCATCAAAAGTCAATCGCCCCCATGGAAATTCCCTACACACCTCCAGATCATCGACCAATCTCAGTATGAAAGGATCTATGGGTCCATCCGCCTTGGACAAGCCTCTAACAACCATGCACAGGAAATAAAGAACAGCCATCTTCAACCGCTCTTTAGATTCACTCATCTTTAATAGCTTCGCTTTCACCTTTGCACATGTTATAACCTTCACATTCTTAAAGTGTCTCTCCTCGAACCTCTTACTCCCCAACTTGTTCATGTTAGTTGGATACTCGTTGCAGTCTAATCCTGAAATTAGTGCATGCTCCCTCAAAGAGTAACGAATAAGAGTGCCATTCACCACAAACCACTTCATTGTCTTCTCCTCAGTTACTATTGTGTGAAGAATTAGCATTTGTGGATCCTGGATCCAACACTCAAATATAGCAAATAAAAGTGTAAAGAAATTGGTTGAAAATAAGAACGAATTTGTAGAAAAAAGAGTATTGTATTGATATAGTAACTATAGATTTTATCCCCAAAATATTGGAATAAATTATGAAATAAAAATACATAGATTGAAGAAATAATCTCTAATAACTATTGGAAATAACATTAGAATGTGGAAAATTATGGTGTAAAATATAGCAGATTTGTGTGTGAAAATGTCTAAGATTGGAAGCCCCCTTTCTTGTAGTCTTCACCTCTCTTTTATAGTCTTTTTCCTCCTCCCAAGGTATCATTATTTGCCCATTAATTATAGAATTAACTCACACAATTAATCACATGGCAATTAATTCATAAACTTGAATGACAAGTTTATTTCTTTGACCATGACAATTAATTCGTAAATTAAATCCCACATTAATGTCAAGATTTGACCACCTCCTTTGTGTAATATGATCCTTGATGGGTTTCGTAAGTCGATGGGCCTCCGATGCACTAAAAATGATCCGAGGTGCGGATCCGGTATCAACATAAGCCCCCCAGTTCTTCGAGTAAGTTGACTTGCTCGGAGAACGAACACTATAGCAACGTTGGAGATGACTTCGGACTAAGTAGCTGCGAGGTGATTCTGAAGAATAAGTCGTGAACACATCTTCGCTCTCGTGACTGCGAAGTGAACTCGGCATTCGTATAGGAGCTTAGCTTGAGTTAAGTGGTTGCAAAGTGAATTATGTTGTTGTATGGTGAGTTGAGGTACAATCAATAGAGAACTCTAATGATGCTTCTTCCGAGCTTAAGCTCGAGGACTTGAGTGATTTGCAGGACCGAGCTCAATTTAAGAATTGTAAATGCAAGGTTGAGCTCGACTTTATAATAATAGATGCGAGGCTGTGCTCGGCTTAGGAATTGAGATGTGAGGCTATGCTCGAATTTGGAATAATAGTTGCGAGGCTGAGCTCGGCTTTTGATTTTATTGAAGGTGTTATTTATGAAAATTGATTTTAGACATATCAAGTGTAGGACGTCTCCCGACTTACCTTTGATAGTCATATTCATTTAGTATTTTTCGTTTAAGAATATGTGAGGCGGACTCATCATATCGTATACTTATGAGGCTGAGCTCAATTTAAGAATTATAGATGCGAGACTAAACTCGTTCTTTTGGATATTAACAAGGTGAGCTCAGTTATGTCGTGAGCTTTATAGAACACTAAATGTGTTGCCTTTGAGTTTACTCTTGAGAGTCTTTCCGGGTAATGGCTATTGCTCGAGAGAGCTTTTTAAGCCTTAGGTGGGTTAATGCCACCATCTTATGAGCTTTTCGTACGATACATAGAGTATGTTACGTTTTGTATTGTGAGGATGAGACATCTATAAGAATATGTCCCATATGATTATGGGACCTCTAAAAATTGGATTTACAAAGTCCAATTTGTTCGAGAGTTGGCCGAGAGGCTAGAGAAATAGGTTGATCACACCTCCCATTTTTAAAGGAAAAACTTTTCACAGTTTGACCTCGGTTTGTCTAATGCGAGGACAGGGCTCGGCTTAAGATGTTTTAAACTATTTGTATTGTTGTGGAATAGTCAGTTCGGACCATTCATATCAAAGCGAATCTTTGTTCGCGAGGATTAATTCCATGTGTTTTGACCCGAACTCGTCAGTTCGGTCAAGGAGTTTGGTTCAAATTTTGTCCAAGAAGACCAATGCGAGGACAGAGCTCGGCTTATATAGAAATTTTAAAACTTTGATCATCTTTATTCCGTAGATGATCTTTTTTTTTTTTTTTTTTTTTTTTTTACAGGATAAAGCCTTTGTGTTGGGCGTGAGATAAGGTCTCGAAATTTGACGATCCGAATCAACCGGTCATAGTTCTTTTTCTTCTTGAAAATTGATTCTTGGTTTAAGATGACCCAAGGTATATAGTCAGGTTGTGAGGTAGACTTCAACTTATGTGATCCGAGATGAGAATTCTTCGCAAATGGTGACGTCGTAAAAGCCTTGTGAACAGCTTCGGTCCATAAACTCAATATTGCTTGAGGGAGCTGGAATTCAACTGTGAGTGAACTCAACATCTGAATTTTTGCAAACTAATTTATGTGATCCGAAATTAAAGAAAACGTCTTTTGAAGAGTATTTTATGACAGGTAAATCAAACATAATTTCAGCAAACTGAATTTATTTCTCCTTCGGAATTGAAGTAAATGATACTCGGAAAACTCTCTGCTAGATGAAATCGAATTTGGTGGAGAGCAAATTTGATACTCGTATCCTGGTGAAAACATTAAGAATAAAGTGGTTTTCGATCGACGTTGTTTACCCAAAGTTGGCTCTCTCCGTGGAAAATTATAAATTTATGTAGATCACACGTTCTCATTGCTGGTGGAGGTAGTCTTTGTCTTTACATCAATCTCGGAAGTGTTTCATCTATTTTTGTATACACCAGAAACTATCCTCGCTTGATTCGCAAGTGTCATCCCAATGACCATCGGCTAAGTGTCAAAACATGTTGTGACGATATATCTAATTCTCCCAGCGAATTCCAAAGTTACATTTGGCGAGGGTTAATTTCACATTTGTTTAGAAACCTGAAACATTTCTCTAAATGTCGGATATAGTCGCACTCCGTCGGAGATGATCATCGTTATTTGATTGTACTTCGAGAATACATTCACGAAGGTTAGCAGCTCGTGACCTCACGAATCAAGTCGACTTTGTTATACTCATTCTATGCTAATTTTTCTCCTCATGATACTGTTGACGAAGTTCTTAATGATAAAACTTGTCAAATCTCACAAGTTGCAGAAGATGAAGTTCTCTGTTTTCCCTTTTCGGAGGATGATTTGTTAAAATTGTTGTTGTGCGGGCTTACCCCGAACCTCCTTTGATCTTTGGTCGCGTTAGAACTTTTGATAATTTTCATTGGCTTCCTAATTGATGTCCGTGTTCGCAAAGTTGAGCGGTTAAGTCCCCACGATAATATATGTTCCGAAGTTTTCAGAAGTTTCCAGATTGAACTGATTATTTGCAACATTATCTGGTGTAAGATTCATTCCTGGAGGGCTGTAAATTATTTCCCTCACGAGTGTAACTAGCTGGTGAATACTTAGTGTTCCCACATGCCCATCACGATGAATACTAAGTGTAACTAGCTGGTGGCTAGACCTGTAGCATCTCTGTTTTTTTTTTTTTTTTTGATCTGGGAGAGGTGTCATCCTCATGCTTTGATTATGAGTGTGGAGTGAAGTAAATGATGGATTTTGGAATTAGATGGAGACAGACCGATATCTCTCACAAGGTGCTTCCGATCCTAATGAGATTGGAGTAGATTATGTATAAGAGAGCTTAGTAATTAAGCTTCGTAGTATATTCAAAACCATCCCGTTGATCATCACATATGGATTATCAGGACAAATCTGTTAGCCGAAACTCGCGATAATCTTGAGTAGTTTTCTTGTTGAGATCCACTCTGCCATTTGATTAGATTCCGATGTGGAATCATCAGATTTGTTTAGTGTCTCTGTCTTGCTTTTCTTTATCCTCTTTATGACAACATTGATAAGAATTTGAATGACTTCTCCATCTTTGGCATCTTCACTCCGTACATTCATGGGATGATGATTTCTCTTCAGTGATTGCGGTAATTAAACTCACAATGAACTTTTAGAATTATTTTAGCACAAATTGATGTTTGTTGAGGGTGAATGATGCTTCTATCGAGATGCTCGTCGCCGTTTATGTCCAACTCTTACTTTGGAGTAGCTCTCGTTCTCTTCCAAAGAGAAGAGTAAGTGATGATTTTTATAGTTTTGTTATTCCCTTTTTCTTCACTGGTTCGATGTGCTTTCTGTCTCTTTTGATAGAGAAATCGTTTTCAAGATTAAAGTTGACGGGGTAATTGTGCCATCGAAATGTATCGCCAACACTTCTTCATGATCATCACTCAATTCGCCACCGTTATGATTGGGTAAAAGAAACAAATCGAGAGCAGTATCATTAACATGAATTTATCTCCGATATGGATCGTATAGATTACATAAGTATTGCTTAGATCGTCTTCGTCGCGACTTAAATCAAGTAGTGAAGCTTCTGGCCAATCCTTAACATCCACGATGTCAGTTTCAATAAAACCGTCGAAGTTCCGAAGACCTAACTATTCAATTTCGTGGAGGTTATAGTGTAGGTAACTCCAAATTATGTGCTATTGTTGTAAAGACGCCGATGAGTAGTTATCGTTGCGCTGCTACGTGATTATGATGTCAAGCTCATGTGTTATCGTTGGCTTATGTTGTTATCTCCTTATCAAGACTTGGATACTCTTTGCTTTATCGGATTGAAGAAATTAATACCTACAATCACCAAGAACCATAATTTCGGTCATAATAATTGATATTTAAATCAATCATTTTAGTGACAATCGACCAAACGGTGGAAGTACGAGTTTAGTGCAAGCTTTTGTTCCATGGTCACCATGAATCATGATTTCTTTTTGATTAATTCATCTTGCTGATGAATCAAAACATCAAGATGCAGAGGCTCTCCGACATATAGCATCAACGTTTTGATTTGGTGCGCTGACGAGCTACGAGCTCGGATAAACTGACGATCTGCGGGCTCAGATAGGTTGACAAGTTGCGAAGGATCTGCGGGCGAGCTGCGAACTCGGACAGACAGGCGAGCTGTCGAGTTGTTTTTTTTTTTTTTTTTAAATGATTTTTTGGGAGGAAGGAATTTCGCCATGTCTTTTTGCACTTCTCTCACGCCAAATACGATATATGGCAGATTAAAAGGCATACTTTAGAAGTAATAGGTGAAGCTGAGGCAAACTAAAGTTGTGTAATAGTGAGATTAAGTTATCCTAGTCGACCTTGAAGTCACTGCCAAGAAGTCGCTGTGCAAGCTCATTCCATATTGCCGATGAGTAGCGACACGAGAAGAAAAGATGAAATTGTGTTTCTTCACTGTTGCCACAAAAAATTCAGTCCATTTGGTATCCCATGTTCCAGCTTTTGATTCGATCTCTAGTGGATAGTCATTTAGAATGACTAGCTATGTGAAGAATGACTACTTGGGAGTTGCATAAGAAAACCATACTCCTTTATACGTACCATCCGACTTGTATATGAGCTGGGCGTGTGACATTCCATGTGGCCTTAGTAGAAAATGTTTACTTAAATTTATTTGTTTGATGATCGCCAAAGTGCAATGTCCTTGCCTTCTAATCTTTCTCTTCGTTGTGATCTTTGGATTTCAGCTTCGATCTTGTTCAGATGTTATGTTCGATGTCGACGTTGGTGAGAAGATGCTAACACTGATTCAACTATACGGTGAGCAAATGACCATGGAAGATAAAATGACTAGCCCGTTTCCATTGCTACACATTTCAATTTCAAGGCCATTGCTCGTGATTGATGAGACTTGAGTGAAGAGCATTTCATATTCATTGTGGCTGAGCCAACATATAATCCTTAACGAAGATAAGGCTACAAAGTTGCAGAATCCCGGGGTTGGAGTCGTCGGTTGAGAAAAAAAGTGAAAAATGAGAAGTCCGAAAGTAAAAAACATGGATTACATGA